>OX422215.1:573813158-575227244 GCA_949130495.1 Sambucus nigra | reverse complement strand
ATTGGCAGAAGGAAGAGAGGCAATGACTTGATCACCTATGGCCATTGAAGATTCATCAGAGATAGGCTCATCTTCTTCTTCTTCCACAATTGGTGGGGGAGGACCAGGGAGGTGTAGCTGGAATAGCCCAGAATCTTCTTTGATCTTCAATTCCTGCAGGGCAGCTACCCAGCCATCTCGAAAGTATTTCAACTTCCCGTATTGAACTTGGGATGTCATCGCAGCAATCCCCTTGTCCCATCCTTTATCCCAGCCAGCGCTGAAGGATTTTTTAACTGCGAGCTTTATTTTCAGTTTCTCCAAGGAGAGCTTCACATCCAATTCTTCCTTCTGGCCCTTGATATCTTGCAAGGCGGACAACTCTTCCTCTGCCTTTTTCAGCTTATCTTCAAGCTCTCCAAAGTTCTTGAGCTTGTCGTCATATTTCTGATGCTCGACCTCTAAACTTTTCACCTTATCCTCCAAATTCTTGGAGGTCTCAGCCAACTTCACCTTCTCGGCCTCAACTATAGACAACTTTTTCTCCCATTCAGCTTTGTCCTCGTTATACTGCTGACGAGAATCCTTCAAAGATTGGGTTAAACCCAACAGAGCATCCTCTACACCTAACGAGGAGCTAGAAGCTTTAATAGCTTCGTCTTTCTTCACAATGTTATTAAAAAAATTCACTAGCTAAACAAAGGAAAAAATGATAGGTCAGTGCAAAAATAGAAGTATTCAAAGACAGAAAGGAAATTCAGAATGTGAGAAATTTACCGAAGCAAGGTGACGAGTAGCTAGGGATGTCAGCATATCCCTAGAAATATTTTCATCAATTCCTTGGACCTCGGGTATGATCCAAGTTTTTATCGAGCTCATTGCAGAGCTCGGAGGAATGATGGTTGGAACACCAATAACACCAGATGGTGGAGAAGAGACAGTTTCAGCCAAATTGACTGAGGATGATTTCCTCAATCTCCTCAAAGGGACTTCGGCAGTTTCAACAAAGGAAGAGCTCTTGGTCGGAGAGATAACAGTCATCTCGAAAGGAGCAACCTTCTTGCTCGGAGCCACTGGGGGCTTCTCGGCAGCTTTGGAAGGTGCAACATCCACCTTCTTAGTCCCTTCTGGGACATCAACTTTTCTTTTCTTAGCCTCAGCAGCAGAAGTAGTGTCATCAAATAGAGCAGGGGGAGCTCTTTTCCTACCCATTCTTTGACTTAAAGGGATGTGAGAATCTGAAGAAGAATCCTCTGGAGTTGAAGCTGGCCCAACAGGACGAGCAGTATAAGAAGTCGTATAGCTCCTATACTGCAACAAATATGATGCAGACCTGATGTGCTCGTCTGCAACGTTCTTATGCAAACCCCAGATAAGTTTCAGATGCTTAATATTAACCTCTGATTCTTTTGGAGTTTTTCTTTTGCTATCAACTGCAAATAAATACATAATGAGATATCAGTCATACATTTTGTCAAACATGATGAAAGCATAATTTCATAAGTAAAGGAAAATGAGAATAAACTTATCCCATTGCCATATGGGGGCATTTGGGACCTTCATACACTCTGTCTCCGACTAAAGGAGCATGCTGCCAATTTTTGAAAACTAACCCATGTTCAAAATAATCTGTATTTGCATCAGGGAGGTTAACTACAAGAGCCCTATTTAAAAACCTAGTTTTTAAGTAGTAAACATTATCTAAAATAGCCCATCTATAGCAAAACATAATTTCAGGAATCCCTATACGAGTTCCATGAGTTAGATTTAATTTATACACCCCATTAATTATTCTCCATGAATTGGGGGCTATTTTTGCAGGAATAACGTCAAAGTATTGACAGAACTCTAAGCATAAGGGATTTGGCGGAAAAGAAACTTCACATTCAGCAATGAATAGACTGGGGAACCAATGTCCCTCAGTCAATCGAAAATAATCTAAAGGCTCAGAAAGAACCTCCAGAGTTACCCAAGAAGGAATGGAAAAATTGGAACGAAATTTCTCAACAGACTCCACAATATAAACCATACTGAATAAAAGAAATACAGAAGAAAGGAAGAAGATCTTACAGGAAGAAAGGAGGTCTGTTGACAATGAACGAAAATAAGGATGAACGCACAAGAGAAAGAAAGACTGGAGAATTCGAAAAGCTTGAATGCAGAAAATTGGAAAAGGTAGACGACGGTATGGTTACCTAAGAAGTTTAAATACTTTACCTTGGGAAGCTGCGAAGGAAATGATTACAAAAAGAAACTGTCAAACTTCCGGTGGCTAAAAGGACAAAAAAGGGCACAAAGATCGAAGCGCTTGTAAAAATTCGAAAAAAAGGCGGATTCTGTGAATTTGGAAATAAATTCAAATACGATGCTCCTAAAATCCAGGAAGGTCATTTAGTATTGCCATATACCGAGAAAGAATGTTCCATACTCCTCAAAGTTCTAAATATGAAACATTGGGGGCTTCTGTTGATACCAAAATTAATATGCTGATGTGGGCGAATAATACGAAGACATTTGTCAAATCTACGTGGCATAATAACAACGAGGAAGTTCATTCCCTCGACCAACTCATGTTCTCTCCGAGCAACGAGGATACACCGAGGAGCTTCAGCACTTCGAGGTACTCTAGCACTCCGAGGTACTCTAGCGCTCCGAGGAACTAAGGCGGTCCGAACTGCATCTCGGCCGTAGCATAAACTGCCAGATAATCAACAGTTCAATTATTCATTGAATGTTTATCATCTTAACGCACACGCTACATTAAATGTATTACCATTTCATATGTATATCATTTAATGTATCAACCTTTTCATATACAGCCTAAGGGCTATAAATACCTTGTATCACCCTCATTCAAGGGGACCGGAATTTCTTGAGAGAACTTGTAATCAAGAATTCCACAACACTCAGCAATAACATAACAGTGGATGTAGGCCATTCTTATAAGGCTGAACCACTTTAAAAATCTTTGTCTCATTTTATTTATCTGTGATTGAATAATTAGAGCGATCTAATTTTTTACATCAACACTGATATTTATAAGAACATAATATATATATACTATCACAATTCGTATATATATAATTTAAATCCCGACTTTACCGTGTACAAAAATTCGTAGAACTAGCTTATATTTCCCCGAGTATATGGTCCGACTCTAATTTAATTAATTGGCCCATTTATTAATTTATTACCTTCCCGAGTCTATGGCCCGACTCTAATTTAATTAATTCATCCATTAATTAATTTATTACCTTGGTGTCACTCAACCAACATACCCTGACTCGCTCACTTGGCCTGTATCTTAATATTATGCGAGTCTGCATTCCAACTGCAAATTAATCTATTTCTCTTAATAATTAATTTAAGACCTTGGCGTCACTCAACAAGCATATCTGGACTCGTTCACTTGGCCCAAAATTTAATATTCAGAATTTAAATGCCCAAATTCCCTTTAATAAGTTTGACACACACTTATTAAATAATTTTAACATTAATGTTTTTCCCTCACACTAATTATTCAAAGGCAAATATATTGTTTGTCCCTTAAGTCCCCAAACCAAACCCAAGGTCTAATATAAGAACTGTTGTACGAATTGTTAGTCTAAATTTATCAACATCAGCCCAAACAGTAAAGGGGACAAAAGTGATCGGATTTTATCATGTCGTTTGAATGAGACACGAGTCATTTGAACGGCCGTGCACGTCGTTCAAATGAGAGACAAGGTAGTTCGAAAGACCCCGGGGTTTCTCTCTCTTCTTCCTCGTCCAGTCCAGTCCTCCCTTAAAACTCAACTTAAGCTTTTTACCCATATTTCATTACTATAATCCTTCTTCAAATCAAATCATTCTTAACCATTTTCAGTCCCAAACTTTATACACACAACAACAAAGTTCAAGATATCATGAATCAAATTTCGTTCTCTAAACAACATCAAAATATAATTATGAATCTGGTTTCTTTAACTAATTGTTGCAATAATAAGTTACTCTTAATTTATCCATAATCTCCTAATAGAAAATACGAATATGGCCATACATAGTCCGGAAATTGATCGATTCATCCCACAAATTAAAAACCCAATTTGTGTGTCACCCCAACCCAAAATCATTTTTTTACACGCCTATTATGATATGAATTGAAGACAACAATTAATTTCAAAGAAAGTTTAACCACTTGCCTTAGGATTCGTAGTGTCTGATAAATCCATTAGTGTAGAGATTTAGATTATTGAAGAACATCTCCCTTGTTCTTCCTTTTGGCTCCCAAGAGTTCTCCCTTTTTTCTCCTCTATGTTCTCAGATTTCTCCCAATTGTGTTATGGCTGCCCACAACTCCTAAACTTAGGTTTTTATCTCCAAATCTCGTTTTTAGTTACGTGGGCCTAATTAAAATGGTTCAAATACCCCCAAGTGTGCTCGACTATGCCTAAAAATACCTCGTGACCCATTTACCACCCCCGGATACACTTTTTTGACTCTCTCGGCCCATCCGAACTCAACCATGTACTCAGAATTGTCATCCGAGATACTTTATAACATCCTTTAATTTTTTACCTCAAAAATGCGACACAACAATAATCCAAATAGTTAAATCAAAATTTATCGAATTTAAATAATTCCCCCAATTTAAATAAATTCTCCAAATCATAAATTTAAATCTATCCAATTTAAATAAGTTTAATTTCTCCCAAAAATAATTAAATTCTATGTCCTTAAAATTACGGGGTGTTATATACTCCCCCCCTTACAAAGGAATTTCATCCTCAAAATTAAGTTAAGCCTAGTACTCCAAACCCCAATTAGATCCCAAGTTACCTACCCTTAAGATCACTACACCCATCTCTCCCACTTGTAATCGCGAGTTATATTGAAATTAAATTAGTTAACCAGGGCGCCTATACACCCTGTATCCCTGCCCAACCGCACAAATAATACGCGACTTTTTCCAGCCTGAAATCGTAATATGACTTCCATATCGAAGTCATAATCACATAAAAGTAAAATAACCAAGGTAACCAACCCATTTACTAATGACCAAACATCTCCCATCTTCCAACATTGTGCTAAATTTCATGCGTGGGACGTCTCGCAAAGCGAAATCCAAACAAAGACCCCCCCGATACACTACTACCTAACATTGTCGACCGTTGAGATCCTTTAAGCCCTCAATCAATAGCATGTACCCCAAAATACGCGTCTCTTGGCATAAAAGTATACACGTCCACTTTTACACTACAAAAGACAGCATACAATATCGCACCTTTATCATCACTAGTTCCCTTGGGCAAAATGAATCCCGGGCTATATCACCCCGTTCGAAAATGAGCTTATCCACCCCTGAATCTCATCAGTAACTGTCCCTACTCCCTGGGATAAAATATAATAGCACAAGACATTCTTATATGTCCATCATACCACATTATACAACATATATACACACATATACATATATATAGAGAGGCTAGACCCCCTCCCAAGTGACACCTAGCAGAAATCATCAACTTCCTGATACGGTGAATACTAAGACATACTATCACTATCCACAATAGTTCAAATCCGTTGCTAACCGGCCAAAACTTGGGAAAAATCATCTACCCTACTCCAAAAATTCTCGAAAGTAGCAACTTCTTGCAAAATTCCAATATCCCTTTAGTGTACTCTCCCCTCACTCTTTCGTGGCTAGCACTAAAGAACCCCACTACCCCACGGTAATTTTATATATATATATATATATATATACTACAGCGAGCGCATCCACTAAATTCGACTTACCCGCAAACTTTAGTGAAAATAATTTTATGTTGTGACGCCCCCACTGTCGTCCAAAAAATAATCATAGGATAAAAGAAAATTACGTTCATTCTTTAGTTTCATTGTCTGATCCTCGGGTTCCTGGTCAAAATTCTCTCGTCTGAATTGATCCATAAATTGTTGTAGTGTTTGTACCTCCAAAACCTCGTCCTGTATTGGGCACCTGCCTCGCTTAGGGAAATTCCTCTTCATGTGACCCACTTCTCCACAAACGAAATACTTCCTAGAAAATTTAGCCTGTCACTGATCCTTTCCTTACTGGCCTGGTCAAAAATCCTAGTCAACCGGTCGATAGCCCCCAGATCTAACTTGCTTGGCCTGATTCCCTGCCGGGAATCCTGCCCCCGATGTCCCACTATCTACTATTGGGAGGCCCCACTAGCACTAGCCCCTCCTTCCTTCCCCGGTTAACTAGATTCAACTCCCCTCTTGCTCCCCTTCATATGTAAGCGATGATCCTGGTAGTTTAAGAGCATTGCATTGATGACGTTTGTATAAGCTACCAATGCGGGATTACCAATCAAATGTTGCCTGATCCTCTTGTCTAACCCATTCATGAACTTCATCATCTTTCTTTATTCACTTTTCACCTCATCCGGTACAAAATTTGCCAAATGGGTGAACTCCTCCTCGTACTCTTCCAGAGTACGCTTTCCTTGAGTCACCTCGCTAAATTTCCTCCTTATCTCGGCCTCAACTACTGGAGGAAAGTACTTGGAGTCAAACTACACTAAAAAATTCTCGATAGTCATTGAATCTGTATCCCTAATAGTGGTGATGGACTCCCACCATTGTAGTGATGCCCCCACTAACTTAAAGTGGCTAGCATTTTCTTATGCACTTCGATATAATCTACCATGCGTAGGTGACGCTGCATATCTTTCTTCCACTGACAAGAAATCACCACCTCGGAATTCCCCTGAAACTCAGGTTGATGGCCTTTCTAAAAGGCCTCTAGTACTCGCTGCCACTTAGAGGGACCAGGGTGGGCCTGAATAATTAGAGCCACTGGTTGTTGTGGCTGAGGAAAATGGGCTTCTATAGCTACCATCGTTGCATTGATCGCCTGGGCCACCACCTCTGCCATCTGAGCTGTAGTCACCAACCCTGGCAGGGCCTGTGGCTGAGGCAACTTTGGCTCTTACTCAGCCTCCCTCTCTTCATCCCTGGCTACTGCCCTAAGAGGTCTACCTTTCCTAGGAGATATATGAAATTTAAACTAGTTGTATTAGTTCACGATTAATACAAAACTAAATAGCAGAAGCATGATACTCTCATAAGCATGAACATAAAACAACAGTCCTAATAATAGGA
The DNA here is from genome assembly GCA_949130495.1 of Sambucus nigra. Taxonomy (NCBI): domain Eukaryota; kingdom Viridiplantae; phylum Streptophyta; class Magnoliopsida; order Dipsacales; family Adoxaceae; genus Sambucus; species Sambucus nigra. The sequence continues at coordinate 575,220,137 of OX422215.1, read as the reverse complement.
CTCTATATAAATATACGCTACGCTGAAACGTAATAAGCTGTAGAGACCCTATGGACATTAGAACTTGATGCTCTGATACCATCTGCGACACCCCACCCAGTAAAATAGCGGGTGATCAGTCCTATTTCAAATTCAAACATGAATCTCATATGGTTCATTCTTATCATCAGTTTCGAAAATCTTTTAAAACTTACTAACCACCTAGTATTCAAAAAGCTGGTGCCAAATTTTATCTTTATTAATCCAAGACAAAATTAAGTGCGGAATTAAAGTAAAACATCCAATGTTGATAGAATCAATTATCACATAACATAATAAAAAGTCTTGCTAGATAAACCACCGGCTAAATCCAAAACTAAATAAAACTGTGAGCGACATGCTCGATATAGACTGATATGAATCCTTATACTAGGAATAGAAAAATAGATGCGTCTATCCAAATCTTGCAACATCCACATATGTTGCAAATGCGAATCCCTGGAATAAAGTCACACCTAGTGTCTCTGTGGTTGGACACCTAAAAGGTTTTGAAAATATTTTATAGCAATGTCTAGAACCCAAAACATTTTGAAAATATTTAGCAAGTGATTAAATTGTAATAATTTAACATGCATGAGTCCTCTTTATTTTTAAGCTAGTGTCGCACTCCCTTGAGGACAAACTCACCCCTCAACTAATGTGCACACCTAACGCTTTCTTTATATTCCCCCTAGTCATCTACCCCGTAACAAGATAAATTGTATAACTCCTTTTAAGCACCCTTCTCAAATTCGAGTATGCTTAAGATATGATTTATAAGTTGTTAATCACATTAACTTAGTTAATCATTTTCCCTTTTAAAATGCATATGACATTCACACTGGTTATATAATTAATACAATTCACTTCATCTATTTAATTACTCGTATATAACTATTTATCCCATTATATACGTAAAACCATACACTATATATATATATATATATATATATATATATATATATATATATATATATATATATATATATCACTGTTCTAAAAAACCCGCCTAGGCTTAAGGCTTGGGAGAAACGCCTCGCCTTATGCTTTTCACGCCTTATTCTTGGTAAAACCCTTAAGGCGCACTTTTTTCTAAAAACAACAATGCTTTAGTGAAACGATGTCACCTTTTAAAGAATTTATTTACAGATCGGACCATTATCTCATCCAAAATAATCAAATAGTATTTTAATTTGCATATATTCAAACATATTTTTATGATATATGCAATTTTTGTATTTTAATAGCCTTGTTATGGTTAAAAAATATTAAAATATATTAAGAAGTCCTAAACGCCTTTTCACGCCTTTTTACGCTTAGGCCCGCCTAGGCTTCTAAGGCTTAAGGCTTGGCCTCCACGCCTCAATCACGCCCCGCGTTTTTTAGAACCTTGATATATATATATATATATATATATATATATATATATATATATATATATACCAGGGTATGCCTATGCCTATGCCTGAAGGCACAACGAAAATTTCCAAAATGTGTAATCGCAAAACCGCAAAGAGAACTTAAGTATGTACTTACAAAATGAAAAAAAATTCGTTCCCCAACAAAACAAAGTGTAATTTTAAAAAAAATGGTCATAATTTCTAAAGTATAAGGACCTCCATTTCAAATAAAAATCATGTAATGTTGCGATGAATTGACATCATACACGAATAACACGTGGGGCAATAATACTTGTGTATCGTACTATTTACAAAGGAAAACTAAAGCCTACGAAAACACTCGAGGAGTTATTGGGATTAGTTTGAAATGGGTGAAAAGCGAAACATTCATAAATATTTAAGCAAGACCAAACTAAAATTCAACTTTACTATGTAATATGTTCTCCCCTTTAATGTTTCCTATGTAATGTGCTCTCCCCTTTGATATTTCATCATAAGACCCAATAATCCCCACCCAACAACCTAGACCCAAAGGCCGAAAATATTTAAACTCCTGAACAACATATATTCCATAGACTATATTCATACACCTGAAGGAATATTTCCATTCATAATTAAGAATGAAAAAACATCACCTATTCATAAGAAGCTCTTGGGATTTAATTCTCAAATAAACAAATCGTGACAATATACCATGATGTATATATATATCAAGAAAAATAGGAAAATATGCCAACATAAAAAATAACAAAATAACGGTGAAATGTTTTATATAAGCATAAAATAATAAAAGTTTAATGATTCATATAAGTACTAACATTAGGATGAAATAACTAAATAAAATACATGAAGAATGCAAGGTCCCCAGAAAGCATCTTGCTGCCAAGCCCGCTTGGAAATCACCTCCAGCCACCGGCCCCTAGAAAGCATCTTGCAGCTCCTACCCCTCCCGCACCTCCTGTGTTTGCTCCTTTGGTATCTCCTTAATTTCACTACAAGAATTCACACATGTTCAGTTGTTAAAATAATGTTTTTTCACAAATTAGAGTTTACATTCTATGAAACTTATCAAACTATTTTACATAAAAAGGGAAAAAAGTTCCACGTATTAAAGTGTTGTGAAGATTGTTACCTTAAAAACAAACTGTTGGGTGTATATACTCTGCCACAAACTATGTTTTTCAGAGCATATACTTTGTCACAAATGAATCAGTTGCCTAGACCATCCTGAGAGCATGATATTCCTAAATGAATCAGCTGCCTAGACCATTAAGGATTCACGCATCTCCTAAATGAAATTGTCAACGATGTTTCCAATGTCAGTGTCGACTCTTTACAGCAATGAAATAGTACAACTCTAAGCATGTGTCGACTCTTTTAGCGACTCTTGCAACATTTGAATAGTGATTCGCAGCCATGAACTATGAACTTATTAACCAAGGAATTCAAATAATCAATCCATCTACATGAATTAATAACTCGAGAAGAGGTTTGCACAACTAGATGGATCATTATTCAGTCATTTTCATGCGCTTGATCAAGGATTTTCATGCGGTAGAATAAGTCCATTCACCTCCAACTAGATTCATCACATTCTCGTATCTACACACAATATGGTGTTAAATCACTAAATAATGATACAAAAAGTAACTAATACAAAACGTAATTAACAAATACAAATTTGAACCAAGAATCCATCCAAATACACCTAATTTTACTTAACTGAATATGATTGTTCATGAACTGTGTAACATGAAAAACATAAATAAAATATTAAAAAAAAAAGATAACAGAGTACTTGGCACTTGAACCATGAAAAATATTAAATGAACATATAAAAAATTAATTCATGCAAGACAATTGAAAAAATTGATTACTACATGTGACTGAGAAAAATAAATTAGTACCTAAAATGGGAAAATTCGATCAAAAGTCAAAACTAAATTAATATATATATATATATATATATATATATATATATATATATATATATATATATATATATATATATATATATATATATAATTCTAAAGGTCCAAAATTCACAATATGTAAAATGGAGAACACATACATCGAGTGGGGGCTCACATTCCCACATCTAAGAGAACCGAGACAGATTCTAGTCGTGCTATAGTTGGCTGGGCTTCAAAAGCATTCTCTATAGAAGTTTTTTTCTTATATGAGCAGATCTATCCAGATGATGTTTTTGGTGAGCAAATGATCAGAAATTTGGAGAGTCGAGGTTGTGCTCTATTAAGCATCAATGCGACACCAACTTTACTCACAAAGGAAAAACTTTTCCTCGATCAGGGATGGCCGAAAGTTGTTACTTGGGACATGCTGAAAAAGTCTATACCAATTTTATTGAGACTCGGGAAAGATGCACGATTGAGCGGTTAGAGTTGTTTGATGAGTTTGAAGAGTGGCACATGATGCAGGCGCACTACTGCGTGGCTTATACAATCAATGACACCATGGGCTTGTTTGGGGATATGGGTTTCCTTAACGACCAAAAGGTGACCGGTGCAACCTTAGCTGCATCCTCATAAAGGGCCGGAGCTCCTATAGGAAATAGTAGTAATAATAATAATTAACTTCAAAACCAACACAGAGAATTCAAAATAGTGGGATCAACTTCAATATTCTCATCACTAAAACATAAAACCATCATACCATGCAAAACCAAACATCATGATGAATGTGACTCTCCATTTACTATTCGAGCACAATGCAACCTTTTATACAACGTCATCGTACTTGTACTAAAAAAGATGAATTGTAATCCTCGAAGCTATAGTTCACCGGGAAACAGAGCTCCTCGAGATGTCACCAAACAAAAAAAGTAAAAAAAATAAAATGAAAATATACCTTGAACATGTAATCTGACATCCATTGCGTAAAAAAAGAAATAAAATTATTAATACAAATTCAAGAACTATTTTTGGTTACAACAACTTCCTAAGGGCTATTACTTGGTTTAAGTTACAACAACTTCTTCTACTTATGTATTGCTAAAGAACCCAAAACACTCGATTCAAGGGGAGAGAGGTAGAGATAACATGAATAATTTGAGGGACACCAAATAATTGATTTTGAGTTTTTTTTTTAATCGCGAGTTCGATTATCTGCTCTATAGTTTAGAAAAGAAAGAAGAATCATAAACTACAGTATCTAATCAGAAATGAAGATACTTCCACTATAGCATCTATACTATCCGAACGCTCTTCTCGCTACATACAATACACAATTGAAGATATCTAATAATAAATGAAATTGATCATATCTGATCAGAAATGTAACTGATCAAACTTTAAATTTCAAATCAAATTTGAGAGGAAGGACAATCGTTCATTAAGTGACTAAATTCAAACTTTAAAAATGTAACTCAATGAAAAAAATGTAAAAATACTCAAGAAGAGTTTAAATTCAATTAATAAGCCATAGAAATCTTTACACATGTCAAATGATAAATCATTTGAAGTTTTAAAAACTTGTCCCAAATAATAGTTGACTTCTTTTCTAGTAGCTTTATCAACCTTATCATCTCAGATTCAACCCTCTCATTCTCTTTCTCCTCGTATTGATCGTTATAGGCCTTTCGAGAAGCTTTTTTCACCTTCATAATGAACTAACTCTAATAGGCAACAGAGGGAGGGCACCCCACACAACTTGAACACGATATACGACATACTTAACAATGTCTACAAATCAAATAAATTAAATTATTAAGAGTCTTAAGAAAAGAGAAAAAATCCCATAAGAATTATATAAAAGGGTATAAAAGAAGCCTCCATAAAAGAAATGGCCGAAACATTTATCGATGTTGAACACTTCATAGCTATACATTCACCTTCTATATATTACATATATCTAGAGAACATAGTAAGGGGGATTGTAAAATCCCCTTCCATATTAGTAAAAAAACATATTCCCCAAAAGTTTGGTCTCACTCTGATAAGAACCTGCTTTTAAGAAACTGAGAAAAGAGATAACTCTAACTTCAATGACAAAAATAGAAAAATGTATCTTGTAGAGGCATGAGCCAAATAAAATAACTAATAGATCACTGAGATAAAAGTAAAGGTACAATTAGCACACTGTACAATATATGAAAACAATAGAATAATACGGAGTGTGTGTGTGAAAAAGAAAGGGCAGTGTAAGTTCGAAGTCAAACAACACCAACAAATAAATAAGTGCATCTATGAGTTATTGTGGAAGAGTTTATCTGTGAATCCAGTTGTGTAGGTGATTCCAGATCGAGGGCTACCTCGACAACTTAGTTAAAAAATTATCAATCGCTAATGAAATGTTGATTGTGCATTTTGTTTGTCAAACCAAAATATTGAATAAACGCGAAAAGCAAAAATCCAAATGCAAACTTTATAAACAAAAAACCAAAAGCAGCTATGAGATTAAAACCCAGCTATGCTATCACCGTGGACATGTCTTTCATCTACACGAAGAATAAAAACAAAAAAATCGCAAATATATATATGTAAGGGTATAATAGAATCAAACTAAATCCATATAAGAACTATTTTTGCTTGAAAGACAACACCCCCATTTAATACAAAAAAGAAACATGTTTTAAAACATATGAAATATGAAATTTGAAACCCAAATAGACTTAAGGATACTTCATTATAAACATATATCCATAGAACCAAAACTAATTCTAGATTCACAACCCATGATTACGCTAATACCAAGAGAGAAATAGTTAGATGCAGATGGTACAAAGTTCCAAGTTCTAAATGTATGTTCACCACTTATTAAGTACCAGTTATAAATGCATGTTCACCAAGAAAAGCAAACTTGATACCCAGGAAGCATAAGAATTGAATGACAAAAGAAGAATTGGGATAATTGAATGAAATGTCACCACATAAATAAATGAAACAAAATAGAATAATGGATAGTAGCTCGAAACAGGGGAATGTGATTTGGTAGATCAGTCGTTAAGTAAAGAGGAGAACATAGCGCACAACAAACACAAATGCATAAAACTCCATATATAACTAGAAAATAAGAAAACTAACATAGTATCTTTCATACCAAAAACTATCATCAATCCCAAACCCACGGACGTACTACAAACCTTAAACCTAAACTAAAAATAAAATGAAACCAAAAATTTGAACAATGGCTGGGACCATCTGCATAGATACAAAAAGTAACCAAAAAATATTGTAAGGTGAAATGACTGTAAATGTTTGAATTAAAGTAACCATCAAAAACCTTAAAGCAGACGCAAAAAACACATTATCCTCTAGTTGTAAAAGAAACCCCCATCACAAATTTCAGATACATGTCTACACATTAGTATCTATAAGACCGAAGTAGATAACTAAACTATGATAAAAGTAAATATCTTAAAAAAACACATTCTAGTTAACAAAACTTTTTTAATTTTTACCAATAATTGAGACCATCAAAAGCCTACGATTATTGAGCATCAATTCATAAGTTGAATACGATGAGCTACACAAAATAACATAAACCCCCCATCTTTCCATGTTATCTGCAAAAACACATACACGTGATTGTAAATGATGCTTGAGTATGATACGATAATTATATATTGCGAATTAAAAACATAATGTGCATACGAACAACAGAGGTATCTACTATTTAGTGGCTATAACGCTGGAATGTTGGATGTGGGATGCCATTATCGAAAATTATCAGCCATGCACTGTAAAAGCAAAGGACAAAGCTATAAAAAGAATAACTACAAAGTCAGCTAAGATATAAAAGCTACAAAGTCAGCAAAGCTATCAAAATAACTATACACAATTTTAAGAAACTAACAAAAATATAAATATAACTATGAATAAATATTATATATGAAGCTTGTTAAAAGGGGCTAAAGTTGAGCACTAAAAAAAATATACCAACAAACTACCTGATTATAAGCTCATTCTATGCAACCAACAAAGTTTTTTTCAATATACACGAAACTGGTGATATTCATAGATATTCGCAGATCCAATACACACATTGATATTCATAGATCTGTAAGAAAAGAGAAAAAAAATCAGATATTGATAAAACGATGAGGATAATAAAAAAATAAAGAAAAATAATCTTTGTCTCCAATCCCCAATCGTAACCTCAAAATTTTTAGTCCAATGTTTAGCCCAATGTGAATACAGAGTGAATACTAAATTCACCCATCTATTTCTTTCGACAATTTTTCACAACCACAACAAAAAAAAAAGAAAAAAGGAACATTAAACGAAAACATAAGAAAAGAATTATAATGTGAGAAAATTCACCCCACACCAATCACAAAGTCAAACAAATGAAATTTTGGGGCACAATCTTGGAGCCATTATATGAGCAATGACATGATATCAATATGAAATTTCGGGGCACAACTGAAATTCAAGGGCACAACATTAGCATGTCATTATATCAATAGGAGAACTGTGTGTTGTGTGTGTCAAAAATATTGAAATTCCTTCCCTACATTCAACCAAACAGAATAATTTGATTGTTTTGAAATTGACCATGTTCAAAGAAAATTTCATTCATCTGGAAAAAAAATCAGTTCTCTATCGTTGTTTATGTGTTTTTGTATATTCTACTTTCTTTTCTACCTAAAATAAATAAATAAAAAATCAATAAAATGGAAAGGGGTATACCTGTTTAGGATGTTCAAGTGTAATCAGGTCACTTGCAAAAAAAAATAACAAAAAAAAAGTAATTAGATCCCAAAATATAAGCATACATGTCAACAGATCTAGAACAAAATGAACAAAATCGACATAGATCTTGACAAAAATAGAAGCCCTAAATCGCTCCATGCATGTAAATATAAAAAAAAAACAAAATCAAGCCCTAAATCAAGCCCTAAATCTAAAACAGAACACAATAAGTCCCTAAATCTGAAACAAAACAAAATCGACCTTAAATCTAAAATAAAATCGAAACCCTAAATTGTGTGTGCGTGTGTGCGCGCGTGTGTGCGTGTGTGTTTGTAGGTGCGTGTGTTGCGTGTGTATTTGTGTTAGTAGGTGCGTGTGTTACCTGTACTGTGTGAGAGAGAGGCTGGGGAAGATGGATGCGAGAGGGAGAGATTGAGCGAGGGGTGCATCAGTATTGTGTGAGAGAGAGGCGAGGGAAGATGGATGAGAGAGGGAGAGAATTAGTAAGGGGTACATCGGGTGATAGTAGAGTTTGTGTTAGAGGTCTCCCTTTTTTTCTCCCCCACTTGCCATGTCACAATGCTAAGTGGTGACATAGCACTCTCTCACACCTTTAGATCCTCCTAAAAAATTCGATCGCAACCGTTAATTTGTTGGCACTATTCAAACACCCCTCTCTCATATTATACATACATACATACATACATACATACATATACACACACACACACACACACACACACACACACACACACACACACACACACTATCACGCACCATTACATATAATTTAAATCTCGGCTTTACCGTGTACAAAAATCCATAGCACTAGCCTATATTTTTTCGAGTCTATGGTCTGAATCCAATTTAATTAATTTTCTCATTAATTAATTTATTATCTTCCTGAGTCTATGATCCGACTCTAATTTAAGTAATTCATCCCTTAGTTAATTTATTACCTTGGTGTTACTCAATTAACATACCCAGGCTAGCTCATTTGGCCCGTATCTTAATATTACCCGAGTCTATATTCCGACTCCAAATTAATCTATTTCTCTCAATAATTAATTCAATACCTTAGCGTCACTCAACCACTATATCCGGAATTGTTCACTTGGCCCGAAATTCAATATCCGGAATTAAATGCCTAAATTCCCTTTAATATGTTTGAAACTCACTTATTAAATAATTTTAACCTTAATGTTTCTCCCTCACATTAATTATTCAAAGGAAAATATATTGTTTGTCCCTTAAGACCCCCAAACCCAAGGTCTAATATAAGAACTGATGTATGAATTGTTCCTCCAAATTTATCAACACCAACCCAAACATCAAAGGGGACAAAAGTGATCGAATTTTATCATGTCGTTCGAACGAGACACGTGTCTTTTGAACGACCGTTGACGTCATTCGAACGAGAACCAGGGTCATTCGAACGACCCCTGGGTTTCTCTCTCTTATTCCTCGTCCAGTCCAGTCCTCCATTAAAACTCAACTTAATCTTTTTACCCAGATTTCTTTAGTGTAATCCTTTTTCAAATCAATTCCTTCTTAACCATTTTCAGTCCCAAACTTTATACACACAACAACAAAGTTCTAGATATCACGAATCAAATTTCGTTCTCCAAACATCAAAATATAATTACGAATTTTGGTTTCTTTCCTAACTGTTGCAATAATAAATTATTCTTTATTTTTCCATAATCTACTAAGAGAAAATACGAATATGGTTATACATAGTCCAGAAATTTATCGATTCATCCCACAAATTAAAAACCCAATTTGTGTGTCACCCCAACCCAAAATCATTTTTTACACACGTACTATGATATGAATTGAAGACATCAATTAATTTCAAAGCATGTTTAACTACTTGCGTTAGGATTCGTAGTATCTGATAAATCCTTTGGTGTTGAGATTTGGTTCGTTGAAGAACACATCCCTTGTTCTTCCTTTTGACTCCCAAGAGCTATCCATTTTTGCTCCTCTACGTTCTCAGATTTCTTCCAATTGTGTTATGGCTGCCCACAACTACTAAACTTAGTTTTTTTTTTTATCTTCAAATCCCGTTTTTAGTTACATGGGCCTAATTAAAATGGCCCAAATACCCTCGTGTGGGCCCGACTATGCCCAAAAATACCCCATGACCCATTTACCACCATTGGATACACCTTTTCGACTATCTCAGCCCATCCGGACTCAACCGTGTACTCAAAGTTGTCATCCGAAATACTTTATAACATTTTCTAATTTTCGACCTAAAAAATGCGACACAATAATAATCCAAATAATTAAATCTAAATTTACTGAATTTAAATCATTCCTCCAATTTAAATAGTTTCTCCACATCATAAATTCAAATCTCTCCAATTTAAATAAGTTTCATTTCTCCTCAAAATAATTAAATTCTAAGTTCTCAAAATTACGAGGTATTGGATACTTTGTTCCACAATTTTTTGCGATTCTTCACCACTGTGAATCCATCTCTCGTGGGGGTTTTATGAGAATCCTAGTAGACCTTGCTCACTTAGTTATACCGAAGACACACATGGACATAATATACCCATATATAAGCTTTTATGAAACATAGTTTACACACCAAAATTCTTCATTTCCAATAAGGTTTACACCCATCGCCATATGTTTGCGAACGCCGCCAACATCATCATAGGTAATATCATACAACTTATATGGTGAAACTGTTTAACTTGTACAAAGAGTAACAACTACCTCATATATGTTCAAAATTAAAATTAGAGATGGTGAGAATGGTACATTAAAGTATATATTTGTAAGTATGTCACGAAATGGTACAATAAAGTAGGTATTAGTAAATATGTCATGGAGATGACCTAAGAAAAAAATCGCTGCATAAACTTTAAAAATCTAAAGGAAGACTATCTTCCTCACAAAGGAAGAGTGCACATTATATAAAGTACGTTTACCTCATTAACATTATGTATTTCAAAATTCTAAGCTAAAAAATTCAAAGAATGTTTTGAAACAAGAATACATTATTTTAGAGGATCTTTAAGAGGGGGGGTTTTGAGATAAAAAATTTAGAGAGAAAATCCATTTTTTTCTTCACTTAAATTTTTCAATTTTTGAAATGTTTATTTCAAACCTTTGATCAAAAGTATTATCGAAGAATATAAGCCTCTACATTTATTCTTGATAAAATAGATTTATATTTGCCCTAGAGATACTTTTGTGAATATCTCAAAAGTACATTATGAGGTGTTTGAGCAAGTCAAATTATTTTAAACACTATAAAAACCTTTATGAAAACTCACATCCTAAAAAGCGGACCCGAGCATTAATGGATTCTCACTTTTTCCATTGGAACAACATAATTTGATTCATTTTCGAAGTAGAGTTTGGAAGGGAAAATATTTGAACACATTTGTCGATGCCAAAACTAATCGTGGTTGTGTAGCGTACTCTAATTGTGGACCCATTCTACAGAAGATATGGCATGAAAGAGAGGATATTAAGTTAGTGCTTTGTACAATTTATTTTTTTAATATTTTAAATCTCTACCATTGTAAATTTATTATTCATTTTGGTCCCACGTTTTTCATGTTAGTGGGTTTTCCCTCGTACATTCGGTGTTCTAAGATTTCCTTATGATTTCCACGGATTAATTCATCACCTAATATTGATAATAAAATTTAGTGTAATATAAATTGTATAGTTTTATCACGTACCTTTATGGTGTGTTATTTAATTTTAGACAAATTAAAATTTAAAAAAAAAATTAATTAGTTTATCTACATTGATCTTATGCACAAAGCACATTCTCCCATGTGAAGATCATATAAAAGGTATATCAGTACTTACTTGCAATAACTTTTGTCACCAATGCCATAAATGTAAGAATTTAAATTTTAGAGTCACGTGACAATAATGAAAGTTTTGGTTCAAAACACAAAATACAGCATACTCTATACCTGTATCATATGGTACTCTAAAGCACTTATGAAGTCCAGAGACATGTATCATTAAGTATAGATATTCACAATTAAATCATGTGTTACAACATACATTTAAAGCATTCTATGACATAAAGAGAAGCATATTTCAAGCATGTTTGATATTTTCCAAGTATGTATCAAAGGAAAATGATAATTGAAGTATATATATATATATATATATATATAGAGAGAGAGAGAGAGAGAGACTCTCCAATATACCTCATTTAGCATACCTATTTTTTTTAAATAGTAAAAGAAATAATTTTGAGTTAATATTTTTTATATGGGTTTTTGATATTTCAATGTGCCCCTTATAAGTATTCAGATCAAAATAATATGTTTTGATATTTTTTAAAAATAGGTAAAAAAACTGACATTTTAAAGGGTAAAAACTACCAGTTTTTTTTACCTATTTTTTAAAAATAACAAAAACCATTACTTTCAATTGATTTTTTTTATAGGGCCACATTGAAATATCATGAACCCATATAAAAAATATCATCTCAAAATTATTTTTTTTACTATTTAAAAAAAAAAGGGTATGTTGTTAAGAGGTATGTTGGAGCGTCTGACTCTCTCTCTCTCTCTCTCTCAATATATATATATATATTGAGTAAGAAAGTGGTGTGAGTATATTAAGGTGTTGCGTTCAAAACATTTCACATATGTTTTTTTACTATTGATGGATGTGAGTGTGAAATTTTTTTTTATTGTTTTGTCCAAAAGTAACAACCAAATTTTTTTATCATCATTTAATTGTTTCAATTAATGAATCAAGTTTATTCTTATCAGTGTTCATTTTGTACAGAAACTCAAATGTGTGTATGACTATGTGGCGAGATGTTACATTTTAATAATCCTCAACTTTCGTATGTTGTGTTTCATAATTTTCATCACCGCAAAGATATTCATTTTCAAACCTTCATAAGTTTCCCAATATGGGAATGCATAAGTTTCTCTTTTATGAATGTTTTAAATATCCAATGTGTCACGACTATCACCTATAGTCAAACAATTTTGATCTATATAAATTGTAAGTTATTTGATTTATTCATTTAGACATGCATCAATCTTGAGTTGCATTTGTGCAGTAGTCATACTAAGGTTTTCGAGATTTTTTTCAATGTAATTTAATTTTAGAAAGGATATGTCAACACATCGTGATATATAAGCATTAAGGGTTTAAATACTTACACTGGAATTTTTGCACACTTGAAACTTGATTCTTGATTGTGTATATGACACTGATGTTCATATTGGTCATCTCAATTTGTTGTTGAGATATTAATATCCTTTTGTATAGAAACTTATTTTTTATTTTCACCAATTGATTTAGTTGGTGTAACATTTTCATCTTGATGTTGAATTGAATTACATCCTTTATCATGTTTTAATTAATGTGACTTCTCATGTCCTCTCATTCAACTGAAATTTGCATATGTAAACAATGTATTTATCTCTCTATTTCAACCAAAATTTCCTCACTATTAAGTATAAATTATGTATTTAACTCTCTCATTCAACGGAAATTTTCTTATATAATATTCATCAAAGTCACATTATTCTTTTTAATATTCAATATCTCCTTCAATTTTTGTAATTGCAATAAGAACTTTCTTAATGATTTCCTATATTTCTAATTCATTTCATTCTCCCCAACATGCCAACTTACTCATTTGAAAAGAGAAAGACAAGTTATAAAAACAAATCGTATCTTTATCTTGAAAGACAAGTTATTATGATAGTTTAAGACAATTTAATAAAAAATGGTGAAATCGTATCTTGAAGCGGCTAAGGTGGAGCTATGGCCATTTTCTCCGCTAAGTGTGGAAGTCGATCCTTTTTCGAAAGGTAAACTCTCCATTGTGGATGACTCTTGGTTGTCTAGAGTTAGTTTTTTCAAGAGGGCTCTGGTGGGGAGAGTTGGCAATGAAGGTTGTTTACCACCGTCGTTAGAGAAGATGAAGCTGTGGATTAATAGTAATTGGAGAACTGGAGGTGGAGTGGTGGTGAGATATTTTAACTCTACCTGTTTCTGCTTTATTTTTGCGTCGGAGTCAGAAGCTAATAGGATCCTGGGGATGAAGCAATGGTTAGTGTATGGAGTACCTTTGTTCCTTGATAAGTGGCATACACTGGGAGGTTGTTCTAAAGTTGGTAGAAGTCCATCATCGCGTTGGATTAGGGTTGAGGGATTGCCTCTGCATTTGTGGGGCATGGAGGTGTTTCAGGCTATTGGTAACGGGTGTGGGTGCTTCTTGAACATTGATGAGGATACTCAGAAGGGGGTTGAGCTGAGATGGGCCAGGATATTGGTTCAAGGGGCTGAGTATATTCCGGAGATGATTTCTATCCAAGCTGGGGGTTGGGTTTTTTCTCTTCCAATCTATGTTGAGAAAGCTCCGACTTGTTCATTTCAAGCTGTTAAACTAGCTGGTAATGAGCCGGGGACTAAGAAGGTGAAGTTGAAGCAGGTCCGTAACAGCTCTGTAGGGCAGCATATGGGTGGAGTGCAGTTCTTGAAACGGGTCACGGACCCGGCAGTTAGTATCACCCCGGTCGTGGGTGCCCATGACGGGAAGGAGCCGGCGGGATCTGGCTTGTGGCGTGAGCAGGTGGCGGATCCTTCAGGCACTATAAGCATGCGAGATGGGGCTATTGCACTGGGCAGTAGTGCTCATTCAGGTGGGGATGAGTTTATTTTGGGTGATGAATCCACAGGTAATAGACGTAAAGATTTGGACGCTGGAAACATCTGTGCGGTGCTAACCAAGAAGTTACATTTGGAAAATTTTGAACATGCCGAAGAGGCAGCTGGGAGTCTACCCGTTGGCAGTGATAGAACCACCGGTGCTGTGCAAGTCGGGATTGCCCGCTCAGGTGAGGAATTCTCGGAGGCATCAGTGGCCGGGCAGCCTGCAGGCGTGGGTCTGGAACCCGTGTTGGCAACGGCGGTGGTGGTTGATCCGTTGATGCTGAACGCTATCTCGTTACCGGGGTACCAAGGGCACGTGGGTGATGTTGATAGCAGCTGCATGGTGCCGTGTGGAGATGTAAACAGGTCTGCTGGAGGTACTTTGTCTAAGGGACTAAACGTAGTAAGTGATGGGGGGGTTGGTAAGAAGTCTTGTCCAGAATTAATAAAAAGGGTGGCAGTAGTCCAACGTAAGTCAGGGCATTCTTTTAAAGGGAATAAAGTCTGCACTACTGTAGGGAGTGTGGCAGACACTGCAGTACTTCTAAAAAAAAATCTTCAATGCCTATATGTTGATCTGCGGGGTGCTGATAAACAAAAGAGGAAATCAAACGATGGGCGCTTTTTAAATGGTACCTTGGACCCTATGTCAGTTGGGTGTCAGCAATGTGTAGAAAGTACAGAGGGTATGACTTTGGGGTCCCTTAATAAATGTGGGATCTTAGATGGGTCTCAGAAGTTGTTGATGGAGGGCGAGTCTATTAACGGGGGCATAGGGGGTTATACTAAGTTGGTGCAAACTGATGATGTCATCGGTAAAAATTATAAACAAAGGTCCTGTTTGAAAATGAATGGGCCTTCACTTAATTCGGGTCAGGTACTAAAATATGGAGCTTTTCGAAAAAATCTCAAAAATAAAGGGGTTGGTGTTCAGGGTAATTTTAAGGCTAAATATGTGGGTGTCAAAGGAAATAAAGTTGACTCGGGAGGTGATTGCTACTACGATGGGGTAGCCTCATCTTCAGAGGTGGCTGTGGGAAGTTATAGAGTACGCTCATTAGGGGCGTTACTTCAGAGAGGGGATTCCCTGTG
This sequence comes from Sambucus nigra, assembly GCA_949130495.1. Classification (NCBI taxonomy): domain Eukaryota; kingdom Viridiplantae; phylum Streptophyta; class Magnoliopsida; order Dipsacales; family Adoxaceae; genus Sambucus; species Sambucus nigra. Next base: position 575,204,305 of record OX422215.1, on the reverse strand, counting down.
CACGATTGCGGAAGAGGGTGATGGAGAGTTGGTCGGGGGGACTTTTACTCAGGGTTCGATGAATGCCTCGGGGATGGTGGAGGGCGGGCAGGATAAGTTAAGTAATTTGGAAAATTTGTCACCGGGGTTATGGGTTGAATTAGGAGCATCAGCCGGGGAAGGGGGGATGCTAGGGGGGAGGCTATCAGAGAGGGGTATGGAGGGAGAGAAGGAAAAATGGGTCTCTAGTGTGATAGGAGGGTTTAGCAAATTTTTAGGGATTACATTCAAGGGGAATGAAAAGGAGGCCTTTAAGGTGTTCCGTAACATAGAGGAGAGGAGAAGGGAGAAAGCAGAAGGGGTGGGGAGGGGGGAGGAAGGTCTCTAAAGCAGTTTCCAATGAAGTTACGAATCATTACTTGGAATGTGCGGGGGTTGAATGACCTCGGTAAAAGAGGAGTGGTTAGTGGTGCTCTCTCACGGTGGAGACCGGATATTGTCTGCCTGCAAGAGACGAAGTTGGGGTCTATGAATAATGAGATGATACGATCTATTTGGGGAGGCCGCAGGATAGAGTGGTGTTGCCTCGATTCAGAGGGGGCATCAGGAGGGATCGTCTTAATGTGGGATAACAGAGTGGTGGAAAAAATTGATGCTTTAGTGGGTACTTGGTCTCTTTCTTGTTTATTCAGAAATGTAGAGGATGGGTTCGTGTGGGGCTTTTCTGGGGTTTACGGTCCAGTTGAGGACTCGTTGCGATGGGAGATGTGGGAGGAATTGGCAGGGGTTAAGAGTGTGTGGGATGTTCCATGGTGCTCAGGGGGAGATTATAACATCGTTCGTTTTCCCTCAGAGAGGAGCGGTGGGGGGAGGTCGAATTCTTATATGAGAGATTTCGCGTCGTTCATCGACGAGTTGGCTTTAGTTGACCTTCCTTTACAGGGAGGGGGCTTCACGTGGTCTAGTCGTAGGGACGAGCCATCTCTCTCTCGACTCGATCGATTTTTACTTTCTATTGAGTGGGAGGAGATTTTTTCGGGAACTATTCAATCTTGCTTACCTCGTATTACTTCTGATCATTCGCCTATTCTGTTGGAGTGTGGTGGGGCCGGCAGGGGGAGGACTCCATTTAGATTTGAGAATATGTGGCTAAAGGAGGAGGATTTCTTGGAGAGGGTGCGACAGTGGTGGCAGGGGTATGAGGTGGAAGGGAATGCGAGCTTCAGATTGGCGTCTAAATTGTTCCGCCTCAAAGGGGACATTATTCGGTGGAATAGAGATGTTTTCGGGAATATGGGGGCTATGATTGAGCAGGCTATGGAGGATATTCGGGTGTTCGATGAGAAAGAAGGGTCAGGTGGCCTGTCGGGGGACGAAAGAGTGTCTAGGGAAGAGAAGATTAGGGAGGTGGGGAGGAAATTGCTCCAGGAAGAGATTAGGTGGAGACAAAAGTCTAGGGATCTTTGGCTTATGGAAGGAGACAACAATACTAAATTTTTCCATAGCGCGGTTAATTCTCATCGTCGATTTAACCATATCGGGAAAGTTGTGATAGGGGATGTGGAGTACACAGAGGAGAACGAGGTCCGTAGGGGAATCAGTCAGTTTTATGAGCGTTTGTATTCGGAGGATGAGCCCTGGCGTCCTAAGATAGATGGGCTTCCAGTGCCGAGTATTTCGAGGGCCGAGACGGATCAGTTGGAAAGATTATTTACAGAGGAGGAGGTGGTCCAAGTGTTGAGGTCGATGTGCGGAGATAAGGCGCCAGGTCCGGACGGGTTCACTATGGCTTTTTACCAGCAGTGTTGGTCAGTGATCAGGACGGATGTGATGGCTGTCTTTAGCGAGTTCCATGACAGGGGGTATTTTTTGAGAAGTTTGAACGCCACATTCATTACTTTGGTCCCCAAGAAAGGAGGTGCGACAGATGTGAGGGATTTCAGGCCTATTAGCCTAGTTAGCAGCGTGTATAAGCTCATATCTAAGGTCTTGTCAGTGAGACTTAGAAAGGTTATTGATCCTCTTATTTCGGATGCCCAGAGCGCTTTTGTGGGGGGCCGTCAGATCCTTGATGCGGCCTTGGTGGCTAACGAGTGCATAGAGTCCAGAATAAGAGGCGGTGATACGGGTATTATTTGCAAACTTGATATTGAGAAGGCTTACGATCATGTGAGCTGGGAGTTCCTTGGTTATTTGCTCAGGAGGATGGGGTTCGGGGTGAGGTGGTGTAGGTGGATGATGAGGTGTATTTCCTCTGTCAAATTCTCTGTCCTTGTTAATGGGGTTTCGGAAGGGTTCTTCTCGAGCTCGCGGGGTCTGCGGCAAGGCGATTCGTTGTCCCCATTCCTCTTTATTTTGGTCATGGAGGCGTTCTCTCGGATGATGAATCGTACGGTGGAGGGCGGTCTGGTCTCGGGATTTTTGATTGGGAACCGTAACTCCCATCCGGTCGAGGTGTCCCACCTTCTGTTTGCGGATGACACTATTATATTTTGTGGGGCATCTGAGGTTGAGGTGAAGACGTTAAGGATGTTGCTGGTGTGTTTTGAGGCTGTGTCGGGATTACATATCAATATCAGGAAGAGTGAGATGATTGCCGTGGGAGATGTGGGTAATGTGGATTATTTGGCTAGTATTCTTGGATGTAGGGTCGGATCGCTCCCATCTACCTATCTTGGTCTTCCATTGGGGGCTAAGTTTAAGTCATCGACGATGTGGGAACCGGTTCTCGAGAGGGTACAAAGGAGGTTAGCTGGTTGGAAGCATAGTTTTCTTTCCAAAGGTGGTCGGTTGACATTTGATAAAAAGTGTGTTATCGAGCCTTCCGACATATTTTATGTCGGTGCTGCCTTTACCGACTTCCATTGGTAAGAGTCTAGAGAAGTTGATGAGGGATTTCTTGTGGAGAGGTAACGATGACGAATTCAAATACTGTTTGGTAAGGTGGGATGAGGTGTGTATGCCGCTAAAATTGGGTGGGGCCGGGGTAAGGAGTTTAGCTCATTTTAACCAGGCTCTATTGGGGAAGTGGTTGTGGCGGTTTCATAGGGAGGGAGACAGACTCTGGAGGAAAGTGGTGGTGGCTAGGTTTGGGGTCGATCGTCTTGGATGGGGGCCTACGGTGGGGCGTTCTGCTCATGGGATGGGATGGTGGAGGTTTATTGCTCGGAGGTGGGGTGAGTTCTCTTTACTCACTGGCTACCAGCTTGGGAATGGGAGGCGAATCAAATTCTGGAAGGATAAATGGGGAGAGGGTGGATCTTTAGAGAATCTCTTCCCGGGGATGTTTCGGGTTGGGGGGGATGTAGAGGGGTCAATTGAGGGTCATAGGAGAAGGGTAGGGGGTCGTGTGGTTTGGGACCCTAAGTTTAGGAGGGGTCTCCGTGATTGGGAGTTGGAGGAGGCAGAGGAGTTCTATGAGTGGTTGCGGTTGGCGCCAATTCCATCCTCCGGGGTCGATGGGTTGAAGTGGTCCAGCGCGAAAAATGGTTGTTTTTCAGTTAAGAATTATTATCAGGTGCTGAGGGGCCGAGGGGGAGGGAATTTTCCGTGGAAGACCATTTGGAAGAGCCAGTCGCCTCCCAAGGTTAGTTTCTTCGTGTGGACTGCCGCTAGACAGGCTATCTTGACTATTGAGGGACTTCAAAACAGAGGGAGGAGGATGGTCAGCAGATGTTGGTTATGTAAAAAGGAGGAGGAGACGACCAATCATCTTCTTCTACACTGTCAGGTGACCGCGACTCTTTGGGATTTGATCTTCACCATGTGTCATATTCGTTGGGCTATGCCGCGTACGGTGGTTGAGTTGTTGGCATCCTGGAGGAGGCCCAGGGGTTGGGTTGGTCCTAGAGTGGTCTGGAGGATGGTTCCTCATTGTATTTTTTGGACCGTCTGGCAGGAACGGAATAGGAGGTGCTTCGAGGGGGTAGATCTTGACCCTGCTCAAATTCGGTACAGGTTACTTAGTCATTTACTTTCTTGGTACTTGAAAAGGCATGTATCGTCGTTATCCCACCTCCTAGAGTTCTTGGAGGAGTTTTAGGTCCTTGTCGAGACTCCCTTTGGGCTTCGGCTCCTGTTATTTGTTATTTTGTATACTTCCTGTGTACGGGTTTCGCCCCCTTAGGCGGGTTTGGTTTATTGATTCATTTATTTACCAAAAAAAAAAAAAAACAAATCTTTCATTATTTTTAAAATTAAATCAAAATGCATTTAAAAATATGTATCTACGAGTTAGAAGTTTATACCAATTATTAGCCACAAAAATAACCCAAGAAGGGTTGAATCGGGTTATAATAAATTTAATGGAAAATCACACTTTTCTCATTGTTTGTTTTCAATGTAACTAGGATTTTATAAGGAAAAAACCAATCAAAAATAATATTAATAATAAAGAGTTAAGATACCCTACCAACTTATCTTTTTTACGTAGTTCACCCTTCCCTATATCCACATTGAGATGAAAATAATAAACTTAAATATCTTCCACTTACTAAGGTGGAGTAAACACATTAAAATGATATTACAAACCTTAGCACCACAACCAACAAGAAAACTCATTTATTTCCCTCGAGGATACAAAAAAAAGCTGAAGGATTCCTACCTTGATTTCATGTATAATGGCACTATCGTACTAGAAGATACAATGAAATTTAATCCATAAATAAAATAAAAAAAGTTTTTTTTTGCGCTAAGGGAATATTTTAGTTGAATAATCTTTCCTTTAGATTAATGTTTTTATTATTGTTAAAACTAATGGCTTAAAGGTGTTATGTTATTTTCTCTTTTGTTCCTTTTGAAATCTCAATGAATTGATGATATACATGTTGTAATTGATATTTGATATTTAGATATTGTTTATGAACTCGTGTAAGTAAAAAAGATGATTAATTGTATTTATAATTTAAGAATGAAAAGTATTAATTACAAGTTTTTGAGAAAAAAAAGGTTATTTGTGCTTTTAAAAAACTAGCCATTATGTGTCTATTTAGTCATATTTAGGGAGACTAAAAAACATTAGTTAATTAAACATGTTTAATCAACCAAAAACTCACTTTAGACGACTAAACCTCCATGTGGTTTAGTAAATATCTAGTTAGTTCCATTTACAAAAGTTTAACCGACTTAGCTAGTTTTCGTTGACTAAAACAACGCGTATCATTGATGTTGATTTTGAAAATTTTCTTTTAATGTGTAGAAAGTGTTGTAGCTGTTTTTATGTGATTGAAACAATAGATTAAACAAGTTATGATCAAAATACACTTTTACAATGAAATTCACGCAAAAATCATCCTGAATCTTCTTACATATTGTTTGGACTTGCATGAACTTTGTGTTGTTTAAGTCTTGATTGTTCTCTTGACATTATCTTTGAGCTTGAACATAATTCTCCTTGAAAATTTTATTTCTCCATGAATGGCTTCGTTTGTAATAATGCCATTTTATTTCCTTTTAATGAAACTCTTTATTGCACCTCCTTAAGGGTTTTTAGTCTTATTCCTTTTATTGTTTTGGGTATATAAAACCCATTATTTTGATATGGTAAACGCTGGCCAATATATGGAAGACAAGTTTTCCCTTAGATGTGAACCCTAAAATATCATTTTCAAACTTAGAATATTATGGTATCAGAGCTATGGTTTTAGCCAAATTTTAATTTTTTTTCCATCTTTTTTACCAGTCATTAATAGTTCATTTGTTCAACGATGCCTCCAGTTGATCATAGAAGCTATGAAATTTGATTTGGTTTCGTTGTTTGCTCATAAACATATTATTATTATTGTTGTTGTTGTTGTTGTTGTTGTTAAAATTATTATTATTATTATTATTATTATTATTATTATTATTATTATTATTATTATTATTATTATTATATTGTTATTGTTGTTGTTTATAAACTTTGATGTATGAGTTATCTAGATTCCTTACCAGCCTTTGCTTATATCTTTGCACATAAGGATGGAATTGATACATGGAGATCACCTTTTTATTTGCTTCATCAATGATTCTATCTCCAATAAAGCCTCATGTCAATTCATAGTTGTTGGTCGTTTGATTGGTACAGATTTTTGATGATGATCATAGAATTTTGGTTGGAATCATTATTTTTCAACATCTGTTTGTGGGGTTTATTTCTTCAATTTTTTTTTACTTCTTTTAATTTTTTAGGTGGTATGAAGTTTATTGATTCTCCTTAGTGTCCATTTTGTTCATACTTGATATCTATAATATCTAATGTAGAATTATTTTTGGTAAATCACGACGGAGGAATATTTTGATTCATTTAATGGTATTAGTGTCCATTTACACGGTTCAAATTATGGGTATTGGATTGATGATATTAGATCTGTCAATGAGTCGGGTCAAGTCGTATTCGTCTTATTTTTTATCGTGTTCGGGTCTTATTGGGTTCGTGTCTAAACAGGTGACTTTTTTATCTTGTGAAAAAATCATATCCAAACCCGACTCGTTATGTTATCGTGTCGTGTCGTGTTCACTCGTTAATACCCATTAAAATAATGAATTATTTTTAAGTGTATACATGTTGATATATTATCTCATTTTTTAATCTAAATACACCCATTAATTCATTGACATTACTAAATTTCTCATTTAGTAAAATTCATTGTGATTAAATTAACATTATGCTACATAAATTATTTATACGTTCCAAAAGTATATCTTATTTACTTAAATTATTGGGTCATAACGGATTTTATCGAGTATTAACGGGTGAAGGGAGTCAACCCTAACCCGACCCGTTAACTATCGTGTCTTATCGGTTTGTCACTGATATGACCCGAATTCATTAAGGGTCTACACATTAACTTATAACTTCGTGCCGCTTCGTGTCCTGTTACCGTGTCGTGACTCATTTTTCCATGTCTAGATGATATGTCGCATTTCCTATTGGGAAAATGACAGGGGATTATATTGACAGCAAAATAAATAGTCATTCTAAAAGTGCTAAGGAAGGTTATACAATTGAATAAAATAATGGAAGATTAAGAACTCAAAATTATTACTTGGATTATGGATAGGTAATTTTATGCATCGCTTTATTGCGTTTAAATTGGACAAGTTACCATCGAGCAAGGTGACATGGGACAATATAACGAATTTCTATATGAAATCTAACTTTAACAAAAAAAAATCAATTTGATTTGATGCTAGGGATGTTATGAAACAAGGTTGTAGTAGTGTTCATGAGTATTACAGAGAGATCTTAGACCTAGAGACGAACTTTCCTTGGCTAAGACACCATAACTAAGGATTTGATTACTTATCCATAAATATAATTCTTAGTGTAGTTTGTTCTATAACTACGTGAGTATTACAAAGAGATCACAGTGGGCGCACCCTACTTAGGTAGTTACTTATCCTTGATGTTCCATTATCCATTGTCGCCCGAGTAGACGATGCACCACTTGAGGTTTTAATTCTGGTGCCACACATAATATGAATCATGTCAGATCCTTATTTTCATCAATTACATCTCCTACAAATGATTTTAGGAATTATTGCGGCTACTGGATTGATTATGTCATTCTCTTGTGTAGTTTTTATATTCTCATTTAAGCTGCACACCTACAATGTCTATTTTCTTCCTAACTTGCACTAAGTTTTATTTTTGTTAGTCAACCTTGTCAATTATAATGTCTTATTTTGTTTTCAAACTTTGGTTATTTTGTTCAAGACCGTATTTCATGAAAATTGACTTCAACATGTCATAAAGAAGGTCGTGTCTACATATTAAAGGAATTCATTTTCTAGCAAGAGTGACTTCAACTTATTTAGTCCCTCATGTTGATGAATCTTATTTTCATTTGGAACTTAAATGAAAAAGTATGTTCCTGGGAATCTAGTCAGATTGATTAATTCCTTAATTCATTACCATGTCCAATTAAAATAAAATCTTTTTTAATTGAACCAACTTTTAATTTTAGCAGATATAATTAATTAGGTTAACGTGCATGAGGGTGATTCATACATAAATGCAAAATCTAAAGCAATCACAAATAATGCACAAGGATTTAAAGTGGAAATCCGTGTGGAAAAATCATCATCCCCCATCCCAAATAGTCCACTATTACTATGAATAATGTTTATAGTACTTATAAAGAGACATACACATCTTAAATAGATGACAATGATAACCTCCATAAGTCACTCCCTCACATTTGATCTCTAAATTCTCTGTCTATACTAGTTATCAGTCGTGAACGACTGGACTCACCTTGCACATTCTTCAAACCTTGGTATTCATCGATCTTTCTGATTGACAATGATCTACCCATACGTATACTATGTCATACCCACCCGCACGATTGCTCGCACTAAAATCTTCTGTTGGTTTAGAAGATCAATGGGGATTGTAAACCAAATTTTTTCTTTGTAAGCATGAAACTTACATGATCTCACTCTCATAAGAAAACACTCTTAAAACCTATTAGGGTTCGATAAAAAAAGGGGTTGCATACTTTGAAAAACGTGTCTATGTTTTATAAAAATATGTATTACTATCGAACGAGCAGTTATGTTTACAAAACACGGTTCTCTTGTAAAGCACCTTTTGGACAGCGGGTATCTTGTTTAAACAATAGAATAAAAAAAATCCCCCTTGTAAAAACATAGTAAAATAAAAAAAAAATATTCCTAACATTTTATAAAGGGTTTGTCCAGTCAATTCCTTTCTTAAAAATAAACTTATAGAAAATACAAAATATAAGGCCTTAAAACGTGATTAGGAATGTTAATTATATGATTAAGTATAAGTTATGATTTATAAGTTTGGTGAGGGGTGTTAAACTTGTAAATTATTGTATTTAGGGGATGCATACTCAAGTGATAAATGTGTTGTTTGCATTAGATGTTAATCGAGCTTATAATCGGGGATAACTTGTTTAGGCCATATGATTAGTTATGTTATTAAATGCATCATGAAAATATGTTTTTCATACACCATTATGATTATAATATAGAACCAAGGTTGGTTCGAAATTGGCAATGTTTGGTCGTCAAATGTGAAAGCTATGAATTTTTGAGTAAATTATTACTCTTCTGTTCGAGCCCAAATTAGGCGTACTAATTTTATGATTTAGGAAAAACACAAAATATGAAAGTTGTAGATATATAAGATATCTACGCATAGACGCAAATTTGGAGTAAATCGGGGTCCGTACTAGTGAGTTGTGGTGATTTTACAAAGGTAGGACAAATTTATCATTAGTGAAATTATCTTATTGGACTTCTTGTCCAACTAATCACATGCCACCACGTTATATTGATCACATGGCCATGTTTTATGGTTATAATAGCATACCTTATCATCTTTTTCATTTTATATTACAAGCTTGGGAATAAACATGCTTATGGAGAGAGAAAAAGAAAGTTAAGGAAGAAATCCTTGAGAAAATTACCATAAATCTAGGACTTCTCGTAAGGTAATTACTTCTTTATTAAATTTGGTCTTGTTTATGATTTGGATGAATATTTAAATGATACCCATTTTTCCAAATTGAGTTAAACTAAGGATGACTTAAGATCATATTTGGACATGTGCTAGGATCGTAAATGTTAACTTCAAAGTTCCATTTTTGAATTTCCTTCTCGTAAAGCTTTTCGATGTAGGAAATTCATATATATGATGTGTGTATATACTAAAACATGTTTAGTATATGTTTCCATGATTGATACCCGAGGTAGAGGTGATATATGCTTAAAAAGGTTAAGTTATGCTTTAATGTTCTCTTCCTACCTAGTTGTGTTAAAAGTGTCATAAATCATGGTAGACTTATTGAAATCAAATTATTCCAATTGGAGATTACAATAGACACATATATGTATACTATATACGAAAATGATTTAAAAATACCAAAAAAAGAATCTTGGGTAACAATTTGAAGTTCAGGTATAAAATATGCTCCAAAAGTGTAAGTGCGCACACCAGGTGTTCGACGTTTTGACTGACTTAGCAAATGAACTCTAAAAATTATGCAACTTTAATTTTATATTATTCAATATGTTTAATATATGTTTCAATTATTTATAACCTAGGTGGATATTATATATGCTTGAAAAATGTTAAGTTATGCTTTGATGATCTACTCAAACCTAAATGCGTTAAAAGTGGTATAAATCATTGAATACTTGTTCAAATCAAGAAATTCCAATTGAAAATATTAGAGAATATATATGAGTATGATATACTTGAAGGTAAAAATAAAATACCTTATGGTTTGGCTTGGGGGTTGTGTTGAAGTTGAAGTTTTGTTATTATTTTTTTCCAAAAATGATTTGAAAAAGGTTGTAATAAAATGAGCATAACTTCGTAATTTAATTTCGTAAATTCTGTTAGAACCCTAATGAATAAGGCGTTATAGGAATGTGAAGTATTATATTCAATTAATTTTCAGTTATGTCAGATTGACCAGCTAATGTGACGTGTTACTGAGTTTAATGTGATTTCGTGTATTCAAATACTAATGATGTTGAATTGTTGGGTGAGGAAGCGGCTAAAACTACCATACCAAGGAAATAGTTTTGGTATTAATCTTAGTAACAAATTAAAGGTGAGTGGCTTGTCCTATGAAATATAGATGCTTATATTTTAATATGAAAATGTGTAGTTAAATACACGTGTTAAAGTGCTTATGGGAGTGATGTTATATTTTTGAAATGTATGCCTATGATTAAGAATGTTAAGCGATGTTATATAATATTATGGAGTGTGGAGGGTCCTTTATCTAATGTTAAGGACTGTTGTGGGTCCTAGGGGATGTGACGGTCCCGTTAATCCAATTTAAAGGCTTGTCGTACTCGGGCCTAATTATGGGATGTGGTGATCCCCATTAACTGTGGTGGGTTAATTGGACTGTGGAGGGTCTAGGCTTGCGAGATTTACACAATTCCTGTTGGGTTATGACATTAGAAAATTAAAATTGTTATTCAAATTGGTTATATGTATGTGGTACATGTGTGGAATATGGTCATTCAATAATCTTGTGTTGTTTACACTCCTATAATGTTATGTTTCAGGTATGCCTATCATTTGGAGTTCACTGCCAAGTTAGGACGTTAAACGGGAGAGTGGATGATAAATAAAGTGGGTTGTATATCAATAAGCTTTTGGGGTAAATGTTAAACAAAGGAACTTATGTAAGTAAGTACTTTTAAGTTGTGTATAAAGGTAGATATATTTTCATCTAAACATGCCTTTGGAAAAAAAAATCTTGCACTATTTTTCGAAAGATTTCAAGTACCATATTGTTTAATGGGGATTTATCTCGATATAAAATGATAATCTTAACTTAATTAAGTCGGGGCGCGAGACAAAAAAATCCTCAATATCTTACTGAACCTCGGATAGTCTGAATTTTCGAATATGTCCATTTTGGTAGCTATTTGTCGCAATGATTTGTCTTTTTCTTCAATGATATACAATTACCACTCCAAAGACACTAAAAGTACACTTTGACATTTGTTGTGGGATTAATAAAAAACCAAAATATGAGAGAGTAAAACCACATCCTTACAAATCTACCCTTTTTTATAACGGGAGAATAGTGGCAAAATAATAAGAAAAACATTATAGGATAAAAAGCTTATACATCAATACACCTGTCCCCATTACTCGCGAAATGGACTAGACACGATGTTCTAATCAATGGTACCAATAATATGACGATCATGTAAGACTTGTACACTTAAACATATACCTTGTAACGTAAACATTATACAAGAGACTGATAAATAAATGGGAAGTTTAACATATGCAATTCATCTGCTAAACTACTCCCACTTAACATATACGCCCTCGGAATCCAAAATTCCTATCCCTTTTTTATCATTACAAGGAGAAGGAACGACATAATATATCACAAATTAACAATTGCAATTCAAGCAATTAATAATGTGTGACAGCATGTGTTTAAATGAGATAAGTGACATAAAAAACGTGGAAAGGTGGACAACATATGCATGCATCAAATAAGTTCAAAATAATAAATATTTCAACATGACCGAAAAAACAAAACCAAATAAAAAATAGGTATATTAGTTAATTCAAGATAACATTAAATATATGATATCCCACACAAGATATCTAACAAGAATACACATGAATTTGAAATTCGAAAATGATAAATATATCCCACTTATATTGTGCACGAACCCTTGGATACAAACCCATAGTTGAATAGTCAATCATACTGAAAAAATATTTGATTTTTTAACAAAGATCATGTCTATTAAAACCTAAAAATAATTGTTTGTGCTAACACTTCAATAAAGTTAAAAACATCACAAACTGGACGAAATATGCAAATCTATTTGTCTTCAACTTATAATTCCCTCAAACACATGCTTTTTATATTTTTGGCTTTTTTTTTTACTTTATTACATTACTAATTTTGATTGTAGACATTAATCCAAAATAATTATTTTATTAAACTTTAGTACATTTTTGTCGCTAAATGTGAAAAAATTTCCAATAAAAATTATTTTTGATGTTATTTAACGAAAAAATATACTAAAGTCTATTTAACTGATTAATTTGAATTGAATTCTGAAATCAAAGATTAATAATGTATTAAAGTAAAAAAACTTGTATTTTCATTTTTATTCTTTGAGAGTATGCATTAGTTCATTTTTCATTTCTTTCATTAGAACATAAATATAGTTTCTTACCATTGGTGGCTATTACTCTCTATAGGTATATCTTACCTATGATCCGCTCATCATTTTTATATAAAGTCACATGGAATGGTTCCTACGTCCACATCTAACAAAAATATAGTATATAAAATATAACCCTATTGAGTGATAATAAGTGCAAGTAAGTTTTTTGTAGAAAAATAAATAATACACCCGAGTTCAACCCATTTCTATGTGTGTGATATGGTAAATACTGGAACATAATCAACATGAGTTGTTCTCATATTAATTCATAGTAATGATCAAGGAAAATATGCATAGGTTCTCACTACCTTCCTAAGAATCCAATCCAAGAGTGGGGAAATAGACATCATGGTTTTTCTACAAATTATCAATCATCTCAACACTAATTATCCATAAAAACAATAATATTTTTGATTTTTTGGTAAAACACGAGATTTATACAAATGATAATCCTTTTGTGTTCAATTTTTTTTAAAAAAATGAAAATTGAATTAACATGCATTTAATGAAGGATATAAAATATAATGCATTAAAATACAATCCAATAATATGATACATATTTCATTAATACGAGGAAAATATTCAATAATATGCACATCTAGTCCATGGAGTGAATCAAATAACTGACCACTTAAGGTAAAACTCTTTACCTGCTGAAGGTTCAGAGTTATGTCGATCCAAAGAAATATGGTGAGAAACATCATCCTACCAATAATTTGTATAACTAATTCACATTTCATGACAAAAATAGACTTAATAGTTGGAACATGAAATTTGAAATCGATTTAGTTTTAGCCCTGGAAAGTACCTAGGTCTTATGATTTGGACCTAAAAACTTCACAGCTTTAGCAATATTATCTACTGCTTTAATAATATCCCTAATCCTTCGACCTATGTGGTTTGACTTCCATCTTCAGCTATGGCCATGATTGGTTCTAAGTATTCTAGATACATGTAATATCCTACATTATATATATATATATATATATATATATATATATATATATATATATATATATATATATATATATTGAATATTTATTATTATTACATGTGCACATGGTTGTTGTGTGGTTTATGTTGAATGTTATAATTAAATTTAATTCAGGAGATTTAATTATATATGAATAACTCATAATTTGAAAATAACGTTGTGATTTATTTTCAAATCGCGAGTGTCTATTATTAAACCGGATTCTAAGGGATACAAAGGCTAAGAGTGGCATTTTTAGTGTGTTGAATTGGTCCCCAGGGTTGGATAACCCTTTGGGGGTAAGTTTGGGGTCCATAAGGGTAGTGTTTTGGTTTGATTTGGAGGTCTTAGAAATTAGTCACATGGGATATCTTCAGAAATGAGAGGTTAAAAAGAGATATAACCCTCATAAGTAACATATCTTAACATGAGACAAAAACCCTAGGTGTAGAGGAGATATTAGGAGCGAAAAAGAATAAACTCAAGAATCAAACAAGAGATTAAACCTTCATATTTTAAGCAAATGATAACCTTATTTAATACATATTACTTGAAATTATTCAATGTTCAAAAGATAATATGATTTAGAATAGTTTCTTACATGCTAGATTAAAATCTTATCACAAATAATTAAATAAACTAGATATAATAATATTTAATGCCCAAGAATGTTTATATTCATTGTAGGAATGGTACATAATGATGATTCACATTATTTAGTTTAGAGATTATAATTTAAATCTACTATAAATTGATTGATCACTTAATGAAATTGAACCCATATGAAGAACACTCTGAAATAGATTATTAAGCCTCATAATAATAAATTTAACCTTGTAAATTTTTTATATATTATTAAAAATATGTTTAAGATACCTTAGAGATGATATTTGGGTTATTTTCAAACTGACTATAGGTTAGAAGAACCTTTGATTTATACATGGTGTGAAGGAAAATTGATTTAATTAAATCTTGGGTAGAATTTTGAAATACGATATCATTTTGGACGTGATGGGAAAGGGTCGATTGATTAGGTACCAAGGGCCGATCAAGTTTGGGGAAATTAAGGGATTTTGGTTTTTTGATGAGGCTTTGAGTAGGGAATTAAGGTGTTGAGCTAGAATATTCCCATAGGTTTTTGGTTAATTTATTAAGATTGTGATCCTATATATTTATGTGGAGTTTATGCCTATGGGAATAATGTTTAGTATGGGGGACACTTAGTTCAATGTGTTTGCTTAGGATGGTATACCGTATTCGTTTAAACGTATTAGTGAATTATGTTCTTTGGGTGCTATATGTGGACATACTGGGGATGTGTTTATATAATTGGGGAATGTATCGATGAGGATTTGATGGTATTGTTCATAGAATCGGTACTACGCCCCAAATGATAATGCAGGGTGTGTATAGGTCTATATCATAATCCTAACTGCATTTAGTGAGTTGTATTGCTAGTGGGATATATATGAAGATTCATCCCTCATGTAATCTTGGTATATGATTACATGGTAGTATTATGGCACATGGATTTCCCCTTTCTTTTATGCGTATATATTCTACAATCCTTTACGAGTGGGACTACCTAAGGATTATCCTGATAGAGGCATGAGAAGTCACTGAAGTTTAGATCCTTCATGTCATAGTTGTATATATCTAGTTGGTCCGACAATAGACATATTTATATAAGGATTTGAATCGTGCTACTTATATTACCAAGATGGGATCATTGTATGGATTATGAGGTAGTATATGGTACTACATATAGTTATTACTCTTAGTACATAGTTGGAGTTATGCTACTATGTTTTAGTTATGGGTTGACATCTTCTACCTTACTTGTTAGACTTGGTACATTGGTTGACATATTCTAGTTATTGTGGACACCCTGATTTGCAATCAAGGTGTGATCCATTTATCCCGGTCATTAAAATACCCTTAACCCAAAACCCAACCGAAAACCCTAAGAACAAAACTCTATGGGACCAAAATATTAAAAAAATAAAATAAAAAAGCCAAAAACCCTCAGGAGGGGTCCTTTAATTGATCAGTTAAAGGGTCTCAGATAGTCTTCGACCGATCGGTTATACATACCCTGATAATCATTTAAAGAACTTTGGAGATCCGTTCTTAGCGCTACACGTGTCCCTAAACTCCCTCCACCATACGTGTGTCACTATGGATGATTGAACAACCAAAGGTCATGGATAACCGATCGATCAAATGACCCAAATCTAACCCTATAAATAGAGGTCCATAGTAACCTTGAAAAGTACCCATAATCCTGACATTAATTCGGTTTTCTAACTATAAGAGCATATTTTTCCTTATTTCTCAAATAGCTTAAGCTTACTTTATTTTTTAGCATATTCGACTACAGTGTGATTCAAGCCGAGACGAAGTCCGTAGATCCAACATCTCTAACTTTCAAGCATCTCCATTCTATAAAGGTATAATGCTATTTAGTTTAGATTTATTCCTTAAATTTATTTTGGGATGTTTGTTTTTATTAAAATGGGAAAAATAATTTTTTTTTTTAAAATTGAGGCAGTGTACTTTATTTAAAAAAATAAGTATGCATATCTTGTTCAAACGAGATTGAACTTTCATTTCAAGTGGTCGTTTGGAGGTTCCTTCGATCGAACACCTCACGAGGGCGTACAGTTTTACATCGTTTGAAGCCCGTTCAAATAAGATTAGGGTTTTGTTCTAATGGCCTTGTTGTCGTTCTAATGATGTCCTTTTTTCGTTCAAACGAGACTATTTTTTGTTTGAACGAGTGTCACCGCATTGAAATTTGTGTTCGCCTTAAAAATACATGTTTTGTGTTTATTTTTGTTCAGACTTTTGCCAGATCCGTCTTTACATATCTTTAGAAAAAAAAATCAGCCTTTTGTTTATAAGAAAACCTTTTTTTATTCATAAATTACATCCCCAAAATTTATTTCTGTGAATGCAGTATAACCCTATAGTGCGTATCTTGCATACAGCCTTTATGGAGAAGGCATCTCCTTGGCTGACTTGTGAAACCGGAGGGTATTCACTGCTGAAGACGGAGGACTACGGTACTTATGATTCTTGCGAGGATCATTATTGAAAGAAAGCTGCAATTGTGTGGTTCTTTAGAGGATCACATTAGATTCCTTTATAGAATTTTTAAGTTGGGATTTGTAAACTTTATAAAGTGAATAAAAGGTTTTTCCCTGAGGGGATCTTTCCTAAAATTGCCTTATCGTGTTTCCGTGCTTATTTTATTTACTTTATCATCTAGATGCATGTTTAGGGTAATTAGATAAAATGTGGAATTGTTTATGCTAGAAACTTAATTATTGAAATTATCCATTATAATGGAGATAGCGAACTCAAAAATTGGTATCAGGGTCTGTTGCACAAATTTACGTTGTGATCTTTTTCCCAAAATTTTTTTCTCTCGATATTAATTCTTTTTAAAATTGTTGATCTTTGAACATTTTGATTTTAATGAAAAATTTGTATAATTGAGTGCCCATCTTTGATGGTACAAATTATGCATATTGGAAGACTAGGATGCGATATGTCTTGAAAGCCATAGATGAGCGAGTCTGGTTAGTTTGTGAATAAGGATGGACTCCCTCGTGGTCACTATTAATAATGTCATAAATTCTAAACATGTTTCTTCCTGGACTGATGATGAATTTAAATGGAGTAACTTTAATTCTCATGGACTTAGTGCAATTTCTGGAGCCGTTAGCCCTAATGAGTTCCATCGCATCATGACATGCACTACGTTTAAGGAAGCATGAGATAACCTTCAACTCGCTCACAAGGGTACCAACTCTATAAAAGCATCAACACTTCAGAATTTAACCACCCAATTTGAGACCATCACTATGTTAGAGTCTGAGTCATTGAATGCGTTTTATCCGTGTTTACTGGACATTATAAATTTGAGTTTTAATTCAGGTGAGAAATTTTGGAAACGAGAGTTGTGAAAAATATTTTGAGGTCACTCCTTTCTCTTTCCACTACTAAGGTCACTATGCTTAACTCGTTAGGGATTTTAGACAATCGCGGGTTAGAAGAACTTGTAGGATATCTTCAGACTTTTTAGTTAGATAGGTTCCCTAAAACCATAAAACCAAAGGAAGTAGGTATAATTTTAAAGACTCAAAGTAACATTAAGAACAAGGGGAGAGTTTGTGAGTTTGAATTTGAGGGTGAGTGAGATTTTGATGACTTGGCCTTATTTACGATTTTTTTATAAAATGTTTCTCAAATTTTCCAAAAGTGATCCTTCCACTAAAAGATTTTTTGATAAAAGTAAAAATAGGAATGAGGTCAAGGATAGCGGTGATAAAGTGGAAGATATAAGGTGTTATTAGTGCGAGTGCAGAGGGAACAAGGCACTTGAGTGTCCCACTATGCGAAAGATAAAGGGAAAAAGATTGCAAATAACTCCACTCTTAGACATAGTGACATCTAGTCAGCTGATTCAGGGGGGAGTCACCACATAAAAAGTGCATTGCTTTCATGGCTAGTCACGTCAGCACTTATAGTTTGTCCCACGCCGTTGAGAATATATCTAAACGTGTGAGCTTCACTGATGTTTTGATTCAATTTGGAGATAGTGATAGTGAGGATGAGATTCATAGTGAGGTAGAAGGGGATCTAAAAAAATCTTTAAGTGGTTTTTACACCGAGACTTTGAAGACAAAAAATATTAATAAATAGTTGTCTCTTAGGGTGTTAGATTTGGAGAGAGGTGTGAAATTTTTAAGGGTGTGTGACGTGTAGACGAGTTTACTCGAGAAGGTGAAGATTTCTTTATATGATCAGTTGATCATCTTAATCCGGGAAAAGAGTGATTTGACCAACACTGTGGCTAGTGTTACGGGAGATCTTCAATATTCATTGGAAACTCGTGAGAAACTTGAAGCCTATGTATTCTAACTTGAGAGAGACCTTGAACATGATCGAGAGGTCAAAGTTACTTTAGAGGATACAACTGAGAAGGTTGGAAATATTCTCTTTGGTCCCTCTTTGGGTAATGTTAAGAGGCTAGTAATAGCTTATGACGATGCGTCCACTTCCCAAGTTTCACTCGAATTGATTCTTGAGTTTTTCTGTTAGATCCATATGTCCCATGACCTAACTCACCTAGTCCTTCGATTTCATGAAGGAGATCACATCCTAGAAGTTTTGAGAGAGGTGGTCCTAAGCCTATGTATGTTTATTCTAATTCCAAGCAAAGAGGAAATTTCATTTTACGTTTGGATGTGTGCCTCATAGGTATATTTCACAATATTCTACCACACATGTTCCCACAAACACTCCCACACATGTTACTCTGCATGCTCCCTCACAACACATGAGAGATTTTGAGAGTTTTTTAAGAAGAAGTTGAGTATTTGTTTAAAACTTCACAAAATTCTATGGATGTTTTTCATAGGATGTCATCTTCTTTAGAGAACTCCTCCGGGCCTAATGATTGAGGCTGAGACTTTTTTCTAGCATAGATTTTTTTTATGTTTATACTATATATCCCTATTGCTAGATAGTACTATATTGTAATTACTTTTTCATTTTTGTTATATGTTTCAAAATTTGAAAAAGAGTTTTGTTTTTCTTGAAAAATTTTAAAAAATACAAAAGGATTATAGTTTTGATAATATTTATAAAAAAAACACAAAAAGAATTTTGTATTTTTTTACACCATATGTGGACGAACATTAAAGATGTCCAAGCCACCCATTCATTCAATATCCATGGGGCTATTTTATAGTGTTTTAAAATGTGACATCATGTCGTTTTTGTGCTTTGTAATGTGTGGAGTCATTAAGATGTGATATTAATACTACTTACTACACGTTTGACCCTTATCAACTTTAATCCACATGCACATGAACTTATTTGAGCATTTAACTTACCTTTCACGTGTCGATATTAGTGTTTTCATATCAATCCTGCTTTTAGAACGAATAAAATGTGAAAAAATGAGATAATAAAAGCAGTGCTTGTAAGATCCATTGCCCGGAATGGAAAGATTGATAATCATATCTCCGGTAAATTCGATTTATTTTGTTAAATGGAATCGGTTTGTGAAATAAAAGTTGACTTTGCGTGAATAGTCACCATTTGTAAAAATAAAAATATTAAAGGCACATAAAAAGAAAAAAAAAATAAGTGTCTGGCCAATTGTAAAAGAATATTGATGATTTGCAACATATGAGCATTGATTTCTTCAAAAAGTATTGATGGAAAAAAAAATTCAATATCTGAGTTTTGAGGGAGTTAAGTGAAAGATCAATGGGTTTTCACATCCTAATAAAATCTCGTAAAGCATTATATAGTTTTCAGCGTTATTAGTGTGAAAATCACTAACGATCTTGATTAGTTGAATAGGTTAAGTCGATTTCACTTGAGTTCACCATTTTTATGCCTAACGTAGACTTTGAGATCTTACATTAGTGGTATCACATTCCTTCGTGCACATATGTTATGCTTTTCTACGTTGATTAACCTACATTCCATTTTCATTATTCGGTTCTTTTTGTGTTTTTCCATGGCGTGTTGTTTTTGTAAAATAAAATCAAAAATTTGAAAAAATCAAACATAGTTTGTGATGTCTTTTGAGATTATCATTGCCTAATTAATCATTCATATCTCGTTATGATGATATATTTTTATTCTTAGTGATGTTCCCTATATGTTTGACAATTAGTGTTTAATCCCTGTCTATTTCGGACAAAATAAAAGGGGGAGAACAAATTACCGGGGGAGATTTACATGAGTTTGATTTATGGGATTTATGGGTGAGAATTTTATGATTTTTTATACATGTCAAACTCTATTCATCACATGGTATTTGCTTTGTTACATATGAGTAGGTATTTTGAAAGATCATATTGGGACTACACTCAATGAAGATAAAGAACCCAAGAGAAGTCAAAGAAGAAGTGGAGATTTGATGACATATTTATCTTGTACCTATCCATTTTTGGGTTTGGGAGGGTATTATAATATTGTATTCATCTTAGGATATTTTTTTGTAATTTGAATTTGGATTTTATGTTTTTATCAGAATAACCAAAAATGGGGAGATTTGTAAGAACATATTTTCTCTCATTGCTCAAATAGCTTAGGCTTACATTAGTTTTTGGCATATCCCTCTACCATGTTATTTAAGAAGAGACGAAGTCCAAAAATTCAACATCTCCAACTGTCAAGCATCTCCATTCTCTCAAATTATAATGCTACTTAGTTTAAATTTATTCCTTGAATTTATTTAGGATGTTTGTTTTCATTAAAACTGGAAACAAGATTTTTTATTTGAACAATTGAGGCAGTGTTTCTTTATTTAAAAATTTTCTTAATATGCACATCTCATTCAAAAAATATGGCAATCTCATTCAAACGAGATTGAAATTTCGTTTGAAGTGGTCATTTGATGATTTCTTCGATCGAAACCTCATGAGGGCCTACTATTTTACGTCATTCGAACCTCGTTTAAAGCTCATTCAAACGAGATTAGGTTTTTGTTCTAACAACCTTGATATCATTCTAAAGAGTTTTTGTTCGTTCAAACGAGACTGGTTTTTCGTTCGAACTAGTGCCACCCCCTCAAAATTTGTGTTCACCTTATAAATAATTGTTTCATGTTTGTTTTCGTTAAAACTTTTGCCCGATCCATTTCTGCATATCTTTAGCAAACATTTGCATCCATTTATTTATAGAAAACCTTTTTGATTCACAAATTACATTCCCAAAATTTGTTTGAGTGAATCAAGTTTAAACCCTATAGTGTTTATCTCACATGTAACCTTTGTGGAGAAGGCATCTCGATGGCTGACTTCTGAAACCCAAGGGTATTCACTACTGAAGACAGAGGACTGCGGTGCTTATGATTCTTTCAAGGATCATTGCTTAAGAAAAGATAGGGATGTGTGGTTCTTGAGACGATCATAGTAGATTCCTTGATAGAATTTCTAAGTTGCGATTTGCAAATTTAATAAAGTAAGTTTTACCCTAAGGGATTTTTTTTCCTGAAATTGCCTTGTCGTGTTTGAATGCTTATGACATTTGCTTTATCACCTAAATGCGTGTTTAGGGTAAGAAGATATTATTTGGAATTGTGTATGTTGGCCACTTAATTATAGAAATAATTCACTAAGAACGAGATAACTCACTCTCACTAACTTTCTCCAATTCTGAATGCCCGAGATACTCGAGATCATGATGAAAAGTTCTTAAATGGTTTATACTTCAAAAAAGTCGCTTTACCCCAAGGAAAAATTATACTTCCGAGAATTCACTTCCCCCTGAGTGATGTTCGTACTTTTGAAAAGTCCCTTCCTCTAAGATATAAAGGTAAACCTCTACATGCATTATGCGAAAGTCGGCACTTCTAAACGAAGCTCTGCCTGACTAAAAGGAGTTATGCCCAACTAGGAACCTCAAGTGGGGACACTCCACGGAGGAAATCTGGCTCATGCTATGAGGGTAAAAATACTCTACACAAAATCTCACGGAAATACCCTATATATATTACAATAAACTTCCCATCTTTGTTTATCTTTTTTTATTCCGTCCCCATTTAGAAGATAGATTACGCACTTTATAGCATTTATATTTTAAAGTTTGGTTTCTAACCCAGCACCTCTGTTTATTGAAATGGCATGCTCACATGTTAAAATAAATGTTAATCAACTGCCACACTAATTAAATAAAAAAATTAAAACATACTTTTCAAAACTATTATCAGGAAAGTGTGAGTGAGCCGAGTTAGATCAAAATTTTCCCAAGCCGAAGTTTATAATCCGGCTACTTCCACCGCTTCTCTGAGTAAACAAATCCCATCCTTACAATGGCACCCCGAAATATGCATTTTCATATAAATACTTGTTAAGCATCGTCCTCTGATAACGTATTATTTTTAACATATAAATATATCAATCCAACAAAATGAAAATGCTATATTAAGTAATATGCTCTAGAAATACCGTAATGATGTATATTATATACCCAATATCCTGTCGCCCACACCCATATATATGTCATGTTTGTCAGAACTAGTTGAGTGCATGTACACTACTTATACCTATATATATTGGTGTCAACTAGGATTATAAGCTACATAAAACATAATTAAGGGTAGAGGGGGAGATGAAAGGTGTGATTCAGGTGTTTTGTGATGAGATGTGGGGAAATAAGGTCCTATCTCACTAAAAACATAAAGTATTCTTCTCTAGAAGTTTCCACACACAATGTCTGCTTTGCGGGATCATATACAAGAAGATATGAGGCTTTCCCTATATTCATGGAAGGTTTTTGTAGACTTTGGAATAACATTAATATCAACCTCTTCATTAACAAATTCCCTCTATATCGGATAACCTACAAAGTGTGAAAATGTATTATGATTTATAACCCTGAATATGAGCTTTAGGTCTAGTTATTTTATATTCTTTTCTGAAACGTGATCAAGAAAAGATCAAGGGTTGGAAAAGGTTTTTGTAATCTCAATCCTCAACAAGTGGTAGCACAACACACATTTTAGATTGATCACATTTTGAGAAACATACATGTTGTCCACTAGTAGAAACCCAAGGTTTGAGTGTTAAAAAATGTACATGAATATGTGTTACTTAAACTAACGTCATTTTGTCAAGGTTTTGATGTTTATATACCTTACACAATGGTTATATAAATATATCTTATGTGCATGGATCGTAGGGTGGTTTATCCGTATTTAAGTGCTCTCCTAGATTCGATTTAATTGTACTAATTAGGGCTTTTATAATTATTGCATTAATTAATGTATTTAGAGGAGTCTGTGAGGGTATGTAATCATTTAGATGGTAGGATACTATTTTTTATTAGATTTTGACATTGGTGAAAGACCAATTGGTTCGAGTTGATTTTTGATCAAGTTTAAAGGTTGATTAATTGAGTTTTCTTGGGAACTTGAAGATCAAAATGATGTAGTTTTGACAAGAAGATCAAGAAACCTTAACCAGAGGAAAAATACCACCAGATGAGGAATGCTACTAATGTTGTTCAACCCGCGACTACAGGGAACCATGTGAAATCGCGGCGAGTCATCCCGCGAACACGATGCGTGAAGGCGTGCCCATGGGTCTATGTGAGGATCAGGGGCTTCAGTATAAACCCCACGGTCTTTATCAGTATTTAAAATTTTGATTTGATTAATTCCTCCTGTTAATACCTATCTTTACTCCCCATCAAATGGAATTAATCACGGAATCATAATATTATTAAAATTCTCAAGTGATAGTTCCTATAAACTAAATGTGAGTGAGTTTAGTTCCTCCATCAGGGAAGTTCTTTATGAGAGGATTTAATTTAAGAGAATGAAGACATCAGTTATTTAATTATGTATGAAAGAAGTTTCCTCAACTATTCAGAGAACATAATTGGAAGATGAAAATCTATCTAGTTTAGGTGAGGTGATTGTAACACCCCGCCCGCCCGGGGAGAGCGAACGGAGAGCTAATGCGATAAAATAAATTCAAATCCACAAGTGAGAAGGTATAGAGAATCTAAGTAAACCCATAATAATATAAATCCACTAATCTCAATCTCTTCAATTACAACAAGTCTCTCGAATTAAAATTTCAACTATCGAACTCGAATAAAATACAAATCTCCAAAGCTCTATACATCAAAATAATACAAATCTTTCCCAAATAATACTCGCTAAAATCAATCTCCATAGCGCCCCAAAATTCGCGCTAACCTGCCACTAAAAGAAAATATTGGGAAGTACACAATACGACAGGAAAGATGCTCAACAAATATATTAACGATGAATAAAGCGTAACAACACGAGTACGAATATTCAAATCAAAATGCAAATCTCAAAGTATTTATCAATATAATTTCTCAATAACACTTTAACCGGGTCACCAGGCCTCACCACATCCGTATATGCTTTATCAAGCCATAGCCCGGGAAACAGGAATTTTGGCGGGTGCCCAACATCCGTGCCATATTAAAATCTCATGACAACGTGCTCATCAACAATATAATGATACCACATGAATCAAAATAATTTCAACAACTCAATGAATTTATCAATTCAAATATGAGTTCAATTAAACATGAAATAAACGGAATAACTCTCGAGAGATTTAAGGAGCATATTGTGTAAAACCCTATACCTCAAACCATGATGAGAAACCAATGATCACATACTCAAGATCAACACAAAAGATCTATAAAATCTTTTCCAAGAACCTCCAACAAAATAGCCCCATGAACACCTCTAATCTAAGGTTGGAACTCACAAATCTCAAGGGCCAATGTGTATATAAAAAGGAAGAGGAATATAAAATATATTTGCTACCAAAAGTTGGGCCAAAAGTATGTTAAAAGGTTTGCCCACGAATTACTTTTATAATACAAAGAAATGGAAAGTTGGAATCCAAAAGACTCCTTTAAATAAGGTAAATAAATGAAGAGTTGGAAGTCAAAACAACTCCAAGAGTTAAAAACATTTAAAAATCATTTTAAAATCCGTTTTAACTCCGTTTTCGAAATCGTTTGAAATTCTCGCCTTTAAAAATAATATTCAACATATTTGAGCAATAAAAATAATTTTATCAAAAACTTTATTTTTCCTCTTTATTTTGAAAATACCCCAAAAATTATGCAGGTTATTACAGTGATTTAACCTCCCATCAAGAAATATCACTTCACAATGGAACTAGGATGCTCAACATGATTCTTTCCAATTGGTAGTGGAGGGAAGCCGAATTAAAATTTAATAAAAGTTAATTCTCACATATTTAATTTTAATTAATTTACATTAATATTTCCAATGATAATTCTAAGAATTTAAAAATGCGCTAAACTTTTCACCCACTATATTATTTTTGAAAGTAAATAGTTTCAATTGGAATAAATTTCAAGGACAAAAAACATTTTTGGACAATGTTCAAACTAAACGGAATTACAAACTTATTTAACCCATAATTTTGATCAATATTTTTAAAATGTGATGTGATTAATTAATCATTTTAGTATTTATCTTTCCTCCCCATCATAGTAAAATAATTACAAAATCAAGGTATTTTAAAATTTATGACGATTCTTTTAAAGTGAGCATAAATATGTTGAGTCCCCCATTGGATAAGTTATGTGTGAGCATTTTAATTTTATAGAACTGACCAATCGGGACTAGTAAACAATGTTGCTATCTAATGATGCTCTGGTAAGGATCTTGTTTATAAGATGGTTATCATCTTAGGTGAACTAAAGATCCCCTAAATTAGAAATTAAAGGGGAAAATTCGCTTCCATCAGTGGTGCCTATTTTTAAAGAAATATGTTTCACATATTTATTTATCGTTTATTTGAAGGGTCAAAATTATGATAATTAATAATATACAAATTTCCATAAACTCAATATTGGTAATCCAAAAGTTATACATATATCTTTCACCATGTCTTCTATAAAAAGGACGTGTTTAAAAGATAAGTAATTATATAAAATATGGTATAGACCTAGTAAAATAAGACACGATGAAATTGAAATGAAGTTATTAATTGATGGGTGGACTCTTAGTAGTTCTTGGTCATATTGACACAATAGTTAACAGGTCGGATTTAACCAACTTCACACATTAAAAATTATATAAATCCATGAATTTAAGTAATTAAAAATATAATCGGGCCTTTTAAGATGTTAATTTAGTTTAATATATGTTAAGGTAACGTGCGAACTTGAATATGATTTTTAAACTCAATAAAAAAATTACCAATTTAGACAAGAACTTTAAAATAAAAAAGTCATTGATTTAGACAAGAACTTAGTAAAATTTGAATTTTATCTAGGTTCCTGATAACATATGTCCTAATGCTACAAACTTAGAACTCATAACTTTTGGAGACAGAGATCTGATAGACAATTAGTAGGTCACAAATACTCATGTGTAATTTTCATACTTGCTATTTTAAGAATCTAAACATGTGCCCTTAGAGTATATGTTAACATTTTCCTTTTATATATGCATACACGATTTTGTTTTTGGTTGTTGTATACAGGATTATTGCCATGTCTAATAGGATACATATAAAAAAACGATTAATCTCAATCTGTTCTAAAATAAAAGGGACGTAAAAAGAATTTAGAGGGATAAATAATATTTTAATTCTCAACTTTTTGTCAAAACTCATATGGGTATGACCTTATATATAGTATATGATGAGGTATCGCAATAGACACATGAAGAGAATATATGTGGACATCCATACCAAAAGGCATACTATGTAACACTCACCCTTGGATGTACCCTATACCCACCATTTAATGATTGTTGTCTCATTAAAACCTTACTAACGAAAAACCCAGTGGGAAAAAAATAAAGTGAAGAAAAAATGGTACAATGTTTGTCATCATTAAATTGGTGTTGAGCATGTTTGATGTTGCCTTGTTAAAACCTTTAATAAAAAAACCAATGGAAGAAATCTAGTCAAAGGAAAAATAGTACAACGCACAAATGTCCCCAAAAGAGCATGATTTATGATCATACCCCATGATATCATATATTAAATTGACCGTTGGTGAAGTCGGCGCATTCTAATCCCATCTACAAGATTCTATAATGTTGCTTTTGGAAGTGACTTGGTAAATAGATCATTTAATGTCACGTACCAAGCTCGGGGTGCTTGCTTCAAACCGTGCAAGTATTTCCAAAGATTGTGGACTTATCTTGGGTGCTTAGGGTGTTCAAACACTTTTGGTTGTTCCACGTAAAGCTTTTCCTGTAGAATGTCATTTGAAAAGGCACTCTGGACATCCATCTGATGTGAAGATGACATTCTATGGAGAGTAGTAGGAGGAATAACTCAAACCTATCAAAAGGAGCAAATGTCTGCTTAATGTATACACCTTCGATCTATGTGTAGCCTTCAGCGACCAACCTAGCCTTATTGTGAACTATGGTACCATTTTCATCCACCTCATTCTTTAAAATCCACTTGGTACCTATCACATTAGTATCGTTAGGTAAAGGGACTAACTTCCAGGCATCATTCTTTCTAAACTGAAGCAACACTTTTTGCATGGCCAATATCCAATTCTCGCCATTGAGTGCTTTTTTCACATTCTTATGCTCGATTAGGGATATGTAGTTGATATAGCTAACAAGATTTTTGAGTTGAGAATGATTCTTGACACCTAGTGTAGGTTCACCAAGTATAGCAGAAGGGTCATGACTCTTTTAAACCCAAGATGGTGTCTCCCCCGGAATAGGAATGGGGTCTGCCGTTCTAGTATGAGGAAGGATGTGATCATTACAATGGGGTGTATCAACCTCAAATTATGGGTTAGGAGCATCAAATTCCAGTGGCTTTTCATCTCTAATCGTGACATTTATTGACTCCATAACCTTTTGAGCTTTCCAGATTATGAACTTGCTAAGACCTACTCGTCAATGAATATTCTAAAAATATCCTCTCGTCACTCCGGGAGTTGAACATTCTTAAGGGCTCTCTATCTCACAAAATGTATCATGTATTCCCAAAGACACGGAGATATGATAAGTTGGGATTCTTCCTTGTCCACAACTCATAAGGCATATGAAGTGTGTGTGAAAGAAGATATACTCTATTGCTCACCACCTCTTTCCAAAAATGTCTAGGTAATTTTCTCCCAAGATGCATAGATATAGACATTTCTTATGTCGTTCGGTTCTTCCAGTAATCCCATTTTATTGAGGAGTACTAACGATCGAAAACTCAGGTTTGATGCTCACTTCATCATAATAACTATCCTCTTTTGCCTCTTTAAATTAAGTGTTATTGTCACTACGTATCCAAATAATAGTGATGATGTGTTGGTTTTGTAGGACACGACACTTGGTTATAAGCACTGTTCTAAAAAACCCGCCTAGGCTCCGCCTAGGCACGCCTAGGCTTGAGGCTTGGGAGAAACGCCCCGCCTTAAGATTTTGACGCCTTATTCTTAGTAAAACCCTTAAGGCGTACTTTTTCTCTAAAAACAACAATGCTTTAGTGAAACAATATCGCCTTTTAAAGATTTTTTTACAAACCGGACCATTATCTCATCCAAAATAATCAAATAGTATTTTTATTTGCAAATATTCAGACATATTTTTAGGATATGTACAAGTTTAGTATTTTAATAGCCTTGTTATGGTTAAAAAATATTAAAATATATTAAAAAGGCCTAAACGCCTTTTCACGCCTTTTTACGCCAAGGCCCGCCTAGGCTTCTAAGGCTTAAGGCTTGGCCTCCACGCCTCGATCACGCCCCGCGTTTTTTAGAACCTTGGTTATAAGGAACTCAACCGCCTTGAACTTTTCTCAAAGGAATCCTACAATCGGGTATCTATAAAAGTCATCGATCATAACAAGAATATATATTTTACAACCTATGATCTCCAAGTGAGTAGAACCCATAAGATCTATGTGAATTAAGTTCAAAACATGGGAGGTGATAATGGTATTCAACTTTTGATGGGGACTTCAAATTTTTTTACATTGTTAGCATGGTCCATAAATCGAGGAAGTTGGTTTCCTAAGCGATGGTAAGCCATGAACTAGGTCCTTTTTCACTGATCTCTTAATATCTCTAAAGTTCACGTGACCAAGACGTTGGTACCAATGGTGTATAGAGGAGATCGTGGAACTCTTGCACACAAAAGACGACTTGGTCACAATCCCATAGAAATTATCTTCCAACATCACACCACGTAGTAAATGTTTACCGGATTGATTGTAAACATTGGATTTGGACCAGTAAAACTTTATCGCAATGTTTTCATTCCACAATTTTCATATGCTAATTAAGTTCATTTTCAACCCTTTCACATACAAAACATCATCTAGCTTAGGAAATCTAAATATCTCAACACTCCCATGTCTTAAAATGCTAGATCTAATCCAGTGTCCAAAGGTTACTTTACCTTCCTAGCGATCCTCAAGGTGCGTAATAATGAGACATCACCGGTCATGTGCATACAACACCCACTATTAAAATACCATTGGTATGTATTTTGATCCTTGAGAGAAACATGAACAACAAGGGCTTTGCCATCTCTCTTAGGTACCCATGTAGTGGTAACCTTTTGTTGCCCTTGTTGTTATTTGCCCTTGTTGTTATTGACTCTAGTCAGAATGTTGGAAGCGTTCTCAAACTGCAAAAACATTTTTTGAAATTCTTCCATTAAATTATGTGAAGTCGTGACTAGAAATTAAACTTTCTCCCTAAGACTAGCTAAGTTGCTTAAGTGGTGTACGGGAGTATGTGTACGACTAGTTTTACCCAATTTATAGAAAAACTCTCTAAGGTGACCTCTTGTTTTCCAAAAGGTGCAAACATAGACACGTTTGGATCTACCTCGATTTGCTTTTCTAGGTTAAACTCTTATAAGTGGATTAGGTCTATCCATAAGGGTCCATAACAAACTCATGAACCGACTCCGATGCGGCAAGAGATGTGGATCCACAGTCATAACCAATTCCTTGTATCTCGACGTTACCTAAAGCGAAGCCGAGGATCATCTTACCTACCTTCTTCGATGTATCCTTGATAGTTACCTTGACCTCCTGGGCACATTTAAGATCTTTCTCGAGTTAGGATACAAGTCCTTCAAGTTTCTCATAAGTCACCACGGATGCTTAGATATCTCTCGCAAGGCTAGCCACTTTTTTTGTCAAGTCCTTATTCCCTCTTTCCACTAAATAAACTCTCTCCCAAAGCTTCTCTCATTGAGGACTCACTCTCTCTCATCTATTTCTCTAGCACTAAAACTCTAGTAGTTAACCCTATGTTTTATTTCTTCGTTTTACAGGACTCAGCATGAAGAGCGGCGTATGCGCGATGAAGGTCACTCTTATAATAACTTAAATCATTCTTTACCTCACTCTCCTCGGAATGACTAAAATCACTATCGAGGTGTCCATGGTTAATATCCTCCTCATTATCATGAGGTGCACTAGATGTACTAACATGACTAGCCATGATTTCATTCAAGTAACATCGATGCGGTGATTCTTCTCCCAAACTCACCGACTCGCCCTCGCTATCGCCAAGCGTGGCGTTTAAGGCAGTTTGCCTTTTCCTTGAAATTTCAACCTATTCGGACACTCGTGAGTTTTGTGAACATATGCCTCACGCTAGTAACATCTCTCCTTATCTTTCTTTGGAAAATATTATTTTCTTTTTCAAAATTGTTCTTGCCCAATTAAAATTTTTCCAATTTTTCTTGCTCGATTGATCCAAATAGAGAAAAATAACTAAGCAAGCAAGAGCAAATAGGAATGAGGAAAAAAATTTAAAAAGGGCAAAACCTATTTTAGCACTTTATAGTTTTACAAGACACAACTTATAAAACCTCTAAAGAATACATCTTTCTTTTGAGTCATCCACAAGTGGGGATCCACCTTCGGTTAGTGTCGATCAGCATTTGTCTTCCTTCAGCATCGATACCCTCAAGAACCACAAGGTTAGTAGTGAAGAATGATTATCCACAAGAGTAACTTACTTTATGGTTTCGAATGGATTAACACATATATTTGGGATGAATTTTGTAAATCAAAAGGTGTTTAAGACCTAAACAAAGTGAGAACTTTTGCACCAAGTATGCAGTTTTTAATTTGCAAAAAGCCTCTCTTAAAAACTGTGTGAAGCAAGTATTTATAAGACAACATAAAAATTAAGGCAGTGTCAATCGTTCAAATGAAAACAGGCTTCATTTGGACGAGAATATCATCTTGTTAGAATGAAAAGACAACCTTATTTGAAAAAGTTTCAAACGAGGCCAAACAGTACGGCCTCGTTATATGCACGTTAGATAAAATGTTAAAACAATGCTTCTAATGAGTTAAACTTCTTATTCGAATGAGAATGGCTTCTTATTTGAACGAATCAACGAATTTTGAAATTTTTTTAAAGAAAAAAATGTTTCGTATTTAATAAAAAAATGTCCCAATATAAATGTAAATAAATCTAAACTCCTAAGATATTTATACCTTTGTAATGTTGAGATCATCTTGAATTTGGAGATGTTGGAGATTCGGTCCTTCGTGATGACTCGTGTCAAATGGTAACAGGATACGCCAAAATGTATATAATCCTAAGCTATGATCAGTTGACAAAAATTATGCTCTTACAAGGAACCACCATATTTCTCTACCAAATATGGTTTGTGCCAACAAAAACTTAATAGGATCACATCTTGTCACTTTATAGATAGTGAAAGATAATATAAAATGTCTAAGATTTTTTTCATCAAAGACTAAATCTAAACAATGCCTTTCTATGCTAGTATATCTTCCCTTAGGACCATGAATAATTCTACTCGGATAATAAACAATTATCTCTTATACATCAATCTTTTATTGCAATAATACATCAATGGACCTCGTAGTAAAGGAAAGATAAACAACAAAGATAATTTATATCTAGGTGGAATCATCGTTTGGGGAGAAGTGAGAATTGTCTTAAGCTTATCAAAAGCTTTCTGGTGTGGTTCCTCCCATTTGAACTTCGTGGTCTTTCGTAATAGTTGCATCAATGGATGGGTGATGTCAGATAGACCTAGGAAAAATATTTGTAGATAAGAAATCTTTCCAATGAAACATTTCATCTCCTTATGCATCTTTGGATAACGCATTTCAATAATGGGTTTTTTCTTGTCTTGTTCCATTAGAATACTTTGTCGATCCACTAGAAAACTTTAGAATTCCACACTTGTTACACCAAAAGCGCACTTAAGAGGATTCATATTTATTTTATATTTCCTACACATATTGAAGACTTTTTTTAGATTAGTCAAGTGTGACTCTTCCCTCTTCGAATTGATAACCCAATTATCCACATAAAACTCTAGGATGCCCTGAAAGTGGTGAAGAAAAATGGCCATCATAGTTCTTTAGAATTTTGCCCTCATATTTTTCAAACCGAAAGGCGTGATTTTATATAAAGTTCCCCAAGGGAGTCCTAAAAGTCATTTTCTGTGTGCGAGTTGCATCCACCCCGATCTGGTTATAACCAACATAGCCATCCATGAAGTTATACATCTCATGGACCACTATTGAATCGATCAAGCTATTTATTGAAGGTAGAGGGACCTCATATTTAAGACAAGCTCTATTGATATTTCTAAACTCAACAAAAATTCAAATTGGATTTTTATCCTTCTTCCCCACTGGCACAATGCTAGAACATTAATTTGGATGCTAAATTGGCTTAATAAATCCAGCTATCAGTAATCATTCCACCTTAGCTTTTATTTTGAGATCCATCTTAGGATTATACGTTCGGGTTTCCTTCTTGATCAAAATTTCTAAGGGAATAATACTGAGCTTATGGAAACTTACATCTTGGTCCAACCCTGACATCTCATTGTACTTCCACACGAAGACATATTTATACTCTTTAATGATATTGATCAATTCAAGCATCTTTACATCCTCTAGGTCTTCCTAAATGATGATTGGCCTTAGTTACTCTCCACCCTTAGCCAGGTCAATCTTTTCCAAATCCTGTACATGGGGATTTGGATGATCTTACATACACTCACATTCAACTTCAAAGTCTTCCACAAACTCCTTCATCATCTACCTGCTAAAAAATCCACCTAAATACCCATATTCAGGGTCAACTTCATCATCTACCTGCTCACACCATCAAAGGATGTGAAACCCCTTCCATCATAAAGAACACCCTTTTTGAAAATTCGCTCGGGGGCCTTCTGATTCGTATCGAATATAGCATATTTGTGCCCGTTATCATTATGCATTCTAGCACTTTTACAGCCCTAAATTCTTATAATTATTCTCATTCACTGGACAACCTTTAATTTGGATATATACATGCTTTTCAGGGGTTATTTGTGCTTTTGTAGGTATTGGAACGCTAAAAGTGAGGTTCGGTTGCATTTCGGAGAAGTATCGTCGTCGAATGCTACTTCAAGGGCAATTTGATCTTTTCAAACTCACTATTTTTTATGTAAAGAAGTTACCAACATGTATATCATCAAACTATCTTTCTGTGGCCACTGACCGTGCGTCATTTTGACTCCGTATGTGGAAGTTATGCCCATTTCTGGAAGGTTTCAGTATTTTTTGCTACTTCAAGGGCATTTTGGTAATTTCATACTGCATAATTTGGAGGTCTTCAATATATAATCACGTGGATAATTGAATTAGCTTCGCGTCGGTTCCGACCACGCCTCATTTCGATTCCGTATGAGGGAGTTATAGTCGTTTCCGTGCAACGCGTCAAAATTGGTTCGGAGTGGAAAAGTGGGTTGTCTTCAGCCCAAGGCAAATTCCAAAAGTGCGGTAGACCAATCCCAAAACAGAGGTCGACAGGTCCTATCAGATATGGACGAAAATCGACTTATTTTGGGTTTTTTGGCTTGGCTTTGTTGGGGGTTTATTTTGGGGTATTAATAGAATGTATGGGGCTTTTCTTTGTGGATATATCTCATTTTAGGTTAGAGAACTTTGGGGATTTTTTGGAGCTTCCCTCTCCTCATTTCCATGGTTGTTTTGTCCACTTTGTAAGTTAATATTACTATTCATTATCTTCAAGCTTTGTACTTAGTTGTTTTAGCTTAATTTCTTTGTTGTTCCTTACTTTCTTGCCTAGATAAATTAGTTTAGTTTATTTATTTCTTATTTTGTTTATTAATTAGTTATTTAATTAAATTAATCATGTGTAGTGAGTAGTTACATAGAGTTTGGGTCGTGTGTCCGCCATTGATGGGCGTTGAGCTCCGAAAATTAGGTTTTGTGTAAAATTGCGTTTAATTGAAATCTCACGTATTAAGTCAGATTATTATGTGTTTAACTTTCTTTGTCATGCAACGTTAGTGTTTATAGAGGTAATCCGAATTTAAGATGCATGTGACTATTTTCTGATAAATGTTTAATCTTGCAACTTTGGGTTAAATTCCTTATTGTGTGATGTTTATACTTAATTGAAAATGCTCGATTAAATATTTTCGAATCGAAATTCTAATTATTAGTTGTTTAGCCCATGGTGGGGACATGATCCTGACTCTCGTTTTATTAATTCTAGTTTAGACTTAACTTCTTAATTTTTCTCTTTTCTCTATTTCCATTTTATGCATCTTTTCCCTTTTTGTGTATAATCATCTTTTACATTTTTATTTAGGAATATTAAATCTTATAATTCTAGCAACTCGTCTCTGTGGATTTTCGATACCCGACTTACCGCTATACTCACCCGTTGAGTGTAGTCGTAGTTTAGGTTTTTGTATAGTTCAGGTGAGCCGAATATAAAACGACCGGCACGTAGGTGACTCTCGCGCCGCGGCAAAATCCTGTCTATCAAATGGCGCCGTTGTCGGGGATGAGTTTGTTTTAGACTTTATTTGATTTAGTATTTCATATTATTTTCTTTCTGTTTGTATTATATGCTAATATTTTGCAGGACTTCCACATTTGAGCACTTAGAAACGCTTGAATTTCCCGCGCGCACTTACTTTGTGGAATTTGTCATTTCGAGTCATTTTTTGGGTAAGCATGTCTTATTCCAATTCTTTCGGTAATCATTATATAATTCTCAAAAATCTCGCAAGCCTATGACTTTTGGTCAATACTTAGAATCCCAAAAATTTGCAAATTCACATATTACTTTGGGCGAGTATAACCAAAGTCAAAATTTGGGTTATTGGAATTTTGATGATGATGATGATAATGATTTTGGGCCTTTACCTCCTTATAATAGGAATTATGAAACGAATTCGAATAGTTTTCAAAATTCCTATAATAATGAGTTTTCGTATAAGTTCGATGGTAATTTTCAAAGTTTCCATTTTCATGGATCTGCACCTCGACCTATGACATTCGGTGATGGCTTGCGTATGTATGAGAATGAGAAAATTGAAAATCATTATCGGGAAGAAAATTGTTCGTGGGAACATGAGTTGGATTTATTATTCAAATCCGACGACGATTTTGCTTTCGAGACTTTCGAACTCGAGGAATGTTTTGAACCAAATGAGGACTTTGTGCCTACTTTGGAACAAACCATTCTAGACTTTGCCCATTTTTTAATAGATATTGAAAGTGAGGATTAAAATGACGTAATATCTATTTGCAATGAGATGATTTCTTCTTTTGCCCCCAAAGAAGAACATTTCATTTAAAATGATATTATTTCCTTCGAAACTCAATCTTCATGCGATGATGATTCATCTCATGAGTTTGAATTTCTTTCATCCCCATTTTCATTCTCTATTATCACACCGTCACAAGTACCCGATGATTCGGTTTCAAACTTTAATGTTTTAAACCTTTTCACCGATGAGGAGTACTTTCTCGAGTCGCCCTCCACAATCGCATCTTTGCCTTTGTGTGCGCCACCTCCCATTACACTTGCTAAATATTTGGAAGGATATTATGCTTTTCTCCGTCCCCGAATGTTTTTTTCACCCATTCAATCCAAATCCCCCATCGGCCCCTCCCCCCCCCCCCCAAAAAAAAACTTTTAATTAATGATGGTTCATTTCTTTCGCCTTACACATGCCTTCCGTTGTTCAAACGGAATTCATATTTTTCGGAGGGCATGCTTGTATGTGAGGGTACATCAGTTATCCTCCAAAGTCAAATCATTTTCACGGTGGACCCTCATCTATTTAGACTTCTAGTGTATAGTTAGTGTGAAGTCGAAATAGTAGGTTGTATATAGTTAGATGTAAGGACATAAATTTCCAATTGAGTCCCTCTATTGTTTTGACTTAATTCCGTGAACAAAACTGTGTTTGTAATATGTTATAGGGAGAATTTTATTTTGTCACGATCTCACTTGGTCTATGACGTATTGCGTCAAAGCTTCAAAGAAATAATCATGTTGATGTTTATTTGGTGCAAGTTTACTCGTCTTCAATGTTAATTTCATTCCGAGATCATTCAGGTATGAATGCGTATAATTAATGATGCTCGGAATTATTTTATAAAATATAAGGATGTAATTTTTATAAAGAAAAATGTTTTTAAATGTTTTAAAAGTGTTTTAAAGGTTTGAAATTCGTTTTATGATGATAAGCTCGAAATAGAGTTTGACTAATTTGAATCTCTTCGTTAAGAGACGTTTTTATCCAAAAGTCAAAGAAAGTCAAACTTTCACGAGGTCGCTCGAGCGACATTGGATCTTGTTCGAATGAGATACAATGTCACGTGAACGACATGCTTAAGTCGTTTGAACAATACGTTTTTCGAGGCTGCATTTAAATCCTATTTAAACAGTGTTTGCATCATAATTTCAGAAATGTCCTTTCTGGAAAGCTATTTTACAAACCAGAACCTTGTTTGCAAATGTTTTCTATTGTTTAAAAAGTCTTAAACACATCCTTAGAGTTTGCAAAGATTTGAGTTATCATTCTTATATGTTTACGTGATCTTGCTGCACTAAATTTGTTTGTTCTACACATTGAACACAAAGGGTTTTATGGTGAAGAACCGACGGACATCGTGTTCGACATCGTAGACGTATCAAAGCCATATCGGTGAACACCGAGACATACATGGAGTCGTGTGTTGTGGACAGAGATCGTGGAAGACGGAATTTCTGTGTGGGAACTATTGAAGAACAGTTGAAGATCAGAAGGAGCGTCAAGACCCGTGGGGATCGAGTCTTAGTATAAGGCTAATCTATCTTTGTAAAATCATTATTCATAGTGATTGTCTGGCTTGGTCCGTCCGAGGTTCTTTTCCCGTTTTTGTTTTTTTTCCTCGTACATCCGGTGTTGTGAGTATTCTTTACTTTGCTTTACTTGCTTTAATCACTAGATTCATGTTTAGGATTAATCAAGTTAAAAATTGGTTTAAAGTGAGAATTGGGATTTCACAACTTTGTTTGGTGCATTATTAAAAGTTGGATCTTTTTCGAAGAAGAATTCATTTTGAAAGAAAACATATATTGGTCACTCTTCAAATTGGTATCAGAGCTAGAAAACATTTTTATTTGTTTTGTGATCCCGTGTGTTTTCAAAGATGAATTCTGGATATAATGAATTTTCTCGAACTCCTATTTTTGATGGCACCAATTGCACTTATTGGAAGATGAGAATGAGATGTGCTTTAAAATATATTGATGGGCGTGTTTGGCTTGCAGTTGAGAAAGGTTGGACACCTCTTTTCACTATTGTAGGTGAGGTCACTAGTTTAAAGCCTATTGAGTCTTGGACCGAAACTGAACAAAGACTTGAACAATATAATTCTAAGGGTTTGCACGTTATTTCTTCACATGTCACATAAGAAGAATATAACATAATTATGACTTGCGAAATATCAAAAGAGGCTTGGGATATTTTGGCACTCAGTCACGAAGGCACTAGCACAGTTAGGGCGACAAAACTTCAAAATCTCACTACACAGTTTGAGACCATTAGGATGTTAGAGAGTGAGACCTTTGATGAGTTTTATGCTAGGTTGTCCAATATTGTCAACTCGTCGTTTAACCTAGGTGAGAAAATTCCCGACAACCGTGCCATTAAGAAAATCCTTAGGTCGTTGCCTAGTAGGTTTGATGCGAAAGTGACAATTTTAAACTCATTGGGTAGGTTACAGTCAACTAAACAAGAAAAGACTGTAGGTGACTTACAAACCTATGAAATCGATATGATTACCTCCAATCAAGTGCCTAAGAAAGAAAAGGGTATTTCTTTGAAAACCCGGAAGGAGGAAATTAAAGTTTCGAATTCCGATTCCGATTCCGATTTTGAGGATGTTGCTTTGTTGGCAAAGAAATTTAAAAAATTTATTAAGTTTCAAAAGCAATCGAAAGATGCCAAGAAATTTGAAAAATTCAATAACAACAATGTGGATCCCACCTCTAAGGATAAGTTTGAAAAGCCTAAGAGAGATGAGTTGGAAAAGTGTTTTGGGTGTGAGGGGTACAGTCACAAGGTTAAGGAGTGTCCCACTAGACTTAAGAAAGAGGGCAAGCAACCCATTGTCTATAGTGACACCTTAAGTGATAGTGAATCGGAAGAGGGAGAGAGTTCCCCCATTGAGCGCAACTTTGTTGCGTTTATGTCATGTCATGTGAGCGAAGATCATACAACTCATGTGAATGACACTTCAGAGGAGGTTTTGAGTGAATCCCATGTTAGTGAGGGTGAAGAGAGTAACGAGGAGGAGATAGATGTGAAAGAATTGCAAAATGCATTTAATGAGTTGTATGCCGAAACGGTGAAGGTTAAAAAGGCTAACTCAAAATTTAAATCTAAGTTGAATGAGCGTGCCATAGAAAATAATGATAGTTTGATTGAGAATCTTAGGGCACGTGAGAAGAAGTTTAGGGAGAAATTAGAGTTTGTGGAGAAAGAGAGAGATAATCTCCGTGGTTTGATGGAGTCCTTGAAAAAGGAGATTTTAGAGTTTGAAGAGACTAGGCGTTTACTCGAGTCTAGGATTCACGAGTTGGAGGAGAGATTGAAAGACTCATCTAGAGTCAAGTTTGATTTGGAGGCTAGGTCGGAAAAGTTGGATAAAATCCTAGGCACCGTCCAAATTAAGGGAGATAGGGGAGGTATAAGTTTTGATGAGAGTGTTGTTCCCATTCCCCCCGCACGTTTGAGAAACACTAGGTTGGTTAGAAAAGGTCCACATAAAGGTAATCATTCCCACCACCGCTACACTTGCACATTTTGTGGTAGGAAAGGTCACCTTAGGCGTTATTGTTATGACCTTAGATAAGCTCCTAGGAAGTTTAAGAATAAAGTTGCTCCGATTACCCAAACCCCCATGCGCCGTTTTACACCTACTTGGGTTAGGAAATCGGATTTAGTGGCTTTAGGAATTAAACTTCATGAGTCTCGTTTGGGTGCACTTGATTCTTCGCATGCTAAATCTAAAGTATGGTAGTGTTGCCATGTTTGTCATATGCTAGTTTGCTTCATGATATAATCATTGCTAGTATTATGACATGTGTATCATTTTGTATTATAGTTTTCATTTGTTTGAAGTCCTATTTGAAAAATACAAAAAGATTTTGTTTTTGTGAAAACTTTTGAAAATCCAAAAAGATTTTGATTTTCTTTGAGTCAAAATATGTTTGAAAAGCCAAAAATATTTTCAATTTTTGTTTTTGAGTTTACATGTTTGATGTGGCATATTGGTGTGCTTGGACCCCCCCCCCCCCCCCCCCATCGTTTCATTATCCATGTGGCTAGGACATTTGGTCATTATTATCGATACTTAGAATGATCTTAAGCGTTGTTTATATGGGGTTGTTTCGAAGTTGATATGCATCTTGATTCGACTTTGTATATATGTCAACATCGCACACATGCACGAGTTTATATATATATGTTTGACATCTCTTGCATATTTGAATTTGGTGAAGCGTTCTTATCTCAATCTTGTCATATACGCGTAAGTAAACTTAAGAAGAAGTGTGCATGTAATAACCGTTTACCGTGAGGATTTAAATTGAAAAAATGATGAGTGATTCACGGGAAAGGGCTGCGAGAGTTCAAAATTAACTCGTCGTTAAAGCCACCTTTTAAAAGAGCCCAAAAAGAAAAATAAAAATGCTAAGAAAGAGGCCAATAAGATTTTCTCTAAGTTGAGAATGCTAGAAACCTCAAAAGAACTTGAACAAGTATGTTTATATGAGGGTGTTTGGTTGGAGAAAATTTAAAAGGGTTTGCACAACTAATCCTAATGTTGAAACATTGCAATTTGACGCTATTGTTTGTAGAATCGTCAAAATTCAGGATTTGTGTGCATGTAGTATGTTTATTTCATTAAGATCACACTTTAATTGTGATTTGGCTATGATAAAGTTTGATGATTTATCGTTATCAATTAGAGCTTCTTGATCGTTTCGATGTGTTGGAATTGTGATTCATTTGTTGTAGTTTCCCGCCCATTCATTCCATGTCCATGTTTGAGCACATTAGTACCATGTTTGCATGTAACTCGCATTTTAAGTTTTTGTGAGTTTTTGTGTTTTGTGTTAAAAGCTTACTGTTTTAGCACTGTTTTGCTTCTGTCAGTCCCTTCCTGGAATTTTTTTGTGAAATTTTTTTCACTGGGCAATACTTTATAATATTTCTGATAAATTGGGAAATTTTGGCATGTCGCGCGAAGTCGTTCTAACGACATTTCATCTCGCGCGAACAACTTCTGTACTTCGTTCGAGCGACTTCCTCATCTCGTTTGAGCGAAGTCCCTGGCTCGTTCGAATGACAGGGTAAAAAATTACTTCTGATTGGTTTGCAGTCCTTTGGCTTACTTTGAGCTATTTTTGGTACTGCAGGAAGCATTTCTTGGATTATATGCAGGTTCTTTTATGTTCCAAATTGGTATTTTGCATATGAGTTCGTTTATCACATTTGATTTGATTGGTATATTATTTGTGTGATTCCTTGGTTTACTAGCTACTGATTAGTCATCTCTTGAATGGTTTTTAGCTGGTTGATTCATGTTTATCTAGCTGTTTTCATTTTTCACAATTGGTACCATCTTGATTCTATATGGTATCCTATTCTCGTCATAGATATTTCATACTGGTTTATCTTTTCAACGGATTGTCTATTCGAGACAAAAAAGGGGGAGAGATTTGGTATGTGATGTAGGGGGAGATTTGTTGAGCGCTACTATTGATATCTAGATTTGCATATTGTTTGATTATATTTGTTTCAAATTGGTATCAAATAACTGCTCACATGTTTCAAATGATTTGTTCGTATTAGAAATATAAATTGGTATCATTTGTACCTCCATACTTCACTTGGTATTTGTTTGTCTGTTTCATGTGTGTAGGTATGCCTCAGCGATTCGAGATTTCAAGTCTACATAAGTCTACATCACATTCAGACAGTTCATACTTGCCGGTGCTACATATATTAGTCCGTGTCATGTATCTTTGATTTTGGGTTTATGGGATGGAATTTAGACGTCATACGGCTTGACGACCCGGTTAGTCATTTCACAGGTTTAGTTTTGTCCCAGAATAGTCAAAGGGGGAGATTTTTAAGGACATTAATTTCCAATTGAGTTCCTGTATTGTTTTGACTTAATTCCGTGAACAAAAAAGTGTTTGTAATATGTCATAGGGAGAATTTTATTTTGTCACGATCCCACTTGGCCTATGACGTATTGAATAAATTGAAGACGTTGCGGCAAAGTTTCAAAGAAATAATCATGCCGATGTTTATTTTTACTCGTCTTCAAGTTAATTTCATTCGAGATCACTCATGTATGAATGCGTATAATTAATGGTGCTCGGAATTATTTTATAAAAGATAAGGATGTAA
The DNA here is from genome assembly GCA_949130495.1 of Sambucus nigra. Taxonomy (NCBI): domain Eukaryota; kingdom Viridiplantae; phylum Streptophyta; class Magnoliopsida; order Dipsacales; family Adoxaceae; genus Sambucus; species Sambucus nigra. Next base: position 575,162,408 of record OX422215.1, on the reverse strand, counting down.
TTTTTATAAAGAAAAATGTTTTAAAAGTGTTTTAAAGGTTTAAACTTCGTTTTATGATGATAAGCTCAAAATAGAGTTTGACTAATTTGAATCTCTTTATTAAGAGACGTTTTTATTCGAAAGTCAAAGAAAGTCAAACTTTCGCGAGGTCGCTCGAGCGACATTGGATCTCGTTCGAATGAGATACAATGTCATGCGAACGACATGCTTAAGTCATTCGAATGGCACATTTTTTGAGGCTGCGTTTAAATCCCATTTAAACAGTGTTTGCATCATAATTTCGGAAGTGTGCTTTCTGGAAAACTATTTTACAAACCAGAACCTTGTTTGCACATGTTTTCTAAGGTTTAAAAATTCTTAAACACATCCTTAGAGTTTGCAAAGATCCGAGTTATCATTCTTATATGTTTACGTGATCTTGCTGCACCAAAGTTGTTTGTTCTACACATTGAACACAAAGGGTTTTGCGGTAAAGAAGCGACGGACATCGTGTTCGACATCGTAGACGTATCAAAGCCATATCGGTGGACACCGAGACATACGTGGAGTCATGTGTTGTGGACAGAGATCGTGGAAGACGGAATTTCTACGTGGGCACTATTGAAGAATGGTTGAAGATCAGAAGGAGCGTTAAGACCCGTGGGGATCGAGTCTTAGTGTAAGGCAAATTTGTCTTTGTAAAACCATTAATCATAGTGATTGTCTGGCTTGGGCGGTCCGAGATAGTTTTCCCATTTTGGGTTTTTTCCTTGTACATCCTGCATTGTGAGTATTATTTACTTTGCTTTAATCACTAGATGCATGTTTAGGATTAATCAAGTTAAAAATTGGTTTAAAGTGAGAATTGGGATTTCACAACTTTGTTTGGTGCATTATTAAAAGTTGGATCTTTTTCGAAGAAGAATTGGTTTTAAAAGAAAACACATATTGGGCACTCTTCATTAGCTTTCCTTCTTTTTATTTTTTCTTTCCTTTTTAATTTAGTCTAGTGTAATTAGTTAACTTTATGTTATTTGTTTTTGCTATGCTCGGTACTAACTTGTTTTGTAGATTCTTTGAACTTGTTTTTATGGGGATCGCTCCAATTTTGGGTAATATCGTTATTTTCCTCTCTTTGACTTGGTTCTTAATTTACATTGAGGACAATGTCAAATTTTAAGTTAGGGGGTGTGGGATATTCTATCCATTTCTTTATTTAGTCCATTTTTTGCTCACGTGTTAGTTACTTACTATGATTTTCTTAGAAAAATTGAAAATTTTCAAAAAGATTTTCTTTCTTTTTTCTCCTTTTTTGGGCATTTTGCCCTTGTTTCCGATGATAAATTTCAATAATTGCACGATCCAATAGACAGCCCAACGATGCATGTTCTCGATTTTAGAAGTTATTAGACTTTCGTCCTCGATTATTGATATTATGAATAACTTCATGAATTAAACTTTAATCCCGTGAGCACATGCACTTTTATGGTTATATTGATTTGGTTTAATATTTTTATAACTCGGTAATCTTTTGTTGCATTGTATATACTTACACCGAGTAAGCTTTGTACCTTTCATCGTTTGTGAGTGTATACACTAATCTTTTCTCAATGAAAACGTTGAATTTGTTGGTAATCTTTCAATTCTTTCATTTGATCGTTCATTAATTGAGTTCATACTTGAAATGTGTTACTTGAGCATGATTTTCATTTATTGTTTTGATTCGAGAATTGCGCAAACTATGGGAAATGATCATAGGCCCTCTTTGTTATATCACACATATTATCCTTGACCTTAGCCTTATATGTTTACCCTCGTTAACCCCTTTGAGCCTAAATATAGCTTTCGTTTCATAACTCAAATCCCATAACCAACTCTAAATTGAGGTTTTATCCCATACATACACTTTCCATACCTTTGTTTGGAATGTTACATGGGATTGAATGATGTTGTTATGATGTCGGTTGCAATTTAGGAATATGAGAGTTTGAAAAGTAAAGAAAAGAAAGTAGTGAAAAAAGTGACGAAAAAGAGAAAGAAAAAAGAAAAAAGCAAAAGAAAATAAAAGAGAAAAAGAAGAAAAAAAAAGAAAAGAAAAAGAAAGAGAAAGTTGTAAATGTTGTATATAGTTCATTAAGCTTTGATTACTCTCCCCGATGATATATCTAATGCCGTTTTGGAACTCGTTTCCCAATTTTGATATTACCCGCATTTTCCCATTATCCCGAGTTTTCATCTCGAACACTTTGAATCCGTACATATATTCCTTTCATTTCACACCCTAGCCATACCTACATTATAACCCTATTAGAGTCCTATGTGATCTTAAGTAGATGTAATTCAAAGGTTTAAATAGTTTTGATGATTTGTGAAAATACATTCAATCCTCACGGGCATTGCATTATTCAAGTGAATTCACTCAAAACAGGGAGCTAGAACACGGGACATGCGGGCATAAGGAGTAAATGTAAATGGAAACTAGACTGCACACATGTCACAAATGAAGAACGCTATGTATAAAATGAAAAACGTAATCTCAATGAAAGGACACCGCTCATTAAAGGGGGAAAAATGTATTCTCTTTTATTTTCTTTTGCTTATATAAGCTTTTCTCCAAATCACACTTTGCATGTGCTCGCTCGCCTCCCACATTTAAGGTTTCAATTCTATGAGGTGCATTGTATAATGTTAATGATTTGAACTTTTGTGTGAATTCATTCACTTTGCTATTAATGCATATGAAATGTTTTTTTTCTTTTGTTGGGATTCTCGCATGTTGGTTTGGGAATATTTTGAGGAAACCATATGAGGTTTGTGGGTATCATCCATGAAAACCCTCACGAGATGACAATCGTCCACTAGGGTAACCTAAGGGTTTAACGGCTTATTGCATATGCTAAATGCAATCGTGTTCCCTACGAAAGTGGCAGTTATATTTCGATGCATATATACATTTTGTATTTCCTTCTGTGGACTGGTTTTGCTTGTTTCATCACTTGGGACTAGCAAGGTTTAAGTTAGGGGGTGTGATTCGTATCGATTATTACATATTTATGCCCGTTATCTTTATGCATTCTATCACTTTTACGGTACTAAAATCCTATAATTATTCTCATTAACTAGACAACCTTGGATTTGGATATATACATGCTTTGAAGGGGTTATTTATGCTTTTGTAGGTATTGGAACGCTAAAAGTGAGGTTCGGTTGCATTTCGGAGAAGTTTCATCGTCGAATGCTACTTCAAGAGAAATTTGGTCTTTTCAAACTCACTATTTTTTATGGAATTAAGTTACCAACCTGTAGATCATCAAATTATCTTTCTATGGCCACTGACTGTGAGTCATTCTGACTCCGTATGTGGACGTTATGCCCATTTCTGGAAGGTTTTGGTATTTTTTACTACTTCAAGGGCATTTTGGTAATTTCATACTGCATAATTTGGAGGGTTTCAAAATATAATCATGTATATAATTGAATTAGCTTCACTTCGTTTCCGACTACGCCTTATTTCAATTCCGTATGAGGGAGTTATAGCCGTTTTCGTGCAACGCGTCAAAATTTGTTCGGAGAGGAAAAGTTGGTTGTCTTCAGCCCAAGGAAAATTCCAAAAGTGCGGTCTTCCAGTTCCAAAACAGAGGTCGATCGGTCCCATCAGATATGGACGAAAATATTTATTTTGGGTTTTTTGGATTGGCTTTGTTGGGGGTTTATTTTGGGTTATTAATAGAATGTATGGGGCTTTTCTTTGAGGATATATTTCATTTTAGGTTAGAGAACTTTGGGGATTTTTTGGACCTTCCCTATCCTCATTTCCATGGGTGTTTGGCCCACTTTGTAAGTTAATATTACTATTCATTATCTTCAAGCTTTGTACTTAGGTGTTTTAACTTAATTTCTTTGTTGTTCCCTACATTCTTGCCTAGATAAATTAGTTTAGTTTATTTATTTCTTGTTTCGTTTATTAATTAGTTATTTAATTAGATTAATCATGTGTAGTGAGTAGTTACATAGAGTTTGGGTCGTGTGTCCGCCATTGATGGGCGTTGGGCTCCGAAAATTAGGTTTTGTGCAAAATTGCATTTAATTGAAACCTCGCGTACTAAAGTCGGATTATTATGCATTTAACTTTCTTTGTCATGCAACGTTAGTTTTTATAGAGGTAATCCGAATTTAAGATTCGTGTGACCATTTTCTGTATCTCGAAACTTTGGGTTAAATTCCTTTTTGTGTGATGTTAATACTTAATAGAAAATGCTCGATTAAATATTTTCGAACCAAAATTCTAATTATTTGTTGTTTAGCCCATGGTGGGGATAGTATCCCGACTGTCGTTTTATTAATTCTAGTTTAGACTTAACTTTTAATTTTTCCCTTTTCTTTATTTTCATTTTATGCATCTTTTCACTTTTTGTGTATAATCCTCTTTTACACTTTTATTTAGGAATATTAAACCTTATAAATTCTAGCAACTCGTCTATGTGGATTTTTTATACATGACTTACCGCTATACTCACCCGTTGAGTGTAGTCATAGTTTAGGTTTTTGTATAGTTCAGGTGAGCCGAATATAAAACGAGCAGCACGTAGGTGACTCTCGCGCCGCGGTAAAATCTTGTCTATCAAATGGCGCTGCTGCCAGGAATGAGTTTGTTTTAGACTTTATTTGATTTAGTATTTCATATTATTTTCTTTCTATTTGTATTATATGCTAATATTTTGCAGGACTTCCACATTTGAGCACTTAGAAACGCTTGAATTTCCCGCGCGCACTTACTTTGTGAAATTTGTCATTTCGAGCCATTTTGGGGTAAGCATGTCTTATTCCAATTCTTCCGGTAATCATTCTTATAATTCTCCAAATTGTCGCAAGCCTATGACTTTCAGTCAATACTTAGAATCCCAAAAATTTGCAAATTCACATATTACTTTGGGCGAGTATAACCAAAGTCAAAATTTGGGTTATTGGAATTTCGATGTTAGTGATAATGATTTTGGCCCTTTACCTCCTTATAATAGGAATTTTGAAACGAATTCGAATAGTTTTCAAAATTCCTATAATAATGAGTTTTTGTTTAAGTTCGATGGTAATTTTCAAAGTTTCCATTTTCAAGTATCTACACCTCGACCTATGACATTCGGTGAGGGCTTGCATATATATGAGAATGAGAAAATTGAAAATAATTATCGGGAAGAAAATCGTTCATGGGAACATATGTTATATTTATTAGCTGAATCCGACGACAATTTTGCTTCTGAGACTTTCGAACTCGAGGAATGTTTTGAACCAAATGAGGACTTTGTGCCTACTTTGGAACAAACCATTCTAGACTTTGCCCATTTTTTAATAGATGATGAAAGTGAGGATGAAAATGACGTAATACCTATTTGCAATGAAATGATTTCTTCTTTGGCCCCCAAAGAAGAACATTTCATTGAAAATGATATTATTTCCTTCAAAACTCAATCTTCATGCGATGATGATTCATCTCATGAGTTTGAATTTCTTTCATTCCCATTTTCATTCTCTATTATCACATCGTCACAAGTACTCGATGATTCGGTTTCAAACTTTAATGTTTTAAACCTTTTCACCGATGAGGAGTACTTGCTCGAGTCGCCCTCCACAATCGCATCTTTGCCTTTGTGCGCGCCACCTCCCATTACACTTGCTAAATCTTTGGGAGGATATTCAGCTTTTCTCGATCCCCACATATTTTTGTCACCCGTTCAATCCAAATCCCTCATCGTCCCACCAAAACTTTTAATTGACGATGGTTCATTTCTTTCGCCTTACACATGCCTTTTGTTGCTCAAACGGAATTCATATTTTTCGAAGGGCATGCTTGTATGTGAGGGTACACCGGTTATCCTCCAAAGTCAAATCATTTTCACGGTGGACCCTCAACTATTTAGACTTCTAGTGTATAGTTAGTGTGAAGTCAAAATAGTAGGTTGTATATAGTTAGCTTTCCTTCTTTTTATTTTCTCTTTCCTTTTTAATTTAGTCTAGTGTAATTAGTTAACTTTTTGTTATTTGTTTTTGCTATGCTCGGTACTAACTAGTTTTGTAGATTCTTTGGTCTTGTTCTTATGGGGATTGCTCCAATTTTGGGTAATATCGCTATTTTCCTCTATTTGACTTGGTTCTTAATTTACATTGAGGACAATGTCAAGTTTTAAGTTAGGGGGTGTGGGATATTATATCCATTTCATTATTTAGTCCATTTTTTGCTCACATGTTAGTTACTTACTATGCTTTTCTTAGAAAAATTGAAAATTTTCCAAAACATTTTCTTTCTTTTTTCTCCTTTTTTGGGTATTTTGCCTTTGTTTCCGATGATAAATTTCAATAATTGCACGATCCAGTAGACAGCCCAACGATGCATGTTCTCGATTTTAGAAGTTATTAGACTTTCGTCCTCGATTATTGATATTATGAATAACTTCATGAATTAAACTTTAATCCCATGAGCACATGCACTTTTATGGTTATATTGATTTGGTTTAATATTTTTATAACTCGGTAATATTTTGTTGCATTGTATATACTTACACCGAGTAAGCTTTGTACCTTTCATCATTTGTGAGTGTATACACTAATCTTTTCTCATTGAAAACGTTGAATTCGTTGGTAATCTCTCAATTCTTTCATTTGATCGTTCATTAATTGAGTTCATACTTGAAATGCGTTGCTTGAGCATGATTTTCATTCATTGTTTTGATTTGAGAATTGCGTAAACTATGTGAAATGATCATAGGCCCTCTTTGTTATATCACACATATTACCCTTGACCTTAGACTTATATGTTTACCCTCGTTAACCCCTTTGAGCCAAAATATAGCTTTCGTTTCATAACCCAAATCCCATAATCAACTCTAAATTGAGGTTTTAGCCCATACATACACTTTCCATACCTCTGTTTGGAATGTTACATGGGATTGAATGATGTTGTTATGATGTGAGTTGCAATTTAGGAATATGAGAGTTTGGAAAGTAAAGAAAAGAAAGTAGTGAAAAAAGTGAAGAAAAAGAGAAAGCAAAAAGAAAAAAGCAAAAGAAAACAAAAGAGAAAAAGAAGAAAAAAAAAGAAAAGAAAAAGAAAGAGAAAGTTGTAAATGTTGTATATAGTTCAATAAGCTTTGATTACTCTCCCCGATGATATATCTAATGACGTTTTGGAACTCGTTTCCCAATTTTGATATTGCCCGCATTTTCCCATTTTCCCGAGTTTTCATCCCGAACACTTTGAATCCGTACATATATTCCTTTCATTTCACACCCTAGACATACCTACATTATAACCCTATTAAAGTCCTATGTGATCTTAAGTAGATGTAATTCAAAGGTTTAAATAGTTTTGATGATTTGTGAAAATACATTTTGCCCCCTTTAATGAGCGGTATCCTTTCATTGAGATTACGTTTTTCATTTTATACATAGCGTTCTTCATTTGTGACATGTGTGCGGCCTAGTTTCCATTTACATTTACTCCTTATGCCCGCTTGTCCCGTGTGCTAGCTCCCTGTTTCGAGTGAATTCACTTGGTGAGTGTAATGCCCGTGAGGATTGAATATATGCTTGCTTTAATGTTTATCCGATTTATATAAGTTTTTCTCCAAATCACACTTTGCATGTGCTCGCTCCCCTCCCACATTTAAGGTTTCAATTCTATGAGGTGCATTCTATAATGTTAATGATTCGAACTTTTGTGTGAATTCATTCACTTTGCTAATAATGCATATGAAATCTATTTCGCTTTTGTTGGGCTTGTCGCATGTTGTTTTGGGCATATTTTCAGGAAACCATATGATGTATGTGGGTGTCATCCCTGAAAACCCTCTCGAGACGACAATCGTCCACTAGGGTAACCTAGGGGTTTAACGGCATATTGCGTTATGCTAAATGCAATCCTGTTCCCTACGAAAGTGGCAATTATATTTCGATGCATATAAATGTTTTGTATTTTGCTTCTGTGGACTGTTTTTTCTTGTTTCATCACTAGGGACTAGCAATGTTTAAGTTAGGGGGTGTGATTCGTATCGATTATTGCATATTTCTGCCCGTTATCTTTATGCATTCTAGCACTTTTACGGTCCTAAATGCCTATAATTATTTTAATTAACTAGACAACCTTGGATTTGGATATATACATGCTTTGCATGGGTTATTTGTGCTTTTGTAGGTATTGGAATGCTAAAAGTGAGCTTCGGTTGCATTTCGGAGAAGTTTCATCGTCGAATGATACTTCAAGGGCGATTTGGTCTTTTCGGACTCACTATTTTTTATGGAATTAAGTTACCAACATGTAGATCATCAAATTATCTTTCTGTGGCAACTAACTGTGCATCATTCTGACTCTGTATGTTGAAGTTATGCCCATTTCTGGAAGGTTTCGATATTTTTTGCTACTTTTAGGGTATTTTGGTAATTTCATACTGCATAATTTGGAGTGTTTCAAAATATAATCATCTATATAATTGAATTATCTTCGCTTCGGTTCCGACCACGCCTCATTTCAATTCCGTATGAGGGAGTTATAGTCGTTTTCGTGCAACGCGTCAAAATTGGTTCGGAGAGGAAAGGTGGGTTGTCTTCAGCCCAAGGCAAATTCCAAAAGTGCGATCGACCGGTCCCAAAACCGAGGTCGACCGGTCCCATCAGATACGGACGAAAATTGACTTATTTTTGGTTTTTTGGCTTGGCTTTGTTGGGGGTTTATTTCGGGGTATTAATACAATGTATGGGGCTTTTCTTTGAGGATATATTTTATTTTAGGTTATAGAACTTTGGGGATTTTTTGGAGCTTCCCTCTCCTCATTTCCATGGGTGTTTGGCCCACTTTGTAAGTTAATATTACTATTCATTATCTTCAAGCTTTGTACTTAGTTTTTTAGCTTAATTTCTTTGTGGTTCCTTATTTTCTTGCCCAGATAAATTAGTTTAGTTTATTTATTTCTTATTTTGTTTATTAATTAGTTATTTAATTAGATTAATCATGTGTAGTGAGTAGTTACATAGAGTTTGGGTCGTGTGTCTTCCATTGATGGGCGTTGAGCTCCGAAAATTAGGTTTTGTGTAAAATTGCATTTAATTGAAACCTCGCGTATTAAATTCGGATTATTATGTGTTTAACTTTCTTTATCATGCAACGTTAGTGTTTATAGCAGTAATCCGAATTTAATATTCATGTGACCATTTTCTGTTAAATGTTTAATCTCGCAACTTTGGGTTAAATTCCTTATTGTGTGATGTTTATACTTAATTGAAAATGCTCGATTAAATGTTTTCGAATCGAAATTCTAATTATTAGTTATTTAGCCCATGGTGGGGACACGATCCCGACTCTCGTTTTATTAATTCTAGTTTAGACTTAACTTCTTAATTTTTCCCTTTTTACTATTTCCATTTTATGCACCTTTTCCCTTTTTGTGTATACTCGTCTTTTACACTTTTATTTACGAATATTAAACCTTATAAATTCTATCAACTCGTCTCTGTTGATTTTCGATACCCGACTTACCGCTATACTCACCCGTTGAGTGTAGTCGTAGTTTAGGTTTTTGTATAGTTCAGGTGAGTCGAATATAAAACAACCGGCACGTAGGTGAATCTTGCGCCCCAGGAAAATCATGTCTATTACCTTCCTCTTATTGGCCTTCTTATCTTCCTTCATTCTTGGTCTACAAATTCTACGTAATGCACTCTGGCATCTTACTTTTTGCTCACTTGGGTCAATCTTTGGATGCATTTTATATCTCAGTTTTTTAAAGATAGTATGGACTTAGAGAATAACTTTATTTATATCTTTAACTTTCATAGCTTCCTTCATCTCTTCATCTCGATCAACCATTGATTCCAACTTATCCTTGATCAAGGGTATCCTCACATCTTTGATACGCCTCGCTATAATGCGTGTATCCTCATTTATGTTTGTATAAAAAGCAGTATCTACCAAGTATGCTTCATATTTAGAAAAATGATTCCTAATTACACAGATCACTATCTCAGTCCCCTGGACATTTTCTTTCTTACATTGATGGTATGTCGAAGGAACCAACACAAGGTTGTCATACAAACTCTGCCTATTAAAAGGTGATAGGATGTATAATACTCAATCATGTGAAACTTCATATGTGATGTGAGGTTTTCCATCATTAATCCAACTCTGACATATCCAATGGATTTAGAGGTTTGGCTATCATAACTTGAGATTGAATGTGGCATCACGATCAATCTAGTCTATCAAATATTAGTTACATAAAAACTGTTAACTAGCATGATATTAACCGAGGAATCTCCATCCATCAAAGCTCCAAAAATCTAGTTCCGTTACATACACAGGCCTGTTATGAGGAAATCAAATTGATTTATCTCCGTTTGAGAAAGTTATCTCATAAATAAACTTATGTATCCACCTGTCCATAGGCCCTTTCCATATAAGAGAGGGAACAACATTTTTTTTTTCTATTTTCAAAATAACTTGGGTAACCTCCAATCCATTATCATAGGGTAGACCAACCTTATAATCATCCATTTGATAAACATGTTGATTATTTGTTCATCGTAGGCAATGACCACTTTGACATTCCTACTAAAAAACTATCATAGCTTCTCTGGAATTATTTGACCTCTCTTCTTTCTCTTCATGTTTGAGCTTATGTGCCCCATGTAATGGAAAATGTTTGTTGTTGACATTGACTTGATTAATCTGAAAGGTTCTAGCCAAATTGTAGTATGACAAAACACACCAATGAATGTGGAAATATTTTAGGTTAGCTTTCACGTCTTTTTCGGGGGCATAAGGTGGATAATTCTTGGGAGGAAAATACAAACCATCTATCACCATGGTGTTGTAACAACTAATTGCCTCCTCAATAGAGCAATGCAATATGGTTTGATTTTTCTGTACAAACTTTCTCTTGTTATTTTTCTTCTTGGCTTCCCCACCAGCTTGAGCATCTTGGATACCGTCAACATAGTTTACTCATTCTGCTTGGCCTCCTCTACCTGCTTGGTTGGCTTTATACTTCCATGCGAAGTTAGTCATAATAGGGTTGGGGCAAACAACCAATGAGATGTTTCGAGCATCTTTTGTGAAGGCTTCAAAATGCGCCTTCTTGAGTTTCATTTATCAAATGATAGGAATGCTTCGTTATTAAGACTTCAACACAAATTTAGAGAAGCTTTATATCTATGGAATCTTTTCTCACATCTAGAGATTTTCTATAAACCTCCTAATATAGCCCATCACTCCCTCCCCTGTCTTGTGAACTAATTTTCTGCCAAAAAAATTATGGACTAATTGAATGTGCATATCCTCCCATCTAGCCACACTCCTTGGGGATAAATGAGAGTATCATGTGTAAGCTTTGTTAGTAAGGGATTTTGAAAACTCCCTTAGATGGAGCTTTTGATTTTTATAGTTGTCTTCAAGAGGCTCAATAAATCTCTTGATGTGTTCCTTCAAGTTACCCCTTTCTAGTAAACATATTAAAAATTGGGGGAATGTACCCCTAAGGGTAAGGTTCATTGTTATAATCCTCTAGATGAGGTATACAAAAATCATTATAGATAGATGCTGCCTCGCTAGGGAGTTGTGAGGATGATGCAAACATTTTTATTATCTTTTTTCTGGACCTTTTCAATGGTCAAGGAAACTGAGGAAGCTGCCTCCACTACCTTGGTTGTTGGCAGAGTAACCACTGGCGAGACATCGACCGCAGCAAGTGCTTTAATAGTTTGTGTAATAATGGGATAAAGATTGATCATAGAGGGACGATCAAGTCTTGTAGGTGGAACGGATACTCCAGTCAAATGTACAACTGGTGGAACTAAGAAGCAAAGGAGCTTGGGTCCATGGTTGCACCAAACATTGCCATTCCAGATAATGTTTGTAAAAACTCCATAAATTTTGCCATGAGGTTAATGGTTGGGCCCTATCACAATGCTTGTCTCACCCGAGCGTTGTCCATGACAACAACAATTGGAGGAACCTCAGCAGCAAAAGTAATTTTTTTTTCTTCCTCACATTGAATATCATCAAAGTTGAGAGAACACTTGATATTACCATTAGACATTTGTAATAGAATACCTCCCCAGCGGAGTCACTAAATGTAAGACAGAGTTCTTTTTCCTAGGCTGTTTAAGGATAACTAAGGATTAACTCGTATAATACAACCATAAATTTACCCTTGGTGATAAAGGATGAACTCAAGTATATATCTCGAGACAAGGTAATAAATATAGTTATTTGATAGAATAAAGGAACCTCTATTGGAAGTTAGTTAGAGTAAGAGAGAAACAATCACTCTAAATACACCCAGATAAGTAGGTTAACACTCATATGTACGTAGTATGGTGTTTGGAACTCCAAAAATGCTTTTGTTCTTGGAAAGAACTGGGGAAGCATATTGATGAGAGAGTAAAACCCCTAGTTGTAATAAATATCTCAAAGTGTTCTTTTGAATCAATGATCACGTGATTGATCAAAGGATAAATCGGGTATGTAGGCTCAGATTACACCTAAGGGACCTCAGGTGCTTTACATGTTGGGTCAAATTACCATACCTAACATGTCATTATCGTTAAATGTTAAGTAAAATCTCGAGTAACCAACTATCGTGTTAGGTTGTGCTATAAAGTGTCCGCACCAAAACAACTAATTAATCACCAAACCGTTATAGTTTGAGCAAAGTTTGATTTGACATGTGTTAGGTATAGTATGCCATCACACAAATCTTGTATGGAAATATAATATTTTTATTGTCGAAAATCTATGAGTGATTAAGATCATGGTTGGTAGCTCAAGGTTTTTTTAATGTGCTCTATCGGGTAATGCTGGGGTGTTTTACCTAGTGTATTTAAAATGGATAAATAATGATTTAACGATGTTTTTCCTTTTATCCTCTAAATCAGTTCCCTCAGAGGTTCCCAAGTGAGGTTGGTTGATAGAGTTTGAAATATCTCCTAGGTCCTGCCTGACCTGATCCATCGTTGGTAGCGAGAAACCTCATCTCAATTACAAAATAAATAGAAAAAATACATAGTTCCTCAACAAGATTCTTATGGAAGTCTTTCTCAATCTTCGATTATGTTATACTTCAGCCTCATCTTGAATCCGAATTTTGACTCCTCACACTCCTTTGCAATGTCACTAATCTTTGATGAATCTTTCTGTAGTTTTTTAATGAGGAGGTTTATCTCTAAGTAAATAACGTTTATCTATAAGCCCTTCCTACATGAATAAATTTTTTTGTATATATAAAAATAGCTTTTTGAAAATAAGTTTTCATATATAAAAAAATTAAAACGACAGTTTCTTATAAAATTAATTTATAATATTTTTTTATAAATAAAATGATTTAATATTTATGATTTTAAAAATAGTATTTTGAAAAAAAAATAATAAAAAACATTTAAAACTATATTTTCATAAAAACAAAAGTTTTAGTCACATCTTTTTTTATAAAGAATGTATTTTTATTTTTATTTTTATAAAAATAGGTTTTTATATAAAAATGATTTTATATTTATAAAAATAAAAATAAAAATAATTTTTTTCATAATGTAGATCTTATGTAAAAAAAATTAATATAAAAGTTAACGTTTCTTAATGTAAGAAAAACTGTTTATACTAATAGTTACTAATGTAAATATTAACTCTTTTATTTTCAAAAACTATTTTTTATACAAATAATGTAAATATTTATTTATATACAAAAATTAATTTTACACAAATAATAATATTTATTTAAATAAAAAAAACTATTTTTATATATTGTAAAAATTAATGACATTAATTATTAATAGTTAGCTAGAAGTAGAGGAAAAGGGTAGAAAGACGTAAAATTTGAGTGGAGTAACAGTCAATAATGGTTGACTAACAAAAATATTAAATATGGGGACCAAATCTCAAAAAAGTAAAAAATGCAGGGGTTTGAATGAATATTAAATACTAAATTGTGGTCAAACCCAAAATGATACTAAAATATTTTAACTTCAAACCTTAGGTTTTGTTCTGTGCATATGGGGGATCAATGAAATGTGGTAATAACAACAAGCTTACATGTTTTGTATAAACAAAAACTAATGAGCAAACACAAGTAATGGGTCATGTGTATAATTGGGTCAGACAAAATTTGCATCAATTATTCTCTAACATGGGTGGTGGATTCAAACCCGGTGGGGATTAGTAATTAAATAGGACAATGATATTAAGCTTCCTTGTCCAACAAGGGATGTGGATTTAATATCCTACTTAGGAAAAAAATTATGCTGTCCAATTCCAAATGGATTTAGGATTACATATTATACTTATATATGCATATCAATTGAGAGGCACAATAATTGAAAACCAACATACATTCTCTCTCTCTCTCTCTCTCTCTCTTCAAGAGCCTTTGGATTAGTGACATGAGAAATAAAAGAGAAACTATAGTAGTAAATCATATAACCCTCAAGAAGATTTAAAGCATATAAGGAAAGACATCAAAGAATTCGTGACAATATAATTTGAGTTTGGTTCATAGCAACAAGTTAGTGTTCGATCTATATTTATTCTGCAACACAAAACATTTGAACCCCTTTTATGGGTTATATGCTATTATTTAAAAAGTAAAAACATAGTGAGCAGACCATAGATTTCCTTACATTTCACAAGTAGAAGGTCATTTCTCATATTTTTATTATTTAATTTTGATATAGGTTGACACTTTTAATAAATTGTTCTTAATTACAATAGATTTACTTTAATTTGTAATTTTTTGTAAGAACTAATGTGTAATGTCTCAATTTTTCTTCCACAATTCTTTAATATATTTTCACATTATCCTTTTCATTTCTCTCCAATCATTTTTTTGCATCTTATTTGATCACCCTGAAAGATATTCAATAATAAGTTTTATAAGATCACAAACTAATAGTATATTCTAATTCATAAAAATATGACACGTTATCTTTTATAGTTAGTTTGGATTGATTTAATCATTTTTATCATTTCAGTTTCGGTTCCAACAATTGCAAACCTGGATTTTTTTGTTTGGTTCCCGGTTCCACCACCAACACAAATAAAACTAAGCCATAAACTAATTTGATTCGGAACCGATCCCACAACCTGGGCCAAACTGGAACAGGTCTTATCCTAACATATTTTTTAAGCTTTATATATACAAAAAATGTTGTTTTCTCTTGAATTTAAATATTTTAAAGTAAATTTGACTTTTGGAATTTGGATTACATTAACGTTTGCTTAAAGTGACTTTTTCAATTTATATTTAAGGAAAATATATTATTTTATATAATTTTTTACAAAGAATCGATTGGAGCCAATCCATAGACTGTTAGTTAGAATTAGTTCGATTCTAAACATAATCGATTTTGGTTTAAATATATGGAACTATTCCATCTTGTGGTTAAGGTTAGTAGTGAAACAAAACTAACCGGGACTATGTGCACCCATATCTAGAACCAACACCTATCTAATTAAGTTATTTTTTCTAAGAATTCACTAAAATCTAATTGAATTAGGCCATTTTAAAATTTTATTTGATCATTTTGGATTGGATTTGATCGGTTGATTCCATCTGCTTTGTCTTGCATAGTCATATTAAAGAACTTCATGCTAGGCTTCCGTGTATCAATTCATTTGCCTAGTTTTAAAATTTCTAGAAATATAAGGATAAATTATATTGAAGTTGTATATATTATTATTGATCGGTGAATTAATAATTGTATCATTTTAGCTGATAAGTTGGTCCATGTAATTTTAACCAAAATTTCTATGGCCATTTTACAAATAGTATAATCGATGAAATATAATTTAAGATTATTTGAGTTTACTCCCCACTGATTCTTCTTAATTAAGTCTAACCCATAATCACCACTTATTATTTTTGACATATTTTGTTAGTTAATCATTAGTAGGCTCATCCAATCTTGTTTTTTCTTAGAACTACCCCCCACTTATCACCCAACTACCATAATTTACCTTTGTGTCTTTAAATAAAAGTTCGCAACTTCAAACCAACTTTTAGACCAATATTTGGATTAATATGTTTGTATGTGTATGTATATATACACATACACACCCAAACACACACACACACACACACAAACTCCATACATACATACATACATACATATGTATGTGTGTGTGTGTGTATACACACACACACACACACACACACACACAAATTCCATACATACATATATAAAAAATAAAGACATATACATTTACATATACCTATTTTACCAAAATATTCGGCTCGTGTAGATCAAAATCATTACAAGCATTTCCCTACAAGTAGTAAAATTAACATAATTTAGATTATTTGTATTGTAGCCTCCATTAAATTTTCTTAGTTGAGTTTACCCCCCCCCCCCCCCCCCCCCCACACACACACACACAAACACTTTTCATTTCTTAGTGTTTAACCCTATTTTGGTGAATTTCCTCTCTTAACCATTAGTTAGCTCATCTAATATTATTTTTCCTTAAAATACCCCACTTCTCACTCAATCACCAAATTTAATATTAATAAATCTAAATCAAAAGGATCCAACTTAAAACCAACCTTTAGACTAATATTTTTGTATATATGTATATATTCTTATGTTAAGACAACTCTGAACCCATAGAGATTTTAAGGGAATGCATATATTGCTTTTAATAATAACATTTCAATTCACAAGAACATAAACTTCACTATCTTTCACTCTAACGTTCTTGAGTGCGTCACATCACAAGAAAATATATCATTATTGGAGAAAAGTTATTCGAGGGAAAATTCATAATTTTAAGAAAGATCAAATTCACAATCAAAGAATATAATAAGAGGAAATTCAAGATTACAACAACAAAAAGCTCATGACTATTGATACAAAAAATTACCCACTTACGTTGACTAACTAGAGACGGACACGTGTCATCCTACATAGCAAGAATCCTAGTCAGCAAGTCATAGCAATGCCGAGAAAGACCTGGGAGCCGACCAACAAGAAGAATGCCGACCAACTCCAGGAAGACCGACTAACAGCGGGAAGGCCAACCAACTCGATCAGCAAAACGCCAACAGCCAAGAGTATTATGGATGTTATGTACTGATGCAAATGCCTAATTTATAAAGGCATTCCATCCATTAATATCCCATCTCTCTATCTCCTTACTCGGCTATAAATATATTGTAATATCTTCATTAGGGGGGAATTCAAGTCATTCAAAACACAGGAGGCAAGACAGAATACAAGGCAATAAGAAACACAGTGGACATAAGTTTTCCCTCATAGCTAAACCACTTTAAAAACCTTTTGTCTCAGTTTTTTATTTACATATATTTATTTGTGATTAACAAATTTGACCTAGTATAGTTTTTTATATCAACAGATTGGTGCCGTCGATGAGAACGTATTTCTAAACTTTTTTACTCTCATTCACTTACGATAACTCAAAGATGACTAAAATTCCTAAGTCTAGTGACAGAAATGATGGAAATCTACCTATTTCATCTCCTCTGCCAACAAACAATGATCTGACCAAAATCTTGGCTAGTCTCGCTAGTCGACCGGAGGACATTCAAGATCTGATTAGGCAAGTGGCTCAAACATTGCAGGTCGGATCTCCTGCTGTGGCCATCCCGGGCGGCGTTAGGGGAGAGATATCCCCTCGGGAAGGCTGCACTGAGGTCTCACACCCCTCTTTAAAGGTGCTTCGACCGTCGTCGGTGTGGGGATAAATGTGAAGAGATGGAGTAGCCGGTTTTGCACAAAATAGGCAAAAGAACATTTTTCCACTTTGAGAGAGCGGCATCAAGGACAAACTTATGCATACGAAACCAATAGTTCAAAGGCCCAGTGGCTAAGTTATGGAATGGAAAGTTGTTAGGCACCCATCCCGCCCTTTCGACCTCTAATGGGCTATTTATTATTTTCTTTTATATCCCATGAAGTGTGTGAGTGTATTTATATAATGGAGATCGAAATTATTCAACTCATACCATGGACAAGGTAGAGTTAGGTCATCCATAGGAATGTTCCCAAAATATATATGTAGAAAGTATGATTTATTCATTTATCACAATATTGATCATTATTAGGAAAGAATAATATGTTTTGGGTGAAACGAAAACAAGCATGATATACATATAAATAAGAAAATTGGAGGTTTTAGAAAATTAGGGAATTTGGAAAATTGAGAAAATTTGAAAATTGGACTCGAGTCTCGAATTTTAATTCGAGACTCATACGTAGACAATAAAGGCATCAAAGTCCACTTAGTTCTATTGTAGCAAAGGGGTGGGGTTTATCCCATAGATTCGATCGAATTTTATTATATGTGTATGTGTAGAAAATGTGTTTTTTGATTTTTGAAAAAGATGTGATGGATAATTCCGTTCGAAATTTACGGGTGTAAACCTATTTTATTCGTTTTTAGGATTTTGTAGAAATTAATGTATGTGAAATATAATAATAATAAAATTGTATATATTAATGTGTAAGAACTAAAGTAAGAAGTAGTTTATGAATCTAATGTTTATTATGCAAAAACAAGGAGTTTAAAGAGAGCGGGAAGGAATTAGACCTTGTTTGATGCTTAATCTTTGATCTTGGATAAACTCCCTTGAGTGTTGATTAATGTTGATGAGAGAGAATGATATTTTACCAAATTGGGCATGAAAATGATGGGAATGTAAGCTTGGATGGAATTTCACATAAGGAACTTCGCTGATTTCGAGGGAATATTACTGAGATCACTGATGGTGATGGATCTATTGTGTGTGTTTGGTAGTGTGTTCATGGCCTCTATTTATAGGGCCAGGGGGTGCCGATCGGCCTACCCCAGGGGGTTCCTATCAACATGTGATTCTAGATATTGTGCCGACAGGCAGGGATCTGGACCTGCCAATTGGTAGTCTCGTGCAAATTGTTCTGGAAAAATGGTCATGGGATACAAACCGTTAATTCGAATCATGCATGGGGAATATTGTTAGAAAGTTTTTTCAGAGACCTTCTAAAGTCCTTTGGACCGCTCCGGGGTCCAGGAGCTGACTCTAGGTCAAATGTGGCTCCGAAGCATACATCGGTGTTTTGGACGGGAGATCGTTGGACGGAAGCAAATCTTTCATCCGCATCGTACGTTAGAATCATGCATGAGGTGAACCATTGGAACGGTTTTGAGATGCTCTTCGAATTCCAAAGAGCTTCGCTCGGTTTGGAAGGTGGACCTTGGTCAACTGGGGCTCGAAAGCACCCGAGGACCTCCCGGAGTAAAATGAATCGTTTGTCCGTAGCGTAGGTCAGAATCGTGCATGGGGATAATCATTAGAAAGGGTATTAAGTTCCCTTCGAAGATTCATTCAGACTCATTCGCACTGAAGAGTTGACTTTGGTCAAATGGAGCATAGGAGCGCCCGGTGGCCTCCGAATCAATTTTTGGGGAAAAATGATATTTTGTTCGAATGGTTTTGCTATTTCATGGACATAGTAGACCATTGGAAAGGTGTTTCAGTGCCCTTTGAATATTCAAAGACCTTTAACTCTGAAAATGAAGTTGATCGGAGTCAAATGGGGCCCGGGGGTGCCCAATGGCCTCTAGATCGGTACTCGGAGTGCCACCGGGGGTTTATAGTGAGATGGGGAGGTGCTAGGGACATAAGGGGAGACTCACGGTGTCCTAGAATGTGGTTTATATAGATACCCTCAATTGGTGATCTTAGAACAAGTGATAGCAGTCGAATAGACACCACATGATAGAGGTCGATTTTGTGGACCTACCAGATGAGGATGATCGATTTAGAAGGTCGAGGTCGATGCTAAGGACCTAAGGTGATGTTGGGGCATCCAATTATGAGGACCTAAAGTAGGTGATGAGTATGGCGGCGACCAATTCTTCGAGTCGGGGTTATTTTTCTGAGGATCGAAATTATTGCGACCAATTATGCGGGTCGAAGCCAATTCTGCAGTCTTAAAATAGAGATGACCAATTTTGCGGGTCAAAGCCAATTCTGTGAGCTTAAGTAGAAATGGCTAAATTAGTCCCGTGCGAGGTGTTCTTGCCTCTCATGGGGCAGTTTAGGGGGGTTTGGATTTTCTCCCTTTAACGACACGTTTTGAAGCCTAAGTGAAGATATTTTCAAATTATCATTATATTCTCAAAATGGGAGTCTCGTCACCATGCGGTCAGTTCCTTCTAGTTACATTGGTCCCAGCAAGGTGTTTGTGCCTCTCATGGGGCCGTTTCGGGGTATTTTGGGTTTTCATCCTCAAACGACATGTTTTGAAGCCAAGTTCTATATATTTTTATATTATCGTCATATTCTCAAATTGGGAATCCTGTGACTATGCGATCAGTTCCTTCGAGTTAAATTGGTCGTGTGCGAGATACTCATGCCTCTCATGTGGTCATTTGGGGAATTTTTAGGGTTTTAACCATCTAACGGCATGTCTTGAAGCCTAAGTGAAAATATTTTCAAATTATCGTCCTATTCTCAAAATGGGAGTCCCGTCACCACACGATCAATTTTGACTACTTACAATGGTCCCATGCGAGGTGTTTATGCCTATCATGGCATCATTTGTGGGGTGTTGTGGGTTGTATCCCTCTAATAGCATGTTTTAAGCCTAAGTCAATATATTTTTAAATTATCATCACATTTTTAAACTGGGGGTCCCATGACCACGTGGACAATTCCTACGAGTTACATTGGTCCTTTGCGTGTTATTTGTGTCTCTCACGAGACCATTTTGGGGGAGTTTTGATTTTTTCCCTCTAAGGGCTTGTTTTAAATCGTAGGTGAAGATATTTTCAAATTATCGCCATATTCTAAAATCAGGGGTCATGTGACCACACCGTCAATTCCTAAGAGTTACAATGGTACCGTGCAAGGTGTTCATGTCTCTCACGGGGACATTTAGGGGGTAGTTTAGTTTTTTGCCCAATAATAACAAGTTTTAATCCCAAGTCTAGGTTTTTTCAAATTTTCATCATATTCTCAAATCGAGGGTCCCATGACCACGCAGTCATTTCTTACGAGTTACATTAGTCTCGTGCGAGGTGTTTTAGGTTTTCACGGGGCTCGTGCAAGGTGTTCATTCCTCTCACGGGATCGTTTGGGTGGTGTTTTAGGTTTTTGTCATCTAACGGCATGCTTTGAAGTTTAAGTCTTGATGTTTCAAATTATCATCATATTCTCAAATCGGGAGTTATGTGACAAAACGATCAATTATTTCAAATTACATTTTTAAAGTGGTTCACCTATGTAAAAAATCCTAAGTCCACTGTTGTTTTATTGATTTTAGAGGTTACAAAAAGCTAGGTACTCTTGTAAATAAGAATATCCCAGAATCCGTTCGACCGTTCCATTAATGAAATGGATACATCGTATTTATAGTGACCCGAAGGTCGAGCTTCGAAATGTCAAGGGATGGAATGCCTTTATACAATGAAGGATTTACATCCTTACATAATGAATGTGACAATTTATTGTATAAACCAGGTGTAGTATGACCCTTGGTATGATGATTCTACATTGGTCTTGTTAGTCGTCCTTCTTCGTGTTGGTCGACATTCCTTGTATTGGTCGTCACTATTCATGTTGGCCAACAGAGTTACTATCAGCTAACTAGGATTTTGGCTATGTAGGAGGACACGTGCTGAAATCTGATTAGTCCACGTAGGTGAATAATTTTTGGCATCAACACTACCCCTAGTCTGCGGGGTTCCTATTCCAAACTTTAAATTAAGAACTTTTAACTGTGATTTTTTTTTTAAAATCTCCTTCTTAGAGAGGAGGGTAGACCTCGTTCTTCACATTTTCATGTACACCAACAAGTAGAATTTACTTTCTTGAGAACAGAGGTGAGAAATTTTTCTCCAAGTTATAAGTCTATAAGAGGTGCGGTCTGTAAAAAAATTATTTTTATCATTTCTTGGAGAACCATCTCCTTTTAGTCTGTGGAAATTCTCAATTTATTGTGTCTTTGGGGGCTTTCCTAATTATACTTTTCCTATGCAATGGATATACCTCCCTAAGTATAATGACGAAAGTTCCTTTTATCATGGACCTTCTTCTAGTATAATAAAGAGTGTTACAATTCTTTCTTTTTAAGAAAGATAAAGCATTAATCTGGTGTACCCACCTCGTAGAGAAGGTAAATAAATTATGCACAAGTTATCAGATAATGGTCAAAATAGATTTTTTTGCTTTTCTTTTGTATTGTATGCTGTTTACAAAATTTTTCTCTACTATATTTAAAAACAAAACTTTAGAATGTGGTGTTCAAGCTTTCGGAAGAAATGAAACTTAACAAAAACTAGGCATGGTACTTTTTCATCCCCTTACAGTTAATAGATTGAAGGCGGTCATTCTCAAGTTCTAATATTTGGCAGTAACCCTACTTTCCCACCCCTCTCACCCTGAAGGGGACTTTTCCGTTAGGCTTGAACTTATATGTTGACATGCTTCTAAGATGATGACTAGATCCATATAGGACCAAGTCCCCTACTTGAAACTTTTTAGGCTTGACCAAGTTCTTATTAGCCCTGGACAGCTGCTGGGTGTACAGTTTTAAATTTTCTTTGGCCTTGTCCTTGTACACGACGATGATGTACGACTACATAGATTTCATGTTGAGCTAGCTGATGCCTCCCAGTATATACAATGTGATCCTCTTCCTCACGCGGGTTCTAGTTGGAAGGTGACATGACCACAAATGTGTCTAGTGTGCGTGCTATTTAGGCTCAAGTGCAAGCCTGTCGCTCAAGTAATAATTCGATAAGTCGGGTATCGATCCTCAGGGAAACAAGACGAACAAATTCGTGAAGACGTCGGACAGATTGAGAAATCTTAACTTTGACTCTAAAAAGAAACAAAAGATGATTTGGATTACGAAATAACTACAACTAAATGAAAAAAATGAGAATTGTTAACTAATGAAACTACGAATAAGATGCAACTACACTAATTAACCAAAAACCGATGACAAGTGGACTAACAATTTAACTATGAAATGAGAAAAACAGATCGGGTTATAATCCCCCTCACCCTAGGAATTCACTTCGTAGGATACTAGATTCGGAATTAGAATTTAAATGAACCCGATCTTTAGTAATCTTAAGTATTACAAATATGGGGGATCGTAGCCCGCACAGTATGTAGGCAAAGGACAAGTAAAGCGGTGTCACATTAACTAATATGCACGTCGCTCTCTTAAGCATTCCGATTCCCTTGGGCAAACAAGATCAAAAGTCCTACGACGGTTGTACCAGTTATACAACACAATTCATCTAAGATTTTAATTCAAAAGTCTATTTCCACTATCGTGAATTACATCTGATGGGGTTCATGCACCCCAACCCTTAAAAACTTAGTCGGACATGTTGAATCTAATATAAAACTTAAAATCTAATATGTATGGATTCATAATCATAAAAAATCTGACTTAAAAATGCAAACAAGAATTGTAATATCAGGAAATACCAAAAGCATGAAAAAATCAATTAACTTTAAAGAATATAAATGAAAAAGACAAACATTTGAAGAAGAAAACCTTGAATTAATAGCTTAGAACTTGAATATTTGTTGAAGAAAGTAAAACCCTAGAGTTCTTGGGTGCAAGAACCCTTTAAAAATCCTCTAAACCTTGATCTCTCTCGTCTGCTATATAAAACAATTGAATATATCATGTCTCATTTAGTCATTCATCCATGCATAACTCTATTTGTGAAATAAAAAAAAATTAGAATTTCGGCCCGCCGAACCGGTTCAGATATCATATGCTTTACTGGGGTGAACCGGTTCGCTTTTCCTATTTTTCCAGGAACATTTGGACATGAAATTTTTTCTAAGCCTTTTCTTCTCTTATTTTGCTTATTTTTCTATGATTTCTTCCCACTTCAAACCTTCATAAATTTTCACTCGTAGCTTGGATTTGGACACCATTTCTTCATGTGCCCTTATGATACCAAGAACGTCAACTTCTTCATGGGAGTCCGTGTCCATTTATGAGTGCAAAATTACAAAATTTCCCCTCAACTTTCCTTCTCTTGCTTTTCATATTTTCTATCTCGACTTTAAGTTTTTTCCTTTCTTGTCTTGAATGAATTTCTTGCAAAATTTATGAGAAAAACACAAAACTCGATGCACTGCATAGAAAATGTCAGTAGCACTAATTCTGAAAAAAATAAATGGATTTTACATTACAAGAGGTGATAAAAACTTCTCAATTAAGGGGATAAATACACAATATTTATGCCTAATCAGCAGGTGGGATCCTCCCACCGTACAGGAAATGCGATGACATCAGAGGTGGTGACATCTTCAAAGGATCCCTTTGTATGACTGTTCTCATCTGGTTACAACATTCGGTGGGCAGATGGAGGGTCGATGAGTTTGCTGCACCGCCCTAATGCGATGGACCCGGAGGAGTTAGGATTGACAGAGGAGGTCCTTCGACCTGAGGTACACTTTTTTGCCTCTTTGTCTTTTGATTTCATGATTCCATTCTTCGTCTTTCAGACTTAACTAATTTGATTTTTTTTTCTTTTACAGCACATCCGGGTATCCATCACTTGGCTGAGGGATATTAGATATCTTCGGTGACTGCCCATATGCATGAGGTAGTTTCGGTACCCTATTTCTTGGTATCGTCTGCCTCATTCAGGGAAGGGTCGAGCTCTAGAAGTGGTGGTACATCATCTCGCCACAGGGGGGAAGAGGGTGCGCCGCAGGGATGGAGTCTCTTAGAGAGAGGAGAAAGAAAGTAGATAGAGGAGAGAGAGAGAGAGAGAGAGAGAGAGAGAGAGAGAGAGAGAGAGAGAGAGAGAGAGAGAGAGTGAGAGAGAGTGTGGGCTTTACCTGAGTTTTCCCGTTCTCCTAAGGAGTTATTGTCTAGAATTCTCCATATATGGCCTTCGGCAGCCAGGCGGTTGGTTATGGGAGGTCTGATTTCTTTTTCAGCGGTGCTGCGGTCTATGCATTCGCAGGATGTGGGCAATGTCGGCTATGCTGGGGCCTTTATTCTGGGCCTGGTTACTAAAGTGTTATCGGTGACTAGGGAAATGCAAGTGGACCCCCAAATCACGGGTATTATTTCTTGGATGTTGTACAATCGTAATCATGCGGCAATGATACTGGAGGAGACTTTGAATAGTCTCGATGCCTGGCAGGAGGGTCATTCCGACTTTCTGAGTGGGAGCCCTGTGATGTTGTTTATGTGGTCATCGGAGAGGTTTCATATGGCAGTCCCACCAAATTATCCTTTACCAGTGGTGCCAAACTTCTTCTCGTGCTATTTCATTAATGTATGCCTGGAGATTGAGAGCTAGAGGAACTGGTTTGTAGAGCAGTGGGCTCGAGGCTTGCGCTGGTCAGTGAATTAGTGGGGGGAGTTTCTTCCCATTCTAAAACTCGGGGAGTACCAACATGTCTAATTGGTTGGCCTTAATTAGACCTCTTTATACTTTCCCTGGCGGCTGCTGCGCCAATTTGGTTGGAAGCAAATCGTGCCACTACGGACACTAAACTTTTTTCTTATGGAGGACCTGATGGAGCGTATGCGCATGCAGATTTGATCTTTGTGGGAGAATTTTTATCTGTCAACCCGTCCTTCTTAGTCTACTGGGCGAGTCGATCATGTCTCTAGGGACAACATGAAGTGATTGTGGATGTGGAGACTGGGCAAAAGTGGTTTGCCATAGCTGACACCATGGAGGGAGGCGTTGTGATTTTACCCAACATAGTCTGGACTTATTTCTCTATGGAGCATCTACGATACTCCATTCATGCAGGGGAGGTTTGGGGACCCCAGGATGTAGGTGATGATGGGGCTAGTTCCTCTGGCAGGTAGGACTTTGTGAAGCTTCTTTAATGGGTGTGGTTTTGTGTTTTGGAAATAATTTGAGGGTCATTTTGGGAGTAGTGGGGATTGTTTTTTACTTTTTTTTTAGGAAGGTAGGAGTAGGCTTGACAAGGGAAGTCGTTTAGCTCTCTATGTTGATGTAATCGTATCGAAATTTTGAATAATGAAATAAATAAGTTTTTGATTATCTAGTTGTGACTATTGATGAGTTTTGCATTTGGAATTATCTATACCGATCGCTAAGGAATACATAATCCTTTTATTCATGTATGTATTAAAATTAATTATCGTTCTCGAGGATAAGAAAAGAATAGCATTTCGTGAATAAAGAAGGGGGTCGTGCTCATGTAAACGGATGACCTGCCTACGTACCTCTGAGGGTTTTGAAATTTTTTGAAATCCATTCTTGAAGGAAAACATATATATAAAGGACCAGGCCCCACGTAGTTTTGATTAGGGGGAAATGAAGATTATATTTTTTTTAAATATAAGGGAGATAAGAAGAGTTGTAGCGTGCCGAGATTTCACACTAGGGGTAGAATTTCTTGAGACGGTCCAAGTTGATTGGACGCACCATTTCTTCTCCGTCCAGGTCGGTGAGCACAGTGGTACTGCCTGATAGAATCTTCTTCAGGATGTATAGGCCTCCCCAATTGGGCTTGAATTTTTCTCTGGGGTCCCAGATGGGCCTTACTATTTCTTTGAGGGCTAAGTCCCCTTCACGGACACCACGGTCCTTGACTATCTTGATGAATGCTCGCGCTATGCGGCGATGGTACCCTTGTATGTGATATAGAGCTTTCAGCCTTCTTTCATCCAAAAGGGACAGCTCGTCAAGACGGCTTTGGTGACAATCCTCCTCGCTGACCTTCCTTTCTAGCATGACGCGTAGGGAAGGGATTTTTAACTCCACGGGTAGGATTGCTTCCATGTTATAGACTAGAGAGTAATGGGTAGCCCTAGTAGAGGTTCGAACAGAAGTATGAAAAAATGTAATAAACGCGATGTGTGATAATTGATTAAATAAATTTGCAAGTTTCAAATTAAACCTTATTTAATTAGAGTCTATTTTTAAACAAACTTAAATTATCCCCAAACCATTCAACTACGTGTGTATGTGTGTCAATCCATAAATAAATAAAGCATGCGACATAAGTTTAAGAAAAAATCCCCGAAGTGAAAAACCTTTTTTTTTTATTTCTAGAACTCCGACAAGTTTACAAGACCATTGACTTACATACAATCTTGCTTTCTTCCACAAGAGTAAAACACGGTGTCTTAGACAAACCTCCAAAGCAACAGCTAGAAATAAAACAGCAATGGTTCACACGCAGCTATACCGTAAGGAACGCAATCCTAGACACACAGTCTTCTTGGTGTAGGTTATCCTCCCCACAAGAGTAAACAACATCAAAGGTGTGTTTTTGAACACAAAAAACAATTCACTAAAGCATATGGGAATTTTGTGAATTGAAAGCAAAAAAGGGATTAAACCCAAAAAGGAAGAAGCCAAAATAATTCTGCTTTTGCAGTTTTTCTGCTTTGTAAAACTCTGGAACTTCTTAATGAAAATGAAACCGTTTAATGAGTATTTATATAAAATGGCGCCGCCTCAGTATTAGAGCTTGTTCGAACGAGATAACAGTGTCGCTAGAACGAAGGATTCGTGTCATTTAAATGACATCGCGTGACATAATAATCTCGCTTGAATGAGATGCTGATATTCCTTGAATGACCTGGTCGTAAAAAATATTATTTTAATCTCCGCTCCAGCACTTAGAAAAAATACACATTCTCAAATTTTGACGAAAAAGTCTGCTCCAACACTTAGAAAATATTTTGTAAAAATATCCCAAAAGCACTAAGTGGAAAGTTAAGGTATTTAAAACAAAACCTTACCAAAGAAATCTTTGCGGAGTCTTTTTGATGAAGAACCTTGATATTCGGATCCGTCTTTGATGCTTGAATGTTCTTAAAAGCTCTTTGATGGCGTAGCGGTATATGACATACTACATTGATAACGGACTTATAAAAACATGTCCTTACAAATCTTTCCCTATGTCTATGCCGGTACATACATAAAAATATTCGAATTATCAAAAACCAAAATGCCTATACAAATCTACCCTCCCATGAATAAATTTGTAGGATCTCAAACTGTTCTTCAAAATTGTTCATCAAATCTCAAAGCTTTTCTCATCAGGGTGTGTAACATAATGATCTCTTTGTACCTACACACATGAGATAAAGAAAATACCTTTGCGACGCATCGAGTTTGAAATGATATAAGAATAAATCAGTGATGAATCAAATCTCCCTCACAATTCAATAAATCCCCCATAACATGGTAATTTTTTCTCTCCCTTTTTATGATGTCCCCAAATAGACAAATAAGAAGAAACAATCAAAACATGGAGTGTCACGACAAAATGCATTGTAAATATGGATCAAACTACGCGCATGCAAAGGTATGTCTAAAAAACATTCACAAACTATTTTTTATTTTTAAAATATTCCATACAAAAATAAGATACCAAAAATCACACCATGGATTTAAACTAAAACAACCAAGCCATGGAAATTGAATGAATGGGTGTGAACACATTCGATAGGTAAATAAACTCAATCAATCATATGTGAACGATGCATACGCGTACTCCTAACGAATGAACATCAAAGGTATCCTTAGGTGTAAAAATTTGTTGAATTTAGATGACATCATCTTATACAAATCAAAAAATCAAAGTCAAAGTGATTTCCACACCAATAACCTCCAAAACTATTTAGCGCTTTTTCAAGATTTTCAAGGACGTGCAAACCCATTATAAAATCTCCAACCAAACTCCCTCATATATATTTTCTTTTAGAGGCGTTAAACTAAATTCTCAAACTTTGGAGAATTGGTGCAAAAACCAAAATAGCCCATAATTGGCATGACTTTGTTTTTATTGCCTTTAAATTTTTTGGGCTCTTTTAAACCTCTTTGGACCCCGGATAATAAAATTTCTCAATTTTTTAGGTCCAATTTATATGGTGGCTTAATCGCAAAGGATAAAAAATAATCTTTCGTAGCCCTACACCGTTTTCAAACAAAGAACACAAACTCACAAACGGCTCTTACATGCACAACTTTCTTATCAAGTTCTATCACGCTTGGTTTGTTTTAAGGACAGGATTGAAGTGAAAATACCCAACCAACATATGATAAGACAAACACAATAATCAAACAAATCCGTGTATGTGTGTAATAAAGGAAATCATGAGTCAAACAAGTAGGAAGTAACACTTAATTACATCTCAATGACTCTAAACATTATAAAGCACATGGATGAATTGACCTATTATCTCAAAACACTATCAAATAGTAACATGAATAAATGGAATGAAATTGTGACTCGGTCATCCTAAGTGTCCATCCATAAAATGGTGCAAAAAAACTACAAAAATCTTTTTGGATTTTTCAAAAATTTTATCAAAAAAAAAATCTTTTTGTATTTTTCAAAAAAAAAAAGAAAAATATACAAAAATGGTACATACTAGCAATAGGCGAATAATGTCAACATGAAAAACATCTTATGCTAGTAAACAGGTCAAACCTCAATCGTTAGGTGCGGAGGGGTTTTCTAAAGGTGGTGCCAACTTATGAAAAACATCCATCAAATCTTGTGAAGTTTTGATAAAAAACTTAACTTGCTCACCTAAATGTGAAAAATCTCTCATGTAGTCTTCGGGAACATGTAAAGTATCAAGTGTGGGTGCATGTGTGTCAAAAACATGTGTAGAAGAAAAAACTGATACATAACCCAACTTAAAACAAAATTCCTTAAGGTGACCTCTCTTATTGTAATGTGAACAAACATAAATAGGCCTAGGAACACCTCTCTCAAAAACTCTGGGACGTACTCTCCTAATAGGAATGGGATGCCTAGGTGGGTTAGGGAGAGACACACGTGAATCTAACACTAAAGTGGAAAGCGGCTTGGGTGCTAATTGGGAAGTGGAAGCACCGTCATGACTTATTCCTAACTTCTCACCTTTACCCAAAATGGGATTGAGAACCATCTATCCAACCTTCTTAGATGCGTTCCCTAAAGGGACTTTGACCTCCCGGGCACGTTCTAGATCAATCTCGAGTTGGCATACATGTGTCGTCAGACTAAACACCGTGTTGGTGAAATCACACTTTTCCCTTTTTAAAACTTTCTTCTTTCCATCCAAATCTAAAGCCCGATGACCTAAATCTCTATTATACGTCTTTGTTTTCAAGGTCTGGGTGTACAAATCTCTAAAGGATTTTTTGAGCTCACTCTCATCTCCACTCTCAAATTCACTCTTATCCCCACTAGAACCACTTAAATCCTCCTCCTCGGGAGTCTCACTAGAACTAGTCCCCTCACCTCCATCCAAACTAGGTGTGCTAACCCAACTAGCTAAAACTCTGACACACATATCGTGCTCTTTTTCATCACCCGAATCAAAAACCTCTATGTCGCTATCACTAAGTGTGGTAGGCATAGCAACTTTCTTTCCCTCTCTCCTAAGTCTAGTGGCATACTCAAAACATGTCAAACTATCAAATTTTCCTCACTCTCCTTTTCTTTATCTCTCTCCTTCTCTTCCTCACCACTTTCTTTAGCCTTTTTATTTTTCTCAAAAAATCTCTTATTGGAAGAATTATTTTTGTTCATGTTGAGAATTTTTTTAAAAATTTTCGCAAACAAGGCCATATCTTTAAAATCAAACTCGTCCTTAGAATCAGACTCACAAATTTTTTCTTTCTTTTTCTTAAAATGAGTCTTTAAAGCAATGTCATTATCTTTAGCCTTAATGGTTTGGGGAAACATGTCAATCTCATAGGTTTGAAGATCTCCTACATGTTCTTCCAACTTAAGTGATTTAAAATTTCCCAAAGAGATCAAAACAGTGACTTTAGGAATAAAGCGTTTTGGAAGAGATCTCAAAATATTTTTAACGACACGCGTCTTATCAATCACCTCACCCAAATTAAAACTGATGTTTATAATGTTGGACAAACGTGCATAAAAATCATCAAATCATTCAAACTGAGACATGTTGATAGTCTCAAATTGGGTGGCCAAATTTTGTAATTTTGATTCTTTAACCGCGTTCGTACCCTCATGTGTCAATTTCAAAATATCCCAAGCCTATTTAGATGTGGTACATGTCATTATTCGGCGAAAATCATCAGGAATGACAGCTCCAGAAATAGCAGTCAGACCACAAGAATTAAAATTAGACATTTTGTAATCATCTTCAGTCCAGACTGACACGGGTTTTAAAGAAATGATATTATCAACAATGAACGTGGGAGGATTCCATCCATTTTTTCAAAGCAACCAAACACGCTCGTTAATGTCTTTTAAACTAGATTTCATGTGAGCTTTCCAATAGGCATAATTATTCCCATAAAAAATAGGCATCTTATTAAATGAACGTTCCATTGGAAAATTTAAGATTTTTCACAAAAACTATTTTTTTTTTCAAAAAAAAATCAGTATCACACAATTTTTTGCGGAAAATAAGAATATGTAATAAATTAGCGCAACCTGCTCTGATACAAATTTGAAAAAATGTAATAAACACAGTGTGTGATAATTGATTAAATAAATTTTCAAGTTTCTAATTAAACCTTATTTAATTAGAGTCTATTTCTAAACAAACTTAAATCAACCCCAAACCATTCAATTACGTGTATGCGTGTGTCAATCCATATATAAATAAAGCATGCTACACAAGTTTAAGGAAAAATCCCCGAAGGGCAAAACCTTTTTTTTTATTTCTAGAACTCTGATAAGTTTACAAGACCACTGACTTATATACAATCTTGGTTTCTCCCACAAGTGTAACGAATGGTGTCTTCGACAAACCTCCAAAGCAACGGCTAGAAATAAAACAATAATGGTTTACACGCTGCTATACCACAAGGACCGTAATCCTAGACACGCAGTCTTCTCAGTGTAAGTTATCCTTCCCATAAGAGTAAACAACAACAAAGGTGTTTTCTTGAACACCAAAAATAACTCACTAAAGCATATGGGAGTTTTGTGAATTGAAAGCAAAAAAGGGATTAAACCATAAAAGTAAGAAGCCAAAAGAATTCTACTTTCGCAGTTTTTTCTTTTCTATAAAACGTTGGGACTTCTTAATAAAAAGGAAACCATTTAAAGAGTATTTATAAAAAAAATTGTGCTTCTTCGGTATTAGAGCTCAATCGAACGAGATAATATTGTCGCCCGAATGAAGGACGCATGTCCTTCAAACGACATCGCGCGACATACCAATCTCGCTAGAACGAGATGCTGATATCGCTTGGACGACCTGGTCCTAAAAAAATATTATTTTAATCTCCGCCCCAACACTTAGAAAAAATACTCATTCTCAAATTTTGACCAAAAAGTCCGCACCAACACTTAATAAATATTTTGTAAAAGTATCCCAAAAACTCTAAGTGGACAGTTAAGGTATTTAAAACAAAACCTTACCAAAGTAAACTTAGCGGAGTCTTTCTAATGAAGAACCTTGATATTCGGATCCGTCTTTGATGCTTGAATGTTCTTGAAAGCTCTTCGATTGTGTAGCGGTATATGACATACTACATTGATAACGGACTTATAAAAAATATGTCCTTACAAAGTGTGGTAGCCCCAGAGGGCATAAAAAATCCTGTCAGTCCAATCTCGATAACTCCCGATCATCTTACTGATAATGGCTTTGAGGTTCTTATTGGCTGTTTCGGCTGCTCCATTGGTTTGGGATAGGTATGGAGAAGATTTGTGTCTCTGAATCCCATATTCGTCGACCACCTATGTAACTTCTTCCTCAAAGTGTAACCCGTTTTCTGATACCAGCTCGTACGGGACCCCATATCGGCAGATGATGTTTTTCTTGATGAACTTTGCCACTTTGTTGGCATTCAGAACTGCGTATGACGTGGCTTCGACCCATTTAGTTAAGTAGTCAATGGTGACTAGGATGAACTCATGTTTATTGGACGGTTTCAGTGTAACTTTCCCTATGATTTCAATTACCCATGTGGAGAATGGCTAGGGAGAAGTCATGTTGTACAATTCCTATGGGCTCCAGTGTTGTAGGTTGGAAAACTGCTGGCATTTGAGGCATCTTTGAATGTAGGCTGTGCAATCTTGAACTAGGGTAGTCCAGTAGTAACCCTATCGGATGACCTTTTTGGCGAGCATATGGTCGTTCGTGTGGGGTCCGCAATCCCCACTGTGGATTTTCTGCATCATTTGTTCAATGCCATCCCCTGCGTTGCAATGCAAATGGGCTACATCAAAGTTCCCCTTAAACAGTGCTTTATCACAGACAATGTATCGAGCAACCAATCTGTGGAGAGTTACTCGGTCTTTCTTGTCAGATCCTTGGGGATACCTACCATGTTTGAGGAGGTACCAAATATCATAATACCAGTAGCCAGCTATCTCGTGATCTTTCTCCATGCCAAGCTTAATGTGGTAGAAGTGGGTTGGTTTATCTTACTTTTAGACAAGGAAAGGGGCCATGGTTATTCCCTCGGGCATATCAATCATGGAGGCTGAGGTAGCAAGGGCGCGACTAGGTTATTTTTTGCTCGGAGTAGGTAGTGGAAGGTGATTTCTTAGAATTGTGAAGCCATCTCTTCTAGGTGGTCATGGAAGGGTAATAATTTATCATCCTTGAATTTCCAATTTCTAAGTACTTGATCGATGATAAGGTTTAAATCCCCATAGACATCGAGGTATCAAATTCCTTTCTTGAGGGAAACTTTGAGGCCTATCATGCACGCCTCGTATTTAGTTATGTTATTGGCGTAAGGAAAATCCAATTTGATGGCAATGGGAGTGTGAGAATCATCAGGGGCAATTAAGAGGATCCCAATGCCATACCCTTTTTTGTTGGCAGGGCTGTCAAAGAACATTTTCCATCAAAGGTCTTATTGGGAAGCACAAAGGACATTCTCATCAGGGAACTCAAAAATCCATTCATCGGCCTCTTCCATAGGGTAGTTAACAAGGTAATGAGAGATGGCTCTTCCTTTCATGACCTTTTACGTGACATAGGTGATATCAAACTCATCTAGGAGCATCAACCAACGGGTAGCCATTCAGTTGAATAAGGACAACTTCTCGAGTAGGTACTTGATGGGATACATTTGGGACACAAGCTAGATGGTAAATGCGAGCATGTATTGTCGCAAATTTTGGATAACTCAAACAAGAGAGACACATGGTTTTTCTAAGGTGGCATAGTTAACTTCGTAATCGGCCAACTTTTGACTGGCATAGTAGATGGCTCTCCCTTTGTAGGTTTCTTCAAGGTATTATCTTGTAAAGTTTCAGCTACAGTATCAGTTACGGTTACGTATAAGAGTAAGGGAAGACCAGGCTATGGTGGAATGAGTACCAAAGGTTGGGTTATGAATTTCTTGATTCGGTCAATGGCTTGTTATCAAGCTTCATTTTAAACCTTGGTTGAGTCTTTTTTGCGGATTTTAAATATGGGTTAACAGATGGAAGTCAATTGGCTGAGGAACCGGCTGATGTATTATAATTTCCTAAGGAACCCTCGGACTTTCTTCTCCATTCGAGGTAGTGTCATCTCAAGTATGGATTTTAGCTTTGCAGGATCTACTTCTATCCTTTTCTCACTAACCATGAATCCTAAGAGTTTTCCTTTACTAACACCGAAGGCACATTTTTGTGGATTAAGCCGCATCTGGTACTATTATAGTCATTCAAAGAACTTTTGGATAGCGGGATCATAGCCTTTCTTAGTCTTGGACTTGATAATCATGTCATCTACATAGACCTCGACTTTCTTGTGTATCAGATCATGCATAATGGTGATCGAAGCCCTCTAGTAGGTATCCCTTGCATTTTTAGACCAAATAGCATGAGAGTGTATCAAAAGGCTCCCCAAGGCATGAAGAATGCGGTTTTCTCTTAGTGATCTGGGTGCATCTTGATATGATTATATTCGACAAACCCATCAACGAATGACTTGAGAGCATAACTGGCTGTATTGTCCACAATTATGTCGATGTTAGGTAGTGGGTAATCATCTTTTGGAGAGGCCTTGTTCAAGTTTTGATAGTCGACACATATGCGAACCTTCCCTCCTAATTTCAACACGGGTACGATATTTGCTACCCATATGGGATATTTGATCACACGAATGAAGCCCACATTTAGTTTCTTGACTACTTCTTCTTTAACTTTGAGTGATCATTCGGTGTAGAGCTTTCGAAGTTTTTACTTGATCGGTTTGCATTTCGGGAGAGTTGTAATCTCGTGTTGAGCTATCTCATGGTCAATACGGGGCATATCATCGTAGGACCATGTGAAGACATTAATGAAATCCTTTAGTAGTTCTTTAAGTTGTGTGCGCTCATGCTCACTATGGGTGGCCCCGATCCTAATCTCGCGCGTTTGGCTACTAGAACCGAGATTAATAACAATAGTTTCATCTTCATTAACTTGAATGTGGTTATGTTGTTCGTTATTAACCTTATTTAGATCAGTTAAGAATTATTCTTTTGCAAAATCATCATCATCAAGAGTTTGATTAGAATCAAGACAATTAATGTAAGGCACAACAAGATACTCAAAATCTTTTTTTATTTCATTGATAGGAAAAACATCATTGAGAACCTCATCAAAGGAGGTCTCGATTACATCAAAGTGAGGGGAAACAACCAAAGGGGAAATGGGGTAAAATTGGGGGTAGGTTGAACATTAGCAGGTGGCACAGGTGCATCATACCAGTTTAGAAGAGGTGCATCAACTTTTTTGATGAGGCGGGATGGATTCGACGATGTAGCCCTTAAGTGGATCATGCAGAGGGTCATCCCCAGTATCTATAAATTTAATGAATCTTCGAAGTCACTTCCCTCAGAATCCTCGATAACCTTTATAGTCTCTTCAGTGAGTGATTGTACACAGTGCTGGGAACTCTCGGCCCACGGGTAGCTGTCTTGAAAGAAGATCTCCATTCCTGGTTTCATTTTTCTATCTATATGGTCATAACAAGGTTCAGGGAAGCCGTGGAAGGGGAAATCGTCACCTTCTCTTATGAATCTTCCATTTAGGGAATCTCTTAGAACAATTCTAGCGCATTGTAACCCCCTCTTTCATTGAGGCCGACGGCTTAATCTGAGTTCTTCTTTTGATGGCTGATAGCCTAAGCCACAAGGAGGAAAGGCCTCCTTCTACACAATAGGTTCAATAATCGCTTGTTATCTTTTACCTAACCATAGTCCAAGCATGAAGTGCACGCTATTGAACATCTAGATTACATTCACGTTTCTATGAGGGTCATATTCCGAACAAACCTTATCTTTGAAGTTATCCCCTGTTGAGAGTAGGAGTGGTTTAACTTGGAATCCTGACAAAAGCATATCATTCACCCCGTGCTGTATTTCAAGTACTGGATTATTGGTGTTGGAATTCTCGGCGTCGCCAAAGATGGTTATGACTTGTCCGTTGGTGAAGAACTTCAATTTTTTATGAAGGTAAGATGACACCCTCTGATGTTAAGGAGCCATTGTCATCTGAGCAACAGATTGAAACAGGCTAGGATGTCGATGACTTGGAATTTAATAACAGGATTTATAGGTCCGACCACTATTGCAAGTTTTATAGATCCCATAACCTCTCTGCGGGTGTTATCATAGGAACGTACGGTGGTGGAGGTTAGAGTAAGGTCGCTCACTTTCAATCCCAAACAAATGAGGGTCCTCAATGGGAAAATATTAAGAGTTGATCCATTATCGACAAGAGAGAGTGGGACAGTTTTCCCCATAATTTTGACAGAGATATGAAGGGCATGATTGTGGTTAGGACCAGTCTTGGGAATTTCTTCTTCAGACAAGGAAAACATTCAAGCAGAGTTCAAGTATCCACCTAGGTTCACCGCTTCTTCTAGCGTGGTTGAGGGAGGAACTGTTGGTCCTGTGAGTAGTTTGATTATGGCATTTTGGTGTAGTTGGTAAGACATTAAAATCCCCCACAAAGTGACGTTTATTTTGGTTTACTTTAACTTATCTAGGATCTTGCTTTACTCGAGGGTCATTTTCGGCATAGGGACATTCTTAACACCCTTTCCTTTATCGATCGCTGATAGTTATAGGCTTAGGATTTGGTAGTGTTTTCCTGACATGGTCATGTTGTTTATAGAAGAAGGGAAAAACAAAATTCTTATTTCTTCATCGATATTGGGTTGTTCATCCACCTTATTAATTTCTCCCAGTAGCTCCTCGAATGATATCATCCCGCATATGTCGGTTATCAAACTATTATTTTCTAAATCTTGCTCTTCATATGAATCTTTGAAATCATCCCCCCATTCGGTGGCAACGATATTGTCTTTTTATGAAAAATCAATGCACTCCACAACTTCCACGACCTCTTTGTATAATTCCTCTCATTCGATAGGGAAATGCAGAACTGAAGGAACCAGGCACCTTTGAAAAATTAAAAAAAAAACATTATTTTATCCTTGGATTTGATAGGATCAATTCGGGGTATGGATTTAGGAGGATTTATAATGAACGGCGCTTGGTAAAATATGTCAAAAATATACGAACGTATTCGAATGGGAATTTTGAATGGATTTAGCATACAGGCTGGTATCTAAAGGTGGACTTTAATTGATAGAAATTATATGGAACTTGATGCTTAGAGTCTTATGGGATGAATATTAAGGACTATTAAATTAAATAAGGCTGTTAAACTTGTTAATCGAATTTTGTGAAATGAATTCTAAAAGGTTAAAAATACGGACCAATAAAGGGAGTCCGGGAATTTTGGTTGAGTGACACCACTTGGATAAAATTAATTGAGTTTCGGGGTTTTGACTCTAATATTTCTCAGCCAAGTGCAACGGAAGTTAGGCACATATTAATTGGTTTAATTTATTATAGAGATATATAATAAATTATCGGATAGTGAAATTAACGAGAGGTGTTAACCTTAATAGTGGATTTTTGTGTAACAAATTCTAAAGGGTGAGGATACAGACCATATGAGTGAGTCGGAGTATTGTAGTTGGGTGACACTACTTTAATATATTAATTAAT
Source organism: Sambucus nigra (assembly GCA_949130495.1). Lineage (NCBI taxonomy): Eukaryota > Viridiplantae > Streptophyta > Magnoliopsida > Dipsacales > Adoxaceae > Sambucus > Sambucus nigra. Next base: position 575,124,481 of record OX422215.1, on the reverse strand, counting down.
GTGAAATTGATTAGATTAATCCGTGCAATTTGAAATGTAATGGATTCGGGGGATGATCGAACCTATGGCTTAGATGAGTAGGATATGAGTGATTTACCTACTGAAATATTTTAAAGGATAATTGGCACACTTAGAGTAGTAAGAGATACTCAGGAATATATGATAAGAAGTTTATTTAGAATTAAATAATACGTAGGATATTCGGGAGATATATATGATATGTATGGAATATATGATATAGGTTGTGTGTATACCTATACTAATTTGTATTATGTGTATGACATACCTACCATACTTTCTACCACGAGAGGTTGTCGGAAGAGAATAATCTTGTCTTGTGTGCCTTTGGGGGAATTTAGATTTGGTACCTCAAGAACATAGGACTGTGAAGACTTATTTGTGAGTTGATAAGTCAGCTGACTATGGAAGCGTAGGAATGTGCGTGGCCCATATATATGTGAACTATGTTCACCTCCAATATGTGTGATTTGTATTGATACGGTTCCAGAGTGATTCGGAATCCGTAGTCCTTTATACAGTGCGTGATGTACCAGAACTTGATAGCAGTGTATGCATGCATGGCACGTCCCAGCCTAGGGGTTTTATATTGAATATAACTACACCAAATCTGTCGAATTGTCATGGTCATTGATCTTGACAAGTTTGACTTGTCAAGGTTAATGACCGCGACAATTCTGGGGTGACAACTTTTGTTATCACGGACTTGTCACCGTCATTGACTGTGACAAGTTCGTTAGACTTATCACAGTCATGTCACGGTCCCTGACCTTGACAAGTTTTATCAAGGTTAAGTACCGTGACAAACTCGTGATATTTAATAAAAAAAATCACGGTCAATGACCGTGATAATTCTGGGCAGAATTGAAAAAAATCTGCTAGGCAGTATGGCCATTGCCACTACGCAGTAATATATTTGTACAAGTTATAGCAACGTTGTACCTGTTCAAACATTATATATCCAAATAAAATAGAGATAATGCAAATATAAATTCAAAACAATATGCATCACGATATAATCCGAATACAATTCAAATATAACAACTTAAAACAATAATTCAATTCAATTAATGTCACTAAATGTCAGGGGTAAGGTTAACTCTGAGGAAGTGAGTAGGCCACACGATATACGAATTGACACACCCACCAGTATACATCATTCCGCATTGATCGCGCAACCACAAGGGGGAGTTCTCCTTCCCGACTATCACATGCGTGACGAGCACCTTGGACTCGATGTATTGAAGCAAACGTCCATGAACTGGCATACCATTGAGGGTATTTGGGTTCCTCAACCCCAGACCTATCCGCTAGCCATCATATATGTCCAGTATAAACACGCTCGGCCAACCAAGTGTCGACATCGTTTTGTTGAAGAGAGCCAAATAGTGGAGTGGATCATCAAAGTCCGCACGTATCGGCGATGCAGCAGCGAGGCCCACATCCTCATCCTCCTGCACCTCCTCCTCCACCACCTTCTCCTTCCATTTCCCCTTACTATTTCGGCTCAATGAACGCTTCATAAATGAGGACATATCTTGGACCGTCGCCTCCAAATGGGACAGCTTCTCGTTATGCGAGTCCACCGTTTGAGCTAACCCGGTGTCGCTCATCTCTAATCTGATGATCCGTGATTTTCCAACTCATGAGCTCACCCCCTTGTCCCCCCTTTGTGATCAGCGTCAAGCACTTGGCTAAGTGCGTCTATGGATAAAGATTCCTTGTCAGCATGAGACTGCGACTCATGCACTTCCTTAAATTTTGCCTGAAACGACAAAAAGCACATGATTTGTAAAATAAGTAAATAAAAAAATTATAACGTTATTAATAAAAAGTAAATTGTCAGAATACTTGCAATCGTAGTCGCGACGCTCGGGGACACATCCTTATCCTTCCCCTTATTTATCCGAATATCCACATAAGTATCGAGCCTATGTGGCCTACCCTCCAGGGCCACTCCTTGTCCCCTGAAATAAAATAAAGTAAAATTAGTATCGGCCCCGCAAAGTAAAATAATTTAGAATAATATATTTCTATAGTTATAGAAAAATTAAATCTTACCATCATCATATGCTCCACCTCGGCATAAGACGTCCGACCGGAGTAAAGCACGCCCGTCTTCTTTACCCGGTTTTCCTTCCCCGATTGGCGAGATGCCAACTATTACTACCCAATCTCATTGTCAATGAAGTGTTTCCATTTTGCCAATAAGATTGGCTCCTTCAGCATGACGGATTCACGCATTCTGTTAACGGACTCTCGGGTATTCCCAAAGTACCGAGTTCGCATATTTTTCTTCCATGTCTTGTGTTGCTCCCTCAACTTCTCCAAGATGGAATTGCGTAGCTTTGGATCCAGGCTGAATTGTTCTTGTCCAATAAATACAATGTTAGTTGCGAATAAATATAAATATAAATATAAATATAAAATGAAATTGAAATTGAAATTGATATATTCATATAAATGTAAATATAAATACATTACTTGTAGTGCCACCCAAATATCTAACTTGAGCTCATTTGGCACCTCCCTCCAACTAGTGTACCCCGGGCCGATGATCGTCTTTACCAGCTCGAGGGATCTCGCTAATAGCCCAATCTTGTTCTCGACGGCCATCCCCAATTTGCTACTATACTCCATAAAAGTGTAGTTAAAAGTTTAGTTTTTTTTTTTTTGTATTGAGGTTGGAAGCCGATAACAACGACTAGCGTATTACACGGACGCTCGGTTTTTCCACTCGATTAAAATGGCACCGTTGCCGGGGGAATGTTTTGTTATAGATTATAATTGATTTACTATTTCGAAAGATTTTATTTCCTTGGATTTTTTTTTTTACCTTTTTGTAGCCTTGCACAATTGAGCGCCAAGAAACGTAGAATCCTCAACCGCACACCTTTGTACTCAAATTTCCATTTACATACTATTCGGTAATAATGTCTTTTCATGGTGAGTTCGGTAATTATAATGGTTCATATGGTAATCGTTTTCAAACTTTTTATTCTCAAGACTCCGCGGCTCGACCTATTACCATTGATGAGGCCGTTCTAACTCTGGAGTGTGAAAGGCTTGCAAATGAATATAGGAGAGAAATTTATATTAATTATTCTCAAGAATCTATGCCTCGGCCTATTACCATGGGTGAGGCCTTTCTAAATCTTGCGTATGAAAAGCTTGAAAACGAATATCGAAAAAAAAATCATTTTGGGGAATCCAATGAAGATTTTTTCTCCAATATTTGTGAAACTATAAAAGGTTTTCAACCAAAAGAGGAATCCGAGGTTCTAGAGCCAAGGGATCCTACTTTGGAAGAATACACGCTTTTTCTAACCAAAAGAGTACTGGATTTTCTTTCCACCCAAAGCACAAAGAATATCGATTATGGTCTTGTGAAGGAAATGGTCACACTTTGCGATGATGTGCGTTCTATTTTGGAAAACAAAGAGGAGGTTGAGACTTGTGTGTCACCTCAAATTTTTGAAGAACATCTCATTGAAAGTGAGTCTTGCTCCCTTGAAATTCAATCTCCAAGTGATGATGAATCACTTGAGATTGAGTTTATTTCATCACCATTTTCGTTCACGGTTATTGAACCATTAGAAGTACCGTTAGATTCCTATGAGTCGGTTGAAAATTCTGAAACGTTTACACCTTTTACCGACAAAGACTGTAAAAGCGGAAATTGTCCCAAATTATAAAAATAATAATTTCCTTTTAAGTAAATGCGGAAGCGTTAAATACAAGTGATGGTTAAACAAATAAACAAGGCCGAGTTTTAATATCTTAAGAAACCAATTAAACCGTAATTCAAGTCCTAGAATATGCCTAAGTCATCATTAACACTTATTCAAAGTTAGGCGAAACCATATTAATGCAAGTGACTTGAATAAACCAAATTTTACCCAATATTAAATTAAAGTCCCAATTTAAATTAGTGTGAATGTAAAACCAAATTTTATCTTGAAATGAATCTAGCATGCGTTCTAAGTGATATAGAGCAAGATAAAATCAACAGTCACACAACACCGCGATGTACGAGGAAAAACCCACTAACGGGAAAAAACCTCGGGACGGACCTAGCCTCAAATCCACTAAAAACGGAATTACAAAATACAAGACAAAAGACTTACTTCCTAAACTCGAACCCTCTCAAGCCGTGATGCTTCTTCTTGTATCGACCTCCAATTAGCGGATAACCAACGGAGCTCCACCGCGGTCTCGGAATACACCGATGGGACTTTATATGGTCACCGTCACCCAAGCATGGAGCCTTTCTCCTTTTGGGTAAAATCTTCAACAAAAGTCTTCTTTGTGATGGGGTGTAGAAGCAAACCCGAAACGTCTCTTGAATTCGGTAGAGAAAACCGGTGCCAAAAACTCCAAGTAAGGATATGTATATATAGAACTTGGAATAAACAACAATGGGTGTAAACTAGAGTGTGTATGAATTTTTCATTAAAAATTAACACTCAAAACTTGAACATTTTCCCTAAATAAATTTGCTCTCAAACTCTCTCTAAGAGATGGATATGGAATGGAAAAGTTATCTTGGAAAATGTGTTTCCCGCACATAATATTGCATGAAAAAAGTTGGTTGAAAACCAAGTGGAAGAGTGGGGAAAAACTGCAAAAAACTGCCAAATAACTGTTCCCGCTGGAAGTTCGTTCGAACGAACGTGATTCTCGTTCGAACAAGACTTCTAACGAGTGACCAGCCTGGGCTCGTTAGAGGTTCGTTAGATACCTCGTTAGAACGAGAATTCGTTCGAACGACTATCCAGTTAGGGTCGTTGGCAAAACTCGTTCGAACGAAATCTGGTTCGAACGAAAAAACTCGTTCGAACGACATTTCAAACGAACAAACAGAAAGATTGAAAAATTTGATTTTGGCCCAAAAACTTTTATATACTTATTTTTAAAGTTCTTAATTGATTCTTTCTGAAAATAAAATGCAGTTTTTTATTTCACCTAACACCCAATACATATTGTTCCAAGATCGTATATACATATAATTACATTCATACCTTGGGAGCATGGAACCTTAATTGATGACGTAGAAACGAGGCACACAAACCGGCATTTTGATGAAGCTTTAAATTCTTTGCCGCTACGTCTTCAACATACACTTCATAGGCTTGAGAATATTACAATAAATACTATCCTATGAATAAATGTTTTTGTCCGGAATTGAGCCAAAACTATATATGGACTCAATTGGAAATTTGTGTCCTTACAAAGACACTTTGCTAGAATTGTTTTCTAATATGGAATGTTCCTTTTTGTGTGCTCCTCTCCCCATACTACTTGAAAAATCTTTGGGAGGTGATTATATTTTTCTTGGATCTCAATTGTACTTGTCCCACCTACCACCCAAACCCCCCATCATCCCGTTAAATTTTTTAATTGGTGATGGTTCATTTTCTCCATCTCACACATGCCTTCCGTTTTTCAAACGGAATTCTAATTTTTCGGGAGGCATGCATCCTAGTGAGGGCACACCATTAATCCCTCAAAGTCAAATTGTATTTTGGGTGGACCCTCAAATTTTTCGACTTCTAGTGTATGATTTTTTAGCCGTTCAAATTGTAGGTTGTACATAATTAGTTTTTTTTCTTTTTCTTTTTCTTTCCATTTTTAATAGTGTAGTGTCATTAGTTAAAGTTTTTGTTATTATTTTTGCTATGCTTGGTTCTAACATGTTTTGTAGATTCAATGGACTCGCACTCATCAGGGATCGCTCAATTTGGGTAATATCTTTCTTTTCCTCTCTTTATGTTGTGTTCTTGATTCACATTGAGGACAATGCAACATTTAAGTTAGGGGGTGTGGGATATTCTTCCCATTTATTGTTTAGATTCATTGATTCGATCACATGTTCTTTCCAAGTATGTTTTGTTTTAGAAAAAGAAAAAAAAATTGAAAAATTTTGAAAAAAACCAAAAATATTTTTCTTCAAAATAAATAAAAATTGGAATTTAAATTTTTCAAAAATATCACCTTTATTCTATTTAAAGTCTCAAATTGTAAAATTCATAATGCGCTAAGCCAAAATTGACCGAAGATGGAAATTGAAAGAAAATTGATGACTTTACGAATAAGTGTGGAGATTAGTCCAACCCGGTTAGATTTCGAGCCTATCGATCTTTTTGAGTTTTTAAATCAATCCGAGTTTATGATTAACTCAAAGTTATTTTCAGCGTTTTAATAAGTCGTTGATGATCTCAATCCTTTGTTTTGATCGGTTATGGAAATGTGTGAAATGTTGTCTCGAAATGCGTGCTAAATATATCTCTAAACTTAATTAATCTCGAGATGCATATGGTAATGTGATTAGCAATTTGGACAATGAAGTAGGCCCTCGTTTGTTACCCAAAAATATTAGCCATAAAAAGTTGTGAAAAATAAAATTATCCTTTTGCAACCCAATTTGAGCCTAATAAAAAATTTATCCTTTCGTTTGATAACCCGAAAAACCCAAATAGCCCGGAATTGTGAAAATTGAGAAAATTCATCAAATAAAGTCCAAATTGTGCAATAAAAAGGGGCAAGAAGAAAAAAAAATAGAAATGCTCAACAAAAAAAAGAAAAATAGCAAGAAAAAAAATGAAAAAAAAAAAGAAAAAAAAAAAGAGAAAGAGAAAAATGAGCAAATGCCCGAAAAAGCACAAATGGACGTCATAAGGACATTTTCCAATTTCGAACATTCCGTTTATTCCCATTTTTACCCTTTACACCTTTTAACCCAAAAAGTCCTAACTGAGTCCGAATGGCGAAATTAGTTACCGCGTGGAGAGCTAAGACATGAAAAGATAATATGAGAGATTAAAATTGTGTGAATTAGAGGTGATGTTCCCATTTCCTAATAACCGTAATCCGATGATGAGATCTTTTCACCATAAATTTCCTTCTTTTCAATTTTGTATGCATGAATTTGTGTCCATTATATTTACTCTTTATATCATGCATACCGAGAGAAAATAGCCACAATCCGAGTGATTTGTTTGTGAGTGCAATCCATAAGAATTTGAATCAAAACGAATTTTTGAAAAGTAACGTAATGCTCAATCGGTGGAAGTTTGAGGTCTAATTCTTGGCTTGGCACACACACTATGGTTTGAGACAGTTGAATATGAGTTGATGGTGATTGTTTTTCGAAAATTTTAAATTGTACAATTTTTAAATATTTTGATATTTATTTGAGTCAATAAAGAATTTTGTAGGTATATTCACTGCAAACCCTCACGAGACAAAACTCGTCCTACTAGGGTAACCTAGGGGTTTAAAGGCTTGTTGCATATGCTAAATGCAATCGCGTGCCTGCGAAAGTGGAATTTTATTTTGATAAAGGAATTTTCAAGAATTGAGCCTTGATAAGATTCATTTACATTGCTCGGGACGCGCAAAGTTCTGAGTTAGGGGGTGTGTTTAGGCACATATTCTTCACATTTATCCCCTTAATTTCAGTATTTTTATGATCCCGTGTAGTGTAAATATCTTGGATTTGTCTCTTATTTATGCTACTAACCCATTTTGGCAAGTATTTCGTGTTTTGTGTATTTCTCATGTGTTTTACAGGTATTTCACGCAAGTTAGTGCGAAGGAGAACTCAAAACAATGAAAGAAACCAAGAAATGGAGGGTTGAAGGGCATTTTCGTAATTTTTCAGCCTTAGTCCGAAGGTGGGGCCAACTATAAAGTTGAAGAGCTCTAAATTACAAGAATACTGGAAAAAACGGTACCTCAATCCGAGCTACGGTGAAGAAGTTACGATGTTTTGAAGTTGCGGGATAATGAAGAGTCTGGATGTGCGGATTTCTGTCATTAATTATGCATTTAATGCAGTGCAACTCTTGGAAAACTTGTTCCACAAGCACTATTGGTTGTCAATTTCGAGATTTTGTGCTATAAAAGCCCATGACCTACATCATTTGAAGGGGAGTTGCTAGAGAGAGGCTAGGTTAGGAGTAGGTTAGAAGTGCTAGATTGAATTTTAGGGTTAGATTTTGAGAGCAAATTTTCTATTCCTTCAAGAGTTGTATGAACCCTAGTTTGTATTCTGAATCTCAATTCCTTGTTGCTGAATTCAAGTAAACTCTTTCCATTCTCTTATTTTATTACTTGCAAATTATTTACCATGTTTTGTAGATCCATAATTTTGTGTATGAATTTGTTTTTTTTATCCAATCATGAGTAGCTAATTTCTCAAGGGTTGGGGTACATGAACTCAATCCTAATACAAATTATTTGTATGGAAAATTAGGAAATAAATGAAAATATTGGTTGAATCGTGAATGAAAATCATATATGCATTATCATATCTTTTAATCTCTCTTGCCCTATGTACTTGGGATGTTTAAGAATGCTTTGTATGTATAATTTGTCGTTCACCGCCTTATATTGATCTTTGATTTCATATGATGCGGGCTTGACCCTCATATATGTAATGCTTAGTGATGATAAGGACTGGATTTAATCAAGAATTTTGATTTATAATTCTAGTAGTCTAAAGAATAATTTGTTAAGGATTGAGGGATTGTACCCTACCCTATTTTCTCCCATTTGTCAGATCTAATTTCTTTTGCACTTTTTAGTTTGTTTTTCTTAAGTAATTTTTTAATAGAAATTTTCCCAATCATCATCTTTTTCATTTTTATTTTAGAAGTAATAAATCAATTAAATTCTATAAAACATTCCCTGTGGATTCGATACCCAGACTTACTACTATACTCCATAAAAGTGTGGTTAAAAGTTTAGGTTTTTTTTTGTATTGAGGTTGGAAGCCGATAACAACGACTAGCGTATTACACGGACGCTCGGTTTTTCCACTCGATCATAAATCTTCATGTGTGTCAAATAGATAATGAGCTACTTTTTCATGTTGCAAACTCGTTAATTTCACTTGTTTTCCCATCACATGACCACCATCATCGACGAACTCATCGGTGTCATCAATGCTAGACGAGTCAGGCATATATTATCGAGTATATATTGATGACTCCAGGGTGATGTATTCCTCTGCTATTGATCCGGTAACATACTGCATATTCTTGACGTAATCTTTAAAAACTTTCATCAATCTTTCAAATGGATACATCCACCGATATCTAACTGGACCACAAAGAAGTGTCTCGTCGCATAGGTGTACTAATAAGTGAACACTTATGTCAAAGAATGCTGCGGGAAAGTACTTCTCCAACACATAAATCGCTTCTATCACTGTCAATTTTGCGGCCACTATGTGTTCTCAATTGACTACCCTCTCACACAAGAGTGAGAAGGTAATACTAATTTGCATAATAGCCCTCTGTAAATCCTTATGCTTGAAGAAACAGTGCTTAAAACTGACCTCCTAGACTATGCCTTTCTTGTCTCAGTTTCATTCCCAGTTGGGGTCTTCTTATGCTTGACATTCTTAAATTTTGGATTCTTACCTGGCATATTAGGGCCGCATTCAAAAGATTTACTTTCAATTTCTGAACCTGAAAGTTGTCTCGGCAGTATCCTATGTTCAACCCTGCCTAATAAAAAATTGGAAACTTTTTCAAATCTGAAACTATGATCCGGGGGTAAAAACTTCCTATCGAAATGGTATAAATTTTTTGAGCTAAAGGATGGATTAATAGATTCGGTCTCCCCTCCATAAATAGGACACCCCAAATAACCATGTAGTACACAACCGTATAATGTCCCGTAAGTTGGAAAATCATGAATTGCTCACATCAACATAGCTTTCAGTGTAAACTATTCTTTTTTAAAAGAGTTAAATGATTGCACACCCTCTTCCCAAGACTCATTTAATTCTTCTACCGAAGGATCCAGGTAAACGTCGATGTCATCACTTGGTGCCTTTGGCCCAGGTATCAACAAAGACATCATAAAAAATCTAGGTCTCATACATTGTGAAGGAGGGAGGTTGAGTGGGGCTATGATCAATGGCCATACACTCTGATTGGTTCTTAGATTTCCAAATGGATTGAAACCATCTGTTGATATAGCTAAACTAATGTTGCGTTGTTCTCAAGAAAAATCGAGATACTTATAATTCATCCTCATTCGAGTTGTAGAATCAATAGGATGACGCATGAGATTACCCCCTACTTTTTCCCTAGCATGCCAAGTCATTGCCTCCGCTATCCATGGTACTGTGAAACATATCTTTAATCTAGGCCCAACGGGAAAATATTTCAACAGTTTTTGAGGCACTTTCGAGCTTGTGCGTTCCTTACTAGTAGATTGGACATATCTAGGTTCATCGCATACCGAATAACGATCAAGATTTTAATACTCCGTTCGGTATAGTATGCAATCATACACACAGGAATTAATCGATTTATACTTCATTCCCAAACCTTTTAAACTATTCTTCATAACAGGATAGCTATTTAGAAGCGTATTACCATTGGGTAGTAACCCCTTCACCCATTTCAGAACTCCTATCACGCTATTGCCAGACAAACCGTACTACGTCTTCAAACTGTGTAGACAAAACATGGTATGTAAAGTTGTTTGATCTTTCTCACAGCCAGATGATCGGGCGGAAAAAGTGTGTTCGTGTGAGGACACAATCGTTGCGTGTTTCGCCGCCGCGATACAAAAGAACCTAAGCTACTACCACACTTGACAAGCAAGCACAGCGGTAAGTCGGGTGTCGTAAGAAATCCACAGGGAGTGATTAAATTTTAGACTTTAATTGTTTTAATTACTTCAGGAATAAAAGTGTAAAATAAATAAAAGAAAAGGTGATAGGGTGGTTATGGTGACAAAATAAAAGAATAAGTTACGCTACACAAAAGTAAAGCGAGGATCGGGATCGCATTCTACCACACGGATCGAAACAACTACTAATTAGAGTTAAGGCTCGAAAGCAATTTAATCGAGCATTTTTAATTAAGCATAAACATCACACAAGAAGGAATTTAACCCAAAGTTGCGAGATAAAACATTTAACTGAAAAATGGTCACACGCAGATTCAATTCGGATTGTCGCTATAAACACTAAAGTTGCGTGACAAATAAAGTTAAACGCATAACAATCCAACTTTAATACACGCGGTTTCAATTAAACGCAATTTTACACAAAACCTAATTTTCGAGGTCCAAACCCAAAAATGGCGGAAACACAATCCCGACCCTATTTATCTAAGGGTACATAATGAATTAAACTAATTTACACTAATTAAACAAGAAATAAACACAATAAACTAATTAACAAAGAATGAAAACTATCTAGAAAGAAAGAATTAAAGGAAAACAAACTATATTAAAGGAGAGGGAAGATGAATAGTCAACATACAATCCACATGGGGTGTCAAACCAAGAGGAGTTGAAGAAGAACCAAGCAAAACCCCAAAACCCTAACTAAAACTAACCTAAAATCGTGCCTCTACTGATATATGTCCTTATTACAACAAAATTGGCTTATATAGTAAGTTGGAATAAAAATAAAGAAGAAAGAAAAGAAGGCAAAATATCTGCAGAAAACAGAGCATCGATCGATCGACCCCTTTGGTTGATCTATCGACCTAGGAAAAATTTAGGCAATCCAGAATGGTCGATCGATCGACCAGAAGTGTCGATCGATCGATCAAGCAGGGCAAATTGCAGCAGCAGCACACTGCATTCTTCTTTTCTTCTTCTCCTTCTCCTCTTTTTCTTCCTTGTTTTTCCTCCGCTGAAACCGCCGTAACTTCTTCATTATGAATCGGAATCACGCACCGTTTACGGCCACGCGAAGCTAGCGAGGAGGGATACAACTTTCGTGAGATGTCGGGCCAGGTTCCCAAGCTGTGAAAAGACTAAAATGCCCTTGCGCGTGCGATTGTGTACGGAACTTCACCGGAATGCATCCGAACTTCATACTAAGCATCCAAATACCTACAAAAGCTCAATTAACCCCTGCAAAACATGTTAACATAGAAATCCGAGGTTTTCTGGTTAATACGCATAAATATATGGATTAAGATACCCGAGGGGGCTAATAACGCGTAGGTTAACGGGTGAAATACGCAATATTTGTGTCGTATCACCAGAGTATAACGGTTGGGTCACCTTAAATTTTAAGCTTTGATAGTCATCTTCAAGGTTTATCGTAATATCTTCACAAGCACTTTAACCTTGTACATCATCAGTAACCACATTCTCCTCTGCTTAATAAACTCCGTACGCATCATCAACTAAATCCTCTAACATATTATGATCGACGTCGTCCCCTTCTACATCTATCTTACTTGTTGAAGGTTGTTGTGAAGGTTTTTTGATGAAAAAAGGAACTTTTAATTCACCGTGAAAACTCCAAAATTGATAACTATCTTGCATACCCTATCTTAACAAATGTAGTTCAACTGTTTTCCACTCAAACACCTCACCATTCTTACACCTAGCACACGGACATGGAAACTCGTCATCATTATGATGTCTCTTTGCGTATTTCATAAATTCATTAGCACCTCTACGAAACACATCCCCCATTTTATTTGTCTCACCCATCCACTTTTTGTATTTCGAATATCCCATCCCAGCTACCACAACTAATCACTTATTAAAGGTAAGAAGCGTATATTCATGGATTAGTATAAACAAAACTTAGATTTATAGTATGTTTTATTTAATTATGCCTTCGATTTTTGAATTTCAAATTTAAATTTTATAATAGAAATTATTATTTCCTCCATCTCCTCTAAAGGGTGAGTGGTCCTATCCCATTCAAGACTGCATATTTATGTAATATACTTAACTGCTCATGCACATTGTTACGATTTGAGAAAAATTCGACAGCATATCCCCGTAGTTCTCTAAGTACATGACGTAGATTGGCAAGTGTGAGTGTTATTTCAATTGATCAATTGAAATAACAGTTATACTTGTCAATCTAGTATGTACCCAGAGAACATTAGGATACGACTGCAGAACTTCCTCCAAAGTAACAACTTTAAGCCACTAAAAATATTATTATAAGAAATTATAAAGTCCCAAACTGTCCAAACAGGACAATTCGAGAGATCTCATTACAAGGGTAATGACTCTCGAATGGGTCTAAGGGCTATTAAATGTGTACGCATAAGAACTAGAAGGCTAGTATCTATGCGCACTATATGTAATTTCAACTATATATATATTGTTCGTTATACAAAATAATTTTTAAAAAAAATTGAAAAATCCCACCCCATATGGACAATAATCCAGTGGTCATGCCACTTTTAAAACCCAACATCTATCCACTATAATCCAATCGCAATGGCAATAAAAAATGTGTATCCCATACTCCTTCTAATTCATCTACTCAATTAATTCTTTTCATCAATTAAACTAACAATTAAAGTATAAAATTATTAATTTACTAATTTACAATGAGGGGCAATCCTACTTTCATATATTAATTTACTAAAAAAATTAATAATCAATCAATTTGTTTACAAGGGACACTACTTTCATATGAGGAAAATATCTAATAAACCAATCAAAATTTAATAAAAATATATAAAATCCCCCCCCCCCATCCCCCCCTCCCACACATGCAGCCCTACCCCCCGTCACCCCCCCCCCCCCCGGCAACATTTCCCCCTCCTGCACATACGCACAAACATGCACATACACGCACACTACACACACAAATACACACACGCAGCCCCCTACCCCCAAGACCTGACCCCTCCCTTCCCCCTACCCTGTCCCACTCCCTTCCCCCATCACACACACACCCACACACCCACTCCCCTCCCCACCCCCACCACACACATGCACACCCACATACACCCCCTCCCCTCCCCTCCCCACCCACCACACACACACGCCGATATACACACACAAACACACATATATATAATTGGAAGAGAGAGAGAGAGAGAGAGAGAGAGAGAGAGAGAGAAAACCAACCCGAAACCAGAGAGAGAGGGAGTGCAGCGCGTAGAGAGAGAGAGAGAAAGTGGAGGGAAACAAAGCGGTGAGAAAAAAAGGAGAGGAAAAGTTTTTTGCTACTAAACTTGTCTCGATTTTTTACCGTAATAATATTATAATAATTGTCATGGTCATTGACCGTGAAAAAAAAATGCGTATTTTTTTGTCACGGTCAATGACCGTGACAAGCCTGGCGGGCTAAAGGGTGCCAATTTGGCCTTTTTGGTGTAGTGTATCTATATAATTAGTGTGATAAATATATATAAACTTGTGATTTATTCTACTACGTGTGTTTGGTAGATGATGTACAAGGACATTATGGCATAGTATACTCGCACCGCAACTCATCTTAGGGGTGCAGTGTTAGTATATATATAACAAAGTGATATATGTATATGTGTGATTTTATTCTAGTGCGTGGGTTTAGTAGAAGAGAAATATAGGGACATTGAAAATAACTATATTATGGAGAGAAATAAACATATACCGAGAAATTTATAAATGGGACAAAAGACGTGGAAATTTGGTAACATGTTTTATGGGTAATAGAGGTGGGTACAATGAGTTAGTATGTAGAATGATACTTGTTATGGCTAGTTAGGTGGGGTAGCTTAACTAGGAAAGGTATAAGGCAAGCGTTAGGTGTGTGCATTAGATGAGGGGTGAGTTATGCCTCAAGAGAGTGCGACACTAGCTTAAATATGAAAATTGTGCATGCATATTTAAATATTGCAATTTAATTGTTTGCTAAATATTTTCAAAATATTTTACTTGGGCTCTGACCCAAGTCAAAATCTTTTTCAAAATAGTTTAGTTGTCCAGCCCCCAGTTTGAGGATTCTATCCAGGGATGCGTAGCTGCAGCTCATGTGGAAGTTGCAGGATTTTGCTATAGACGTTTCTCTCATTTATTCCTAGTGTAGTAACTTTTCAGTACTCATTTGGGCTTTTCACCCTCATATTTTGTACTTAGTTTACTTATCGAACTTTGTGTATCCAGATTATTGTTTCAGTTACTGTTGTATTTTAATAATTAACCGTTAGTTGATTCGGTTATCTTGATTTATGTTATTCATCTGTGTGGGATTTAGTTTTTAGTTGTGTTGATGGTTTTATTATTATTTATTTTCCTCCTGTTGTTAATTAATGAAAGATGAAATTTGGCACCAGTCTAATTAAATTACTAGGTGGTTAGTAACTTTAAAAAGTTTTTGACAGTGATGCTAAGAATGAGCCATATGATACCAACGTTTTATTTTGATCACAGACTACCCACACGGTATTTTCGTAGGCAGGGTGTCACGGATGGTATCAGAGCATCAAGTTCTAGAGTCCTTGAGATCTGTGCGGCTTATTATGTTTCAACGTAGCATTTTTCGCTATAGAGCCTTATTATAGGATTGTTTTATTCGTTAACGCATGCGACTTGCATTCTACTGCTATTAAGTATAGTGGATGCGATTGATATATGAGTTCGGTAGCGCTTCATACAACGAAAAACTTTGGGACGACCAGCATCGGCCGTTAGAAGGACTGCAGGAGGGGAGTCTCAGCAGAAGGCATGGAATATTCTTGAAATAGTTATCGCGATAGAAATAACTATAATTATTATTTACGATAGACGGCGTTAGGATAAACACCAGGGTTCATTAGTTTCCCTAAACACCTTCGTAAAAAGCGATATTGCATATTCAGACTCACCCAATGTAGTCCATAAAGGGGAGGAGTTGGGGTAACTCCTTTGAAGAGCCATCCACGAGGATTTTTGAAAGAGGGGGAGTGTAACGGGTTAATGGAAAGAGATAACCCAAAGGCAATTGAGTAGGGTAGAGTGCAGTGACACCCAAAATTAAATTTAAGACCAAATCTTGGCTCATAGGAGCGGCGTAGTAGTGGTAGGATCCGATCACCACAAGCATTTAGAGATACCATGGATAACAAGGAAATTGGTGTGCGATTTAACCGCAAATCCCCTCATTAGTAGTTTAATAGAGGGGTAAAGGAAATTCGGTGCTAGTTCAGAAGGGGCGGACAGTGGCCGGACATGAAGGATAATTTACTTGTTTAGCGAACTTCTTACTGAATGAGGTGGATACGGAGAATAAAAAAAAGGTCCATAAGTTGAAAATGGACTCATGGTGAAAATACACAAGCGAGGATAGGGAAAATTTCATTAGAATGACGGGTATTATTGTAGATTCAGATGTGAAATGGGTTTAGTTGAGGTATCGTAAATACAACTATAGTGTGTGGTTATTCATCATTGAATAAAAGGGCCCTCTTTAGATCCATCCACAGGGGAGCGGGTGAGAAAACTGAGAGGATATATATATATATATATATATATATATATCCTATGAGTGTGTCTCATTTTGAGAGGTAGTATTCAAGGTATAGTTCTATCCTAAGCACGAACTTTTAAGCAATGGTGAGCAGTTACAAAATGCCTATTATATTCGTTGTTCCGAGGTAGGATGAGTTTTTTTATCATGTCTCACTTAAAAGAGGGTCGAGCTCGCGAAGATATTTTTATGAAATAGACTTCAGAGAGTATATAGGTCTAGTTATACTGGATCCCGGTGAATAGGGACTTTTACTAATGTGATTTAGGGTATATCGAGTTTACTATTGAGTGGAGAGATTTAACTCATTGTTGTGTAAGTTCTGAGACCTTAGTGATAGTGATGGTATAGTATCGTGTGACACCTTGAGAGACATGGGAATAGATGATTTGATATATGTGTTGGGAGACAAAAAAATTTGTATCTTGGTTATGTGCTTGGAATGCATGGATTTCGATGACCGCAATGCTAGAGGATAGTGCATTGGGGAAATTTCTTTTGAACTTCATTACGGGAGGTTACACACATGGATCGTAATAAACGTTGGGATTAGCGAGACGTTATTGGATGCTAGTGCATCAATTTTGAAAGTTAAATTATTAAACGAGTAGAGGAAACACTTTAAGCTAAGAGTTAATACGATATACGGTATGTGGATCCAGGTAGTGCTACGAAGGATGCACTGAGAAAAAATTTCACTACAAGTTAATGGGTGGGGCAGGGTCGAGAAGGACTAAATTATAAATTGGGGTAATCGAGAATACCCATATGATATATCCACGCCGAGAGTGTGGAGATGAGCTTGAGATAAATATATTATATATGAGACATTACTAATGATTATACTAAAATGTTTGGGCTATAGTATATAGTATGGTGAGACTTTGTGTTCTCTATTCAGAGATATTATTTACATGTGCTAGCTATCACCTGAAATAGGGTCTCACCTATATGTTCGTGTATATATATTATCGTGTGTTGCATAATAGACTTATGAGGAAGTGTTTATATTATTATATTTAATCCCGGAGAATAGGGGTATTTACCGATGGAGTTTAGAGTTGATATGTTTAGTAACAAGCAAGAATATAAAGCTTGTGATTGACTCGCACTAAGATACTACTGATAGTAAGGGGCGTTAAATTGTACGATGTCTTTGGTAACATGAAAAGTGTCGAGTATACTTTTATGTCAGGAGAGGAGATTTGTGGGTACGTGCTATGGACTGAGGACCGAACGTATCTCGTCGATCGGCAATGCTAGGTATTAGTGTATCAGGGGGTTCCTTGTTTGTATTTCGCTTTTTGAGACATCCCACGCATTAAACTTAGCGCAACGTTGGAAGTGGGGAGTTGTTTGGTCACTAGCACATAGTTTTGGTACCTTGGCTATTATGCATTCAGGTATTTATAACTCTAAGTTGAAAGTTGTATTACAATTTAAGACTAGTGGAGCCATGTAACCTTTGTGCAGTTATGCACGGTTATAGGGTGTATGGGCGCCCTGGAAAATTAATGTAATTTTAATAAAATTCGTGATTAGAAGGGGTAGAAATATATGTAGCGATCTTAGAGACATATGTGTAAGGAAGTATTCGAGGCTTGGAGTACTAAACTCATCTTAATTTTGAGGATGAAATTCCTTTATAAGGAGGTAAGTATGTAACACCCTGTATTTTTTAAGATAAATAATTTATTTAATTTAGAGAAACTATTTAATTTGGAGAATTTATTTAAATTGTAAGATTCAATTTATTTGCATAATTGAGATTCAAATTAATTCGAGTTATTTCTTTTAAGAATACATGTGTCATATTTGAGTTTGAAATTTGAGATTTTATTTAAGTAACTTGGATGATGATTATGAGTGAACGGTTGAGTCTTGAAGGGTTGAGATAGTCAAAATAGGGTACCCGGGGATAGTAATTGGGTCTCAGAGCGTTTTTAGGCATAATCGGACCCACACGGGAGTGTTTTGGTCATTTTAATAAAGCCCACACGCCTAAAAACGGTATTGGAATCATAAAATCAAAATGTGAGAGGGTATGGCAACCATAATTCATTTTAGAAAAACCCTAGTTGTGAAGGAGAAAATAGGGATCAAGTGGGAGAGCTTTTGGGAGTCAAGCCAAGAGCGAATTGATGTGTTCTTCGTCAAAATCTCCATTTACATAAAAGGATCAGACTCTACGAAATTTTCAAGAAAGTAGTTAAACTTGATTTCATTTAAATTGCGGTATTTCGATTCATATCATGGTGGGTGTAAACCATATTCATTTTGGGATGAGTTATTATAGTGAAATTCGTTTTTGGAGGGTATCACATGTTAAATCTGGGTTTTGGGGATTTAAGCATTAAGGGTGAAATTGAGGTTTAATTTATGTGAGAATAATATCATATGAGTCTATGAAATGATTTAGAATCGAAGACCTGTAGAAATTGTTACTGAATTCAGATTATTGAATCGAATGGATAATTGTTATTTAATGGGGATTGAGAAAAACTCAATTTATGAACCCTAGAATTTTAATGAAAATCACTAAGGATTAATGTCATATATTAGTTTTTGAACATGATTATAGATGAAATCACTATAGGAGATAAAGTAATCGATGCTTGGGTTGAAGTTGGATAGCTTCGGAGTTTAAAAATGGTGGAAAAAGCACTCGGGAAAGATGATAGATATCTGGTCGATCAACCCAGTTTGTCGATTAATCAATCCCTTCAGTTATTGTAAAACATGAGATTGTATATCTTTTCGTCACGATCACGTGGGCGTCGAGCTCGTATTTTTTTTGGATTTGATATGATTTTTCTACGATAGGGTGTGCGAGACCGACATCTTTAGGAAGGAATAAATTTGAGTTATTTAGAGTTGTCCGTAGATGAGTTAAAGACTATAGAAAACTAAAAAAACATATTATTTTATCCTTGAATTAAATAGGATGAATCCGGGGTATGGATTTAGGAGTATTTATAATGAATGACACGGGGTAAAATATGTCAAAAATATACAAACGTATTCGAATGGGACGTTTGGATGAATTTAGCATACGGGCTGGTTTCTTAAGGTGGAATTTAATTGATAGAAATTAAATGGAACCTAATACTTAGAGTCTTATGGGATGAGTATTAAGTACTATTAAATTTAATAAGGGCGTTAAACTTGTTAATCGAATTTGGTGAAATGAATTCTAAAAGGTTAAAAATACCGACCAATAAAGGGAGTCCAGGCATTTTGATTGAGTGACACCACTTGGATAAAATTAATTGAGGTGATACTAATTAAATTGAGGGTCGGGGTTTTGACTATGACATTTCCCAGGTTACTTCTACGGGAGTTAGGCACAGATTAATCGGTTTAATTCATTACAGAGGTATATAATAAATTATCAGATATTGAATTTAACGAGAGGTGTTAACCTTAATAGTGGATTTTTGTGTAACAAATTCTAAAGGGTGTTGATACGACTCATATGAATGAGTCGGCGTATTGTAGTTGGGTGACACTACTTTAATAAGTTAATTAATGCGAAATTAATTAGATTAATCGGTGCAATTTGAAATGTGACGAATTCAGGGGATGATCGACCTTATGACTTAGATATCTAGGATATGAGTGAATTACCTACTGAAATATTTAAAGGATAATTGGCACACTTTGAGTAGTGAGGGATACTCGGGAATATATGATAAGAAGTGTATTTGGAATTAAATAATACTTAGGATATTCGGGAGATATATATGATATGTATGGAATATATGATATAGGTTGTGTGTATACTTATATTGTTTTGTATTATTTATTATATGTAT
Source organism: Sambucus nigra (assembly GCA_949130495.1). Lineage (NCBI taxonomy): Eukaryota > Viridiplantae > Streptophyta > Magnoliopsida > Dipsacales > Adoxaceae > Sambucus > Sambucus nigra. The sequence continues at coordinate 575,104,417 of OX422215.1, read as the reverse complement.
GACATACCTACCATACTTGTTATCAGGAGAGGTTGTAGGAAGAGGACAATCTTGTGTTGTGTGCCTTCGGGGGATTTAGATTTGGTACCTCAAGAACATAGGATTGTGAAGACTTATTTGTGAGTTGATAAGTCAGCTGACTATGGGAGCATAGTTATGTGCGTGACCCATATATATGTGAACTATGTTCGCCTCTAATATGTGTGATCTGTATTGATACGGTTCCAGAGTGATTCGGAATCCGTAGTCCTTTATACAGTGTGTGATGTACCGGGACTTGATAGCAGAGTATGCATGCACCGCAGGTCCCAGCCGAGGGGTGTTGTATTGAATATATATATATATACACTTCTGATTTATTCTACTACGTGTGTTTGGTAGATGATGTACAAGGACATTATAGCACGACATACTCACACCGCAACTCAGTTTAGGGGTGAAGTGTTAGTATATATATAACAAAGTGATATATATATATATATATATATATATATATATATATATATATATATATATATATATATATATATATATATATATATATACGTGTGATTTTATTCTAATGTGTGGGTTTAGTAGAAGAGAAATATGTTTACATTAAAAATAACTATATTATGGGGAGAAATAAACATGTACTGAGAAATTTATAATGGGATAAAAGACATGGAAATTCGATAATATATTGTATGGGTAATACGGGTGGGTACAATGAGTTAGTATATAGAAGGAGACTTGTTATGGCTAGTTATGTGGGCTAGCTTAACTAGGAAAGGTAGAAGGCAAGCGTTAAGTATGCACATTAGATGGGGGGTGAGCTATGCCTCAAGAGAGCGTGACACAAGCTTAAATATGAAAAGTATGTATGCATATCTAGTTATTGCAATTTAAATTCTTGCTAAATATTTTCAAAATGTTTTACTTGGGCTCTAACCCGTGTCAAAATATTTTCCTAAACATTTTAGGTCTCTAGCCACAGGGACGCCCGACGATTCTATCTAGGGATGCATAGTTGCAGCTCATGTGGAAGTTGAAGGACTTTGCTATAGATGTTTCTCTCATTTATTCCTAGTGTAGGAACTTTTTAGTACTCATTTGGGCATGTCACCCTCAGATTTTTTATTTAGCTTACTTATCGGACTTTTTGTATCCAGATTATTATTTCTGTTACTACTTTATTTTACTATTGAACCATTAGTCGATTCGGTTATCTTGATTTATGTTATTCATCTGTGTGGGATTCAGTTATTAGTTGTGGTGTTGGTTTTATTATTATTTATTTTCCGCCTATTGTTAATTGATGAAAGATAAAATTTGACACCGGTTTAATTAAACTACTAGGTGGCTAGTAACTTCAAAAAAAATTTACAGTGATGCTAAGAATGAGCCATATGAGACCAACATTTTATTTTGAACACAGATGGTAGCCCGGTAGTTTAGTAGGTTGGGGTGACACAGTTGGTCACCTGAAGACTCAACCACCAGAGAAGACTCCCCAGAACAGACATCATCTTCAACATCAATGTCTATGTTGGGGGGAGAGCCAGGCTTAATGCTTTGTAAGAGTTCAAAGTATTCTACTGTGCCGACCTCCTTCAGTGCATCCGACCAACCATCCTTGAAAAATTTCTTCTTTGCAAGGGCGCTCAGCTTGAAGGATAGTCGTATATTTTTACCGAGATTCTTCAGCAAGCTTGATCTTCTCCTCCCAAGTTTTCTTCTATGTCTCCAGGGATTGTTGAGACTTTCGCAAAGATAATTTAAGACCATCAAAGGGATCTTGCACATCATCCGAAGAATAACTGAGAGCATCGCCTTTCTCCAACATCTGGTTGAAATCAACCAAGAACTGTAAAAGAAGCAAAACAAAGTTAGCAAAGGAAGTAGTAGATAATGAAGAAAGAAAGCATAAAGAAATAGGTCTCACCCGAGTAAGGCTTTGAGCATCCATCTCAGATATCTTTAGTCGGGGCATAGAAGTAACAACACCCATGTGGTCTGGAAGAGTACCAGACATAATTAATTTCCTTGCCAAGTTAGGATCCATGCCTATATAGGAGCTAGTAGCAGAAGGAGCAATACCTACCAAGCCCTGTTCGTCGACCTAAGCAACTTTCTCAACCTTCTTGTCAGCAGGACCTCTCCTCATTCGTTTCAAAAGAGATTCATCATCCCTATTGGTTAGGGGCTTCTTGCCAACATCATTTTTCTTCTTTGACACGCCACTATCAACAAGCTTAGTGGTGCCAGCAATAGTAACATCCCAAAGAATATTGAGAAATTTCATTTTTCCTATGGTCACTGGGAGAGGAATGTTTGAGTCGAAGGAAGAGGAGGGGCCAACAACAAGTTCACCATGAGCAGATGTAGAGGAATTGGAAACTGGGTCTTTGTCCAAGTCAATCACAATAGATGGTTGATAAGCTGAAGGTCGGGCTACATACGAAGTGATAGAGCGCTTGTACTTTAACAATTAGGAGGCCGGCCTAATATGCTCCTCACCAATTCTTTGATGGATGCCCTAGAGAAACTTGAGCTCGTCAAGTTTAATGTCACCCTCCTTGGGACACTTTCTCTTCCTCTCAACTGCAATCAAACAAATAAAAAATATTAGATAACATATTAGCAGGTGATTCATCAATATGAATATATAAAATATATTACAACCTATGTTATGACCCTCTTGAGGGCATCTTGGTCCATTGTATACTTCATTCCCTTTTTGCGGTACATATTGCCAATTTTCAGCAATAACCCCATGATAGAAGTAGTCCCCATTAGAATCAGGTAGATTGATGACTTAGTTTTCAAATAGTATGTACTATCACTAGTGACCCATTTGTATCAGAACATCATCTTAGGAATTCCGATATGGGTCCTACGGATTTGATTATGCATATGGACGCAATTAACTATTCTCCAGGTGTTGGGGGTTACTCTAGCAAGTAAAACATCAAAGCATTAATAAAACTCTAAGAAAAAAAGAATTGGGGGAAAAGTGAAGACACATTCAACTACGAATAAGGAAGGAATACAATGACCTACAGACAAAGAGAAAACATCTATAGGGTGACTAGGGAATTTTAAGTCTACCCAGTCTGGTATATCCCATTCCTTTCTAAACTCATCTATAGAGTTAACAATGTAAACCATGATTCAATATGAAGAAAAGAATAAAAGGAAAGGATTATTACAGAATATAAAGGATTCAGCAAGAACTAAAATAATGGAAGAACGATTATGAGAAAGCTCAGGGGTAGAAGAAACACTTAGAAGGTTTAGAGTAAAGAGACGACTGGGAAATTTATCTCCTTTTATAGAATGCCTCGAAAACTGGTGAACGTAATGATCAAAGTAAAATGGCAATTGAAATTACGGTGGTGATACGAAAAAGACGTATTTACCCGATGCGATTTGTTGTAATTCAAGATATTTACAAAAATACTATTAACAACATACACCAACAACAATACACGTAAAATTTTACAAGTGTGGGAAGTCGTTAACTAGCTAACCATCATAAATGTATCCAGACCTACGACCAAGACTAAATGCTCCATACTTTCAAGAAAGCATCAAGCATGGAATATTGGGGGCTTCTGTTGATACCAAAAATTACCCACTTACGTGGACCAATAAGAGACGAACACATGTCATCCTACATGGAAAGAATCTTAGTCAGCAAGTCATAGCAACGCTGACCAAGACCTAGGAGGCTGACCAACATGTAGAATGCCGACCAACAGCGAGAAGATCGACCAACTCGATTAGCAAAACACCAACAGCCATGAGCATTATGAACATTCTTCACTAATGTAAATGCCTAATTTATAAATGCATTTCATCCATTAATATTCCATATCTCTATCTCCTTACTTGACTATAAATATATTGTAATCCCTTAATTAGAGGGGGTTAATGTCATTCAAATCACGAGAGGCAAGACAGAATACAAGGTAATAAGAAACATAATGGACATAGGCATTCCCTTACAGCCGAACCACTTTTAAAACCTTTTGTATCTCTCTTTTATTTACATATATTTATCTGTGATTAACAGATTAGACCTAGTCTAGTTTTTTACATCAACAAACATCAAATAAGATTTAAGAGAATGAAAGAAGACTTAGAGATTTATATAAATTATTAAAAGGTGTAATAGTTCCTAGATATGATTTAAGTCTTGGCTCAAGCATAAAAACCACTTTTCCTTAAGTAAAACTAGGAAAATGGAAATGGAAAACATTTTAACTAAACTATTGGGAACTTTGGTAGACTAATGAAGACGTTTAGTCAACTAAAGCCTTAGTTGAGTAAACATATCTTTAGTTAACTAGACTTGGAAAAATGAAAACATAATGTCTAGAGTACTTAATAACATAAAAGTATTTTTTTCTTAATAAACCCTAATGGCTCTATTTCTTTTCAAATTTGTAAATATGCATTCAAACATAATATTTATCGACACAAGAATACAAAAGTGCCATTACACCCAAACAAAATCATAACACTTTTGTGATCAATTTCCTTCATATTACAAAAGAGAAAGTTCCACTATACACTTAAGACAACTTGTTCACCAATATTAGAATTGATACATTATTAAAAATAGAGACAGATATATATCTCATCAATGAAAGTTTTTGCAGTTCTTGTGGAACTTCGTTAACTTTTCTTTTACGGATTAACTTCATTCAAATTTTAGGGTCGTTAGTGGAATTTACCTTTTTGCTTGGTGTATAAAGGTGTGTAATAGACTTAAAAGTTAATTGATCCACCTTAGTGAGAAAAAAAGTATGAAGTTACCCACGTGTCATAGTAAGTATGGATGTAACACACCATGTGAAAATATTAACATGTAAAGTTTTGTTACAGTATTATCATAATTATTATTATCAATTTAAGTGATGGACTTACTTATCTCAAAAAACAAAGGAAATTTACGATTTGTGAGTAATTTTGTAAGACGTAACTCATCCGCCTCTTGGGTTAGTTTCCAAGCCAATAATAAGTATCAGAGTCTTGCTCATAATTTTTTTAAAGTATAATTTGATTTTAAATATTATATTGATGAATTTTCTAAATTTTAACACTATTAAAGGTCAACAACCAACCAACAACCTTTTGTATGGAAAATTATAGATATTATAAAAAAACGAATGGAATCTTTTATTAAATCGTATGACTATGGAAACATAGAGAATAACTATTTTGGACCTTATATCCCAATGAGACCTTCGGAGACACCAAAGTTCTCAATTAAGAGAAATGTCTTAATTAATAAGATTTTTGAAAAATTCAAGTAACATGTGACGATTGGTAGGAGAACACCTCACAAAGAACGAATATAACATGTGACGATTAAATTTTAAAAGAGCTCGTGCATGTGTGAATATAGGCATATAAAAATAGAATCCATTTAAATCAACACAAAATCCAACTACTCCATGTAAGCATGGTAAAGAACATAGTAAGGATTAACAATTGAAACCAAAAGTTCTAGCCACATGGAAGCGAAAAAGAAGGGATTCTAACACAAGTGTATGCCACGTAGATTGTGTCAAACTAAAACAACACACAAAAAATATTCTTTTTGAGTTTTTGAAATTTTTTAAACCAAACAACAAAAATATTTACTCAAAAGACGAACAAAATCATTTTTATTTTTCATAAAGCATAAATTACGAAAAGGGTAAAACACAAATGATAAACAATTTTTTTTGTATTTTTCATTTAATGCAAACTAAAATGAAAGAAGTATAATACAAAAGATAAACAAAAATCATTATTCTAGCATGTGACTAGGCATGAAGCATAGACTAGAAAATGATTAAACAAGCATACATTTAGCATGATAATATTGCATGAAGTACAAAAGATAAAGTATGCAAGCAAAACTAACACATTCAACCTTTAGATTTTGCAAGGGAGGAAGCATGTGAAAGTAAATGAGAATCAAATACCCTATCCTGTAAAGCTACCAAGTCGGATCTCCTAACCCAAATTAATGATGAATGACGGTCTCGGGAAGTAGAAATCTTGGCTAACTCGGTTGCCTTACGTAAGGATTTTCTAGGACCTCATTTAAGATCAAAACAAAATTTCCTAAGATGACCTTTTCAACCACAATGAGCACAAGTAAAAACCTATCGAAAATTAGTACCTAAGGATTGATCTCTAAAGGCTTTCCTAGGTGATTCTACTAAAACATGGGTTTTGACTTTATGAGTAGATTCTTATGAGTATCAAAGCCTAAACCACAAGTGTCATTTTCAATTTGGACCGTTCCTAAAATTTTATCTAATTTCTCCGAACGACACTCCAAATAAAATTTGAATTTGCTAGAGTCTTTTAATTTATTTTGTAATTCTAAAATGTTAGACTCTAATAAAATATTGCGCTCTTCAAATGCTAGAAGCTCAATTTTCAAGGATTACATTAAACCCTTAAGGTTATCTCTATCGCCTTCTAAATATTCAATTTTCTCACAAAGATCTCTCTCACGTGTCCTAAGGTCTTCAACCAACACACTATCAACAACGACCTTGAGACGTTCTCTTAAACTAGCATCTAACTTTAAATTAACTATTTTTAATTTAATAGATTCTTCATAAAGTTCTCGAAAAGCATTTTGAAGTTCACTCACATCAACCTCATTTTCACTTTCACTCTCTCTTTCTTCTCCACTTTCACTACCATAAAAAATAAGGGAATCATAAACTTTGACCTTGGAAGTGTCACGTGTTTTTCATCAATAGAAGAATGCTCACTATCACTCATATGACTAGCCATTAAAGCCACAGTGTTAGGCTTAGAGGAGGAGTCTGGTCCCTCTTCATTATCTCTATCACTAAGGGTTGCATTAAAAGACGTTGGTTAATTACCCTCTCTCCTTAGTTTAGTGGTGCACTCTTTTGCCCTATGGCCATACCCTTCACAACCATAACACCTATTTGACTGTAACAACCCTCGATTTTGGGAGGCTCATTTTATATTAATTTATCGCATAAGGTAATTATATAAAATGTTGGTACAGGGGTAAATATTAATTTTAGAAGTTAATATTTACTGAGATGTTGTATATTTACCGTATATGTGGGTAAATATCCGAATGTGATGTGCTTTATAGTGTCATATATATTAAATGGCACGATAGTTTTAATGATATTGGAACTCGAAATAATTTATAAAATTTCTGGATGCCAGTTTAGAGGGTGTAGTTAGTCTCGGAATGTCCGAGACAGTCAAAATAAGTGCCATATTGTGTTTTTGGGTTCCGGGCACTTTTGTTAGGTTTTAACTTAAACGCGTATTGGGAGAGTCGTTTTAATATGGTGTTAACCATTTAAGTTGGGAGTTTTATACTTAAGCCACGATTTAAGTCTCCTGACCTTTCACATTCCTTCCATTACACACCACAAGCCCTAGAGAGAGAGAGAGAGAGAGAGAGAGAGAGAGAGAGAGAGAGAGAGAGAGGAGTGGAGAAATTGAAGAGAAAGAAGAAAAGGGGGAGATCCAAGCTTGGAGATTTCATCTACCACAAGAAATCTGAGATACCAACTTCAAGGCAAGTTTTCTACTTGCTAATATGTGATTTAAGAGGAATAATTTGTATGATAGTTATGTAGATTCATTGGGAGATTAATAATGGAATTTATGGGAATTAAACCCTAATTTTAGTGTTGTTGATAAACAAATTGGGAATTATAATGGTTATAAATCATGTAGGATAATCTTTGGGTAGATAAACATTGTTGGTTGAGTTCAAAATAGAAGAGATTTAGAATTTGGGAAAAGTGAAATTTTCACTTGGATTAAATTTTGGAAGAAGGAATAACCCTAGGTCTGCTACGACCGGTCGACCGCAGTCTTAGGACCGGTCGACCGGGCCTTTGCGGGAGGGCTTACTACTTTCCTACAAAGGCATAAATTTTGAGCGCGATCGACCGCGGTTCCTTGACCAGTTGACCGGCCCCTCGATTCTGAGCTTTCTATTTTTCTTTGTAGGCAAAATCTGGAGACGCGGTCGACCGGTCCCCTGATTTTCATCCTAAAATCTTATTTTGTTTCCTAGATTTATTTTCTTCAGTAGGGACTAGGAACCTTCTTGAATGAAGTAAATTTAGAGTTTTAGAGTCCTAGACGAATTAGTTATCCACCCTACATTAGAAATAGGATAGGTGGGAACTTTTTCGGGGATATGCCAATTGAAGTTAGGGCATTCTTTCTTCTAGTTGATTACTATTAAACTAAGGGTTGTAGTTTTATGTTCGGGAGACCTTAGAAGCTCCATTTAGCTGCGTTAGTCTTGATGGTTTGTTATAACTTCACAACTAAATCTTGGGAGAATAAATTGATAGTTCATTTATTCATCGAGGTTGTAATATCGTTATGATATACGTATGGCTCCGGATAATAAGTTATATTATTTACAAAAAGTAAATGATACTGGGTTCGGATAAAATGAAATATACATATGGAATTGGTAATGATGACGGTAAATGATAATTTACTTAATCATAAAACTAGTAAATGATAATTTACTTGATTTTGAAAATGATAAATAAAATGGTTTAAACACACCTCTCTAAATGACATCAGAAGGGTGTCATTTGAGCGCGCGTGAGGTGATGCCCCCTGACAAATTAACGCAGGGTGGATATAGTCCACAGGCCATATGAGCGCTTATTGTTGTATATTTTCTGCGATGGGTAGGAGATTCTGGGTGTGGTCTTGACTACCCCGTAGGCACATGGACGCTTCCCGACGTCTTGCGATATAGGTGCCCAGGTTGTCTTATTATAGGCCCTGGAAGATGATGGTCATTTAGGGGCGCGCACGGTGGGGAAACCCGGACGGGCGGTCTTAGAATTCGTTATATGTATATAAATATAACAGTTCATAATCAAGTGGGACTTGATGTATTTGATATGCCATTAAGAGCATGATGAAGTTCCACAAAGAGCACATATAAATGCCACAAAGAGCATTTGAAAATGATTATTTTCCTGATAAGGAAAGGATTTTTACAGAATGTAAAAATGAGATAAAAATGCCATAAAGAGCATAACATTGTGATTTTGCATATATTTCCTGTTAAGGAAAAAGGTATATGAGATAATTGGTACCCATGATAAGTTTTCAGATTAATGTTATTTGTTTTATGTTCCTGCTTAGTTATGTTTTAAATTGTGTAGTTAGATAGTTATATCTCTTATCATGATTCATCATTCATAACTGTCATACTCTTTATTCATCTAGTAATCATATAGAACCGGGCCCTGACCCGTTTACATTTCTTGTTGCATATGCACCTTGTCTCCGCTCAGGTACTCCGTTTCCGATGTCCTCGGCGAGCCATGATGCATTGCGGGTATTACGGGATACTTTTGGTATAGACATTTTCATTTTGCATTCTAGATAGGATCAGGTCTTTTTACTCGGGCGAGAGGCCCAAGATTTTTTACTTGATTAATGTATTGTATTATATAAATTTGTTGAAATTGTTTAACAATGTTGTATGTATCAGCGGACCGATAGCATATGGGTCCTCTTATTTGTCACTTGTTGTTATAGTAATACATATTCATACTTGAGGTTTCCCCTATCTTTTCAGGATTTGGGTTGTTTGTTTTCCTTTTATTTAATTTAAAACAAAATTTTTGGCAACCCGTTTTCTGAAATTTTGGGTGGTTATCCTGGATACTCTATATTTTATTGTGATGCTGAGAACGATTCCATCTATGATTCCTGTTATATTGGAGTATTGGGTTGGCCACCCTTTATTTTGGTGAGCGAGTTGTCACATTGACTCGTCCCAATTTAAATTTTCATTAATAGTTTTAGGGATCTTCTCAGCTTTGTCATGCGTAGATTTTTCAAATTTTTTAAAATCATTTTTAAATTTATCTTTGTTCAATTTAAGAAATTTGCAAAGCTTTCTAGCAAATATAGCCATATTTTCCGAGTAACTATCTCTTTCGCTCTCTACTACTTGTTTTTCCTCCTTTTGAGCTTTTAAAGCAATGCCCTTATCTGTTTTCTTTTCAGTTTTGGAGGGAAACATGTCTAGTTCGTAGGTTTGTAAATGAAAAGTCCCTTTAGTGTACTTTAGGTAAAAACAAATTATTTCCAATTTTTAGTTAAAACCAATTTTAACTTCTTAAACCCTAAACATACATTTAAGTGATTAAATCCATTCGATGAATAAAGCATGCAGTAAAAGAAACAATTTTAGGAAAAATCCCCGAAGGGTAAAATCTTTTTTATTTAACTATAATTTGTAAGAAAACGGCTTACACGGATTACAATGAAATAAGTGCGACATACGAAATACCCGCAGGTGTCGATTTTGATGTCTCGGCTGGAACTTTCCCTTTTCAGGAGGGCAGCAGTGAAGAAGAGAAATTACTTCTCTATAAGATACTTCGTAAGGTCTCCTTCTACAATAGCACGCAGCTCTTCGGTTGTAGAGTTCTCCTCACAAAGTCCAACAAGGTGTAGTGAATGGATTATCTTCCGCTAAACGCATTTAAGATCACTTAACTTTGGAATTGAGTAATACGATCTTGAATAAACACCGAAAGATGAAAAACTTGTATGGGAATACGTTTTTCGAAACTATTCTGCCCACAGAAATGTTTGCAGATGGGTTTTTATTTATAACTGAGTTGTACAGAGTCCAAGAAAATGAAAACACGAAAATCGAGGTGGCAGGTCGTTCGAGCGAGATGAGATCTCGTTCGCACGACATGCTAATGTCGTTTGAACAATTCACAATCTCGTTCGAGCGAGCTACAGTAAAAAATAATATATATTTTTTCTTTTTAATTTAATCCTCGAATTTTCTTTAAACAGTTTGCAACTCATAAATATTTGTAAAACATAAAAAAATTAATTCCCAAACATTTAAATCACCCAGCATTTAATCAATATACAAATTACCCAACTACTCGCAAGTATTCATACCTGAGTGATCTTAAACATATGTAACATGTCTTGACCTGTAATCTTCTTGAAAGCTTTGATTGCACATTCTTGGACTTGAACTTTGTTGTAGGCTTCAAATAAACTCCATAAATAACTAGCCTAGACTTAATTTATTTTGTCCGGAATTAAGCCAATTAAAACAAATGAATATGCTAAGAATTATGTTCTTACAAATCTACCCCTTTGGCTATTCCGGGACAAAAACTAAACAGAAATTCTATATGCCGTAAAATAAATACATGTACTATCCCACAATAACAAGAAATACAAGACATGGTGAAATTGAATAATCAGCAAGCATCTGAATCTGATTCTGTCTCTGAATGACAATAATCTGAATGTCTGAATAATATACCTACACACACGGGACACAAATAAATACCCAAGTGAATTATGGAGGAATAAAACAAATATAAACTCATAATAAATACTCCCCCTACATCACATATCTCTCCCCCTTTTTGCCTGGAACAGACAAAAGGTGGGACAAACACACCACATCTAGTAATAAAATATGAGAATGAATCAGCATGGCTAGATAATCAATAGCAGTATGACAATGGGTAGAAAAAGATAGCAAAAACATAATAATAATGCGAGAATCACTAAAACTGCAAAATAGACTGTACATCCATGTCATAAAAATCAAGATAGATAAAACTGATCGAAAGAGTACATCATATTAGAGAGAATAAAAAATACATCAGGAATATGGATGTCTCAGATACAATAAAAGAAATACAACTACGCATCAGCAGAGTCATCATCATCAGCAGCAGTGTATATGGAGGAAATATTAACGAGTCCAGATGAACCTGCGACTCTCTGTTACTCTCTCTGCCGCATATCATCAAAAAATGTTATCATCCTGGACTCAACACGAATAGATGCTTCGGCCTCAGCATCAAATCTAGCCATGATAGAATCATACATCCTGGACTGGGCAGCTACATTTTCCTGTAAAGAAGAAACCTCCTCCTCAATAGGATGAGTAGGTGCAGGAGTGGAGGGTAGTTATGGAAAAATAGTAGACGTGCTCGGACCAGTATGATCAGAGGCCTGACAAGGATAGGCATCGAGGAATACTCCCTCTAGGGGTGGAGCTCTCGCTCTCGCTACCTGTGGAAAATGACTCTCTGAACGAGTGAAAGTATTATGATCAATAATACCAGGCGTAGGGAGACGCAGATCACCCTCTAAAACAGGGACACCAGTAGTAGTTCAAAGGGTGGCAATGAGAATCCCATATGGAAGAGCAGGGAAGACAGGGATGGAACCATGGACAATGACAGAAGATATGACTCAAAGCATGACGATCAGAAGATCGATATCCCATCCCTGAGAAACATGGTACATGAAATAGACGATTTCAGACCCAATCTATGTATGATTTATCCGAGGAAAAATGGATGCTGACACAAACCTATTTAGTACACGGAAGGCAGGGTAAAGCTGGCAATGATGCATCGTAGAACCTGTCTGGGGAATCTCCCAGAAACAATGTTGCAAAATATCATCATAAGAAGGTCCATCGTCAGTATAATGAGGATACACATCATCAGGGACACGAGGAAGGTGTAGAAAAGATGCTATGAGATCTGCAGTGACGAGAACAGGAACGCCACGTATAGTAGAAAAGATCCCCTCAGGGTGGGGAAGAGCACGAAAGAAAAACTCTCGGACAATGTCCGGGTAAACAACCCCACGAACCTCAAACATATAATCCCAACCTCTAGCAGATAACCAACAAGGAATACCTAACTCAGGAAACTCAGCATAACGAAACACTCTCTCTGAAACAAATGATCGAATGTGGAGACCTAATGAGCAGTAGTGATCATACTCAACATGAGTGACCCATCTCACAGGAGAGTACGGGGGCCGACTAGACTGATCTCTCTGAGCTCGATCAGAGGGTGGTGCCTTATCGAGTCACCCAGAAGGGGCACCACGGCTTCTAGTTGACTAGATGGTGTAATGTGTGATGTGAAAAAAAATACCGTTGTGAAAGAACACACGCACACCTAAGAACCTATCTCCATACAATCGTCCAACCGAACCACCACAAAAACCAGTCGCAATCACAGTTAAAATCAGAAACAGCAACCAAAATTTTTTAAAAAAATGTTACCTCGAAATTGCCAAAAAAAAAGGAACTGTCGTCAGAGAACAAGAGCTAGAGTATTGGGATGAGCGCAAAAATGTTGTAGAGACGCCAACAATGGCTATACCAAACTCTGGAGAACCAATATTTGGGTAAACACTCGTCGGGGGTAATGAGATAGTCACTCGAACAAATATTCTGGTGACAAACATGCCAGAAACACAACTATTGAGACCCTGGATTGGTAGTTGCTGGTTAAAAACAGTGGTCGGAATAGAGCTGACGATGTTGTAACTGTGAAGAGAGGAAAATCTAGAACAACGAAGCTTCAAACGCCAAAAAATGGTGGGATTTCTGAAAAAACTGGTGCGGTTTTCGCTTGGAAAAAGATATGTGAGAACGACAGGAGAGAAGAGAGAACAATTGCTAAAAAGGAACCCTGATCTCGCGAGAAGTTGTTCGAACGACTTACAGATGTCGCTCGAACGATTTGGGATGTCGCTTGAACGACATGTTCGTACGACATGTGATGTCGTTCGAACGAGATTTTAAAATTTTGCAAAAACACCCCAAAAACATTCAGAATTTGCCCACTAAAAAAATTATCCCAAAACAGTACCTAGAACACAAAAACAAACTGCAAAATAGAAAATAATGTAAAAAGAAAAAAATGGGAATTACATGTTAACATGGTACTAATGTGCTCAATTATGAAAGTGGATTGATTGGGAGTGAACTAAAACAATTGAGCCATCATTTCAATACGTCGAATCGATCAAAGAGTTCTAATTAATAGCAAGGAATCATCAAACTTCATCAAAGACATGTGTGACAAAATAAGTGTGAGTTTGATGAACTAAACTTAATCAACATGCATACAAGTTCGGATTGTTGATGATTCTATAAATAATAGCGTCATGATATGGTCTTTCAACATAGGATTCGTGGTGAAAACTCGTTTAAATTAATTTCCAAACAAACTCCCTCAATATATAAATTTTTCAAGATCTTTAGGAATATCTATCAATCTCAACTTAGAGAAAGTCCTATTGGCCCCAATTATGGCATTGATTTCTTTTTACTTCCTTGATTTTCTTTTGGGCTCTTTTAAACGGTGGCTTTTACGACGAGTCAATTTTATACTCTCGCAGCCCTTTCCCATGAACACTCAACATATTTTCAATACCAATTCTCACGGAAAACGGTTCTTACAAGCACACCTCCTGCTTAAGTTTACTTATGCATAGATGACAAAATTGAAATAATAACGTCTCACCAAACTCAAATATGCAAAAGAAGTCAAACATTAATATAAACTCGTGCAAGTGCGCAAGGATGGCATAAAAGAAAAGTCGAGTAAAAATGCATATCAACTTCGAAACAACCCCATAGTGCAAAGCTTAAGATCATTCTAGGCATCAATAATGATGACAAAAAGAGACGACTTAGCATGCAGAACAACTCAAGCGGTCCGAGCAACTCAGGCGGCCCGAGCAACTTAGCATGCAGAACAAGAGAATCAAAGAGACGACTGCGCATCAAATGCTCATTATTATCGTACAGATGTATATGTCTACTAGATAACAACGCATTGTCCTTTCATTTGTACAGCCTCAAGGCTATAAATACATTATAACCTCCTCATTAGAGGGAGACCCGAAATTTCTTGGTAAACCACAAATCGAGAATTTCAGGTGAATAGTCAGCAATACAAAAACAATGGATGTAGGCCATTTCCTTAAAGCTGAACCACTTTAAAAATCTATTGTCTCATATTTACTTATTCATATTTATCTGTGATTAAAATAATTAAATTAAATCTAGTTTTTTACATCAATAGATTAGCTCCATCTGTGGTAATCGACTGTATTTAACGATTTTCACCAAAATAATTCATCATCTATGGCTGATAATCCAGAATCCAGTAATCGAAATGCTGGGATCCCTCCAAACCCTTCTGCTACCCCAAATATGCAAGATTTGGCAGGCATAATGGCTAATTTAGCTCAAAGGCAAACAGCCATGCAAGAGACCATGCGTCAACTAATACAAATTGTTCAAGGTGGATTGCCAGCCCAATCTGGACAATGAAGTGTTCAGAGAAATACCCATCTTCCTTCCCTAAGAACAAGGAGAACGATATTCCCAGACGAATCTCGATCCAAACGCACCGACTCATATCGTACTGAGAGATTTAATGATCCTTCTTATCAACCTGGTCGAACTTCTTCAGTATGAGCTGCAGACTCTCATCAAAATGTCACTTTATCTCCAGAAAGGACCAGTTCCCTTGAAAGATTGAGTAGAGTTTCTCCTTTTAATCATTTGGGCCCTAGGAGGAATAAAAGTCCTCCTAAGGTTGTGTCGAGGAAATCTCAACGACCATCCTATCTAAGGGAAGGCTCTGCCCAATCACGACTAACTACTCATAATGAAAGATCCCAAGAGGCAAATTCAACGCGTTCAGTTGCTCGAACCAATAGGATCGAAGAGGTAAATGATGCATGGAAGGGATCTATTCAGAGGTTGGAAGACAGATTAGGGGAAATGTCTAAGGCTAAGAATCCTCTGTAAAGAACTTTTGTCCAAGGGACACCATTTGTACAGGCAATTGTGGATTTTCCCACACCATTAAAATTCAAAGCTCCTATGGTGACGCCTAAATATGATGGAAAAACTGACCCTGTCCTTCATATAGAACAATACCAAGCTGCTGCCAATATCTATGCAGTTCCAGATGAGATGAGATGCAGGGCATTTTCAGGAACTCTTACCGAATCTGCTCATATATGGTATAATAACCTTCCTCGGGGGAAAATTGTGAATTTCTTTCAACTAGCAGAACTCTTTATTGGAAATTTCTATTTTCGAGCAAAGCTAGTCAAATGAGTAGCACACTTGCTAAGTGTTAGACAAAAAACAAGTGAAAGCACCAGGGACTATATTACTCATTTCAATAACGAGAAACTGGAGGTAATTGATTATGAGGAGAAAACAGAAATTACTACTCTGATGAGTGGACTATTGTCACATAAATTGTACTACACTTTAGCCAAGGATCCACCTAGGACCATGGCTTAACTGATGGCAAAAGCAGCCAAAAGCATGAATGCCGAGGAGGCTATGGCTGCGAAGAAGAATGCAGATAGTAATGAAACCAAGGTGGAGGCAAACAAGACCGAGAAGAAAGATCAGAAGAATAATGGTGGCAACAGGCAGCCAAAAGCAAAGCAAACACTGGAACAGTTAAAAAAGTTTGGAAATTATACTCCTTTGAAGGTAGATATAAACCACATTCTAGAAGAGATCAAGAATAGCGAGGAGCTAAACAGGCCAGAAAAAATGAAGGCAGATCCTGACAAGAGGAATAAGTCCAAATATTATGAATTCCATAAAGACCATGGTCACACGACCAAAAATTGCATAGCTCTCCAGAATGAAATTGAAGCACTCATTAGACGAGGAAAGATGGCTAAATATGTTGATCGTCAAAATGGTGAAAAAAGCAATGACTGAGCAAGGCAAAGATCTAGATCTCCCCGTCGAGCAAAAGAAGACAAGAAGAGAAGTAATGAAGAAAACCTAGAAGATGACCAAGATGACCCCGATCTCCCCAAAATACCAAAGCAGTCGGAACGTGAGGTATTTTCAATACATTTTGGATCATTTGAATGTAATGTTATTACAGGTGGAGATGTAGGAGGTGGGGATATGACTGCAGAGAGGAAAGCTTACCTCAACGAGGCTCAAGCTTGCTCGTACATTCAGCGAATAAACTTGGCCAAAGATGATCACCCGAGGAAGGTGAATAAAGACAAATTAGTCATTGGTTTCTCTAAAAATGACCTGGCAGGTGTACTGTATCTTCATGACGACCCATTAGTAATCAAAATGAGAATGAAGGAAGTAGTAATTTTATGAATATTGGTGGACAATGGTAGCTCGGCAGACATCATGTTCTACCCATATTTTGATAGTTTGAATCTGAAGCTAGCCCAGTTGGAGCCCTATAATAGACTTCTCCTTGGTTTTACTGGCGAGAAGGTTTTTCCACTTGGGACGATAAAGTTGGATATGCTTATCGGTATATGGCCTGCTTGCCGAACAGAAAGAGTACGCTTTTTTGTAATGGATAAAAATGTCCAATCAGCTTACAATATCATCATGGGAAGAGTAGGCCTGAAGATGTTCAAAGCATTACCATCTACTGTACATCAATGTTTAAAATTCCTAACCAATTTTGGAGTGGGAGTTGTGAAAGGCGGCCAAAAAGTATCCTGGGAATACTACTATTCATCTACCGAGCAGGAGGAGCGTGAAGAATCCAGGAAGAAAACTAATACTTACCAGGTGGATGAAATAGAAGATGCGGAGATTAAAACTTTAGATCCCAGAGACGAGTCTCAGCTCGTTAAGGGCTAGGTCATGGAGGCTACCGAAAATATCATTCTGTATAACGAGCATCCAGAACGAACAACTCAAATCGATGCATCATGGGATGCATCAATAAAACAAGAGCTGATAGCATTTCTAAGATGCAAAAAGCAGACTTTTGCATGGAGTCATGAAGATATGCCAGGAATAGACCCAAATTTCATGTGTCATGAGCTCAACATGAATAAGGAAATCAAGACAGTGAAGCGACGAAGAAGGGTATTCTGTCCCGAGAAGAACCAAGCCATACAGGAAGAAGTAGAGAAATTGCAAAAAGCCTCTTTTATTGAGGAAATCAAATATCCTGATTGGATAGCAAATGTTGTAATTGTGAAGAAGAAAAACAACAAGTAGAGGATGTGTGTGGACTTCACTGATCTTAATAAAGCCTGCCAAAAGGATCATTTTCCTTTACCTCGAATCGATCAATTGGTGGATGCTACCTCGGGACATGAATTATTGAGTTTTATGGATGCTTATTCTGGTTACAACCAGATTAAAATGAAGCCTTAAGACAGGGAGAGTACCTATTTTATCACCCCAAGTGGAACTTATTGCTATAATGTTATGCCTTTTGGACTTAAAAATGCAGGTGCAATATATCAGCGGCTGATGAATAAGGTGTTTGCAGAGCAAATCAGTCACAAAATGGAGGTTTATGTTGACGATATGCTGACGAAGAGAAAGAAAGCTGCTGATCATCTATTTGACCTAGGTCAAACCTTTGATCAACTAGAAAAATATCAAATGAAGCTCAATCCGACCAAGTGCATATTCGAAGTATGAGAAGGCATGTTTCTCGAATATATTGTTAATCAACGAGGAATTGAGGCAAACCCTGAAAAGATCAAGGCTCTATTGGAGTTGCGATCTCCAACTACGAAGAAGGAAGTACAAAGTCTCATAGGACGAGTTGCAGCACTTAAAAGATTTGTATCACAGGCAACAGACAGATGTCTCTTATTCTTCAAAACACTCCGAAAAACTTTTGAGTGGAATGATGAATGCGAGGAGGCCTTTCAAGAGTTGAAGAAGTATCTAGGGACACCTCCACTATTATCTTCACCAGTGATGGGAGAAAGACTATACTTGTACCTGGCATTTTCAGAAAATGCAGTAAGCTCAGCGTTGATAAAAGTGGAGGATGGAGTACAAAAACTAGTCTATTACGCCAGCAAAGATTTCCGAGGAGCAGAAATCAGATATCCATGGCTGGAGAAATTGGCATTAGCACTATTTGAAGCAAGCAGAAGAATGAGGCCATACTTCCAAGCCCATACTATAGTGGTGTACACCGACATGCCATTAAGGCAAGCTCTAGATGAGCCGGAGAAATCAGGAAGATTGATGTACTGGGCAGTGGAGCTCGGTGAATATGATATAATTTATGAGCCTAGGTCGTCGCTCAAAGCTCAGTAAATAGCGGACTTTATCACAAAGTTTACTCAAGAAAATGCCTCCGAAGAATAGGAGTTGAATACAGACCAACCTGTAGATATTACAGAATCATTAAATTTAAGCCCCGACCAACTTACGTCGGAAGGCAAGCAACAAAAAATTCCAGTAGAGCAAGAGAAGATGATTGACGAGCAGCGAGAAGTACGAGATGAGGACAAAAGGAAGTACAAGATATTCCACCAAGGAACTCTATCTGATCAAAAATTTGATGATAAGCTACATATATGGAATTTTTATGTGGATGGCTCTTCGTGCACTGCGGGCAGTGGAGCAGGGATTGATTTGAATAGTCTGGATGAGATTGATGTGGGTTATGCTCTGAGCTTTTAATTTAAATCTTCTAATAATGAGGCTGAATATGAAGCAATGCTCGTGGGTCTGAGCCTGGCCAAAACCATGAAGGCAGAGCAAGTCGTTGTGTACAGTGACTCTCAGTTAATTGTAAATCAAATCATGGGGGTGTATGCAGCAAAAGTAGAATTAATGGTCAGGTATCATGCAAAAGAGATAGAGGTTGTATCTAGTTTTACTACAATTCAGTTGATTAGAATACCAAGATTAAAGAATGCAAGAGCAGACGCCCTAGCTCGATTAGCATCAGCCACATGGATCGAGCTACGAAGAACAATCCCAATAGAAATCCTGGATGGTCAGAGCATCGACAAAGATCTGGCAATAAACTTCATCGCCCTTGATTTGGGGCCATCTTGGAGGGATCATATCAGGGCCTATATTGAAGAGGGGACTTTACCAACTGATAAACTCGCAGCCAAGAAACTAAAATTTAAAGTTGCTCGTTATGTATTGACCAGTGGCATTTTATATAGACGAGGAGTTATAGCAGGGCTACAAAGATGTGTCCACCCATCTGAAGTGAAAGATTTCATCGGAGAGGTTCATGAAGGGTCTTGTGGAGCCCATGTAGCTGGTCGGACACTCTTACAAAAAATAACCACGCAGGAGTACTATTGGCCAACGATGAATGCTGACTGTACAGCTTATGCTAAGAAGTGAGACAAATGCCAACGCTTCTTATCCATCCGAAAAACCCCCAGGCATTGTTAACACCCATAACGTCCCCTTAGCCATTTTCCATGTAGGGGATAAACTTGGTCGGGCCACTCCCAACGACCATGGGAAGATTCAAATACCTTGTGGTTACTGTGGATTATTTTACAAAATGGGTGGAAGTTGAGCCTCTCATTGATATGAAATACAACAAAGTCTATCAATTTATTGGGAAAAACATTATTTGCATATATGGTCTCCCACATGCGTTTATTACCGACCATGGAACCCAATTTGACAACGAGGAGTCTGCTGCATATTGTCATCAATTCAATATACTGAAAACCCACTCTACACCAGGCCATCCCCATAGCAATGGGAAACTGAGGTGACAAACAGAACGCTACTTAATGGATTGAATAAATGACTGGATGATGCAAAGGCAAATTGGATTAACAAGCTACACTCTGTGTTGTGTGCTTATCGCACCACACCACGAATAGCAATAGGAGAGTCCCCATACATACTGGCATTTGGGAGTGAGGCTATCATACCTGCTGAATTGGGTCAACCTACGCATAGAGTACTTAATTTTAATTCTCTTTTCAGTGACTTGATGAGAATATTAGACTTAGATATGCTCGAAGAAGTTAGGGAAGAAGTAGTAATAAGGACTGCATCATATCAACAACGAATAGCTTTGTTCTATAAAAAAAGAGTGAAGAAGTGTGATTTGAAGGAAGGGGATTATGCGCTGAAGAAAGTGATCCAAAAGCACAACAAACTGGAAGCCAACTGGCACGGGCCCTACAGAGTAACAGAAGTTGTTCGCCCAGGGACATACAGGATTGAAACCTTAGAAGGAGAAGAATTCAAGAATGCATGGAATGCAGAGCATCTGCGCAAATATTATCAGTAATTGTAATTCATATATAATTCAGTTTCTTTAATATGAATAAAGTGATGCTTCATCCAGTTTCTTTCTTTGTCAAAAAAAAAATTCGGAATATTAGTGCTACACATCAAATTCAGAGCAATTACCACCAACTTCGGTTAGTCGGGAACCAATTACCACCAACTCCGATTAGTTGGGAATCAATTACCACCAACTCTGGTTGGTCGGTAAATTAGTTACCACCAACTTCGGTTGGTCGGGAAACCAATTACCACCAACTCCAGTTGGTAGATAAATCAGTTTCCACCAACTCCGGTTGGTACCAACTCTGATTGGTCGGGAATCAATTACCACCAACTCCGATTGGTCGGGAACTAATTACCACCAACTCCGATTGGTTGGGAATCAATTACCACCAACTCTGGTTGGTTGAGAACTAATTACCACCAACTCCGGTTGGTCGGGAATTAATTACTACCAACTCCGGTTGGTCAGGAATCAATTACCACGAACTCCGATTGATCGTTAATCAATTGCCACCAACTTTGGTTGGTCAGGAACTAATTACCACCAACTCCAGTTGGTCAGTAAACCAATTACAATCAACTCCAGTTGATTAAACTAAGTAGGAACATGGGATGCAAATCATTTCATTTCTTAGGTGCATAGAGTGACAAGTCACTATAATCAAACAAAAAAAAGGACAAGTTCTATTATCCAAAGACAAAACAAAATGTACACATATTCACAAACACACAAGCGAGGATATTCTGCAAATTACTTCATTCAAATCAAGAAGAATTACATATGCTATGAAAAATACACTTCATAAAAAATCCTATTCTATTGGTTTTTTCCCTTCTACCTTTGAAACAGGTTCTGCTCCAGCAGGAGGATTATCTAAGGCATAAGGAGAATTTATCAAATTTACATCTCTCAGCATTCTAACATTCATCACAGAGGGCCGATCAAGAAGATGCTCTGGGCGAGATATATCAAAGTTGGCATGAAGATTGTAGTCGCCAAGATATTTGGAGATTAAGCATTAAGGAATTACCCGAGCAGGAATCCAACTGATGTAAAGCTGAAACGGAGGCACAGGAAAATCGAGCACTCTGAGTTCATAATAATCCCATAAATAGTGGCCCTGCACCAATTTCAACACACACAGTGCATTCAACCACCCTTGCTTGTACCCCTCATTATTTGACTGGTGGATCCGATCATCATGATGATAAAGGGCTTCATTATACCCAGCCATCCAAAATTCTCTGGGTTATTTGTAGAATTGATAAGTTAACCTCTCCAGTTGCTCGTGGATATTCTTCACGAAGATTTCCTTATTTTCTAAGGCGGAACTCTGAGTAGTGAGTTGTTCGCTGAGGTTTAAAATTTTCTTAGACATTTCTGTTAAAGCTTAGTTATTCGCCATCAATTGAAAAGCCTGATTCTCTAAAGAAGACTACGTTCTAGCTTCTTCAATGGTGACCCGACCAGCCCTAGCTTGTCCACGACAAGAAGACCTTGCTCATCCATGAGTAGATAAGGAGGGTCCAGCCCTTTTTAAAGTTTACAACTCATCTCTTAAGTTGGCATTTCCTACCTCCAAGAAAGAGAAACCTTCATCATTAACAGGGACCAAGTCTCCCGAGGAGGATGAAGACTTGAGTTGTTTTATCTCTTCTTGCAAAGCAATGTTTTCCTTCTCCAATAACTTGGCGATATGCTTGTGTTCTTCAACCTCAAGCTTCAGAACACTCTCTTTCTTCTCATAAGCAGAAATAAATTTATCATACCCTTTATCAGCACTCAATTGTTGATATTTCTTCTCGTATCCTTGATGCAAAAGTGTGGGGGACTCTGTTTACTGCTGCTAAAGTTCCTCGATTGTTCCTTAGAGGTCTTCAATCATCTCATAGTAGGCCACATTGTTGGCAACAGCACGATCGAGAAAGCACTTCAGGTATTGGTAAGCTTCGACTGCTCGTTTGGAAGTATCTGGACCAAAAATGTCAATGATTTGAGCCTCATTAAGATCTGCATGATGAGCTTTAAAATAGTCATTGCATTTCTTCATCAATTCTGTGTCATGAGCTGATCAGAGCTCCATCCTGGCCATAAACTAGTAAAGAGAAGAAATAAAAAGAATCAATAATAACAGACAGAGCAAGTAAAAGAGAAATTCAAAGTGAGCAACCAAAGTTCAAATTTTATTTCATCATAGAAGAAAATACAAAGTCTGAGGTTACATTCAAAAATAACAAAATAAACACCCGAACAACTCTACACCTTTTCCTTGTTCCCTACGACCTCCTCAAAAAGTTTGGAGGAAGTGATTAGTTGCTCGGAGGATAAAGTTAGCTGCTCGACAGAAGCGCTGGTGGGTTGGAATTGCTCGGAGAAAGTTTGAATAACTGGGACAGAAAGGGCCTAATCTCTAATCATCATAGAAGATTCATCTGAGGCAGCTTCATCCTCTTCTTCTTCTCTAGGAGAAGGAGGAGAGCCATGAGTGTGCTGCTGGAATAATTCAAAATTCTTAAAAACTTTCAGCTCCTGTAAGGCTACAACCCATCCATCCCTAAAGTATTTAAGACTGACGTATTCTATTTGAGAGGACATGGCAGCCAGACCCTTATTGCAGCCTTTATCCCAACCAGCACTGAATAATTTTTTAACTGCCTTCTTCCTTTTTGCCTTATCTGAGGAGGTCCTTTCCCTAAGGAGCTCCTCGGCAACCTTCAACTTCTCCTCCACCTCCTTTTTCTGTCGTTTAACATATTGAAGTTTAACAACTTCATCTTCATCATACTTGAGCTTAGCCTCAAGCTTCTTGTTTCTCTGTTCAAAGTTTTTGTGGCTTTGCTCAGATTCCTTCAACTCCTTATCCAAGTCCTTGGAGGCATTCACGGCCTGATTTCTGTCCAGCTCAATGGACTTGAGTTGCTTCTCCCAAGCAACCTTATCTTCCTCGTATTTTTTACGAGAATCTTTTAGAGATTGGATCAGCCCAACAAAATCTTCCTCTACTCCTCCCGAGTAACTTGAATCCTTGATAGCTTCATCCTTCTTCAAAATACTATTGAAACACGTCACCTTCTGAAAAAAGAAATACCTTTGAGTCAATACAAAATATTAGAAAGTAAGCAACTCAAGTCAATAATACTTACTGAGGCAATGTGTTGAGAATCCATAGTAGTGATTCTCTCATGAGAAAGAGTATCTTCAATGCCTTGGACTTCTGGAACAGTCCAAGATTTTACCAAGCCCACAGCAGAGCTCGGTGGAACAAAGGTTGGAATGCCACCTTCAATAGTTGAAGGTTGAGAGACAAGTTCAGCAGGTCTCTCAGTAGAACTTTTCTTTAACCTCCTCGGGGGAGCAGGAGCATTTTCAACTAAAGACGTTATCTTTATTGGTGATATGACAATAACCTCACTCGGAGGAGAGATGGCAAAAGTCTTGCTCAAAGCCACAGGGGGCTTCTCTCCAGTCTTCTTGGCAGTAGCAGGAGGAAGTACATCAATGGTTCTCGTCCCCTCTTCTGGGACATTTTGTTTACTTTTCTTTACCTCCACGTTGGTAGAAGCATATTTATCAAAGAAGGCAGGAGCTCTTCTCTTCTTCATTATATCACTGATGGGAATATTCGACTCAGAGGAAGAACCCTCTAGGCTAGTCTCAGAGGCTGGTACTTGGTCAAGATTAACCACGACTGGATGAGGACGAGCAATAAAAGATGAATTATAGCTCTTATATTACAACAAGTAAGAGGTAGATCTGATATGTTCCTCGACAATTGATTGGTGAAAATCCCAGATAAGTACAACATCAAAGTATTGGCAAAACTCCAAACACAGGGGATTTGGAGGGAAATAAAAGCCACATTCAGTTATAAAAAGATTGGGGAACCAATGTCCCTTAGTCAAAGAAAATTAATCAGAAGGTTCAGAAAGTTCTTCCAAAATAACCCACGAAGGGATTGAAAACTCATATCAAAATTTGTCTAAAGATTCAATAGGATAAACCATAGCGAATAAAATAAAGAGGAAGGAAGAAAATCTTACAGAGAAAATAGAGATCAGTTGTCAATGAACGATGGAAAGAACGAAGGCACAAGACAGAGAAAAGATGAAGAGTTCAAAGATGCAAATTTGAAAAGTGAAACAAGACAGGATTTCAGCCGTGTTTAAATACTTTACCTCTGGAATAGAGAAAGGCAATGATTACAAGGGAAAACGTCTGCATTTTCGGTGGTTAAAAGAAGAAAAGGGCACGAATATCGAAGGGGCTATGAAAATTCAAAATACTTTAAAATCCTGATACTATGCACTCAAAAAGGAGTTATATACAACGAAAGTTTGCCTAAAATCCATAAAAACCGAAAATCTAAGGAGCAAAATGTTCCACACTCTACTTTAACTTCAACTGTGAAACATTAGGGGCTTCTGTTGATACCAAATTTAGTCTGCTGACGTGGATCAGTCATTGGGAGACACATGTCAACCTACGTGGAACTTACAAACACTTTCAACGAAAAACATACTGCCTCCGAGCATCTTAAGCTCCCTGACCAACTCAGGCGTCCCGAGCAACTGGAGTTCTTAGAGGAACTTCAGCGTTTTGAGAAACTCAAGCGATCCGAGCAACTCAGGTGGCCCGAGCAACTTAGCATGCAAAATAAGAGAATCAAAGAGACGACTGCGCATTAAATGCTCATTATTATCGTACAGATGTATATGTCAACTAGATAACAACACATTGTCCTTTCATTTGTACAGCCTCAAGGCTATAAATACATTGTAACCTCCTCATTAGAGGGGGACCCAGAATTTCTTGGTAAACCACAAATCTAGAATTTTAGGCGAATAGTCAGCAATACAAAAACAGTGGATGTAGGCCATTTCCTTAAGGTTAAACAACTTTAAAAATATATTGTCTCATATTTACTTATTCATATTTATCTGTGATTAAAATAATTAGATCAAATCTAGTTTTTTACATCAACAGGTGGGTATAATGAAGCTTTGGGACATTATGATGATAGACTTCAACAAGCCCAGAATGAGTCCTACAAATGGGGTTAGATAAACGCTTTAATTGTGCTGAAGGTGGATGGGAATGACTCTCTATGGGAATTGTATGATCCGGGATTGCTGCAGATTGATAATCATCCATTTAAGTTGGATGTTAATTGCGTACCTATTCACCATATTCCCCAATTCTTGATTTCTAAGTACTTAGGGGACTATGAACTGAATAATGAACTAGAGATCGCCTGTCCTCCACATTTTCTTGACCGTCCAAGCAGCAGCTGAAGCCCTTATACTTTTGACCTAATTGAGTCTATATTGTATAAGTGCTCATCTAGATTGGAAATTGTGATAAAATTATGTCCTCCCTAGTATCCAATGAACCTTAGAAGTTGGTTTGCTACTTCATCTCTTTATCTTGTTTTGATCAAGATCAAATTTCAACACTCACACACAGTAGAATTTATTTCTTGCATATCATACTGCATAATAATGTGTGAACATATGTTGAGTGTGTTTAAATCCCTAAGTTGGAATTTAATATTTTTTTTGGATTTTTTAAACATTTTTTAAATAAGGTTTTATTAATTAAAACTTGATTTAAAAGTTTTGTGGTCAATTTGTAAATATTATTTGTTGGGTATTTTGGCCTAATGTTACCTTGGGTAGAATTCGAAAGCGGAGTAAACTTTGGGGTGTGGTTTTAATTAGTTTCAGACACGCGTTTCACATCCTGTTATTGCCCAACACCTGTCTTCATCTGATTGGCTAGAACTGTGTTTGTTTACTGAGTTAAAAACGCGTATGGTTTTAGCCCTTGGATCGTTAGTTATCAACGATCTGCATGTTGTCTTGGTGAATCCCAGTACAAATTTCTAAACTAATCAGGATTCGTTTAATCACCGCGTTATTAGAACCCTTCGATCTAAGTCAATTTGACTTGACTTAATCCTGGCCCTTGCTTTTGATCGAATCTCTCGAACCTTCTCTTCACCCTATAAAAGAGAGAAATTGAGAGAGAGAAGAGAGAAAACAGAGAGAAGAGAGAGTGTTAGAAACCCTAACCTGTTTCGTCAAATCCTCTTCCATCCAAACTCAAACATTTCTTTAAAACTCCATATCCAAAACACTAATCTGAGTGTTTTTGAGTGATTGAGAGTTTGAGTTCAGTTTGTTACTGCTGCTATAACCTCTTGTTCGTTAGATCTTATTTTCAACTTAAACGTTTACTTAGATCTACTTTCTGATCTCATAGAAATTTCAGATCTGAGTTATTCATGTTACATTACACTTAGTTTCATTCTTTATTTCTCATCTTGAGAAATATATTGTTGATTATTTTCTATAAAACGTTTGCTTACATTGAAATCAACAATAAATGCTTTCTGTTTCTAGTTCTTGTAAAACTAAACCTTTGACCTAGTTGGAATCACACTTAGAGGTTTTCAATCTCGAAAAACTTTTCTAAATTCTGAGATTGATTAAGACCTTGTCTGTCTTCCTAGCAAGGTATCCGTGGATTCTGGGAATGATTTAAAGGTCAAATAAGGCGCAAAGTTTTGTAAGAAGAAAGAAAAATAAAATATTACAGCATATAGTGTTACTGTAATTTGTTAGGACTGTTTGTACTTAATAAGTGTGTGTGTGTGTGTGCATGCATGTGTTAGAGAGCACCTTCACAAACACTTTCACCCTACAATACGAAAAGTGTTGGTCTGAGTTGTTTGCATGTTAGTTATATAGTTTGTAACTCATATATTTGTTTTAGTGGATTTTTCATTTTACTCCGTAGAGGGAGTCGTGGATGTTTCCTCAATTGGTGAGGTTTTACCACGGAAAAAACATCGTGAACATAATCTTTCTACATCTCCTCATCTCATTCTTGGTTGTGCTGAGTTTAAATTTTTTAAACTACTTTATAAACCTGTTATTCAAAACTTGAATAGATCTCGTACATACTGATTCGTTAAACACATCTTGTGTTCAAATAGTTTGGTTTTTACGAAAAGAGTCTCTTAAAAAAACAGATTGGAGTTACTTATATAGTTTATTTTTCATTAACGGCTTTAGTAACATTTTTCAATTGGTATCAGAGTTTGGTAAACTGCTTTCAAAAGAGATCCTGTGTTTCTGAAATTGTTTTCTGAAATCAAATATTGACGAGAAAAATGAAAGATTTGGTAACTTGACCAGACCTCCAATCTTTGATGGAACCAATTTTGCTTACTGGAAAGTAAGGATGATTGCCTTCATTCAAGGAACTCTGGGAGATGATGTCTGGGACATAGTTGAAAATGGTTACATTTTTCCTACTAAACCAGCCAACGAAGGAAGTAATGAGAGGGTTAAGAAAGCTCTAAGTGAGTTCAGTCAAGAAGAGAAAAGAGTTTCTCGAAATAATAATAAAGGAAAGAATGCCATATTTATGTCCATAAATGAACATGAGTTCAAAAGAATCTCATCCTGTACCACTTCTAAGGAAGCTTGGGACACCTTGGTTACTGCTCATGAAGGAGACACTAGAGTTAAGACTGCTAAAACCCAAATGCGTATTCAGCAGTATAACTCCTTAATTATGTCTGAGACTGAGTCATTTGATGACTTCTATATGAACTTGACAGATATTGTGACCAAACTGCATGCTAATGGGGTGACTTATGACAGACATGAAATTGTATCTAAAATTCTAAGATCATTACCACAGAAATTTGATAACAAAAGATATGCTATTGAGGAAATGTGTGATCAAAATCTCACTCCTGAATTACTCAGTAGTAAACTAAGAACTGTGGAAATGGAACTAGAATTTAAGAAACAATTGACTCAAACCCATAGGAAACAGACTAGTTCCAATCTAAGCTTCTCTTCTAAGTTAACTAAGCCTAAACTTATATTCCCTACTTATGATTCTGATGAGGAATGCAACATAGAGAGTTTGGACAATCAGATTGCCTTAATTACTAAACAGTTTAAGAAAAATATTAATTTTAGAAACAAAGTGGCAAATAAACAAGGGAATTCAAATTATCCAACTTTCTCTAATCACAGGCCTCAAGAGAAAAACCATGACAAAAATCACAAGGACTCTCACATCAGACCTAATAGAGACCTTAAGAAGACTGAATGCTATAGATGTGGTAAACTGGGGCACATTGCTCAAGAATGTAGAGTTAACTTGAACACTCAAAACAAACACACTAGAGCTAACATTTGCAAAACATGGGATGATTCAAGTGTTCTGAAAAGGAGGAACCTGAGTCATCTGATGTTTTTGATCCTTGCATGTCCTTCTTTGACAAGATCATATATAATGATGATGTGATTATGCCTGTGTATGAGAATGCTTATAGTAATTATACTCCTGCTATTGAGAATCATGTTTATACTGGTTTAGACGCTTTGATTACTGAGAATGTTGGATGTTCTACCTCGGGGTGTGTGGGTCAAAGGGATAGCGATAATGACTATGTCAATGGGTGTGTGAGTTTAACAAATGAATCCTTAGGGGTCACTCCACACACCACACTTAGTGACTCGAACAATGAAGACCTCCCTGACATTCACACACTTTATGATAAAACTCTCAAGAAAAGCACTAAACTAGAAAATATTGTGAAAGATCTCACTAAGAAGTTAGAAGATCTAAGCCTAATGGTTAAACTAAATGCTGAAGAGTATACTACCCAATGTTTGACTCATAAAAGAGAAATCAAAATGTTTGATGAAAAACTCAAATATTTAAAAGAAACAAATGAAACTCTCGAGAAAAAACACAATGGGACATTGTTAGAATTGTAGCAAACTAAAGAAAAGACAGCAACTGTTTTCAAAAAATTTACAAAATTTGAAAATAATTCAAAATGTTTTGATGAATTTGTTGTTGAATCAAAAACCAATTCTGATGATCAAACTGGAATAAGGTTTGACCCAATTTGAAAACACAAACAAAATCTTTTGAAACTATCAAGTTTGTGTTAGGAGGCAAAAGACCTATTGAAACATGCCCAGACTTTCATTCTCTAAAAACTGAATTTGATTCAAAAAATCAAAATTTTAACATTGGGGAATCAAGTTTCTCTAAACATGAAAGTTCACCTAAGGCTAAATACGTCTGCCCTTCTATTAGGAAGAGTGAGTCCGCATTCAAGACTGTCACACCTAGGAATAGAGTTCAGACTCAAAACTCTTCAAAACCTTTGTTTAGAGACTTTCCTAAGGAGACCTCAATTATGAGCAATCTTTATTACTCCTACTGCGACATATATGGTCACTCTTTTGATAGTTTCTATGCTAGGATACTAGTTAAACCTGTCTATAATCCTCATATCTATCAGAACTTTAACTATTCTAGGAGGAACCGAAACAATAATATACTTCCTCGACAGCCAGATAGAAACTCTAATTATAAAAAGAGAAAGACCAAACCAAAAAGAACATTTCCTAGAAGGAATCCTAAGCACTTTCCTAAACCAAATGCTCAAGTCTTTCACAAAATTCAAAATCATGCGCAAAACATTTTTCAACAAAAATCCAAAGCTCGCAAATTTTATCAATTGAGAGCTAATAAGCGCAAGATGAAAACTAAGGCAATTTGGGTTAGAAAAGATGATCTATTACCTCAGATGAAGTGTAACGTTGTTGGTACTGCTTTAAAAGATGAACACACATCATCTGGTTGGTATTTAGACTGTGGATGTTCTAATCATATGACTGGTGATCTAACTAAACTTTTAAATAAAACCATATTTTCTGGTGGTAAAGTCATTTTTAGTGATGGAGTTTCATCTCAAATCATAGGCAGAGGAACTCTCCAAGAAGATGGGCTTCCTATTCTTCAAGATGTTCTTCTAGTTAAAGGTCTTAAGGCAAATCTACTTAGCATATCGCAATTTTGTGGCTCAGATCATACTGTTACCTTTTCAAAGAACAATTGCAAAATTTTAAATGAAAAAGGTGAATGCATAATTACTGGATTCAGAACTCCTGACAATTGCTACACTGTCATGAACAATTCTGAAATCTGTAATGTTGCCAAAATGGATGACAATGAGATACGGCATAACAGAATGGGTCATATAAATTATGATAACCTTAGTAGACTGACCTCTTAGGAAATAGTTAGAGGAGTTCCTAAAATTAAACTTATACCCAATCTTATCTGTGGTTCCTGTCAAGAAGGTAAAATTGTTAAGGTACCTCATAAGAAAGTCAAAGATATTCTTACCTCTAATCCCTTAGAACTCATCCATATGGACCTAATGGGTCCCTCCCAAACTGTTAGTCTTTGTGGACACAGTTACATCCTAGTTATGGTTTATGACTTCACTAGATTTACCTGGGTAGCCTTCTTAAAACAAAAGTCTGAAACATTCCAAACCTTCCTAAAAATTCTTCTTAGGATTGAAAATGAGAAGGATACTCAAGTGAATAGAATTCGTAGTGATAGAGGTGGTGAATTCAAAGACACTGGTATTGTAGAATACTGTGACTATAATGGTTATAAACACGAGTTCAGTGCTCCCAAGACCCCTCAACAGAATGGTATTGCAGAGAGAAAGAATCGTACCCTTCAGGAGATGGCACGTGTTATGTTACATGCCAAGAATTTACCTAAATAATTTTGGGTAGAGTCCATTCGTACTGCTTGTCACATTATAAATAGGGTCTATCTTAGAAAGAATTCTAAACAAACCCCTTACGAACTTTGGTATAATAAAAAGCCTAATCTCAAATACCTTACAACCTTTGGCAGTACTTGTTACGTATGTAAAGATAGGGAACACTTGTCCAAATTTGAGAGCCGGGGAGATAAAGCCATATTTCTAGGATATTCACCTAACAGTAGAGCTTATCGAGTGTATAATCTTCAAACTAAAACCTTTATGGAATCCATAAATGTAATTGTTAGTGACAATACTGTAGAAAGCAAGACTAGTGAATTTACTATTGAGCAAGAGTCTACAAATATTTTAGAAAATGACTCCTCTGTAATAGATAATTCATTACCTATTGAGACACCTGAGGTACCTAACTGGGTTTCTAAAGATCATCCCATAAATAACGTAGTTGGTAACCCTAGTGAGCCAGTGCGTACAAGATCCCAACTCAGAAACTATGCACATTATGCATGTTTTGTTTCCCTTGTGGAACCAAAGAATGTAAATGAGTCATTGAATGACTCTCACTTGATTTCTGCTATGCAGTAAGAACTTTTACAATTTGTCATTCATGATGTTTGGTATCTTGTTCCACGTCCTGATCACAAAAAGGTTGTTGGCACATG
Organism: Sambucus nigra; assembly: GCA_949130495.1. Classification (NCBI taxonomy): domain Eukaryota; kingdom Viridiplantae; phylum Streptophyta; class Magnoliopsida; order Dipsacales; family Adoxaceae; genus Sambucus; species Sambucus nigra. The sequence continues at coordinate 575,072,216 of OX422215.1, read as the reverse complement.
TTGAATTTTCAAAAATAAGACTGATGAAAATGGGATAATAATTAGAAATAAAGCTAGATTAGTTGCTCAAGGATACTCTTAAATAGAAGGAATAGATTTTAACGAGACCTTTGCTCCTGTTACTCGTTTAGAATCTGTTCGTCTTCTTTTTGCTATAGCTTTCCACATGCATTTTACACTGTACCAAATGGATGTCAAATCTGCGTTCCTTAATGGAATACTGGCTAAAGAAACCTATGTAGAACAACCTAAAGGGTTCATTGACCCTAAACATCCAAATCATGTATTTCGTCTGAAAAAGGCTTTGTATGGCCTTAAACTAGCTCCTAAAGCTTGGTATAAGCGTCTTTCCAATTTTCTTTTAGATAAAGGTTTTAAAAGAGGCGGAAATGACCAAACTCTTTTTATCAAACATTTTGACAAACACATCACTATTGCTCAAGTTTATGTTGACGATATTATATTTGGATCAACTTCTCCCTCAGAAGTCAAATCCTTCTCTGAAACAATGCATAAGGAATTTCAAATGTCCCTTATGGGGGAGCTATAATTCTTCTTAGGCCTTCAAGTCAAACAAAATTCAGAAGGATTATTTGTATCGCAATCCAAGTACGCTTTAGAGATAGTAAAGAAATTTGGCCTCGAGAGTGCTAGAGATGCTAAAACGCCCATGAGTACTACGCTAAAACTTATCAAAGACGAAAATGGAAAATCTGTAGATCCTACTCAGTATCGTAGTATGATAGGCACCTTACTATACCTTACTGCCTCGCGCCCTGATATTATATATGTTGTATGTGTATGTCCTCGATATCAAAGTATCCATAAAGAGAGCCATTTGAATGATGTTAAACGTATCATTAAATATGTAAAAGGCACTCTAAATCTAGGACTTTGGTACACTAATGACACACCAAGCACTATAATTGGGTACACTGACGTTGACTGGGCTGGGTGTACTGATGATAGTAAAATCACATCGGGAGCATGTTATTATATAGGTAATAACTTGGTAGGATGGAGTAGTAAAAAACAAAACTGCACATCACTCTCAACAGCTGAATCTGAATGCATAGTCGCTGGTAGCTGTTGTGCTCAATTAATGTGGCTTAAACAAATGCTAAGTGATTATGGTATTCAAGAAAACTAATTGCATCTCTATTGTGATAATCAAAGTGCGATTAATATTTCTAAAAACCCTGTTCAACACTCGCGAACAAATCATATTAAAATAAGACATCATTTTATACGCGAAATGGTTGAATCTAAGGAATTAGAAATCAATTATCTTCCTACTGATCTATAACTCGCAGATATGTTTACCAAACCTCTAGATTATAATAGATTTATTTCATTACGTAAATCTATTGGTATGGTTTATGCTGACTAATAACTTTGCTGTTTATCCAAGTTTTTCCCTTTGTCCATTTGAGACAAAATGGGGGAGAAATTTGAGTCTATTCAATTCTTTCATATGCTAAACAGCTTGATCTTAGTGATTTATTACAGGTTCTTATTGTACAGTTACTGTCAACAGTTGTAATAGGGTATTCAAATGTACTTAGTTGAGTTATGTGCTTTTTGATTTCTAGGTATTGGGTAGATAGAATTATGATAGGAATAAGTTTTTCTTATTTTCTTGTTGCCCTACGAGTCCTAGATGACTCAAAGGAGATTTTGTCTCATATTTCCAAAGGGGGAGATTGAAGCCCTTATACTTTTGGCTCAATTGAGTCTATATTGTATAAGTGCTCATCTAGTTTGGAAATTGTGACAAAATTATGTCCTCCCTAGTATCCAAAGAACCTGAGAAGTTGGTTTGTTACTTCATCTCTCTATCTTGTTTTGATCAAGATCAAATTGCCAACACTCACACACAGTAGAATTTATTTCTTGCATATCATACTGCATAATAATGTGTGGACATATGTTGAGTGTGTTTAAATCCCTAAGTTGGAATTTTAATAATTTTTTGGGATTTTTTAAACATTTTTAAAAAAGGTTTTATTAATTAAAACTTGATTTAAAAGTTTTGTGGTCAATTTGTAAATATTATTTGTTGGGTATTTTGGCCTAATGTTACCTTGGGTAGAATCCGAAAGCGGAGTAAACTTTGGGGTGTGGTTTTAATTAGTTTCAGACACGCGTTTCAGATCCTGTTATTGCCCAACACCTGTCTTCATCTGATTGGCTGGAACTGTGTTTGTTTACTGAGTTAAAAATGCGTATGGTTTTAGCCCTTGGATCATTAGTTATCGACGATCTGCATGTTGTCTTGGTGAATCCCAGTATAACTTTCTAAACCAATCAGGATTCGTTTAATCACCGCGTTATTAGAACCCTTCGATCTAAGTCAATTTGACTTGACTTAATCCTGGCCCTTGCTTTTGATCGAATCTCTCGAACCGTCTCTTCACCCTATAAAAGGGACCCTACTCTCAGACTTCGAAGACTTTTGCCATTTTCATTTCCTCTAAGAAATTGAGAGAGAGAAGAGAGAAAACAGAGAGAAGAGAGAGTGTTAGAAACCCTAACCTATTTTGTCAAAGCCTCTTCCATCCAAACTCAAACATTTCTTCAGAACTCCATATCCAAAACACTACTCTGAGTGTTCTTGAGTGATTGAGAGTTTGAGTTCAGTTTGTTATTGCTGCTATAACCTCTTGTTCGTTAGATCTTGTTTTCAACTTAAGCGTTTACTTAGATCTACTTTCTGATTTCATAGAAATTTTAGATTTGAGTTATTCATGTTACATTACACTTAGTTTCATTCTTTATTTCTCATCTTGAGAAATATATTGTTGATTATTTTCTATAAAACGTTTACTTACTTTGAAATCAACAATAAATGCTTTATGTTTCTAGTTCTTGTAAAACTAAACCTTTGACCTAGTTGGAATCACACTTGGAGGTTTTCAATCTCGAAAAACTTTTCTAAATTCTGAGATTGATTAAGACCTTGTCTGTCTTCCTAGAAAGGTATCCGTGGATTCTGGGAATGATTTAAAGGTCAAATAAGGCAAAAAATTTTGTAAGAAGAAAGAAAAAGAAAATATCACAGCATATAGTGTTACTGTAATTTGTTAGGACTGTTTGTACTTAATAAGTGTGTGTGTGTGTGTGTGTGTGTGTGTGTGTGTATGTGTGCATGCATGTGTTAGAGAGCACCTTCACAAACACTTTCACCCTACAACACGAAAAGTGTTGGTAATAAGATCTTGTGAACAAAGAGTCGACGTAAAGTGCTGGAACAAATCAGAATTTAAAAAACTGGGAGAACTACATCTACAACAGAACTGCAGAGAAGTTTTAAGGACACCAGAGGGTACATTCCTAAACTTATATAGGTCTGAGTTGTTTTCATGTTAGTTATATCGTTTGTAACTCATATATTTGTTTTAGTGGATTTTTCAGTTTACTCCGTAGAGGGAGTCGTGGATGTTTCCTCAATTGGTGAGGTTTTACCACGTAAAAAATATCGTGAACATAATCTTTCTACATCTCCTTATCTCATTCTTGGTTGTGCTGAGTTTAAATTTTTTAAACTACTTTATAAACCTGTTATTCAAAACTTGAATAGATCTCGTACATACTGATTTGTTAAACACATCTTGTGTTCAAATAGTTTGGTTTTTATGAAAAGAGTTTCTTAAAAAAACAGATCGGAGTTACTTAAATAGTTTTTTTAATAAACGGCTTTAGTAACATTTTTCAGCAGCAATACCAGGATGCTTCAGAACCTTAACTTCATCAACTCTCCTTTTAATTTGGATGATCTTCCAGTGCACATAGATCCTGTCTCTAAAGCTGAAGGAAAACATCATGTAGAATAAACTTTTGTATTTTGTTTTTCCATGTTTGTGCAACAATATGTACTCATTTAATTTTAATGAAAAGCTTATTTTATGAAAGGATCAACTTTTATTTAATCTTGGAATGTCTTTGAATGTTTTCTTAGTTTTAGACTATGAATGGATCAACTTTTAGTTAATCTCTAGTTTTTTATCGGTTCTATTGACATCCTTAGGATTATCCTATGTTTTATACCAATTACCAATGTTTCACTATTGTTCTACTAATGTACCTAAATTTTATTGTAATTTCATTAGTTACCTTAGTTCCCAGACGTGAGTGTAACATTTGTCCATCTCTTAGCCCAATTTAGATGAAAATTATTCATTCGGGTCTTCATTAACCAAGCATTTGGAACTTATGATTTTTCCCTGCATGGTTTTATATGTTTGATGCCGACCGACTTTGTCAGTGTCTTAGTTGATACCGACCAACATTATTGGTAGCCTTCATTGATGTCAACCAACTTTATTGGTGGCCTTGGTTGTTACCGACCAACTTTTTTGGTGGCCTTAGTTGTTATCGACCAACTTTGTTGGTGGCCTTCATTGATGCCGAACAACTTTATTTGTGGCCTTAGTTGTTACCGGCCAACTTTGTTGGTGGTCTTCACTGTGTTTGTAAGTGTATAGCACTATTACTCCAAAAAAAAAATAACAATTTTGGGAAAGTCATGTTCTCATTAAATTTAAAGGGAACTGAGTACAACATAACTACATTTAATGATAATACTTCTTCAAGTGTTGTGCATTCCATGGGTTCTTGAATTCTTCCCCTTCCAAAGTTTCAATCTGATATGTGCCTGATCGGATAACCAGTAATACGATAGGGCCCATTCTAATTGGCTTTCAGTTTATTTTTCTTCTGAATCACTTTCTTCAAAATGTAATAGCCCTCTTTTAAATTGCTCGGCATGATCCTCTTGTTGTAGAAACGTGTAGTCCTTTACTGATAGGCTTCATTCCTTAAAGTTACATTTTCACGTACTTATTCTAGCATGTCTAAATCCAACCTTCTCATCAAATCGCTGATCGAGGTATTGAAGTTAAGAACTCTATGCATAGGTAAACCTATCTCAACATGGATTACGGCTTCAGTACCAAACACCAATAGGTAGGGAGTTTCTCCAGTAGCTATTCTGGAAGTTATTCAGTAAGCCCACGGGACTGAATGCAGTTCATTGATCCAATTTACTTTTGCATTTTCCAACCTTTTCTTCATCCCGTTCAAAAAATTTCTATTAGTTACCCATGTTTGACAGTTGCTTTGAGGATGGCCAGGAGTAGAGTGGATTTTTTGGACATTAGACTGAGCGCAATAAGAAGCGAATTCGTCGTTGTCAAACTGTGTGCCATGATCAGTTATAAAGGCATAAGGTAAGCCATACCTACATATAATACTTTTCCTGATGAACTAATAAACCTTTTCATAAGACATATCAATCAATGGTTTAGCTTTCACCCACTTTGTAAAATAATCAATGGATACAACTAGGTACTTGAACCTTCCTCGGGTGGTTGGTAGGGGCCCGACCAAGTCAATTCTCCACATAGCAAAAGGCCAGGGTGAAGTTATTGGTGTTAAGAGAGCTTATGGTACCTTGCGTATACTGGAAAACCTGAGGCACTTATCACATTTCTTGGAAAAATCTACACAATCTGCTCACATGGTTGGCCAATAGTACCCTTGTGTGTGTATTCTTCGTAATAACGTTCTTCCTGTTATATGGGCTCCACAGTACCCTTCATGGACTTCTTCAATCAAATCCTTTATCTCAGCTGGATGCACAGACAGTTGTAGACCAGCAGTTAATCCTCTTTTGTATAACATACCACCATCTAGCACATATCTTGCAGCTTTGTATTTAAGTCTCTTAGCTTCAGGTAGATCAGATGAAAGAATCCCATCTTCAATATATGCTCTTATGGGGTCCATCCAAGATGTCCCCATATCAACTTCAATAAAGTTAACCATTAGATCTTCATCAATGCTCCTATTAGCAAGTAGATCAATAGGAATAGTTCTTTGTATCTTCGCTTTGGTTACTGAAGCTAACCGACCAAGTGCATCTTCTCGGGCGTTCTCTAATCTTGGAATCCTGACCATTTGAACTTCTAGCAAGGTGGCAATTACTTCCAAAGTTTTAGCCAAATATCTGGTCATCAGTTATCCTTTCGCTGCATAGAACCTCAACACATGATTTACATCTAACTGCAAATCACTTTACACCACAACTTGCTTGGCTTTCAGTGATTTAGCTATATTTAAGCCAATAATCACAGCTTCGTACTCTACCTCATTACTAGAGGCTTCAAATTCGAAACGTAGGGCGTACTTGATACGACGCAAATATTGCGTATTTCACCCGTTAACCTACGCCTTATTAGCCCCTTTGGGTATCTTAATCCCTATACTTATGCTCGTTAACCAGATAACCTCGAATTTCTATGTTAACATGTTTTGCAGGGGTTAATTGAGCTTTTGTAGGTATTTGGATGCTTAGTATGAAGTTCGGACGCTTTCCGGAAATGTTTCGTCGACTTTTGTAGCTTCGGGGGCATTTTAGTAATTTCATCATTCGGGTTTGAATCCCGAGCTCTTCAGGGAAGTTGGAGACCTTTGATTTCTCTTCGCGCGGCCACCGACGGTGCATAATTCCGAGTTGTAATGATGGAGTTATGGCATTTTTAGGATGGTTTTTACTTCAAATTCACACTCAAGGCCACATTCAAGGGAATTTTTGTCATTTTATATTTGGGTTTTTTGGCCCAATGTCTTCTTGGATGTTGTAGTCCTTTGACCTATCTTCGCGTATCCTCTGACCGTGCCTCATTCTGAGCTATAACGAAGAAATGGCGGCATTTTCCGTAAAACAGGACAAAGTTGCAGAATTCATACCTGTAGGGGCGAATGGATTCGGCCCAAAACCGAATCGATTCGGAATGCTGCAGAATTACAGCTGCGAACTTCCCCTATTTTTTAATCGATTCGGACCATTTCTGAATCGATTCGGCCCTCCAGATTTTTGGTTTTCTTCCCTTTTATTACAAGTTTGTCATAGGATATTTTGTATATAACACTTTCTCTTCATTTTGAAGAGAGAAAAAATTCATTTTTAGGTTAGAGAGGAGGGGATTTATGGGTTTGGCTTATCTCTCCTAGGATTGACACCATTTGGGTTGTGTAAGTTACTATTCATCTTCCCCTCCATTTATATTATTTGCTATTCTTTGTTTAAGCTTCGTTCTCTTGATTTATTGCTTTGATTTATTAGTTGTTGGTAGTTCAATTCTTGTTTTCTTTGGTAATTAGTTATTTTACTTAGTTTAATCATGTGTAGTGAGTAGTTTTACGGGTTGGGATTGCGTTTCCGCCATTAATGGGCGTCGAGCTCCAAAAGTTAGGTTTTGGGTAAAATTGCATTTAATTGAAACCTCGCGTATTAAAGTCGGATTATTATGCGTTTAACTTTCTTTGTCACGTAACATTAGTGTTTATAGCGATTATCCGAATTTAATCCGCGTGTGACCATTTTTGATTAAATGTTTAATCTCGCAACTTTGGGTTAAATTCCTTATTGTGTGATGTTTATGATTAATTAAAAATGCTCGATTAAATGTTTTTGAACCGAAACTCTAATTAGTAGTTGTTTCGATCCATTTGGTAGAATGCGATCCCGATCCTCTCTTTACTTTTTTGTAACGTAACTTATTCTTTTTCTTTTATCACCATTTCCAACCTATCATCTTTTACACTTTTATTCTTGAAGTTTTAAAGTAATTAACATTTAAAATTCAATAACTCCCTAAGGATTTCTTACGATACCCGACTTACCGATGTGCTTGCTTGTCAAGTGTAGTATTAGCTTAGGTTTTTTTTGTATCGCGGCGGCGAAACACACAACGATTGTGTCCTCACACGAACACACTTTTTTCGCCCGGTCACAAAATGGCGCCGTTGCCGGGGAGTGTGTTTTAGATAGTAATTGTTTTATTATTTCGTAGTATTTTTCCTTTTGTATTTGTATTCTTTATTTAAACCTTTTTTGCAGGATAGCATACTTGAGCGCTAAGAAACTTTGATTCGCGGTTGCTCACTTTCTTGCTCGGATTCTCCATCTACAAACAACGAGGTAATCATGTCCTACTATTATAGTTATTACGGTTATTCTAATGATTCATACTTTGGGGATAGTTTTCAAGTTTTCCATTTTCAAGATTTTCTTGAAAATGAAAGACTTGAAAACATTTATCGGAATGAAAATCGTTATTGGGAGCTTGAGTTGGATTCATTATTCGAATCCAATAACGATTCTTATTTCATTACTTTCGAAGACGAGTTTCAACCAAATGAGGAGTTCGAGGCTCTTGAGCCGAGGAAGCCTACTTTGGAAGAAACTTTGCTTCTTTACTCCCAAGGTTTGGAAAGCCTAAATGATGCTGGAATGAGACTTGGTGCACTTTGCGATGAGATGAATTCTTATGCACAAAACAACGAGAAAGTGGAAACTTGTGTTTCACCTCAATTTTTCAAAGAATTTCTCATCGAGTGTGAATCTCTCTCCCCCGAAATTCAATCTCCTTACGACGATAAGTTGATAGAGATTGAATTTATTTCATTACCATATACGTTTTCCGTCATTGAACCATTAGAATTACCGGTTGATTCCTATGAGTCGGTAGAAACTTTTAAAACTACACTTTTTGCCGATGAGGACTCTTTATAGGACTTGTTTTCGATGGATGGTATCCCGATGTGTGCACCATCTCCCATTCCATTTGAAAAACCTTTGGGAGATGAATCGATTTTTCTTGGACCTCTAGTGTACCTTTCCCCCTTGTTATCCAAATCCCCCATCGTCCGCCCAACATTTCAAATTGGCGATGGTTCATTTTTTTCACCACCCACATGCCTTCCGTTGTTCAAACGGAATTCATATCTTTCGGGAGGCATGTTCTCTTTGGAGGGTCCACCGTTGATCTTTCAAAGTCAAATCCCTCTTTGGGTGGACCCTCAACTATTTAGACTTCTAGTGTATAGTTAGTGTGAAGCCTAAATAGTAGGTTGTAGATAGTTAGCTTTTTAATTCTCTTTCTTTCCTATTTTTCTTTCCTTTTAATTTAGTCTAGTGTAATTAGTTAACTTTTTGTTATTTGTTTTTGCTATGCTCGGTACTAACTTATTTTGTAGATTCCTTTGGACTCGCGCTTATGGAGATCGCTCCAATTTTGGGTAATATCGTTCTTTTCCTCTCTTTGTGTTGTGTTCTTAATGCGCATTGAGGACAACGCAACATTTAAGTTAGGGGGTGTAGGATATTCTATCCATTTCATGTGTAGTCCGTTGATTTGCTCACATTTAGTTACTAAGTATGCCTTTTTGTGAAAAATTTAAAAAAATTCAAAAATATTTTCTTTCTTTTTTCTCCTTTGTTGGGCATTTTGCCTTGTTTCCAGTGATAAATTTCAATAATTGCCCGATCCAATAGACAACTCAATGATGCATGTTCTCGATTTTAGAAGTTATTAGACTTTAGTCCTCAAATCATTGATATTGTGAATAACTTCATGAATTAAACTTTATCCCATGAGCATATGCACTTTCCTTGTCATATCGATTTGGTTTAAGATTTTTATAACTCGGTAATCTTTTGTTGAATTGTATATACTTACATCAAGTAAGCTTTGTACCTTTCGTCGTTTGTGAGCGTTATACACTATTCTTTTCTCTTTGAAAACGTTGAATTCGTTGGTAGTCTCTCTAATCTTTCATTTGACCATTCATTAATTGAGTTCATACTTGAAATGTGTTACTTGAGCATGATTTTCATATATTGTTTTTACTCGAGAATTGCGTAAACTTTGTGAAATGATCATAGGCCCTCTTTGTTATATCACCCATATTGACCTTGACCTCACCATATATGTTTCCCTAGTTAACCCCTTTGAGCCAAAATATAGCCTTTCGTTTCATAACCCCATTCCCATAACCAACTCCGAATTGGAGTTTTAAGCCATACATACACCTTACATACCTTTGTTCGGAATGTTACTTGGGATTGAATGTTGTTGTTGTATTGCGGTTGCAATTTTAGGCATATGAGAGTTTGATAAGCAAAGAAGAAAGAAAGAGTAGTGAAAAAGAAAAGAAAAAGAAAAAAGAAAAGAAAAGAAAACATGAGAAAAAGAAGAAAAGAAAAAGAAAAGAGAAAGTTGTATATGTTGTGTATAGTGTTCAATAAGCTTTGATTACTCTCCTGAATGATATATCTAATGCTCGTTTGGAACTTATTTTCCAATTTTGGTATTTCCCGCATTCTTTCCATTATTTCAAGTTTTCATCTCCGAACACTTTGAATCCGTACATATACCGTTCATTTCATACCTTAACCCCAAACCTACATTACAACCCTATAAAGTCCTATGTGATCTTAGGGTGCATTTAATTTAAAAGTCATAATAGTTTTGATAATCTGTGAAAATGCATTTCGCCTCTTTTAGTGTGCGGTATCCTTTCATTGAGATTACAGTTTTTCATTTTATATATAGCGTTCCTCATTTGTGACATGTGCGGGGCCTAGTTTCCCTTTACATTTACTCTTTATGCCCGCATGTCCCGTGTATTACCTCCCTTTTCATAGTGAATTCATTTGTTGAGCCTAATGCCCGTGAGGATTGAATGTATGCTTGCTTTGATTAGTATCCGGTTTATATAAGTTTTTACCAAATCATATTTTGCATTTGCTCTCCCCCCTCCCACTTTTAAAGTTTCAATTCTATGAGGTGCATTCAACCTGTTAATAACAACGGACTTTAGCTTGAATTCATTCAATATGCTAATAACATGTTTGAAATCTTTTTCGTTGTTGTTGAGTTTGTCGCATGTTGGGTCGGGCATATTTTGAGGAAACCTTATGATGTTTGTGGGTATCATCCCTGAAAACCCTCACGAGACAACACTCATCCACTAGGGTAACCTAGGGGTTTAACGGCTTATTGCATATGCTAAATGCAATCGTGCGCCCGCAAAAGTGGCCTTATCTTTTTATTATCTTTTCATCCCATTTTGTACTTTTATCCTGCTTTTGGTTTGCTTGTAGTTCTTGTTGTTTCCTATTTCATTGCTAGGGACTAGCAATGTGTAAGTTAGGGGGTGTAATATGACGCAAATATTACGTATTTCACCCGTAAACCTACGCCTTATTAGCCCCCTTGGGTATCTTAATCCCTATACTTATGCTCGTTAACCAGACAACCTCGAATTTCTATGTTAACATGTTTTGCAGGGGTTAATTGAGCTTTTGTAGGTATTTGGATGCTTAGTATGAAGTTCGGACGCTTTCCGAAAATGTTTCGTTGACTTTTGCAGCTTCGGGGGAATTTTAGTAATTTCAGCATTAGGGTTTGAATCCCGATCTCTTCACGGAAGTTTAAGACCTTTGATTTCTCTTCGCGTGGCCACTGACGGTGCATGATTCCGAGTTGTAATGATGGAGTTATGGCATTTTTAGGATGGTTTTTACTTCAAATTCACACTCAAGGCCACATTCAAGGGCATTTTTGTCATTTCATATTTGGGTGTTTTGGCCTAATGTCTTCTTGTATGTTGTAGTCCTCTGAGCTATCTTCGTGTATCCTCCGACCGTGCCTCATTTCGAGCTATAACGAAGAAATGGCTGCATTTTTCGTAAAACAGGACAAAGCTGCAGAATTCATACCTGTAGGGACGAATGGATTCGGCCCAAAACCGAATCGATTCGGAATGCTGCAGAATTACAGCTGCGAACTTCCCCTGTTTTCGAATCGATTCGGACCATTTTCGAATCGATTCGGCCCTCCAGATTTTTGGTTTTCTTCCCTTTTATTACAAGTTTTCCATAGGATATTTTTTATATAACACTTTCTCTTCATTTTGAAGAGAGAAAAAATTCATTTTTAGGTTAGAGAGGAGGGGATTTATGGGTTTGGCTTATCTCTCCTAGGGTTTACACCATTTGGGTTGTGTAAGTTACTATTCATCTTCCCCTCCATTTATATTATTTGCTATTCTTTGTTTAAGCTTTGTTCTCTTGATTTATTGCTTTGATTTATTAGTTGTTGGTAGTTCAATTCTTGTTTTCTTTGGTAATTAGTTATTTTACTTAGTTTAATCATGTGTAGTGAGTAGTTTTACGGGTTAGGATTGCGTTTCCGCCATTAATAAGCGTCGAGCTCCAAAAGTTAGGTTTTGGGTAAAATTGCATTTAATTGAAACCTCGCGTATTAAAGTCGGATTATTATGCGTTTAACTTTCTTTGTCACGTAACGTTAGTGTTTATAGCGATTATCCGAATTTAATCCGCGTGTGACCATTTTTGATTAAATGTTTAATCTCGCAACTTTGGGTTAAATTCCTTATTGTGTGATTTTTATAATTAATTAAAAATGCTCGACTAAATGTTTTCGAATCGAAACTCTAATTAGTAGTTGTTTCGATCCGTTTGGTAGAATGCGATCCCGAACCTCGCTTTACTTTTTTGTAACGTAACTTATTCTTTTTCTTTTATCACCATTTCCAACCTATCATCTTTTACACTTTTATTCTTGAAGTTTTAAAGTAATTAACATCTAAAATTCAATCACTCCCTGTGGATTTCTTACGATACCCGACTTACCGCTGTGCTTGCTTGTCAAGTGTAGTAGTAGCTTAGGTTTTTTTTTGTATCGCGGCGGCGAAACACACAACGATTGTGTCCTCACACGAACACATTTTTTCTGCCCGGTCAATACTCTATGTCTATCTCGTCTGGAGTACTGAGAAAAATTCTAGCTTCATATCCAGTTGCACAAGATGACCCATCAACATAGAAACTCCATATGGGGATATCATTGTCAAATGCTCGATTTGTCAGAGTCACTTAATGAAAGATTTTATTTTTTCCTTCTCATGTTTCCTCTTCATCTCATGTACTCCATTATGCGGTTCTGGTTGGTCTTTTTCTATAATTTCCGTTGTTTGGAGTTGGTTGGGCCTATTTTCAGTAGGTCTGCTGACTCCTGTACGTTGCTCGGATAGAGTCCCTTATTGCTCGGGGACCTCTAAGTAAGTGAATTCTGTAATAAAATCATCCACAACTTGGCCTTATAAAGAAGTCCTTAGTTCGTATACAAGGTCATATTCTCCCAACTCTACAGCCCAATACATCAATCTTCCATATTTCTCTGGCTTGTGCAAAGCCTGCCTTAGTGGAATTTCAGTGTAGATCACTATGATATGGGCTTAAAAGTATGGCTTCATTCATCTACTAGCTTCAATTAAAGATAGTGTCAATTTCTCCAGTTTGAGATATCTCACTTATGCTCCTTCGAAATCTTTGCTAGTGTAATAAACTGGCTTTTGAATTCTATTTTCGCCCCTGATCAAGGGAGAGCTAACTGCATACTCAGATACCTCCAGATAAAAATACAACCTTTCTCCCAACATTAGTCGAGAAAGTAATGGTGGTGTTCCCAGGTACTTATTCAACTTTAGGAATGCCTTTTCACATTCATCGTTCCATCCAAAGGTTTTTCTAAGTACTTTAAAGAATGGAAAACATTTATCCGTTGCTCTGGGCACAAACCTATTGAGTGCTACTACGCACCCGATTAGCCATTGGACTTCCTTTTTTATAGGTCGGAGACTGCATTTCGATCAGAGCTCTAATTTTGTTTAGATTAGCTTCAATGCCTCTTTTATTCACTATATATCCGAGGAACATTCCTTCCTACACTCTGAAGACGCATTTGATGGTGTTCAATTTCATCCGGTGCTTTTCTAACTGATCAAATGTCTAACTGAGGTCAGTAATATGATCAGCAGATTTTTTTTCTCGTAGTGAGCCTATCATCCACATACACCTCCATATTCTTGCCTGTTTGCTGCTCAAATACTTTGTTTACCAGTCTCTGATAGGTAGCACCTGTATTTTTCAAACCAAAAGGCATAACATTATAGCAATAAGTTCCTCAGGGAGTGATAAAAGAAGTGCTTTGTTTGTCTTCAGGCTTCATTTTAATCTGGTTAAATCCAGAATATGCATCCATGAAACTTAACAGTTTATGTCATGAAGTAGCGTCTACCAATTGATCAATTAGTGGCAAAGGAAAGTGATCCTTTGGAAATTCTTTATTCAGGTCAGTGAAATCCACACACATCCTCCATTTGTTGTTCTTCTTCTTGACCATAACTACATTGGCTAACTAGTCTGGGTACTTTACATCTTCAATAAAGGAAGCTTTTTAAAACTTCTCCACTTCTTCCTATATATCTCTGGGCTGAAAACTCTTCTCCACTACTTCACAAGTTTGACTTCCCTATTAACATTAACCTCATAACATATAGAGTTTGGATCAATGCCAGGCATATCTTCATAACTCAAAGCGAACACCTGTTTCCTTTGTCTCAAGAAAGTTATCAACTCCTGCTTGAGAACTTTTTCGAATGATGATCCTATTTGAGTTGTTCATTATGGTTTATCATCATCCAGAATAATGCTTTCTGTTACCTCCATCACTTGGCCTTTTACGAGCTTAGATTCATCTCGTGGATCTAAGGTTTCAACCTCAGACTCGTTATTCGTCTCAGATGCATCTACCTGATAAGTGGTTGTTTTTCTCTTTGTCTCCAGCATATCTTCTTCCTCGGTAGAGGAATAGTAGCACTCTCGAGCTAATTTCTCATGTCCTTTCACTAATCCGACTCCAAAGTTAGTAGGTAATTTCAGGAAGTGATGAACAGTAGAGGATAGAGTTTCGAATTTCTTCAGACCAACTCTTCCCATAGTTATATTATAAGCATAACGAACATTTTTATCCATTACAAAGAATATTACCTTCTCTGTCCTGCTCGTCGTCCATGTCCCGATCAACACGTCTAGTTTTATTGTCCCCAATAGAAATACTTTCTCTCCAGAAAAACCAATGAGCAACCTATTATTCGTCTCCAATTGGTTGAGTTTTAATCCCAGATTATCAAAATAGGGATAAAATATAATGTCTGCCGAACTACCATTATCCACCAATGTTCTTGCTGCTAGTACTTCTTTTATCCTAACTCTGATCACTAAGGATAATCATGAGGATACAATACTCCAGATAGATCATTTTGGAAAAGCCGATCACAAGCTTATCCTTGTTAACCTTTCTCGGTCTTTCTTCCTCGACAAGGTTGATTTGCTGAATATAAGATAAAGCTTGAGCCTCATTGAGGTAAGCTTCCATTTCTTCTATATGATCTCCCCCTCTGGCATCTCCACCTATAATCATGTGACAATTGAAAGATCCAAAACTGAGTGTGAATAACTCTCGTTCTGGTTGTCTAGAATTTTTGGTAAGATAAGGATCATCGGCGTGGTTCATCTTCTTCTCTTCCCTGGGATTAACGGGAGATTTAGATCTCTGTCGACCTCTGCCTCTATTTTCTCCCCATTTTACCGATCAATAAATCTGTCCAACTTTCCTCTTCAGATCAGTGATTTTATCTCATTCTGGAGGGTAATACAACGATTGGTAGTATGATCGTGATCCTTATGAAACTCACAATACTTGGACTTGTCCCTCTTTTCAGTAGGTGACCTCAGCTTTTCAGGCCAACTTAAATCATCGTTGTTCTTGATTTCTTCCAACACATGATTTATATCTACCGTTAAGGGAGTGTAGCTAGTGAATTTCCTGAGACGATTTAGGCCTTCCTTGCCCTTCGAACTCCTGCATTCGTTGTGATTCTTGTGCTCCTTCTTCTCTGACTTACCTTCTATTTTTTCTTTTGCCTTTGCGTTCAAATTCTTTTTGGCAGACATAGCTTCTTCTGCATTCATAATTTTTGCTGCCTTATCCATCAATTTTGTCATCATCTTAGGGCGATCTTTTGCCAAGGTATAATATAGTTTGTTTGGGATCAAACCACTCATGAGGGCAGTGATTATGATCTTCTCCTCGTAAGCAATGACCTCCAACTTCTCATTATTGAAACGAGTGATGTAATCCCTGGTACTTTCTCCTTCTTTTTGTCTTACACTGATAAAATGAGCTACTGGTTTCACTGGTTTTACTCCAAAGAAAAAATTACCAATGAATAGCTTGGGTAGCTGTTGAAAGAAAGAATTTTTTTCCCGAAGAAGACTATTGTACCATATTTGGGCAGATGCAGTGATCATTCCTGAAAAAGTCCTACACCTTATCTCATCAGGAACAACATAAATGCTATCCGCTTCTTAATAATGCTCTATATGAAAAACTATATCAGTTTTCCCATCATATTTAGGAGTGACTACTGGAGACTTGAACTTGGTCGACGTGGGGAAATCTAGGATTGTTTGCACAAAGGGGGATCCCTTGCTGAAACTTCTTTGTAGAGGCTTTTTGGACTTAGCCATTTCCCCTAACCTATCCTCCAAAGGCTGAATAGAACCTTTACAAGCTTCACTATTAGCCCCAGATCTATGAGTATCAGTTTTTCCTTGCCTATTAATAAATCTTGCTGAGCTTTCTTCCTGCGAACCTTCCCTATGATTGGATCTTTCATTTCGTCGGGTGCTTAATCTAGATTGGGATGAACCTTCCCTTAAATCGCATGGTCGTCGAGTATCTCTCGACGTAACCCTCAAGGAATTTCCCCTAAGTCCCAAACGATCAAAAGGAGAGGCCCTACTTAGCCTTTCTAAGGCACTCAATCTTTCGGGGATGAGAGATTGTCCATTAAAGGAGCTAGTACTCCTGATGGAGGAGGTTGCCCCAGGCAGGTATGAAGTATCCCTTGAAGTTCTGGAACGACTGCACCCAACACTCCTAGAGGACGGTTGTGGCATATTAAATTGTGCAAGAACTCCAACTTGTAGAGTTTGGGCTAACTGTCCCATGGTGTCCTGCATAGCCTCTTGACCTTTTGCTAAACTAGCCAAAATTCCTGTTAAATCATGATTATTTAGAGGGGCGGAGGGATTAAGAGATCCTTCATTTTTGGTACTTGATTTAGGAATCTCAACCATGGATGGTGAATAAGTTACAACGTTTAGTAATACGTTCCCACAGACGGCGCCAATCTGTTGATGCAAAAAACTAGACTAAGCATAATTGTTTGATCACAGATTAAATTAAATAAAACAAACAAGACATAAGATATTTTTAGAGTGGTTCGGCACAAAGAAATAGCTTACGTCCACTATTATGTATTGACTGCCTTGATTTGTTTTCTGCTTCCTTGCAATGAGGGTGATACAATGTATTTATAGCCCAAGGGGGGTTGTTGATCGTTGTCATGTGAAAAGATGGAATGCCTTTATTTGTTAGGCATTTACATCAATACATAATGAGAATTAATTATATGAATGTTGTCACTTTACAGGCAATATATGTTGTAAGACTGTTGGCGGTTGGTTGGCTGTATAAAATGGATTTTCAGCTGTTGGTCGGAAACCATATTGGTCAGGCTTCCCAGTTGGTAGGGCTTCCTTGTTAGTCGGTCTTTTCTTATCATGTTAACTTGGACTTGTGTCACATAAGATGAAACGTGCTGGCTTGTAATTGGTCCACGTAGGATGGTAAATTCTGGTAATAACATTCCCAAAAAATATTATTTCGTTATTTATTTCAGAAGAAAATACAGGGTATTACAAGACAGAACTATGCACATTTCACTAAAGTTTTTCTTCACTCACGAACTCCAAAAGAAAAAAAATGAAGTCAAGTAAGTGTGTTCATATGACAACCTAACTAATTTGTTTACTAAGTTACTTTTTAAAGCAACATTCACGAAACTTGTACACGAGATTAGAATGCGCAGACTTCACCAACAATCAATTTTAGATATGCAAATCAGGGGGAGGATCAGAAATCATATTTTTGGGGACATGTGTGCATTGTAATTTTTTTCCTTTAAGTAAATGATTTTTTCATTGCGTTTTTCTACAAAGGTTTTAATGAGGCAGCATTGAGCCCGTCTGACACTAATTCAATGATAACAAAAGTTGTACTCTTTTTTCTTCACTTTGTTTTTTTCCCACTGGGTTTTTTCTTAATAAGGTTTTAATGAGGCAACAATCATTGAATGGTGGATATGATGTGCATCCAAGAGGGAGTCTTAAATAATATAACTTTTGGTCTGCATGTCCACACATATTTCATGTCTTTTAAATTCCATGTCTATTGGGATACCTCTCGATATCCTATAAATAAGGGGATCTCCATATGAGTTTGTACACACATACTTGATAAATAAAATACTCTCTTTCTCAATTCTCCCCATGCCCATTATTTTATAATAAAAATGAAGTTTTTTTGCTATTTTAATAAAATCGGTCAAATGTATATCAGTATTTAAGCTTTTAAAAATTGACATTTATTGGCTGATTTTTTTAAAATAGAAAAAAATCATTTTAAACTGATTTTTTTACGTTCCTTGAAATGTTCAAATACTATATAAAAAGAATAGTTCAAATTAAGTTTTTGTTACTATTTTTAAAAAATGATCCCTTTTTGTCCTCTTTAAGGTATGTTGGTATATATAACATAACATAACATAAATTTGCAACTCGAGGTTCACCCCCCTTTTATTTTCATATGATGTCATCGTGTCACTACAAAATCCATCATGGTAGTAAAACTTTAAGAATTTATAGTTGTTAGAGTTAAACTTGATTATAAAAAAAAATATCGGGGGCCAAATGCTAAATAACTCTATCATTTAGAGTTTTATTTTCATTTTTTTATATATAGGTCCTATAAAAATAGAATTTCCCTGAGTAAGTCTATTGACTTTTCAACTATCAAAGGTCATATTTCTAAATTTTTTTGGGACTTTTTTTCCTCAATTTTACTTTTTTAAAACCAATCATCCGTAACTTTCTCGGGAAAGTTACATAAGTGGTTGAACTTTTTTTATCCTATTTTTAATCTTCAAATAATCATAGCTTTTGATTGACAAATCGGTTTTTCGTAAAATTACTATTTTTTGAAATTTTCCCGTCGAGATCTATCAAACAAGATCTATGAAGCATATAAAATTCCAAGAAAAAAAATTACACACACAATACACTTTACGGTATTTACTAGAAAATAAAATAATTGAATATTTGTGACGTTTTCCCAAACAGTAACATTTACTATGTTAATATTATACAGACAGTAAAATTTATTGTGTTCACACGAAAATGAAATCCATATATTTATTAAACAAGATCAATGGAGTACATTATATTTCAATGAAAAAGATGACACAAACAATTATATTTATTGTGTACCCCTTTAAAAATAGAACTTAATTAATGGTTGAATAGTCAATAGGACTTAATTAAAAACAATCTCAAAATAGGAATTATATATAATAATACATATTAACTGGATTGTCACATTTGTTATTACTATTCAATAACAATACAAACAAATTGGTTAAATAAATGGATCAATTAATGTATAAACCCATATATACCTAGTAAAGGTTTTTACGAGACAGAATTCAGCATGTCCAATACCAATTCAATGATAACAAAAGTGTTTTTTTCTTAGTAAGATTTTAATGAGGTAACAATCATTGAATGGTGAATATGGTATACAATCAAGCGGGAGTGTTAGATAATATAACTTTTGGTGTGAATGTCCACACATATTCCATGCCATTTAAGGTCCATGTCTATTGGGATACCTCTCCATATCCTATAAATATGGTGATCTCCATATGAGTTTGTACATACATACTTGAGAAATAAAATAATCTCTTTCTCAATTATCTCCAGGCCCATTATTTTATAACAAAAACGAATTTGGTCAAATATATGACAGTTTTTAAGCGGTTAAAAACTGGCATATATTGACTGATCATTTTAAAATAGTAAAATTCATTTTAAACTAATTTTTTTTACGTTCCTTGAAATGTTCAAACACTATACAAAAAATAGTTCAAATTATTATTTTTTTACTATTTTTAAAAAATGATCCATTTTTTTATCCTCTTTAAGGTATGTTGGGGTATATGTATAGAGAGAGAGCGGATCAAGTCAGGTCCCCCAGTTTGAGGTCCTTGAATGAAGTCCATTTTTTTAAAATAGTAAAAGAAAAAATTTGAGGCTGATTTTTTTTAGGATTTTAAACATTTCAGTAGGACCATAAAAATATAATCACCTCAAAATGATTTTTTTTACTATTTAAAAAAAAGGGCCAAACTTTGTCAGTTTTTAACAGCTTAAAAACTAACAGAGTTTGACCAATTTTTTTAAAATAGCAAAAAAAAATCAATTTTGAGCTGATTATTTTTTTATAGTCCTACTGAAATGTTTAAAAACCATAAAAAAATAATGGCAAAATATTTTTTTTACTATTTTAAAAAAATGGATCTCATTTAGGACCCTCAAACTGGAACCCCACTTAATCCTTTCCATATATATATATATATATATATATATATATATATATATATAGAGAGAGAGAGAGAGAGAGGATCTAATGTGGACCTAGTTTGCGGACCAAGTATGCGGACTAGCTAAAGTTCAAAACTTACCTAGGGACCACTTGTGTCTTTATATATTTTCGTCTTTTTTTAAAGTTTTAGGGAATAAAATTTTCTACCCCAATGATTTCTAAAGTCTTTTAAGCTTATTTTAAAACTTAATTAATCTGGGAATCTAAGTGTAGAAGTTTCAGGGCTACTACTAATTCTCAGGCTTCTTCCGTCACTATCGTACTGGAGTTCTGAATAGCGAGGACTATCTATATAAATTATTTCTTCAGGGAGTCTAGAAATTGAAAGAGGTTTTAATGGAAAATATTCTAGTCTTAAATACCTTATACGGTATCGTGGGTCTATCTGTCTAGTTTCTTTTTATATTTGATTAATAATATCAATTATATCGTTATCTATAAATTCGTCTAAATTATTATCACCATAAGATGACAAAAATCTTCGGTATGTTCTAGGGCCAGCTGTCTCTACGTTTTTAATAAGAGGGTGGATTCCTCCGGCTCTAATTAAAGTAGCCTTTGTTTCAGCTAACCTTTTTCTTCTAATAAATTTTAATACGTCTATACTATCTTCGAGTATTCTAGTGTATTCTTGGTATTTTTCAGGTCTAAATAGTTCTTCTGAAAAATCTTCAGTTCTTAATTTTTGTCTAAAGAGATCACGGATCCCTGTTCTAATTATTTCTATTCTAGGTAATTCTCTTCCTAGCCACTCAATAATCTGGTCTATGTATTTAAACGTAACACCTGCGTATATTAAAGCAGATTCTATAAGTTCTTTATCTGTAGGATCTGTAAGAGTCCAGTCTTGAATTTCTCAAGTTAAGTCTAAATTTGTTTGATTAATAAATTCTAAGAAGTTTTTAGTAATTTGTAAGCTCATATAAGTTTCTTTTTAAAACAATAATATGTAAAAATAGTTAAGGGTTTGGTTCAAGTTATACCTTCCTTCTGGTCTGAAATATCTTTATCTTCTTCCCTTTGTCTTTTCAGCCTTGTTACTATCCTTCACTGGTATCGGCCTCCTACAACTCTCTCTTTATGTGTCGCACCTCAATCCACTATTTTGGCGGTTAACCCATTTCCTGCCTGTACGCCTTCACGCCTAACGCCCACCTGGCTAACGACTCACGGCAAATTAGCACCTGACGGCAGTTCACCAGTATAACACCTTGTGTGCTACACCAGAGGTTCCACACAATAGTCCTCTATGAACAGAAAGTTGGAGACAATTTGGAAAATAATAACAACTTAACATAAGAGATTTCTGGAAAAGAAAATACTTTTTATTTCATTTCATAAGTAAATACAACTCTCTCCTCTCCCCTAACTATGAGAGGTTTACTCACTCATATACATATTACTTACTATAAGCATACTCTCTCTCTAACACTAGAAGTCTAGCAATCTCTCACTCTCTAACTCCTGATGTCTTTAAACACAAATGGACGCTCCCTTTTATAGCACAAGGGCACTTACAATGAATGGTAACCAGCTATCAAAAGCGATCCGGTTGAAAGCATAATTATTAAAGGTCTTAAGTCTTGGAATCTTTCAAGTCTTTTCTTTTCTTGCTTTTTCAAAAGCAATTTTGTCATTTTGCAATCATCTTCCACCTAACATCTTTTCTCTGTCTTCCTTTATCTTTATAAAAGGAGGATGTCTGGGCCCATATGGGGCAGGTCTGAGATGCTTTATTCTGCAAGGGCATCATCAGTCTAAATAATGGAGTCTTCTTGTTTTCTTGTAATAATGCAGGAGTCTAGTGCAGAGCATCTTCTGTCTTTAATAATTCCTTTGCTAACGAGGGACCCATCTTTGTCCCATCTGTGTCTTCTTCTTCCTTGTCTTGGTTTGGTAGGGAATTATAGAAAAATTCATCAATGAGGCCTACAGTTCTAAAGCTGGCTGGCAAAGCTATATCTACCATTTCCTTGGATTCTTTCTTGAGCCTTTCGTTGAATGGCTCATCAGCTTGGATTATCCGGTCTTCTTTGTGGTAGGAAGTGTACCACCTGTCTTCTTCTATCAATAACTCCATGATTTTAATTATCTCCATGGCTTGAGCGATCTGGATCTTGGACTTATCAATAATTAAATCTTTAATCTCGTCTTCTGATAGGATCTCAACATCCTCAAATGTATAATTAGAAAATCTAACAGGTCTAAATCCTTTCACTCTCATTTCTCTGCAGGAACTTTGAGCAATCTGATAGATTCTAGCAAATAAATGAAGGAAATCTTTCACCTTTTTAACATACTCATGGACTATTTTTCCAAGAGCAGCAGAGTCTTCTATAGTCTCAATTTGGATGAGTCCGATGAACCCATAGTCTGCTAAGGTTATCTGGGCAATTTCTACTTTCCCAACAAGATAAATATTTGGAACGTCTTTGAAGAAACCTTTCATTATTAAAGCATCTCCATTAGTCTCAGATAATAACATATTGAAATGTTCAATAATGCTATTAGATTCTTTTATATAGTCTTCTGTTAATGGAAGATTATTATGACCAAACGATATAACAATCTTAGTCTTAAAAGTCTTTTTCTGATAACAAAAATTATCAATGGGTCTAGCTTTGCAGGATTCTCCAAGAGTCTGAGCATAGGTTTGAGTCTATGGTCTAGCTATAGCAGTACCACTGAGTTGGGTAACTGCAAGTCTTTGAGTTCTCATGAATCTGGCAATAGCTACCAAATTTTGTTTGAACTCGATCCATAGTCTATTCTTCACGTTCCACCATATGGCATCTATAAGGGTATTTTCATCTTCTGAAAATTCTTTTCTAAATTTGATCAAGTTTGGGTATCTTTGATCGGGTCTATATTGGAAAAAGTACATTTTCCCAATGAGTCTATTTTGAGCAATAATCTCTTGTCTAGACTTTCCAGGAGGAACTAAGATATCATCAAAGTTCTCTAGGATTGGTCTTTCTTGAGAGTCTTGAATATGAGTCGGTCTTTGCGTTACACCAGCATTTGGTCTTACGCGTCTAAGATAGTCTGTAACGTCTTCCCTGTTCAGTCTATTCGTTCCAGAGGAACTCATGTCTTCTAGGTCTTCTGTTTGCAACATAAAAATTAAATCATATTAGTGTGAGCAAATATTGTCTCTCTTAATATAATGTCTGGAATGGTATTTTTACTTCCCTTAATATGTATAACAGAGAAGTCATAACCATTAAGCAATTGTTGCCATATAATTAGTCTATTAGTCCTTGATTTGGATAAGTCTAAATCTCTTAATTTTACTACATAAGAAGAGTCGGTATAAACAATAAAATGTTTAGGTCTAAAAAATAACATATATTTTTCTATTGCCCTTACTATGGCTAAAAATTATTTTTCATGGGCAGTGTATCTTGTTTCTGGGTCTGTAAAGGTTCCAGAACTATGTCTACAAAGTTTCTTCTTTTTTGTCTGATGATCAATGGCAAAGTATACTGCTCCCCATTACTTATCAGAGGCATCTGTTTCTACTATAATCTGGCCTTCTGCATTAGGCAGTTCAAGTAAAGGAATGTTCCTGACTGCATCTTTAATTTGTATTATTACTTCAAAATCATCTTTAGTCCAATAAAAGGGATTGGTTTTGTCTGTTCCTTTTAATTTGGTTGTTAAACTTTTTCTTTTTGAAGCAAGGTCTTTAATAAAGTCTGCAGCACAATTAAGCAATCCTAAAAATGATTGTAATTATTTTCTATCTTTGAGTTGGTCTGGAAACTCAA
Organism: Sambucus nigra; assembly: GCA_949130495.1. Lineage (NCBI taxonomy): Eukaryota > Viridiplantae > Streptophyta > Magnoliopsida > Dipsacales > Adoxaceae > Sambucus > Sambucus nigra. Next base: position 575,048,164 of record OX422215.1, on the reverse strand, counting down.
GAATCTTTTTGGTTATGTGTTCGGCCATGGATAATTTTCCTTTATTAATATGCATTCCCACAAAGTCTATTTCAGTCTGAAATAATTGTATTTTCCTTTCGGAAATAACAATACCATGTTTGTCTAATTCTAGAATAATCTTTTTAAGATGGTCTACATGCTCTATCTCAGTCTTACTGGCTACAAGAATATCATCTATGTAAACAAGACAAAATTCTGAATAAGGTCTAAATATATTATCCATTCTTCTTTGGAAAACTTGAGGAGCATTCAAGTATCCAAATGGCATGACTAGCCATTCGTATTTTCCTTGGGTCACACTAAAGGCTATCCAAGTAATACTGTCTGGATGCATCTTAATTTGCCAGAAGCCTGATTTGCAATCAAACTTACTGAATATAATTCTGTCTTCAATTAAATTAATCAAATTATTCTTGTATGGTATCTTATAAGAATCAAATTCACAATTCTTATTTAATTGTCTATAATCTATAACCATTCGTCTTTTTCCTCTTTTATATTCAGATTCATTTTGAACATAGAAGGCTAAGCTATTATGTCTACTTTTACTTTCTCTAATAATGCCTAACTTAAGCATTTCATATATGTCTTTCTTGAATTCTTCCTTATCTTCTTGTGAGTATCCTTTATTATAGGTTCCACCATTAATAATGGCATTTGGGTTAATAGGGATGATTTCACAATAGCTTTGGTCTTTATCCCACTTAGAGATGGTATTTTCTCCTAAAGTAGGCTCATCTAGTTGCCTAATCTTTTCCTTTTCTACTTCTATATCCACTTTCTTTTGTTTGGATATAGCTTGAAGCTGTAATAAGGTCTGCTGGGCTTGATCTAAAATGTCTTGTTGTATAAGCGTTATTTGCTTATAACACTTTTGGTCTGGACACTTAGACTCTTTTTGTAATGGTTTAGTAATATCTAAGGCTTCTTGTTGGGTTATAGGTTTAGGTCCACCATGCTCAGCTGAAGAACTCTGATGTATAATGGGTCTATAATTTGGTTTGACCTGCATAAGGTCAAGGGCAGTCTTATGATCTATTAGAGGGGCTTTAATATTAAATTCCTCTTTATCACTAATTAATATCTTATCATTATACTGAGTATAAAGATGATATTTACTAATAAATTATTGTCCTAAAATAATGTTTCCTGTGAAACTAGGACGAGGGTCCATTATCCAAAACCGATGATTAACGGTTTTGTTGGTCTGATTTCCTAATTTAAAATAAATAGGAATAGTCTGGAAATATAAGGTAAATGGATCTCCATTAGCCACTTTACCATTGATTTCTTGAGTACTTTCTAAAAAATATTCTTCAGGGAAGGCATTAGCCTTGCAAATACTCTAAGAGCACCCTGTATCTATAAAAGTTGAAAGTCTTTTAGGATAGTCTTTATGTTGAACAAATAATTCTACAAAACAAGCATGTGGTTTAGTAGAAATTCCTAAATTGTTACTTTCTAAAATAGATATTCCTTTCTTAGGTTTATCTATAGCATCTAAGGGTATTTGTTCTTCTGAACTACTATCAGAATGGTATTCTTCTAAATCATAGGAAATTCCTTTCCCTTTGAAGTCTTCATTTTCTTACAATCTTTTGGCTATATTTTTATCAATGTCTTGATAATATGTTTTAATATATAAGTCTATTTGAGCATCATACTAGCTAGTATAAATTGCTCTAAATCTAGTTCTCCAACAGTCTTCATAGTAGTGTAATTGGAAAATAACACAAATCATAAATAGCTCTGTCTGTATAATCTCAAAGCATTCTACGCATCTAAAGTCTTTCTTGCTACATTTCATTTCAAATGTACAATAATTCATTTCATCAAAATAGCATCTAGGTATATAGGTTAGCAATTCAGGATTACTAACTGTCCATCTTTTCTTTGAAAAGGGGCTTAATATACACTTATACCAAACGTCTTCAAAGTCTATATATTCATCATTTAGATCATCTTGATTAGTCTGCATCATATACAAATCTAGAGTATCCTGAGAGTCTTCGTACTCATCAGTATCACTATAATCTTCTGAGTCACTATCTTTATATGCACTATAGATACTAATATTGTCATCATCTTCTATGTCTGATATTTTTATAGCATATAGGATATCTAACTCTTCTTGATCTGGATAGTCTAATATTGTATTAATAATCTTAATACTTTCTTTATCTTTCTTATTAGGGCAGTCTTTGGCAAAGTGTCCTTCTTTGTCGCAAGTCCAACATTCTTTAGTGGCAGTCTTAGATTGAGCTACATCTTTTTCTTTCTTATAATTAAGAACCTTCTTATACTTACTAGTATTCTTCTTAAAATATCTTCTTTGGTTAAATCTATTTTTCTTAGTCTTAGGATCCTTTTTTCTAAAGGTAGTAGATTGTCTAAATTTATACTTCTTTGGAAATCCTAAGGGTCTAGTTTTAAACTTTCTATTTTTCCAATCTAATTTCTTTTTGAATTTCTTAGATTCACTTCCACATCCCCATTGGATTGGAGCGATATCTCTTTCGTCTTTGATTGGAGGGATATGCTTGAAAGTTTCTTTTATCAACTTTCCTTGAGTTATATCACGTCTCTTAGATATGATATAGTCTTTGGCGAAATTGATTCTTTCACCAAGGGAGTTGTTCTTAACTCTAGCTACTCCTGGCCAATTCCTATATTCATTAATTAGGATTTTTCCTATGGCAGGTTTCTTTCTAAAGTATTCATCTTTTAAGGTCTCTCCAAATTCTTTAATTTGGTAGTATAGTTGTTCATAATTATTGCTATATTCATTTATCTTATCTAATTTACAAATGCTAAGGAGGGCTAACTTAGTTTTTGTTAGGTCTTGTTCATTGATTTGAGCTAGATTTCCAGCTCTAATGAATTTTGATGTGAACAATTGAATATATTCTTCAATTGATCTTTCTTCTAAGTTTTCTTTCATCTTCTCAACCTTTGCTAAGGAGTCTTCATCTGTAGCTTTTCTTAAACTATCTAAGTAGTCTTTTTTAATACCTCTAATGGATTGCTCAGCGTACTGCTTACATGAACTTGCATCCCATTGTTCATTAGATGCAAAACACATGTTCATTTGGTTACGCCATTCATCTAAGGCTTTCTTCTTATCTTGAAAATTGTCTAAGTTAAGGTATATACCTACTGGATTTATGGCTTGGCTTGCCATTGTCTTAATAGGAGTGAAACTCTTGTCACTAGTTGGAAAGTATTTTATATAATCAGGTTTAGTCTTTACTACGGTGCTTGAGTATATAGGAATATTTATTCCTATTGGTTTACTAAAAAGTCTAGGAGTGTCTTCTAGCCTACTATTACTTCCTATATCTTGTTTACTAGGTTCTACTTGTGTAGCTGGCATTAATCTTTGTTCTCCTTCTCCTATTATTCTTAAGTTTCTAAGAAGTTCTTTTGTATTCTTAGATTCTTTTAATTTTAATATACGCTCTTGAGCTATCATATTAAATCTTTCCCTTTCTTGAAATCTAACCGAATGACTTTTCTTAAGGTTATCTTTGAATGTCTTCATATCCAATTCTGAGGGTTCATGTCCAAAGTTTTGGATCCTAGCTTTTTCTTTAATTAATTCTTTTTGTTCAAATGATCTTCTAGGTTTAACTATTGGGGCTTGTCTTAGTAAACTAGCACTAGTCTTACTACTACATTCTCCTTCTGAATGATCATTGATTATGGCTTCTATCATATTCCTAAATCTAATTTCTTCGGTCTGGATATTCTTATTGACAATCTTAGGAGGACCAAACTGGATGGTAACATTTCAAGTGATGTCGTATTGATTAATAAACAAAGGTTTATTTTGTATAGTCTTGGTTTCTTGAAATTCTGGCAATTGCCAGAGGGTCTTAGCTTTTTCTTTCATAGGTCCAGTATTCTTAATAATGTAAGTATGATTATAGTCTGAAACATTGGTTCTAACTAAGATTTCTTCATTAAGTCTACCGCTAGGAATTCTCGATTGCATTCCTTCATAAGGAAATTGGGAGAACTTCACATAGCTTTGAAATTCTATGTTTATTTTAGCGTCTGGGATAATATATTCTTCATAGCCACTAGTATATAAGATTAACTTAAAATGTTTGGCTGTGTCTACGGTTACTGTAAATGCTGGAATGAAATTAAAGTATCCTATATTATCTGACATTTTTAATTGGGCTATCCCAATAAGGCTTTTCTCAAAATCTTTCCATCTTTTGTCTACTAAACAACATAATATGTTGATATTATTCTGAGGTCTATGTAATCCTTGGATTCTTGCTTGAAAGAGTCCAAAGGTTAGGAATTGGAACTTCCTATCAGTTCCTCTAGATCTAAGCCATTCTGAGTCAAATACTTGAATCTCGGTATAAGATTTGTTTAACATATGATTCCTACAATGGTAAGTCATGTTATAATTAGGAGTCTTAGGAGTGGCACCTTCCTTAAATAATCTATATATCTAACGGCTGGAAGTTGTCCATTATGAATGGAATCTTCAACAATCTTCCAGTCAACTTCACCCCCACTCTTTCCATTGGAGAGGATTGGTGAAATTTCTCTCTTTCCACCATGTCCTAACAATGGAGGATGAATCCTTAAGTCTTTGGAGCAAATGATTACTCTATCCAATATTTAGGATAGAGCTAACTATCTTGCTAGTCTTATCTAACCCGTCATTTATGACTCGTCTACCTATGGCATTCATTTCTCTAGTTTCTATAGGAGGGGATTCTCTAAATTTACAGGTGGTCACCTGTTTTTGATCAAGTCTTTTTTCAATTCTTTCTAAGAAATCTGAATAATCTTTTTGTCTTTTTATCTAGTTAAGGATTTCTTCTTTAAAATTCTTATTCTCTTTTCTAGTCTTTTCAGAATTTTCTTCACTATGTCTTGCTAAAGAATTAACTCTGGTTTTACAAAAATTAGCAATATAGTCTTTTACTTCATTGTCTTTTCCTTGTTGTTGCATAGATCTAATTTCTATGGCTTCTACAGTCTTTTCAATTTTATCTAACCGAGTTATAATAAAAGGAGAGTCTATTTCTGCTTGTGAAGGCTTATTATATACAGTCTTAATTCCATTTATATTTTCTTTGTATTTTTCTTCTACTTGGGCCATGTCTAGTCTAAGTTCATTAATAATACTATCCATTTTGGATAGGTTATGGCTTTCTTTATTATTAAGGTAATTTGCTAAATTTTGTTGAAATTTACAAAGTCTGCATAGAAGGTGGTTAATCCTTATGTCTTAGCCTTTAAATCTAAATGTAAGTCTTTAACAAAGTTACTGTTATAGTCTTGGGTAGCTGCTATGGATGTAGAAATTAAATTCAATCTTTCTATTATAAGTCTAGTTGCTTTAGCCGTGTTGGCAATCTCATTTTCATTTATCTTATAATAAAATCTATCATCATTTATCTTTTCTAAAATTCTTTGATAGAATTCTGATAAAGTCTGAATGGAGAGGTCTCTTGGTACCTCATTCCAGTTCGATCTAACTATCTCCATTAGGAAGATAACTATTTAATCTAGGAATAAGCTTAGCTTGTTCTTAAGTAAGTTTAATTAACTCACTGTCTTGATTTTTAATTAAAGTCTTAATTTCTAAAATGTCTTTGTTAAGGACTTCTATATGATTAGTATTAATATTTATTTCTTGTAAAACATGTACTAAGTCTACTGGGATTTGATTATTTATGTCTAATAATATTTTAGAGATATTTTTTATCTCCGTTTCTAGGGTTTGAGTGTCTTTTATTAATTGTCTTAATATAAGGAGTATGCACTTATTTTGGTCTATTATGCTATTAATAGCACTAGCAATGACTTGTCTACTGTCTGCGTGTTTAGCTGGAATGTGTTCAATGTGTGAACAACCGTCTATGTGAGAGGTTAAACAATCTACTGAGTCTAAATCAGTTATGGGTATAGGTTGGTAGTCTAGGTTGGTTCCAAAAATATCTTGGTAAATGCGGGGGATAAATCCCAAGGGCATTAAAGTCTTTTTACTTTTAGTCTAAAAAGGAACGTCTTATGGCTCTGATACCAGAATTAGGGTTTGGTCGGAATTCGGCGGGTTTTTATTTCTAAAGTCTTAAAGCTTAAAATGCAAAATTGTTATCTAAAGGTATTGGGGTCTAAAATAGAATATTACTAAAGGTCTTATTTTTGTCTTATTATGGACCTTACATAAGGACCTCATTTAAGGACTTCACTTGAGCCTATGCCTATATATATATATATAGAGAGAGAGAGAGAGAGGATCTCATGACGACCTCTGTTTGCCCCTGGCGCGAAACCAATTTTGATATATTAGTAAAAAAAAATTTGGACTATTTTTTTTATAGTTTTTAAATATTTCAATAGGATCAAAGAAAATCAGATCAACAATAATTTTTTTACTATTTTAAAAAAATCGGTCAATGTTTGTTTATTTTTAACAACTTAAAAACTGACAAAGTTTGACCGATTTTTTTAAAATAGAAAAAAATTGATTTTGAGTTGATTTTTTTATGGTCCTATTGAAATGTTTAAAAAACATAAAAAATCAACTCAAAAATATTTTTTTTGCTATTTTAAAAAAAAGGTCCTCAAGCTAGGATTTCACTTGATCATTTCCATATATATATATATACTGTACTGCTCTTCTACATACCAATCCGCATTTTAAGAATACGGATCGGACATGTGTCACCTGGCGGTGAGCCTCAAAATTATAGGCACTTTATCTCTCTCTTCTAGGCTCACCGTCAGGTGATACATGTCCGGTCTGCACTTTTAAAATGCGGACTGAAATGCACAAGAGCATTATTGTGTGTGTGTGTATATATATATATATATATATATATATATATATATATATATATATATATATATATATAGAGAGAGAGAGAGAGAGAGAGAGAAAGACTCTCTTATACCACACCATACATTACACCTAGTTCTAGGACCTAAGAATTTTTTTTCAAATTTTTATTGAAATTAACCTTTCTATCAATACGTGTTGAGAAAAGTATGTCAAAATAAATTTTATAACTACTTTTAAAAAATTTGAAAAATTCTGCTGATGCAAATTCCTATAAATAAGGTGTTTTTAGCTATTTTTTGTTGGATTTTTAAAAAATAATTAGAAATTGTATTTTAACTCATTGGTAAAATAAAAAAAATTGAAATTTTTTTTTTTTCTAGCATAGAACTAGGTGTGATATATAGGTGATTTAGAAAATATGAGGTATAGGAGCCTCTCTGTGAGTGTGTGTGTGTGTGTGTGTGTGTGTGTGTGTATATATATATATATATATATATATATATATATTGGAGAATTCTCACCTACATCATTCATACATCACAACGAGTTGCAGGCCCTTAAAAAAATTCAAAATTTTTATTTTTGTTTTGAAATAAACATTCCAATAAACCCGTGTTAAAAAATTAGGTCAAAATACATTTTGTATATATTTTTAAAATATTCACAAAAAACTGCTCAAAATATCTTATTTACAAGGGTCTACCCCAGCAGTTTTTTGTGAATTTTTTTAAAATAGCTACAAAATATAGTTTGATATTATAAAATATGTATTGCAAGTGGATGTTCACTATCCCACATCCCACATGCAAAAAGTGACGCTTTTGATGCGTTTACCTTATATTATAAATAGGGAGTTACCCCCTCATTATTAACACACCAATAGAAAGAGAAACAATTTATCTCTATATATACTTCTCTTTATTCTCTCTATGCTTTTTTATTTTACAACACGTTATCACCACGAGTGCTCAATCAAGAACAAAAACTCAAGGGAACACATTACCAGGTTAGAGAAAAGAGTATTGGTTTGAATTAATACTCATCTTGATAATTGCACCGTTCATTTTTTTTTGGTAGCATAGTTCATATTTTTTTTTGGACATGGTAATAACATGTACCATAAAATCAAATCTGAAGTTTTGATTTTTTGCACCGAAAGTTCCTAGTAATTAGGACCTGAAGTTCCTACATGATATTCAATTTTGAACTCGAAGTTTCAATAATTTTGGGGCCTGAAGTTCCCAATCCTTATTTAAATTTTGTGGCCTAAAGTTCGCAATTGATGTTCAATTTTTTAACATGATAAAATGTGTCGTAAAATCAAATTATAAGTTTTGATTATTTCTACAATAGGTCAAGGAATACTAAAAATACCCTAACAATTATTTACATTTTGGACCCAAAGTTCTAATAAATTTTTCTTTAATCAAACCTCAAGTTTTGATTTTGGGGACCTAAAGTTCTCAATAATTGGGGCCTGAAGTTCCCAATCCTTATTTAAATTTTTGTGGCCTGAAGTTCGCAATTGATGTTCAATTTTTGAACATGATAAAATGTGTCGTAAAATCAAACTAGAAGTTTTGATTATTTCTATAATAGGTCAAGGAATACTAAAAATACCCTAATAATTATTTACATTTTGGACCCGAAGTTCCAACAAATTTTTTTTTAATCAAACCTGAAGTTTTGATTTTGGGGACCTGAAGTTCTCAATAATTGGGGTCTGAAGTTCTCAATTAACTTTAAATTTGGGCTTGAATCGTTATCTAAATTTTTGGACCTGAAGTTCCAGATAAAATATGCCATGAATAAAAATCTAAAGTTTTGATTATCTTTATAGTTGAGGAGGGGCATTAAATGTCCATAAATATTTTGTAATTTGAGCCTGAAGTTCCTAATCATAAATTAAAGTTTTTTATTATTATTATTTTTGGGACATTAGACGTACTCAAATAATTTAATTTGGACCTAAAGCTTCAAATATATATTTGTTATCAAACCTGAAGTTTTGACATAATGGGGTGGGGATTTTCAAATCCCAATATATTAATAAAATTGAACCTGAAGTTCAATACTCTTATGTGTAGAACCTAAAGTTCTCACAAATAAATAGCGATGACCTGAAGTTCAAATTATTAAATTAAGGACTTAAAGTTCCAATTAAAAATATTTTGTAATCAAAACTCAAAGTTTTGATTATTTAAATATTCGGGTTAATGTCCCTAAATAATTTATAATTTGGCCCTGAAATTCCAAATAATTTTTTTTTTAAATCTGATCAAACCTGAAGTTTTGACACATTAGGGAAGATAAAGTCATTATGCCTAATAAAATTTGAGACCCGAAGTTCTTAAAAATTTTGGGACCTGAAGCTCCCATGTGTATATTCTCAAAATAAAAAAAGATAATTTTTTTTATTATTTAGGGAAAGGTAACATCCCATGAATGTCAATGTTGAGCCTTTGTAAATCAAATTGAACTAAAAAATTTATGTATTGAATGAGAATATTTATTATGAACCCGAAGATTCATATTTAATCTAAAATAGAACTTGAAGTTTCAAAATATTAATATTAACATTTAGTATTGTGACATAAATAGTTTAAGCATTATCTTTATATATATATTTTTATTACTAATAGATATTAGTTAATAGATTGATTTCTATTTTTTTTAACAATGCTTATATGATAGGTGGATTAAATTTCAATTTCAATTTAGTTATGTTAAAGGTATGGATCCGAAAGTAAACGCAAGCAATGATACTTGTCTGGTAGACAGTGGGACAACCCACACCATTTTGGAAAACCAGAAGTTTTTCTCAGGCTTGGTATACAATAAAGCAAACATATCCACTATAGTTGGTCCTGATAAGATTATTGAAGGCTCCGAAAGATCCCACGTGGTGTTACCTAATGGTACCCACTTATTCATAAATAATGCTATATACTCAAGAAATTCCAGAAGAAATTTATTGAGTTTTTAGGACATAAGATTGAACGAGTATCATATTGAAACATGTAATTAAGGTAATAAAGAGTTCCTTTGCATTACTTCTAGTATTGGAAGCCAGAAGCTCACAGTTGAGAAATTGTCTGCTTTATCCATGGGGTTATACCATACAACAATTAATATTATAGAATCACATATTGTCATGAGCCGGAAGCTCAATTATCCTTGTAATTTAATATTGTGGCGTGACCGATTGGGTTACCCTAGATCAAACATGTTGCGTCGAATCATAAATAACTCATATGGGCACTTTCTAACAAACAAACAACTTACCTTACCCGATGATCATTTTTGCACCCCTTGTTCTCAAGGTAAATTAATCACTAAGCCATCTTTTCTCAAAATTGCTTCCGAGTCACCATCCTTTTTATAAAGAATTAAAGGGGATATTTGTGAGCCCATTCACCCTTTTAGTGGAACTTTTAAATATTTCATGATTTTAATTGATGCATCCACTCGTTGGTCATATGTTTTCTTGTTATCTACTCGTAATTTGGGTTTTGCAAAATTACTTGCTCAAATCATAAAACTTAGAGCACATTTTCCTGATCAACACATTAAATCTATTTGTTTAGATAATGCGGGAAAATTTACTTCTCAAGTTTTTTATGACTATTGTTTATCACAAGGTATTGATGTTGAGCACCCAGTACACACTCAAAATGGTTTAGCCGAATCTTTAATTAAATGTTTGAAACTTATTGTGCGACCTTTGCTTATGCAATCCAAACTCCTAGTATCTGCTCGGGGACATGCTATCCTTCACGCTTTTAAGTTAATTAAGCTTAGACCCAGTGCTTATCACCCATTTTCACCTTTTCAACTCGTGTATGGATGTCAACTAAATATTTCCCACTTGCGTAAATTTGGTTGTGCAGTGCCTGTACCCATCCCCCTACCCCAGCGTACCAAAATGGGTCCCCAACTTCGTTTGGGAATATATGTTGGTTATGATTCGCCATCAATTATTTGTTATATTGAGCCACTGACAGGTGATACATTTACCGCTAGATTTGTAGATTGTCATTTTGATGAGACACTATTCCCGCCGTTAGAGGGAGGAAAGAACGTACCAGAAGTATGGTCCGTTCCTGAAGAACGACGAGAATTAACATGGAACACTTCCACTTTGTCTCATCTAAACTCCCGTACTACTCAATGTGAGCATAAAGTGAAAAAGATATTGCATCTTCAGGAATTTGCAAATAAATTACCCGATGCATTCAATGATGCTGCAAAAGTAACCAAGTCTCATGTACCCGTTGCAAATGTGCCCGTAAGAATTGATGTACCAGTGGGACAAACATTGACATCAACAGCAAACAAATTTGTTGCATGCCAGAAGCATGGAAGACCTATAGGTTCCAAAGACTCTGATCCCCGGAAGCGGAGATCAAATGAAAAATCATGCCCTAATCATCCTCTCGAAGAGGTTATGAATAAATAATCCACTTTTCTGAAACCCCTGAAGAGGTTATCGTTTCTGAAAACACACAAGTCACTGAAGTGACTATACAAGCTCCTGAAGAGGCAAAGGTACCTGATAATAATAAAGAGATCTCTATATTTATACATATTCGGGAGAAATGTGGAATCGAAAAGAAACTATCATTGATGACGTTTTTTCATATGCAGTAGCTACAAGAATTTCAAAGGGCAATAATAATGATAATGAACCACGTACTCTAAATGAATGTCGATAAAGAGTAGATTGGCCAAAATGGGAAACTGCCATCAAGGCATAACTTGAGTCTCTAAATAAACGTGGTGTATTTGGAACTATAGTACAAACCCCAATAGGTTTTAACCCGGTAGGTTAGCGGTGGGTTTTTATAAGAAAAAGAAATGAGAAGAATGAAATCACTTGATATAAGGCACGTCACATAAACTTGCGATTGATTTTGAGGAAACATACTCCCCTGTTATGGATAGTGTAACTTTCAAATATCTGATTAGCTTAGCAGTTTCTAAAAATCTTGATATGAGACTCATGGATGTTATGATCGCTTATTTATACGGGAACTTAGACATAGAAATATACATGAAAATCCCTTAAGGATTTCCTTTGCCTGAAGTAAATCCGAGGAGAACGTACTCGATCCGACTGAGACGTTCATTGTATAGTTCAAAGAAACCTAGAAGAATGTGGTACAATCTTCTTAGTGAATACTTGTGTAATACCCCGTATTTTTTAGAAATCATAAATAGATGGATACGGTTAATATAAGAGAATACTATATTACGTATAAGTATGATTGATAGGTCGGGCGTGTACCTACTAAATTGTATGAATTATTAGGTTGAGAGATGTATACCTAAATTAACTACGTTAGGGTCGATGAAGTATTATGAACTAACGTATGGTTATTATACGTTAGGGTTGATGAAGTATTATGAACTAACGTAGGGTTATTATATGTTAGGGTCGATGGATTATTCCGAACTAACATTGGTTTATCATATGCAAGGTTCTAAAAAATGCGGGGCGTGATCGAGGCGTGGAGGTCAAGCCTTAAGCCTTAGAAGCCTAGGCGAGCCTTGGCGTAAAAAGGCGTGAAAAGGCGTTTAGGTATTTTTAATATATTTTAATATTTTTTAACGATAACAAGGCTATTAAAATACTAAAATTGTACATATCATAAAAATATGTCTGAATATTTGCAAATAAAAAAACTATTTGATTATTTTGGATGAGATAATGGTCCGGTTTGCAAAAAAATCTTTATAAGCGATATCGTTTCACTGAAGCATTATTGTTTTTAGAGAAAAAGTACACTTTAAGGGTTTTACCAAGAATAAGGCGTCAAAATCTTAAGGCGGGGCGTTTCTCCCAAGCCTCAAGCCTAGGCGTGCCTAGGCGGAGCCTAGGCGGGTTTTTTAGAACAAAGATCATATGTTTGGGGTCGATGTAAAATGTCGAACCAAACCTTCGAACTGGTGGCGTGATGAAAGAGTCTGAGCCAAAATATGTGTATATAAATAATTGGGGTCGATGTATCATTCCGAAACAATTCTTACTTAGGTCGATGAATCATTCCAAACTAAGAGTCCTTTACGTGTGTCAAAAGGACATAATAGTAATGACTGATATTTAGTATATATTGTGTATGAAATATATACTTAATGATATTCTACTTTTGTGTGTTAGTAGATTGATATATGACGTGTTTAACAATAACTATCAAACTAGTAAGTTAAGTAGTGAAACTTAATTACGAAACGTAACGTTAGATAGAGAATATCTAATTAATAATTTAAGTAGTGGAACTTAATTATAAAAGTGGAAAGATATTAATTGTGAGAATTGTAGAAATTTAGTAGTGAAACTAAATGAGAAGTTTTGAAACATAATATAGGTGAAATGTTACTTGAGAACTAATTAACCTTCGTGAGATGTTAATAAAATGAATGTACTGTATGGGCAGTAAGAGAACTTAGGTATAGATAATTTCATATGATGACTTTAGTCCTAGTTAGCTCGGGAGATATGGCTAGGCAGGCTAAGTGTAGAACGTTAGGTGTGCACAATAAATGAGGAGTGAGTAAACTCAAGAGAGCGTACGAGAACCTAATATGTGTAATCAATAACCGCATTTTATATTGTGATAAACGCTTGCTAAAGATTTTCAAAATGTTTTTAGTACTAACTCTTGCTATAAAATATTTTCAAAACTTTTTAGGTGTCCAGCCACAGGGACGCCATGTATGCTGATTTCATTCCAGGGACTCGAAGCTGTAGCACAGCGGATGCTTACAGGATTTTGATTAGATGATATCTCTCTTTCAGATTTAGTGCAAGACCACACACTATTCTATGTATGGACTTGTGGTCCGGTATCAGTCTCAGATGTTTAGTTTCAGACTAGTGGTTGCTCTATTATTGTTTTGAGATTTTTAGCTGATGGTTATTCGGTAATACTCTTGTTCTCTTGTACTTATATTTTGCTGATTAGATTGTAATACATGGTGATTGTTATACTTTGTTCCGTATGATTAATTCTGTTTTAAGAAAGATAAAATTTGGCACCGGTCTAATTTTCACGTAGGTGATTAGTAATTAAAAGGTTTTCGACAGTGATGCTAAGAATGAACTATTTGAGAAACCTGTTTTAATTTAATAAGGGCTTGATCACCTGATGTTTAATTAGGCAGGGTGTCACAACTTATCTAAGGAAGGGTATGAAAATAATCCAATTTGCCCTTGTGTATTTATAAAGAAATCCTCAAAAGGATATGCAATAGTAGCAGTCTATGTGGATGAGATAAATTTAATCGAGACTCCAGAAGAGCTCGAAACGATTGCTAATTATTTGAAAAAGGAATTTGAGATGAAAGACCTTGGGGAAACTAAATTTTGTCTGGGCCTACAGATTGAGAAAAATTCTAGTGGGATTTTAGTCCATCAGTCTAATTATACTTAAAATGTATTAAAACGTTTTAATATGGATAAAGCACACCCACTAAGTACCCCCATGGTTGTACGGTATTTGGACATAAAGAAAGATCCATATTGAGGAAATATTGGGTCCAGAAGTACCCTATTTAAGTGCAATTGGTGCATTATTGTACTTGGCGCAATGCACTAGGACATATATTTCATTCTCTATGAACCTACTTGCTAGATATAGTTCTGAACCAACCAAAAGGCATTGGGCTGGAATCAAGCATATCTTAAGATATCTACGTGGAACCACTGACATGGGTTTATTTTATTCCTATAACTCTAATAGTTTCAAATTAGTTGGTGAAGCAGATTCTGGATATCTCTCTGATCCTAATATGGGTCGATCTTAGACAGGTTATGTATTTCTTTGTGGTAATTCTGTTATTTCCTGGCGTTCTACTAAACAAACTTTAGTAGCTACTTCTTCTAACCACTTTGAAATTTTGGCTCATCATAAAGCTAACTGTGAATGTGTATGGCTGACATATTTAATTCAGCCTATTCGTAGTTCTTGTCAATTGCCTTCTGTTACAATCTATGAAGATGATGCAGCATGCATAACACAAATTAAAGAAGGATTCATCAAAGGAGACAGAACTAAGCACATTTCACCAAAAAAATTCTTCACTCATGAGCTTCAAAAGAAAAATGAGATTGAAGTCATGCAAGTTCGTTCAAGTGATAACCTAGCCGATCTCTTCACAAAGTCACTGCCAAAGGAGATATTTCAAAAGTTTGTGTACGAGATTGGAATGCGTCGACTCCACCAACAGTGAAATTGAACATATTAATCAGCGGGAGCATCTTATCGGGGGAGGATACAAGAACATGTAATTTGAAACATTTGTGCGATGTACTCTTTTTCCTTTAACTAGGTTTTGTCCCGCTGGATTTTCCTAGTAAAGGTTTTAACGAGGCAGCATTAAGCATGTATAACACCGACTCAATGATCACAATAAATTGTACTATTTTTCCTTCACTATGATTTTTTCCCAATGTGTTTTCCTTAGTAAGGTTTTAATGAGGCAATAATCATTGAATGGTGGATATATTGTACATCCAAGGGGGAGTGTTATAAAATATGTATTGTAAGTGGATGTTCACTATCCCACATCTCACATCAAAAAAGTGACGCTTTTGATGGGCTTACCTTGCATTATAAATAGGAAATTACCCCCTCTTTATTAACACACCAATAGAAAGAGAAACAGTTTATCTCTCTATACACTTATCTCTATTCTCTCTATGCTTCTTTATTTTACAACATTTGACTTAATTTTTTTAATATAAATTGATTGGAAAGTTAATTTCAAGAAAAAAATAATAAATTTGAAAAAAAAAATCTTTGAGCTCTAGAACTAGGTGTGATTTATACATCATGATATAGATAAACCTCTCTCTCTCTCTCTCTCTCTCTATATATATATATATATATATATATATGTGTGTGTGTGTGTGTGTGTGTGTGTAATATAATTTTGCAATTCAAGGTTCACCCCCTTTTATTTTCATATGATATCATGTCACTACAAAATCCATCTTGGTAGTCAAACTTCAAGAAATTATAGTTGTTTGAGTTAAAACTTAATTATAAAAAAAAAATTGGGGGCCAAACTCTAAATAATTCTACTATAAAAGAAAGTGTTCTCACATAATACCCCACGCCATGCCAAACCTCATAAACGCCTGCAACATATCCAACAAAGAACATAGTCATAAATGTTTACACTTGTTTCAGTTATGTCTTATGTCTCTAACTTTTAACTTCTGCCTAGTGGGTCGTTGAATGCCCAATTTTTACACAATCCAACCCAGCCACCATCCCCACCAAAATCTCAGTCTAGATTTATCACTCATCATTTCTATTCGCCCCACTTACTATTCCCATATAAAAAAAAAATAACTTGACAAAAGGTCCACATAAGAAATACAAAGTAAATAGTGATTCCCTTTATAAAATTGGGCAAGTAACATGAAAAAAGAAAAAAGTCTGGGAATAAAGAAACATCAAGAATATGACTTGATTCTTTGCACTTAACCTACAAACATTACCATCACATCAAAAGAGAAAAAGGAATGTTTTTAACACTAAAAATACATCATCTTGAGTTGGACAGAAGGTCAGCTAAAGCCGACATGGCTCTAACTTGCATTTGAAGAGCAGCTATATAATCAGTAACTTCTTCTAAAACAACCGGAAGTGGTTCTTTCCGGCAACCGGGAACTAACCGCCCAAGAACACGACCTTTCCTCTGAACCGCCGGTAAATTCTTCGATTTCAAACGTAATATACTCACTCTCGGCTTCTTCCACCGGCTCACACTCACTCTCTCTCTCCTGTTTTTCATAAACTTGATTTTAAGCCTGCTCGTGAGAATAGCTCGGCTCCATCTCGTTTTTCCTTTAGCCGTTGCAGCCAAAACTCGATCCGCGGCTTCACGGACGGCTCGTCCTCGGCGCGAAGCCGCGCCTAGCCGGACTTGACGAAGAGCGGTGAGGAGTTTTGAGGAGTATATTTGTTGTTGAGCTTCAGATTTCCAATCCGTTGATTTGTTGTTTTGGTTTAGGTTAGGGTTTGGAATATGATTTTGGATTTTCTTCCTTTTTTTCTTGTTGGATGATTCGCGTGATCTCTCAGAATTAGTTACAGGATTCGATAGGAGAGTTGACGCCATCGATTCCTTTCAGAATTTGATGAATCGATATCACAAAAGTACCTGTAGAATAATAAACAAGGAATAATAAATAAAACTACAGGAGTTGTAACAAAACATATAGAAGAAAGATTATCGTTACCTCTGAAAGGAGAACAAACTCTTCTTCGGATTTCGATTGATTCAATTGAGAGAGAGAGAGGCGGGGTTTGAGGAGATAAAGAGGCGAGGGGGGTGATGGCTTTTAAAGGGATAACAAACACCTGGCGTCTTTAAATATGGCCACTTATTGGAGTCGTCGTTTTGCTTGTTACTTTTAGTGCGCCTTGATGGTGCCACTGCAACCGAGACTCCGTATATAGTCTTCTTGCTGTTTTGGCGGATTCATTTTTCACATGATAAAATTGTTTCTTTACACGACAACGATATTTTTCAATGTTACCACTAATTATTACCGAAAGTTATACATCTATATAATATAAAGTAAGAAATTTATGTATATCATAAGTTAGTATTATAACGTCACATAATTACTTTTTCTCTTTTATTCTTTAAAATTTAAATTCTTTCTCTTTTCTTACACTTTAATTTTTTTTTTTTTTTATTTAAAATTTGAACTTGAGGGTAAAATAGTATTTATCCATTGTCTCACTTACCGCCCTTACCCAAACTTACCCGTCTTCTCTTATAATCTCTTCTTCTCTTCGGCCTCGCATTAAAACAACAACAACAAACATCACCAACTGGAAGAGGGTTTAACCAACTGGAGAGTGATAAACCACAATGAACTATACGATCGTTATAATCTTACTATATTCAGGGATCAACAACAACGAACATCAACTACTATCAGCCTCCCATTAGCTTTGGTAAACGTTTGCGCTGTACGATTTTTTTGTTGTACATCAATAATTGTTCTTATCGTTTTTTGGCTTTTTATTCAGCATCAACAACTGTTCTAATCGTTTTTATTGAACCATTTTAGCTGTGCATCAGGTTTTTTATGGTCTTTAAGCATTTTCGTTGTACATCAAGTTTTTGGACTTGGGTATTGGGTACGGATGTATTGGGTTTCGGCCCTATCTCTCACTTCGGGTTCGATTTTGTTTCTCTCTCTATCTTCTACCCGTATTTGGGTATCAGGTATGGATTTAACTTCTATTCTCTCTCTCTCTCTCTCTCTCTCTCTTCTCCCCGTATTTTTGTTTTCAAAACAGGGTCTTAGTATGCTTGGCCAAAGCATTTACTTAGTATCCATATATCCCTGTTGGCATTTTCTCTCAGCTGATATGGGACCATGCCCTTGGGTTGCCGCTGGAGAGGCCTAAGAGTGTTAACATGGAATGGCTTGAAAATCACTGCAAGAAATCATCATAAACTTGAAATTTTTTGCGACTATAGAGCTTAAAATCAATTTCTCTCAATAATAATTGCTGAATGGGTTTTGTGGTGAACAATGGAAAGAAGGGGATCGGAGTTTGTTTAAATTTGGATCATTTATTGTTTGTATCTTATGTGCTTCAACAACATATGAATGTCTAGATATTGTAGCTTCTTAAGTTCTTCCCCACATTTGGAATTTCAGCCGAAAAAAAAGGTTCTTCACATCGGACTGATGGGGTTCTTCACATCGGACTGGTGATCTTGTTTTTGATGAGTTGGAGAATTTAACAGTGTTCTATTACAATTGAAACCTCATACAGTTTTCATATTTTTTCTCTGTTTACAAGTTCAAGTTTATTTCTTGATATTTTTATAGATGGAGAAAATACATAGTTGTGCTTTTATTTCTTGATATTTTTTTATATTTACAAGTTCAGGTTCAAGTTTATTTCTTGATATTTTTCTCTGTTTACAGGTACACTCGCGTTTGTATACATGGTTAATTTTATCCCAAAGTTGTCAACCCCTTTTTTTAATTTTTCATTTGATTTAATGCTTAGTAAAGTACAAAAAATTGATTAGGAATTTTTTTCATTTGATTTTACGTTTACATGTGTTGGAATGTTTTTGGTCTATTTTTTAAGTAAATTTAGTTTTCGATGGATGTGAGTGTTTACACCGTGTTAGATATGAAGTTTTAATAAGAAAATGTAATAAGAAAATGGCATAAATAGGATATGGCTTATATCCGGCACGCATTGATCAAATCAATTAGTCATATCTTGAAAATCATAGCATGAAATAATTATATTTTGAGAATTTTTTTTTAATCAAAATTTGTTTTTATTTATGGGGTGTATTATATGAGTCCTTCTGCACCGGCACAATTTTTGCGACACATTTGGTGCGATATAGTGACGTGTCGCACCGGTAATGCTGGTGCCGTTAGTGCGGACCCACATTCATAAGACAATAGTTAATACCAGTGCGATACGTCACTATGTCGCACCACTCTGTGTCGGTCTAGCATTTCTGCTATTATATTTGTGTTTATATTAGCTCATCGCCATTAATAAACCAGGTGTCCCATATATTTTTTCTATATTGCATGAATTTAAGAATATATACCTAAGTGGTGTTTGCATTACTATCATTCTCTATTTTTTTTTGTTTTACATATATTTGTTTTTTTTATTTTACATATATTTATACATTGAAGAAAATTAGTTTGTATTTTTAAGCCTTTCTTAAAGTGACATTAATATGTTGGCATGGAGTGTCAAATGTGGGAGTGTGAGTGTTTTATAATTACAAATACTTTGGAGCAAATTTATTATCATGTCATCAATACGGGTATGAGTGTGCTATAATCAGAAATATTCATATACAAATTTTTCATCGTGCTATTGGGTTGATCGTTACATCTGGTTGACCTTTATTTATCACAATACAAATTTTTGTCCATTTTTTTTAAAAAAATTAACTTATTTGTATTGAATTAAATCGGGTTGACCGTTATTTTTTGTTATTGTTTTAGCTTTTTCGAATATCATCGTGATTTTTGGAAAGAAGTTTGTTTCGTTCAAATATTTTCTTGATGAATTTGGATATTTTGAATGTTGTAGGGTTGGTTGTTATCCCTTAAACATGGTGACTGACCATTTTTTTGAAAAGGAGACTGACCATTTTTTTAGAATTGACACTTTGTTAATTTGAGGCACAATGTGAATTCGATTGATGAATTTAGACTATTTGAACGTTGTTGAACTATTTGTTATTTGTTAAGAAGAATGGTTAGTCTTATAAACAAAGGAGATTATGGTAATTTTTTTTAAATTACATTTTGTTTAGTTCGCAAACGAAATTTTTTCCTTCTTGCAATTACATACTTTGAAATTTTTTCGCCATTTTGCTATTATCAGCGTGCTTTCAGGCACGGGCATATCCTAGTATATATATATATATATATATGGGACTTAATAGAAAGATCCTTATATTTTTTTGTATCATATCACGTGGTGTTTGGATCATCATTAGTCATTAAGTGCACTTCGATTAATTCACGTTCGCAGTTCGTGACTTTCGCTGGCCAAGCATTATTTTAACAGTGTCGGAGATCGAACTGGAGACCAAACTCAATTCACCTTCAAGAGTGTCCCAGTGACAGATTTATATCACTCGTCCTACCGAAAGTTGTATCATATTGAAGTTCGGTCAAAAAGAACAAATGCAAAGATTTTTTGCATGCGATGCCTGACTAAATTTATGTAATCTGTATTATTTTATTATTATAGATTGTTTCTCAAAATATATTGTATCAAGAAAATGAGATTGAATATTAAATGAATATTACGATATTAGTATACGTTTTTGTCGCATTTGTGAAGGATAGATAGATATCTAGCATCGAAATTTAATGATTAAAAAATAAGAAATTAGATGTCCATACAGGGTTATAATTAAAAACATTGTCATAGCGCTTAATAGTTTGACATTCGATGACGTAATCACATTTTTTATTGGAAATTGTTGAATATCTGGGAGATCTTCACAGAGTTTAATTGCAGAAATGCCTCACAAAGTGATCTTGATTTTCGTGTTGCTACAATATATATCGATTGGAAGAAATATTTATTGATACGGTTATAAATATATAGGAATGAAAATAGGACGTGAGCATCCATGTTAAAACTTAATTACCTCGGATAAAAAATTTGTATGTCCAATTTCTCAACATGGTTGCCATTGAGATTCATATTACCGAATTCGCTCCTCCCGATCAATACCCCACATACATTTGTACATTAGAGCAGTGCCGGTCCCGAGATTTTAGGGGCTCGAGGCGAACTCTTGAATTAGGGGGCCCATATTTAACAAATTTTTTTTTATCAATTTATAAATTTTAGTTTTTTTTAACCTAAAAGATGCCGATTTATTTTTTGGGAGTTGTGGCATGTTTAAATGCTTGTCCATTTAATTTTCAACAAATTATTTTTGAGACATTTGAAAAATAAATATACACACATATAAAATTTTGGGGCCTTAAAATACGACGAAAATCGGGGGCCCGGGGCAGCCGCCTCTCTCGCCTCCCCTCAAAACCGGCTTTGCATTAGAGCTCACTTAGTATTTATCAAATATTATTTTATAATAAATCATTATCATATAAAAGATTTATTAGTTGTTAATAAGTTTACCTGTTAGCTTATCTTTATCAACGACTCGATCTTTCATGGTTTTGTGGTTAACTTCTTGCAATTCCTCGACCCTTGATTCGGATGTAAAAGTTATTACACATGAATACGTAACCAGTTTGTACGCTCTCTTATCCTCAACAACCTAGAAATTTGATATTTTATATATCTTCCCCTCCTCAATTATTCCAGCATATTGATTAACCTCATCTTTCCAAATAATCTATGAATATGGTCATCCTACGAAGAATATACACAAATCTTATTATTATAGCAATGTCATATCAATATAAAATGTAAAAGAACTATCCCCTCTATATCATCAAGTTGGTCATTTTTTCATACAAAATATTAACATAATAAGATTTTCATAAATTGAAAAGTGCCAATATGCAATTAAAGTGGGATATAGAACAATCCTAGTCTAAATGCTAATCATATTGCTTTAATTCCCAAAACCCTGATACCGATAACATTTATTTTCTAGTTGGATTAATACTCTACTGGACTAATTTTTGAACTCCAATTATGGCAAAATTAAAAAAAAAAATTAAACCCTTAAATCAAAATATAAATATAAATGTACAAAAGTGAGATGTCTATATACATAATTAAATAGACTTTCTAATTTTACGAAACTTAGATATCTTAACAGAAAAGGAAAAAATACATAATATAACAGTCTTCGTAAATCTATACACTAATTATTTTAGTGAATTTTAAAATGAACGCACTAAATCTTGCATCTCATCCCACTTTTGATACAAATATTACTCAAATGAGGGTGAGCTAAAATCTATATTGGTTGCATTTAAAATTTCCAATTTTTAAAGCCAAAAGCAATGTCAAACATATAACTGGCGGGTTTACAAAACTATTGCCATACATGTACAAATAGCTTAATAATATACACTTTGAACTAAGTTTACAAACTGATATATTCAACAAAATTAAAAAAACAAACTCTCTATCTCTCAATTTGAAGTCCATAAATTCTCAAAAATTTTAAACAGATTACCCTGTTGTCAACTTTTTAACTCCTAATTTACAGAAAAATATTAGCATGCAGTGGCGGATCCAGGATTATAGTCCAACCGGGGCGAAATCGATTCAAATTTTTTTAACGACACTAATTAATAATAAACTCATAAAAACCAACAACCGATAAAACATAAATATTTAATATGCCAAAATTTCATATCAATTGATACATACATAACCAGAAATTGAAAATACAAGTTTTATTAGAAAAGTAAACCAATGGAAGTAACCGGTCCCTCTGCGTTTCAACCATTTTTTTAGCAAGAGCACCAATCCCGTTTAAAAAAGATTATTGGACTTCGAATTGGGACGGACTCGGCATTGGGGGATGATTGAACCTCAGCTTCGGATACGGTTTGTGTGTCGTCTCCTCTTTTTCGTTTAAAAAATTTCTCCATGACTACCTGTATTTACAACAATTTCAGACTAGTTTAAACACAAATTTTAAACTGATTAAATTCACAACCTGTTTAAATTCACAACCTAGTTTAAATTCACAACGTGTTTAAATTCACAACCTGTTTTATTATAAATTTGTGTTCATAACAAATGCATGAATTCACAACCTATTTTATTATAAATTTGTGTTTATAAAACTTTTATATTCACAACTTGTTTTATTATAAACTTTGTTGATTGATTGACACATAAGAAAGATAAAAACACAATTTCAATACAAATTAGGGAGAGGTTTTTTGTTGATACCTGTTTTATTGATTGAATGAAGCTCCGGAGGGTTCAGGCGGATTCTGGGGAAGTTGAGAGGTCCGGCGGTGAGGTTGAGGCATGAGGTTGAGAGGCCCGACGTCGACGGTGAGGCAAATCAGTGAGAGTAGATGAGGTGAGGAGGAGGGTAGCCGCGACAGAGAGAGAGAAGAGAGGAGAAGAAGGTAGGGTTTGGGAAATTAGTCTGCGCGTGTGTTTGAAACGTTTAAGGTTTTTTTTGGTTAATTTCACACTTACACCCTCATCTTTGTAAATAATATGAGAACACCTTTAAGTTTGAATTTTTACCAAAAAACTCCTACTTTTTTAAAATTTGAACTGGGGCGGCCGCCCCACCTCGGCCTATGGTGGGTCCGCCCCTGTTAGCATGTATATTATCTAGTACACATAAAAGATGAATTCAATATATAGAGAGGATTTTTATGATCACAACACCTAATAATGTTATTATAAAAAAATGAAACATATTACATGGACCTAAAATGATATTTGGAAATTGATAAAAGTACATAGATGGAGGATCAAATAAGCAAGGAAATGGGTGCTAATTTCCTAAAATAAATGACATATGCCATGAATTTTATTTGGTTTACTTGAAAATAGAAAAATGTCTTTACAAAAAATAAATTTTGGTGCACATTGAAGAAAAATATTCGGTATGAGTCATTCTACACCTAACTCACAAATATAACACATTTGACGCGATACACTGACGTGTCACATTTATATTGGCTCATGTTCGGGTCCAACAAGAGTGAAGTCAAATATAGATTAATATGGGTGCGACATGTCAGTGTATCGCACCATTTATATGTATAATCATTGTTGATGTATATGTAGCATTTCTTCAATTGGTACAATAAAAATCTTGGAGACGTTAGTCAACAATCCCTTGAAATTGTAAAATTTTGATAAAACAAACATAGATAAACATCATAGCACCAAAATAAAAGAACAAATTTTTG
This sequence comes from Sambucus nigra, assembly GCA_949130495.1. Taxonomy (NCBI): domain Eukaryota; kingdom Viridiplantae; phylum Streptophyta; class Magnoliopsida; order Dipsacales; family Adoxaceae; genus Sambucus; species Sambucus nigra. The sequence continues at coordinate 575,023,907 of OX422215.1, read as the reverse complement.
GATGCCTTCAAAGAGGGCAAAAACCGCTTTGTTAAGTGTGTTGTGTGGCATGTGTTGGAATTTGTGTAGTGAAAAAAAAGTAGCAGAAGTTTTATCGAAGAATAAATCGAGTATTTACTTTAATCCATTGTCCATAAACACACATGATTAATGGTTAAGCATAAATCTATCAAAAAACACTGAAGGGAAAATAAAGACGGTTAGTCATGGTTATTTTTTTGTTCCTTTTGGTAACAGGAGAGTCCTTTAATGCTCCGAGAAAATTTCATGGATAAATATGCACAAAAATGCTTTAAAAGGTAGTTCTAATCTATTTAACCCAGATTTATCCTTTAAATTTGTTGATATATATATATATATATATATATAATCATCTTCACCCAAATATATATACCACCGAACTCTTCAACTTGAAAGAAAAGGTCTATTGAAAAATCTAAAAGGCTGGAGAGGGAGAGAGAGAGAGAGAGAGAGAGAGAGAGAGAATGAGAGAGAGGGGGGGGTCCATTGGACCCAAAAGGAGAGATAAAATTTATAAACAATAAGTACTATCAAAGAGGGTAGACCGAGATAGGAGATCTTATAGATAGAGAGAGAGAAGTTCGTAAATACAATGTGAGAGAAATAAAAATGATAAATGCTCTTAACTCGTGGCAGTGTGAAATCTTGATACGTGTCGTAAGGAGTTTAGTCTACAATTTTGTATATATTTAGGCTACAGTTATATATATATATATATATATATATATATATATATATATATATATATATATATATATATATATATATATATATATATATATATATATATTTCTTTTCACCTATTAAATGGTTAATATTTTTATAATATTTGGAGGTGATGATTTTCATGATGAGAAGATCATCTCCACTAAAATTTATTAAAATATTCATTAATCTATAACTCTATAAATTAAAGATATGTTCTTCAGGTATATATTAAATAATGTGTGTTGAAGAGTTGTGCTGAAAAAAGACATATTACAAAACATTTAATAATTTATCCCTTTGTATTATAGAAATGCAAAAGTACCCTTATATTAAATCCTACCCTAATAACAATACTCACTTTTGATGTTCATCTCTCACTCAAAACAATATTCACTCTTGCTCGCTAATGGCCACAAAGACTAATGTAAAAGAGGAGATCTACAAAGAGGGTGTTATCAGCGTAAAAGAAGGGTCAAGATTCACATATAAACGAGAGGAATGAATCGGTGAAGCATTACATGCTCTGATCTAAAAATAATGAAGACTCTATGTTTCAATATGGTGTTTAGATAGTCCACGTGCATTCTAAAGAGAGAATCGGGGAATTGATTGTCTAACGAGTGTTTTGAGAGGTGCGGTGACAGTTAAAAAAAGAAAAAAGACCTATGTGGACATTTTATCTAAGCGCTCCACATAATTAGAGTTGGGATTTTCTTCCATGGAGTCTAGCATTGAAAGTGAGTCTTCTCTCGTGTTATCTTTTGAGGTAATTCTTATGATCACGAGATTTGTAAACTTCATCATAAAGTTTTGTACTTTCTCTAGATAGGTCGTCATTTTTTTTTCTTTAGCCTCATATTTTCCAATGACTTGGTTTAAAACTAGTTGAGAGCCGCTGTGAACCAAGACTTGTTTAACAACAAACTCTTTGTCTAACCTTAAGCCAACTAATAGTGCTTCCTGTTTGGTCTCATTATTTAAGTCCTTAAAGTTAAACTTGAATGATTTCTCAATCACCACTCCATTTTGTGCCTTAAGGATGAGGCTTGTTCCTCTTCATAATAGACAGGAAGACCAATCCACATGTAGGATCCACACCGTTAACATTTGATCCAAAATTTGGGCACCCTCACTTTCCACTTATTTTTTTCTTTTAGTTTAATAGATTATTTTGGTTCTCTTTCTTTATGGAGGTAATTTTTAGACAAAGTCGACACGGTCAGTTCGTGGACTATATTCTATATCATACTAGCCCAACTCCACGGACTATATCATTAAATGCCCTGAGATTTACGACTATTGAAGGATTCAACGAAGAGGTTGGTCCATCATCACAATACATTGATATCCTTGCAAGTAGGGGATCAACTTATTTAATGCAATAATGTAGGCGGATGTTAATTCTCCATCGTTGGGTACTTGGTTTTCGCCCCTTGAAGTTCTTGGTCGATGTAGTGTATAAGTTTTTGTACTTCTTCACCATCTCTTGTCACAGTTGAATGTACAACACATGGTGATACTAATAAATAAAGATATAAATCTCCCCTTAGTTGAGCAATGGAATGTAGTGGAATCGAAGTACACTTGACTTCAAGGAATGCTTTCTCCCACTCATTATTCCAAGTATAAACTTTTCTTAAGACTCTAAAAATGGAAGGCACTTGTCCATGTCATTGGAGATGAAATTGTTGAGTGATGCATCCCTCCCGACTATATTTTGAACATCTTTCAACGTCCTTAGAGACTTCATATTGAGAAAAGACTGAACTTTCTTAATGTGGGCCTTTATTCTTCGTTTTTTGACCATAAATCCTAAGAACTTTCTGTCTGACACCTAAATATGCATTTAATGGGGTTCCAAAATCATCTTATGTTAGATGGATGATGGGAAATGTTTTATCGAGATCCTTTGATATGACCCGAGACCTATTCGGAGTACTGCACTTCCTTAATAAACCCTACCTTGAGAAACTTGCCAACCTATTCTTTGGATGTGTCATTATTTTATGTGGAAAAGGATAATATATTTACTTTACTGGCATGCATTTTGGGTCCATGCTTAAATGATGGATCATTGCCTTAGTATCTATTCCCAACCATGTCTTTTTTACTATAAGAAAATATGTCTTTGTTTCTTTTAAGGAACTTCACACTCCTTTAGTTTAGGATAAGGTCCAATTTGGGTTTCATTATAAGGTGTGGTTCTACTTCATCTAGTTAGACAAATTCCAACTACTCGCAAGGGGTCCCTTACACCCTCGTTTGTTTATATGTGAGATCTAAACCATCCACTAGAAAAGTTTCACTCCCCACTTTCTCCTTCATTGACGTAAAGTAACATTCTTTAGATTCTCTTTTATTGCCTCTAACATTCCCAACTCCATCGCCTTCAATTGGTAACCATTTGGTTAATCTATGAATACATAGGAGAGTTTGACTCTATTCAAAGTGGGGCATCTAAGGATGATATTATAGCTTCGTTGTTTGTTGAGTACCAGGAACTTAGTCATGGTAGAGGTCTACAATGGTGTTGTGACCAAAGTTACTTTGAATTGTATATAAAGTAAAAGATATGCATTTTATCCATGGAATCCAACAAAAATTTCTCGTCACATGAAGGATTTCCTTCATCATACCTATCCTCTTAAATGCATGGTACAAAATATGTCGGAAGCACTTCAAGTTTCTATCAATGCCCTATGAACTAAGTGTGATGCCATAGTTTTTGTATTGATAAATGGGTCATTACGTGGATCGTAAATATCACATGTATCTTCTTTGAATAATGATAATATAATCGGAGTTATGCAAGGAACTTTCTCTTCTTTTATTACATTTACTTCCAAACACTATATAGATCCACTGATTATTATGAGATGGTACTTCCACATGGAGTTAATTTCTCATAATCCTGTGGATTCGTTAGTTATGATGAATAACTCCGCCATTGGGGCATCTACCTTGCATGCATTAGCTCTATTTGGTTTGGAGGCCTTTGGCGCGGATCTTTATGATGAACTGCTTGAGGTGTAACTATTAGAGCCCTCACTCGATTTCATCCTTGAGCTCATTTCATTTAATATTTCCATTAACCTGGTCCTAGTGGAACCTACAGTACTTTTAGCCATCCATTTTTCATCCAGTGTCCTCATATTTTCTAGAGATCTGAAGAGGTTGGTGCCCTCCATTTGTGTGAAACCCTCGTTGTTGGAGTTTTCAATGGAGTAAACCTCTAGAAGGATGGATGCTTGGATTTTCCTTTCTACTCCTTATTTAAATCCACTTCTTAGGTTGTGGGAATGGGGTTAGCTTTCTTTTAACCTACTTTTGCCTTTTAGCTACGTCCCTTGTGATCAACGCGTCCTTTGCATTTATTTATTTCCCATCCTAGCTAGGAGTTGGGCCATAGTGGTTGCTAGGTTTATGTACAAGGTCACAAAGCACCTAACGGACTAAACTTTCACAGGGAAAGAAATTATGGCCACTAGATCAATAAGTTCGTCAACTTAAGAGATTTTTCATTAAAGGGTTTCACATAGTCCTTGAGGAACTTACTTTTTGTCATTTGACATTTAACAATTAAGTTGGGGAATTGAGATGCTTTTGCCTTCATATGAATTATCCTACAAATAAGGTGTTGAGATCCTTGAAAGATGTGATAAAACTCGGAGAGATCTTGTTTTAGCACCAACTCACATATCTTTTCAATGTGTTGGAAAAATCCCTACATTTGATGGCGTGTAAGATGTCCTACATGCTTATTACCAAGTTATATTATAAGACATAGTCTACAAAATCATTGGTCCCATCATAGCTCTTGAGGATGGAAAATTTGAACTTCCTGAGCACGGGCCATTGGCTTACCGTCTTAGAGAAATAATACTTAGATCATAAAACGAGTGAATCCATAATTGGGGCTTGATACTGTAATAACCCATAAATTTTAAAAAACATTAATTAACTAAAATAATTAATTAAATCAGATTTTTGAGAAATAAATTGCATTTTTGACATTTTTGAAAGAATTTTAAATAATTATTCTAAAATGAAAACAAAATTTTTAAATTTTTTAATTATGATCTAATTTAGACAAGGATTTTTAAATTAATTGAAAACTAAGTAAAGTAATTAGTTGGATGCATGAGGTTGATGAGGTAATTTAACCATACTTAGAGAGAAAGCAAGGTTACTTGGAGAGGAAGTTATAGTTAATTAATTAGTATATGAACCTAAATAAAATTCTACTACCTTCTAAACTCACAATCCCAACTTACAAACCTCAACCTAATTTCACACACAAAATACATGCTTCCAATCCACAAAATACATAAACCCCCACAAAATTATCCCATTTCATCCTAACCAAACGTCTCACAACTCTATAATTAGTTTTGAGAAAACATCTACCCAATTACAAAGGCAAAAGACTTTAGGGAACATATTGGAGGAACAATTCAACAAACTTCTCAAGGGGGTTCTTTTCTACATCATTGGAAGCTTCTTCACACAAACTGAGGATTTTTTAGAAGTAATTTCATGGGATTTTCAAAGGGGTATTTCTTACATTTCTTTTCTAAAGTTTTGTTCATCATTTAAGGAAAGATAATTCTACTCTCTCATATCATGATAAAAATAATGATTTCTCCCTAAATAAGGTTTTATAAATTGTAAAAATTGAGGAGACATAATTAAGGTTATTTGATCTATTAAAAAATGATGTTTTTTTTTTGCAAACAAATGAATGCATATAATTCTTGTGATTCTATGTTTAGTTAAGTTAGTTTAATTGAATTCTATTAAATAATTGTATCTCCCTATTAGATATTTCTATTTAAATAAAATCATGTGGTAGACTATTCCTTTACATGTATTTAAATGTTTCCCTTAAAATCTTAATGAAGAAATTTGGTATGAAATTATACGTTATAATCTCACAATTTAATATGAAAAATTGGGATTTTAATAACTATCTTAGACAATATTTGGAGGGTATTAGTGCATAGAAATTCGTTGTAGGAAGAAAACTGTAATTATGAGCTCTAGGATTAGGATAGGGCATGTAAATTGAAGGCAAATCTAAGTCCAGACAACTTTAGTTCCGTGCATCATTCGAATGGTCATGTTTTTAACCGTGATAATGGATGTGTTTTTACCTGTGCGAATAATGGTGTATGCACAACTAAGATTTTGTACCGTGCATAAGGACCGAGTAAAGTTTTGTATATTAGTTAAATAATTAAGGAATTGTATGATGATTTTAGGAGTGCAATTTTACTTATTGAGATATTCTTATATGGGAAATAGTGGAGTCTTAAAACATAGTGACTGGAAATAAAAATACTCTAAACGTTTTAGAGGTAAACGAAATATTGAGTTGGATTTGGTGGATAATAAATAGGTTATTAAACTTATGCATAATGGGGGAGCATAATGACTAACGAATCAAAGAAACCATTTGGATACTTTTAGGCTACACATTTTGGGCCTATTATGAATTAATAAATAATGTTATATGGCTCAAACTATGAGACATCGGTTTGGTATACTTGTTATAAACAAGTAGAATGATGTATCAACATATGTAAAAATATTAGATTCATATGAATAATAACTAATATAATTACCATAGAGCTTATTATTTATACTCGTGATTGATAGTTTTATTACTTGTGTGCTTAGCTATTATCTTGTTGTGATGGGCTTAACCCCTCACGTTGTTATAAGTGCTCCATTGTACCAAGATTATTAACTCGACTTGAGTAGTCAGTTTTTCCTTCCTGTTGCCACTGAGTTTTAAAGATGTAGATTTGGGGTCTACGTTTACGTTTTTATTCATGTTGAGAGGTGCGAGGTTTAGTTTATTTATAGCAATTGTACCCAGTTTTGATAGTTGAAGTATTCAGTATGTATGGGTTATTGGAAGACAAACGTTAATGTCATTTGTAGCGGTGGACTTCTATATATTAGGATTTAAGGATTTCTCATATAATTCTTCACCTTGATTTATATCCATTCATTATTTCATGATTAAATGATAAGAATGATATATATAATTGTTTATACAACCTATAAAATTTTAATAAATAAACTTGATCAACCTAATTATTAAAAAGATATGAGGTATCACAGTTGGTATCAAAGCACGATCTACGTTCATTTTATTTGCAATCTCAAAATAGGTTATGATTTTAGGAGTCTAGTGCCAACTATCCTTCTGAATGACTCGGTAATACCAAAATCTATCGGGGAGTTTCTTGTTTAGATTTCATTCATGATATGTCCCACGAATGGTTTTTAGTTCAGTCGAGAGTTACGAGATATGTTACGTAAAACTCTTAATATGTGTCTAGTAATTCATTTTGTGGTTAGTCTCAACGACGAGCACTCTTCAAAATCGATTCGTTTACCAGAGGAGGCCGAGTTTCTTCTACTCGAGCATAAGGACTCGTACTATCTTAGAGTATCGAAAAGAGTTTACAAATTTGGACATTGGTTGCACCGAAAGTAATGAATACGAAAAGAAGAGAATCGAGTATTTCATGAACGGTCTCATTTACCCTATACGATGATTTAAAATGACGAACTCAGGATACACTATGCACACATAAATAGTGGATGTCATGCTTACACTTTGTAAAAAGCATACGCCTTATAGAAGAAGTTCGAGAATGGAGCCCACGTTCGAGAAGGAGGATTCAGTAGTGATCGAAAAGGAGCTCAGGGCCATCAACGCCAAGGGTTGTGCAAGATATTTCATTTTTTCCAAATAAAATCATCGAGGTTAATTGCATCAGCCGAGGCATCATATGCCAGTTCTCCTAACACAAAGACAAAAGTCACTACTGACACTTCCTCCACCAGTTGAAACACCTCAATCATAGTTACAGTATGATACTGTCTATCAACTGACCTTGAGATAATCAAGAGCCTACTCAATAAGTCAATGGTACGTTCTTTATTCATGGCACCTTAGATAAAGTTATCATTTGATACGGGTGCTAAAGACTCTTTTGTTTCATGATATTTTATGGGTTTATCGAGGATGGTTTTGACTCCTTGCACTAGATAATTATCTATTTCTACTCTATTAGATGTATCCACTATTATTACCAAGTTTTATGATGGGGTAGGCATTCATATTGGTAGATTGTGATTTGTATAAAATTCATTGGTTTTAAATGCCCACACATGCGATGTGATTTTGGGGATTGATTAGTTGTGTATGTAACGGGGTCAGATTGACCATATAGATTGAGTGATTTTATTTTCTATACCGGGGTAGGAGATTTATTTGGCGAATATCCCTAGACGTGAGAGTGGTTCTTATAACTAATAACACTTTATTGATGAGGAGACCCAGGAGAAGACCAAAGTGTGCCTAGACATGATTCTCGCAGTTCAAGAGTTCCCCAAAGTATTCGATCAAATCTCAGACTTACCACCTAGTAGGGAGATTGATTTTGCCATAGATTTGGCATCGGTCACTAAGACAATAGGTAAATATCCATATCATATAGATACTATAGAGATGAAGGAGCTCAGAGATCAGATCAAACAGTTGTTAGAGCAGGATTTCATCCGTCATAGCACTTTATCTTGGGGGTGCACTAGTGTTGTTTATGAAGAAGAAATATATTTTATTGAGACTGTACAATGACTACCGTAAGTTAAATAAGGTGAATCTGAAGAACAAGTATCCACTTCCGAGGATTTTTTATCTTTCGAATCAGTTGGAGGGAGCCTCTTTTTTCAAAGACTGAATTACGATTCAATTATCAACAGTTAAGGGTGGGTGCGACATGAGGATATAGTTTGGGTTGACTAATGTCCCATATGTATTCATGGACTTAATGAATCGGGTGTTCCGACCTACTGATGACATTTTGATACATTCACGGACTGAGAAGTACCACAGTTGATATTTGCGGATTTTCATTTCAGAGGTTGTGGGTGCGTAACTTTATGCTTAGTTCTCCAAATGTGAATTTTGGAAATGAGAAGTGACGTTTTGGGACACATTGTGTCAGATAAAGGACTTTCGAGGGATCCAAGTAAGGTGTCAACCGTGTTAGATTTAGGAAAACCCTCGACACCTACTGAGGTTCAAAACATTTAGTTTTGATCGGTTATTATAGAAGATTCATTTAGTGATGCTCAAAGATAGTAGGTTCAATGAACGAGTTGACTAATGATGGTGTGGTATTTTTTTGGAGTCAGAACTATCAGCAGACGTTTGAAACTCTCAATGAGAAGTTAACTTTTGTGCCCCTTTTTTTCTTATCTAGGCATGGATTTGAGTTTTGTTCTATACCAATGCTTCTTTATAGGTACTAAGCGGGGGTGTTAATGATGGAAGAAAAGCCGATCTCTTAAGCTTCCTGAAAATTAAAGTCGCACGAGGTTCATTACCCGACTCATAACGTGGATTTGATGGACATTGTATGTGTATTGCATATAGGGATACATTATCTTTGGGGTGAGAAGTTTAGACTCTTTAGCGATCACAGGAGTCTACAGTATCTATTTATACATAAAGATCTCAATACGAGGCGAGGGAGATCGTTTTATTAATCAAGGATCACTAGTTCCAATACAGTATCACCTAGGGAAGGCTAGCGTGGTGGCATACACATTCAATCGATGACCCTGTGGTAGTATCTCAGCACGTCAAGCAGTTGAGTAGGGCTCAGTAGAGATGAATGGCGAGCTGACTAGAGCATTCATAAGTATACTCACAGTAACTCCAGAAATCATGGTGTGGGTGATCCGGGGATGAGATGTGTAAGTGTAACGTGATGGAGGTTCTCACTATTAGTGTGACTATATTTTTGTTAGGATACGATGGAAGGTTGCGTGATCCCTTGGATGAGGAATTGACCGCTACAGAGGAATCGCATGATTCACATTTTACGATACACCCAAGAGGGGATTTTAAGGACAAATTTCTAAATAGAGTCAATTTTTATGTTTTGGATTATTTCGTGTTTAGAAAAACTATTTGAGTCATTAGTAAGGACTTGAGTGTGTTGACATTTCAAGCTTATGACATGATTTCTTGAAGACGTAGAGGCCAAGTTTAAAGATCTACATCACCTTGTCGTGTTTCAAGATTGTTTCCATTTTTATGTTCCAAGGATATCTTAGGTATGAATGCGTATATATGATGAGCCTTAGATATTTATTTTTTGTTTATTGGGATTTTATAAAATTGGTTCTGAAATATTTAAAATGATTTTATCTCTTTTCAATATTTTTTTTGGCCAACATTATTTTTTCGCGATGTTGTTAGAATTATATTAGGTATATTGTTCGAACGAGACCAAGTACCTCATTAGATCATTTCTAATGAAACTTCTAACGAGACATGTTTTTACCTTATCTGGTTTTTCATTAGATATTTCGTTTGAAAGGTGTTTGAATGATATGTATCACTTCTTTCGGACGAGATCCATTTTGTTTGAACGAGTCTATGTTCTTTTTTAAATTTTAAGATTTTTCTTAAATGATTTCATACCTATCTCATTTTTAAAAATATCCTATAAATAGGAGTGAGAAGCAATAATTTTATTTAAGACAAACTTATCATTTGATTTCTCAAACTTTATGAAAAATAATCTCCAAAACCCTAATTTTGACCCAAGTTGTTTGAAATCGCAGTGTTCATCTTATTATGCGTTGAAGATATTATTTTGGGAGCCAAAGGTTTATTCTCTTCATATTGTTGATAATCGTTTAATATGGTGAACTTTGTATTTTTTATTTATGCATGGTAGACTCTGTGTTATTGCATTGTGGTAAAGAAGCGATGGACTCCGTGTTCAGATCCATAGATGGTTGTTAAGATGTAGCGGTGTTTATAGAGGCGTGCATAGACTCATACATTGTAGTAGTGCATGAGTGGACTCTTATGTGATGCTAGTGAGTGGTTAAAGGAACGAAGAGCGTTAAGGCCTACGAGGGTGTCACTTTTGTGTTGTAAGTCTTTTGTTGTGTTCTTTGTGATTCCATACTTCTTGAATTTTGTGTGGCTAGGTCATCTAAGATTTTTTCCATTTGAGTTTCCTCACACATTGAGCGTTGTGGGAATGTTTATTTTATTTAATCGTTTTATCACCTAGATGTATGTTTTAGAATAAAATAATATTATCTAAAACTGATTTTCACAACTTTTGTTTAAATTTGGTGTTTAGATTTATTTGCGTTAATTTTATTATTTAATTTAAAAAAAATATAAATTTACTTTTGTTTAGGCCATTCCATATATTACCAATTTTAGGGATAAAATACACTAAGATATAAAGTGACAATATTAGTGGGGCAATATGAAGAAGGAGGTAGCCGAGTTCGTATCAAGATGAACTACTTGTCAAGTGGTGAAGGTAGACCATCATAAGCCTTCTGGTATGCTTCCTTCTTTACCCATTTCCAAGTGGAAATGGGATAGAATCTCAATGGATATCATTACAGAACTACCCTTGATGCATCGAAAACATGATTTTATATTGGGTGATTATTGACTGCCTTACAAAGGTGGCATACTTTTTAGCCGTTCGTACTGATTATTCTATCGAGAAGTTTGCATGTTTATATATGGACGAGATTATTCTTTTACATGGAGTTTCATTATCGATCATTTTAGATTGGGGCCCTACTTTTACGGCACGCTTTTAGGATAATTTTCAAGAGGCCATGGGGACTAAGATACACCTTAGCACGGCATACCATCCACATATAAATGGTCAGACCAAGAAGGTCAATAAGACGTTAGAGGATATGTTTTATAGCTGTGTATAATGGACTTTAAGGGCAGTTGGGAGGCCCATTTACCACTAATGGAGTTTGTGTATAACAGTAGTCATCAGCATTCCATTTTTATAGCCCCTATGAGGCACTTTATGGGAGACCATGTCGATTATCGATATGTTAGTTAGATCCAGGTGAGGATAGACAGTTATGACTGGGGTTGATTCAAGAGATGACGAAAAAGATCAATTTGATGAGGGAGATGATTAAAGTTTCTCAGGACAAGTAGAAGAGCTATGCTGAAAAAGGAAGTCGATGGAATAGAACGTGGGAGAGAAAATTTTACTAGAGGTTTCTCCAATTCAAGGGCAATGAGGTTCTAAAAAAGAAGGAAATCAACCCTCGTTATATTTAACTGTTCATGATTTCATAGAAGGTAGGGAAGGTTACGTACTGTCTAAAACTTATGGACCACCTCGATCGAGTGTATAATGCAATTCACATTTTAATATCCCGTCTGTGTTTACACCCTAAGGATTCATATCCACATATTTGATTTGAGCGAGATTGAGTTAGACTTGGATGCATCATATAGTGAGAAATTGGTGAGTATTTACATTAGCGAATCCAAACTTTTCATTCCAAGGAGATACCACTAGCATGATTACAGTGGAATCACCACAACGAGGAGAATCCATTTGGGAGTGCGAGGACTTGATGAGGCAATAATATCCCCATCATTTTTTAACTTGAGTATATGCGTTGTTAGTAGATTTTGACTCATTCTTAAATTAGGAGATGATTTTGACTCATACGCATATAAGGAGGTGATTTTAACTCATTCTTATATGAGAAAATGATTTCGACTCATTCTTTTATGAGGAGATGATTTTGACTCATTCTTATATGAGGAGATAATTTTTGACTCATTTTATATGGGGAGATTATTTTGAATCATTCAATATGAGGAGATATTTTGACTCATAGACATAGTATGATATGATTTTGACTTATTAATAAATAAGGAGATAGTTTGACTCATTTATATGAGAAGATAGTTTGACTTATTTTATTTGAAGAGATAGTTTTGGAAAATTTAAAAGTAATTTGGAGTTAATTGGAATTTGAGTTTTTATTTGATAAAATAATGAAATTGATTTTTTTAATTATGATCTAGTTTACATAAGAATTTTTAATTTAATTGGAAACTAAGTAAAGTAATTAGCTGGATTGATGAGGTTAATAAGGTAATTTGAGTATAATTGGAGAGAAATCTAGGTTAGTTAGAAATGAGGCTAGGGTTAAGTAATTAATAATAACCTAAATGATGCGTACTCCTCCTCAACTCACAATCCAGTTTACAAATCTCAACCCAATCTCACAAATAAAATGCATACTCCCCCCCCCCCCCCCCCCCCCCCACACACACACAAAAAAAAAAAAATCATCTTTCATACTAACAAAAAATCTTAGAACTCTAAGCTGAGTTTTAAGAAAACATCTACCCAATTAAAAAATTAAAAGACTTTTGGGGACATCTTGAAAGAAAAATTCAACTAACTTTAAAATGGGGGTTTATTCTACATTATTGGGAGCTTCTTCACGCAAATTGGGGAGTTTTTAGGAGCAATCGCAAGGGATTTTCAAAGGAATCTCTCTCACTTTTCTTTTGGGAATTTTTATTCATCATTCATGAAAAAATAATTATACTCTCTTCTCTCATAATATAAATAATGATTTCCACCTAAATAAGATTTTATAAATTATAAAAATTGAGTAAAAAAATTAAGGTTATTTGATCTAATGAAAAATGATGATTATTGTAAACAAATAAATGAACCCATTTATTGCGCTTCTATGATTAGTTAAGTTAGTTTAATTGAATTGGTTTATATAATTATATCTCCATATTAGATATCCCTATTTAAATATAATCATGTGGTAGACTACTCCTTTACATATATTTATTTGTTTCCCTTCAAATCTTAATAAAGAAATTGACTATAAAATTATATGTTGAAATCTCACAATTTAATATGAGAAGTTGGTTTTTAAGTAAGGATGGACTTTAGTAACTGTCCTAGACCATATTTAGAGGGTATTAATACATATAACTTTGTTTTAGGAAGCAAATGGTGTATCTAACTTATGAGGTTGGAACATGGAGTGTAGGTTAAAGACATATCTCTTTCTGGGCAGCTTTAGTACCATGCACCATTCAAATGATTGTGTTTTTAACCATGCGAACGGAGCGTGAGAACGATTGTGTTTTTATCCATGAGAACAGTAATGTGGGCACAACTAAGGTTTTGTACCATGTGCACGAACCTATTAAAATTTTGTACTTTAATTAAGTTTTAAAGAGCAGTATGATAATTTTAGCGGTGCACTATTATTCATTGAACTCTACTTATATGGGAAATTATGGAGTGTGAAAATATTGTGATAAAAAATAATAATACTTTAAATGTAAACGGAATATTGTGTTAGAATTGGTGGAAAGTATATGCGTTATTAACCTTATGCGTAAGGGGGAAGCGTAATAACTAATGGATTAAGGAAACCATTTGGATACTTTTAGGCCACACATAATGAGCCTATTATGAATTAATAAATAATGTTGTATAGCTCGGCTACGAGACATGGTTTTGGTATACTTGATATAGATAAGTAGAACGATGTATCAATGTATGTATAAATGTTAGATTTATATGGATAACAAATAATCTAATGACTGTAGATCTTCTTATTTCTACTTATGATTGATATTTTTATTACTTAACCACATAGATATTATCTTGTTGCGATAGGATTGACTCGTCACATTGTTATAGGTGCTCGAGTTACCAAACACATTAACCTTATTTGAGTACTCGGTCTTACTTTCATTCGCCATTGAGTTTTGAAGATGTAGATGTTGGGTCTACTTTTACGTTTTAATTCATGTTGAGAGGTGTGAGGTTTAATTTATTCATATATGTTATATTCAGTTTTATAATTGAGGGATTTATTATGTATTGGTTATTAGCAAATAAATCGTAATGTAATTAGTGGTGGTTAACTTTTATATATTAGTATTTGAGGATTTCTCATATTATTCTTCATCTTGGTTTATTTTCATGCATTGGTTCTTGATTACATGCTAAGGATGATATATGATTATTTAGACAACCTGTGTAATTTTAATAAATAGATTAGATCAAACTAATTATTAAAAATATATGGAGTGTCATATATACCAACAACCTTTATGAAATATCCAATTTTAATTCTAATTTCTTGGCGGATTCTCTAATTTGTAGCACTGTCAGCTGCCATACGAGAGGTGTGTGGGTGATTGTTTAGGAAGGTCAACCTCTTTTGGACTAATATGCGAGTATGCGAGCACTCAGATTGTTCTCAAGGATGGTATCTATGTAGGACTTGGGCTCCAGGAAGACGTGGTTGCCCAGAGGCATAGGAGATCCTTTGGTGGACTAAAATTCACTGCCTTTGTGAGGGCCTATTTACCTTTCCCATACTCTCAGCTTAATTTCCTTCTAGTGGAGGGCATTGGGAATTAGGATGACCTAAGAGTTCCACCAATTGGGCTTATAATGTAGATTGGTTATTGAGAATTTGTTGCATGCCCTCAAATATTGCTTCAGGATCTACAGACTAAAGTAGTCCAACTCACTAGTGAGAGGTAAATGTAGGAAAATACTAGTCTTTCCCAAGGATAACGCCCAATGATGACGCTAAAATACAATGAGACTTAGGATCCACTTAAAATTTTGAGGTGTCTGAGTTGGATAAAGAGAAAAACATGAATTATGAATGTAGACACAAGGAAGTAACATAGTTAAAACCAGTGTGTAGGGCCTAGATCCATTATTAGAATGCTCTCTTTCTCTCTTTGTATTAATGTGAAATCAAGTAACCAAATTACAAGTGTCCATGTTGGTTGTGTTACCAATAAATTCCAGAGTAAATACTTGAGTTAGTTACCTTATGCCATAAATAAATCTCCATATTTATAGCCTCTTGCTCAAGTCTTGATTTTTAAATAGGTAGGTTAAGCTCATTTAATGTGGATTTTGGAGGAATCTCTGCCTCATATCATATGTATGAAATGGTGAAGACTCTCTACTATCTGGAACACTGTGGTTGGCCGAGATGAACAAAGATACATCGTGCTGAAACATTCTTTTAATTTTCTCATTTATGTTAGTAGGAATCGACACCAAATGAAAAATGTAAAAGGTTCAAGGGCATTGAATATGGATCAACATGGTATGCAAACTTGATATATTTTAACATCCCATTTTTGTCGGGAGGGATTTTGAATTTTGTAGCACCATTTAGGAAGGATCTCGAGGAGTGAGGTGTGTTATGGACTTGGTAAGTGACCATGGGTCCCTTTGCTAAGATAGGCTCCTTGGCTAAAGTGAGTTATGGAAAAGGTTTTCTAGGGTTATCTTTAGTTATGTTAGGGCTATTTATATTTATTTATTAAGTAAAGCATGTTATAAATACTTTTTTGCTCGGGTTAGTTGTACCCATAATTTATAACTTGCACAACAGATTAACCTTTTTTTTTATAATGTTTAGAGTTAATTCTTATTTCCAATTACTAATTCGTATAAGTGGAATTGGTGTATGAGATAATATTCTCAATGAATTTCTTCTTTTTAAATGTAAAATTGGATTTGAGTTTGAACTTTGCAAATTGTATATTACCAATTTCATACAAAAAGTTTTTTTTTTAATTTACAATTAATTTTTGTGTTTTTGAACAATGGTGTTCATCAATAGATGGTGATCCAAATAGAGATTTATTCAACTTTGTTTCTCAAATTATTTAAAGTTCAAACTCATATTTTAAGAAACTTTGAAATTACTTTCCACTTTGAAGAGCAATTTACAACTGGCAGGTAGAAACAAAAATATAGCTAAAAACAAAATTATGACGCAAAACAAAGCTATATAATAAATTTCTCCTCTTCTATTATGCTGAGTCATGACTACTGCATCGAATAACAAAATGGTAGTGTTTTTCTTCTGGTGTACTTCTAACAATAAACAAAACACTAGGTAGGATTGCAACAATAAAAAGGTACGTAATGTTTGGTTTATTATTCACCCCTCCTATATTTGTTTTTTACTGTCGGGAATAATTCGAAGAGTTCAAATAACTTGGATTCGGATAAAATCCAATCCAAAGCAATTAAGACATGGATCGTTTATACGAGATAACCACGAGAATAATTTCTACCTACGTGGATCTCGAAAGAGATAAACATATATAACTTCATCTTTTCCTTATCTATAAATATAATCCTTACTCCAGGAAAAAGGGGACATTTAATTCTTGCTATCGAAAGAAAAAAATATAATAAGAATAGTGAAATACCCTGTGGACGTATGGTATTATCGAACTACGCAAATATTTGTCTCGTGAATATTTTTGTTTTTCGCTCGACATTAACTATCTAGGAACATTATTTGTGAAACAATTGCAGTCACAGTTACTTATAGATAAAATTAAATTTCTATATATAAAAGGAATATTTATTTATACATTTTTACAAGTTTTTTTAAAATTAAAAATTTATAAATTATTACAAAATAGGATACAGAATAGGCGCCTCTTACCTTCCCAAGTTGAACTTAACAATGATATCTCCTCTTATAGTTTGGCTATTTAAATTTCTTTGTTAGTTTCTAATTATATCATATATATACGACTTTATATAATAACATAGATCACCATGCAAAAGGAAGGGAGAGAGAGAGATATAGGATCACCAACGAGGTAATATTTAAAAGGTTACAAAAACGAACCCTTTTTTTAAAATAACAAAAAAAAGTTTTTAAGTTAATTTTTTTGTGGCGTCTTTGAACATTTCAGGGGACTATAAAAAAAATAAGATCAAAATGATTTTTACTGGTTATTTTTACTGACATATATTTGATCCATTTTTTTAAAAAAAACTAAAAGAAATTATAATACGCTGTTGTTTTTACAGCACCCTTCCCCCCCAAAAAATGTTTAAATACCTCACAAAAAATCAGCTCAAAATATTATTTTTGCTATTTTAAAAAATGATTCATTTTTTGAACCATTTAAATGAAACACATTGGAGATTATATATATACTAGGGTATGCCCGTGCCTGAAGGCACGATGATAATTTTGAAAAGTACAAATCGTGTGAAATGTAAATAATAGATGTCTTATATATTATAAGTGTAAATTTTCAAAGTATTGAATTGCGTAAATTTAAGTCATAAAGTTTGTTTTACAACACAAATGTGTAGACAATTTAGAAATTTTGGGAAAATTTTTCTTTATTTATAGGACTATACACCATGTTTAAGAAATAAAAAATACTACAAAAAATTGTAATAATCCGTCTTGGACGTCATATTAACATCATCAAATTAACTCAACTTGTTGAAATACAACCAATAGATAAGTAATTATGGCATCAACAATGATGAGATGGATATTCAAATAAATTAAAAAATGAATTAAAACAAACGTATCCACTGAAGAAGAAAAGAACAACAATACATAAGTTATCATCAAATAAAAGTATCAAAATATTTGAATCATCATTTATTAAAATATTTGAAACATCACTATGTGATTTCTCAAATCGGTTTAGTAAATATATATTCATATTGTATGTTAAGTACTATATTTATTCCCAACCACTGCAGGGATATATTTTTCAACAGTCTTTGATCATCATCAATATTTGGAGAGTTTTTGAGCTACTACTATTTGGAGAGACTTTGTACCTGCAATTCATAAAATCAGACCACTAACTGTTAGAAATTATTAGAAAATTGTTTATGTTAAGTCTGATCTACCAAAAACTGCTATTTGGAGAGAGTAAATATAAATGAAAAGCACGGAAACTCATCACGAACCTTGAGGCACATATTATTTTTGGATTAACAGATTGAATAATCATGAGGGAAACAGTGGCTACGGTCCTTACAACACAGAAAAATCTAGCTCGCAACATTTCTAAGAAAAGCATATCTCGAAAAGGCACCATGCACAACAGCCGGTTTCACCTTCAGAACAGGACGTAAGCATATTACATTTGATGGGAGAGGGAGAAAGAGGTGGATTTGGGCTAGTCTTAGTTGGATACGAAGCTAGCATGTTGATCCCACAAACCCCTTGTCGATTGCCATGAATTCCTTATGATGCAATAATCAAGTCCATTTTCCGAATTGTAGCCCACATTCAATACAACATGATCCAAAGAAGTTGAGCATGGCTCACTAAATATCCCCTGCTTGAGAAATATCATCAAACCAATAAATAATGTTCTTGTGTGTGCACGTAAATTTGGGTGAATATAGCTAAAGCTTAATTTAATTATGAATATAGCCAGACCTTTGAGTACATTTGAAATGCTCTCACTGCCACATATGCCTACACTTGCAGTTGAGTTGCCACAGCTTGGAGAAGTCGTTTCTCATTATTTTCGAACACATCAACATAGCCATCAATGATCTAAAAACAACCCATAATGATCCTACGAAATGTTAGCAACTACAAATTATGATTTACTTAAAAATAAACTAAAAGTTTTACTCACATAGAGAGAAAAAAATAATGAGTTTCTACAAATAAAGAAAGAAATTTGTCTGATGAGCTGTCTAAAAAATCAGTGAAATGTCTGATGAGTTGTGTAAAAAATAAACACAGAAATTTGTAACAACTACTTTTCATTGCCTTATGGCCAAATTTATCAAATTGTTCAATGTCACCATATTAAACCACTGTAAAAAGGCCATCTGAGTATATATAATGCCCAATAAGAACTCTGATAGCAGTGTTTATGTACTAAAATAAGGCCAATATATTGTTTTTGCTGCCCCACCCTGGTAGAACGACCAAATATGGGGCCGAACCAACAGAAATATTAATAAAAATAGCAATAACACATGAAAGCAAGTAACTTCGGTACGTCCCTGAAATGTAACCATCCGGTGCATCGAACCAAATCTATTGCTGAATTTACCATCAGTGAAACCGATTATTATGATGTTAGCCTCGTCAACCGATTCAATTTGCCATTAGCTGTCACGCCACTTCGCATAAAAGGAAATCATGTGCCATCTAAGAATTTTAACCTTCTCTAATGCAGATTATATAGTCACATTTTCTGGATCAAGGAGTCAAACACAATACACATAATTAGGGAAATTTGTTTTCAAGTAGAGTACAAATGTAAACATCATAGTAATCAATAAATAAAGGTATTATAAGAGAAGAAATAAATATTTCATGATGTGTTGTAGATAATCAGTACCTTATCGTGTTCCACATCATTAGCATTGGATAGCATTTGGAAATCAGCACTTGAAGTAGCTCTGCTACCAATAGATCCGTGGTTGGCTCGAAGGCTGCCTCCTGCCAACCCATTTGATAACTTCCTCAGAGCAGCTCGACATTAAAGGAGGCTGACATTTAATGGATTTTATACCATTTGTGTTGTATGCACTTTTGTTCCATCGTTTCTAACATTTGCTTGTTTAATTTATGGCTTTGATCCGTGGTTGGGACTTTTGTTCCCCCATTCCAATGTACGGTTGTGGATTTATCTTTCCATCGCGATCTTCTTCACTATATTTGCTTGAACTCATGCTCTCACTTGATCTTATTCATTACCTTTAATGTTTCATATAAAATTACATTTCCTGAATTGAAAAACAAATCAAGTTGAAAGATCCATGACATACCTATTAATTCTCGGTCCTCTGTGTAAACTGTTGTGTTGTCAGAAGTTAGAATGTGTAACATCAGTTAGTGGCGTAGACATGTAATGTTTGAGACTCAAACATTAATTTTGCTTCCTGTAATGACTCGATGCTATTGTTGGTGGCATCAACTCATTTCAGACGTGCTTCTTATAATGACTTGGTGTAATACACCACATGAGGTCTACTATATTGGGGGCTTCGGCTCACTGTGAAAACAACCAAATAACACATTTTAAATCACACTCAAAAGATTTTATTACGGGCACAAATATTGTAAATCAAATATAGTGAGATAGAGATAATTAAAACAAAAATATACATAATAAGAATAGAGATCTACAAATAATGTGTACCTATCCAATACACAGTAATGGATAACCCAAGCACTGAGTTAGATTCTCCAATGGACAACCACGAAAGAGAATGATGTTATTGAATCTGCTTGTATATAACAAAGATGCCACTGCATCTAGGCCTCAATCATCTTCTAACATGAAGAAATGAACATCTTGAATTCTGCGATTTTGTTTGGGTGCCCACTGATTTTCTAACATGACAATTTCGATCTTGATATAGAAAAGTCATCATCTCAAAACTTTGAAACCCTTTATTGAAGAAGTTGTCGCACATGATCGGTGACAATGCCTGTGACAATTTGAGGAGAGAAGCGAGTGATCATATCATTTCTTGCCCGCTTACCTTTGGCATTAGCTTCATCAGATGCCTGATTAAAACTCTGAGCTTATTAATGGAAGGCTCAGCAAAAATATGTCCTTTGAAGGGCCCTTCCTGAACTCGAATCATTTTGTCCACATGCAATGGGTAGCTATTGTCCTCCCTCAAGTATTCTGTGGGTCCTGACCAATTGGTAGCGATCACCGGCAAAGACATTGCCATGTCCTCCATAATGGGGCAGCCCCACCCTTCCCCTCTGGATGGCAAAACAAATGCATTAGCTGCCTTATACAGTCTAAGAAAATCAAATTGAGGTACATGTGTATCAATCATATAAACTGGAGCCCAGTCAGTAACTGGTCTTTTCAAACCAGAGTCCTTCACAAACTCCACAATGCTATTATTCAAATCTGTATAAGAGTGGTATGGGTTTGTTAATAAATAAAAGCAACCCCATCATCTTTAGAAAATTCCTTCAAATATGACTACAATAGCACATCCCAGCCCTTCCTATACTCCCACTTGAAAACACTAAAGAACACAAAATTGTGTTGCAAACTAGAATGAATTGAATTTGGACCCAATACCAAGGGAGTCCCTATTGAGGCAAGGTCTAAAGGCTAACATATATAGGAGATGAAAGAAAAATGCAGACAGTTCAAAAATACCAACACATTCACATATAAGAAGAAAAAATTTAACTTGGCATATTATACCTTAATAAAGAATATTATACCTTAGCAGGGCTGTGAAGAGTTAGATCTTCATAACGACTCAATCCCTACAAAAAAATGTAATAACACATTAGCCCCAAAGTTCAGATGTCTTGAACAACAAATAAAAACAAAATAATTAAGATTTGATAAAGCCTAAAGCTTGAGATCTATTAATGCCTAAAATCTGTTAATAACTAAAATCTGAGATCTCTTGAAGCCTAAAATTTATTATTTGAGATCTGTAAATGTCTAAAAACATACCAAACACACAGACAAAAAGGATAGTGCATTGATGGTGCTCGATGTTCATCTAGTGGCCGCTCAGGTAGTGCAGATATTTATCTCAAAAGGATAGTGCATTGATGGTGCTTCTACGGTGAGCGTGTGTAAGAGATTGGGGAAAAGGGTTACCTAGGGGAGGCGGCAAGGGGGAGTGGGCAGCGGCGTGGGAGGGGCAGCAAGGGTTTTCTAATGTCACAACCGAGAGAGAGAGAGAGAGAGAGAGAGAGAGAGAGAGAGAGAGGGGATAGGGAGAGACGGGCAAAAGTGAGAATGAGGGGTTGAAAAGTCGGCTAGGGTGGGGGCAAATGAGAGAGGAGAGAAGGGTAATGAGAGTAAGAGTACGACTTTACCCTTGTTTTTGAAATTTAAAAAGAAGGGGCAAATTAATTAGAGTGTGCAAAAAGAGGGGGAAGTTGAAATTTTAAGGGGTAAAAGAGGAAGTGCAAAAAAATCACAATGATGACATCATTTTTGTATCTTATGACATCCATAAGTTTTTTACTTTATTATATATATATATATATATATATATAATAAGTTACAAAACTTATGTATGTCATGAGATGAATTTTTTCTGCACTACCTCTTTTACCCTTCAAATATTTGGTTCCCGGCTTTTATTACTCACTAATTAATCCTCTCTCTTCCACTTTAATTCAAATATAAGGGCTAATTTGGTAAACACACACCAAAATGCAAACTTTCTCACCACACACTCCCATAGACACACCAAAATTCATTTCAGTCCCACAACAAAACCCTCACTCTCTCTCTCGGCCATAACCTGTACCGCCTTTTCTCCCCTCCCCACTCCACCCCCTACCTTCTCTTTTCTCCCCGCTGTCATCCTCAGGTAGGTTTTTTTCCATCTCTCTCTCATTATATGGTGCGATTTTGTGCGGGTTTTGTAATTTTGTTACTACAATTTTGTAATTTTGTTAATGCTTGATTTATTAGGGTTAGCTGGGGTTTATTAGGGTCTGATTTGTGGGTTTTGTTCTAACCACCCAAGTATACTCTAATTTTTTCAGATCTAAGTATGTATTTGATTTTATGCTATATTGTTTATTATTTTTGTTTTGAGGACATCTAACCAATAATTATTGTTTTGGATTGCAGATAAACACAATACTTTAATGGATTGGTTACATTGATATCTTAATTTTGGATTGCGTTTAATTTTGTTCCGTGAAAGTTTAAGTATGAAATAGACATGGGTTTATGGATTTCTTCAAAATATGAGTTCTATTGGACCGATGTTGTTTACGTGATAACTACTTCAAAATATATGAGAGAATATAAGTTCTATTTTGTGTTTATTTTGGTTTTAATGTACTAATTTGTGTTTTGGGTTCAAAGCATCTTAGGTTGTGTTGCTATTCATTTGATACTCATATGTTAAATATTTTTTTATGTTCTTTGAGTTACACTTGGGTTTTTGAATTTTGTAGTAGCATTAATATTCAATTTGGATTTTTTTAGGTTGGAGTATAGTGTAAGAGAAATATTATAGTTGAGAATTTTTGTATGATTTCTAGGATTTGTCAAAAAGGGGTTCACATTTTTATTTGTTCAAACCATGTTGTGTTTTGGTGTATTTCTATCTCCCTCTGTTTTATTTTTTGTTTGAAATTTTAATATTTTTTAATTGTATTTGCAGATCTAATTCCCATTACTTGAATAATTTCGCTACGTTTTTCTTCCTAATGTAGTGTATTGTGACAATTTTCAAGTGTTTAGTTTGTTATTTTAATAAGTATGGCTTTTTTTTTTATCTATGTTTCCAGTCCTATCCATGATAGATAGAATTTTGACCGCATTTTTATGATCTCAGACCCTTTTATGAAGATGATTTATTGTTAAGCTGACCTTATTGAAGCAAGAGGTTTTGATGTTTATCAACGATGACATACTTTCTTTGCCCTTACTGAATGAGGCTGATTTTAGACCTTGAATTTCTTTTTAATGATTCAATCGTGCATTTTTTTTAAACATGAACTGCGCATTTGAAAAGAGAAATCAATGTATGTGTTGTTATTTGCCTCTTTAGTCGGGTTGAGTTTACTATTTTTAATACCCCATAAATATAGTTAATGGTATTGTAGGCACGATTTAGTTGAGGGATCATAAGAGGGGTGAATGATATAACTTGGCACTTTTAACTGTTTGAAAGACTCAAAGATGCTCTCAAATTTCCTTAATTTTTGTATATATAAAATGATTAATTTATATGACAATTACGACCTGTTTTTAATTGGCAACTGATTTTGTTATGGACTACCTATGCATTTGTTATGGATTACCTATGCATTTTTTTTATACCCCATGCCTTTTTAACTTGATAATTCCTTACCTACATTATGGTACCAGATTTTCATGTTTGGTGATAATAAACTTACATGATTTGTTTTTCTTAGTTTGCATATAGTAAATTCATAATTAGTATTGCTATTATTTTTTTGTTAGTTTTCATAGTAACATATACATCTTGTGTTTGTTAACACGAATTTTTGAGGGGCTGCAGGGATTGAGCGACGCGAATGATTGGGAAGTTGATCTTCGGAAACAAAATAGCATTTTGAAAATCTACACTAGACTTGGTAATTTTCAGAGCGTCACATTTATGATATAAATATCAATATTTATATTTTAAGTAAATATAAATCTAGAATAAACCTCACTAAATACTGGTTGAGAGTATTTCCCGCACTTATACTCTGTTCTTTGGCACTAATTCAAAGACACGGGAAGTGGTGGATTTGGATTGGCGAGAATCCTCATATTCAACTCTATATTATAGGCTCAATAACTTTAACTCTTTTGAAGAAAAATGTATGAATTTAGGTATTCTTGTTACATTAACTTATAACTATTGTTGTTGATTACATGTGGTGGTTTTACGCTTACAGGTGTTGTAAACTAATTTCTTCTCTTTACCAATAAGATATAACTATTGTTGTTGATTTTAAATCAAATTAAACTCAGAGTTTTGTGTTCTTAAATCGTGTTGTCAGTAATCGCAATGAAAGTATAATTTGATGATGGTGTTATTGAATTAGTTGATGATGGTGGTGGATAAGCTTTGTTGTTGAGAGTCGTAGATCATTAATTGAACGGTTCTTCAAAGAATGTATAATTTCTGCTTTAATGGTTGTTCAATTATAGAAGATTTCTACCATTTTTAACAGATATTGCACAAAATTATTCAGGTAATTCATTGCTATTATCTATCAATTTCAATGTTTTAGAAAATATAAACGGTGATATTTGCGGCCATGTTTGCTGCAAACTGACTTTGATGTTTTTTTTCTCTGTAGGTATTTCCCAAATTGAGATGATTAAAAATATTAGTGAATGCGGTACGTCATTTTAGAGTGAGCTAGAAATTGAAAACTCACTAGAGGTGGAAACTCTTTCAATACCAACCCACAAAGAAGTAAAAATTGGTGTTACATTTCAACTTAGACCAGACAATGATGGCATTTTCTTTACATGGGAGGATATGCGGGTAGATTTTTCGGACGAAAAAAGTAGCAGCAGATCAATCCTTCAAGGCCTCACTGGTTATGCCTGACCCAACGAGCTGGTAGCTATTTTGGGTCCTTCTAGTTGTGGCAAGTCTACACTTCTCGATGCCTTGGCAGGTAGGTTTTAATATCTATCACATTTATTTACTAAGATGATTCAAGTCATCATATATCTATAATTATAACTCCTATAATCATGTATTTAATACTTGACATACACTATTTGTGATAAATAATCTCCATAGGCGCCAAGTCTATTATACATAAAACAAATGTTGTCAGCACGGATGTCCCTTCCATTGCATCATTCTCATCTAGAGGACCAAAATCAATCTCTCTCAACATCCTCAAGGTAATAACATCACCCCTCTAATACATGTGAGTGCACGCGCACTCACATATGTTACTGAAATAAGTTTCAATGTTCTGCCAGATGTTACTGCACCAGGATTGGGAATACTTGCTATATATTCAGAATTGACAATAGTAACAGGCATAAATGGTGACAATCGATTTGTCAAATATAACATAATATCAGGGATGATTTGCAGAGTTTTGAATTTATAATATATTTAATAATCTAATCCATCTGTGTGGATGATTTGCAGAGTTAAGAACATCTTACCAATTTATTAGTGATATTGCTCACTATTTTGTCAAAAATCACATGATTATAAGTTGTACACTTATTTATAATTTTATACAGAATTTTCATCTACGAATGTGTGAACTACTTTTCACTATTGATACGTGTATAAAGCATTTCATGTGAAATATGCTCAACAGTTAGGATCAACAACGGTGTTTAATTTAAACTAATGCTATTTTGGAGCTATTTATTTAGTTTATAAAGCTGTAGAATAATGTATGTAATTTCTATCTTAGTTCGAGTACTTTATTTTTTTATCTAACAAAGAAATGACACTCACCTTGATTCTTCTTCTGCTTTTGATCTTTGCAAGTTCTACTAGAATGTTGGTTTACGTGAAATACAACGTTTAGATCTCAAAGTGATGTTCAATTGCTATTTTTACCCTTTAAAGTAAGCTAAATTTCTTCTTTTATGCTTTTATCTAAGTTTTTTACATTTGTGCTTCAATTGTGGTTCTCTCCTAGTGTTTTGTTTTTCTTTAAGAGATTTACTTTTATTATTGTTTCATTATTTACTCCGGTCTTATACATGGGAATTACATCATTTATAGGAAACCATCCCTTTATAAGTCATTCAACATTTATAGGAAACCATGAATCCAATATCATTAGAGCCTTAGATTACCAAACCATCCCTTTCCTGTTCAAATGAGCATTAGAGTACCAAGCTGCATAGAAGGGCTGCAATAGCAGCCCTGGTGCAAGATAGAAGGGGTAGTAGGATCTAGAGTATATTATGAAGCTTAGTGAGGATCATGATATATCTTAATTGTTTTTCCACATTTCAAGTTACATTTATAGTCTACGATGAAGCTTAGTGAGATTTCAAGCATAACGGTTATAACAATTGAAACTAAAGAACTAAAGGTGTTAGGAGTTGGTTGAATGCTTCCTCACAAATGAAACTAAAGAACTAAAAGGCAAAACACTATTATAAAACCGTGTTCATGTTAATTATGTATGCCAATAGGTTACAAAGTTCTAATTTAACCAACTTTTGTTTAACATATGGTATCATATGCCTTTAAGTTCCCAACTTATGATTCACATTTTCATCCGTTAATAGAAGTTTCTCCGCTGAATGAAGGTACTTATTACTAACTTATTTTTCACAATCACATTCACTTATGATTAGTATCCATCTTTACATGTACTTTGCTAAATTCACCCAATGGATGAGGCATACAGTGGATTGAGTTGGGATTTACGGCATACAGTGAATTCTTCTATAACTTTTTTTATTAGTACTTATACTTTATTAGGTTTAGTTGAGTTTAGGTTCTTTTTTAGTTAAACATCATCTTATTGGATTAGTACCAAAGTAGTCAATTCCCTCGCTTTAACGGCTATTGGATTAAACATAATCTTATTGGTTACGTTCCCTCGCTCTTTCAAGTGGTAAATTCAATTCAAAATGGTCAATTCAATGCTATTGGATTAAACATTTAATCCAATGTAGTCAATTCAATTCTCTCACTCTTTTAAGTAGTTAAACATCATCTTATCAGTTACGTTCTTCGCCACTTCCCTCGCTCTTTCAAGTACCATGGCAGTGGACATGGGGTAACTGATTTGGGTAGCCTAATTGCCCACTCTCAACTGTGTACTACGTTTTATGTATTAATACCTTTTTTGCTGATTTGTTTACTAGTTTATGTTGTTTTTACCAACAATGATGAAAGATTGGACCATTACATGTTTCTCCGTGCCTCGCATCTTATTTGCGAAGCCATATCATACTGTACGAGAGCTCTACTTGAGAGCTTTATTCATTGTACGAACTTTACACATTTCTCCTGGACTAGCTTCCCACATTTAATTGGTTCATTTTTGCTCTAAACGGATGCCTATTTGAGAGCTTTACTCACTGTACAAATGAAATATTATTTTTATAAAAATATGAAATTGACGAAACATCATGTGTGATACTTTCAGAGCATACTTAAATTCTTACAAATGTGCCATCGATTAAACCACTGAGGTAAGGTAATCTAATTTTCAAACTTTTCAATAATTTTTTCACCATGCCTCCATTTCTTAGCCTCGAGCGTAATATGGAGTTTTTTTTTAATATTTGACATGTAAATTAATTCTGGAGTTGTCTCCATATTTTCGGTGTAGTAGTTGTTCTCTGATTATGTTCTATTTGAGATTGAAATGTAGCATTGCTGCTCACCCCAAACCAGCGTCCTAGCCATTTCCCCTCTTCCTCCACCCCTTCCAGCAACACCCCTGATCTCTCTCAGGTCTCTCCCTCGAGTCAGTGATTCCCAGAAGCAAGCTAAGCTAAGTAGGTAACGTTCGATCTTTTTTTTTTTAAATTCAATATTCAAAGCAAACACTCACTCTCTTTGATCACATCGCCAAAACTCCCATTAGTTTTGTGAGATCTATTTTACTATTTCTTTGCTTTTGTCTCCTCTCCTAATCTTCATTATCTTTTTTTGTTCAAATATTTAGTAAGAGGAAAAAAGAACTAATAAATGAATAAGGTGACATGTTAAAGGATGAAGGATCATTATTGTCCGAGTGGCTTAATGATTCTTCCAAACAATAAGACATTTTGTGAGTGTTTAAAACAGTAAGACATTTTGTTATATGTATATCTAATCCATTTCCGGTTACTAATTTCTCCGCATATCAACGCCAGTTCATCTATAAAAGTTTCAGGGGGAAGAAAAAATTATGATTCTTTCACTTTATTTCCAGAGACTCACTATTATCGTGCCACGTTTCCCTGTAGTATACCTTCGACCATCCTTTTCTGACTTTGATCTCTGATTCTTTGAGGTAAGAACATAACACAATCTTCATTTGTTTCGATTATTCAATCTCTTTGATGTGAAAATTTAATCTTATTGGCAGATTAATAAGATAGTGTGAGTTTTGTTTATGTTCGGTTTTGAAGATCTATTTGGCATTTTGTTTTACACATCTCTATGGATTTGGGTGAAAATGAAAATTACTCTATGGTTTACTGCTAGAAGGATTGTTCTGTGGTTTTTTTGTTCATCTCTGCGTAGAATCCATTTTCTATTTTTTGTTGAGTGTAGGTTTCATTTAATGTGATTTATATTTTCTTAAAAATGGATGTAGTGATATTCACGTAGCACGAACTCAATTTTACTCGATTTCTTCAAGTGCATGCAACAGTAGACTACTGACAGTAGTGGGAAGTGGTTGGCTTAGTTTTATGCTCCAGTGTTCCTATCAAGTTATTGCAGGATTCTTCGAGTTTAGTAACAATTCAAGGTAATGGTGGCCATGCGGCAAGCTCACATAAGAGTTCTTGCAGCATCGTTGGCAGTCGTGGCTCTCCAACAGATTGTATCTCGAGGGACAGATCCTCTTGAGGCCAGAGTGGTGATAGTTGGGTTCATGGAGGGAGGCGAAGCATTTAATGTAATTCCAGAGGCTGTTCAATTAGCGAGTACTTATAGAAGCTTATCTTCTCGAGGCATGTCCTACTCCAAGGAAAGAATTAAAGGGGTCGTAGATTGCTATTTTGTTTAATTTAAATGTAGATTGTTGTTTCTTTCCATCGTTCCATTATTTTTTGACATTACGACCATACAATTCATGCCGACGTGTATCATTCGTAACGTGTAGATTTTTTTTTAACTTTGGGGTACTGTTTTTATATTATGACCATAAAATGCATGCTGACATTGCTGTTTCCATAGGTTATTTTTTTTAAAGTCATGATGATCATTAAATTTTGTGAACGAAAAGACAGATTGTATTGGTGTGTCGTTGTTAAAGTTTATTCTGTATGAGTATTTGAGTTGGTTCTGATGCTTGAGTCTGTAATAAGCTGGATATTAACGTTTCGTAGTTTATAGGGTTTTGAAATAAAGTAAATTTTGTATATTGAAAATAAATTTTTGGACTTAAAATTATACTCGATTAAGTAATTTTGAAAAAAAATATGTCATTCTGGAAAATTGATCGCGATTAATATTTTGGAAAATTGTACTATAATACAAAACTTTTATGACTTGACCACATGATTCGTACATGGGAGAATTGTACCCTAGTATATACATATATATATATCAAAAAAATATTTTGAGCTGATTTTTTTATATGGATCCCTTGAAATATTTAAATATCACATAAAAAAATTCAACTCAAAAATATTTTTTTAATATTTTAAAAAATAGGTTTGCGCCACTAACTATATATACGTGGTTTGCGTCTGCAAGGCTCCTATACATCATGTTTCCTACATCACCCGTATATCATACATAGTTCTAGGCCCTAAAGAACTTTTTTTCAATTTTTTTTAATTTTATTCATGAAGTTAACTTTCCAATCAATTAATGTTCAAAAAATTAGGTTAAAATATAATTTCTAGCTATTTTTTAAAAACCTGACAAAAAACTGCTGAAAATTCCTTATTTATAAGGGTCTGCGCGAGCAGAATTTTGTGAACTTTTTTAAAAAAGCTAGAAAATGTATTTTGACCTAATTTTTTGAACATGTATTGTTTGAAAGTTAATTTCAATAGAAAAATAAAATATTTTGAGAAAAAACTTTGTTAGGGTCTGTACTGTTAAAATGCGGGAATATATATATGGAAGACTCTCATAGGTTCACTCATGCGGACCATTTTTTTAAATAATAAAAAATAATAATTTTGAGTTGATTTTTTTGGGTGGTAACTAAACATTTCAGCGAACATTCAAAAAAAAAAAATCAACTCAAAATGATTTTTTTTGCTATTTTGAAAAATCAGTCAAAATATGGCATTTTTTAAGTTGTTTGAAAGCTATAATATTTTGGCAGCTTTTTTTTAAATAGCAAAAAAAAATATTTTGAACTGATTTTGTTTTGTATGATTCACTGAAATATTTAAATATCATAAAAAAATTTACCCAAAATTACTTTTTAAAAAAAGTGATATATATATATATATATATATATTGAACCAAAAATTGAAGAACTAATGTATAGTTGATAAAAGCAAGGTTAGCACATTTTTATTTAAAATCTTATGATGGCACCTAAGGGTTTGTGTTTTGTCACTATTGCAGCTAGTATTGTCAGTGGTTTTAACTAGGGTTGCATTTCGATCGGAGTGGATCGGAAAATGCCTCTTTGAAAAAAAATCGATTTTTTTGGAAATAAAATAATTATTTCGATTTTTGATTCGATTTTTTCGGAAAATTTAAAAAATTTCCGAATTCGGAAAAATAAAAAAATTGAAAAAAATCGGAAATTCACAAAATATATTAAAAAACCAGAAATTTCAAAAATTCCAAAAAAATAAATTATGAATTTTCGATTACTCGAAATTCTCATTTTAAAGAAACAAATAATATGGCTTAACCCAACATGCAAATAATGAGGATTTTGCCCATTTTTTTTATTTGTGTAGAAGTTAGGAGGATATTCTCATTTTATAGAGCACATTTTGGTGCCTTCTCCCTTTCCTAACCAATGTGGGATATGGGAAACTTTGAAAAATCGGAAAAAAATAGAAAAAATCGGAAATAGGAAAATAATTTCAAAAAATCGGAAATAATTCGGAAAAAATCGAATCGACATAATTTCGGAAAAATCGGATTGGAAAAATTGGGAAATCGAAAACTCGGAATTAATTTTTATTTTCGATCCGATTTTTTTCAGAAAAACCGGTAATCGGAAAATCGAAAATCGGCAAACTAAAATTTCATTCTAAATTCGGAAAAAATCGAATAGAAAATCGAAAAAACCAGAAGTTCGGAAAAAAAACGTAGCCCTAGTTAACTATCTCTTTTCTTTGATATTTAACTACAAGGAAAAGTTTATCAAATTAAGTTAGATCCACTCCATTTTTTATTTTAAAATCCAAGGTTAACAAGCCCCGTAGTGATGGTTGATTTTGAGCTTTAATTTGATAAAATTATCCGTGCACATGTTTCATTTTTATTAAAAATCTAACACCCTTTACGATTGTACCCAACTGCCATAAAGTTAACTGTCGTGATTTCTTTTTTAGTCCAATCCAAATTAATATTTATATTTCTAAATTAATACATAAAACAGGTGATATCATAAAATTACACACCAATACATGTGAGAAAATAATGACGCGTGCTTATCTTTTGCATTCAAATGTATTAGTCATTTTTAGTAAGATAAATTCAAAAAGTATATATTTTTTTCTTTAAAAGTATTTTACCTTCAAATATGGACTATTGATTTGAAATGGATGTGTTTAACAAAAGTTAATAGTGGAAGGGGCAAAATGATACAAAAGTCATAGTTCAATTAACAAAGTTTAATTTAACCCACGACAATAAAGCCATCTTCTCAATTTCATTAATTTATATATTTTGACAAAAATAATATCTATACACAAGCCTGACTCGGCTGCATGCTCTTTTAAGTTCTGGTAAGGAGTTGAACTACCACCTTTTAGTACTTAATATATTTGAGCATGAACAACAAGCAACACTAGTAATTTATCTCCTGCAGTAAGAATCACTCAGTCTTTTTTCATAAAACATCTCTCTACTCCTTTTTCATTCCTATCACCCACACTTTAACCTATACTGCATGAAAAACATGAAGAAAAAATAGATTTAAAATCTGCAAACATTGAATACACATACATAAACATAAATATTGATGACAGAGAAAAATGATTTTGTATGGAGCTAAGGTGGTGCTGGCTTCCACTAATGGACTGGTGTATGGGACCCCTCAATTTTTTGTTTTTCATTCCGTGCAATGATCATTGTGGGGTGATAATGTCCAAAGAAAATGCATGTGCTTGTTTCTCTGGCACCTCTTATCATCTTCTTTGTTTTATTTTTATAGGGGGTCTAGGGATTAGGAGCTTTTGTTCTTTGTGCTTTGTGAGGGTCAGGTGTGTGTTGTGGAGTGTTATGCTCCACATTTTCAGCAAGGTGCTCCCTTCCATCTTTGGAAGACAACTGTGCTTTCGAAAATCACTAATTGTGTCATAAACATATAAGTACAATCAAGCTAAAAACTAGGTTTCGCACTTGTTAAATATGAGTTAAATTTTTACAATCTATGCTAGACCCACACTAAAGAACCTGGAGTAAATCAATAATATTGGGCTTTAGGGTGCAAACGAGTTGAGCTAATATACATTATGAGTGATGTTATGAGTACCAAATAAATCTCTAAATTTTTTTCCATATAACATTAATGAGTTGTGGCGTGGGGGGATCCATACTACAAGGTATAACACTTAATACTATTTGGGAGAGAATTTTGAAAAGTTATTTGGGACACAAAACATTTCCCATATATTATTGAATGTTCGCAAAAAGAACACCACCAAGTGAATTATTGACGAGAGAGTTCAAAGCTCATCAAGCTCAGCTTACCATTTTTTTTTACTTGTAATATATATATATATATATTTTTTTTTTATATATTGAACATTTCACATAAGCTCGGTTTTACTTGAGCTCGACTTGCTTATAATATATAATATTGCTAAATTGTATAGCCCGTATTGAAATGGTTTCTATACGAGCTAGATTGAAGCCTATTTTTTTTTTAAAAACAATTACTTTTAGGAATTGAAGTTCATTGTAAATTGGACAATAACATATCATTTTGTAAGAGCGTGATTTCTATCATTTGCTCACAGCTTAACATAGTTTTTGGCATATTCCATTACCGTTTGGTTCGAGCCGACACGAAGATGCGAACATCCAATGTCTCCAACTTTCAAGGATCTCCACATTATGAAGGAATAATTTTATTAAGTTTAATGGCCATTTTTATTAAAACTGGAAACATGTTTTCTTTTTATTTAAAACTTGAGGCATTTTTCTGAATTTAAAAATGTTTTAGAAGTTCATGTATCTTGTTCAAATGAGATAAGGATTCTCGTTTGAAGTTTACTTCGATCGAATATTGAACGAGGGTGTAAGGTCGTTTGAACTTCATTCAAATGAGATGGTTTAGCCGTTCAAACAAGATCAGTTTCGTTTAAACGAGGTTTTATTCTCGTTCGAACGAGTGTCAAATTCGTTCGAACGAGTGTCAAATTCATTCGAATGAGTCGCCGCCTCGTAATTTGTGTTCTTCTTATAAATACCTATTTTCGTATTTGTTTTCGTTAAAACTTTTGCCAAAACTATTTCTGCATACATTTAGCAAAAGTTTTCAATCTTTTGAGTTTAAGAACCTTTTTGATTCACAAATCACATCCCCATAATATATTTGAGTGGATCAAATTTAAACCTTATAGTTTGTATCTTGCATACAACTCTTGTGGAGAGAGTTTCTTCACGACTGAACTTGTGATTCTCGAGGGAACTTACTATTGACGACAAAGGTTAATCAATGGATACCGAGCGTGGAAGGCCGTGTGTGGACGACTCTTGACGGATCTACATTCTTTAGAGATTTGCAAAGGCACTGCGCATTGTTTACATGTCAATAGTCTTGCAAACTCTCTAAATTGCTGAAAATAAAAGTTTTACCTGAAATAATTTTTTCCTTAATTTTCCTCTGTTGAATGCATGATTTGATTTATCCGTTTTATATCCTAGATGCATGTTTAGAATAAAAAAAATAAAATTTAGAATTGTGTGTGATTGGATATTTAATTATATAAATATTCCATTAAGATCGAGATATTGCACTCTCACATCTCTACACAACACTGATCTTATTTTCCACTATTTTTTAACAAGATTAATTACACCAAATCCCCCTAAACTATTTCGGATGTACGGGCCAACTCCCTGAAAACTAATTTCTTAAACAATCAACTCGTTATAAATAACCCCTCAAATCGGGTGTCGCCTATTTTCAATTAAATGAACAAAAATACCCCTTACCTAAAATTTTAAAAACCAAAACTAAAATAATAAAAAAGTAAAAAAAAACGCCTCTTTCTCTCATCCTCGCCCAACAAACCCAATTCAAACTCCCGTTTGAGAGGTTCAACACCGTCCTTCCCCTCAGATAATCCCCACGCAGTATCAAACTCTCCATTGAGGACCTCAAACTCTCTGTCTCTAAATTCGCAAATGCCGATGCCAAGACTTGTGTGACGGATTAACCTAACGACCCATACCTAGTTTGAACCCAGTGACACATAGTCGGAATTCTGTTAAGTCCAACACAGGTAATGCTCTTGGCGGATTAACCATCCTATTGGATAATATGAATGCAAATACAGAAATGGAACTCTTTATATATCACAATAATGTCAACTTCAATACAACAATGTAACTTCTGAATATAATAGAAAACTTCAAGGCATGATGTCACTTTCCTAAATACAGTATTTGCCCCACACGAACAACTTTGGTATACAAACGGGAATCAACGAATCCGTACTCAAGATACAATGAAGCAATTGCACTGTCTGCAAATTGTATGTTTGAGGATAGCCCTTAGATGCATCAGCGAAGAACAGTCAATCAAGTTCTTATTCTGTTTATGTGCACAAAACAGAATAAGAGAATTTGTATCTCCTGAAAATTGTAAGAGAGTAATAGCAAGGTTTGGAAATCTGAAACTGGGTTTTTTGTTATTATTCAATTTCGTTTTAGGCGGCCTTTATTTATAGATAATGAAAAACTTTGTCTTCAAGAGTCATGACTGTTAGATTAACAGTCTTAAGCAATTCCGAAATGGTATGACTGTTAATTACCAACAGTCTTAAGTCATTTCCGAACAGGTATAATAATACCGAATCGGTTTTGCACGGGTCAACCAAAAAGTGACCGCGCCCGAGCTACCGCGATCAGACCCGGACGAATCCCGGCGTGGCATGCGAAGTGCAAAGTGCGCCACTAGCACCTCTCAATGCTCCCCACCCGCACGCACTCGCACGCGTGTGCGTGTGCGTACGGTGCTTCGTGCCGTATTGAGGTCTCTTGAATAGCCTCTTAAATGATAGATGAATTAACTCTTCATCTTCCATTTGTACATATTAAGTGCACAAATTCTTAATATTTTTCCAATGTGGGACTCAAAGGTTGCCCACTCCTTTTATAGCTTAGTGGCAACACTTAGCTTTGTACATTTTCCAATTTGGGACACTATCCCTTTTTATATTTGGGTTAGCTTCCCACCTCTTCCTCACACTTCCAATATGGGACAATCTCTTTAAGCTTTTACACCCAAAAACTCTTACTCACTTATTTTAAAAATCACCAACATTCCTCCACCATTTTCAAAATAAGTTTTGTAAATCTTTGATTGTCTTTAAGACCGTGTATAAGAATTGGTGTCTCACGACTTGAACCAATACCCTGTGAAGGTTCGTCAAGGTTAACCATGAAAGTATAGTAGACTTGTCTTTGAACTATCAATCTATATTGATTAGCCGGATTTGTCTTCACACACAAATCTTTTAGTCACTGATTATCCATATAAGCCGACACATGTATTAGGCCTTGTGTCTGTACCTTGATTTCATGAGTCCTTTAGAGTCAAGCCTAGTTCTCATAAGAAGTGGCACCACTTCCACACTCATATAGGTAGATTATCATAGGTGTCCATGTAACTTAAAACACCATAAATATATTAAGGTTAAACTCATCCTCTTTCATTATTCATTACATGTTCTAAGCACTTATCCTTGGGATGTTAAATTTTATAGTGCTTACAATCACGTCGTATGATGTACTTTAATCATTGAACTTGAGACTTAAATATATCAAGTTTTAAGTTGAGTTTCCATCAAGAGTGATTATTATTAATGGGCTTTAATCCCATCCCTATTGATGTCTTAGACACTAGTCCTCTTGTAAAAGGATCAGCTAAATTTTGACTTGATTTTACATAATCCACTGTGATTACACTATCTGTAATCATTTGTCTGACATAACTATGTCTCAGGCCAATATGTCTAGATTTTCCATTGTACACTTTACTATAAGCTCTGGAAAGTGTAGACTCACTATCATAATGTATAGATATTGGAGGCATTGGTTTTGGCTAAACTGGAATTTCAATTAATAAATTCCTTAACCATTCTGCCTCTTTACTAGTTACAGTTAATGCTACAAACTCAGCTGCCATAGTAGAGTCAGCTATACAAGTTTGTTTCTTTGATCCCCAAGAAACAGCTCCTCCACCAAGAGTGAAAATCCATCCACTTGTTGAGGAATGATCCTCCCGCTTAGTTATCCAACTGGCATCAGAAAACCCTTCTAATACTGAAGGATATCCACTATAGTATATACCATAGTCCATAGTTCCTTTCAAATATTTTAATATTCTATTGACAGCATGCCAATGCAATAAACTTGGATTACTAGTATATCTACTTAATTTACCAACAGCATAAGCAATATCAGGCCGAGTACATGTCATGGCATACATTAAACTACCAATTACTCGTGCATATTCCAATTGTGAAATAGCTCTACTATTATTAGGGATCATCTTTAGCTGTGGTTCAAAAGGTGTACTAACAGGTGTGCAATCAAACTGATCAAATTTCTTTAAAATTTTCTCAACATAATAAGATTGAGTGAGAATTATATTTTTATCTTTCCTTATTATTCTCATTCCTAATATGACATAAGCTACACCCATATCTTTCATATCAAATTTAGAAGACAGAAAACTCTTTGTATTATTAATGCTTTCTAAATCAGTACCAAGAATTAACATGTCATCTACATATAAACAAATGATCACACATTTACCATTAGCAAATTTACTATAAACACACTTATCAGATTCATGAATTTTAACACCATAAGAAATAATGACTTCATCAAATTTTTCATGCCATTGTTTAGGTGCTTATTTTAGGCCATATAAGTACTTAATAAGTTTACATACTTTATTTTCTTGTCCAGGCATAACAAAACCTTCAGGTTGTTCCATGTAAATTTCTTCTTCTAAGTCACCATTTAAAAAGACAGTTTTCACATCCATTTGATGAATCTCAAAATTATATAAAGATGCTAATGCAATTAAAATTCTAATAGTGGAGGTTCTAGCAATAATTGCATATGTATCAAAATAATCAATCCCTTCTTTTTGTGTAAAACCTTTAGCAACCAATCTGGCCTTGAATTTATCAATTGTTCCATCTATTTTCATTTTCTTTTTAAAAATTCATCTACACTTAATGGGTTTAGACCCAGGAGGTAAATCTACTAACTTCCAAGTTTTATTTCCCAAGATTGAATCCATTTCATCATTTATAGCTTCTTTCCAAAATGTTGAATCTATAGACTTAATTGCCTCACTATAAGTTTGTGGGTCTGTTTCAACGCTAAGAGTCAAAGCATATTTATTACAAGATGTGTCTCTAGTTCCTTCAACAAGATAGACTACAAAGTCGGAACCAAAGCTTTTTTCTTTCCTAGGTCTCTTACTTTTTCTAATCTCTTCTTGCTCCACTGGTGGAGTATCAGATAATTGTGAAGGAGTGCTAACTTCTTTTTCATTATTAGTTCTAAGAATAGAAGAAAACCTTTGTTCATAAAAAATTTCATCTCTCGATTCAATTATTGTATTTACCTCAATAGAATCATTAGGTTCACTAACCAAAAATCTATAAGCTTTACTATGTTGTGCATAACCTATGAAAATACACTCAACACCTTTGCTTCCTAATTTCTTTCTCTTAGTTTCAGGTAGTCTTACAATAGCTCTATAACCCCAAACTTTAGGATAACCTAAATTAGGTTTTCTATTCTTCCATAATTCGTAAGGAGTTTTCTTATTATCTTTAACAGGTATCTTATTCAGAATATGACATGCAGTTAAAAGTGCTTCTCCCTAAGACCCTTTACTTAAACCAGAATAAGAAAGCATAGCGTTAACCATTTCAGTTAGTGTCCTATTTTTTCTTTCTGCTACTCCATTTTGTTGTGGTGTATAAGGTGAAGTAAATTCATGTATAATTCCCATATCTTCACAAAATTGAGAAAAGTGATATTCACCACCTCTATCAGATCTAAGACATTTTATTTTAGTATCACATTGATTTTCAACTTCATTTTTATATGTCTTAAATCTATTAAGCACATCATCCTTAGAGTTTAAAAGATATACGTAACAATATTTTGAAAATTCGTCAATAAATGTAGCAAAATATTTACTACCACCTCTAGTAGGTGTTCCATGCAAATCACAAACATCACTATGTACTAATTGCAACAAAGATGTAGTTTTTTCTATGTTTGGAAAAGGCAATCTTGTTATTTTTGTTTGCATGCATATTTTACACTTTTCATTCATATCATTCTCATATTTAGGAATTAAATTTAAATTAACCATGAAATGCATTTTCTTT
The DNA here is from genome assembly GCA_949130495.1 of Sambucus nigra. Taxonomy (NCBI): domain Eukaryota; kingdom Viridiplantae; phylum Streptophyta; class Magnoliopsida; order Dipsacales; family Adoxaceae; genus Sambucus; species Sambucus nigra. The sequence continues at coordinate 574,984,567 of OX422215.1, read as the reverse complement.
GTATTAACATGTCCTAAACGACTCTCCCATAATGAAAGACAATCAACAATATAAGCAGAAGAATCTTTTCCATTGATATTGAGCTTAAACATGCCCTCATACAAATATCCTTTGCCTACAAAGGTACCATTCTTAGTCAGAATAAATTTTCCTGACTCAAATACAAGCTTAAAGCCAAATTTGTTAAGAAGACTTCCAGAAACTAAATTTTTCCTAACATCAGGAACATGAAAAACATTAGTGAGGTTAAGGATTTTTCAAGAACTGAATTCGAGATCCACTGTCCCTTTGCCTTTAACCGAAGCAGTAATGAATTTCCCATATAGAGAACATATCCTTCCACTGTTTCATAGGCAGAGAACAAGTTATTGTCCTTACAAACATGCCTTGTGGCACCAGAATCAACCCACCAAGAGTTGTCTTCTCCAAGCATATTAGCCACGGATATCATAGCAGCAAATTTTTACTTTGTGTCTGATGTCCCTCCTTTTTCCTTTAGTTTCTTGAACTCACGACAATCCTTCTTGAAGTGACCTGGTTTGTTGCAATGAAAACGATTTCCTTTCTTCTTTTTGTTTGCTTTAGAATTATTTGAAAAATTCTTCCGCTTGTTATTTTTCCATGATTGCCATATTTTTGCTCATTTCCTTCCTCCACCAAGTGAAAGATCCTCCTTTTTGTGTTTGATTTATTTCTTATAATCTTTCCAAGAAGGAGGAAGTTTTTCAATTATGGGAGCAACAATTACATTATCATCCATATTTAATTTTTTCAGTTTGCAATGATTTATGATGCGTTGGATGTCATGAAATTGTTCTAGCACAGGCCTATTATCATGCATTTTAAAGCTTAAAAACTGACCGATAAGGAACTTCTTACTTGTAGCGTCTTCCGTAAGATATTTGGTCTCCAATGTTTCCCACAAAGTTTTTGCAGTCCCAACATTTTGGTACAAGTCGAACAAATTGTCAGCAAGTGCATTGAGAATGTGACCACGACACAAGTAATCATCGGTCTCCCATTTTGTGCGTTGCCTAGTCTGTTCCACGGGTTCATATTCATCTTCATTTGGTTTAAGTTGTGACAAGACATATACAATCTTCAATGTTGTTAGAAGAAAATGAAACTTTTTCTGCCAACGCAGAAAATTACCACCATCAAAACGATCCAACTTGACAAAGCCTTATGTTATTTGTCGAAGTGATTTGGAAGAGTCGTCCATTTATGATAATACTATATTTAGATTTTTGGATAATATGAATGCAAATACAGAAATGGAACTCTTTATATATCACAGTAATGTCAACTTCAATACAACAATGTAACTTCTGAATATAATAGAAAACTTCAAGGCGTGATGTCACTTTTCTTAATACAGTATTTTCCCCACACGAACAACTCCGGTATACAAACGGGAATCAGCAAATCCGTACTCAAGATACAATGATGAAATTGCACTGTCTGCAAATTGTATGTTTGAAGACAGCCCTTGGATGCAGTAGCGAAGAACAATCAATCAAGTTCTTATTCTGTTTTTGTGCACAAAACAGAATAAGAGAATTTGTATCTCCTGAAAATTGTAAGAGAGTAATAGCAGGGTTTGGAAATCTGAAACTGGGTTTTTTGTTATTATTCAATTTCGTTTTAGGCAGCCTTTATTTATAGATAATGAAAAGTTTTGTCTTCAAGAGTCATGACTGTTGGATTAACAGTCTTAAGCAATTCCAAAATGGTATGACTGTTAATTACCAACAGTCTTAAGTCATTTTCGAATAGGTATAATAATACTGAATCGGTTTTGCACGGGTTAACCAAAAAGTGACCGCGCCCGAGCTACCGCGATCCGACCCGGGCGAATCCCGGCAACCCGCTACCACTGCGGACACGCAACGTGCGAAGTGCAAAGTGCGCCACTAGCGCCTCTACAACCCACTGCCTCGCACGTGCGCGCACGCGTGTGCGTGTGCGTACGGTGCTTCGCATCGTATTGAGGTCTCTTGAATAGCCTCTTAAATTCTAGATGAATTAAATCTTCATCTTTCATTTTGTACTTATTAAGTGCACAAATTCTTAATTTTTTTCCAATGTGGGACTCAAAGGTTATCCACTCCTTTTATAGCTTAGTGGTGACACTTAGCTTTGTACATTTTCCAATGTGGGACACTATCCCTTTTTATATTTGGGTTAGCTTCCCACCTCTTCCTCACACTTCCAATGTGGAACAAGCTCTTTAAGCTTTTACACCCCAAAACTCTTACTCACTTATTTTAAAAATCACCAACATCCTTCAAAGAAGATCTCAAATGGCTTAACCATTTAATTTTTTTAAGGACATGGCCACGACAAGATCCACTTTCAGATCTGGGTTTTAATTTTAGCTCCTAGTCTTGTTCATATTTGGGTGTTGTGGTGGGAGATGAAGTGTTTGGTCGAGTGGGGAGAGAGAGAGAGTGAGTGTTGGCAATGGTGATCCGACGGGCAGAAACATGTTGGCGAGCGGGGAGAGAGAGAGATCATTTTCTGGAGAGACCCCGGGGGAGGAAGAGAGTCTGGGCGCCTTATTTTTTTAATTTTGATTTTAGTTGGGGTTTTATTTGATTTCTCTTTTTTGTCCAATGTATTTTCCCATTTACACTGAAAATAGGTGGAAAATCGGTTTTGGTGGTCATTTGTAATGGATTGATTGTTTAGGCGGTGAGTTTGTTAGGTAAAATAATTCAGGAGGTGATCCCTAAATCCGAGATAGTTAAGGGGGTTTGGTGTAATTTACACCCTTTTCACAATGTACAAAACTATTTTTTTGCAATATTTTGTCGATTGATGCTAGGGGTGGGCGCGGTCCGGTCCGATTTTTGGTCATTTTAGGTGGCGGACCGAATTATTCGGTCCTATATTTGAGAAGACCGAATTCGGACCGATTTAATTGCTCTAGCCTATTTTATCGATCTAGGCTATTTTCGGTCCGGTTTAGTTAATAATCGGTTCACTTTTTACATTTATTTAGTTTTTTTTCAATAAAAACCTATTAATTTTTTACTGTTTGTAGTAATTAAATGTTGTTTTGAACTTTTTAGGTACTGTTTTGCACCTTTTAGGTGCTGTTTTGGACCATATAAGGTGTTGTTTTGCTACTTCAAAGGTGATGTTTTGCACCATTTAAGGTGTTGTTTTTTCCTTCAAATGTGTTGTCTTGTTTTGCCTAGTTTTAGTATAATAAAATGTTGTTTTGCCCAATAATATGCAAACATTAAAATAAGTTCAAAAGTAATACATGTCCACCATACGAAAATATTACATGTTCAGGCAAGCACCATAAGAAAATATTACATGTCCACCATATTACAAGTCACATAGTCTAGAATAAACATAAAATAGCTTCAAAAGTAAGCTAAAACAAAGTCCTTGAGTCTCCTCCACCTCCTCCAAAAGTCACATCAATCCACCAAAATAGTTGAAATTGAGGTCTTGAATCTCTCTCCCAATATTTCTACAAAAAAATACAAAACAAAGATTGTGTCAAATAAGAATTCAATAACAAAAGTTTAACATTTAAATTATGAAACATATACATTAAAATTTAAAATTAACTATTACCCGAATCAAGTTTCTCCATTTCTTGAATTTCATCCATCGCATCTCGAATGTTGATAGGTTTTGTTGAAGATTTGAGCCAATTTTGTGCACAAACAAGTGCCTCCGCCGTTGTAGGAGTTAGAGAGCTACGAAAAGGATCAAGCACACGACCACCCGTACTAAAAGCGGATTCGGAGGCAACGGTAGACACAAGAATAGCTAATACATCTCGTGCCATACGAGGTAGCACTTGATACTTGCCTTGATTATTTTTCCACCAACCAAGAACATTAAAGTTATCATTTTCCACTTCTCAAGTTTCCAATAAATACTTTTCCACCTCCGATTTTCCACCTTAATTATCCTCCGACTCTAAATGCCTTTTAAATTGAGATGTTAAAAATGCACGACCATCCTCGTCCTCATCAACTCCAACCACATTAATTGGTCTATTCGTATTGTTTGAAGATATATTAGATGATTTATGACCATCATACCACTCAACTTTTTATATTTTTTTTACACTGCCAGTCCCAAGCCCGGATAAAGGAGGAGGGTTGTGTTAGGTAGCTGACAGCCAGCGTAAAACTTTGTCAGATCCTTATGAACATGAATCCTATGAATATACGTGCTAATGCTAAGGCATTCCCCTTAAGCGATGCATTGCGCCTACCACCGGGTGTCTCAAAAAATAGGCAAGGGGTGTTGCGCCTGCCACCGGGTGTCTAGAATAATAGGCAAGAGGCATCGCATCGGCGACCGGATGCGACGATAAATACACAAGGGTTCCTGCAACAAGCTGTACGTGTGCGGGTAAAGAAGCTAGTCCAGGATACTAGACTTAGGTTAGTGACTTGGAACATAGGGACTATGACAGGAAAAGGGATGGAGTTGGTAGATACCATGATAAGAAGAAAAGTTAACATAGCTTGTTTACAAGAAACGAAATGGGTCGGTGAGAAAGCTAGAGAAATAGAAAATACAAGATTTAAATTTTATTATACAAGAAAACATAGAAATAAGAACGGAGTTGCAATAATAGTAGATAAGAACTTTAAGGACGATATCTTAACCGTTATTAGGAAAAGTGATAGACTTATACTTGTAAAATTGGTATTATGTGAAAACATAATTAATATTGTTAGTGCTTATGCACCTCAAGTAGGATTAGATGAGCACACTAAAGTACAATCTTGGGAACAAATGGATGAACTAATTCAAGAAATACCCGTAGGTGAGAAAATCTATATAGAGGGAGATTTTAATGGCCATACAGGAGAAGATCGTGTAGGATATGAGATAGTGCATGTAGGATATAGTTTTGGAGATAGGAATGACGGGGGAGAGTCTATCTTAGATTTTGCGATGGCTTATGATTTTGTACTAGTAAATACATGTTTTAAAAAGAGGCTTGAACACTTAATAACTTATAAAAGTGGAACGCATAAGATCCAAATAGATTTTTTCATTACTAGAAAAGGAGATCGATTAATGTGTAAAGATTGTAAGGTTATCCCGGGAGAGAGCTTAACCTCACAACATAGGATAATGGTGTTGGATATAAATATTAAAAATCAATCACGAGTGCGAAAAGTGAAGATTAACCCACGAACTAAGTGGTGGAACTTAAAAGGAGAGAAATTAGAACTATTTAAAGATAAATTATTAAATGAAGCAACATGGAATACTGAAGAAGAGACTAACATAATGTGGAATAAGATGGCCTCATGCATTAGGAGAATATCAAAAGAAATTCTTGGAAAATCAAAAGGCAAGGGGCCACAGTCTAAAGAAACTTGGTGTTGGAATGAAGAAGTACAAAATATAGTAAAAATTAAAAGGGAGTGCTTTAAAACATGGCAAACAAATAGAAATGAAGAAAATTTTGAGAAATATAAATGGGCTAAAAAGGAAGCTAAGAAAGTGGTAAGCGTATGATGATCTTTATACAAAATTAGGTACACAAGACATGGAAAAAAGTATTTATAAGCTTGCTAAATTTAGGGACGGGAAAACAAAAGATTTTAATAACGTTAAGTGTATTAAAAGTGATGATTCGAGAGTCCTAGTCAAAGAGGATAAAATTATGGAAAGATGGAAAAACTACTTTGAGAGGTTATTAAATGGAGATAATGGGAGTAGATTAGATATAGAAGAACTTAGGAAAACTCGAGAAAATATATTTTTCCGCAGAATCAGGACAACAGAGGTCAGGATTGCTCTAAAAATATGAAAACAGGGAAGGCTTTAGGACCAGATGGTATCCCTATTGAGGTTTGGTAGTGCTTAGGGGAGGATGGAGTATCATGTATTACAAAATTATTCAATAGAATTCTAATGATTAATAGGATGACCGATGAATGGAGAAAAAATATTTTAGTACCTATTTATAAAAATAAAGGGGACATACAAAGTTGTTCAAATTATCGTGGTATTAAGTTAATGAGTCACACAATGAAACTTTGGGAAAGAGTGATTGAATATAGATTGAGATTAAAGACAACAATATCTGAGAATCAATTTGGGTTTATGCCTGGGAGTTCAACAATGGAAGCAATCTATTTATTGAGGAGATTAATGGAGAGGTATAGGGAGAACAAGAAGGATCTTCATATGATTTTTATAGATATGGAGAAGGCGTATGATAGGATACCCAGAGATATAATATGGTGGGTTCTACATAAAAGAGGGGTGACTCGCAGATATATTGATGTGATCAACGATATATATGATGGTGCGATGACTACAGTAAGAACATCAGCCGAAGAAAGTAGTGAATTTTTAATTACGGTAGGTCTACACCAAGGTTCAGCATTAAGTCCTTATCTCTTTACGCTTGTTATGTATGAGTTGACTGGACAAATACAAGATGAGGTGCCATGGTGTATGCTATTTGTAGGTGATATTGTTTTTAGTGGATGAGACTAAGACAGGGATTAATGCTAGGTTAGAATTGTGGAGAGAAACTTTAGAAACAAGAGGATTTAAAATAAGCAGAACTAAAACAGAATATGTGGAGTGCAATTTTAGTAGTAATAGGAGGACAAATGGAGATGTGGTGAAATTGGAGGGTCAAGAGATACCTAGAAATGATCATTTTCGTTATTTAGGATAAATTATTCAAAAAGATGGAGATATTAGTGATGATGTTACTCATAGGATTAGAGCAGGCTGGGTTAAGTGGAAAAGTTCTACCAACTTTTTATGTGATACGCTTATACCTTTTAAGTTAAAAGGTAAATGTTATAGGACGGCCATTAGACCCGCCATGTTATATGGGTTAGAGTGTTGGGCAATCAAGAAATAAAATGTGCAGAAAATGAGTGTGGCGGAGATGCGAATGCTAAGATGGATTTGTGGTAAAACTCGAAAGGATTAAATTAAAAATGAACAAATTCGTGAAACGGTAAAAGTAGCTCCTATAGAAGATAAATTGAGAGAAAATCGACTTAGATGGTTTGGACACATCAAGCGTAGACCAATAGATGCTCCTGTAAGGAAGAGTGATTTAGTTAGTATTGATGGTAACACAAGGGGTAGAGGTAGGCCTAAATTGACTTGGTGGAATATTATAAAAAAGGACATGATGTCATATGGTTTAACCGAAGATATTGCACTGGACAGAATGGAATGGAAAAATAGGATTCATGTAGCCGACCCCAAATAATTGCGAAAAGGCTTTGTTGAGTTGAGTAGATACCACTCAAACAAACGAATTAATGTATCTTTAACCCTTCTTGACAACTCCATTGATTTAACACAACCATACAACTCACTAAACCAAAATTCAACATACTTTAACTTGTAACGTGGGTTAAGGACAATGGCAATAAACAACAAGAAGTTAATTTTCTCTACATTCCAATACTTTTCAAATTTGGCAATCATTTTCCCGGCCGTTGACGATAAAAAATCATCACCATAATTTTTCAAATGCACCAACTTACTTTCAATAATCACAAGTTCATGAAAAAAAGCATTGGATGTAACATATAAAGACCCCGAGAATTTTAGAGTTGCATTATTAAAGATTCGAAGAAACTTCACAAAACTCTTAGCTTTTTCCCAATCCTCAAATTTTGGAGGTCCAAAATTTCTACCAAACACCGACCCTCTTCCCCTCGCATCACCATCACCATAATTTTCCTCCTCTATATCAAAGTAGGACAAATAATCATTGCCATCTTCCTCCATCCTTTTAAATGCTTTCTCAAATTTAATGGTCGCCTCTAACATCATAAATGTGGAGTTCCATCTCGTTGGAACATCAAGACATAACAAACCATTTGATTCCATCTTTTGCTTCTCACAATAATTTTTAAACTTTACCAACCTAGAAGGTGATGACTTCACATATTTTACGGCCCTATGCACTTTTGCAATTGATTCATTCATGTCCCTTAATCCATCTCCAACAATAAGATTGAGAATATGTACGCAACATCTCATGTGTAAATACTCATGGTCCAAAATCGTACCATTCCAATGTTTTGTCATTCTTTTCAAATAATTAATGGTACCATTATTACAACTAGCATTATCAACCGTGAGAGTAAAAATACTATCTATCCACCAATCACACAAACAATCCTCAACCACTTGTTCTAATTCCTCACCCTTATGAGTTTTGACTTGACAAAAGTTCAAATTTTTTTTGTGTAGGTTCCATTCTTTATCAATATAATGTGCGGTGAGACACATGTAATTTACATTTTGAATGGAAGTCCATGTATCAGTGGTAAGGCATATATTTTGACCTTTCAAATGTTTTTTCAACATTTTCTTTAAATCCACATATATGTTTAGGCAATCTCGTGCAATTGTTCGACGACTAGGAATATGAAATTTTGGTTGTGCGAGAGCCATAAACCTCCTAAACCCCTCATTCTCCACAAATTTATATGGTAGCTCGTCAATTATAAGCATTTCGGCCAGCCCTTGACGACAAGCTTCCGCATTAAAAGAGATAGCCAATAAATTTAAACTTGGATCATTTCCATTTGGTTCTTTTTTCAACATAAATGATAACTTTTTTTGCCCATTTTCCTCTACTAAACTCTTATCAGAGGGTAACTCTCTACAAGAAGGAGTGTGTTGTTTCATATTTATAGTCCCATTCTTTTTAGAGTCGCACGCATAAGAAACGCCACAATAATTACAAATAGCTCTAGGCTTCTTGACATCATTATTTCTATGGAAGTGATCCCATACCATAGATGCATTTTTTTGTTTGTGTTTCTTGGGATGAGTTCTTGGCAAACCATGTAAAATAGCATTAGCCGGATCTTCACTCACTCTATCCATATACACATGAAAAAAATAACAAACTGTATAATCCACAAACTGTAAACTCCATTAGCTTAAATATCTTTCAGGCCAATTAGCAAAACGATAAATTTGGGTGATCACCCCCCAAAAAATACCACATAATTAATCAACTTGGGTGATCACCCCCCTAAAAAAGCAATGATAAATTTTGCAATATCAGCATCAAACATTTATATAACAGCTAGCCTGGTCTCTTCCACTAACATATATCAACATGAAACTAGAATTAAACATTCCTAATATATTTTTAGACAAAGAGGCAACCCTTGAAGCATATCAGAAGAAAATCACATGAAAATGACAAGAAAAATACAACAGTTGGTGTATTTTTAGAACAGTTGGTGTAACCTAACCCCCTAAAAGTCTTCGGACATTAAAAAAAATACAACAGTTGGCGTATTTTAAGAAGATCGGAAGAAAAAACTAGAAAAAAAATAGTTGCAGAAAAGTAATACCGTTGGATCTATCATTGTCGGTGCCGGAGTAGTTGCGGTGGAGTTGGGGTTTGCCGGATCTAGTGTTGGGCTGCCATAACTTGTGTTTATGGCACCAGATCTTGTGTTCATGGTTCCGGAGTAGTTGTGGTAAAGTTTAGATGATGAGTAGCAGCCATGGCCTATGTAGATAGGATCTTTAGACAATGATTAGCAGCCGTGGCCGGTGCCGGATCTTTAGAGAGAAATGGTAGGAGGAGGAGCTGCCGAGTAGAGAGAGAGAATGAAATTGATAGAGAAAGAAAAGTGTTCTAGGGTTAGTTATGTTCTGTTGGCCGAGTATTTGTTATGTTGTGTGGGTGTGGTGCGCGTCTAAGGCTCTAAGCCTTTTAATGTTTAGTTATTTAGGATAAATTTATATAAAACTAATACATATAATATATTATATAATATTAAATTAAACGGTCCAGCCCGGTATTAAGACCGAATTTAAAATGAAAAAATTAGATCGAACCGAATATTTCAGGTCTCTTGATTTAGTACCGAATTAAGACCGATTTATAAAAAAGCCTATATAAATGGGTCCGGTCCGGTCCAATCGGGTCGGTCATTTTTTTGTCCACCCCTAATTGATGCGCCAAATAAAATTATCCTATTCAATATTTGATGTATATTAGGATGATATATAAGATGAAAAAAGTTATCCTAAATGAGCTCTTTATCCTATAAGGAGTGGGATACAAAATCCTACCTCCTAAATGGTATAAATTATCAAGATGTGACACCCCGCCTAATGAAATACCGGGCGATCAATTCTTTATTAAATTAAAATCAAGGTGAACATTTGGTTCATTCTTAGCATCACTGTCGCAAATTTAAAATTTTCAAATTTAAACACCCTGATTAATTAAGCTAAGTGTCAAAACCATTTAAAACCTTATTTCCATTTTATTAAATCCAATAATAAAATCTTTGACCATTAACAATTAAGAGTCACACATTAAGTATAAGAATATAAATGAACATTCAAGACTTTAACCATCGATAACAAATCCCAACTTTAAAACACTAAAGGAAAACATCCCGACAATAATAAATCCCGAAGTAAAGATAATGAAAGTAAAAGAATTACAATCTCTGACAAAACCAATTGAATAATGGAAAAAAGCGACACATGACCCACTGGATAACACTGAACTAGAAGTGGAGTCAACAATGAAGTCGTCTAAACAATGGCCTGCAACTCCCACAAAAGCTACAGCACGTTCCATCCAAAGAATCCTAAGCATGACGCCCCTGTGGCTGGGCACCTGTAATACATATATCTATACACAAGAGAGAAGAGATAACAGCAAACGGGTCAGAGCCCGATTGTAAAATAGTTTTAAAATAGTTTAGCAAGTATTTAAAATGCTTACCGACTAATGCAACAATCATATTAGTATGCGACACTCTCTTGAGGCACGACACTCTCCTGAGTCGGAGCTATTGGTTGCTCGACTTGGGCACGCCTATCCTTTGGTGCACGTCTTGGAGGCATCTGAAATGTGAAGAAATTTATTAGTCTATAGTTATTATCAAATCTCAAATAGCTGAAGACGTAATCGTAAAAGCAAGAATACAACAATCCTAAAATAGGGCTCTATACCAAGAATGCTAAGCTGAAAGCGAAATAAGCCGTACAGATCCTAAGGACACTAGAACCTGATGCTCTGATACCACCTGTGACACCCCACCTAATTAAATACCAGGTGATCAGTCCTTTATTAAATTATAATCAAGGTGAACGGTCGGTTCATTCTTAGCATCACTGTCGTAAAAATAACTTTTTCAATTTAAACACCCTAAATAATTAAGCTAAGTGTCAAAACCATTTTAGACATTACTTTCCAAATTTTATTTTTATAAACCAACATTTAAAACTTTACATAATTCATAGTTAAAGAATCACACAATAACTATCCTGGAACATATAATCCAAATAATTAAACATTCAACTAATTGATTCCAACATTTAGTACTTAAAGGAAAAACATCCTGACAATAATAAATTCCAAAGTGTAAATACTGGAAATAAACGAATCACAATATACAATAAAACAACTGATTAATGAAAAAGGCCGACACATGCCCAACTGGATAAAATAATGCTAGGAGTGGAATCAAAATATGAGGTCGTCTAAGCAAGAAACCTGCAACTCCCACCTAAGCTGCAACGCGTTCCTTCCGAATGATCCTATGCAAGACGACCCTGTGGCTAGGCACTTGTAATATATACATATATACAAGAGAGAGAAGAAATAGAAAACGGGTCAGAGCCCGATTGTAAAAACAATTTAAAATTAGTTTAACAAGTATTTAAAATGTTTACTGGCTAATGCAACAACATATTAGTGCGGCACTCCCTTGAGAAATTCTCACCTCTCTTCTAATGTGCACGCTTATCGCACTAACCTTCCCAACGGTTTAACTTATCTTATCTTAGGTTGCTCGTAAGATTTTAGACTGACACATTCAATTGTTTAAGAGGTTAATTTCATTTAACAACAAAGTTCTCATTTAAACCTTATTTAATAAAGTTTATCAGTAATATATATACTTTTCAAACACTCATTTCCAAGTGAAATAATAATTTATTTCTTACTTACCATATACACAGTAGGTAGTCCCCAAATTCCAGATTTAAATATATATATTAAATACTCATATAATATATATATATCCTAACAGCACCCCACATAACAATTATGGTACGGGTATACTCTGCTATCCAGTCCCCGTATCGCTCGTACTAAGGGAAATACAAGTTCGGAATCACTCTCAAACTGTAATGACACAAAACACATACAACATTGAGGCGAATCATAGTTCCAAGTCTCTAAGAGGTCAGCACATACCCTCACGTCTCTTAGGACCGTCTGACTATCGTTCCGATAGCATGTACCAAGGATTTCTATCTTCTAGGGTACGAGTCAATATCCCCCATAAAGGTCCCATCGAGATAATACTGTCCCAGCGCGGTAACCTCAGGGATAGCAAGTAGCGCAGGCATTATTTTTACACGTATATAGTATATGCCTAAACATAGTCATATAAATATACTACTATTACCATATCAAGTTTAGGTACACTCTCACAACCCATAATCATGATATTTATCCTTATTACTCGTTATTTAGTCATCACGTATAACGGTTTGTCTCTTATTCATTTTATTTTCGAGATTTAATTTATTCCAACTCACTTCTCATCTCTCGAAGTATTTCCTTTACCTAAGTACAATTTCAGTAAGCCCTCACTCACCTTCTAATCCAACTCCTAGACATTTCGATTTTGAAGTCTACGCACGTTAGATTTCTTAGGTATGAATATGTCCCCGTTTACCCTTCATTTTTTTCCATTTCATTAAAGTTCCACTTAACGGGGTTACCTTGATCCTACTGGTCCTTTTTATATTTCCTTATGTCCTAATAACATTAATAAAGATTTATTACACATTTAATTGGATTAAGTCAACACAAGGAAAAATCTAGTTTTTCCAGAAGGGGTCGATCGATCGATAGAAAGGGGTCGATCAATCGAACAGTCGATCGATCGATGCTCTAGGCTCGATCGATCGATCAAGCAGGTATGGCGAAATCTGCAGAATACCAGTTACGGGATCTATTATCCAAAATCGTCCAAATCCAAATTTTTAACTCCCAAACTCCCAGAAATTTATACCACAAACATTCTAAACCCAAATGAATAATATTCTACGTAAGGCATGCGAGTTTTCATAAAGAATCATGGATTAAAAGGGTCAAAATCTGTACAATTCTCATGAACCCTAAAAATTTCTTTAACTTAATTTTTCTCATTCTTTTTCCAGAATTTCTACTTCTAATCATTCATAAATTCGTGGCTTAACCTCTACATGTGAAGGGAATTTCCAGAATAATGTTTATATCTCTATAACATGCGATTTCTAATCTCCAACATGGGTTTTCTTTCATAAAAACTCATCCTAATCAACCCTAAACTAATATGAATGAAGCATTAACTAAATTAAGCAAGATAAATACTTGCCTGGGGATTTTTGTTTCTGATTTTTGGATGAAATCAGTGTGGTGGTGATCCTCGTTACACGATCAATCGTTTGGCGGTGACGGCGGTGCAAACGGAGGAGTTTTTGGCCTAGAACTCCTTTGTAAGCTTTCCCTTTCCTTTTTCAATGGACGTTACTTGTTCTTGGTTGTGTTTACCCTAGAAGACAACCCTAAGCATCTGATATAACCTTAGAATTTTCGTGAGTTTTCAGGCTCAAAAATGTAAAATGTCCAAAACGCCCTCCCGGGGTGTTAATTAGGCCTAAAAATGCCCCGAGACCCAAACTAAACCTCCGGGTACATTATTTTGACTATCTCGACCCTTCCGGACACTTTGGCGCACTCGAAATGACCATACGGGTGACTTATAATTTATTCACTTTTATTAATCAATATTCCCGACACGACACGGGCGCGTCCTGACTTAAATTTCCAAAATTGTCACTTTATTTACTCGTGACATATAATAAAACCAATATTATATTACTTTTCTCATTAGTAATATTCAACAAGTTTCTAATGATTACTAACTCTCGTCACGTTAGTAATCATAAAAATAATTAATTTCCGGATTTATATTAAATTAATAACTCACATTAAATTTAATAAATCCGAAATTTAGAAAGCATAAAAATACGGGGTATCACATAACACTATGAAAATTCGTGATCCAACCTCTACATGTAAAATGGATTTCCAGAATATGATCTTTACCTCTACAACATGTAATTTTTGTCTCCAATTAATGTTTTCTTTCAAGAACACTAATTCTAATCAACCCTAGAGTAATACAAAAGGATGCATTAACTTGATTAAAGCAACATAGATACTTGCTTAAAATTCAAAGTTCTGATTTGTGGAAGAATTTGGCGTGGTTGAGATCCTAGTTGTGCGATCTACCATTTGGCGGTGACGGCGGTGCAACCTGAGGAGTTCTTGCCTAGAACTCCTTGGAAAGTTTCTCCTCTTCCTCTGCAATGGCAGTCATTAGTTTTTGGTTATGCTAACCCTAGAAGACAACACTTACCATCTGATATAACCCTAGTAAATTCGTGGGTTTAATTACCCATAATTACGAAATGTCCAAAACGCCCTCCCGGGGTACTAATTAAGCATAAAAACGCCCCGAGACCCAAACTAAACCTTTGGGTACATTATTTTGACTATCTCGACCCTTACGGACACTTTGGCGCACTCGAAATGATCATACGTGCAACTTATAATTTTTTCACTTTATATAATAATAATTTAGTCCTGACACGACATAGGCGCATCCCGACTAAATTTCCATAATTGTCATTTTATTCACACGTGACAATTTTATAAAATAAATCTCATAATACTCATCCAGTAACATTCAACAGTTTCCAATAATTACTAACTCTCATCACGCTAGTAAATATTTAAAACAATTTTTCGGATTAAAATTAAATTAATTTATCTTAATTAAATTTAATAAATCCCTAATTTAAAAGCAATAAAAATACGGGGTATTACACCGGTGTCAATCCTTAAGCTAAATTTACTGTCGTGCCCGTTTTAAGTTAAAAGAAACCAAACCAACATGGACTCTCAACAAGAGAAATAGACCTAGGTGTGGGCCTGTAAATGGTTCAGATTCGGACCGGATCAGGCAAATCCAAATCCATATCCGTTTATGTTAGACGGATTCAGATCCGATCCATTTATTAATAGGATCGGATCAGGCAAATTCAAATCCATATCCGTTTATGTTAAACGGATCCGATCCGTTTATCCAATTATCCGTTTATGCTAAACTTTATTTGCAACATTTTTATTTTCAACTCTTACTTCATAAATTTATTTTGCAAATATTCCAAAAAACAGATAATGAAATAAAGAACTATTATAATAAATATTTAAAATTCATATATTTAAGATATTATTAAATACAATATATATTAATTAAAAATATATTATATACAATTTATATATACTAAAAATATTAATCGGGTCGGATTATTAACAGATCGGAGTATATGAATCCAAATCCGCTCAATTTAATAAACGGATAATCGGGTAATCAAATTTTAGGCATGATTCATATCCGCTTAAATAAATCGAATTCAGATTCAAATAAATTCCGATCCATTGACAGACCTACCTAGGTGTCTTTTGTCGGTCTTTTTCCTTGCAACATCATTCCGTGGGGTTTTTCACACCATCAGGTATCCTTATTCTTTTTCCTTTCTTGTTTCTTTGTTAACATCTTCAACTTAATGTCATATCTTAACAAGACTTTTTTTGTGACTTTTGTTACCTGCTAGACTTTTGTGTGCATGCTGATTTATAGCTTTTGGGCTATAGCTGACGATTGGGTTGCCTTATTTTTTTTTATCTGTGTTGGTTTAACCCACCTATTGTCACTGTGAATCGGTGCCAGTCGCAAGACACCTTCTAAATTGATTTGTATTGTTTTTGGGTGTGAAGTAACTAATTTATAACAACAACGGACAAAATATAAAAAACTTAGGTGTATATTTTAATGGCAACATAAAAAATATGTTTTATAGGTATATATTTCTTTGGGTGTTAACTATCTAGAACGAACACAATATATATATATATATATATATATATACACACACACATACTCAAACTTTCCAACATACCTATTACCAACATACTTGTGAACATATCGATTTTTAAAAAAGAGTAAAAAATATCCCACCACCAATCAAATTTTCGATGTGAAATAATCATAAAAAAACTCAACTCGGAATTGGGTGAAATGAAAAGTAAGTATAGATGTGTATTTTCGACCGTTTAAATTTTTTCATATGTTCATAGGTATGTTAAGTGAGGTATGTTGTAGAGTCTGACTGTATATATATACAGTCCTGCTATTCTGCGGACTAGTCCGCATTTTAAGAATGTAGACCGAACATGTGTCACCTGACGGTGCGCCCACAAAAGAGAGAGAGTGTGCCTATAATTTAGGGGATAATTTCTAGGGACACCGTTAGGTGACATATGTCCGATTCGCATTTTTAAAATGCGGAGTAATCCACACAAGAACAGGACTATATATATATAACTCAAAAATGGTTTATTTATTTATGCAAATGTTACTTAGATCCGAATGTAACTCAGAAATGATAAATTGTCAGACTTTGTTATGTCAAAATTTTTTGGCATTGTACTTTTTAATAAAAAATGATAAGTAGTAAAAAAAATTTACTTTGTTATCGACTATAATTTACTTTATTATCGATTAGAGTATATTTATATATTTTTTGAATATTAAAAACAAATAAGTGTATTTTTGAAAAGTGGAGACGATTTAATCATATTCGAAACATTTTAACGCATGAATAAATTATGGGATAATTATATTTAGGTTCCATTTATCGGGTCAACATTCTTATATAATCCCATAGGTCCTATTCCAACTTTTTAGGGAATTTTTTCACCATTTTACCCTTTTATAACTAATCATCCGTAACTTCCTTTAGGAAGTTACATAAGTGGTTGGACTTTTTTTTTAATCTTCAAATGATCATAACTTTTGATTCACAAATCCGTTTTTCCCAAAATTACTATTTTTGAAATCTACTTGATGAGATCTATCAAACAAGATCCATGAAGGCTATAAAATTTCAAAGAAAAAAATTTACACAAACAGTAAACTTTACTGTATGCACTAGAATATGAAATAATTTTATATATATGACATTTTCACAAACAGACAGTAACATTTACTGTGGTAATACTACACAATATATATATATATATATATATATCCGGTGGATCCAAACCCTCTTTTCTCAAAAATACCTTATATTTAAAGGTTCGTGCTAACGACATCCAATCCTTACCACTATTGTTGGAGCTTCAACGACCTTCGTCAGAGCTCCGATTTGGGGTGGGTAAGGGTGGCATATGGTGCTGCTGACGCGGACCTTTGAAAATAAGAGACTTTTGAATAAATGAGTTTTGGATCGACCGGAGTGTCATGGGGTGCCGCTGGGGCGGACCGTTGAAAATAAGATTGGATAAATGAGATCTGGATACTTTTGAGCACAGATTTGGGATGAGTAGGAGTGGAATTAGGTGCCGGTGGCGCAGAGCAACATATTGAATATATATAATGTGATAACACAGTAAATGCTATTGTTTGTAAAAATGTCATAGATATTAAACTTTTTTGTATACACCAGAAAATGAAATAGTTTTATATCTGTGATATTTTCACAAACAATAACATTTACTGTGTTAATATATTTATGAAATAATTTTATATATATAACATTTTCACAAACAGTAACATTTACGAAGTTAATATTACACAATATATATATAACATTTTCACAAACAGTAACATTTACTGAGTTAATATTACATAATATATATATATATATACACACACACACACGGTAGATCCAAACCACTATGTTATAACACAGTAAATGTTAACGTTTGTAAAAATGTTATAGATATAAACCTAACCCAATGTCACTACTACTCACCCCAAATCGGAGCTCCAGTGGATCCAAACTCCATTTATCTAATATTTTCTTAATTTCAGAGATTCGCGCAAGCGACACCCTATGCCACTACTACCCACCTAAATCATAGCTCTGATGAAAGTCGTTGAAGCTTCGACAATGGGGGTGGGTAGTGGTGGGGATTGAATGTCGCTAGCGTAAACCTTTAAAAATATGGTAATTTAAAAAAAAGAGAGGTTTGGATCTACCGTGTATATATATATATATATATACATATGATGTAATATTAACTCAGTAAATGTTACTGTTTGTGAAAATGTTATATATATATATTGTGTAATATTAATTCAGGAAATGTTACTGTTTGTGAAAATGTTATATATATAAAACTATTTCATAAATATATTAGCACAGTAAATGTTATTGTTTGTGAAAATGTCACAAATATGAAACTATTTCATTTTCTGGTGTATACAATAAAGTTTAATATCTATGACATTTTTACAAACTATATATATATCCAATATGCTCATATTTTTAAAGTTCCGTGCCATCCATACTCACCCCAAATCGGTGCTCCAGATGCTCCAGATTCCATTTATCCAATCTTATTTTCAAAGGTCCGCGCCAGCGACACCCCATGATACTCCGGTGGATCCAAAATCCATTTATTCAAAAGTCTCTTATTTTCAAAGGTCCGCGCGAGCCGCACCACATGCCACCCTCACCCACCTCAAATTGGAGCTCTGACAAAGGTCATTGAAGTTCCAACCATGGTGGTAATGATTGGATACCGCTAACGCGAATCTTTAGGTATAAGGTAATTTTGAAAAAAAAATGGTTTGGATCCACCGGATATATATATATATATACTGTGTAGTATTACCACAGTAAATGTTACTGTCTGTTTGTGAAAATGTTACATATATAAAATTATTTCATATTTTAGTGCATACAGTAAAGTTTACTGTTTGTGTAAATTTTTTTCTTTGAAATTTTATAGCGTTCATGAATCTTGTTTGATAGATCTCGTCGAGCAGATTTCAAAAATAATAATTTTGCGAAAAACGGATTTTTGAATCAAAAGTTATGATCATTTAAAGATTAAAAAAAAAAGTCCAATCACTTATCTAACTTCCTAAAGGAAGTTACGAATGATTAGTTATAAAAGGCTAAAATGGTGAAAATTTTTCCTAAAAAATTGGAATAAGACCTATGAAATTATTGAAAAATCAATAGAACTTATAAGAATGTTGAACCCATAAATGATACCTATGTGTAAAGAGCCATAAATTATTATATCACATCCGATTTTCTTATCTAAGACTGTTACAAACATAGAATTGAAATAATCCAGATCCGAACAATCCTTGTATTTCCTATCCTCTTACTCTGGGCATCAAACTGGGCTAATAAGAAAGGTGAGACATGTGGCCAGCCTGACTAAAATTACTTATGAGTTATGACAAAAGAATGTCTACATGCTTGCATGATTATGCTTTATCTAATTCTAAACAATGTTATATTGTATATAATCATAACCTAATCCACATTCTCTCCAAAATC
Source organism: Sambucus nigra (assembly GCA_949130495.1). Lineage (NCBI taxonomy): Eukaryota > Viridiplantae > Streptophyta > Magnoliopsida > Dipsacales > Adoxaceae > Sambucus > Sambucus nigra. The sequence goes on along the minus strand of OX422215.1, from coordinate 574,965,109 downwards.
ATTGTATACCATGTGTTTGTCCCCCCAAAAAATCCAACCATTGCCCTCAGAAACCTTTGGGAAAGAATAAAGATACAAACATATAAGCAGGCATCATGATTTGCCAGAGCAATTGTTTCCCAACCATGAGACACCTTCTATCCGTCATGCACCCATATACAAGAAATAGAACGAGAGTAATAAATTACAGGGGAGGAGGGAGACCATTGAATTGTATATGGAGTGATAATAAAATATGTTTGAAGTTGAATCTGTTTCCTCCAGGTCAACGGGTTCCAAATCTGGTCAATTTTTGTGTTTTGTAAATTTTCTGAGAGGCCAATTCTTTCGACTCAGAAAATCCCACCACCAATTAAATAATTAGCTTCTCCACAGGTCATGGTGAAAAAAGATATTATATATCCAAAGTAAAACCGAAAAAGACAAGCATTGTTTATGAATGTTTTTGACTTTAATAGACAGCACAATCCCATAAGGTCAACGTGGGTTTGGAAATTATATCATTTAACCTTGTTGGATTTATTGTGGTTCTCAACAAATTTTCATGTCCCCAGCCATGTGCTCTAGTTGATGTTTTGGGCTGGCAAAAGACTAACAAGACAAAGGCGGAACAGCTAGGTAATTACATTCTGACGTCCTTTTTTTACACTATTTGACTCATAAATATAAGCAAGGCCGACTCAATAGTTTTTCAGGTTCTAGACAAAAAATTAAAATCAAGGCTTTTTATTAAAATAAAATTTATAATTTTTTTTCACGTTTTTCTATGCAAAAATAATTTTAATATACCAAATCAATTTTATCATATTAAAATTGAAATTATCAGTTGTATCGCTCGGTACAACCTAACGTAAACCAAAATTAAATCGTATGGTTTGCGATAAAATCATTTTTTTGGGTAAGTTCCAAAATATTAAAAAATTTCATCATAGAAAACTGAGCCATGACCAAAATAATTGAAAACCAAAATTTAAAAATTAATTTTAGGCCCGCTCATTATAGCTTGCCCAAATACTACTTGAAAGTATCAAATTTTTCAAAAAAAAGTTATTAAAAAAATTATACCAAATTAAATCATTTTTTATTTAATATGATTGCTAAATGACAGGAATAACTTAATATTTCAAAAAATAAAATTAAAAAAAAACAAGGATTAATTTTATTTTATCAATCATTTTTTTACTAAAATAATAATGCACACCAAACTTTAAACTCAGAGTCTACCAACTATTTAAAGTTTAACCAACTTAAATTTAATGAGGGCAAGCAAAGTTATTTATAAAAAAGAGTTGAAAGGAGATTCTCGCATTCAACGGATGTAGAACTTCATCAAAGCATTGGAGGATCATTTTTTTTTTTTTATCACTTAGTCTTTGATTAAAATGGAATAACAGATTTTTTTTTAAAATAGTAAAAGAATGATTATGCGTTGATTTTTTTTATGGTTCCTAACATTCTAGCCTAGGGTACCTAAATTTTTTTTAGCTCAAAATGAATTATTTTAGTTTTTTTAAAAAATAAGTCAAAAATCTGTTAATTTGTAATCCTTTATAAACTGACAATTTTTTTTTTTATCAAATTCAACCTCAATATTATTTTCATGATTTTTTTCACTCAATTAATAATAGCAATCAACTAATTTTGTGAGTGAGTGTGTTAAAAGTGGGTGGATGAGTGTTAAAAGTGGGTTAAATTTTGAGAATTTAATACTAGAGTGAGTTAGGATTTTTTTGGAGGTGCTTTTGGGTTTATTTTTTTGGGGGCGTTTTTAAGTAGTAAACACTAATTTTTGTTTTCATAACTATATTTTCATTCAGTCAATTTTTTTTATGCCTGTTTTTTGGCCTAATTGACCTATGATCCACTATTTTGTTTTCTTTTTTCACAATTCGACCAATAAAGTGTTACAAAGTGACTGAATGTTAAGCTTATATCACACGGTAACTAAATACATACATGTCACTATATCCTACTTCATCAATCTGTTAAATTTAATTTCATGTAACTAACCCTAATTTCCCCCAATAAGTGTAAGTAGCACAAAATATGTCCTATTTTTTTGGTATTCAACCTCCAATAAATATGAAGCATGCATGTTGAGCCCATTTCGTCATTATAAGGACACCACTCACATAATTTTGGAGAAAACATCTATATTTTGTCCATATATATATATATATATATATTTTGACAAAAATGCTAGATGATTTCTCATGTATCTTTGCTATTAGAGTGTGTTTGATTGACACAATTTTTTTTTCATAAAAAATAATTATTTTAACTCATGCTTTAACTTTGTAGTACCTTAATTGTAAATACCTCATGTAAGAACAATACTCATTCATATAATACTCCATCTCAAACTTCATTTATAGTGAAAAATATTTTTTATATACCCACTAAAGAATTAATTTCATGAATAACGTCAAATTTTTTTTTATATTTTTTCACTCATTTTCCAAATGATCATTCAAATGACCTATTTTTCACCTATTTTTTATGTTTGCAATAAAAAAACTCTTAATTATTATTAAAGAAAGAAATATGAGTTACACGATTGAGGTGACCTTTGCCAATTAAATCCAGCCGCCGAGGGGTGTGAGTATCATTGGATATATGTATCATTAATGTGTTGTTTATGTACATTGGCGCAGCCCTTTTAATGAGTCGGGTTGGACCCGGATTCGATCTGTATAATAGGGTCTGAATATATTTTTTTGAACTTGAGATCCGAAGACCCGAATACCCGAAGACTCGTTTATTAAACGGGTAGGGTCTGGATCTTATACAAGACCCGAACCCGAAGATCCGACTCGGATGGTACATTATTATTTTTTAAATATATATACTACAAATTTATATATATTTATAAATATATCTTATATATATTTATGTATGTAATAAATATAAATAATATATGTTTTATTTATAATAATAATATTCTATAATACATTACAAAATATTTTAATTTAAGATTAAAAAATAAAGAAGGGGGATAATATAAAATAAATATAAAATAATTGTATATATTTGGTCACACCCAGACCCGAACTCGAGACCCGAAGACCCGAATGGATTCGGGTTTGGATCCAATATTGTAGACCCGATGAAGACCCGGACACGGACTCGAACCCGATGAAGACCCGATTACACAGTTCTGAATCTTCCTAAACCCGATTCGGCCCCGACCCGTTGACAGGGATACATGAGCGCATGCATATATGTGTATCAACACAAATACACAAACTATATAGCCATTTTGGCCAATATATATATATATATATAGATATATAATAATGCTCCTGTGCGGACTCTCCCGCATTTTAAGAATGCGGACCGAACATGTGTCACCTAACGGTGCCCCTAGAAATTATCGCCTAAATTATAGGCACACTCTCTCTCTTTTCTGGGCTCACCGCCAGGTGACACATGTCCGCTTCGCATTCTTAAAATGCGGACTAGTCCGCACAAGAGCAGGACTGTATATATATATATATATATATATATATATATATATATATATATAGAGAGAGAGAGAGAGAGAGAGAGAGAGAGAGAGAGAGAGAGAGAGAGAGAGAGAGATGTTTACATGTATAATTATTGCCTATAAAAATCCTTAGTGAAAGTCCAAAAATCTGTCAATTTTTATATTCATACCTGCTCCCTTGGGAACCACTCCAAGGTGAGTGTCTACAAGGCTTTTGTTTGGTCACAAATAGGCGATCAGAGATTGTTATTCAACCCTTCTCGGAAGTTTTCAACAACTCTAATGGATGATACTATCAAGCCTGTTTGAGAATTTAATAAATAAGAACTAGTTAATTAATTACAAAAATGCAACAAATGGATCAGATAGCGATTATGCTCTAGAAGGCTTATCATTACACCATTAAAATGTATTGCCTTGAAATTGTCTTGCTTCATTGTTTCCTAACACACATCAGAATTTAATAATAAATCACTGTCTGATGATATTAGAATGATATTTCACTGCTTTAGTTTGACTTGTTTTATTTATTATAATCCATTTGTCACCGGTGATAATATAAATTACCAACTGGGACTCAACATCAGTTTTAAGATCTTGCTAGACCTTAGATCATTGATGTTAAAGATAAAACTTCCAAGTTATAACCCTGACCCCTGTCTCCTACACATTCCATTTATGAGGATACAATATTAGAATAATTTCAACATGACGTTGATTATATAAACTATAGTGTTGAAATGTTTTAGGCCCATACAAAACAAATTTCCACCCATATATATTGTATTTTTGTTGGTTGATAGAGACAAAGTATGCAGTCCAAATGGTTAGAATGTATCCTACTCAATCATAAGTCACTATTAATTGTACAAATGGTTAGAAAATTATCAGATAATTGCTTACATAATAAACAATTTCAACTACCGGATTATATCAATAAATCAGGCTGTTAGGTTAGTAGGAGAGAAGAACATGCGGATTTGGTGGAAGTGGTGCGATATTAATATTGTAATGGAATAAAAAAAATATAAAAAAGTTAGTGCTACATAGCTGTATGCTTATAAATGGATTAGTATTATGTGCATTAAAATATTTATAAAATTCATTGTTTACGTACTTGATGGAGACAATTATATCCAAAGCATTCTTTTGTGTTTTAGGAAATTGGAAGTTTGAGCCCCTCAATATTAACTAAACAATGACAATTAATCCCCAGTACTGGGATAATTCAATAGTTCCAAACTAATTTTCACGATTTATAGGAAGAGGAACTATGTTTTATTTGTATAAGTAGCACTGTTATTATTATTTAAACAACCATAGTGCTGATTATAGACAAGTATAAATGATATCGTTGGCGCATCGGGTGTATCGAAAAATAGGAAGGGGGGGGGGGGGGGGCGGGGGGTCGCATCTCAACATGTATATTTCTGCGCCCCCTCTCTCTCTCTCTCTCTCTCTCTCTCTCTATTTCCTCTGTGTGTGTGGGTCAGTGTGTATGTGTGTGTGGGTCAGTGTGTGCGTGTGGGTCACTGTGGGGGGAGGTATCGATTTTGTCTTTTTATAAAATTAAAATTGGTAATGTAATTGTGTGTGTTTTGGGGTCACTGTGCGTGTGTGTGTGGAGGGGTATTGAAATTTTTTTATGAAATTGAAACTGCTAATAAAATTGTGTGTGTTTTCGGGTCACTAATGTAATTGAAATTTGATTTCTCTCTCTAATTGCAGCTACGGCGACCATCTCTCTCTCCCTCTACACACATTTCGGTACGTCTCTCTATCAATCTATCTCTTTATATATACACATCTCTCTCTCTCTCTCGATCTCTCTCTCTCTCGAGAGAGATTGTTGAATTATTGAATTGTTGTTGGTTGGTGGATTTGAATATTTAGATGGCCATTGAGTTAGTTGACCTTATTATTATTTGCATTGTTGTTTGGGATTCTTGAATTGTTGTTGACTAGTGGATTTGAACACTTAGATGGCCATTAAATTAGTTGGCCTTAGGCATTCCTAACACTTAGATGGTCATTGAGTTAGTTGGCCTTAGGCATTTTTTATGCAATTAAAACTGCTATTCAAATTGTGTGTGTGTTTTGGGGTCACAAATGTAATTGAAATTTGGGTTCTCTCTCTAATTGCAGCAGCGACGACCATCTCTCTCTCTCTACACACATTTTGGTACGTCTCTCTAATGATACATCTCTCTATATATACATCTCTCTCTCTCTCTCTCTCTCTCTCTCTCTCTCTCTCTCTCGAGAGAGATTGTTGAATTATTGAATTGTTGTTGGCTGGTGGATTTGAATAGTTAGATGGCCATTGAGTTGGTTGACCTTATTATTATTTGCATTGTTGTTTGGGATTTTTGAATTGTTATTTACTGGTGGATTTGAACACTTAGATGGCCATTGAGTTAGTTGGCCTTAGGCATTTCTAACATTTAGGGTTGTGATTAAACCGAATATAAATAAATAATCATATATTCACATGAGAATGCATGCATGTAGCAACTTGTTATATAACACTTGCTTTGGGGGTGCATGCATGCATGTATTCTCATGTAAATGCATGACATAACGGTTCTATAACATTTATAACTACTTTAAATTACATATAGTGGGCATATATACTAGCCTTCTAATTCTTATGCGTACGTATTCAATAGCCCCTAGACTCGTTCGAGAGTCATTACACTTGTAATGAGATCTCTCGAATTGTCTCGTTTGGACAGTTTTGGACTGCATAATTTCTATATAATAATATTCTTAGTGACTTAAACTTGTTACTTTTGGGGGAAGTTCGACTGCATAGTTTCTGTATAATGAAACTGAGATAAAAAAGGCATGGTCTAGGAGGCAAATTTTATTTGAATTGCCTTATTGGAAGAATAACCTGGTGCGCCATGTATTTGATGTGATGTACGCAAAGAAGAACATCACTGAACATATTGTGGGCACATGCCTTGGGGGGAGTCACTCGAAGGATGGAGAAAATGCACGAAAAGACCTTAAATCATTGAAACTTAAGCTACAACTATGGTTGAAAGAAGATAGTAGGGGAAGAAAAATAATTCTCCCCGGTGCGTTTACTTTGATGAGTGAAGAAAGGAAGGTGCTTTTAGACACAAAATATAATTTGAAGGTTCCATATAATTTTTCCTCCAACCTGCAAAGGATTATGAATTATGCTCCCCATGATTTACATAAGTGTAAGTCCCACGATTAGCATGTGATGATGCAATTGGTTCCTCTATTGTTTAAGCACCATTTCTCCAAGCACAAGGATTTGCGGAGGGCTATTATGCAAATTAGTACCTGCTTCTCACTTTTATGTGAGAAGGTAGTCAATAGAGATCACATAGTGGTGTCAAAATTGGCGTTGACCAAAGCAATTTGTATGTTGGATAAGTACTTTCCCCCATCATTCTTTGACATAAGTGTTCACTCGTTGGTATACCTATGCGACGAAGCACTTTTTTGCGGCTCATTTAGATATCGACGGATGCATCCGTTTGAAAGATTGATGAGAGTTTCCAAAGATTACGTCAAGAATACATGATACATTGAAGGATCAATTGCAAAGGAATACATCACCGTGGAGTCATCAATCTACACTCGCGAATATATGCATGACCCGAGCAGCCTGGATGACAGTGATGAGTTCGTCAATGAGGGTGGTCATGTGATGGTCAAACGAGTGAAAGTAACGGGTTTACAACATGACTAAGTAGCTCGTTATCTATTTGACACACATTAAGATGTCGAAGAATGGAAAAATAAAGTTTATATTATTTTTACTTTTACATTATTTTAATTTTTATGTGTGATCAATTTTGTTATACATTCGTCACGATCAATGTATAAAATATGATGCGTGTGGGAATAATAGACGAAAAACAATGGCATAATCAGACTACGAATTCAGAATGTGGTTGTCACATGAGGTAATTATAATGAAAATGTCTCTTATTAAATGTCATATTAAAAGAAAGATTTACAACTAAACTAATTAATTTATCTATATTCTCAGCTCTTAAAGAGGGGTGATGAGACATCAAGGCTAGCTTGTCTAGCCATTGAACCCTTGTTCATGGCACAAGAGTAACAAAAATACCGATTGAACGGTTATTGATCGAGGGAAAAAGGTAGCGTGTGTAAAGGCGCTAATCACTGTTTTAGTTTCACCGCCTCAATACAAACAAACCTAAGTTACGACTATACTTGCGATACAAGTATAGCGGTAAGTCGGGTATCAAATCCACAGGAAGTGTTCGACAGATTTTAATTGGATTATTAATTCAAGAATAAAAGTGTAAAAGGGTGATGTATAAATGTAAATAAAAGAAAAGAGAGAAGTTATGTCTAAATAAAGGTAAAGCGAGGATCGGGATATCATCCAACCATACGGATCGAAACAACTACTAATCAAGATTCCGGCTGAAAAGAAATTTAATCGAGCATTAATAGTTAATCATAAACTTCACACAATAAGGTATTTAAGCCAAAGTTGCGAGAATACAAAATTAACCGAAAATTGGTCACCCGCGGATTAAATTCGGATTATCGCTATAAACACTAACGTTGCATGATAAAGAAAGCTAAACGCATAATAATCCGAATTTAATTTGCGCGGGTTCAATTAAATGCAATTTTGCACAAAACCTAATTCTCAAGACCCGAAAATGTGTAAGGACATAATTTTATAAATGTCCGGGGTAGAATCTAGAAATTTTTTATTTTCTCATAGATCACAGTTTGTATGTCTGATACCGCTACATTCGGCACGTCAACACGATCAACCTCGACGGCCTTTATCTGAATTCAATGCATCCATTATCTTCACGTGCATCATGCTACATGCGACGTGCTACTCAGCTCATTCCCACTACTCCACTACACTCTATCGGTAAAATGGTTTATTGGAGCTTTAATATTTGCATAAATATTTGGGAAATTTTTTAGAAAATTATTTTTGAAGTCTGGATTAATTTTTAATCAAAAGAAGAATTTTTTCTAGGTGTAGAAGCGAATTGACTTGAACGACGAGCTCGCTCAAACGACTTTGAATGTCGTTCGCGCGAGATAGGAATGTCGCGCGATCTTGTTCGAACGATATCTGTCCATCGTTCGAGCGACATGGCTATCTCGTTCGAACGAGCCACCGCTTCGATTTTTGTATAAATATCCGTTCTCCTTCTACAAGTTTTTTAAGTCTTTCTGCAATCTCAAATTTCTGCGAAAACTGTCCAGAATAAGACTTTATCTTTTTAAGGTTTTCTAAACCTTTTTGATTCACAAAACCATTCACATATATGTGTGTGAATCTTTAAACCTTCAAGAGGATCTTTTACTCATCTGGAGTAATTTGTGAGGAAGTCGTTCTCTTCTTCATTGCTGCCCTACTGGAAAGGAATAGTTCCAGCCGTCGATAACAGAACCGACACCCGAGGGTTTTTCTGTGTCACATATTTTCATTGTAATCCGTGTAAGCCGTTCTCTTACAAAATTATAGTGAAAATAAAAGGTTTTGCCCCTTTGGGGGATTTTGCCTCATTTGTGTGTGTTTAATTGTTCTTTCTTGATTTTATCATCATCAATCACACCTAGATGCATGTGTAGGACTTAATTGATAAAACTGAGTTTAATTAAATAACTTCCTTATTTGAACGCAAGCATACTCTTCTCAAATTGGTATCAGAGCCAGTTACACAACTTTATCGTGTAATTTTCCGCAAAATTTTTCTAAGATATCAATTTTCTGAAAAATTGATTTTTGAAACGAGTGTGTTCATAATGGAGAAGTTATATAATAAAATGCCAGTTTTTGACGGGACAAACTATGCATATTGGAAAGCCCGCATGAGATCTGCATTAAAAGCCATTGATGAACGTGTCTGGATTTTAGTTGAAAGAGGGTGGACACCTTCCTCCGCCACTCTTGAAAACGTGACCAATTTAAAACCTGTTACTACATGGACTGAAGAAGAATTTATATGGTCATCTTTTAATTCTAAGGGTTTAAGTGCTATTTCTGGGTCTATCACTCCTGATGAGTTCAAACGCATAATGATGTGCACCACGTCAAAAGGGGCATGGTATGTTTTGCAACTTACCCATGAAGGAACCAATGCTGTGAAAGAGTCTAAACTGCAAAATTGAACAACTCAATTTGAAACAATCATCATGCTTGAAACTGAATGTTTTGATGAATTTTATGCTAGACTGTCTGATATTGTTAACACTAGCTTTAATCTTGGTGAACACATTCCTAATTCTAGAGTTGTTAAAAAGATTCTTAGATCACTGCCTAAGCGTTTTATCCCTAAAGTCACTGTGTTAAATTCTATGGGTAATTTAAATACGCTTAAATTAAAAGAACTTGTAGGAGACTTGAAAACGTATGAAATTGATATGTTTCCTAAATCTGTCAAGTCTAAAGATAAGAGAATTGTACTTAATGCCCAGGAAAGAAAGAGTGAGGGGCCGACAAGAAAGGTTGGAGAGTCATCTAGAAAAAGAGATACATATACGTCAGATTCTGAGTGTGATTTTGACTTAGATGATTTGGCCCTATTTGTTAAAAATTTCAAGAGAATTCTCAATTTCAAGAAAAATGGTAATTTTAAAGATAAAAAGAAATTTGAGAAAAATAAGTTTGAAAAGAAAAATGAAAAAGATTTTAAAGATCCTCCTAAGAAAGAAAGTGAGAGATGCGTTGAGTGCGACGGTAGGGGTCATAGAGCTTTTGAGTGTGCAACTAGGCTGAACAGAGAAAAGGGTAAAGTTGTCCTTAATGCTACCCTTAGTGACGACAGTGAGGTCGAGTCAGTGGATTCTAGAGATGAGTCACCACATGAGTTTAACTTCACCGCATTCATGGCTAGTCATGTGAGTACTTCTAGTGCTTCTCACGATGATGAGGATGCTGCTTCACAGGGACACCTCGACAGTGATAGTGATGTGAGTGAGGGGGGGGGGGATGACATAAGTGAGAGCGAGAGTGATCTTCAATGCGCCTACGCCGAGCTTTATTCTGAGTCATTTAAAACTAAAAAGCGTAACAAATCGTTAGTTCTTAGGATCCCCGCGTTAGAGGAGTATTTAAGAAAAGAGAGAGAGAGTCCTCCACGTGCACTACCTTAAGAGAGAGAGAGTTTGCCTGTGTTGAGAAAGAGAGTTTGTTGAGAGAGAGAGAGAGTTGTTTTGAGAAAGAAAGAGGGGACTTGACTAAACAAGTGGCTAGTCTTACGAGTGAGCTCCATTCCTCCGTGGAGACTCGGAAGAAACTTAAAGCTCTTTTTGCCCAGCTTACTCATGATCTGGAGAGATCACGAGAAGTCAAAGTACAAATCGAGGACAGATCTGGGAAGATGGGAAAGATGCTCCTCGGCCCCGCTTTAGGTTTTGGTGATAGACAGGGAATTGGTTATGACGATTCTTCCACGTCCCAAATTGCACCTGGACCAGTTCCAGAGTTTACTACGACTCCTTATGACCATCGTCAAAAACCTTGAAGGAGAGTTCGACCAAGAAAAGCAAACTAAGGTCCGCATTTGACTGTGTTCTTTTGTACATATTGTAAAAGAAAAGGTCACCTCAGGGAGTTTTGCTATAGTATGGGTCGGACACGATGTACTACTGCTCCACCACATCATACTGATGATTTTACCAGTCTCGGAGAGTGAGTTGAGTTTTTAGCTACCACATCACAGAGTTTGATGGAGGAATTCCGACGGATGTCTTTACCGTCAGTGAATACTTCTCACATTCCGGCTAAAACCAATAACAACAAAGGTAAACAAAAGGTTACAACTTCTTGGGTACCTAAGAATGATAAAAGGCCTTTGTTGTTCATGTCACTCTCAAAGAACATAATACCTCACAGTGGTATTTTGATAGTGGGTGCTCTAGACATATGATAGGTGATGCCTCATTTTTTACGTCTCTTGAGGATTATCAGGATAACAGAGTCACCTTTGGAGATGGGAGCAAATCTAGCATTTTAGGACGTGGTACTGTAGAGTTACCAGGATTTCCTAAGCTAGAGAATGTTTTGTACGTCAAAGGTTTGAAATCAAACCTTCTCAGCATTATCCAGCTGTGTGACGCTAACTTTGCCGTAAAGTTTGACCGGGACGTCTGTAATGTCTATAATCAAGCCGGTAAACTTTTAGTGCGAGGGGTGAGGACAAAGGATAATTGCTATGGGATTGAGCCCACATCCTCACTTATCTGCAACAGCGCCACGATCACTCCTATGGATCTGTGGCACCAACGTCTAGGTCATGTGAACATTAGAGACTTAACTCGTCTAGCTAAAAAGGACCTAATACGTGGCTTACCATCACTTGGAAAGCCAACTTTGATGGTTTGTGGACCCTGTCAGTTGGGAAAACAAATTCGTAGCCCCCCATAGGAAGTTGCATTCCATTACCACCTCTCGTGTACTTGAGCTTATTCACATGGATCTTATGGGTCCTACTCGTACTGAGAGTCTGGGTGGTAAGAGGTATATCCTCGTGATGGTGGATGATTTCTCCAGATTGTAGGTTTCCTGAGGGAGAAATCCGATGCTATGGAGTTTTTAACGACCAAGTGCTGTGTCCTGCAAAATCAACACGGAGTCACTATTAACAGGATACGTAGTGACAACAGCACTGAATTTGAAAGCAAAGGTAGATCTTTACTGTGATAGCATTGGGATCAAACAGGAGTTTTCTGTTGTGAAGACTCCTCAATAAAATGGGATTGTTGAGAGAAAGAATAGGATAATCCAGGAAATGTCTAGATCTATACTTATAGGTCGTAAGGTTTCTAGGAGATTTTGGGCAGAGGCAGTGTCTACTGCATGCCACACGATGAATAGGGTTTACTTGCGTCCACACACTCTTAAGACACCTTATGAATTGTGGACTGGCAAGAAACCCAACCTTGCATATTTTTGTATTTTTGGGAGTAAATGCTACATCTTACGGGATAAAGAGAAATTAGGAAAGTTTGACTCCCGAAGCGACGAGGGAATACTGTTAGGATATTCATCGAATAGTAGATCATACCGAGTTTTTAACCTGAAGAGATCTATGGTTATGGAGTCAATAAACGTCACCGTGCAAGATGACGAACCTTCGGTGTTTATTGATTATAGCCTTCAGTGTGAGGATGAGGATGTTTCTGGCAACAATTGACTTATACCTCACTCACGCTCTGTGGACCCTACTCCTGTATTAGGGGACACACCTTCTTGGGTTCGCAAGAGTTATGACCCTTCTACCATTATTGGTGATCCCACTCTATGTGTTAAGACTCGTGCTCAGCTAGAGAACGTTGTTAGCCATTTATTCTACACGTCAAAGTCAAGCCCAAGAACTACAAAGAAGCAATGAAGGATGAACACTGGATATCTGCTATGCAAGATGAGTTGCTTAAGTTTAAAAAGAAAAATGTCTAGGAACTTGTCCCCCGACCTAGTGAGACCAATGTGATAGGTACCAGATGGATTTTCAAGAATAAAATGGATGAAAATGGTACCATAATCAGAAAGAAGGCTAGGTTGGTCGCTCAAGGCTACACACAGATAAAAGGTGTAGACTTTGGGGAGACATTTGCTCCTGTTGCGAGGCTTGAGCCCGTTCGCTTACTACTCGTCATCGCATGTCATCTGCGCTTCAAGTTATATCAAATGGATGTCAAGAGTTCCTTTCTAAATGGCATTCTACAGGAGGAGGTTTACGTGGAACAACCAAAAGGGTTTGAAGACCCTAAGAACCTGGAGTACGTTTACTATCTGAGGAAAGCCTTGTATGATTTTAATCAAGCACCCCGTGCTTGGTACGGGAGGATTACTTCTTATCTTTTATCCCGTGGCTTCAAGAGAGGGGGAGTTGATATGACGTTGTTCATCAGGAGAGATGACAGTGCAACTTTGGTTTCCCAGGTCTATGTGGACGACATAGTCTTTGGATCCACGTGCTCTCAACATGCTCATCACTTTGAAAAGGAGATGAAAAGTGAGTTTGAGATGAGCATGGTTGGTGAGCTTACTTTCTTCCTTGGTCTCTAGGTTCGTCAGCTAGAGGATGGGATGTTCATCTCCCAATCTAAGTATGCTAGAGACCTAGTGAAGAAATTTGGGTTAGACTCCGCTAAGCATGCACGTACACCTATGAATACCACTACCAAGCTTAGTAAGGACACTTCAGGTAAGGACGTAGAGCAAACCTTGTATCGAAGTATGATAGGTAGTCTTCTCTACTTGACTTCCAGTCATCCCGACATAGACTTTAGTGTTGGAGTCTGTGCGCGATATCAGGCGTCCCTGAAAGAGTCACATTTACTTGCTCTAAAACGTATTATTAAATACGTGAGTGGGACTCTCTCATACGGTATTTGGTGTTTCTATTTTGGTTCTGCTCTTGTCTCCTGGCTGAGCAAGAAGAAAAACTCCATCTCTTTGTCCACCGCGGAGGCTCAGTACATCGCCGCCGGGAGTTGTTTCACGCAACTCTTGTGGATGAAGCAAATATTGGAGGATTATGGGATTTCACAGGACACCATGACTATTTCCTGTGATAACACAAGTGCGATACACATATCCCGCAATGCAGTCCAACATTCACGCATAAAGCACATCAGGATATGCGAGCACTTTATACGTCAGTTAGTTGAGGAGAAAGTTGTATCCTTGAGTTTCGTACCCACTGACCGTCAGTTAGCTGACATTTTCATGAAACCTTTAGATACACTTAGATTTGAGAGTCTTAGGAAATCTTTGGGGATTTGCACAGTTGACCGAGGGGTTGGTCTATGTGTAGGATATGATGATTTTTCATGTTCATATCATATGCTTCCTATTGCTAGTTTGTTTTATATGTATTATTGCTTTGTTATACAGCTATTTATTTATTTTTTTGAAATATCCAAAAAGATTTCATCTTTTATAAAAATTTTAGAAAAGCCCAAAAATATTTTTGTATTTTATTTGCACCTTTTATGGATGAGCATTTAAGATAGCCGAGTCACAATTTCATTCCATTTTTCATGTGACTGTTTGATAGGGATTTGAGAAGCTACATCATTTCATCCATGTGCTTTACATTGTTTGGAGTCTTTGAGATGTGATTAGTGATATCTTTCTACATGTTTGACTCCTATCTCCTTTATTGCACACATGCACGGCTATATTTGATTATTTTACTTGTCTATCACATATTGGCTTGAGTGTTTCCATCTCAATTCTGTCTATACAATGTACAATATGCGATAAAACTTGATAAGATTGGAATGCATGTAAAAACCGTTTTGGTGAGACTCTGTGTTTATTTGAAAACAGGAAAGGGCTGCGAAAGGTTCATTTAGCCTTTGCGATTTTAAGCCACCATTAAAAAGGACCTACAAAAATGAGGAATTTTATTATTCGGGGTCCAAAGAGGTTAAAAGAGCCCAAAAAAATTTAAGTCAATTAAAAGCAATATATGCCAAATATGGGCCATTAGGTTTCACTATCAATTCTCCAAAGTTTGAGAATTTAGATCGCCTCTATTCAAAATATAAATCTGAGGGAGTTTGGTTGGAGAATATAAATGGGTTTGCACTTCCTTGAAAGTCCTGAAAAAGCGTTTTGGACGTTATGGTGTGGAAATCACTTTGAGCTTTGATTTGTTGATTTGATTGAGTCAATGTCTCATATTATCACCTTTTTAGACCAAAGGAAGATTTTGAGTTCATTCGTTAGGAGTATCCGATATTCATCGTGCACATATGTCATGCTTGTATGCATTGATTTTCCTATCGAATTTGATCACACCCCTACATTTACGCTATCATCGACTTGGTTATTTTTTTGTTCTTTCATGGTGTGATTCTTTGTTGTATATTATGTGTGAAATTTTTTGAAAAATACAAAAATAGCAATTTATTCTCTTGTGTCATTCTCCATGTGCATTCATTTATGCTTCTCATATCTGTCTATTTGGGGACATCATAAAAAGGGGGAGAAGAATTATGGGGGATAATTATTTTGGTGTTTGGTTGATTTATGAATGACTTGCTTAAGCTCAATTGGTCTAGGATTTTTTCATATCATTATATTTCAAACTGTTGCTTGTCATAGATATTTGCTTTATCTCATGTGTGTAGGCACAACATTGTTTATTATTGGACTGCACACTCTAATGAGAAAAGCTTTGGAAGTTTCTGGAGAGCTGAAGATTTAAAAGACATGTCATTTAGTATTCTCAGTTTGAGGGTTTAATGGGGATAGTATCTTGTATGTCATTTGATTGTATAATTTGGTTTTTTATGTATGTACCGGCATAGACATAGGGGGAGATTTATAAGGACATAATTTTATAAATGCTCGGGGTAGAATCTAGGAATTTTCTGTTTTCTCCTAGATCACAGTTTTTATGTCTGATATCGCTACATTCGGCACGTCAACACGATCAACCTCGATGGCCTTTATTCGAATTCAATGCATCCATTATCTTCACGTGCATTATGCTACATGCGACGTGCTGCTCAGCTCACTCCCACTACTCCACTACGCTCTATCGGTAAAATGGTTTATTGGTGATTTAATATTTGCATAAATATTTGGGAAATTTTTTAGAAAATTATTTTTGAAGTCTGGATTAATTTTTAATCAAAAGCAGAATTTTTTCTAAGTGTAGAAGCGAATTGCCTTGAACGAAGAGCTCGCTCAAACGACTTTGAATGTCGTTCGCGCAAGATAGGCATGTCACGCGATCTCGTTCGAACGACATTTGTCCTTCGGTCTAGCGACATGCCTATCTCGTTCGAACGAGCCACCGCCTCGATTTTCGTATAAATATCCGTTCTCCTTCTACACGTTTTTTAAGTCTTTCTGCAATCTCAAAATTCTGCGAAAATTGTCCAGAATAAGACGTCATCTTTTTAAGGTTTTCTAAACCTTTTTGATTCACAAAACCATTCCAATATATGTGTGTGAATCTTTAAACATTCAAGAGGATCTTTTACTCATCTGGAGTAATTTGTGAGGAAGCCGTTCTCTTCTTCATTTCTGCCCTACTGGACAGGGATAGTTCCAGCCACCGATAAGAGAATCGACACCCGAGGGTTTTTCTGTGTCACATATTTTCATTGTAATCCGTATAAGCCGTTCTCTTACAAAATTATAGTAAAAATAAAAGGTTTTACACCTTTGGGGGATTTTTCCTCATTTGTGTGTGTTTGATTGTTGTCGCTTGATTTTATCATCATCAATCAAACCTAGATGCATGTGTAGGACTTAATTGATAAAAACTGAGTTTAATTAAATAACTTCCTTATTTGAACGCAAGCGCACTCTTCTCAAAATGGCGGAACGAAATCCCGACCCTATTTATCTAAGGGCAATACATGAATTAAACTAAATTACAACTAATTAATCTAGTAAAGCAAGAAATAAAGCAAGTAAGCTAATTAATAAAGCATGGAAATTAGTCTACAAAGCATGAAAAAATGAAGAACAAACTATATTAAAGGAGATGATAGTGAAAAGTTCAATCTTACAAAACCACATGGATGTCACCCCAAGAAGAGAAGAAGATGAGATCTCAAAACCAAACCCTAACCTAAAATGTCTTATAAAACTAAGTATATCTGATATTACAACAAAATTGGGTTATATAGTAAGTTGGAATAAAAGAAAAGAAGAAAGTAAAGAAAAGAAAAGGAAAATATCTGCAGAAAACAGGGGATCGATTGATCGACCCTTTGGTCGATCGATCGATGGATGAAATCGTGGCAATATTCTAAAGTATCCATCGATTGATCCTTTTGATCGATCAATCGTTCAAGAAGGGCAGAATCAAGGCAGCATACTGCATTTTTTTCTTCTTCTCTTCTCCCCTCTTTTGGTTTAAATGCTTTTCTCTTCCGGCAAAAGTGCTGTAACTTCTTGGTTAGGGATTCGAATCGCGCATTGTTCATGGCCACATGAAGCTTGCGAGAAGGGATACAACTTCTGTGTAGATGTTGGGCCAAGTGACCAAACTGTGAATTGACCGAATTGCCCTTGAACGTGCGATTGCGTACGAAACTTCACCGGAATGCGTTCGAACACCATACTTAGTACCTAAATACCTACAAAAGTCCAATTATACCTCATATAGCATGTTAACATTATAAACCGAGGTTGTATGATTAACGGGCTTAAATATAGAGATTAATTCACCTGAGGGGGTTAAAATGTGTAGGTTCGACGGATGAAATACGTAATATTTGCGTATTATCACACCCCTAACTTACACATTGCTAGTCCCTAGCAATGAAATAGGATGCAAAAAGAACAACAAGTAAACCAAAATCGGAGCTTGTACAAAAGTAGGATAAGAAAGAAATAAAAAGATAAGGCCACTTTCACGGGCGAACGATTGCATTTAGCATATGCAATAAGCCGTTAAACCCCTAGGTTACCCTAGTGGACGAGTGTAGTCTCGTGAGGGTTTTCAGGGATGATACCCACAAACATCGTAAAGTTTCCTCAAAATATGCCTAATCACATGCGACAAACCCAACAATACGAACAAGATTTCAACATGTTATTAGCATAGCAAACGAATTCACGTGAAAAGTCAGTAGTTATTAACATTATAGAATGCACCTCAACGAATTGAAACTTTAAAATGTGGGAGGGAAGTGAGCACATGCAAGATATGATTTGGCAAAAACTTAAATAAATCGGACACTAAATATAAAAGCATGCATAAAAGTCAATTCTCACGGGCATTACACTCATCAAATGAATTCACTTGAGCAGGGAGGTAACACACGGGACATGCGAGCATAAGGAGTAAATGTAAAAGGAAACTAGGTCGCGCACATGTCACAATTGAAGAACGCTATATATAAACTGAAAAACCGTAATCTCAATGAAAGGATACCGCACACTAAAAGAGGCGAAATGCATTTTCACAGATTATCAAAACTATTTAAACCTTTGAATTACATCTAGGATACCGCACACTAAAAGAGGCGAAATGCATTTTCACAGATTATCAAAACTATTTAAACCTTTGAATTACATCTACTTAATATCACATAGGACTTTAATAGGGTTGTAATGTAGGTTAGGATAGGGTACGAAACGAAGGAATGTATGTACGGATTCAAAGTGTTCGGCATGAAAAGTTGGGATAATGGGAAAATGCGGACAATATCAAAATTGGAAAAACAAGTTCCAAAACGGCATTAGATGTATCATCGAGGAGAGTAATCAAAGCTTATTGAACTATATACAACATATACAACTTTCTCTTTCTTTTTCTTTTATTATTTTTATTATTTTTCTTTTTCTTTTTTCTTTTTCTTTTTTCTTTCTCTTTTTCATCACTTTTTTCACATCTCTTTTCTTTACTTTTCAAACTCTCATATGCCTAAATTGCAACCGACATCACAAAAACATCATTCAATTCCAAGTAACATTCTAAACAAAGGTATGGAAAGTGTATGTATGGGCAAAAACTCCAATTTTGAGTTGGTTATGGGAATGGGGTTATGAAATGAAAGGCTATGTTTAGGTTCAAAAGGGTTAACGAGGGTAAACATATATGGGTGAGGTCAAGGCTAATATGGGTGATATAACAAAGAATGCCTATGATCATTTCCAAAAGTTTACTCAATTCTTGAGTCAAAACAATATATGAAAATCATGCTCAAGTAACACATTTCAAGTATGAACTCAATTAGTGAACGATTAAATGAAAGAATAATGAGATTACCAATGACTGTAACGTTTTCAATGAGAAAATAATAGTGTATACACTAAAAAACAACGAAAGGTACAAAGCTTACTCGGTGTAGGTATATACAATGCAACAAAAGATTACCGAGTTATAAAAATCTTAAACCAAATCAATATAGCAATAAAAGTGCATGTGCTCATTGGATTAAAGTTTAATTCATGAAGTTATTCATAATATCAATAATGGAGACTAAAGTCTAATAACTTCTAAAATCGAGAACATGCATCGTTGGGTTGTCTATTGGATCGGGAAATTATTGAAATTTATCATCGAAAACAAAGGCAAAATGCCCAAAAAAGGACAAAAAAGAAAGAAAATATTTTTGAAATTTTCAATTTTTCTAATGAAAGCACACTTATTAATTAACATGTGAGCAAAAACATGGACACTACCAATGAATGGATAGAATATCCCACAACCCCAAACTTAAAACCTGACATTGTCCTCAATGTTAATTAAGAACCAAGTGAAAGAAGAAAAATAGCGATATTACCCAAAATGGAGCGATCTCCGGAAAGTGCGAGTTCAATGATTCTACAAAACAAGTTAGTAATAAGCATAGCGAAAACAAATAACAAAAAGTTAACTAATTACATTAGACTAAAATAAAAAGAAAGAAAGAAAAAAAATAACTATGTACAACTTACCATTTAGACTCCTAACTAACTATACACTAGACGTCTAAATTTTTTAGGGTCCACCCAAACAACATTTTGACTTTGGAAGATCAATGGTGGACCTTCCCTCTCATGCATGCCTCCCGAAAAATAGGAATTCCGTTCAAACAACGGAAGGTATGTGGGTGGTGGAAAAGAGGAACCATCCCCAATTAAAAATTAGGGAGGGAGGATGGGGGATTTGGATAGGAGGGGAGACAAATACACATGCGGACCAAGAAAAATTGAATTTCCTCCCAAAGATTTAGCAAACGGAATGGGAGGTGGCACACATGAGGGAAAAGATGCCTTCATGGATAGTAACTCAAGCAAGTACTCCTCGTTGGTGAAAGGGTTAAACGTTTTAATGTTCGTTACCGATTCATAGGGTACTTGTGATGGTGGGATAACGGGGAATGAAAATGGGGAGGAAAGAAATTCAAACTCAAGATATGAGTTATCATAACTCAAAGTTGGAATTTCAAAGGAGATAGGATCATTTTCAATGAAACTTTCTTCTTTGGGATCCCAAGAATAAATCATCTCATTGCAAATAGATACTACATCCATTTCATCCTCACTTCCATTCTCAATTACAAGATGGACCAAGTGACGTATGGTTTATTCCAAAGTAGGCATAAAATCCTCATTTGGTTCAAAACATTCCTCGAATTCAAAAGTCTCGGAAGAGAAATCATCGTCAGATTCGAATAATAAATCCAAGTCTTGATCCCAATAATGATGTTCTTCCTGATAACGTTCTTCATACCTCTTGTTCTCAAGCATACGCAAACTCTTACCGAAAGTCATAGGCCGTGGTGCAGATGCTTGAAAATGAGGAGTTTGAAAATCATTATCGGCACAAAAGTTAAACTCATTATTATAGGAGTTTTGAAAACTATTGCAATTGGTTTCAAAATTCCTATTACAAGGAGGTAAAGGCCCAAAATCATTATCATTGTCCTCAAAATACACGCACTGCAAAGCTTGACTTTTGTAATACTCGCCCAAAGTCATTTTAGATGTTGCAATGTTTTGGGACTCTAAGTATTGACCAAAAGTCATAGGAGTATGGGGATTTTGAGAATTATCATAATGATTACCAAAATGATTGGAATAAGACATGCTTACCCCAAAGATGGCTCGAAATGGCTATTTCCCCAAAGATGATGCGCGCACAGTAAAATTCAAGCTGTTCTTGGGGATCAAATGTAAAAGTCCTGCAAAAAAGGTTAAAAAAAAGAATACAAATACAAAATAAAGAACACTACGAACTAATAAGACAATTACAATCTATAACAAAACATTCCCCGACAACGGCACCATTTTGATCGAGGGCGAAAAGTAGCGCGTGTAAAGACGTTAATCGTTGTTTTAGTTTCACCGCCTCAATACAAACAAACCTAAGTTACAACTACACTTGCGATACAAGTATAGCGGTAAGTCGGGCATCGAATCCACAGGGAGTGTTCAACAGATTTTAATTGGATTATTAATTCAAGAATAAAAGTGTAAAAGGGTGATATGTGAATGTAAATAAAAGAAAAGAGAGAAGTTAAGTCTAAATAAAGGTAAAGCGAGGATCGGGATATCATCCAACCATACGGATTGAGACAACTACTAATCATGATTCCAGCTCGAAAGCAATTTAATCGAGCATTAACAGTTAATCATAAACTTCACATAATAAGGAATTTAAGGCAAAGTTGCGAGAATAAGTAATTAATCGAAAATTAGTCACACGCGGATTAAATTCGGATTATCTCTATAAACACTAACGTTGCATGACAAAGAAAGTTAAATGCATAATAATCCGACTTTAATTCACACGGGTTCAATTAAACGCAATTTTGCACAAAACCTAATTTTCGAAGCTCGGGGCCCGAAAATGGCGGAACGAAATCCCGACCCTATTTATCTAAGGGAAATACATGAATTAAACTAAATTACAACAAATTAAACTAGGAAATAAATAAATAAAGAAAGTAAGCTATTTAAGAAAGCATGGAAATTAGTCTACAAAGCAAGGGAAAATGAAGAACAAACTATATTAAAGGAGATGATAGTGAAAAGTTCAGTCTTATAAAACCACATGGATGTCACCCCAAGAAGAGAAGAAGATGAGCTCTCAAAACCAAACCCTAACCTGAAATGTCTTCTAAAACTAAGTATATCTGATATTACAACAAAATTGGGTTATATAGTAAGTTGGAATAAAAGTAAAGAAGAAAGAAAAGAAAAGGAAAAAATCTGCAGAAAACAGGGAATCGATCGATTGACCCCTTTAGTCCGATCGATCGATGGATGAAATCGTGGAAAGATTTTAAAGTATTGATCGATCGATCAATCAATCAGGGCAGAATCAAGGCAGCATACTGCATTATTTTCTTCTTCTCTTCTCCCCTCTTTTGGTTTCAATGCTTTTCTCTTCTGCCAAAAGTGCCGTAACTTCTTCGTTGGGGATTCGAATCGCGCACCGTTCATGGCCACACAAAGCTTGTGTGGAGGACTAAAACTTCTGTGTATATGTTGGGATAGGTGCCTAAATTGTGAATTGACCTAATTGCCCTTGAACGTGTGATTACGTACGAAACTTCGCCGGAATGCGTTCGAAATCCATACTTAGTACCTAAATACCTACAAAAGCCCAATTATACCTCATATAGCATGTTAACAATATAAACCGAGGTTGTCTGGTTAACGGTCTTAAATATAGAGATTAAGGTACCCGAGGGGGCTAAAATGCATAGGTTCGGCGGATGAAATACACAATATTTGTGTATTATCAGTTAGGTTTTTGGTGCAACGGTGTACGAGGAAAATACAAATGTACACATCTCGGGCATTTCATACAAGGCTCTTACTTATTTTCGAGCGAGCGCGAAAGATAAAAACCCCATTGAATCTGAAATGACTTACTATGGTGTAATTCAAAATATATTTGAATTAGACTACCTAAGCTTCAAAGAGGTTGTGTTTTACTGTGATTGGGTAAGAGTTGAGTATAAAAATGCTTGTAAAGTTGATCCTGGCACCAATTTGATCATGGTTGACTTGTCAAAGTTGAAGAGCACGTGAGCGATGGACCAATTATTTTTGCTTTTCAAAAGGTCAAGCAAGTGTTTTACTCGGACTATATCAGCAACGAGTTGTGGTCAATCGTCCTACATATGACAAAGCATCTAAACAGTAGTGTGGATGACTTGGATGCTTCTACCGAATATTAATCCATTATTTATGACAACCTGAATTTGAAACAACTTTTAGATTTGTAATAAGTATTCCAATTATTTGTAATGACCAGTGGGTATATTATTCTAGTGCTTTATTATTATATCGGACGACAGTTTAATGATTTTAATTCATTTTTACTTGATCAGTTTATTGCTTGTAATAACTAGTGGGTGTATTATTCTAGTGCTTTGTTATTATCGCATTTTTTGATTTTTTTGGTTAATGAATATGTTAATTTGGATTTTAATTAAATTAAGCATTAATTAAAGGTCCATGACATGACCCGATATTGAAACAATATTTTGAGGTATAATGTTGTTAACTTGAATTCTTCTAGTGCTTTGTTATTCTCGGATTTGAATCAAAATTGGATTTTTGGTTAGTGAATATGTTAATTTGGATTTTAATCAATTTAAGCATTAATTCAAAGTCCATTACATGACCCGATATTGAAACCATATTTTTAGATTTATAATGTCGTTAACTTGTACAATATTCTAATTATTTTGAATTTGATTATTTTCTCATATTCATGTTTGTACTAGTAATAACTATGAATGCACGGTGATACTGATTAAACCAAATTCGCAAATTTCCAAGTTAACCTTATTTAATTGGTGACAATTATTAATCTAATTTTATTCAGCCCTAAAACATGCAACTACGTGTGGATAAATCACACCAATATAAATAATTGCTGACACACAAATTTTAGAAAAAAAAACCTTTCTAGTAAAACTTTGATTTCACTATAATACTTACAATGATTACAATGAAATCCTCAATGATCACTCCTCAGAACAATCACATAGACACGCATCCTAGAGTCAACAATGGAACAACCATAGAAGTCCACATGAACACGCAGTCTGATTCAGCCTAGGAACACCCACGAGCACTCCTTATTGACACGCAGTCACGTCAACAGTACCTCCCTCAAGTGGTACCTAATCAGTAGTAAGTTATCCTCCTTATAAGAGAAAACTCCAGCAAAACGTATTTTGGTTGCAAAACAATTCACATAAAAGATTGGGATTGTGTGAATTGAAAACAAAGTGAAAAAACTTATTAGAAGAATACTAAAGAATTCTGCAGATTATAGTTTACATGTTCTATAAAACGTCAGGTTTTCTTGAGAAAAACGAACTGTTTAATACGATATTTATAAGAACGTTAAGGCAGTGTCTTGCTCAAATTAAAAGTGCATCTCGCTCGAATATTGATAACTGTCGCTTGAACGAGCTTCGCAAGACATAAGGCTGTCGCTTGAATGACACTATTGTCGCTCGAACGTAATTAATTAAAAAATAAATTTTTTGTTTCGTCAAAAAATGTCCGCCTGAACACTTAGAAAAAATTCTTTTGATGAAAAACGATGCCTCAACACTTAGAAAATATTTTAGAAAAATTTCCCATTGCTCTTAAATGAACCATTAAGTATCCAAAACACAGTCTTACCAAAATTCATCTCGTAAATACTTGAATATTGAAGAACTTTGATATTCGGTTCCGTCTTCTTGTATCTTCAAACTCGAACTTTTTCTTCGACGACTTTGTAGTGGTATACGACATACACTAATGTAACAAGACTTATAAAATATGTCCTTATAAATATCCCCTTATGTCTATGCCAGTACAAAATAAAAAAAATGAATTATCATATAAAAATGTCTATACAAATCTAAAACTTTTTTTAAAAAAAATCTTCAACATCAAAATCTTCAATATCAAAATCTTCAAGCTTTTCTCATGAGGGTGTGCAATATATGATCTTCAATATTTGTACCTACACACATGAGGCAAATCAAATACCTTAGTGACATATCGAATTTCAAATGATATAAACATAAATAAAAAACATATATAAAATCTCAAATTTTTTCCATAATGTAAAACTCCCCCCATAATTCGTTCTCCCCCTTTTTATTTGTCCGAAATAGAAATGAAAATGAATAAACGAAATAAACATGGAGTTGTCACGATAAGCAAATCAAACAAACTACGATCATCAAGAGATACTCAAAAGTATTCCACAAACTATTTTCCAATTTTCAATTTTTTCGAACAAAATGCAAAAATAATTTTACAAAAAAAATCACACACCATAAATTTACACTAAGGTAACCAAATCGTGGAAATGGAATAAATGGATATGACCAAATTTGATAGGAAAATCAATGCAATCAAACATAACATATGTGCACGATGAATATGTGTAATCCTAACGAATGAATCTCAAAATCGTCCTTAGGTATCTAAAGTGTTATGTTTAAATGGCATTAACCCAATCCATCAACACATCAAAGTCAAGAATGATTTCCACACCAATAACGTCTAAAACTATGTAATGTTTTTTCATGACACTGTGAGGACGTGCAAACCCGTTGATTTATTTTCCATCCAAACTCCCTCATAAATAATTATGCATTTATTTTTCTTTTGAGGTGGCCCCTTTTTGGCATATTTTATCTTTTTATTGCCTTTTAATTTTTTCGGGCTCTTTTTAAACGGTGGCTTTCACGACGAGTTAATTTTGTACTCTCGCAGCCCTTTCCTTTGCACTCATCATTTTTTTAAACTAAATAAATTCCCCACGGGCAACGATTCTTACATGCACTACTTTCATTGTCAAGTTTTATCGCATATGGTTTGTTTTAAAGATAGAATTGAGATGACAACACTCCGACCAATATGTAATAGACAAGTGTAATAATCAAACAAATCTGTGCAAGTGTGCATTAAAGGCAAATATGAGTCAAATATGTAGGTAGTAATCACAAATTACATCTTAATGACTCCACACATTATAAAGTACAAAAATAAAATGATGACGCATATCAAAACACTATCAAATAGTCACATGGATATGGAATGAAGTTGTGACATGGTTATCCTTAATGTCCATTCATATATGGTGAAAAATAAAATACAAAAATATTTTTTCTTTTTCCAAAAAATTTATTAGAATAAAATCTTTTTAGCTTTTTCAGAATTTTCTCAAATAAAAATCTAATACAAAAAGTACACAAGTCATAACACTAGAAAGAATATATCATGAAGCACAACTAACGTATGAAAAGCATGCGAACACAGTCATCTATATGATATAGCAAGAGAAGAATCATGTGCTAGCAATTGAGAATCAACTAATCTAACATGTAGTGCCTTTAAAAGTGATTTTCTAACCCAAATAGGTGTGCAATGATGCATGGGGTTTTTGGGAACCAAGGGAACACTAGACTTTAACTTCCTAGGACCTTTTCAAAGATCAAAACAAAAACGCATGAGGTGACCTTTCCTACCATAATGTGAACATGTGTAAACGGGTGGAACGACACCTATTGATTGACCTTTTCTAACATCATTGGGATTTATTGACCCTCTCAAATAAATAATGGTCTTGGCTTTAACACTCGAAATATTAGTACACAACGAGCCACTACCATTGCTACCAACACTACTCTAGTCTGTCAAATCATTTTTCATCTCCAAATTTTTTTCCTCAAGCAAAGAATTAGACTCTTCCAATTTTGGGGACTCCTTCTCTAAACTTTCAATAGGTCCTAAATGGTTATCACGTTCGTTCTTAAAATACGCACACTTATGTCTAAGGGTCTCCTCACGTGTCACAAACTCATCGAGTAAACTATTTTTATCCACTCTGGCACAAACACAAATCCTAGAATTTTTAAGGTCCTCCAATTCTTTTTCTAAAATTAGGACTCTATCATCATTATCCTTTTTGGACAATTTTAACGCTTTAAAGTCAGGGTCCAAAGAAATAAATTTCTCACGAAAAAAATCTCTTTGATTTTGAACCGTTTGCAAAAGATCCATAGCGGATTTAAAATGAAAATTTATTTTTTCAAAAAATCAATTCTTTTCGCAAACGTCAAATTGAAACAATGTAAATCAACAAAACTTTAACTCGTGTCATCAAAGGGGGGCATCCGATTACATAAGTTCTCCATCGAAAAAATTGTGAAAAATGGATCAAACGCAATAACTTAGTGTAACAAACTCTGATACCAATTTGTGAATGCACGACGATACTGATTAAACCAAATTCATAAATTTTCAAGTTAACCTTATTTAATCGGTGACAATTTTCAATCCAATTTTATTCAACCCTAAAACTTGCAACCACGTGTGGATAAATCACACCAACATAAATAATTGTTGACACACATATTTCAGAAAAAAAAATCCTTTTGGGTAATACCTTTTACTTCACTAAAATACTTACAGCGGTTACAATGAAATCCACAATGATCACTCCTCAAAATAGTCACATAGACACGCATCCTAGAGTCAGCAATGCAACAACCGCAACAGTCCACGCAAACAGTCCGATTAAGCCCAAGAACACCCACAAGCACTCCCTATTGACACACAATCACGCCAGCCCAGTACCTCCCTCAAATGGTACCTAATCAACAGCAGGTTATCCTTCATACAAGAGAAAACTCCAACAAAACGTATTTCGGGTTGCAAAATAATTCACATAAAATATTGGAATTTTGTGAATTGAAAACAAAGTGAAAAACCCTTAGAAGAAGAAGACTAAAGAATTCTGGAGATTGTAGTTTACGTGTTATGTAAAATGTCAGGTCTTTTTGAGAAAAACGAACTGTTTAACAGGCTAATTATAAAAACGTTAGGACGATGCATCGCTCAAACGAAAAGTGCATCTCACTCGAATGTTGATAGTTGTCGCTCGAACGAGATTTGCGCGACTGAAGGCTGTCGCTTGAACGACACTGTTATTGCTCGAACAAAATTAATTATTTTTTTTTGTTTCGTTGAAAAATGTTCGCCTTAACACTTAGAGAAGTTTCTTTTGACGAAAAATGACGCCTCAACACTTAGAAAATATTTTAGAAAAATATCCCAATACACGGTCTTACTAAAACACGGTCTTAAATGAACCGTTAAGTATCCAAAACACGGTCTTACTAAAATTCATCTCGTGGAGGCTTGAATGTTGAAGAACTTTGATATACGGTTCCATCTTCTCGTATTTTCAAACTTGAACTTTTTCTTCGACGACTTTTTAGAGGTATATGACATACACTAATGTAACAGGACTTATAAAATATATCCTTACAACAACAAATTTTGCAGAAAATGTCTTCATCAGGGCATCGCGGTAGCGGAGCCGATGAAGGCTCCTATGCCACTAGGCCCCTAAAATGGGGTAAATTGGGGTCCATTGTCGAGAACAATATGACATTACTGGGTAGATCCCTTTAGTTTCTAAAGGCGATCATCGGCTCGGGGCGCATTCATTGGAGGAAAGTACCAAATCAACTCAAGATGGCCATCTGGGGTGTATTACGGGCAGTGTATTTATATTTTTATTTTATAATTTAAATACAACCAACACTTACTTTCTTTTTGGTTTGTATTTATTTGACAGGATTAATTTGGCCTGCACCATATGTTCGTAACTTGAATGTTGGAATAAGTGAGAGATCAGTATAAGACGTGGAAGAAAAATATGCGGTTATGGTATTTTGGGAAGACCCAGGAGTCCATTATGAGAGTGCATGTTACCATCTGGTCGAAGGATCCAATCTCATTAGCACAGTGGTAATAGTTTGTTGACAATGAGATCGAGGAACATTAATTGACATCTTATCAATCAGAGTGGGAAAATCGGGTGAAGAAGGTGGTCGTGCACTACTCCGGGCGGACGTCTTACGTCGAGTTGGAGCATAGGATGGTAAGTTTTTATTTTCCTTTAATTTTAGTTTTATATTATTATAATTTAACATTACTTTGCGTTACTTACTAAATCTGTATTATATTATTTCAGGAGACGTGGAGTGGACCTGGGGGTAGGCCACATAGACTCGATGCCTATGTGGCAATCCGAACGAAGAAGGGCAAGGATAAGGAGGTGTCCTAGAGCGCGAAAGCCACGATTGTAAGTTACAATTGTTTTATTTTTTTAATTATGTCATAATTTATTTATTAACTTAAATAACCAATCATGTACTTTTTATCATTTCAGGCAAATCTTAAAGAAGTGCATGAGAAGCAGTCTGATATCGACAAAGCATCTTTGGCTATGGATTCACTCATCCAAGAGCTTGGGGTGGATCACAAGGGGAGGACTAGGGGGTGAGCTCTCGAGTGAGGAAGTTGAGGATCATCAGGATAGATACGAGCAACACCGTGTTAGCTCATAAGGTAGACACCCATGACGATAAGCTATAAAAGATTAGAGGCAACGATACAAGATATGTAAGCCTTCATGAAGCGTCAGTGGGGGTCCACATCTAATAAGGGCACCTCCTATAAGGGAAAAGGCAAAGGAAAGGGGAAGGGGGAGGAGGTAGATGAGGACACCACTTTTCAATCGATGATACGCACGGACTCGTCGATACGTACGGACTCATCGCCCTTGTATGATCCATTTCCCATATTGACCCCTATCAAATGGCCTATGTCAACAATTGGTTGGCCGAGCGTGTTTTTATTAGACATATTTAGTGTCACGCTGATAGCGAGGCGGTTGAAGGACCCAGACACCCACCCGGGTATATTTGTTCATGGACATGCCATGCAAAACTACATCATGCATATTGTGACCGGAAGAACAATGAGACATTTGATGAATTGATGGGTGTCTCAATTCATATGTTGTGCGGCCTTCCTTCCTCCTCCGACCTACTGTAGACCATATTCCATTCCATTATTTGTATTTATTTTATTTGGATATATATTTGATATTATTTGTATCTTTTGATTTAGTTATGGATATTTACATGTTGGTTTTGTTTTGGTTATGGATGATTGTATTTATTTGCATTAGTTATTAAATATTCAATGTTGCTTAATATATATTCAATTTGGATAGGTTAAAATTTGCTATAATAGGTAAAGATATACTGTAGGGCAGTGGAAGTGGCCATACTGCCCATCATTATTTTTTTAAATTTTCCCAGATTTGTCACGAACTTTGACTGTGATGACGAAAACTTGTCACGAACTTGTCATGGTCAAAGTTAGTGACAAAATTTTATTTGTCACGGACTTATCACAGACTTTGACCGTGATAAGTTTTCCTTTGTGAAGGACTTGTCACGATCAAAGTCCATGACAAATATAATAAACTTTTCATGGACTTTGACCTTGACAAGTTCGTGATAAAAGCCTTTGTCACCCCCAAACTTATCACTGTTTTAGACATTGAAAAGTTTGACTTGTCACAGTTTTAGACCTTGACACGTGAGCAATTTTGGTGTAGTGGGTGCGAGCACGATATGATGAGGAAGACGATAACCTAGATGAAGTAGGTTGGTGACGTTGTCACCAGTAAATGGACTAGGTCAGTGTAAACAAGGGCGGTAGGCCTTCACCAATCAGAGTGGTTCATTTGTGCTAAGGATGTGAATGGGAGGGCCTTACTCCCAAGGAGGGAAGTCGGGCCTTGACTTTCTAGACAACGACAAGTTGGTATGTTACTTTCGTATCACGAGGATGAATATGTGTGATTCGATTTTTCACGTTCGCTGACTCAAGCCATAGTATGTGGCTAGGATCATACCTGGTGAGAACATCGAGAATATATGATAAGACTTTGAGCATAAAGAATAGGTTCCCTTTCATAAATATAGTCTGACATGTACGGGCGAGAAATTCTTGAACGGTTGATTATTCCTCCTGACTCTTGTGTTTCCCTTTCAGTTTGATAATAAGGGATTGGTATTCTCACGTGTGTGGTAGCTCGAATTAGTACCATGTCATGGTATGATGCTGTTGGGCCTGGTAGAGTGAGAGTGGACCTGGTACGGTCAATGCATCTCAGTAACTAGGTGTTCCCTATAAGAGGTATCCTTGTTCTTGCATAAAGTTTAGTGTGTAGGTGGATGCGCTTTCAGCAACACAATATGCTCATAGTAATTGTTTTCCTTATGATTATCGACCTTTAGACTTGCTGGCATGGCAATCAATGGCTCTGGTTGGGAAGAGTAAGATAATGACTTGATCATGTTATATAGTGTTAAAAATTGAGGAAACTTAACACACAGTGTTTTTTTTCCTCGGTGAGTGGATTAGAGCGAGGCTCAAGTGAGTTCTCAAAGGTGAGATGGTGTCAGCCGAACGTGCAATAATGATTTGGTAGGTGTATTGCTTATCGGAGTGAGAAATTAGTAATGTATGAATAGTGTCAAGATCAAGAAAAATATGTGTGGTCGGGATGATTTGAAAGTTGTGTGGGCACATGATATGCAGTCCTAAGATTGGAAATGGTTTTTAATGATGGATTTAATAATTGGTCATATTATGGTTCACTCTTGGGTGGGTATCGATCACTAGAGAGGGTTGCCTGTGAAGGCACTGGTATGCTTGGGTATTAGTAAAGGTAGTCCTAGGACTCGATTGAGCATGACCATCAAGTGAGTGGAGACTTGGAGTCGGTTATGTGACGTTC
This sequence comes from Sambucus nigra, assembly GCA_949130495.1. Taxonomy (NCBI): domain Eukaryota; kingdom Viridiplantae; phylum Streptophyta; class Magnoliopsida; order Dipsacales; family Adoxaceae; genus Sambucus; species Sambucus nigra. The sequence goes on along the minus strand of OX422215.1, from coordinate 574,933,522 downwards.
ATTATTAGTGAAATGGTGAGCGTTAGAGCATGTCATGCATTGAGCATTTGGTGATGAACCTCGTGTAAGGGCGCATGATGTGATCTTAGTTATTGATGACTTCTATGATTTTATCTTAGAAGGTTTCTATGACTTATAGTGAGAGTTGGTAAACCCCATGAATTTGAAGAATGGATGGATCGAGAATTTCGGGGACGAAATCCCCCAAGGAAGGAAGTTTGTAATACCCACCCTAATATTTTAATTGTTTTCCCACATAACTTGAACTAGAATGAGAAACCCTGGGAGTTGGATAATTATAACCGGGTTTATATTCCGATTTGACTGTTTTTAGAGGCTTGATGATAATTAGTGGAAGTTATGGGATAAAATTTGAGAAAAATTGAAAAAAATAAGAAGATTCGTTCCAACGAAAGCTGGGTAGTTCGAACGAGAATTAAGGCTCGTTCGAAGTAAGGGATAAAATGAGCTTAGAACGAGATTCCACTGCATAATTTATAAAGGCCGTTCGAAGGTTGTTAGAAGCGAGGGATCGAACGAGACGCCCTTGTTATTGGAATGTGGTTACGTAAGAAGCTTTAGTTCGACTTTTCCTCATGCGCTATCACGTTTTTCGTCCTTGGATTGTTGAGCTGTTGAAATATGGTAAGCCCAGATGGGTGAAAACGGTATTTTAAGATTTATGGGTGTTTTATAGGGGTGTATTTGGGTTATTTTATTAATTAAAGTTGGAAGAAGAGAGAAAGAGAGGGGGTGGTGGTCTTCCTCCATGGTTGTGCACCCGTCCACTCCCAAACAACCATTCCTCCACTATAAACCATCATATTCTCCTAGTCTTCACCATTTCCAAACCCTAGATACCCATTTTAACCATTGATGAGTAGAGCTACAAAATTGTGGAGCTTTTGTTGAAGGTTCTTGAAGATGGAGATGGAAGCTTTCATGGAGTTTGAAGAGGTTTTTGAAGGAGTCTTGCTTGGAATCTAGATGGAGAATGCTTTTGAGTGGGGCAACCTCCCTAAGATCACCTTTGGAGGTGGGGGTTGCTAAGTTATTAGATTTTCCTTGCCTACCATTGATGGAGCTTTATTAAAGTGGAAAAAATCTACTGTTAGATTAAGAGTCTATTTTATGTATTTGTAGTCTCGATTGTTAGAATATGAAGAGTAGGATGTTTAGAAAAATGATGATGGATTTTCTAGAAAAATTAATAATAAATATTTTTATGAAATAAAAAATATTGAAAAAATGCCATTTTGATGAAATAAATGAAGAATACATGTCTCAAAGTTTCTTGAAATAAAGATTGAGATTTCATAAAAATGATACATTTTCTCGAAGTTTAATGTTAAACATTTTATGAAATAAAATATTTGTAAATGATGTTGATTTTGATAAATTATTTGGTGAAATTAATATTCCAAAGTTTCTTGCAAAAATAAAGATTTCATGAGAATGGACATTTGTTGAGTTTGGAGAAATAAAATGCCTTTTATGCCTTGAAAGTATATTTTTTTTTACGTATTTTTAATTTTTAGAATGAAATGTATGTTTAACCCATATGATAGCATTTTAGGATTTAAAATCAATCTACTCATGTATATAAACTTTTAGTATTTGATAATGGACATAAAAATAAGTTTAACGAAGGTTTTATATGGTTTAAACACGGAATGGATAAATAAGAAAATTTAGCCCTCAAGGTGCGTGTAATGGTTGTTGTCATGTGTTGAAAATGTAAAGTTTTAAGACTAGAAGTGTTAATAAAGAAAATGATATTTTTCTTATAAAGTAGTCTTATGTGTTTAATGATTCTTGAAAATAAAAGTATTGAAATAAAGATATTTCCAATTGAGAAAAATATTATTCCAAAGGGTTTAAAACGGTGTTAAAACACCTAAGAGTGTTTTGGAAAATTAACACTTGTGAAATTGGAGTAAAAGGTGAATTGGAAAATAAATGGGTAAAATGGTAATTTTGCATAAAATGGAAAATTTTTATGGAATAAATTTTTTGGGAAGAGTTTTACACATTACAGTCCTAATGATCATGTTTTTTGGACTAAAATCAACGCTAAAGTGTAAAGGATACGAAATGATGATTTCAAAGTGTAACACAAGTTGGGGCGGAACCCTGGGTTGGGATTTGGCCAGGTAAAAGGGAAGGTAGAATAATGTATACATTAATAATATGTTAAAACATATTAAAAAGGAATTCGGGTGACATCGAAAAAATTAAGGAGGGGCCGGAGCGCTAGGGTGAAAGACTACATATAGTGCGCATAACCAGCGGTGTGGAGCCCGTTAAAGTATGCAGTTATTGAAAGATTCTGAGAAAAGAATAAGGAATAAGGAACATGTCATGAACTGGGTTGTGTGGTGAAAATATTTTAAGACAACCTAACTCGAATGAATTAATAAATATTTCAGTAAAGGATAAAACGTACACGTGAATGTGAAATTGTTTAATGTCTATAAGGTAAAGAAAATGGTGAAGTAAGTGGGTTAATGGGTGGATAAGCAACCTAAGAGGTTTAACCCATAATTAGCATAAGTGTTTATTATGAAAGGTTCTCAAAGTCTAAATGAATATTTTCTAATGCGGTGTTCACGTGTGTTGAAAGGGTTATTTTTAATGAAATACTAATGTGGGTTGGTTAAAGCAAAAAGGGTAATTTAAGTAAATAAATGTCTTTTGGTCAAAACCAAGTGTAGTTGTTTCAAGTATTTAACCATGTGTGCTAAATAAAGGGGTAAATGCCAAATGAGAAAAATGAAGTCTTTTACAAGATTATGGTGAATTAATCGAGATAAATAAGGTTTTCGAAAGTAAAACTGTTTCATGCATTAAGTATATGTATATATATATATATATACACAGACACACACACACACACACACACACACACACACAAGGTAGTTGCATATACACACAAGTATAATGTGTTAGAGTCTTCTTTCTTCCATTCGATTCTATATTGTATTTTGTATATTTCCTACTGAGCATTCGGCTCACTCCCTCATTTTTTTATGGAAGGTTAGGTGCAGTTTCGTATTTTGAGAGTGTTATTCAGATAAGTACTCTCTTTTATTTTGCATTCATAGCTCTGTATGCTTGGACTCCGGGATGCTCTCTATGGGTCGCTTATATAGTTTGATTTGAAATCGGAATCAAATGCTGAGCAAGTGAAATGTTAATTAAAATAAAACTGGATTATCATCATTATATAGGTTGTTTCATTGTATTTCACACCTAACACTCAGGTCGGACCAGGTTGACTACAGGTAACCCATAAATCCAGGTTGGGGCATTACACAAATAAAATTTTTCATTACTAGGAAAGGAGATCGATTAACATGTAAAAAATGTAAGGTTATCCTCGGAGTGATCTTAACCTCACAACATAGGATAATGGTGTTGGATATAATTATTAAAAATCAATCACGAGTGCAAAAAGAGAAGATTAATCCATGAACTAGGTGATCGAACTTACAAGGAGAGAACTTAAAGCAAGTTAGAGATAAAATATTAAATGAATCGTCATGGACTACCGAAGAGGATACTAGAATAATGTGGGATAAGATCGCCACATATATTAGGAGAATGTTAAAAGAAATTCTTGAAGAATCAAAAGGCAGGGGACCACAATCTAAAGAAACTTAGTGGTAAAATGAAGAAGTACAAAATATAGTAAAAACCAAAAGGGAGTGTTTTAAAACATGCAAAATAACTAGAAAGGAAGAAAATTTTGAAAATATAAAAAGAGGTGAAAAAGGAAGTTAAGAAAATGGTACGCAATGCTAAGTTATGCATATGATGATCTTTATACTAAATTAGGAACACTAGAAGGGAAAAAAGTATAGTTTTTTTGGGTTTAGTCCCATTCCTAAAGTTTTTTTAAGCTCCCCTCCCATGTAATTTTTAAATTGTATTTAGTCCCAACCTCCTTGTAACCGCCTTGTAACCGCCTTGTTTCTCTCTTCACAGAATGACATATGTCCTACAGTTGTTAGGAGAGGACCAACTACTAAAAAATTAAAAACATAGGAGTTGATACAAATGAATCTTTAAAAGTGGGACTAAATACTCTAATCCTCAAAAAGTATTTATAAGCTTCCTAACTTAGGGACAGAAAAATAAAAGATTTCAATAACGTTAAGTGTATTAAAAGTGATGATTCGAGAGTCCTAGTAAAGGATGATGAGATTATGAAAAGATGGAAAAACTAATTCGAGAGGTCATTTAATGGAGATAACGGGAGTAGATTAGATATAGAGGAACTTAGGGAGACTCGAGAAAATATATTTTTTCTTAGAATTAGGATAACAAAGGTTAGGATTGCTCTAAAAAATATGAAAATAGGGATGATTTTAGGATGAAATGGTACCCCTACTGAGACTTAGAAGTTCTTAGGGGACGAAGGAGTATCTTAGCTTACAAAATTATTTAATAGAATTATAATGACTAATAGGATGCCTGATGCTTGATGCTCGATTATTTAATAGAAAAATAGTGTTTTAGTACCTATTTATAAAAATAAAGGGGGCATACAAAGTTGTTCAAATTATCATGGTATTAAGTTTATGATTCATATAATGAAACTCTGAGAGAGAGTGATTGAATGTAGATTGAGACTGAAAATAATAGTATCTGAGAATCAATTTACATTTATGCCTGGGATAGGCCTGTCAACGGGTCGGAGCCGGGTAGGGTTTAGGGAGATCCAGATCCGTGTAATCGGGTCTTCATCGGGTTTGGGTCCAGGTTCGGATCTTCATCGGGTCTACAATATTGGATCTAGACCCGGATCCGTTCGGGTCTTTGGGTCTCGAGTTCGGGTCTGGGTCTGGCCAAATATATACATTTATTTTATATTATCCCCCCCCCTTTTTTTTTAATCTTAAATTAAATTTTTTGTAATGTATTATAGAATATTATTAGTATAAATAAAACATATATTATTTATATTTATTATATTCATAAATATATATTTTTATATATATTACTTACATGTTATATTGATAAGATATATTTATAAAAATATATAAATTTATAGTATATGTATATATATTTAAAAAATAATAATGTAAAATCTGGGTCTGGTCTTCGGGTTCGGGTCTTGTATAAGATCCAAAACCCTTACCGTTTAATAAACGGGTCTTCGAGTATTCAGTTCTTCGGGTCTCGGGTTCAAAAAAAATGCTCAGACCCTATTATATAAATCGGGTCCGGATCGGGTCCTGACCCATTGACAGGACTAGCCTGGGAGGTTAACAATGGAAGCAATTTATTTGTTCAGGAGATTAATGAAGATGTATAGGGAGAAAAAGAAGGACCTTCATATAATTTTTATAGATTTGGAGAAGGCCTATGATAGAATATCAAGAGATATAATATGTTTGGTTCTACATAAAAAATAAGTGTCTCGTATATATATTGATGTGATCAAGGATATGTATGATCGGACCATGACTATAGTAAGAACATTAGTTGAAGAAAGTAGTGAATTCTCAATTGCTGTAGGTCTACACCAAGGTTCAGCACTAAGGTACCGTGTTGTATGTTATTTTACGATGATATTATTTTAGTACATGCTTAAGATGGGGATTAATGCTAGATTGAAATTGTGGAGATAAAATCTAGAAACAAGAGGATTTAAAATAAGGAGGACTAAAACAAAATATGTGGAGTGCAATTTTAGTAGTAATAGGAGGACAAATGAGGATGTGTTAAAATTGGAGGGTCAATAAATGCCTAGAAATGATCATTTATATTATTTAAGCTCATTTATCCAAAAAGATGGAGATATTAGTGATCATGTTACTCATATGATTAAAGAACTCTAGGTGAAGTGGAGAAGTACTACCAACATATTGTGTAATAGGTGTATAACTTTGAAGTTAGAATAATTTTTTTACAGGATGACCGTTAGACCCACCATGTTATATGGAATTGAGCGTTGGTTAACTAAAAAATAAAATATTCCAAAAATGAGCGTGATAGAGATGCGAATGCTAAGATGAATTTATGGGAAAACTCGAAAGGATAAAATTAGAAATGAATAAAATTGTAAAATGGTAAAAGTAGATCATATTGATGATAAATTGAGAGAAAATCGACTTAGATAGTTTGGACACGTCAAGAATAGACCAATTTATGCCCCCATAAGGAAGAGGGATTTAGTTTGTATCGGTGGTAATGCAAGGGGTAGAGGTAGGCCTAAATTGACTTGGTGCAATATTATAAAAAAATGACAAGATATCATTTGGTTTAACAGAAGATATTACACTAAATAAAATGGAACGAAAAAATTGGATTCATGTATCTGACTCCAAATAATTGGGAAAAGTCTTTATTAAGTTGAGTTGAGTATCGAGCTAAAGAACAAAAAGGACTCATAAACTGTTGAGTAGTTTGCACGATATCCTCTGAAGTGTTTTTAATGGGACCTTTTGTAAACGGACTCTGAAGAACACCATACTATTAATCAACAAGACATTAATATGATTAAACATTATAATACAATTTTTCTTAATAAAATGATTTTGGATCTTCATGTTTTCACAGAAATATGACTAAACGATAAAAAACAAGACTTACCTTGATCTAATTCATTGCTCAAGTATTGTTGTTAGAAACATCTTTGAATCATCTTGATGATTGCTCCCCCATAAACTTCATCAATTTACCAAAAAATAATAATATTGAAATCTCGAAACTGTCTCCCTCTTGCCCAATATAGTGTGTTATTATATAAACTATTTATGGAATATAATCTAATATATATAGGGTGGGAAATGACCTGATTTCTTAGGTAGACTATAATTCTGCCATCCAGTACAATAGAGTTTGATTAGGAAACTAACCCAACATCAAAATTCTTAATATTTAAATGACTTATCCAAAATAATCCTACCAAATTCAAATTGTTTTGCGGACCACCTAAAGTAGGATACTTATATTTAATTAAATAACTAATTTTGAATAATCTTAATTTCAAAATTAAATATCTTATAAATATTTCAAACTGTCTTCCACTTAGTCCATATAATAATTTCATTTTATGATTTGATTCAAGGAACATAAGATTCACAATAAATTTTATAATTGTCATAATCAATCATTTACCTTAATTAAATAATCCACCAATGTGAGTTGTGGAGATTTCACACTAATTTAAGAGCATAGTTCCTTCCATTTAGTACGATACTAATGTCATATTCAATAAGGCCTAAGTGTTGGTTATCAATAATGGTTTTGTAATGTCTTTTTAAAAAGACTATTTCTATCACATTCATCTATTCACATGCATGTGTCTAATAAACATGAAACAAAAAATTCTGAAACACTTTATTGATATCATAATGTAGTGTAAAAAAATAAGCACTAGAAATCCATAACATCAAAACATTATTGGCTACTTAAGACCCATATCTTAAGCATGCTTCATTAATGCCTTTTGTGATGGCATTTATGTAGATTTGTATGTTAACACTTGTAATAATGTGTTTAAGTAACACTCATTTCAGAATTTCTTCTTTAATTGAAAGGCATTTACGTTCAATGTTCTTAGTTACTCTTAGGATACCTAACATTTCTTCATAAAGAAGATTGCAACGACATTATCATAATATTTCAGCAGCTTAATAATAGCGTCGATAACTCCAAGTCCTGAAATGAAGTCACGCTGCCATATAATATAAGTTATAGCATCAAAGCATGCTACAAACTCAGTTTTCATAATAGTGTGACACCCCGACTAATTAAATACCGGGTAGCTACTCCTTTATTAAATTAATTCAAAATGCCAAGTTGGTCCAGTTAATAGCATCACTGTCGAAAACATTTTAATGATTACGAACCACCTAGTATTTAAAAAGTAAGTTGCCAAAAATTAATTTAAGTCTGATTAACATGCAACAAGTGTAATGAAGAATAATAACACCATTCACCATAAAGAAATAAATAGAATAACCATCACATGACGTAAATAAAGTCTGGAGGAAAACTCCTCACTACAATCCCACAACTGAAATAAGTAAACTGAATACTAAATCCATATATGTCAAAGTCTGAAAACTGTAATGTAAAGATGTCTCTAATAGAAATGGGCAACATGCCCTACAACTGATAGATAATGACTCTGGAATCCAAATGATAGAAGCGTCTACAAGCAAATCTTTGTAGCTTCCACAAACAGCTACAGCTCGTCACCTGAATGAGTATCCTATGCATGGTGTCCTTGTGGCTGGGCACCTAAAATGGTTGTACAAGAAAAATAGATTTGAAAGCAAACGGGTCAGAGCCCGAATGTGGAGATATTTTAAAAACCTGCAAGTGCTTTAAAAACATTTAAAACATTAAATGCAAAGTACATGTTAGTACGTGCACTCACATGATATTCTCACCTCTCGTCTAACTGTGCAGTCCTAACGTAAGTACCCATCTACAACGACACAAACCACTAGCTAAGTGACATCATATCTAGCTAGACTGTCATAGGTCCTACCCTTATTACTCGGTTCTATTAACATTATAACGCTCGTAATTAAATAGGGGTTTAACGTAAAATCAGATGCTCAATATGCAATATATATCACTATTAGTTAACCCGTTATGTTTTTTCTCGAAACAATACCGTAATTATATTCACAACATTAACATGAAGGTTCGCATTAATTAAGTGTATATTATTCACATCATAACTATACAATACAAGCACCCCGAGAACTAAGCTGCGGTGCACACATACTCTGCTATCCATCCCGGTACATTACGTACATAAGGATTACATATTCCGAATCTCTCAGGAATAGTTCACAGATAACAACATCACAAATAATGGAGGCGAACACAGTCACATCACATGGGTCACGCACATACCTACGCTCCCACGATCAGCGGACTTATTAATATCCCAATAAGTCTTTCTATGACCTATGTTCATCAAGGTAACCAGTCTAAATCCGGGCAACACAAGGATTAGAGGGCCCTAAGCGAACGCAAACCTCCCATGATAGCAAGTATGGTAGGTATGTCATACACACAATTCATATACCAATACTAAGTAAACACACGTCTTAGTAATCCCGTAGTTTAATTATAGTACTACTCTCATTCTAGTACCAATATATAATTTACACACTTTATACGTTTCCGGTTTATAATCATACGCGCCATAATTTATTCTCACGTCGTAGTAGACACTCACGTCTCAACCCAACTATCCCTTTAATTAAATCGCTCATATATAATTTACTCCTCAAAATAACACAAACGTCCCAAACCTATCAATACATCATCAAAGGAAGGTTATCTATAACCTCGAACAAGATCACGGGACTCCCAAAATCAAAACAGGCCAAAAAGGCCTAAACTGCCAGCTCGTTAGAAGTCTCGTTCGAACGAGGCTGTTCGAACGAGATTCCAGTTCGTTCGAACAAACTGTACCTTCTAACGACATCTCGTTCGAACGAATGTATCGAACGAAAATACAGTTCTTTCGAACGAAGGTATCGAATGAAGTCTCCCCTCGTTAGAAGTGACTGGTCAACTCGTTAGAAGCTCGTTCGAACGAGCTCGTTCGAACGACCTGGGAAGGTCTTCTAACGAGAGACCAGTTTCGGCCCAGAATTTCTTGGTTACGATTTTCATCAATTCTTACTCCTCAAATCTCCTCTAAAATTTGTTCCAACAATGTTTTAAGTTCTCTAATCATCCTAAAACATGCTAAGGTCATATACTAACATCTTTTAAGGAATTAATACATCCTAAACATCATTAAATCACAAGTTTCTACATTTCCCCCCAATTTTATTCAAGAACATAAACCCTAGATTTTTATCATCATAAATTCCCAGAATTTAATCCGTTGTTACATCACATAAATATGAAATCTCTGAATTCAATCTTCAAATAACGTTTCTACATGCAAACCTATACCCAAAATTAAACTAATAACTTCCAATTTCATGGGTTTTCCTTTAACTCTTAAATAAGAATGATTATTAAGATTTCTAACATGGAAGAAGCATTAACCGCATAAAGAATGTAATTTAAATCACTTGCCTTGATTCGATCTCTGATTTTGATGGTGATTTCCTCTCTCTTTCGGCAGAATTCCCTCTCTCTCTCTTTCTCCAAGCTTCTTCTCCTATAGTGGCTAGGGTTTGTTTTGGGGAAACTTAGAAAACCTAATCTAACAACCCCCGTAGCTTGTTGGGTTAATATGGGTTGGTTAGTGGGTTTAGTGGGTCTATTCCCAATCAGATTTACTTCTCTAATTTTCGTCATTTTTAATTCCTAAAAATACGAAATTACCAAAATACCCTTTATATTGCCGGTATGGCCTAAAAATACCCCGGGACCCAAACTACACCCCCGGCTAGTGATTTCTGACTATTTCGACCCTTCCGAACGCGTTGGCGCACTCAAAACGACCATACGGTTAATAGAATTTAAATTCACTTTTATAATTAAAATATTTATATCCCGACGCGACTGTCACACGCGTCCCAATAAAATGACCAAATTGCCGTATATCAATCTCACGACAAATTTCATAATTCAATATTCATATAATATCATATATACTCAATATAGTCAAATACCAACTCACAACTCGCTAGTATTTTACCCGGATTAATTTCCAATTAATTCACATTTAATTAATTAATCCCAAAAATAAATATAGCCAAAAGTACGGGGTATTACATACTTCCCCCTAATAACTGAATTTCGTCCCGAAATTCGAAACTAGAAAGTACCTGCTAAAAATAACTCTGGATAACGTTCGCGCATCTCATCCTCGTGCTCCCATGTGGACTCCTCGACATTGTGATGTCGCCACTGAACACGCACTAACGGGACTATCTTTGACCGCAGTTTTCTCTCGCTTTGGTCCAAAATAGCAATCGGCCCCTCCTCGTAGGAGCTATCTGGCTGGAGATCGATGTCCTCCACAGTAATGTGAGAATGAGCCAAATTATCTCTAAGGTATTTCCTCAGCGAGGAAATATGGAACACATCGTGAATCCTATGCAAATGCTCCGGTAACCAGAGTCTATACGCAACCGGTCCGATCCGCTCAATAATAGGAAACGGCCCCACATACCTTGGTGCCAACTTCCCCTTCTTCCCGAAACGCATAATCCCCTTCATAGGAGACACTCTAAGAAAAACCTGGTCCCCCACTTGGAACTCCCTGAAAAATCTCTTTGCATCAGCGTAACTCTTCTGTCGATCTTGAGCTACCCGAATGCGACTCCGAATCAACTCAATCCTTGACGAAGTATCCTGAATCACTTCCGGCCCAAGTAGTTTGTTGTCCCCCACCTCTAACCAACATGCTGGGGAACGACAAGGACTACCGTACAATGCCTCAAACGGAGCCATGCCAATAGTGAACTGGTAGGAGTTATTATAAGCAAACTCTACCAGTGGAAGGTATTGCTCCCATCCACCTCCAAAGTCAATAATGCACATGCGTAGCATGTCCTCCAATATCTGATTTGTGCGCTCTGTCTGCCCATCGGTCTGCGGATGATAAGCCGTACTCAACCGCAATTCCGTGCCCATTGCCTCCTGGAAACTCTCCCAAAACCTCGAAACAAATATCTTGTCTCTGTCAGACACGATATTTAGGGGCACACCGTGAAGTCTCACAACCTCTGAAATGAAGAGCTGGGCATACTGTCCCGTAGTGTAGTCAGTCCTTACGGGTAAAAAGTGAGCGACCTTGGACAACCTGTCCATAATTACCCAAATGGAGTCGTGACCCCTCTGCGACGTAGGTAACCCCGTGATAAAGTCCATGGATATGCTCTCCCACATCCACACTGGGACCTCCAACGGCTGTAGCAATCCTGCCGGTCTCTGATGATCCACTTTTACAAGCTGACAAGTGGCGCATTTCGAAACAAACTCAGCGATATCTCTCTTCATACCGCTCCACCAATACTGGCGTCTCATGTCTTGGTACATTTTATCCCCTTCGGGATGTACCGCGAACCGTGAGCCATGCGACTCTGCCATCACCTCGTGTCGCAATTTCTCCCCTTCCGGAACTACCAATCTCCCATTGAAGCGTAATCCCCCGTCTGAGCTGACGGTATAGGACTCGGCTCCCTCTGCTAGTAATCGAACTATCTGCTCCTGACAGAACGAGTCATTACCCTGTGCCCGTACTACCTTCGTGATAATCTGCAGTGTAACGGTCATCACAGACATGAAAGATCGGGCCATTGCATCCTGGTGTCCCAACTCCTTCCACTTTGCCTTCCACACCTCTGCCACCTCATCTGCTGGCCTACGGTTCAACTCGTCTGCTACCACGTTAGCCTTACCTGGGTGATACTGGATATCGAACTGGTAGTCTTTCACAAACTCAAGCCACCTACACTGCCGCATATTCAACTCCTTCTGCGTGAACAGGTACTGTAGGGACTTGTGGTCCGTGAACAGTTGGAACTTCTCCCCCAAAAGATAGTGCCTCCAAATCCGTAGGGCAAATACCACTGCTGCCAACTCCAAATCATGCGTGGGGTAGTTCTTCTCATGAGTCTTAAGCTTACGGGAAGCATAAGCTATGGCCTGTCTCTCCTGCTGCAATACACCTCCAAGACCTTGCAAAGACGCGTCGGTGTAAACCAAATACTCAACTCCCGGTCTCGGCAATGCTAACACAGGTGCTGAGGTCAATTTGTCCTTTAACTCATCAAATGCCAACTTACAGGCATCACTCCAGATGATTGGCACACCCTTTCGAGTCAGATGTGTCAAAGGACCCGCTATCTTCAAAAATCCCCGAATGAACCTCCTGTAGTATCCTGTTAGGCCCAAGAAACTACGAATTTCAGTCGGTGTCGTGGGTTGTCCCTACTCCCTCACCGCGGATACTTTCCCCGGATCAACAGATATCCCCCGGTCGAAAATAATGTGTCCCAAAAACTGGACCTCCTTCAGCCAAAACCCGCACTTCTCATATTTTGCATACAGCTCGTTCTGACGAAGTGTTTGCAAAACCTGCCTCAAATGCTCGGCGTGCTCCTCCTCTGTCTGGGAGTAGACCAGAATATCATCGATGAGGACAATGACAAACTGATCTAGGAAATACCTGAACACTCTGTTCATCAAGTCCATAAACACAACTGGAGCGTTGGTCAAACCAAACGGCATAACCCGAAATTCGTACGAACCATATCTCGATAAGAACGCAGTCTTCGAGACATCCTCCTCCCTGATACGCAACTGATGGTATCCCGATCTCAAATCAATCTTTGAGAAGAAAGAAGCTCCTCTCAACTGGTCGAATAAGTCATCGATTCGAGGCAACGGATAATTATTCCGTATCGTGACCTTATTCAACTCCCGGTAGTCCACACACAATCTCAGTGAACCATCCCTCTTCTTCACAAACAAAACTGAAGCGCCCCAAGGTGAGGTACTCCTGCGAATAAAGACCTGACCTAATAGCTGCTCTATCTGATCTCGTAGCTCTCGCATCTCTGCCGGAGCCATACGGTACGGTGCACGTGATATAGGCCTCGTATCTGGAAATAGGTCTATAACAAAGTCTATCTCTCGACTGGGGGGTAGGCCTGGTATCTCCTGAAACACATCCGAATACTCCCTGACAACCAGGATCGAATCTAAAGGAATCACAACCTCCTTAGAGGTATCCTCCTCTATGTAATACAAATGAGCGGTCGAGCCTCCCTCTGGGCGAGGCATCGCCACTACGAACATCTCTTGCCCCGGAATGGAAAAAACAATTCTCCCGCTGAAGCAATCAATCATGGCCCTATAAGCTACGAGCCAATCCATACCGATAATCACATCGTGAACATGCATATCTAATACCAACATGTCTGCAGGTAATACCAAACCACCAATCTCTACCCCCACTCCCCGGCATATAAAGAATATAAGTGACCCACTCCCCAATGGTGAGTCGACACACGTCACTGTGCTTTCTGCCGTAGCTAACAATCCTAAGGCTTTCGCGAAGTGTGTAGCTATAAAACAATGTGTAGTACCCGTATCAAATAATACCCGACCCATACTGCCATGGATAGGAAACGTACCCTCAATCGCGGGCGGTGCCTGTGGAACTGCAGCCTGGTGGACATTGTAGACACGTCCATACTGTAGCTGCCCCTGCTGAACTGGGACTGCTGGAATGGGTGGCAATGCTGCCATCTGTGGCGGTGCGGGGAGAGCGGCGGGAAACATAGGCCGCTGCGGCTCCTGGCGAGCACCCTGCTGCTGTTGCTGTGGGGCCCTGCCCCTCTCAGGACAATCCTGTCGTTTATGGCCAGTCTTGCCACAAACAAAACACTTCCCTGGGAAGTTCCCTCCTCTCTGCCCCTGCTGTCCCCGGCCCTGGTGGCCGTTACCGTTCCTCCCTTGGCCCTACTGGCCCTGGTGGAACTGCTGCCCATTATGCCCCTGTTGGCCCTGATGGTCGTTTGGACCCTGATGGCCCTGACGGAAACCTCCTTATCCCTGTCTGTAGCTCCCTGATCGGAACCTCTTCTGATCCCCCTGCTGCGAACCCTGCTCACCCTGTCTCTACCCCTGAACAGATTGTGCCCCAATGGCACCATGTCCTCCAGTCTTGCCCTGATGGCTAGACTCTCCCGACCTCTTGCCCTCAGCCATATGAAAGCGGTGGTCCTGGCAGTGTAACAAAGCAGCGTTAACCACATTATAATACGTAGCCAACGAAAGGTTCCCTAACAGATGCTGACGGATCCTCCATGTCAACCCGTCGGTGAATTTCTCAATCTTCTTCTTCTCTGTTGGTATCTCATCCGGAATGATATTCAACAGGTTTGTGAACTCGGCCTCATACTCGGCCACGGTCTTACCCTCTTGCCTCAGATTCATCAGTTTCCTCCTCATTTTCGTATGAACTGCGGACGGAAAGTACTTGCGGTCAAACCGCACCCAGAAGTCCTGAATAGTGAGAGTATCCCTCTCCTCTACGGTGGTAATAGACTCCCACCACTGCAGTGCAGATCCAACTAGCTTGAAAGTAGCTAGCACCTACTTCTGAACATCCGTGCACTCATACATCCTCAAGTACCTCTGCATATCCTTCCTCCACTGGCTCGAGACTACCACATCTGAGCTACCTGCAAACTCTGGCGGATGCGCTTTCTGAAAAATGTCACGTACACGCTCCCAAGCAGACGGGAATGCATTTGCCTGTACTGGCGCGACAACCGGCGCCTGAGGTGGTGCCTGCTAAACAACGACAATTGCGGCATTTACCGCTTGGGCTACTATAGCTGCAACCTCAGCGACGTTCATCATGCCCTGAACTGGAGCGGGCTGGGGTTCGGGCGTTGCATCCCTGGGAACTCGTCGTGCACGTCGTGGAGGCATCTGAAATAATAAAAAAGTTTATAAGTTCACGGTTATAAACTTAATATAGCTGAAGAACGAAGCATACACAAAAAGAGTACAACAGTCCTAAAATATAGGGCTCTATATCAAAGAAACTTAGCGGAAACATAATAAGCCGTCAGATCCTAAAGGACACTAGAACCTGATGCTCTGATACCACCTGTGACACCCCGACTAATTAAATACCGGGTAGCTACTCCTTTATTAAATTAATTCAAAATGCCAAGTTGGTCCAGTTAATAGCATCACTGTCGAAAACATTTTAATGATTACTAACCACCTAGTATTTAAAAAGTAAGTTGCCGAAAATTAATTTAAGTCTGATTAACATGCAACAAGTGTAATGAAGAATAATAACACCATTCACCATAAAGAAATAAATAGAATAACCATCACATGACGTAAATAAAGTCTGGAGGAAAACTCCTCACTACAATCCCACAACTGAAATAAGTAAACTGAATACTAAATCCATACATGCCAAAGTCTGAAAACTGTAATGGAAAGATGTCTCTAATAGAAATGGGCAACATGCCCTACAACTGATAGATAATGACTCTGGAATCCAAATGATAGAAGCGTCTATAAGCACATCCCTGTAGCTTCCACAAACAGCTACAACTCGTCACCTGAATGAGTATCCTATGCATGGTGTCCTTGTGGCTGGGCACCTAAAATGGTTTTACAAGAAAAATAGATTTGAAAGCAAACGACTCAGAGCCCGAATGTGGAGATATTTTAAAACCTGCAAGTGCTTTAAAAACATTTAAAACATTAAATGCAAAGTACATGTTAGGACGTGCACTCACATGATATTCTCACCTCTCGTCTAACTGTGCACTCCTAACGTAAGTACCCATCTACAACAACACAAACCACTAGCTAAGTGACATCATATCTAGCTAGACTGTCATAGGTCCTACCCTTATTACTCGGTTCTATTAACATTATAACGCTCGTAATTAAATAAGGGTTTAACGTAAACTCAGATGCTCAATATGCAATATATATCACTATCAGTTAACCCGTTATGTTTTTTCTCGAAACAATACCGTAATTATATTCACAACATTAACATGAAGGTTCCCATTAATTAAGTGTATATTATTCACATCATAACTATACAATACAAGCACCCCGAGAATTAAGCTGCGGTGCACACATACTCTGCTATCCATCCCGGTACATCATGTACATAAGGATTACATATTCCGAATCTCTCAGGAATAGTTCACAGATAACAACATCACAAATAATGGAGGCGAACACAGTCACATCACATGGGTCACGCACATACCTACGCTCCCACGATCAGCGGACTTATTAATATCCCAATAAGTCTTTCTATGACCTATGTTCATCAAGGTAACCAGTCTAAATCCGGGCAACACAAGGATTAGAGGGCCCTAAGCGAACGCAAACCTCCCGTGATAGCAAGTATGGTAGGTATGTCATACACACAATTCATATACCAATACTAAGTAAACACACGTCTTAGTAATCCCGTAGTTTAATTGTAGTACTACTCTCATTCTAGTACCAATATATAATTTACACACTTTATACGTTTCCGGTTTATAATCATACGCGCCATAATTTTTTCTCACGTCGTAGTAGACACTCACGTCTCAACCCAACTATCCCTTTAATTAAATCGCTCATATATAATTTACTCCTCAAAATAACACAAACGTCCCAAACCTATCAATACATCATCAAAGGAAGGTTATCTATAACCTCGAACAAGATCACGGGACTCCCAAAATCAAAACAGGCCAAAAAGGCCTAAACTGCCAACTCGTTAGAAGTCTCATTCGAACGAGGCTGTTCGAACGAGATTCCAGTTCGTTCGAACAAACTGTACCTTCTAACGACATCTCTTTCGAACGAATGTATCGAACGAAAATACAGTTCGTTCGAACGAAGGTATCAAACGAAGTCTCCCCTCGTTAGAAGCGACTGGTCAACTCGTTAGAAGCTCGTTCGAACGAGCTCGTTCGAACGACCTGGGAAGGTCTTCTAACGAGAGACCAGTTTCGGACCAGAATTTCTTGGTTACGATTTTCATCAATTCTTACTCCCCAAATCTCCTCTAAAATTTGTTCCAACAATGTTTTAAGTTCTCTAATCATCCTAAAACATGCTAAGGTCATATACTAACATCTTTTAAGGAATTAATACATCCTAAACATCATTAAATCACAAGTTTCTACATTTTTCCCCAATTTTCTTCAAGAACATAAACCCTAGATTTTTATCATCATAAATTCCCAGAATTTAATCCGTTGTTACATCACATAAATATGAAATCTCTGAATTCAATCTTCAAATAACGTTTCTACATGCAAACCTATACCCAAAATTAAACTAATAACTTCCAATTTCATGGGTTTTCCTTTAACTCTTAAATAAGATTGATTATTAAGATTTCTAACATGGAAGAAGAATTCACCGCATAAAGAATGTAATTTAAATCACTTTCCTTGATTCGATCTCTGATTTTGATGGTGATTTCCTCTCTCTTTCTGCAGAATTCCCTCTCTCTCTCTTTCTCCAAGCTTCTTCTCCAATGGTGGCTAGGGTTTGTTTTGGGGAAACTTAGAAAACCTAATCTAACAACCCCCGTAGCTTGTTGGGTTAATATGGGTTGGTTAGTGGGTTTAGTGGGTCTATTCCCAATCAGATTTACTTCTCTAATTTTCGTCATTTTTAATTCCTAAAAATACGAAATTACCAAAATACCCTTTATATTGCCGGTATGGCCTAAAAATACCCCGGGACCCAAACTACACCCCCGGCTAGTGTTTTCTGACTATTTTGACCCTTCCGAACGCGTTGGCGCACTCAAAACGACCATACGGTTAATAGAATTTAAATTCACTTTTATAATTAAAATATTTATATCCCGACGCGACTGTCACACGCGTTCCAATAAAATGACCAAATTGCCGTATATCAATCTCACGACAAATTTCATAATTCAATATTCATATAACATCATATATACTCAATATAGTTAAATACCAACTCACAACTCGATAGTATTTTACCCGGATTAATTTCCAATTAATTCACATTTAATTAATTAATCCCAAAAATAAATATAGCCAAAAATACGGGGTATTACAAATAGTTAAGGAATTGTGTTGCACTCCTTTATTATATTGGCTGCTAAACTAAAATTAACATACTTAAGCAAGAATGAGCGTCATTCTATCCATGCAAATAGTAAATTCGAGTCATAATAACTGTAACACCCCATGATTTTTTAGACTGAGAAATTAAATTTTTGGGAAAATAAAATTTAATTAAATTGGAGATTTCTAAAATTTGGGAATTGAGGTCCAAAAATAGAGGACATTTCAAAGTATTCCGGATGATGATTTTGAGGGTACCATCAATCCCGGAAGGGTCGAGATTGTCAAAATGATTATCATTTTGTTTTATTTCGGCTCCGGAATGTTTTTTTAAAGTGTGTATTAACATTTAAGATTGGGACTTATGTTTTAAAGGTTTAAGAGGCTTACAGGACAAGCCTTCTCATTTAGAGAAAGAGAGAAAGAGAAAGAAAAGAGAAGAGAAGAGAGAAAAGGAGAAGAAAAGAAGAGAGAGAGGAAGAAAAGCTTGGAGATTCCGGCCCAAACGCGACATCGAGGACGATCCAACCTCTACAAATCTGAGGCAAGTGTTTAATCTTGCTAAATAAGTCATTTGTGTATTTAATTTCATAATTTGTGGGTTAAAGAAATGATTTTGGTATAAATATCAAAACCTAGATTTTTGAGTTTAATCTTGAAATCAATGTTTAAATATGGGCTTAATGGTGTAGAAATGGTTGGGAACAACTTTGGGTTGATTTATGGGCTTAGAATCATGATTTGATGAAGGTTTGGGGGTTCGAATAGAAATTTTAGGGTTTAAAATTCGTGGTTTCATTGGAGAAGAAGAACTCTTCAAATTCTGCAGACCCAAATCGATTCGCCCCTTAAGCGAATCGATTCGGCTTAGGCAAATTGGCAGGTCTGCATTGACCGAATCGATTTGGACCAAGTCGAATCGATTCGTCCTGAGACAGAAGCCCAGGTCTTTGGACCTGAATTGATTCGCCTTGGAGGCCGAATCGATTCGGAACAGAGCCGAATCGATTCGAAAATAGGGCATTTTGAGGAATTTTCTCTAGAAGGATTTCTAACCCTTTTTGGTTGGGTTTCTTGATTAGGGGATTTCTCTTATGATATAAGAGATATGTTTTGGAGACACACTAGGGGTTTCTCACACATTGTGATTATGGGGACTTCTTGGGACAATTTGGGAAAAATATATCCATGTATGCTTTTGGAGTTGTATATAGAGATTGTGGGAAACTCCTTTGGGATTGAGAATCCTAATTATAGATCAATTGTAAGTATATATGTGATGGGAGGCTAAGAACTCTTAGAGAGAGTTGCGAGTGTATGTTGTGAAATTTCTGGGCCAACATTTATGTCGAATCCTTATGAAGATAGGATATTGTTAAGATACAATTTGGGGCCAAATAGAAGAGAGTGGTCGCATACCCTTAGTAATGATAAAATTTAAGGAATAAATCGGAGAGGCGTTAGACTAGGGGATTCATAAAAGTGATTGGACCATAGTCGAAATCGAGAGCGATGGTATCATATTACCAACTAGAGTAGAGTGTGTAAATCTAGTTGGGGTAGATGTTGTTTATCGGTGTGTGATTTACAACGGGTATTTTCCCTAAGTAATGGGATTATTTGATGAATGTAAGATTGAGCTTGAGGCTTATAGACTATTAGTTATGTATATACCAATAGTTGAAATTATTACTAGATCCTTCAAAGTGCTCTCGGATATAGATGGTATGTGTAGTGATGGTTTCCTACATAAAATTTTGGGTGATAACCTAATGTTGAATATATATTTTTGGAGACTATTCATCATAGGAAAAATGGACGAATATGCTTAAAGTGAGGGATTGTATTCACATATCAAGGTAAATCAAATGATTTTGTGGTGACGACTTGTATATTGAGGATTATGTATACTTATAGCCGAGTTTAAATATCTTATACTTATGAACGAGAATTAGTTTGTATATATAGATATATAGATATAAAGATATGTGAATATATGTATATATATATCTATATAGATATGAATATATGGATATATTTATGTTGTGGATATACATGGTATGAATATTTAAACCGTATATAATGGTTTAAGGTTTGATCATATGATGGGATCATATAGATGTATATATATTGTGCATGTGAATGATATATATACTTATGTGGTTAATCATACCCCGCTCATGCTATCATTGGGAAGTTTCCGCGCAGAGGGTGAGCATCCTGGCTCAAGGAGCAGGGTGTGGATAGTCCCCAGGTCATAGTCATCCAATGTGTTATTATGTGATTTATATTTTCGGGGTGAGGCGTGGTGGGTATGTCTCGTCTCATTGACCGGTAAGGAGCTATGGACGCTTCCCGGGACGTCGTGTGCGTGTATGGCTCTAATGTAGGTGATATTGAGACCAACCGGGGTCCCCAGGATGGTATGTGAGTAATGCCATGGAAGATGATAGCATGATGCAGTTTTATCGACGATATATATAGCCGGGTATATTATGTGTATGACCTTTGTACATCATATGTGGTATGTACAATTGGCTATGGGAATGGATGATTGTATATATATATGGTTAGGATAAATGCCTATATATATATATATATATTTATATATCCTATAGATGAAAGGATATGAAATCTTTGTGGAGTACATCTTGGATGATTATGATGTACTAGATTGATGGGGGTTCATGTATCGCATTTAAGGAATATTTCGGTTACATCATCCTAAGAATATTATTCAAGATTTTAAGTTTTTTTCATATTGTAATCTAAATTTAGTAGTTGTCGTAATATAATAATTGTATGTATGGCATAATGGATCTCTAGGATTGACATTGTCAAGGAGTAATGTAACGGGGTGGTTCCTTGTTTGGATTTCGCTTTGCGAGACACCCCACGCACGAAACGTAGTGCAGTGTTGAGATTGGAGAGAATTTTTGTCAATAATTAATTTGTATGCATGATATTTATTAATTAAATCATAAGATTAAACCCGAATTTATATGGGTAACGTACTAAGAATTATAATTAATTAAATTACAAACCGAAATCCATTAAGCCTATTATGGCATAATTATTTGTAAAAATAATTAAGTGTGTTTAGAAAGAGTGGATTCTTGGGTTAAGATGGGAAGGCAAATCTCGTGGGTATAGGCTGGGCCTATGTTAAGTTATGTTGTCCTTATAAATGGGGGTAATTTAACTAAAATCTTAGGACGCGAATAGGTGCGCGCCGTTAGATGAGAGGTGAGTTGGGGTTTCACGAGAATGCGATTCCACTTTAATTATGAAATAAGTGCACCGATATTTATTATGCACGGTTAACACACTTGCTAAATATTTTTCACAACTCGGGCTCTGACTCGTTTACTTTTCTCTCCTGCCTGTATGTATGTATATATATATATATACAGGTGTCCTACCGTATGGATGCCAGATGACCTTCTATTTAGAGACATGGGAGCCGTGACAGGTGTGGACTATTGTGGGACTTAGATTGTAGTCGCTTCCTAATTCTTTAAAAATCTAGGTAGGATTCATGTTGTATATCGGGTTTATACCCAAGGGATATTTATAGATGTGTATATTTATTTCATTTCAGTCTTTGTATTGGCTGTGACCCGACAACTTATTCGGGTTTACTCCTTTGTGGTATATTCGGTTGTAGTTACTTATTTCATATTAATCTAGCATTTCATTTATCATAGTTCTTGTATGCATCTTTCTTTTCTTTGTTAGTAGTTTGTAGTGTTGGTTTGTTGTCTGTTGCATGTTTTATTTAATCTTAACATCTCGCTTACATGATATCGGGTAGTTAGTCTATATTATATTTGTACTGACTATTGGTGTTGAGACTGAACCATCTGAAACTCCTGATTTAATGTAGTATAGGGCTGGCCACCCGTTATTATTTTGAGCGGGGTGTTACAATAACCATTCATATTTAACTGAATAAATATCTTAAATGTGGGCATATAATCTTTTAAGTATCGCATTACTTCATATATAGATCTTAAAACCCATATAAAATTATTCTGTTTCTCTACTTTATAAATTCGTGCTTGTATATAAAGAAAATATATAAACTTACTCCCACTAATATTAAGGTGTATATAAATATACACCGATTAAATATATAATGGTATTGTCTCTTAAAATATCGCATGCAAAAAACTTATGTTTATACAATGATCTCTTAAACATATACACATGGTTTATAAAACTCCAAAAAGTCATTTTCACATCCAATTAATATAACTCTCAATCATAATTATTTACTAATACCATAAGAATTCCATGTCCTTAGATATAATTAAAGACTTCGTTTATATTCTTTTCCTCATTAATGGTGGAATATTTGACTACATAGCAAACATTAGTGAAACAAGTAGGTAATTCAACACGATCCTAAACTTAATTGTAATCCATTTGTTTCGCTTCTTCTTATGACTTGTGAAAACAAAACAAGATCATTATTTATCCCTACGCCAAATTCATGTTCATATAGATACACCACATAATCATTTAAGGTAGTAGGACCATTTTAAGATCTTCTTATTACCATTCCTTATGATTTTATCTATATTTGTCTCATGGTGGCAATACCATCATTTAGTGATTGATCATTTATTTGTGATTTATTATTTAGACAATCTAACATAAAAAAAAATAAGTGTTCAAGAAAGTTGTGGGTAATGGGATAAGTACCTTATCTTACTTTATAACGATATTTCATGATTTTCTACTCCCACTAATTTCACCATTCATAAGGAATTTGACGTTCCTATTTTTTAATGCAATAAGTACATGTGAATGACGATTATATAATCTATGTGGGTCCACTTTGAGAAAATGTTCTCATAATCTCCCACTTAGGCCACATAGGTCATCCTGATATTAGACACCATAATACCTTAAGAGCACAACTCGACTATCAAGATTAATAAGATATGTTACAAAATTCTTATCCACAAAAATTATCAAAGGGAGTCTAGAATTAATTTGGTACAATATTAAAGAGTTTCGTTAATAAGGCTACAATTATGATGAAGGATCAGAATTATCTTTAAAAGAAATATGCCCAAACTTTATTTTATACAAAACATCAAAACTAATAGCATAACCTTTGAAAATGATAAACTGAAAGATTATTTAGAAAATATCCCTCACAATCAAGTATAGAAAAATTGAAACCATTGAGGGTTTATGAACAAACAAATAGCGATTTAATTCCCCAAGAATGTAAGAAAAATAATCTTATTTGCATTTCTTGTTTGTTTTTTAAAGAATCCATGCATTGAATTTAAACACTTTCATAGCACCCTAAGTTTAATTTGAAACGTGCACAAGTTAAATACTTAAAATTCGTTTCGAATAAAACATTGTATTTCATACAATCTACCTTAATGTGCTTGAATGTGAAATATAATCGGTACCTGCTAGTGTGAAAACGATGGCTCATATATACATTTAATATTTGGCATTATTAGTCTAAGTGTGCAACATTATATGAATTTAAATAACACTTAATCTTTTTAACCCCTTCAAACTTTATATGGTGTATTCCACACATTGTTCATGAATAATAGTGGGTTCATAATTCAAAGTTACATATAAAGATCTAATACAATAATTGAAACTTAACCTCTTTATTTCGTTTTAAGAATTTAGTCTCGAGAGAGTTAAAACCAATTATAAATACAAATTTAAAGAAACAAAATGAGATACAATAATATGATAAAATAATGATATAAATTGCTCACTACATTAATGCTTTGATTTTAAGAACACACGCATTAATAACTTAAAAATACATAGAGTGCATAACCGTGATTTTCATTCAGTAGTAACTATGAAATATCAATTATGTGATGCTTGTAGATTACTTTATTGGGTATAATGTTATTTTTTTAGATGTACACGATATTTGCGGGCAACTTATTTTCACATACTTTGATCATGTACGTGATCTTTGATGTTCATTCAATTACTGAAAATTAATTCCGAGTAGGAAATAATATTGGTTAAAGAAATAAAGTCAATATATCCGATTAATATCTTTACAATTATAAGCATCTTGACTTTCTACTACCATCGTCTTTATATTTAATAATCATGGTTATTCTAGTTGGGTTACTGTGTTGACTATCAAACATTTCATAATATGAATATTACATTAAGTAAGGACATACATGGACAAGTCAATAAAATTTTCACTCATGTTCATTAAATATCGCATGTGTAATGTGCTAAATTATTCATGTTTAAATTTTCATAAACATAATTGGTGATATCACAATGAAAGAAACTATAGCCTCTGCATTTGATGATCATTATTGCCTTCCCAAAATATATATCAGCACTTGATTTTTAGTCAATCATTGTAATTGGACCTATAGGCTACCTAATCACAATGATTGAATAAATAATATTATGTATACAACATCATAAAGTACCAACATCCTAGTATTCAATATCATACATGGACCCGTAGGCAACCAAAATATGCCCGATATGAATGCATAGGCTCAATATTTATCTCTTATGGAATGGAGAACGTTGATGAACACCAAACCTTACATTATATAAATATCAGAGACAAGTATACATGTGCAAAAACACCCTTAATACATGAATAAATTATATTATTCTATTGATTAATTTGAAATTCACAAAATAGTTGAATTTGACATATTGTGAAAATCAAAGAGTTATGCGACTTACGTGAGACATTAGCTGAATTAATAGTAATAAATGAGTGAGACATTAATCGTTTACTTTCATGTCATCATGCATAATGTTAAAAACTTATGTATGAGGACCAAATTATACAAAATGACCTGAAAAATCCTTCATGGTTATTTTAATTCACAATATTATTATATCGAAGAGAACATTAAATTATTGATGTATTCAGGATACCTATATTGGTGGCATGCTAATTAATTTTAGAAATTATGACATATGTGTTTGATGTCTAATAATTTCTTAATCAGAAGTACTGTCACCCATTAATATTCAATAAATCACAAATACCATACTTTTGGCATTTGTGTTTGATGTATAACAATATTAATTATGATTAAGTGAATGCACATAATACACCAATAATTTAACATTGTCACTCATCAGCCTAATGTTCATAATTTCATATTATATCTTGTGTTTGTCATTTAATTTCATTTAAACATAAACATTAAAGTTAAAACTTTATCGTACATATAATATCCACACATGTGAATTATAGCATGTGCTTGGCATCTAGAAACCTTAAACATGAATATTAGTATCTGAACGAAATCATAAATCATCCTCACATACAAATTGTAGCATATGTTTGGCATTAATTCAACTTAACAAGAATACTAGAATTAGCAATGAATCGTACATCCAATATTCATACATATGAAGTATAATCTGTGTTTGACATATAATCCAACTAAATGTGAATATTGGTATTAAAAATAAAATCATAATCTATTATCCATACATATGTAATATAGCCCGTGTTTGGCATCTAATTCAACTTGAATATGAATATTGGTAATAAAAATAAAATCATAATCTAATGTCCATACATACTAATTATAACCTGTGTTAGGCATCCAATTCAACTTAAATATGAATATTAGTAATAAAACTTAATCATACATCTAATATTAAAAAATATGAATTATAGACTATGTTTAGCACCCAATCCAACATACACATGAACATTCGAATCAACATGAATAAACAAAATAACCCTTGTGGTGAAAAAATACATAATATTTAGAAAAATCACAATATTTGCAACAAATAGAAAATTTGAGTTAAAACCACATGGATGTAAAGAATTATTCTAGAATATAAAAACAATTAGCGAAATTCAAAAATCAATTTTCTGAAGGGAGATATTCACATCAACATTATTACCAAAAAAAAAAAAAGTAATTTTAAGGGCCTAAGAGACGAAAAAATGCAAAAAGTAAGGCAATGCCTATTGTATACAATGGGTTTGATTTATTTCAATGTTTCTAATCGATCATGTGAGTTTCGTAAAATTCTGAAAAAGTTTTGACCTTTCATTCCATCTAGTACGTATTGGCGACAGAAAAATAAAAACGTCACAAAAAATCCTATACATATGTTTTGAGAAGATTTATTGATAGAAGAAAAACATCACAGAAAGTCACAAGTACACAAAAACAATTTAATGTAGATTTCATTATAGGAAAATATTAATAAAAAAAATCATGAGATGTTAAACTTTAGCTTTGATACCACAAATAAAAACATGTTAAACTTTAGCTTTGATACCACAAATAAAAACATACTTAAGAACACCATACTATTGATCAAGAACACATTAATTTGATTAAACTTTATAATACAATTATTATTAACAAAAATGATCTTGGATCTTTATGTTTTCACAAAATATGCAAAAACGATATAAATGAAGAATTACCTTGATCCAATTCATTGATCATGTATTGTTGTAAAAATATCTTTGAATCATCTTGATGATTAATCAACCATAACATTCATCAATTTGCTCGAAAATAACAATGTTGGATTCTCAGAATTTTCTTGCTTGCTCAATATAGTGTGTTATTATGTAGACTATTGATGGAATGCAATCTACTATATATAGTGTGATAGAGGACTTGATTTTCTGTTCAGACTATAATTCTACCATTCATCATAGTAGAGTTTCATTAAGAAACTAAGCCACCATCAAAGTCTGTAATATTTAAATGACCTGATCTATCTAAAAGAATTATATCAAATTCAAATTTTTATGTGGAACCTATAAAGTAGGACACTTATATTTAATTAAATAATTAATTTCAAATAATCTTAATTTTAAAATTAAATAACCCACGCAATAATTGCGTATTTTGACTTAACCCCCTAGAATATAAAATTATACATACCCCCTAGATTTTAATACTGTTACTTTTTGGTTAAAAATTCACTGCAATTCATATTTTGACTTCACCCTCTATATTATTTGGACAAAAAGACCCTATTATATATCTTATTTTTAAATCAAAACCTAACTCTAAAACCTCCAAACTACACTCTATGACAATTATTTCCTTTACTACTTTTTCTCCACCATTTAACCATTTTCATCTCCCTCTATCTGGTATTCTTTACCATTTAACCATTTTAGTTTCTCTCTCGGGACTTATTCTTCTTTTTGTCTATACAATGGTGAAAACTTCTTACTTTTTCAAAAGTAAAGAAATCATTCATCTTTATAACTAGGCAATAATTCCCTTGCTTTATCATAGTATGATTTTCAACTAATTTATGTTTGATTGCTATCTAATTGATTTAGGATTAAAAGCATGTTTAGGATGAAAATCTATTATTTAATCATGTTTGTAATGGGTTAATATGGATTAGTGCTGTAAATTATTATTGGGTATCAAATTTGATTTTCTTTTAGAGTTTATGCTCATAATCTTTATTAATCTGTGTTAATATGTATCAATATAATGTTAGAACTCACGTGTAGGATGGATTTACACAAGATGGTGACATCTTTTATATTTAAGAGACTTAATTAATGGTGAAACTCAATATGAAATTAAATATGTAACTAAATGTATTATAAGTTTGGATTTTTGGTACAATTATCATGTTTAAGTTTGAACATTGTGATGTGGGTATTTTAATTAGGATTATATAGGGGTGATCAAAAGAAAATTTGGACAAATAATGAAGATTTTATAATTATTAATAATGGAAATCAAATTAGGTTTAAAAAAATCATATTTACAAAGGTTTTTGGCAGAAGGGGTGTCCCTTGCCATAACGCAGACTCAGTCAGCTATACCGCCCCTATGACCGCTATTGCGATAGGTGAAGGACGCTATGGCGGTTGTGGATGATTGGTAAGGGGAAGTTTTTCTCCTTTTTATTATTTTTATTTTTACTTAAAACCATTATTCTGTTGGGAATTCCTTGGGACTTAATTTAAGTTTAGTTGATTATATATAGGTATATTAGCACATATATAATTAAGGATTGGAAAATCTTAAGAAAATGTGTAACTCGAAATTTAGGGTTTAGGAAGTATAGACCCATAATCAATTGGAAAATCCAATTGTAGGGATTTAGATGGGAATTAGGTTCTTCGGTGTGATATGATATCCTATGTACATATATATTATGCTACACACACACACACACACACATACATACATACATATATATATATATATATATATATATATATAAATTGTGTGTGTGGATATACACATGTCGTATTTAACTTGTGGGTAATCTATTGGTTGGGGTGTGGTATAAAATGGATTTAGGATCGGTTATCATGATTTTATCTAATGTATTAGGTTGTGTGAACGTCGATATATTTGATCATGCATTCAGTTGGTCACTATCTCAAGGCGTGGAGACGTGGATGGCTTGATCCATCGGGTGGTTTGGTATGTGACTAGCCGATGGTGTGACTGCATGTTGATCTCTCATTCCTTTTTATGGGGATCGATATATACTGCAACATCCTTCCCCAATAAATCAATTAGATTATATATGGAATATATATGAATAGGAACAAATTATAGTTTTGGGAGATTGTGGACAACAAAGTTAATATATGGATATTATATGGAAGTAGTGTTTATAAGTAATTAAATTAGTAAGGCACCTTCTCAGAAATTAGAAACCGTCTGGGGAAAATATGTAAAAAGTTAGATTTGGTCATTAGAACGATCATAGATGCCATTCGAACGAGGAGAAGATCTCGTTTGAATGACGGGAAAAGTCGTTCGAATGACGCATATAATGTCTTCCCTGCCAACGTGCTATCGACTTCCCGTTCGTAGGTTTAAAACTTAAGTGTCAATATGGATAGAACCATGGGTATATTAGGTGACTTATGGGAAATTATCTTAAGAATAGAGATATAGATACGTGAGCTGCCAACCTAGACAAGCCAAAGTACTATCTAACTAGTGACCGTTAGATCAATTATGCTATCGATTGTGGAGGGTTTAACACCAGATATGGAAGAATTTTTACGATAAGGATCTTTCGTTTTAAGGCATTAAGGCTGTTAGTTTGGCTTTAAGAGGGAGAGAAAATAGTGTGTGTGGCCATAATCCACTTCATTTATGCAGAAGACTTAAACTCTCTTTAGAGTTCACAGTTCCTCTCCCCCTCCGAACTAGTTTCCTCCATTTTCCTTAGTCTAGTGTTAATTAGTCACACCTCAAAATAGCTATTCCCCTCCATTGTTAAAATATAACTACGAAGAATATGAGATGTTTTTTGTTGGGTGTTTTTATGGGTGTTTGGGGACATATTATTAGAAGAAGATGAGTATATTAATGGAGGCTTTGTAGAGGATTTTGATGGTTTTTTCTTGGAGGCAAACTTGGTGGTACAAGACAACCCCTTTAAGGCCACCTTAGGAGGCGGGGGGTTGTCATCTCCCTTCATATTTCATGTCTTCCACTGATTTGGACTTCATTTGAGGTGGGAAAGACTAACTTTGATTTCAGTTAATGAGTAGTATATTTCAACATATTATTTACATATATTAGGTTAAATATATGAGTGTAGTTTATAGGCTTGCATCCTAGTGTTGATTAAATAACCATGTTAGCATTTTTATGGAATGGTATCATAAAGATGATTTAAAATAGGTCTTGAAAACATAATACATTTCAGAATATAATAATAAATATTTTTATGGAATAAAAATGTGAGAAAATGTCATTTTGGTGTATTCTAGTAAAAAGCAATAATAAACATTTTTATGGAATAAAAATGTAAGAAAATATCATTTTGGGGTATTTCTAGTAAAAAAAATAATAAACATTTTTATGGAATAAAAATGTAATAAAACGTCATTTTGGTGTATTTCTAGTAACAAGAAATAATAAACATTTTTATGGAATAAAAATGTAAGAACATATCATTTGGCATATTTCTAGTAAAAATAAATAATAGACATTTTTATGGAATAAAAATTTGTGACAATATTATTTTAG
Organism: Sambucus nigra; assembly: GCA_949130495.1. Taxonomy (NCBI): domain Eukaryota; kingdom Viridiplantae; phylum Streptophyta; class Magnoliopsida; order Dipsacales; family Adoxaceae; genus Sambucus; species Sambucus nigra. The sequence continues at coordinate 574,902,966 of OX422215.1, read as the reverse complement.
TGGGTTCTAGTAAAAATAATGATGGACATTTTTATGGAATAAAAATGAAAGGAATTATCATTATCGTTAAGAATAAAAGGAGAATAAATGTCTTAAAGTCTCATGTAAGATCGATATTTTATAAGTTAAAGAAATTGAAAAGGCTCTTATGACTTAAAATGCATGTGTTGTTACAAATGGTGTAAGTTTTTAGAAAAAATGTATGTTTAGACCATCTAATAGGATTTTAGTAATTTAAAGGCCACTTTCCCCATGCATATAAGCTTGTAGTTTTTGATAATAAATATGTGAACAAGTTTAAGGAAAGTTTTGTTGGGTCCAAATATGAAATAAGACAAATGAGAATTTTGATCTTTAAAGAATGGGTGAATAATGGAAGTCTATTATGTAAAGGTGTTGTTTTATATATTCAAGGTGTAAAAGTGTCAAGTGTGAGAATTGAATAATAGTATGGTATTAGAAAAGTATTAAAATGGCTAAAGGTGTTTACATATTAAATTGAAAACTTAATAACCATTTTGAGAAATAATACTTGTTAAAGGACTAAATTACAAGTTTGGTAAATAAAGGATAAATTGGTAATTTACTTAAAGTGGAACATTTGTATGAAATAAAAATGTCAGAGAACTTGTTTACACTAATATGGGTGAAATTGAAATGAGTCCTAAAGTGTGAATGATTTTAGTATAAATCATGTGTGTGTGAATAAGGGACTTAAAGAAGAAAAGAAATAATTTTCCAAGTGTTAATGGAAAAACGGACGGTTAAGTTCCGATTTTCGGCTTCAGCTGGTTAAAAGAAAGAAGTGGAATAATGTGGACATGAGTAAATGTTAAACAAATTAATAAGGACTCAAATGAAACTGGTAAATGAGTAAGAAGGGCCCAAAGCCCTTGGGTGAAAAGCCCTAATCACTGGCCAGAGCATATGGTGCGCATAGCCGTCGGTGTGGAGCTCATGTAAGTTTGTGGTAAAGGAAGATTCTGAGAAAATATATAAGGAATAAGGAACCTATCAAGAAATATGTTATGTGGTAAAATGTGTTAATACAACCAAACCTGAATGAATGAAATAAATGTTTCGATAAAGGTGAAATGGATAAGTAAATGTGTAAATCTATTAATGTCCATAAGATAAGGCAGAAAAGGGTAAAGTAAAGTGAGTAAATTGGGTGATTAAGCAACAAAGTTGTTAACCCACAAATTGTGTAAGTAGGTATTGAAAAAGGTCTTCAATGACAAATGAGTATTTCCTTACATGACGAGTGTGTGTTTTAAAATGGAGATTTTCAATGAAATACTAAAGTGTACTTTTAATGGAATAGAACAGGGCGATTATGGTAAGGGAATGTGTTGGGTTAACTCAAGTATAATGTCTTTAAGTATTGGCCGAGTGTGTTAAGTAAAGTGAGAAATGCTAAGTATGAATAAAGGAAGTTCTTAAAGATTAAGGTAAATTGAATTGGATGAGTAAGGTTTTAGAAGTAAAATGGGTAATGCATTGAATATGTATTTTTAAAGGTATATACATATATACATATATATATATATATATATATATATATATAGATATATGCATATTTTCACATACATGTGATTGTGCACGTGAGCATCTTTTCTGCCATTCGTTTCTATGATGTTGTATATTTTTATTGGGCATAGGCTCACAAACTCGCTTTGTAACAAAAGGTTGGGGGCGGGTTTAGATTTTGAGGGCATTTTACAGGTAAGCGTACTTTATTTGTTTTACATTAGTAGCTCTTTTTACTTGGACTCGGGGTGCTCCCTAAGGGTCCTACACGTAGTTTATCTTGAAACTGGAATTGCATGATAAATAAGCGAAATGTTAATTAAAATAAAACTATACTAGCAACATTATATAGGTTGTTTCATTGCACTTCACACCTAACGCTCGGGCCGAATTGGGTTGAGTACGGGTAGATTCAAGTCGGGGCATTACATATGCGAAATAATTTTTTTTCCTTTGATCTTTGAATAATCATACATGGAAAAGCAGAAAACAAAAAAAAATTAGGTTTGAATAACAAACCTATGATTTCGAACACAATACCTTTATGGATCCGATTTTGATTCGTTTGAGGAGAAATAGTTTGACGATGAAGAAGATGTTTGTGCCCATACAAGGTCTCCAAAAACCTTGATAAATCTTCTATAAATCCCAAATCTTCTAGTGTATGATCCTCCCCAAAACTAAGTAGGCGTGTGGGCACCTTTTGAGATGAAAAACCTTCCTTATGAGGGAGATATGGTCCTCTCTTTCTTGTACTTTTCATAAAAACAAGAATAGTATTTTTTCTCACCGTTCTCATATCCTAATGATGGCCATTAACCTTAAAATCCCTCCCCATAGCTTTATATACAAGTACAAAAGGTGGGATTCGGCTAAACTAGATACTTGAGAGTATGGGCCTAACTACTTGGGTATGTGGACTACACTAGGGACCAAAACAAATAGTTAAATTTGATTCAAATGAATACTTGGAAATACCGAATTACAAATACCGTAATTTATTTTCTTTTCTTATTTAATCATAATTCATTCCACTAAATAATTATGACTGCAATCCAATTTAATGATCTCATAAATTCTCGAATATAATGAGTTCTTACTTGAAAAGTTTATGGTGCATAATATCATTCCCCACATTAAGCTTCATACCGTCTGGTTAAGTCAATTTACTATTAATCGACTTTAACCAATATCTAAATAATTTTCTTGATTTTCAGGCTTAATTTATTTTGGCACCTCCATCGGATTATAAACAATCCCCTGATCATGTTTATTGGTGGAAACAAAAGATTATAAGTCAATTAAGGGGTATCACAATCCTAGGTATCCCCAGACGCGAATTTCTCCGAATTAAGATCTTAGACCAACTTACAAAATTGTCACCCAATATATGGGTATCCTTTGATTCAATCTAATATTGAATCACATCCATAGAAATAGAAGAAAAAACTAAAGAAACATCCCAATCCTTTTAAAAATGACGATTAAGATCTATGTAACCTTGGCAAAATGGTGTGAGATTTTCTGAGCCTAATCATGATAAACTTTAGACTCTAATCTCACGAGTGGTCCCGTTCAATAAATTCTTGGGATGTATCGATCACAATCCTATTAAACTATCTCACAAGTTCCCTAACCATCACCGGTTCCCCGTAATTAGAGATCAACTACTATGATGGCATCAAAATTATTCCGATATGATGTCAAGATCCTAATTTGGTTATGAACATTTCAGTAGCACTAGAATCGAATCTTGATCTCCTAATGATCAGTTTGAGGTTGAATAATCAAAATTCCTACTGAGCTCTATTGATCGACATGTCTAGAATATATTTAAACCCAATACAAGACATTCTCATAAATATGATTCTGATTTTAAAATGAAACGACACACTTTTATTTAAAAGTGACAATCATAAGTAGTTTTTGAATAAAAATCAAACAATCTACCACTTAGTCTTAAAGCCATGTATCCAACTCCCGTACCCATCTAAACGATAGTTTGTTATGTATCAGTAGATGGATTTACAGGTGTAATCCGATACAACCTTGTTCATAAAATTATCACCTAATTCATTCGATCTCTCGAACTAAGTGAAACTTACGCTCAATATGCTTAACCCTTTTATGGTTTACAAGATCTCTTGAACTTACAATTGTACCATTACAGACACTAAAAGTGTAATATCCAATCACACTTGAAGGAAACTCACCCAAGTTACATAGGAAGTAATCGAGCCATATGGACTTTTTAGTTATCTCCGAAGTGATAACAACTTGGGCCTCCCTTATGGAGTTAGCAATCCAAAATTACTTTGCACTCTGCTAACTTACAACTGAATCTTCTTGGGTAAACACATATTTCGAGGTACAAAACTTGGAATCCTTGAAAACTAAAACATAAGTCTTTGTACCTAAAAGGTAAAAGACTATTAGATTGGAATTTGTTGACAATCCTGAAGGCATAACATATATCAATCTTTACACACAATACATAACACTCACGAGGCTTCCAATTGTCAAAAAATTAGGCATATTCCTCTTTACATATATATAATCAAGTGTTCGAAGACATGGATTTCCAGACTTAATGATCCCATACTTGAAAAGAAACTATGTTCATGTAATCCGAATGCTAATTATGTGTATGTAATACTAATATAATCGACTTGGAATAAGATCAACATACTTCATAACTCATCTAACAAAATATTTATAATCAAGATGTACCTAGTTTGTCCTAAGTACTTTATATCGAAGATTCGAACAACCATACTACTATGTGAGACAATACTCCCACCTCAAACCCGATGAGGGGAGAATTATCCAAAAATTTTACATAGTAATACCACCACGTTTATGTCATTCTTCTTATATTAACAAGTGTCATTAGGGATTTGAACAAAATCTAAAGTTGATTACTAAATCAACCCAAATGACTCAAGACCTTAATGTTAGCTTAAATTCATAAAATGGATGTCACAAGCTTACATAACTTTTCTTTTCCTGACTTCTTACTATGTACATATCAAGACAATCATTCAAGAATGTAGTCTTAGTGTTGAAATAAACTTGACAGACTTTAGCATGGATATTGCAATAATTTTTTTCTCATAGTCAATACCTTTTATTCCGAGTAAACCTTTTCGCAAGCCTTTCCTTTAAGATTTTCACCTTCCCATCCATTTATCTTTTAACTTCTTAACGGTTCACTTGTGCCTAACGGGTTTTACCCCATCAATAAGTTTATAAATACCAAAACTTGATTTAAATACCTCAAATCCTTCTTATTATCCATAGTCATTAGTCAAAGCTAAAGGCCATTTATTGGAATTCATCATTGTACTTCTAGGGACTTTGTTCATGTTTACTTGGGAGCTCATCGAAACAAAACACTAACCACTCGGGATGACTCCTGATACTCCCACTATGGTGTAGTACAATTTTCTATATAGTATAAGTGACACGTATATGATAATGATCGATAATTCTCCACTACGACATGGTAGTGTATTATCAATATTAGGTTATATTTTGTCTTTTACGGGTTGTCTAGAAACTTTGGTAGTATGATATTCCATTATACTTTGTAAGTCCAACTTATACTAGGGCTCGCAGTTATTACATAATCCTTTTACAGGAACCTTCTTCTAATTAGGAGTATTATACAAGATCCCTTTACAACGTTTGGGATAAATAATGAAGATATATACCTCTTTCTTTCATTTCAACTTCCTTGGCTCATTCCACAACACGAGTGTCAGGCATCCTAAAAATCGAACATGTTCTAGAATGATCTTTCGCCCACTCCAATGTTTAATGGGAGTTGAAGAGACAGATTAAGAATAAACTTAACTAGAATTCATATTCCCGTCTCTTACATAAAAACATCAATAATAATGTTGCAGTCTTGAATAACCTGTTGTAGACCTTACCATATCCAAAAAGTGTTTATTCCTTTCTTTACTCTACACCATTTCAAAATGGAATACTCGGTGTAGACAATTGGGATAAAATCCCAACCTTTGATAAATTATCCATTAACTATCTTAAGAGGTAAACACCTCTACGATCGAATCGTAGAATTTGGATTAGTTTACGTCATCCATGCTCCACCTTGGCCTTGCACACTTTGAACTAATCAAAGGATTTAGTCTCGTGGAGCATCAAGTAAACACATCTATACCTGCGAATAATCAGCAATGGAATTGATAAAGAACTTAAAGCCACCTCTCCACAAGATAATCTTTGAATATCACTAGTCGAAGTGAACTGTTTCAAACATGTCTTAGGCCGTGAGGAGACCCTTGGTTATTTTACATTCTAAGAGGGATTCAAGAATGGAAGTGACTCCACTTCCAAAGAATTTAATTGTCCATTTTAAATAAGTCTCATAATTCCATTCAAAATAAAATATCTTAAGCGTAAGTGTCACACTTGTGTTTAGTTCTATAAGGAAGCTTTCTCTTTAATGACCATGTCCATTAATTATTCATATCAACATTTAGATGTATTGGTGAGACAAACCTTATGATATGTATAAATTATTTCCCAATGATCCAGCATAGATAAAAGGTATCCAATTTTTATAAAACATTTCTATAAAATCCACCGAATATCCGTTCAAGAACAATTTAGAAAATTGAAACCAACTTTTATAAAACCCAGGTACATCAATAATTTACCAACATTAACTTTGTGTTTTCACCAAAACCTAAAATATGTCCCACTTCTTATACCACTGCTTTATTCAAGTTTCCCATAACAAGGAACATGTCTCTTAATGTAATTGCCCGATTACCTAGAACCTTTTCAGCAAGTTGCAATATTGATTTATGGTTCTTGAATCTACATACCAGGTTATCATAGACCTGACCATATATCACACATTTACTTTAAAAGATAACCCATTACCTTTACATTTTCCTTACAAAGAAAGAAAAACCCGTACATGTTGCTATAAAAGTTCTAATTTCTTGTCGTTAGAATTCCTATCTTTTGACTATTTTCACTACTACCGAGGAATATGATCCTTCCTTAACCTATACCGTTGTACCTGAGTCTTAGTCTTGTACCTTTTTTTTTGGGGGGGGGGGGGGGGGGAAGAGGGATGGGACCCCCATATTTTATTCGATCATATTAGGGATAAAATCCCTCTCTACGTATCATTTATAATAATATAAAAGTATAGGAGATAGGAAGTTGATTTTATATAATAACCAACACTACTATGTGATCCAGTGTGCGAAGAAATCTTGAAATGCATATACACAAGTGATATGATAATCTGAAATAAAATCCTAAAACACTTTGTCTTTTGAACCATTATATGGAAAACCCTCAAAATCCACCCTAGTATTATCATAAATATGATAAATAAATGGTCTTAGTATTCATTTGCATCCCCTATAAAAGTTTTTCCTAGCACACCAAATATGAACACAAATAAAGCTAGGCAACATTAAACACAATAAAGTTCTAATATTTTTCCTTTTGTCCCCATTCATCAAAACATGAGTCTAGTGCAGACAATTATAAAATTATAAGTTAATCCTACACCCCCTTGGAAGTGTGTCCAAATCTATGATGCTACTATTCTATCATTAAAAAGATGGTCTCTAGTCTCTTCCTTAGTGTTATCATAACACTTACATGTTGTAATACCTCGTAATTTTTATGACTTTTAAAATGGGTTATATTTTAAATTAATGGATTAATTGGATTTTATTATTAATTAATTCATTTAGGTTTTATCCGGATTGTGGACATTAAAATGGATAATTCTGAATATTACTTAAAGATATTTAGGTAATATATGAATATGATGTCATTGTTATGACGGTGTGATATAATTTCGATAATTTGGATTTTTAGTCAGACGAGTTATGGGACGTGTCGGGACTAATTTATTAAATTAAAAAGGAAATTTATTTTCTATCCACCTTATAGTCATTTCGACTGCGTCGTTACAGCCGAAAGGTTCGAAATAGTCAGAAAAGTCTATTTGGATGTTAATTTTGAGTCTCGGGTCATTTGGAAATGAATAGACAACCCAAAAGGGCATTTTGGTCATTTTTCTTGGAGGGATGAATAGTGATTTCGGATTTTGTCCTATTATAAGTATTGGTAGATTAAGTGTAAGTGGGTTATTCATCTCCTCTACACAAAATAGAGAAGTCATCTTCCTAGAGAGAGTGAAAGGCTGCTTTGGAAGGGAAAAGCTTACTTGGGAAGGAGAAGAACAAAGAACCAAGAGTCACCACCACCAACCACCACCGGAAGCTCACCGAAAAAGGGAGAACCACCTGAGATATACTACACCAAAGGATCAGACCTTTAGTAAAGGCAAGTGTTTGATAATGGCAATTTAAGTTTGTATATTGTCCATGTTAGAATAGTTATGATAAGAGAAGATTATTCAAGTTTGGAAGAAATAATGGAGTTATTAAATGGATTTCTGGAAACTGAAATGATATAGGAATTAAACTCATGTTGTAGCTTGATAATAATCCACGAAATAGTCATGAATCTGTTGAAGAAATTATGAAAACCACTGATGTGTTCTTGAAGATGATATGTAGATAATTTTCTGGAAATAAGGATATAAACATGCTTTTTAATCCAATCTCTTGATGATTATAGGATGTTTAGATCATTAGAAATCATTTGTATATGTCGATACATCATGTAGTAAGGATTATAAGTCATTTTGGATGTTAATATGAAGGATAGAATGAATAAAAATGGTGAAACCCGTAGTTGCAGAAATGCAGAAAACTGGGCTGTTACTGGAGGGATCGATCGATCGACCCCCTACCTTCAATCGATCGACCTCCCCAGAATTTCTATAGTTGTTTCTTTTAAATGTTGATTCTTATTCCCAAATCTTTTGTGTATCTTTGGTGATTATTATTTGGATATTGTGGGACTTAGAAAATATCAGTGAGCCCTTGATAAGATTTGAATTAATTTAATTGGGAATTAATTGATTGGAATAATCATAATTAATTTAAAGGAATTTCGATTGCTAGATTCAATGGTTGGATTTTAATTAGTATGTGTGGGGATTAAAGATAGGACCAGTAGGGGTGATTGAATATAATACCTGGGTATCCTTAAGTTTACAAGAGGGTTTAATCCTAAGTGAAAGAAGAGGTGTTTATAAGAGATTTGAAACTATCGGTTTTAACCCTAATGAAAGGGAGAGTTTAATTCGTAGTAATTCGGGAGATATGATGATATGGACCAGTAGGATATTAGTGGCTTCTTACTAAATATACGTTGAGGAAACACCTATTTGAACCTTGAGTATTGATTGAGGCTCGGGGATAATTAAATTAAGAAGTAAAGTTATGGCATTTTAATACGTGGGATTTAAAGAGATATAATGCTACGTATAACCTAAGGGTAATATAGGCACCTTTTTTATAGTATATTATAGGTATGATAATACCTATTTGATTGATTAATGATTATGTGTATGACATACCTAGCTTACTTGCTATCGACGGGAGGCTTGCGCGTGAGGGCAATCATATCCTGATGAATCCATGGGATCTTTGATTTGTCGCTCGAGAACATAGGTCTATGAAAGACTTATCGGGGAGTCGATAAGTCCGCTGACTATGGGAACGTAGGTATGTGAGTGACCCATGGGTATGAGAACTATGTTCGCCTCCAATGATTGTGTTGTTGTTTATGGTTCGAGGTATCCTTACCGAACCTTTTGTCTCCTATTCTGCGACCAGCGATATTGGGACATGATATCAGAGTAATGCATTGCACCGCAGCTATGACTCGGGGTGCCGTATTATATATGAATATATATATATAATAAATTAAATGAGTGAATGTATATATTGTGGTTAAATCATCTACTGTGTGATAATTGTAGATAACGGTGAATAGATAAAGATAATGGAATTAAGTTAATGAATGTTTATTGAAAAGCTTAATTCATATTAATGAGAAATGATTCATGTTAATGAGAAACAATTCATAAATGATAAATGTATAAGAAGAATTATAACGTATGGTATGGGACATATGGGGTTATGATATGGGAATGGAATCATATGATGAAAATTAGCATTGAGCAACCATTAAATAGGAGGTAAATAGGAAACATTAAGTGTGCACTCTAGTTGATAGGTGAGAATGGCAAGTCAGAGTTGGATACTAACATGTACATAATAAATGCTTTATTGCACTTGTTAAATACTTGTTGTTTTAAAAATCATTTTCACAATCGGGCTCTGACCCGTTTCCTTGCATATTTTCTTTTATATTGTATCTCCTATATCAGGTGTCCAGCAGCAGGGACGACAACCTTAGTGGATTTAGACAAGCTACTGAGTTATGGAGTTTTGCTTAGACGCCTATCATCTTTTTGATTCACAGTATTCTTAGTTAGGGCATGTCGCCCAAAGGATTCAGTTATCTTTTTCTATCGGGGTCAAATACTATTGTATTCGGGACTTTTTAATACATTTAATATTGCTGGGATTTCTGTAACGGATTTATATTGGGAATGTTTATTCCAATTGAATTCAAATTCTTTTGTGTTATCTATTTTGTTATCAGTGTTGTCGAATAAAATGTGTTGTGCTATTCTTAAACTAAAAGTGGATTTTGTTGAAATTAAAATTTGAAAAGTTTTTAACGCCAGCTTAATTGAGTATTGAGTGAGTTGTAAATGTTTTCGATAGTGATGCTAAGAATGAGCCAACTGTATATTCTGTTTTAATTTGGTATGGCGCTGGCCACCCGGTATTTTATTAGGCGGGGTGTTGCACATGTGACACCCCACCTATTTAAATACCGGGTGATCAGTCATTTATAGAAATAAAACGAGAATCTCATTTGGTTCATTCTTAAAATCACTGTCAAAAACTTTTTAAATTACTAATCACCTACGTTTTAAATAAATTGGTGCCAAATTTTATCTTTCATTAACCCATCAATGCGAAAATAAAGAAAATAAACAAACCATCCACAAAATAATAAAAATATGAATCCATCACAAGATAAATTACAAAATAAATAATACCGAATAAGCCATCGATTCTCAATACAAAATCCAACTATGAGTCTATGAAATAAAACTGAATGTAATAATACATAGTTTATACAACTGAATAAATGAAATAGGTGAAGGGTGTAATACCCGTATTTTTATGCTATATTAATTTGGGGATTTATTAAAGTTAATGTGAATGAATTATTTAATAAAAATCCGGAAATTAATTATGTTATAATTATTAATGTAACGAGAGTTAGTAATTATGGGAAATTTGTTGAATATTACTAATGAGCAAAGTAATATATTATATTGGTTATATTTAATGTCATGAGTGAGTTAAATGACAATTTCGGAAATTTAAGTCGGAACGTGCTCGTGTCGCGTCGGGACTAAATTTTGATAAATAAAAAGTGAATATTTTATAAGTTGCCCGTATGGTCGTTTTGAGTGAGCCAACGCGTCCGGAAGGGTCGAGATAGTCAGAAAAGTGTACCCGAGGGTGTACTTTGGGTCTCGGGGCGTTTTTAGGCCTAATTAGTACCCCGGGAGGACATTTTAGTCATTTTACATATTTGGGTAATTAAACCCACGAAAATCAGTAACCTATATCAGCCATTTAGGTTAACCATTTAGGGTTACAATATTCAGAACCCTAGTATGACCATTGGAGAAGAGAGGAGAAGGCTCTCAAGGCAAATTCAAGTCCAAAAAGTCACCGGTTTGCACCGCTGCCACCACCACCGCGTAGATCGCGCAACGGGCTACGCAACCACACCAAAAACATCTGCAAATCAGAACGTCGAAAATCCCAGGCAAGTGTTTATCTTGCTATTTTCGTTGGTGCAATCTCCATATTAGTTTAGGAATGATTAGGGATGAATTATGTGGAAGAAAACCCAATTTATGATAGGAAAATCCATGTAGTATTGGTTGATATGATGATTCTGGAAACCCTTGCCATGTAGAGGAAATTAACCACAAAATTTTGATGATTATAAGAAAGAAATTCTGGAGAAAGATTTGTTAGCAAACTGTTTAAGAAAATTCTAGGGTTCTTGATAATTAGATGTAATTTTGGGTGGAAATTCCATGTTTAAATGATGAATATGTACATGCCTTACGTTAGAAACATCTGGTATATTGTTATAATGTTAGTAGTAGAATTCTTGGGACGTTTGGAGTTGGAAAACATGGATTTGGGTGAAGAAAATTGGAAGAACCCGTGACTGCAATTCACCAGAAATCAAAATACCTGCTTGATCGATCGATCGAGCATAGAGCTTCGATCGATCGAAGGTTCGATCGATCGAGTCCCAGACCTCGATATATCGACCCCTCCTGGAAGACTCCTATTTCCCTTGTTTAATTAGTTAAACTAAATTTATCGTGAAATAATTCTTGGGTATTCTTAATAAAATGTTTTGGGAGATAGGGAAGACCAGTAGTACATATGAATAAGTGTTGGGAACTTTATTATAAGACGAGAATCTTGCTTTTGGGATAATTATATTATGAACGATGAAACTACGTATTTCAATTGAGAGATTACGGCGAATAGCTACGATAGTGAATAGAGGTATACCTACTGAATTTTCTACTTGGAAGGATAGAGTCCACGAGTACCACGTAATAAGTGAGAAAACTCTTCGAGTTAAGGTTAGAGATGAAACCTTATACGTAATACTAATAATGTGAAATTAAGGATAAATGTTGTAATTATGGGTGATGAGAGGAACCTATATTAAATTGATAAAAGTGGTATATTTATATGATTGTGTGTACATATATTATATACATGTGAAAAACATACCGCGCTACTTGCTATCCTTGAGGTTACCGCGCTGGGACAGTCTTATCACGATGGGACCTTTATGGGGGATATTGACTTGTACCCTAGAAGATAGATATCCTTGGTACAGGCTATCGAATTGATAGTTCAGACGGTCCTAAGAGACGCGAGTATGTGCCATCCTCTTAGAGACTTGGAATCTATGCTTCGCCTCGATTTTGTTTGTGTATGTGTTAATACAACTCGAGAGTAATTCCGAATTTGTATTCCCCTTGATATGAGTGGTATGGGGTTTGGATAGTAGAAGTATGCAGCACCATAGTTTTTATTTGGGGTGCAGTTATTTTATATATATTATACGAGTAGTTAATATATATATACGAGATTTGAAAATTTGAAACTGCCTACTGTGATTTGATAAGTAGGACATGGTTGATGACACGAATAGTAAATACTTGTTTTGTGAAAGTATAATATGACACTGGGAAACTTTATAAATTAATAAAGCTAAAACGAGAGTTGTGCTACTAATTGGAAGTATTCTTTTTAAACAATGATATTGTTCGGTTTTGAAATCTTATGAGTAAGTTAAGATAAGCTAAATTATTGGGAAGGTTAGTATGATAAAATGATAAGATAAACCGTTGGTAAGGTTAGTACGACAGGCGTGCACATTAGAAGAGAGGTGAGAATTTCTCAAGAGAGTGTCGCTCTAATATGTTGTTGCATTGGCCTGTATCAATTTAAATACTTGCTAAACGTATTTTAAATCAAACACACTTGCGGGCTCTGACCCATTGTTTTCTCTCTCTCTCTCTCTCTCTCTCTTGTATATATATGTATGTATTACAGGTGCCCAGCCACAGGGGCGTCTTGCTTAGGATCTCTTGGAAGGAAGGCGCTGCAGCTTAGGTGGGAGTTGCAGGTCTCTTGATTAGACGACTTCGTTCATTCGGATCCACTCTTAGTATTTTCATTTAGTTGACCATGTGTAGCTCTTTCCATTATTCCATTGTTATTGGGACATTTGTATTTCAGTAATTCCAGTATTGTTACTATGGGTTTTATTCAGTTTGATTGTGTTACTTTGTATTTCGCATGTTGACATTCGATTGACGAATGTTTTAAATTAATAGGACTATGTTGCAGATATTTAATGTGGTGTGATTCTTACTTATTGAATGTTGTTAATAAAATAAATAATTTTCTTTAAATAAAAATTGGAAAGTATGTATGAAAATGGTTTTGACACTTAGTTTAATTATTTAGGGTGTTAAATTGGAAAATTTACTTTTATCGATAGTGATGCTGAGAATGAACCAACTGTTTACCTTGATTTAATTTAATAAAGGAGTGATCGCCCGGTATTTAATTAAGCAGGGTGTCACAGGTGGTATCAGAGCATCAGGTTCTAGTGTCCATAGGATCTGTACGGCTTATTTCGCTTTCAGCTTAACGTTGTTGCTATAGAGCCCTATTTTTAGGATTGTTGTACTCTTGCTTTTACGTTTAAGTCTTCAGCTATTTGAGATTTGATAATAACTGTAGACTAATAAACTTGTACACGTTTCAGATGCCTCCGAGACGTGCTCCAAAAGATAGGCGTGCCGAGGCGAACAGCCAGCGGTTCCAGCACAAGGCACGATGAATGCAAATGAAGTAGCCGCCATTGTTGCTCCGGCGGTGAATGTCGCACTAGCAGTGGTTTAGCAGGCTCCACCCCAGGTTCAGGCAGTGGTGCCAGTACCAGCACAGTTTCCATCTGCATGGGAGAGGGTTCGGGATGCTTTTCAGAAAGCGCATCCCCCTGAGTTCTCTGGTAGCTCCGATATTGTCACAGTTAGCCAATGGAAGAAAGACATCCAGCGGCACCTCCATATGTATGAGTGCACTGATGTGCAAACGCAGTTATTGGCTTCCTTCAAGCTGGTAGGAGCCACTTTGCAGTGGTGGGAGTCCACTACCATATTGGAGGAGAGGGACACGATCCCTATTCAGTTGTTCTGGGAGCGGTTTGACCGCAAGTATTTTCCACCCGCCGTGTAGACTGAGATGAGGCGAAAACTACTGAATCTGAAGCAGGAGAGTCTTACTGTAGCGGAGTATGAGGAGGAGTTCACGAGACTTCTCACCATTGTGCCAGATGAGGCACCTACTGAGAGCAAGAAGATTATGCTGTTTGTCGACGGGTTAGCTTGGAGGATCCGTCAGCACCTTATTGGGAATTTATCCCTGAGTACTTTCGCTGATGTACTCAATGCAGCGTTACTACATTGCCAGGATCACCGCTTCCATCTTCAGGGAAGCAAGAGAGCAGGAGAGTCCAGCCAGCAGGGCAGGGCCGGGGGTAATAGTGCCACTGGGGCACCATCTCATGGACAGACTCGTCAGCACGAGCGTATTTCCCATCAGGGGGACCCAGCTAAATGATTTTGTTCAGGTGATTCTAGGCAGGGATATGAGGGCTATAGGGAGGGCCAGCAGGGCAAGCCTAATCAGCAGGGCCAGCAGGGCCAACACCGACAGCAGGGACAGAAGAAGGGTCAGCAGCGTGCTAATCAGGGCCAACAGCGAGGAGGCAACGGCCATCAGGGCCGTGGTCAGCAGGGACAGAGGGGAGGCAACTTCAAGGGCCGATGTTTTGGGTGTGGTAAGCACGGCCATAGGCGATAGGATTGTCCAGAGGGCGATAGGGCCCCACAGTAGCAGGGATCCCGTAATGAGCCATAGAGGCCACTATTTTCACCTTCCCTCCCAGCTCCAGCCCAGGTGCCAGCCCTACCAGCCATTCCAGCAGCTCCAGTGCATCATGGGCAATTATAGTATGGACGTGTCTATAACGTCCACCAGGCAGCAGCTCTACAGGCACCACCCGCGATTGAGGGTATGTTTCCTATCCATGGTACTATGTATCGGGTTTTGTTTGATACGGGGGCAACACATTGTTTTATAGCTACGCATTTTGTGAAGGCCTTAGGGTTTTTAGCCACAGCTGATAGCATAGTGATGTGTGTAGACTCACCACTGGGGAGTGGGTCACTTATTTTCTTTATATGTCGAGGAGTGGGGGTAGAGATTGGTAGCTTGGTATTACCTGCAGACATGTTAGTCTTAGACATGCACGAGCATGATATGATTATTGGTATGGATTGGTTCGCATCTTATAGAGCCATGATTGATTGCTTCGGTGGGAGCATTGTTTTTGCCATTCCGAGGCAAGAGATGTTTGTAGTCGCGATGCCTCGCCCAGAGGGAGGTTCGACCGCTCATTTGTATTACATAGAGGAGGATACCTCTAAGGAGGTTGTGATTCCCTTAGACTCGATCCCAGTTGTCCGAGATTATTCTGATTTGTTTCAGGAAATACCAGGCCTACCCCCCAGTCGTGAGATAGAATTTATTGCCAGATACGAGACCTATAGCACACGCACCGTACCGTATGGCTTCGATAGAGATGCGAGAGCTACGAGATCAGATAGAGCAGCTGTTAGGTCAGGGCTTCATTCGCAGGAGTACCTCACCTTGGGGTGCTCCAGTTTTGTTTGTAAAGAAGAGAGATGGTTCACTGAGATTGTGTGTGGACTACCGGGAGATGAACAAGGTCACGATACGGAATAAATATCCATTTCCTTGAATCGATGATCTGTTCGACCAGTTGAGGGGAGCAACTTTCTTTTCGAAGATAGATCTGAGGTCCGGGTACCATCAGCTACGTATTACGGAGCAGGATGTTTTGAAGACTGCTTTCTTGACGAGATATGGGTCTTATGAGTTCCGAGTGATGCCGTTCGGAATCACAAATGCTCCGGCCGTTTTCATGGACTTGATGAACCGAGTATTCAGAGAGTTCTTGGATCAGTTTGTCATCGTTTTCATAGATGACATTTTGATATATTCACACTCTGAGGAGGAGCATGCCGAGCACTTGAGGCAGGTTCTTGAGACTCTACGAAAGCATCAGTTGTATGCTAAGTACGAGAAGTGAGGATTCTGGTTGCGAGAGGTACAGTTCTTGGGGCATGTTGTTTCTGAGCAGGGGATAGCAGTTGACCCGAGTAAAGTGTCAGCGGTGAGGGAGTGGGGACAGCCCACGACACCGACAGAAGTGCGTAGTTTCTTGGGGTTAGCTGGTTACTACAGGAGATTCATTCGGGGATTCTCCAAAATAGAGGGACCATTGATGAATCTGACTCGCAAGGGGGTACCATATGTGTGGGATGATGCTTGTCAATTGGCTTTCGACGAGCTGAAAGACAAGATTACTTCAGCGCCAGTCCTTGCTTTACCGAAGCCGGGTGCGGAGTATCTGGTTTACACAGATGCCTCTTTACGGGGACTTGGGGGAGTACTTTAGCAGGAGGAGAAGGCTATAGCTTTTGCCTCCCGCAAGCTTAAGCCGCATGAGAAGAATTACCCCACCCATGACCTGGAGTTAGCAGCGGTCGTCTTTGCATTGAGGATATGGAGGCACTATTTGTTGGGAGAGAATTCCGTTCGTTCACACACAACAAGTCGTTGCAGTACATGTTCACTCAGCGAGAGCTGAATATGCGTCAGCGCAGATGGCTAGAGTTTGTGAAGGACTACCAGTTCGACATAAAGTATCATTCGGGAAAGGCCAACATAGTTACTGATGCGTTGAGTTGTAGACCGGTAGACGAAGTAGCAGACATCTGGAAAGCAAAGTGGAAGGAGTTAGGCCACCAGGACGCAGTAGCCCATTCTTTCATATCCGTGATGTCAGTCACTCACGAGATTGTTACGAGGGTGATACAGGCATAGACCCATTTTGCTAGGAGCTGATTGTGCGACTTCTAGCCGAGGGTGTTGAGTCCTATTCTGTTAGTTATGATGGAGGTTTGCGGTTTAATGGGAGATTGGTGGTTCCAGAAGGAGCAGAATTACGTCATGCGGTGATGACTCATTATCATGGGTCCCGATTTGCAGTACATCCGGGAGGCGATAAGATGTACCAAGATATGAGGAGGAAATACTGGTGGAGTGGGATGAAGAAGAACATTTCTGAGTTCGTGTCCAAGTGTTCTACCTGCCAGCTGGTGAAGGTGGACCATCAGAAACCGTCAGGATTGCTTCAGCCATTGGAAGTACCCGCGTGGAAGTGGGAGAGTATTTCTATGGATTTTATTACAGGGTTGCCTACATCACAGCGGGGCCACGATTCTATCTGGGTGATTGTAGACCGTTTGACCAAGGTGGCTCATTTTCTTTCGGTGCGGACAGATTAAACCACGGGTCAGTATGCCCAGTTGTTCATCGCTGAGATTGTCAGATTACACGGGGTGCCCCTGAATATTGTGTCAGATAGAGACAAGATTTTCATGTCACATTTTTGGGAAAGCTTTCAGGAGGGTATGGGTACTGAGTTGAGGCTGAGTTTAACTTACCACCCACAGACAGATGGACATACAGAGCGTACTAATCAGATGTTAGAGGATATGCTACGCATGTGTGTTCTCAATTTTAGAGGAGGTTGGGAGCCACATCTTCCACTAGTAGAGTTTGCTTATAATAACTCGTATCAGTTCACGATTGGCATGGCTCCATTTGAGGCTTTGTATGGCAGGCCTTGTCGTTCCCCAGCTTGTTGGCTCGAAGGGGGGGGGGGGATAACAAGTTGCTAGGACCAGAAGTGATTCAGGAGACCTCTGCGAGGATTGAGATGATCAGGAGTCGTATTCGGATAGCCCAGGACAGGCAGAAGAGCTACGCCGATGCGAAACGGTTCTTCCGGGAGTTTAGTGTGGGGGACCAAGTGTTATTGCATGTATCTCCTATGAAGGGAGTGATGAGGTTCGGAAAGAAGGGGAAGTTGGCTCCGAGGTACGTGGGACCATTTCCCATCATCGAGAGGATTGGGCCGGTTGCATACAGGTTGGGACGGTCAGAGTAGTTACATCGCATCCATGATGTATTCCACATCTCATCGTTGAGACGATACCTTCGGGATGATATGGCCCATACCCATATTGCGATAGATGAGATCGACTTACAGCCTGATAGCTCTTACGAGGAGAGACCGGTGGCTATCCTAGACTATAGTGAGAGGAGATTGAGGTCGAACATAGTTCTACTTGTGCGGGTCCAGTGGGAGCATCATAATGTGGAGGAATCAACTTGGGAGCGCGAGGCAGATATACGCGAGAGATACCCAGAGTTGTTTTTACCAGGTATGCCTTATTTTCCGAATTTCGGGATGAAATTCCGTTATTAGGGGGGAAGTATGTAATACCCCGTATTTTTATGATATATTAATTTGGGGATTTATTAAAGTTAATGTGAATGAATTATTTAATAAAAATCCGGAAATTAATTATGTTATAATTATTAATGTGACGAGCGTTAGTAATTATGGGAAATTTGTTGAATATTACTAATGAGCAAAGTAATATATTATATTGGTTATATTTAATGTCATGAGTGAGTTAAATGACAATTTCGGAAATTTAAGTCGGAACGTGCTCGTGTCGCGTCGGGACTAAATTTTGATAAATAAAAAGTGAATATTTTATAAGTTTCCCGTATTGTCGTTTTGAGTGAGCCAACGCGTCCGGAAGGGTCGAGATAGTCAGAAAAGTGTTTCCGGGGGTGTAGTTTGGGTCTCGGGGCGTTTTTAGGCCTAATTAGTACCCCGGGAGGACATTTTAGTCATTTTACATATTTGGGTAATTAAACCCACGAAAATCAGCAACCTATATCAGCCATTTAGGTTAACCATTTAGGGTTAGAATATTCATAACCCTAGTACGACCATTGGAGAAGAGAGGAGAAGGCTCTCAAGGCAAATTCAAGGCCAAAAACTCACCGGTTTGCACCGCTGCCACCACCACCGCGTAGATCGCTCAACGGGCTACACAACCACACCAAAAACATCTGCAAATCAGAACGTCGAAAATCCCAGGCAAGTGTTTATCTTGCTATTTTCGTTGGTGCAATCTCCATATTAGTTTAGGAATGATTAGGGATGAATTATGTGGAAGAAAACCCAATTTGTGATAGGAAAATCCATGTAGTATTGGTTGATATGATGATTCTGGAAACCCTTGCCATGTAGAGGAAATTAACCACGAAATTTTGATGATTATAAGAAAGAAATTCTGGAGAAAGATTTGTTAGCAAACTGTTTAAGAAAATTCTAGGGTTCTTGATAATTAGATGTAATTTTGGGTGGAAATTCCATGTTTAAATGATGAATATGTACATGCCTTATGTTAGAAACATCTGGTATATTGTTATAATGTTAGTAGTAGAATTCTTGGGACGTTTGGGGTTGGAAAACACGGATTTGGGTGAAGAAAATTGGTAGAACCCGTGACGGCAATTCAGCAGAAATCAAAATACCTGCTTGATCGATCGATCGAGCATAGAGCTTCGATCGATCGAAGGTTCGATCGATCGAGTCCCAGACCTCGATCTATCGACCCCTCCTGGAAGACTCCTATTTCCCTTGTTTAATTAGTTAAACTAAATTTATCGTGAAATAATTCTTGGGTATTCTTAATAAAATGTTTTGGGAGATAGGGAAGACCAGTAGGACATATGAATAAGTGTTGGGAACTTTATTATAAGACAAGAATCTTGCTTTTGGGATAATTATATTATGAACGATGAAACTACGTATTCCAAGTGAGAGATTATGGCGAATAGCTACGATAGTGAATAGAGGTATACCTACTGAATTTTCTACTTGGAAGGATAGAGTCCACGAGTGTCACGTAATAAGTGAGAAAACTCTTCGAGTTAAGGTTAGAGATGAAACGTTCTACATAATACTAATAATGTGAAATTAAGGATAAATGTTGTAATTATGGGTGACGAGAGGAACCTATATTAAATTGATAAAATTGGTATATTTATATGATTGTGTGTACATATATTATATACATGTGAAAAACATACCGCGCTACTTGCTATCCTTGAGGTTAGGGACAGTCTTATCACGATGGGACCTTTATGGGGGATATTGACTTGTACCCTAGAAGATAGATATCCTTGGTACAGGCTATCGAATTGATAGTTCAGACGGTCCTAAGAGACGCGAGTATGTGCCATCCTCTTAGAGACTTGGAATCTATGCTTCGCCTCGATTTTGTTTGTGTATGTGTTAATACAACTCGAGAGTAATTCCGAATTTGTATTCCCCTTGATATGAGTGGTATGGGGTTTGGATAGTAGAAGTATGCACGCACCATAGTTTTTATTTGGGGTGCAGTTATTTTATATATATTATACGAGTAGTTAATATATATATACGAGATTTGAAAATTTGAAACTGCCTACTGTGATTTGATTAGTAGGACATGGTTGATGACACGAATAGTAAATACTTGTTTTGTGAAAGTAAAATATGACACTGGGAAACTTTATAAATTAATAAAGCTAAAACGAGAGTTGTGCTACTAATTGGAAGTATTCTTTTTAAACAATGATATTGTTCGGTTTTGAAATCTTATGAGTAAGTTAAGATAAGCTAAATTATTGGGAAGGTTAGTATGATAAAATGATAAGATAAACCGTTGGGAAGGTTAGTACGATAGGCGTGCACATTAGAAGAGAGGTGAGAATTTCTCAAGAGAGTGTCGCTCTAATATGTTGTTGCATTGGCCTGTATCAATTTAAATACTTGCTAAACGTATTTTTAAATCAAACACACTTTCGGGCTCTGACCCGTTTTTTTCTCTCTCTCTCTCTCTCTTGTATATATATGTATGTGTTACAGGTGCCCAGCCACAGGGGCGTCTTGCTTAGGATCTCTTGGAAGGAACGCGCTGCAGCTTAGGTGGGAGTTGTAGGTCTCTTGATTAGACGACTTCGTTCATTCGGATCCACTCTTAGTATTTTCATTTAGTTGACCATGTGTAGCTCTTTCCATTATTCCATTGTTATTGGGACATTTGTATTTCAGTAATTCCAGTATTGTTACTATGGGTTTTATTCAGTTTGATTGTGTTACTTTATATTTCGCATGTTGACATTCGATTGAAGAATGTTTTAAATTAATTGGACCATGTTGCAGATATTTAATGTGGTGTGATTCTTACTTATTGAATGTTGTTAATAAAATAAATGATTTTCTTTAAATAAAAATTGGAAAGTATGTATGAAAATGGTTTTGACACTTAGCTTAATTATTTAGGGTGTTAAATTGGAAAATTTATTTTTATCGAATGAACCAACTGTTTATCTTGATTTAATTTAATAAAGGAGTGATCGCCCGGTATTTAATTAAGCGGGGTGTCACAGGTGGTATCAGAGTATCAGGTTCTAGTGTCCATAGGATCTATACGGCTTATTTCGCTTTCATCTTAACGTTGTTGCTATAGAGCCCTATTTTTAGGATTGTTGTACTCTTGCTTTTACGTTTAAGTCTTCAACTATTTGAGATTTGATAATAACTGTAGACTAATAAACTTGTACACGTTTCAGATGCCTCCGAGACGTGCTCCGAAAGATAGGCGTGCCCAGGCCGAACAACCAGCGGTTTCGGCACAAGGCACGATGAATGCAAATGAAGTAGCTGCCATTGTTGCTCAGGCGGTGAATGCCACACTAGCAGTGGTTCAGCAGGCTCCGCCCCAGGTTCTGGAAGTGGCGCCAGTACCAGCACAGCTTCCATCTGCATGGGAGAGGGTTCGGGATGCTTTTCAGAAAGCGCATCCCCCTGAGTTCGCTGGTAGCTCCGATATTGTCACGGTTAGCCAATGGAAGAAAGACATCCAGCGGCACCTCCGTATATATGAGTGCACTGATGTGCAAAAGTAGTTATTGGCTTCCTTCAAGCTGGTAAGAGCCGCTTTGCAGTGGTGGGAGTCCACTACCATATTGGAGGAGAGGGAAACGATCCCTATTCAGTTGTTCAGGGAGCGGTTTGACCGCAAGTATTTTCCACCCGCCGTGCAGACTGAGATGAGGCGAAAACTACTGAATCTGAAGCATAAGAGTCTTACTGTAGCGGAGTATGAGGAGGAGTTCACGAGACTTCTCACCATTGTGCCAGATGAGGCACCTACTGAGAGCAAGAAGATTATGTTGTTTGTCGACGGGTTAGCTTGGAGGATCCATAAGCACCTTATTGGGAATTTATCCCTGAGTACTTTCACTGATGTACTCAATGCCGCGTTACTACATTGACAGGATAACCTCTTCCATCTTCAGGGAAGCAAGAGAGCAGGAGATTCCAGCCAGCAGGGCAGGGCCGGGGGTAATTGTGCCAGTGAGGCACCATCTCATGGACAAACTCGTCAGCACGAGCAGATTTTCCATCAGGGGGACCCAACTAAATGATTTCGTTCAGGTGATTCTAGGCAGGGATATGGGGGCTATAGGCAGGGCCAGCAGGGCCAACACCGACAGCAGGGACAACAGCAGGGCCAGCAGCGTGCTAATCAGGGCCAACAGCGAGGAGGCAACGGCCATCAGGGCCGTGGTCAGCAGGGACAGCGGGGAGGCAACTTCAAGGGCCAATGTTTTGGGTGTGGTAAGCACGTCCATAGGCGACAGGATTGTCTAGAGGACGATAGGGCCCCACAGCAGCAGGGAGCCCATAATGAGCCACAGAGGCCACTATTTCCACCTGCCCTCCCAGCTCCAGCCTAGGTGCCAGCCCTACCAGCCATTCCAGCAGCTCCAGTGCAGTAGGGGAAATTACATAATGGATGTGTCTATAACATCTACCAGGCAGCAGCTCCACAGGCACCACCCGCGATTGAGGGTATGTTTCCTATCCATGGTACTATGGGTCGAGTTTTGTTTGATACGAGGGCAAAACATTGTTTTATAGCTACGCATTTTGCGAAGGCCTTAGGGTTGTTAGCCACAGCTGAGAGCATAGTGATGTGTGTAAACTCACCACTGGGGAGTGGGCCACTGATTTTCTTTATATGTAGAGGAGTGGGTGTAGAGATTGGTAGCTTGGTATTACCTGCAGACATGTTAGTCTTAGACATGCACGAGCATGATGTGATTATTGGTATGGATTGGCTCGCAGCTTATAGAGCCATGATTGATTGCTTCGGTGGGAGCATTGTTTTTGCCATTCCGGGGCAAGAGATGTTTGTAGTGGCGATTCATCGCCCAGAGGGAGGTTCGACCGCCCATTTGTATTACATAGAGGAGGATACCTCTAAGGAGGTTGTGATTCCCTTAGACTCGATCCCAGTTGTCAGGGAGTATTCTGATGTGTTTCAAGAAATACCAGGCCTACCCCCCAGTTGAGAGATAAACTTTGTTATAGATTTATTGCCAGATACGAGACCTATAGCACGCGCACCGTACCGTATGGCTCCGGCAGATATGCGAGAGCTACGAGATCAGATAGAGCAGCTATTAGGTCAGGGCTTCATTCGCAGGAGTACCTCACCTTGGGGTGCTCCAGTTTTGTTTGTAAAGAAGAGAGATGGTTCACTGAGATTGTGTGTGGACTACCGGGAGCTGAACAAGGTCACGATACGGAATAAATATCCGTTGCCTTGAATCGATGATCGGTTCGACCAGCTGAGGGGAGCAACTTTCTTTTCGAAGATAGACCTGTGGTCGGGGTACCATCAGCTACGTATTAGGGAGCAGGATGTTTCGAAGACTTCTTTCTTGACGAGATATGGGTCTTATGAGTTTCGGGTGATGCCGTTCGGACTCACAAATGCTCCAACCGTTTTCATGGACTTGATGAACCGAGTATTCAGAGAGTTCTTGTATCAGTTTGTCATCGTTTTCATCGATGACATTTTGATATATTCACACTCCGAGGAGGAGCATGCCGAGCACTTGAGGCAGGTTCTTCAGACTCTACGAAAGCATCAGTTGTATGCTAAGTACGAGAAGTGCGGATTCTGGTTGCGAGAGGTACAGTTCTTGGGGCATGTTGTTTCTGAGTAGGGGATAGCAGTTGACCCGAGTAAAGTGTCAGCGGTGAGGGAGTGGGGACAGCCCACGACACCGACGGAAGTGCGTAGTTTCTTGGGGTTAGCTGGTTACTACAGGAGATTCATTCAGGGATTCTCCAAAATAAGGGGACCATTGACGAATCTGACTCACAAGGGGGTACCATATGTGTGGGATGACGCTTGTCAATTGTCTTTTGACGAGCTGAAAGACAATCTTACTTCAGCGCCAGTCCTTGCTTTACCGAAGCTGGGTGCGGAGTATCTGGTTTTCACAGATGCCTCTTTACGGGGACTTGGGGTAGTACTTCAGCAGGAGGAGAAGGCTATAGCTTTTGCCTCCCATAAGCTTAAGCCGCATGGGAAGAATTACCCCACCCACGACCTGGAGTTAGCAGCGGTCGTCTTTGCATTGAGGATATGGAGGCACTATTTGTTGGGAGAGAAATTCCGTTTGTTCACACACCACAAGTCGTTGCAGTACCTGTTCACTCAGCGAAAGCTGAATATGCGCCAGCGCAGATGGCTAGAGTTTGTGAAGGACTACCAGTTCTACATACAGTATCATCCGGGAAAGGCCAACGTTGTTGCTGATGCGTTGAGTCGTAGATCGGTAGACGGAGTAGCAGACGTCTGGAAAGCAAAGTGGAAGGAGTTAGGCCACCCAGACGTAGTAGCCCGTTCTTTCATATCCGTGATGTCAGTCACTCCCGAGATTGTTACGAGGGTGATACAGGCACAGACCACAGACCCGTTTTGCCAGGAGCAGATTGTGCGACTTCTGGCCGAGGGTGCTGAGTCCTATTTTGTTAGTTCTGATGGAGGTTTGCGGTTTAATGGGAGATTGGTGGTTCTAGAAGGAGCAGAATTACGTCATGCAATGATGACTCATTCTCATGGGTCCCGATTTGCAGTACATCCGGGAGGCGATAAGATGTACCAAGATATGAGGAGGCAATACTGGTGGAGTGGGATGAAGAAGAACATTTCTGAGTTCGTGTCCAAGTGTTGTACCTGCCAGCTGGTGAAGGTGTACCATCAGAAATCGTCAAGTTTGCTTCTGCCATTGGAAGTACTCGCGTGCAATTGGGAGAGTATTTTCATGGATTTTATTACAGGGTTGCCTACATCACAGCGGGGCCACGATTCTATCTGGGTGATTGTAGACCGTTTGACCAAGGTGGCTCATTTTCTTCCGGTGCGGACAGATTACACCACGGGTCAGTATGCCCAGTTGTTCATCGCTGAGATTGTCAGATTACACGGGGTGCCCCTGAATATTGTGTCAGATAGAGACAAGATTTTCGTGTCACATTTTTGGGAAAGCTTTCAGGAGGCTATGGTACCTGAGTTGAGGCTGAGTTTAGCTTACCACCGATAGACAGATGGACATACAGAGCGTACTAATCAGATGTTAGAGGATATGCTACGCATGCGTGTTCTCAATTTTGGAGGAGGTTGGGAGCCACATCTTCCACTGGTTGAGTTTGCTTATAATAACTCGTATCAGTTCACGATTGGCATGGCTCCATTTGAGGCTTTGTATGGCAGGCCTTGTCGTTCCCCAGCTTGTTGGCTTGAAGTGGGGGATAACAAGTTGCTAGGACCATAAGTGATTTAGGAGACCTCCGCGAGGATTGAGATGATCAGGAGTCGCATTCGGATAGCCCAGGACATGCAGAAGAGCTACGCCGATGCAAAACGGTTCTTCAGGGAGTTTAGTGTGGGGGACCAAGTGTTATTGCGTGTATCTACTATGAAGGGAGTGATGCGGTTCGGAAAGAAGGGGAAGTTGGCTCCGAGGTACGTGGGACCATTTCCCATCATCGAGAGGATTGGGCCGGTTGCATACAGGTTGGGACTGCGAGAGTATTTACATTGCATCCATGATGTATTCCACATCTCATCATTGAGACGATACCTTCGGGATGATATGGCCCATACTCACATTGCGATAGATGAGATCGACTTACAGCCTGATAGCTCTTACGAGGAGAGACCGGTGGCTATCCTAGACTATAGTGAGAGGAGATTGAGGTCGAAGATAGTTCCACTTGTGCGGGTCCAGTGGGAGCATCATAATGTGGAGGAATCCACTTGGGAGCGCGAGGCAGATATATGCGAGAGATACCCAGAGTTTATTTTACCAGGTATGCCTTATTTTCCGAATTTCGGGACGAAATTCCGTTATTAGGGGGGAGGTATGTAATACCCCGTATTTTTATGCTATATTAATTTGGGGATTTATTAAAGTTAATGTGAATGAATTATTTAATAAAAAATCGGAAATTAATTATGTTATAATTATTAACGTGACGAGAGTTAGTAATTATGGGAAATTTGTTGAATATTACTAATGAGCAAAGTAATATATTATATTGGTTATATTGAATGTCATGAGTGAGTTAAATGACAATTTCGGAAATTTAAGTCGGAACGTGCTCGTGTCACGTCGGGACTAAATTTTGATATATAAAAAGTGAATATTTTATAAGTTGCTCGTATAGTCATTTTGAGTGCGCCAACGCGTTCGGAAGGGTCGAGATAGTCAAAAAAGTGTACCCGGGGGTGTAGTTTGGGTCTCGGGGCGTTTTTAGGGCTAATTAGTACCCCGGGAGGACATTTTAGTCATTTTACATATTTGGGTAATTAAACCCACGAAAATCAGCAACCTATATCAGCCATTTTGGTTAACCATTTAGGGTTAGAATATTCAGAACCCTAGTATGGCCATTGGAGAAGAGAGGAGAAGGCTCTCAAGGCAAATTCAAGGCCAAAAAGTCACCGGTTTGCACCGCTGCCACCACCACCGCGTATATCGCGCAACGAGCTACGCAACCACACCAAAAACATCTGCAAATCATAACGTCAAAAATCCCAGGAAAGTGTTTATCTTTCTATTTTCGTTGGTGCAATCTCCATATTAGTTTAGGAATGATTAGGGATGAATTATGTGGAAGAAAACCCAATTTGTGATAGGAAAATCCATGTAGTATTGGTTGATATGATGATTCTGGAAACCCTTGCCATGTAGA
This sequence comes from Sambucus nigra, assembly GCA_949130495.1. Taxonomy (NCBI): domain Eukaryota; kingdom Viridiplantae; phylum Streptophyta; class Magnoliopsida; order Dipsacales; family Adoxaceae; genus Sambucus; species Sambucus nigra. Next base: position 574,875,693 of record OX422215.1, on the reverse strand, counting down.
GGAAATTAACCATGAAATTTTGATGATTATAAGAAAGAAATTATGGAGAAATATTTGTTAGAAAACTGTTTAAGAAAATTCTAGGGTTCTTGATAATTAGATGTAATTTTGGGTGGAAATTCCATGTTTAAATGATGAATATGTACATGACTTACGTTAGAAACATCTGGTATATTGTTATAATGTTAGTAGTAGAATTCTTGGGACGTTTGGGGTTGGAAAACATGGATTTGGGTGAAGAAAATTGGTAGAACCCGTGACTGCAATTCTGCAGAAATCAAAATACCTGCTTGATCGATCGATCGAGCATAGAGCTTCGATCGATCGAAGGTTCGATCGATCGAGTCCCAGGCCTCTATCGATCGACCCCTCCTGGCAGACTCCTATTTTCCTTGTTTAATTAGTTAAACTAAATTTATCGTGAAATAATTCTTGGGTATTCTTAATAAAATGTTTTGGGAGATAGGGAAGACCAGTAGGACATATGAATAAGTGTTGGGAACTTTATTATAAGACGAGAATCTTGCTTTTGGGATAATTATATTATGAAAGATGAAACTACGTATTTCAAGTGAGAGATTACGGCGAATAGCTACGATAGTGAATATAGGTATACCTACTGAATTTTCTACTTGGAAGGATAGAGTCCACGAGTGTCACGTAATAAGTGAGAAAACTCTTCGAGTTAAGGTTAGAGATGAAACCTTATATGTAATACTAATAATGTGAAATTAAGGATAAATGTTGTAATTATGGGTGACGAGAGGAACCTATATTAAATTGATAAAAGTGGTATATTTATATGATTGTGTGTACATATATTATATACATGTGAAAAACATACCGCGCTACTTGCTATCCTTGAGGTTACCGCGCTGGGACAGTCTTATCTCGATGGGACCTTTATGGGGGATATTGACTTGTACCCTAGAAGATAGATATCCTTGGTACAGGCTATCGAATTGATAGTTCAGACGGTCCTAAGAGACGCGAGTATGTGCCATCCTCTTACAGACTTGGAATCTATGTTTCGCCTCGATTTTGTTTGTGTATGTGTTAGTACAATTCGAGAGTGATTCCGAATTTGTATTCCCCTTGATATGAGTGGTATGGGGTTTGGATAGTAGAAGTATGCACGCACCATAGTTTTTATTTGGGGTGTTGTTATTTTATATATATTATACGAGTAGTTAATATATATACGAGATTTGAAAATTTGAAACTGCCTACTGTGATTTGATAAGTAGGACATGGTTGATGAAAGTATAATATGACACTGGAAAACTTTATAAATTAATAAAGCTAAAACGAGAGTTGTGCTACTAATTGGAAGTATTCTTTTTAAACAATGATATTGTTCGGTTTTGAAATCTTATGAGTAAGTTAAGATAAGCTAAATTATTGGGAAGGTTAGTATGATAAAATGATAAGATAAACTGTTGGGAAGGTTAGTACGATAGGCGTGCACATTAGAAGAGAGGTGAGAATTTCTCAAGAGATTGTCGCTCTAATATGTTGTTGCATTGGCCTGTATCAATTTAAATACTTGCTAAACGTATTTTAAATCAAACACACTTTCGGGCTCTGACCCGTTTATCTCTCTCTCTCTCTCTCTCTCTCTCTCTCTCTCTCTCTCTCTCTCTCTCTCTCTCTCTTGTATATATATGTATGTATTACAGGTGCCCAGCCACAGGGGCGTCTTGCTTAGGATCTCTTGGAAGGAAGGCGCTGCAGCTTAGGTGGGAGTTGCAGGTCTCTTGATTAGACGACTTCGTTCATTCGGATCCACTCTTAGTATTTTCATTTAGTTTAGCATGTGTAGATCTTTCCATTATTCCATTGTTATTGGGACATTTGTATTTTAGTAATTCCAGTATTGTTACTATGGGTTTTATTCAGTTTGATTGTGTTACTTTATATTTCGCATGTTGACATTCAATTGACGAATGTTTTAAATTAATTGGACTATGTTGCAGATATTTAATGTGGTGTGATTCTTACTTATTGAATGTTGTTAATAAAATAAACGATTTTCTTTAAATAAAAATTGGAAAGTATGTATGAAAATGGTTTTGACACTTAGCTTAATTATTTAGGGTGTTAAATTGGTAAATTTATTTTTATCGACAGTGATGCTGAGAATGAACCAACTGTTTACCTTGATTTAATTTAATAAAGGAGTGATCGCCCGGTATTTAATTAGGCGGGGTGTCACAAAGGGAAGACATACCCAAATAAAATAACTAAAACTACATCCTACTCTAGGAATGAAGTGGCGAAATCGTCTAATCCAAATCCTGCAAGCATCCACATTTGCTGTAGCTACGCATCCTGGAACGGATCTTCAAGTTTATCGTCCCTTTAGTTTTGAAAATATTTTGCATACGGGTCTGAGCTAAAGAAAACCTTATGAAAATGTTTTTCAAGCATTTAAATCAAAATTTAAAAGCTGTTATTGATTACACATGTTAGTCCGCATACTTTCTCTTGAGTTCCTCACCCCTCATCTAAATTGCACACCTAATGTCTCCTACTTATCCCACCTAGTTATGCTACCCAACCTAACTAGACCTCATAAGTATCTAGCTATCCACTAACAGGTTTAGCTCACCCATACCGGCCATACTGTATGCTACAGTATACCCTTAATTATCATTAAGTCATTAGTTAAGTTTCTCTTTAACTCTCCTGTACCGCTCATACAGTGCACTATCATAACACTAATAATTAACATGTCTTATATGTTATTATTAACCGTAATTAACATTTCACGTATGTTATCATTAACCATTTCATTAAGTTTCTATACTTAAATCATCTTTAGATATACGCTATCTAACTTTACTACCATCACACACTAATTACATTAAGCATCATTTTAGATATACACTATTATGACACCCTCCCTATTCTAATCTTGGGTGATCAGTTCATTATTAAATTAAACATGAATCATTAATGGTTTCATTCTTAGCATCATTGTCGAAATCCAATTAATTACTAATAGCCTAATGGACGGGTGTCAAAGTATTAATCTTTACTGCAAAAACATGCAATCTAATATAAACTGATAAAATTACATTCACCATTATAAGAAGAAAATAATGGATGATAAGATAAATGAATCAATAAATAAATGAGTCTGGAATAACACTCCAGATAAAATCCCAATACAGTCATCCATAAGTAAAGTCTACATCAAATATTGAATACAATGTCTCTATAAATAATGTCCAACTAGGAATGGGAGACATGCTCGACTGAGATAGAAAGAGATAAATAAGAACTGATTAAGTGTAGAGGCGTCTACTAAAATAGTCCTGCAACTTCCACATGATCTACAACACGTTAAATGAAGGAACTCCTATGTCTGGCGTCCCTGTGGCTGAGCACCTAAAATGTTTTTACCAAAATGGATTTGAAACGGGTCAGAGCCCAAGTAAAACAGTTTGAAAACATTTTCGTAAGTATTTAAAATGCGATAAGATAAGATATTAAATACATGTTAGCTCCGTGTGCTCTCACTTGAGATCCTCACCTCTCAGCTATTGTGCACACCTAACGTACTACTCTAACCCAACTAGTTATGCTACCCGCCTAACTAGTTTGACTTACACTTTTTCTCTATCTAACAAGTTATGATGCCCAACCATATTGCCCATACAATACGATACTGCTTTTTTCATTTCTTTATTTTCAATAAGGGATTACCAATGAAAGTTCTCATAGACTTTGAGTAATTTAGATATCAGTATCTATCTTATCTACTAACAGCAACCCTTATGGGTATGCTAAATATGTATATATGTGGTAAAGATGTATGCTGTGGGTAGGCTAAATGGGTAAATTTAGACTTTGCTATGGTAAAAAATAACAAATATAACATTAGACTAGTTGATTTTTTGTGGCCCCCCCTTGCGCGGAAAATGTTGTTCCGCTTTAGATTAAAAATATATTTTTTCTTTTTGCCTAAAATGGAGAAATAAGTTCCGCCTAAGATTTCAACCTATTTTTTATAATTAGATTTATACCCCCAAGGATTTATTTATACCCAATGGATACATTGGAAACTACTATTCTTTTTCTTTTTTTTATAAATACATGTTGAATAGTGGATTTATAAATAAATATTGGACGCAATTATCTTTGAGATTGTTCTCTTACCTTGAACCTTTTTTTATATAACGTTTACTTACATTTTTTAAAATCCTTTTTATATATATATTTTTTTATTTCATTTTTCAGCTTGCACGTCAAATAATTTTTTTAATAGTGTTTCTTTTCACTCTTTTTCCATCATCTATTTTGTATATAAAATATCGTATTTTGTTTTTTATATTAAAGCCACTCGCATAAATATTTTTATAAAGTCACTTCCTATATCTCATTTGATTATTTTATTTCAAAGATTTTTTTATAAATATATTATTTTATTTAGATTTTTCTTTACCCTATATATATTTATACTTATCCCAACATTTATTAGCTGTATGCCAAGAAAGTTGTCTTATCTTTATTAGGTTAAATACCTATTTAATAAAACAAATATATAGGTGGATTTATAGGTTGAATACATGTTTAATAAAACAGAAGTATGTAGGATGAAAGTGGATAGTGGTAAAATCTCACAATTCTTAAACATAACATGTTTTTCCGCCTAAGGAATAGTGCACAAATCCTTAGTCGGGACATGATCTTCCGCGATAATTTTTTGGTTTTTATGTGACGTTGTTTCGGGCTGATCATAGTGTATATTTGAACTGCCCATAGCATTTTTCTTTTTTTTTAGCGAGTATATTTGGACTACCAATGTGTATTTTTAGACTACCGACAAGGGTTGCTCTAATACACACACACACACACACACACACATATATATATATATATATATATATATATATATATATATATATATATATATATATATATATATATATATATATATATATATTCATCACTCTTATTATATATACGTACGCAACACCCCTAGGTGGCGACCTGGTATATCACGTACTAAATAAGGACATCAGTTCGTATAATCTCGCTCGAACCATAAGTCAAATCACACATATTGGAGGCGAACATAAATTTAAGCCTTTAGGCTATGAACATACCTAACGCATCCAAATGACCGGTCACACCCTTATTAACACAAGTGGTTTTCAATCCCTAAGTTCTATGTACTGAGGCACAAGTCAATATCCCCCCAATGTACTCATCAGAATAAAGCTGTCCCTAACGCGGACCCTCCCATTATAGCAAGTCGCCTAGGTATGTTTACACATAATATATCAAATAATAGATATTCACACCACCCATATATACACATATATTCAATATAGGTATACACGTAACCTATCGCAGATTTCCCACACGTAGTATATTATTCTCGAATATTCTACTTATCATTACTTTGCCATCATACTTTTCACCGTATAATGCCGATTGTTTCCCAATACCCTAAAGGTTACCATTTGTCTCATGAGTAATTTCCGTAGGTAACTAACTCATGCCCTACTAGTCTGATCAAATGTTCCTTTAAATTGTTCGTGACACGATGTAATTCTCCGAATTAGGTTTGATTACCATATTACCTAATTGATTATAGCCTTAAGTTCTCTTCATGTAACAATTCTCAATACCAACATTAGCCTACTAAAAATTAGAATATCTCTCATTAGGATTTAAAACTACTTCAAAGGTCAACCCAATCATTTATCATGAGTTCTAAGTAAAAAAGGGAAAAACTATGAAAATTTGTGAAATCGAATCGATTCGGCCTTAGTACGAATCGATTTGCTTTCCGAATTGATTCGGCTAAGGAGACGAATCGATTCGCTGTAACATGTATCATCTTCTTCCTTTAACTGTTATGTGATTTCATCATTTATAATCATCTAAACAACCATTACACTATCCCAAACATCCAACCAAAGGTCTCATATATCATAGCAACCAGTATAAATGATTTTTAACATGATAGAATCATAAAATACTTAAAGAACAACTTCAAATTGGGTTAATTCAAGATTATACTTTAAAAACCCTAGTATATTCTTTTTGTTCAAGAACCTCAATAAATCTCCAGATTTCTTCATAAATTTGTCATACTAATTCATCAATTTCCTACTACATGTACGAGGGATTAAGTTTATGAAATTTCCTACCCAAGAACATGAGTTATATCTTTCAATTTAAGGCTAAAATCCATAAAATTCAAAAGTTAATTATCTTACTCTAACATGGATGATATATCAAATTATAAATGAACAAGATAAACACTTGGCTTTATATGTAGGTCTGAATCTCTGCAGATTCGTGGTTGGGTGGCGTTCCTCTCATTTCTATCTACCCAAAAGTGGTGGTAGTGGTGTAAGAATGTTGGAAAAAGCATAGAGTCTCCCTAAAAACCCTTCTCCTTCCTCCTCCTGCAGCCTCTCTTTGGTTTGGTAACTCATAACCCTAACTTCCCCAACATATAATTTGAGATACACCTATAAAATTCATAGGTTTATATTTCCCAAAATTTCAAAAGACAAAAATACCCCTCCAGAGTGCTGATTTGGCCTAAAAATACCCCCAAACCCAAACTAAACTATTGGTTTTGAATTTCTTCTCAAACCATAAATTAAACAACATACAACGGAGGCGAACATAGTTCTAAGCCTTTGGGCTCTGCACACACCTAATGCACCCAAATCACCGGTTACACTATCATACACACTAGAAGTGTTCAATCCTAAGTTCTATGTTCTGGGGCACAAGTCTAAAATCCCCCCAATGGGCTCATCAGGATAAGATTGCCCACGATGCATAACCTCCCGTGATTATAGGCAACGCAGGTAGGCCTGTAAATGGATCGAATTTGGATCAGATCAAGCAAATCCAAATCCATGTCCATTTATGTTAAACGGATTCGGATCTGATCCAATTATTCATCAGATTATCTGTTAGAATTCCAAATGCATATCCATTTATATAAACAAATTCGGATCCAATCCGATTATCCGACATATTATTTTTATTTATTTTAACAATAATTTTTATTAAAAAAATAAATAATGATATGTCAAAACATATACTTTTGAACACTTAATTTGCAACATTTTAATTTTCAACTCTTAGGGGCTGTGTGAGTGTCTCCTTTTCCTTTTTTATGAAGGAGTTTTTTTTATATAATATTATAAATTTTAAAATATATATTTAAAATATATATTACTTAAAAATATATTATATATAATTTATAGTTATATATATATTAAAAATATTAATCGGATAAGATTGTTAACGATTCGGAGTATATGAATCCAAATTCGCTCCATTTAATAAACGGGTAATCGAATTTTAGGCACGAGCCATATCCGTTTAAATGGATCAAATTCGGATAAAATCAAATCTATTGACAGGCGTAAGCGTAGGTATGTTCACACACGTAAGAAAGCATATAATAGACATACACACAACCTATCCATATGTCGCATATATGCTTACACACAACCTATCCATATGTCTCATATATGCTTACACACAACCTATAAATATCATTCGTATAGGTTTACACTCCATCTATAATATAATCCATATAGGTATCTACCCAACCTATAATATAATCCGTATACGTATACATTCAACCTATAATTATCATCCGTACGTACTAGAGGTACATATCTTTTAAATACTTACCATACTTCTTAATTTACAATTTATAACTCTATATCCTATTTCCCGAGTATTATTCTCTACCCGAAGGGCCCTAGTTACCCCTTACATTATTTCAGTAGTTAATATACTCATACTGTACTGATCTAAGTCATAAGTCATGACTTACCCTTATTGCAATCCAAATTCTAAATTCCCAATACATTTCTCAATCGTTTAATCATCGTCGGTTAACATCTCAAGTTTACCCTCACTAAAGTTCAACCAAGCCTCAACAATATACATATTGACCTCCTCTAAGTCATTATTTACTTACAAAATTATCCCCCCGAGTTTCCCCTAATTCACTTCATGAGGAAATTACAACAAAAGAGAAAAACTTCAAATCTGGCCAACTGAATCAATTCGGCCTTAGTCCGAATGATTCGCCCACCGAATCGATTCTCTACAAGAAGATCTTCTTCTTCCTTACACATTTACAATTTTTCACCATTCCAACTTTATCAATTATTCATGAAACTTAACTATTCTCAAACCAACATCACTAAACATTATGTGACACCCCGACTAATTAAATACCGGGTAGCTACTCCTTTATTAAATCAATACAAAATGTCAAGTTGGTTCAGTTAATAGCATCACTATCGAAAACATTTTAAAGATTACTAACTACCTAGTATTTAAAAAGTAAGTTGCCAAATTTTAAGTTAAGTCTGATTAACATGCAGTAAAAAAAATATAATGAAAGAATAACAACCATTCACCATAATGAAGTAATGAATAACCAACAACGTAATTATAAGTCCGGAGGAAAACTCCTCACAACAATCCCACAACTGAAAAATAATACTACAAGTCTGAATCCTGAATAATTACATGCCAAAAGTTTGAATAACTGAAATAAATGAAATGTCTCTAATAGGAATGAGCGACATGCCCTACAACTGATAACTGCTGAATATAGAGTCAAAGTAGATGAAGCGTCTACAAGCAAAGTCCTGTAACTTCCACAAACAGCTACAGCTCGTCACCTGAATGAGGATCCTAAGCATGGTGTCCTTGTGGCTGGGCACCTAAAATGGTTTTTACAAAAATAGATTTGAAAGCAAATGGGTCAGAGCCCGAAAGTGGAAAACATTTTGAAAACAGTAAGTGTTTTAATAACATTAAAACATTAAATTCAAAATACATGTTAGGACGTGCACTCACATGAAATTCTCACCTCTCGACTACGTGTGCACTCCTAACGTACCGTACCCATCTATAAGACATCCATATCTAACCAAACCGTTATAAGTTCTACCCCTTATTACTCGATTCCCATAATACATTCTAGCGTTATCAAATAAATAGAGGGCTTTACTTAAACTCAGATTCTCAATATATAATACATTTCACTATCGGTTAACCCGTTATGTTTTCTCAAAACAACACCATAATTTTTCACAATATTAACATGAAAGTTCCCATTAATTAAGAGTATATTATTCCCGTCATAAATATACAATAGAATACAAGCACCCCGAGAACTAGCTGCGGTGCACACATACTCTGCTATCCATCCCAGTACATCACGTACATAAGGATCACATATTCCGAATCTCTCAGGAATAGTTCTCAGATAAGAACATCACAAATTATGGAGGCGAACACAGTCACATCACATGGGTCACGCACATACCTGCGCTCCCACGATCAGCAGACTTATTAACATCCCAATAAGTCCTTCTCTGACCTATGTTCATCGAGGTAACCAATCTAAATCCGGGCAACACAAGGATTAGAAGGACCTAAGCGAACGCAAACCTCCCGTGATAGCAAGTATGGTAGCTATGTTATACACATAGAATCAATACATATACTAAGTATTCACACATCTTAGTAATCACCATAATATATTGATGGTATACTTCTCATTCTCGTACCGACATATAATACTACACAATTTATATGTTCTAGGTTAATATAATAAATTAGGCCGTCAATCGTTCTTGCATCGTAATAGACACTCACGTCCTACTTCATATTTTCCCTTAGGTTCAAACTACACTTCTAGGTTTGACTCCTCATTATATACCAAACATCCCAAATATATCAATTACTCATCAAGGGAAGGTTATCTCTACGTATACACAAGGTTACGGGACACTCGGGATCAAAACAGGCTAAAAAGCCTAAACTGTCAACTCGTTCGAAGTCTCGTTCGAACGAGGCGGTTCGAACGAGAGTTCGTTCGAACGAACTGGGCCTTCTAATGAGATCTCGTTCGAACGAAAGTCTTCAAACGAACATCCCTCTCGTTAGAACCCAAACTGTCAACTCGTTAGAAGCTCGTTCGAACAACCTGGGCAGGTCTTCTAATGAGTGTCCAGATTCGAGCCCAGAAATTTCTATCTCGTTTTTCCCAATTCTCTTCACCTCTAATCTCACCTAAATGTCATCCCAACAATGTTTTAAGCTACTTAATCCTTCCTAAACATGTTTCAACCGTATTACAACATTTATATGGGTTCAAATCACCCTAAACTGTATCAAATTATCAAATCTCCAACATTTATTTTTCAAATCTCAAGAACATGAACCCTAAAACTTATAAATCATCAATGGGCCTAATTAAATCCATTTTTGTTTCTTCCAAATTATAATATCATCAGAATAATCATCTACATATAAATCTACATGCGATTCCTCATCAAAAATGTAAATTCTACTTCCAATTTTAATGGGTTCTTCATTAACTCCCAAGAACATACAATTTAATTTGATTTTCTACTCATGGAAGAAGCATTCTCTATAAAAACGAAATTAAATCACTTGCCTTAAGGGTAACTCTGGATTTGATGACGAATCTGATAAATGGTTCTCTCTCTCCTCTGCAGAATTCCTCCTCTCTATCTCTCTCCAAGCTTTCTTCTCAAGGTGTTAATGGAGGTGAGGTTGGTTTTGCCAAGTTATAACCTCTCCCGTAGCCCACTTCCTAAATTGGGGTTGTAAATGGCTTAGTGGGTTAATAATAAGTCAGATTTTAACTCTAATTTTCGTAGGTTTTAATTACCCAATTTCTGAAATTATCAAAATGCCCTTATAAGTTACCGGTATGTCCCAATAATGCCCCGGGACCCAAACTTAACCCCCGGCTAGTGTTTTCTGACTATTTCGACCCTTGCGGACGCGTTGGCGCACTCAAAACGACCATACGGTTAATAGAAATAAAATTCACTTTTTAATTCAAATAATTATATTCCGGACGCGACTGTCACACGCGTCTCAACAAAATTTCTAAATTGCCGTATTTCAATCTCACGACAAATTTCATACTTCAATATTCATATATAATCATATCCGCACATTATATTCAAATACCAACTCGCATCTCGCTAGTACTTTAATCCGGATTAATTTCCAATTAATACGCATTTAATTTAATTAATCCCATAAATAAATATCACAAAAATACGGGGTATTACACATTATATAAGTGTATAGTAATGATTTCCAATGTGATTCTAACACTAATCATCACAGATTCATTCCAAGAACCAATTCTCTTTAAGAATCCATAAGACCATAGTTTTTATTTTTCTTCATTCATAATCAATCACAAACCCAAATATCTTTCTTGTTATTAATTCAATCAAATCTGATTTTGTATTACCCACATACATAGGTTCATTCTACATGCAATCATATACCAATTCATGGATTTTAACCCTAAAAAAACCCCAAGAACATCAACTTTCATCAATTATAAAACCCCTACACTACATGGGTATTATAACCTTTTAGAAATATGCAAGATAAACACTTGCCTTGAGATTTTAGGTCTTATTTATGCAGAAATATGGTAGACTTGTCTTCCTCTCCTTCTGATCTAAACTCCAGTGGTAGTTGTGGTGAAAAATATGGTGTGGGGAGCCTTGGAATCCTTCATTTTACACATGTAATGGCCTCTCTCTATTTTTGTAACTGATAATCCAAGCACCCTCAACCCACATGCTGATATGAACTTATTAAATTCATAGGTCCCTTTAATCTAAAAAGCCAAAAGACCAAAATACCCACCGCAGGTGGTAGTTTGGCTTAAAAATGCCCCGGGACCAAATCCAAACCCCTGAGTACACTTTTCTAACTATATCGACTCTTCCGAACACACTGGCGTAATAAAAATGACCATTTGGATGACCCACAAATAAATCACATTTTATCTCATGACTTTAAGTCCCAACACGACTGACACGCGCGTCCCGACTAAATTACCATAACTGTCGTATTTCTCACTCACGAAAATCATAATGCATTCTTACTAATTTATTACTCGTACACTAAGTAATACTCAAAATAACTAATAAAAATAAATATTAACCCTTGTCTCGCTAATTAATATTTATTTTAATCCGGATTAATCCCCACTTTAATATAATTCACCCTCATATAAAAATCATTAAAAATACGGGGTGTTATATACTTCCCCCCTTACAAAGGAATTTCATCCTCAAAATTAGGATAAGCTCAGTAGTAACAGTTTCAGATACTTCCTTGCACGGTATCCGCATCTTTTTAAAATTGGAAACATTACGCTGGCCTCGGTACCCTGTCACTAATTATACATTTTAGTCCGATGGTCTATAGTTTACCATTCAATCTGGTGTTCAATCCGACCTAATCTCTTTACTTCGACGTACTCATTCATTTACCTTAACGTTTCACCTTGAAACCTGCAAAACTTGTTACCTGTGACAACCCGTATATGATTATGATAAATTATATTTAACTCATAATTATCATATGTGATATGAATAATGTGTTATTAGTATATCTAATGTTAAGTGATTATGGTTAGTATAATTCTACTTTCATAAATCATGAATTGTCGAATTATTTACGAACACAAGATTTGGTTATTTTCGATAGAAATGTTCCTGTTTAAGACTAGTTTTGACCCTTGTAAAATTACAATTGACTTGAGGTGAAAACTACATAGTTGTAGATATGTGAGTTAGGGTTGTAACACAATAAACGGTACATCAAACGGATGTTCGAGTAAGAAGTTAGGTCGAAATTACGAGAAGGGGCGAATCTGTCAATTCCCTTAAGTGGTAAGTTGTCTTTTATTAAACCAAATGTTTTAATTTGATTGGATGGATTGGGAGGCAGCCTTTGCCGACTTAAAACTCTCCCTTAACCTTATTTCTTCAGCAAATAAGTCCCTAGGTTCAGTTTGAGGTGATATTAGCTTGAGGAAGGAGAGGTAGAAGTTAAGGAAGAAAGGGTTACAAGGAAAATCTAGGAATACAATTCCAAGAAAATCCTTAAGGTGTTTCCAAGGTAATATTATGTGTTAATATTGTTTTAATCTTATATTATACTTATTTCAAAGTATATAAATCGTGAATTATTGATCCAAATTCCATCCTCCCTTGTGATAATATGTATTGGTTCATATGTGAGATAAGTGGTGTTATAGGTCATATTGCTTTTTACTAAAACCCTTGGTATTCAAACTTGCATATATCTTTGTGTGACTACTGGAATTCATAAATTACAATTGGATATGAAAATATATTCATATATTCATATCATATTCGAAAATTAGAATTTAACTCCTTATGGTTAGACCTTAGTGATAGTTGCAAGTTGGTATATAGTTGTTGTTTGTATATTTCATTTCAGTATGCCCTAACATTGGTCAAGCTTTTGAGATAGTAAATGAAGTCCACATATTATGAAATTTTAATTATGTACTATTCAGTATGTCTACTGAAAGTGTGTCGAAAATCATGGAAAGTTATGCTGTAGAAAAATTATGAAAATTCTTGGAAGTCAAAGGAACAATAGAGGAGTTTGTAGGACAGATTTCTTGTGTTGTAAAGAAAAGGCCATAACTTTCCCTAGGAAGCTTGAAAAATTACACCGTCACTTGGAACGGAAAGTATATTCAGATGTGTTTCCATATTGATAATCTTGAACACCTGTATGTGTACTATTTATGAATATGGGATGGTTAAGTATGGAGGACAATGATTTGACGCCATATTGGATACCCCATGACAGAATGTTTGTATCTACTCCTTCCCAAGGGTATTTGGAGTACATGTTTCACGTGTATATATATTCAGAAGTATAATTTTATGTTTACTTGAGTTTATTTATAAATTCCTTACGAGGTAGTTTCTAGGGTTGAATGTTCATGACCTTATCAACATATATACCATCGTTTCATCTTTACATATGTTTCATCAAATATGACTTGAGTAGAATCATATTGTGGTTTTGTACTTATTTAAAGTTACATAATCATATTAAGATAATACTTATGATTGAGTTTAAATATTGATTTAGTTGGATTAACAGGTGTAAGGTCAAATCAACCAAGTTCAGCTCCACCCGAGGGAAACGTGAATACATAGTTGACAACACAAGGTGAGTGTACTTACTGAGTTGATTTTGGATATGACATATATATAGCATATGTTGAGATGATATGGCTTATTTAAAAGTCATGAGATTTTGATATGTTATAATTTATTTAAAAGCCAAGAGATGTTGAGATGTTTTGGCTTATTTGAAACCCAAGAGATGTTGAGATGCTATGGCTTTATAAAAGTCAGGATATGTTGAGATGCTATGCAATTCAGGAGATGTTAGGTTTTTAAAACCTATGGATATGATCATTGCCTACGGGTAGGAGATGTGGGGTTTATTAACTCCGGATATGTATATGGCCTAATTTGGCACAGAGATGTATATATTATTATGTTGATATGTTAATATAGTAGTTTTACTATAGATTGTTGTAGTACATTCACTGAGTTTTTAAACTCATGGTTTTATATGTTTACATTTTCAGGTTTTCCAGCTGCCACTGCCAGGTCTAGGAGGTTGAGTACATAGAAGTAGGGTTTTGTTAGTTTGTTTTATAAAATGCACTAGTTGTAATTAAGTTAAATGATATGTGAGTTATGTTGAAATTATGTCTCCTTAAAATGATTGGATTTTTTTTAATATTCCGCATTTTAACCTTGAAGTCGTTTAAATTTGTATTTCCTAAATAATAAATAAATTATAATTGTGGTTTGTAAAGTATCTAGTTAATTATATCCTAATGGGGTTAGGGTGTGACATTACCCTTCTCCCAAGAATATTCCAACACGATTGGGATGACATTCTAACATCTATACCATTTACTATCGTGGGAATGGTCCCCTCCTACCTAGGTTCCCACTTCCCCTTTTTAAATTATATACTCACTTCGTGGAAGATATATGCAATCATACCCGACTACTCACATCAGACTTTTATATCTGCAGATGGTTATTACGTAACTCTCGTCATATTAGTCCTATGTACATAGTTTCTCCTGATTATCCTTGAAAATCTAAAATATATATTCCCTGTACTTTTCAACACTATAATCACCCATTTCCATCTACTCTTCGATTCTGGCGACACGCCTTGCTCACAATGCAACTACATTCTCTTTATCTCACTCTAGTTCTTCCTTTAATTTACCCTTGCATCTACATTTATTTCATATGTTTCCACATCTTATCCTCGTGAATTATACTGATAATCTCAATTAACTAAGGTGATCATACACCTTATGTCCTATGCATTTCTGCACAAATCAATTGAACGTAATATACTGGTTTTAAATTAATACTTGTATATTAGGCATGACTATATAATAAGGTTACACTCAACCACCCTACGGTTCACAACTTAATTATTCTCACATCAATATCACATGGATCTAATGGTCTTAAATCGTAATATAACTATCATTTCTAAGTTATAACTACACACACGTATAATAACTAAGGTGCTAAACCTGTGTCCTAAGTGACAAACCTTTATCATCTCCCGACGTTTGTTATATTTAATGCGTGCGATGTGTCAAAAAGTGAAATCCAAATAAGTAATCCCCCGATACAGTAATAACTAACATTGTGAGTGGCCAAGATCCGTTTGGCCTTCAGCACATAATCTGTACCCCCAACTTACTATTTCCTAACATAAAAGTCTACTGGACCACTCTCATGTCACTAAATATGATATACAAAACGACGCTCTTACTATTACTGAGTCCTTGGCACTAAATCAATAACGAGCTAAATCTCTCTACTCAATAATAAACCAATATACCCTGAATCGCATCAGTAAACGTCCTTATTCACCGAGATCAAATATAACAAGACAACATACTCATCGAAGTCTAAGATACAATCAACCCTCTTTCAGGTGATGCGTCACAAAAATAATATATCTCACCTTGGAATAATGAGCACGATAGTCTTATCTCACAATCTACTATCGCTAAAATGCTCGGTATCTAGTCACTACACATGATCACAATACATTATACTTTCCTAACTCTCAAAAGTAGCAAATCATAACATAAATTTCTTTTTAGTCCCCACATCATCTCCCCTATAGGTGACACCGAAGGGCCCCGCTACCCAGTGGTTAATATACCCATAATAAGGCTGATACCGCCAATGCACTCACTAATTCCAACTTATACTTGAATTTAAGTGTTAAATAATCATATATGGTGACACACCCATGTCACCCTAACTTATCCTATGCTCATCAGAATAAGAATTTTTTTTAATCTCCATTCTCCATCTACCTTGCCTGGTCAACCGGTTCTAGAGCATAACTCTCACGCCGGAACTGACCTAAGATATGTTGTGATGGTTGCATATCCGAGATCTCATCCTTTAGTTTTCCCTACCTCTATTTGGTCAATCATTCTTCCTATGTCCCATACCTCCATAATCATAATAACTTCCATAAAAACTCTTTTACTTCTGGTTCAAGCCCTACTGGCCTCTCCCGCCATTCCCTTAGCCCTAGAGGCCCTGAGGAATGGAATGTTGCGGCTGTTTATAAGGACCCTGCTGGTCTTGCCTGATATCACCACTCTTGGGTTGGTAACCTTCAGACTTAAATCTCTTAGTCCTATTCCCCTGGGGAAGTCTATCTTTTGCAGATGTTGTTATGCCCCACTGTGAACATTCCCATCTACCTTCCCAATCTGACTAATCTCACTTTCTCGCTATGAACATGTTAAATATTGGTGGCCCTACTATCACAAATTGGGAAGCCTTCTGTGCCATCCCCTATCCCTGGACCCACTGGCTATGTCGAGGTGTTGTTCTCTCAGACCTAGTAGTCTTGACCCCAATTACTATCCCTATTGTCCCTTTGGCTCCGCTTTCCCTATAAAACTCGATGTTGGCCCTGATCGCCCTGGCTGAATCCTCATAACTTAGTAGGACTTCCTTTGATCTCAGTCATTTTAATGGGTCCCCTACTGGGTATACCCTCATATGGTGTTTCACTAGCACCGTTTGATCTAATATTGTTGTTCAGCTAGATTCTCCAACCCTATTGGATCCCTTCTCATTGAAGCAGTGATATAAACTTATAAACATACGACCTTGATGACATTGACACTAGTCATCCTAGCTGAATTTTCCATCCACGATTGTGTATTCTACCCACTAGCCCATTATCGACATACAAACCCTTTTTATTCTCCGTATCCTCATCATCGGGTATACATTTTTGTAAACAAGTCAACTTCTCTCTCATGACCAGTATTTATTTGGACCACTTGTGATAAGTTTCAAAACTCCATTCGCATATCTGTCCAAACCACTTCTCTTACGGTCAAACTGCACCCAAATTTCTAATTATTAATGTATCTCTCCATGGTTTTGGTGACTGACTCCCATCATTAAAACTCTACTCTTATGAGAAAAAATAATTTTGCCTAAGATTTAATCCTGGGTGTCGCTGCACTCCACCCTAAAAATTGCCTTTGGATTATTTCCTTCCATTATCCTATCACACTTCCTCTCTTCCACGAATCCTTATAGATCGCTCTTAGAAAGAGTTCCTCTGACTCCCCCTACCTACTACTCTGGGTGGGTTTAAATTTTTACCACCGTCATCTACGATAGTTCTTGAGGAAGATACCCCTCCCGAGTAATTATCTTATTGTCATCTGTTTCAACAATAATCATGGTGACTTCTATCATGATCACCATCCCCAAAATATTCTATGGCTTCTTCTGAGTCTCTCGTCTTGTAGTCCTTTTAACGACCCTCGGTAACCCAACGAAACTCGTATATGAATCACATCAACTATACTTAGTAGCCGAAGAATGCAAGTCGCATACATAGAGGAATACAACAATCCTATAATAAGGCTCTATACCAAAGAACGCTACGCTAAAATTGTAGTAATCCGTAAAGATCCTATAGACACTAGATACTAATGCTCTGATACCATCCGTGACACTCCACCTATTTAAATACCGGGTGACGAGTTATTTATAGAAATAAAAGATGAATCTAATTTATTTCATTCTTATCATCACCGTCAAAACCTTTTTAAATTACTAATAACCTAAGTTTTAAATAAATCGGTGCCAAATTTGATCTTTCATTAACCCATCAACGTGTAAATAAAGACAACAACCAAACCATCCATCTGATAATTAAAATATGAATCCATTCCAAGATAAATAACAAAATAAAAAAATTTGAATAAGCCATCGATTCTTAATACAAAATCCAACTATGAGTCTATGAAATAAAACTGAATCTAATAATACATAGTCTGATACAATTGAACAAATGAAATACCTGAAAGGGTGACATGCCCAAATGAAATAACTAAAACTACATCCTACTCTAGGATTCAAGTGACTGAAGTATCTAATCCAAATCCTGCAAGCATCCACAAGTGTTGCAGCTATGCATCCCTAGAACAGATCATCAAGTTTGGAGTCCCTGTGGCTGGACACCTAAAAGGTTTTGAAAATATTTTTCATAGGGGTCAGAGCCCAAGAAAACCTTTTAAAAATATTTTCAAGCTTTTAAATCACAATTTAAAGGCAGTTATTGATTACTTATATTCGTCTGCGTTCACTCTCTTGAGTTCCTCACCCCTCATCTAAAGTTCACACCTAATGTCTCCTACTTATCCCGCCTAGTTATGATATCTAGCCTACCTAGACCTGATAAGTATCTACCTAACCATTAATAATTTTAGCTTACCCATAGTAGCAATACAGTACGCTACAGTATACCCTTAATTATCATTAAGTCCTTAGTTAAGTTTCTTTTTAACTCTCCTGTACCGCCCATACAGTACCCTATCTTAACACTAATAATTAACCTGTATCGTATGTTATTATTAACCATAATCAACATTTTATGTGTGTTATCATTAAACCATTTTATTAAGTTTCTCCACTTAAATCATCTTTAGATGTAAGCTATTTAACTTTACTAACATCACACACTAAGTAGATTAAGCATTATTTTAGATTTATGCATTTTTAGTCTTCAACTATTGCACATAAGTAGGATAAATCCCCCAAGTATATATATATATATATATATATATATATATATATATATATATATATATATATATATATATATATAAGGATTAATGGTGTTGACACTATTCCATAAGATGATAACTTAATTAAGGGTTAGTATTGAGCCATCAAGGCAAAAAATTAAGGTTGGGATTATTTTTGTACATTTTACTTATTTGACCCTTCACTTTTTATTTCTCCTTGGTTTCTCTATTATACTTTATTTCAAAACAAAGGCTAAATTAGTGCAAGCACATATTTAATGTGTTCAAAGAGAAAATGGCACGATGTATGATGACTCATGAGTTTTCCTTTCTCTCTCTTACTTTAATTTGAAAACACCACTCCTAATGTCACACCCTCTTCTTTCACATGCTCCTCTCAGACTGAAACAAAAATCTCATCGGGTTTGCTACTTAACTTCATCAATAACCACCATCAATCAACAAAAATCCTCACTTAGTTCATATTCGGTTTGTTCAAATAATAATCTTCAGAGCTTCTAGCACCCACACCCTGGTAAGAGATTTTTTTCTTTGTAAATAAGGGTTTTGGTATTTTTTTCTTTTTCTTTGCTCCACGTTGCTTCCGATTTTGGATCCAATAGATCTAACAGGTACTTCCGATATTTTATTTATTTATTTTGGATCTCAGATCGTGAGTCGATAGTAACAATTACCATTCATCCACCAATGTTGTTATCTACGATTGTGAGTTAATGGATCTCAGATCCTGAGTGGATGGTTATGATCATGAGTCAAAGGGACGATTTCGTTACTATATGTGTGTTGGACAGGGCAGAGAGTAACTCTTTCTCTCATTATTTTATCTCAGATCAGAAGTAACTCTATCATAATTTCATCTCTCACTCTTTCTCTATTAATCCTTTGTTTATTTGATTTCAGGGCTTGTGAAGGGGTTTTATGGTATGGAAATTGAAGATAATCACCGTTAATTACTATTGAACATTTTATTTGTTTTAAAGTTGTGAAATTAGGGATTTTAGATCCCACATTCGGCTAATTAATTCTTAGTTTTGGGGTTCAAAATTGGGGGTTTTATGTTCAACATGTGAGCATCCGATATGATATATCCCTCCCTACCTCTGTTTCCCCCTTTTAACACTTGATCTGCCTTCATTTTATGAAGAACAACAACAATTCTTTATTATAACACGTTCTTTTCTTTTACGTGGTGAACTAATTTTTAATTTTTATTTCTTTTTGTTAAACTAACTATTATTTTTAATAGAAATTTTGAAACCCCGTGATATTATATTTTTGGTATGTTTGTATATACTAATATTTATTATGCATTTAGATTTTTTGTACTATGTTTTTACTGGTTGCTTAGGTCTGGGGTTGTAAACAATGGTTGAGATTGTTGTATTAGCTCAGGTCTTACTAGCCCATCCCGTGTTCTTAATGTATCCATTTTTTCTAGCCTCCTTTTTTTGGTATATTATATAAACTTTATAATTTACAAAGTATGTTGAAGGTGATATTTTGAAAGAAATTAATGAGATATAGTTATATGGTTTGTTCAGTTCTCCTATTCGTACTTCATAATCTCTAGAAGTCTCCTCTGGGCAAGCCACAAATTATTCACAATAGGGGATGTAATTTAATTTTTTAATCATTGTTTTATAAATACTTGCACTATTTACTCATGACCTGCACTATTTACTTTAATCAAAATGTCTCTATTTATTCGGTCTGGATTTCTTTTTCCTTGGATTGATCCTCATACACAAGTAACAAAGGTAGCCACCAATTATCTCTGTCTTCGATATCCTTTCAGCACTGTGAACATAGCACCGAAGAGTTTATTGGCTGTGAGCACATGAGTTCATATTTCTTCGGCATAGCAATGATGACTTTGGATGCGTATTTATGCCTATTTCCAATAACTGGAACTCACCCGCTCATCAGCGTCAACTCCAGTGCCAGTTCATTTGGTGCGGATATATATATATATATATATATATATATATATATATATATATATATATATATATATATATATATATATATATATTGTCTTTATCCCATCATATCATAAACTGAACCATTCCCCATTGATTTCTATTAACTGGGAGAAAGTCGATCAGATCCCGAGTGTGAAGGTACGGAGAACATCGCAGGCAGTTCTCTCTCAATCTCATCTTAACTAATCATACTTCTAAGGTCAAAGGCTTCCTTTGTTTCTATCAGATGAGTTTTAGACCTACTCCATATATATTTTTATATAATGAGTTCTGTTGATTGATTTCAATCTCTAATCTATTTTTTTTTCAATCTAGGGACTTTGGGGGGATGCACATTGATCAGTAAGTCATGGTTTAAGATAATATGGAGATTTTGTGTTAGCAGGTACTTTTTTCACGATGTTCGTTTATTTGTAGAACTTTTTGGAGAGGGTCATTATGTTCCTAAAGTAATAAGTTATCTTCATACATGTGGGCAAGTACATTCCATATAGTTCTTTTTTATTCTGTGAATTTTCATGTGGATCTTTAATTGGCTTCCACATCCATTTTAAGCTAGGTGTTGTCAAAGAGGATATTACATGTTACTAGATTAATGGTTGCGATTAAAAGTAATTGTCTTATTGGTGCTTTCTTTTAATTTTGTTGCTGCAGAATTCTGTTTTTACCCTTTTTATTTTTATTTCTGTATGGTTATAACTTATGATTTTGGGCGTGAATGTCTTAGTGCCCTTGCATTTTTGGTGTCTTTATGTTTTTGGACGTTTAGTTTTGATTATATTTTTGGGATATGATAAAGTTGATTTTTGCTTTGCTAAATAACTCTATTTTTCATTATTATTAGAGCTTGATTTAGGACTCTCATTAGATAACTCTGTATTGCATTATGTTGTAAATAATATGTATTCAACTTTGGCATGCCTACTTTTGGAATATTAATTTGACTAATTGTGCATTGGTGTTGTCACTCTTCATGTAGAAGCAGTTGAAATACGATCCATGTAGAAGCGCTTGAATGTCATATACTTTGTTAGTTTATTCGTTTGTTCTCATTTCATCAAAGTCAAGGAAGCTTCAATGAAACTTCATTTGTTTTCTGAAAGGCATTGCCTAAAATATACCGAGGAAGCGTCAAAGAAACTTCGTATCTCGGTCTCACTTACAAATTCAACATATCACTTCAAAGAAATTGTATCCATGGTATATCATCAAAATGTGTAATAGGTTCAATAACAAAGTCATCAATTTGTATATTGCTATTTCTAGTATATGGTTTAATTCGTTCAAAGTTCACAATTATTCTTATTTTCATCTAGTCAAACAATCAATCAATTTCTATAGTTTTCATATTGGAGGAAATGATAGATGAATTTTATAAGTACCCTGCGATTTTATGCCGAGAAAGATTCATTCATCAAGCTTGATTCAATCAAAATGTATCAATCAATATACACATAGTACTCTGTTTCTATTCTACTAGAGCCAAAGACAAGTTTCATTACTTCATCTTTTGCCCAGATCAAACCTTAATCTATCCCATCCCTGATTTTTCTATCAAACACAAAAGGGATAAAATCACTCAACACCTACTCCTATCATGGTTGGTTGATGGGACATATATAATAGCTGCAATAAGTGATGCCTGCCATAAATCATAGTTGAAACGAGCTAAAGAAGTAGAAGTAAAGGCAAATGCCAAACTAGAGACAGAAAGAGTGTCTAAGCTAAAAATAATTAGAGGGGAGAGATTAGAGGTATTTCAAAAGTATATCATTTTTATGGAATTCTATTTGGGATACTAATGCTTTAAAAAAATTAAATGACAGCAGTTCAAAATATACTGATGAATTAAATGAGCTGATGCAACATTATTTACTGAACGAATTTCAAGATATGTCAAAAGTGTGTTGAAGATGATGATTCACAAGAAACTTCAAGACTAATTGAGCTTGGATTTGTTTCCACCTCAACTCATACTTCACAGTTACCTTACATCATCCCTTGGAGAAATGGTAAATTATATAATCAACACCTTTTGAGTTTGATCTTCTCTTGGTTTATGTATTTTTTAAGATTTTTTCTATTGTGAATGAGGAAAACTTTCTTGATCGTGTTATGTTGTAATGGAGACTTCTTTGGTTTGTAAGGATTTCAACAATTTTTGGTTTATAATCCAATTAATAGCTTAGATGTAGTCTGTAAATATAAGGTTTGGAACACATCTGCCACCTTTACCAATTCTTGACTAGAGCTTCATATGGATATGAAATCCTTATACATATATGGTCAAACATCTTTTGTAGTGTTTAACCTATATAATTGGCTATATTTTGGAAGGAGTGAGGACTTCGTTTCGCTATCTATTGCTTCTTTAATGAATTGAGAATTATAATGGATATTTTTTGTGTCATTTGTTATTTGACTAAAATTTGTTATTTAGTAAGACTTTTAGCACCGAATTTAGCCTAATATGTATTATGATTTTGATATGAGGGTTAATAGGCATCGGCCTGATAAGAAACTAGAAGAGATTACATAACGAGATTGGAGGATTGTGGAGGTTGGGATGAGATTAAATTAAGGTCTGAGATCCTAAAGGTTGCGAAGATAGCTGGGTATAAAACTCCTTACCCTATTCATATGGACTTTGTATGTTATCATCATTGATAATTTTTTGTCCCCTATTTTGGAGCTTTCGGACTATGTTTCGACAAATTTTTAAGTTTTTCTTCTTAATGTTCTATAACCAAACTATTGCAGAGTAGGGAAATTCTTATTGTTATAGTTGATTTCCAATTTGTATAATTTAGAGTTCTATTATGGATGCACATGCTTTTTTTAAAATCCCCCATAGATGTGTTCACTCCGATAATTTCCACTAATGTTTGTGCCTCGACTGCAATTTATTAAGAGATTCATACTATTTTTGGTGATTTCTTTTAGTTTTGTTGACTTGATCTATATGTTTATGATGCAGATGTCGGGAGGAGAGACCCCATGAATGGTCGTGGTGGTGCATTTTTCTAGCTCCCATTAAAATTTATCTATCTCCAAAGACAAGTTAGTTAGCGAAGTCATCAAAATGCAATTCCATTATGTGAATTATGTTCAAATACTTTTTTCTTAATTTTTGTTTTGGTAGTGTTGATATTATGGGGATACTCGTACATTGAAGTCACATGTGAACTCTTAAAAATTGAATCAAATGTAAGTAACATTTATTTGTTTGACAAATTCCATGGAGTAGTGTATGGTTGACACTGTATATTGTTGGTAACATTATGGTATTATGCTTGATGGGAATAAAGAGCAAGGTTTTATACTATCAATCTTCACGTCTACTTTTGTACTGTATTTTAATTGGCTATTATTTTGTACAAAATGATGTTTCATAGTCATGATATGCAGTGTCTAATACACAAAATATTTAGGCGTGATACATTAGCGAGTCTTAGGTATGGTATACAAGCATACTTGGAAGAAAGTTAGAAGAAAATATATCAGCGTGTCTTAGGCATGGTCTATTAGCGTGTCCTAATCATGGAAATGTGATACAAACATACTTAGAAGAAAGTTATGTCCGTGTCCATGCCACAGGTTGTTGGAGTATTTTTTATGTCTTAAACAGGGTGGAAACGTCTATAACGAATGGAACTATGCCAAATTTTTAAATATTATTTACAATTATTTGTGTTATATAAAAAATCTTTTTAACTTAAATTATATTTGAAGTGTTTCTAATATCTTAAATAGGGTGGATATTCCGATAAAAAGAGGAAATTTTGTCCAAAATTTATAAATTGTTTACAATTATTTGTGTTTTACAAAAATATAGCTTAAATTATACACGATTCAATGCTTTGGAAAGTTTTCTCTGTGCCTTCAGGCACGGGAATTCCGCTAGTGTGTGTGTGTGTGTATATATATATATATATATATATATATATATATATGTGTGTGTGTGTGTGTGTGTGTGTGTGTGTGTGTGTGTGTGCATGTGCGTGTGTGTGTGTGTGTGTGTGTTTACTCCATCTCACAGACTGGCAACCATGATGCAAACTTGCATACTATTCTGTCAAGTCCATTTACTTCTCGTACTACATCAAGGACTATCGGTTTAGAATGTCTCCTCGAACCATAAATAAAGTAATATACAGTGGAGGCGAACATAATTCTAACCCTTTGGACTACCTACACACCAAACACACTAAAATGACCGGTCACACTATTATACACAAATGTAGTGTTCAAACCTAAGTTCTATGTTCTGGGGCACAAGTATGTAAGGACATATTTTGCATAGTCCATTTTACATTGAGTATGTCGTTTATCGTTACACCCGTCGAAAGAAAGTTCAAGTTCAGATGCTCGATAAGACGGATCTGAATAACAACATTCTTCAACAACAAGCCTTTGCAAGATTGATTTTGGTAAGGTTGTTTTTAAAGTTCATTAATGTTTAATTTAAGTATTGGGATATTTTTTCTAAAATGTTTTAACAAGTTGAGTCATTTTTTCTAAGGCAAAATTATTTATTCAAGACCTGTAGGCAGAGATTTAAAATAATTATTTTTGATGCTTCAGTCATTCAAACGACAAGCGGATGTCGTTAGAATGACTAGGTTAAGTCATTCAAACGACTTACTCAACGACATTAGATGTTGCTTGAAAGGTCGTTCGAATGGTTGCTTGAAGCATGCATCTAAGAAAGGCATACTGTTTTTTATTTTCTTTTGGTCGTTCATTCCTGGATCTAATGACATGAAATGTTGTTCAAATGACCTGGATATGCCATTCAAATGATCTGCAGATGTCGTTCGAATGACCCGCCAAATCAAGGTTTTTATAAATACTTACTTCATAAATCTTTTTAATTTAAGACTTTGACATAAATGAAACTGCAATTTACAGAATTCTTAGTCTTCACTTTTAGGTTTCAAAACCTTTGGTTTTTGATTCACCAATCATCCCAAATACTTTAGTGAATCATTTGTGAGCCCAAGATTCAACCTTGTTGAAGTTTCTCTTGTAGAGACTACATCTCTACTGCTAATTTGGTATTTGTTGAGGGAAATGCTGGTTGATGGTTTCAATCACTTGGGAAGAGTTGAGGGTGTTCCTTACTGGACACAAATCTAAGGTTCTTGTGGGCTCTTGAGGGAGTTCATTGCTTATTTTGAGGTTGCGGCCTATGTGAGTTCTCCTCGGTAAATTCATTGCGAATTTCATCGTATATTTTATAAGTTGCAATTTACTATTCATAATGAAATAAAAGGTTTTCCCCTTTCAGCGGATTTTTCCTGAAATTAGCATGTCCAGTAATTTGTGATTGTTTTATGATGGCATGATTAATTTATTCACCTAGATGCATGTTTTATGGTTTACTAAATTAGAATAAAAAATTGGCATCTAATTAAATAACTATTAATTGAAAATTTGTGAATCTATAAAGAATCGATATCACACGACATTCTCAAATTGGTATTAGAGCGGGTTTCACTAAATTATCTTGAGATCCTTTTTTCGCAAAATTGTGGATATCGATTTAAAAAAAATCTTATTTTGAAAATTTTCGTAATTTTTCCGATGGATAACTTGTATAATCGGTTGTCAGTTTTTGACAGGACTAATTACGCCGATTGAAAAGCCCACATGAAATCTTCCTGAAAAGGAATCGATGAACGGATATAGGTTGCTCCTGAAAGAGGGTGGACTCCTCTCACTGCCACCGTTAATAATGTCACAAATATTAAACCGATGTTTCACTGGATTGAGGATGAATTTAAATGGAGCACGTATAATTCTCATGAGCTAAGTGCAATTTCGGGAGCCGTCACACCTGACGAGTTCCGACGCATCATGACGTTCACTTCATCAAAAAAAGAACAGGATGTTCTATAACTTACCCATGAAGGCACGAATGCAGTACAAGAGTCTAAATTGCAAAATTTAACTACTCAATTTGAAACAATTACCATGACTGAATTTGAGTGTTTTGATGAGTTTTATGCGTGTCTGTCTGATATTGTCAACACTAGTTTCAATCTTGGTGGACGTATTCCTGATGTACGAAATTCTCTATGTTGAATTCCTTAAAAAATTGAGAAATCAAGACATCCAAACATATGAAATTGACTTGTTTCTTGACACTGTGTAGCATAAGGATAGAGGGATAACATTTAAAGCCTACTCTAGAAAAAGTGAGGAAATGTCCAAGAGAGAGAAGAAATATAAAGTGAAAGTTTGTGAGTCCGAATCCGAGGGAGATTTTTATTTTGATGATGAGTCCATGCTTGCTAAATGTTTTAAAAAGTTTCTCAAATTTTCCAAAGAAAATTCTTCAAATAAAAAGATTTTTGAGAAAAATAAAAAGAAAGAAGAGGCAAAAGAGAGTGGTGAGAAAGATAAAGAGGAAGAGGATAGATGTTTTAAGTGTGAGGGAAAATGGCACAAAGCTTTTGAATGTCCCACTGCGCTAAAGAGAAATGGCAAGAAAATTGTCATTCTATCCACTCTTAGTAATTTGAGGAAGAGGCGAATGATTCCGGGGATGAGTCATATCATGGTATGTGTGTTGCCTTTATGGAAAGTCACATGAGCACACCTAGTTTGTCTCATAATGATGAGGATACTTGTGTACATGAGACCAACGGTGATGATTTGAGTGTTTTGAGTGAGCGTGAGAGCGAGTTTGAGAGTGAGGGTGAAAGTGAACTCCAAAAAGCGTTTTGAGATTTGTACACTGCAACCTTAAAGATGAAGATGTTGAATAAGGGATTAGGTCTTAAGGTGTTATATTTAAAAAGAGAGGTAGATATTTTTAAGGGATTAGAGGCATCGGCGAGTCAACTTGATATGGTGAAGGTTGATTTGAGTGAGAAGTTGATCATCATAGGTCGAAAAAAGAGTGAACTTGAAGCCCGTATGGTCCAACTATAGAGAGATCTTGGCCGAGCTCGGGAGGTAAATGTCACTATAGATGATACACCTAAGAAGGTAGGAAAGATGCTCCTCAGTTCCTCTTTGGGTACTGTTAAGAGACTAGGAATAGGTCATGACGATGCGTCCAGTACCCATGTTTCATCTGAGCCAATTCTCGAGTTTGTTATAGATCCTTATGGCTCTCAGCCCAACACACCTAGGCATCCCATTCGAGATAGGAGAGTGAATCCTAGACGTTTTGAGATAGGTGTTCCTAGTCCCATGTATGTTTTCTCCCATTGTAAGAAGAGAGGACACCTTTGGGAATTCAATTTTAAGTTGTGTAATATGTCACATTGAGTTTTACCACGTGTTTCCACATACACCCACCCACACATGATCCCCCTGGAGATTACATAAGAGACTTTGCACACATTCAAGAGAAAGTTAAGTTTTTGGTAAAAAATTCACATGATTTGATGGATGTTTTTCATAGGTTGTCATCATCCTTGGAAAACTCCTCTACACCTAATGGTTGAGGTTTAGACTTATTTGCTAGCGTAGGATGATTTTCATGATGAAATTTTATGCCTATTCTAGTATGTAACGCTTTCTTAATTATATTTTTCCAATTTGATATATTTTACGAAAACCCCCTTTTTACAAATGTTGATATATCTTTGAAAACCCCAAAAATATGTTTGTTTTTGAAAAATTTAGAAAAATACAAAAAGATATCTTTTTTTTTAGATAAATTTAAAAAAGACAAAAATATTTTATTTTGATAATTTTTTTATAAAAAAGACAAAAAGATTTTGTATTTTGTTTTTCACTGTTTATGGATGGACATTTAGGATGACCAAGTCACAACATCGTTCCATATCCATGTGACTATTCAATAGATTTTTGAGACGCTAAATCATTGTGACACCCCGCTTATTAAAATAAGAGGTGTCCAGCCCGATATTCCAATGACTACAGGAATCATAGATATTCCATTCTTAGCATCACTGTCGTTAAAATAAATATAAGGGATAACCACCAATTATTTTAGAAAACGGATGTCAAATTAATTATGAGTTAAAGAAAATCCTTTAGACAATCTAATTTAAAGAGGTGGTGGATAAAGGAAAAGTAACAATTACATTCATCAACCGTATAATAACCGAATAAGCTGTCGGTTAACAGACCAATACAAGCAGGTTACACCGAGTATTAGCATGAATATCACAATATATTAAACAAGTACAAAACTTGGGCAACACGCCCGAATGTGTAAACTGATCATAGCTAGAGTACAAAAGATCGAAGCGTCTATAAAAATATCCTATAACATCCACAAAATGCTATAGCTCCGTGACACTTGGATGGAAGGGTCATTATGGGTGTCCTAGCGGGGGAGCACCTAGGCGTGAGGAGAATTCCTGCAAACACAAGAGATATAAACGGGTCAGGGTCCGATTTGATATGATCATCATCTGAATAAAATGTATGACAATTATGAATATCAATCATCATGAATAAGCTTTTCTCGCTCTCCACAATTAATAATAATAGTCCTCACCTCTCAATCTAAATTCACAACCTAGGGTAATTTCAATAACAATGATCAGTATTCGTTTATGCAAGAGAATATAATACAATTTCACTTGATAAGATTCCATTTCCATTTAGAACATCATGAGATTGCAAGTCTATTCCTCATTAGGAGCTCATTTCCAAAACAATTAATTTCATAAAAAGTTTCACCACTTATAAAATATAACTTTCATAAGGATTGTTATAATCACAATATATAACTATTCTAAGACCATCCTTCCGGGAGTCACCCCACTGGATGCACCCCTAAATAGCTATCAACTTCTAGGGCCTATCACCAAGACAACCTGGGAATCCTAAATCGCGTGACGTTGGGAAGCGGCCATATACATTTGACAGTGAGTAATAACCATACCCGAAATTACCTTACATCGAAAATAACAACACAATATATAACAACCGGTCCTATGGTCTACGACTATATTCACCGTGCATTCACTAGCCAGGGGACGTCACCTCACATGTGAAACTTCCCTTATGATAGAATTTAGAGAGGTATGTTTATCCAATTTACCATTCACAAAATATGCCAATTTATAGGTGCATTACATTTTATCCGGAGCCATAAGCTTTTCGTGTCATAATTCATAAGCCACACATTTAATATTTCCATATTCATCTCCAAGAAACTTAACGACAAATCTATGAGCCTGTAAGTATGATATTACTTCAACCCAAAACTATAAGTCCACAAATATATTGCTCTATCTCCCTTAGACCCAGACTAGTTTAATATGTAAAAAGAATCCATTACCTTCCTCTAACAACTAACTAAATTAATTCCCGGTCTAAGACCCAACTCTCGTTTCAAGCTTAGGTTTCTAATTACAATAAAATAGCCTCAAATACTCTAGTTTTACTCCATTAAAGAAGGTTCCTAAGTCTAAACCTTAAAAGAAAGGAACTAAAGACAATCTAAATTTTGGGTTGAGAAAAAGAGGATACTGGACTTATCCATTTTTCTTTTTACTCGGATTGGTCCGGTAATTATGCTGTTTGAAGAAACTTTAGAGGCAGGATCGATCCACCTATTGGGATGACCGGATATGTACGGTACCTGGTAGGTCGACCATCACCCATAATTCTTACCACCCGAAACTTCTAACCCTAATTTCTTCCCATAACAGCACCCCATCAACGAACAACCTCACCCTAACATTTTTATGAAACAACATACTAATATACTCAACTCACATTATGGATACATCAAAATCTAAGGGTTAAACACCAAAATTCATCAAAACCCACATTTTTCAATTCTCCAAATACACAACTATCCATACAATTTATCCACAATAAATCGTACATTTTCAAGCTAGAAACATGCCTTAAAGCTGAAATCTTGAATTGTCTTCCGATAGAAACAAATTCAAGCTCCAATCTTCAATTCTCTTCCTTTTTTCTCTCTTTTCTCCACACTTCTCTTTCTATCTCTTTCTCTCTAGGTTTAGGAACACATCATTGATAAATAAAAGGGGTTGGAAGACTTTAATGTTCGTTTAACACTAAGCTCCATCTTTAAATGTTATTACACTATTAAAATGACTCGTAACAACATAATTAAGACAAAACCTGTCAAAAGTGCCCGGAACACAAAAATACAATATGGCACTTATTTTGACTATCTCAATCATTTCAGGACCAACCGCGCCCTCTAAATTGGCATCCGAAATAATAAAAATCATTCCATGTTCAAACATCATTTTAAACCATAAATGTCGTTTAAAGCACAACGACGAAATAAAACATAACATGATTCTATTTACATTCTCTTAACAGTAAATATGCAATATTTAGTAAACATTATCTTTTAAATCACTTAAAATAATATTTACTCCAACTTAGATCATTTTATATAATTACCTCACATGGCAAATCTATATAAAAACAATTACTCAAAAATAAGGTTTATTACATACTCCTCCCCTTATAAGGGAATTTTGCCCTCAAAATTCAAGCGTACCTTGCAAAAAGAGATGTGGATATTTCTCTCGCATGTCGTCCTCACACTCCCACATCGACTCATCGAGATTGTGATGCCCCCATTGGACCCAAACCAAGGGCACCACTCTGAACCTTAGTCTACGCTCCCCATGGTCTAAAATTGCAACTGGTTGTTCCTCGTATGAAATATCGGGCTGCAATTCGATATTATCTAAAGGAATGTTCTAGTAAGCTCCTTCACACCTTTTGCACTTTTTCAAGGATGAAACATGAAACACATCATGAATATGTTGTAAGCGCTCCAACAAGGCGAGTTGGTAAGCTACGCCACCTACTCTTGCAATAACGGGAAAAGGGACTACATAGCGTGGTGCAAGCTTCCCTTTGTTCCCAAATTGTGTTATGCCTTTCATTGGCGACACCCGTACCAAAACTTAATCTCCAACTTTCAATTCCATTTGCCTTCTATTTGCATCATCATAACTCTTTCAACGGTCTTGAGTGACTCGGATGCAGTTGCGAATAAGCTCAATCTTGGAAGAAGTATCTTGGATCATTTCAGGTCCAAGAAACTTATTATCCCCTACTTCCAT
Source organism: Sambucus nigra (assembly GCA_949130495.1). Classification (NCBI taxonomy): domain Eukaryota; kingdom Viridiplantae; phylum Streptophyta; class Magnoliopsida; order Dipsacales; family Adoxaceae; genus Sambucus; species Sambucus nigra. The sequence continues at coordinate 574,843,591 of OX422215.1, read as the reverse complement.
CCAACAAGTAGGTGATCTTCACGGTTGGCCGTATAATTATTCATAGGGTTCCATACCTATAGTGAATTGGTACAAATTATTGTAAGCGAATTCGACCCAAGGAAGATATTATTCCCATCCTCCTTTGTAGTTAAGTACACACATTCTAAGCATGTCCTCCAATATTTGGATGAATCTTTCCGTCTGTCTATCCGTTTGAGGGTGGTAAGAGGTACTCAACTTCAATTATGTTTCCATTGCTTCTTGGAAAATTTGCCAAAAGTGGGAAACAAAAATCTTATCTCGATTAGAGACTATATTAATGGGAAATCCATGAAGTCTCATAATCTCAACAATAAATAGACGGGCATAACGAGTCGTATTCTAATATGTACGTACTGGTAAAAAATGTACCGACTTGGTTAAACGATCAACGATAACCCAAATGGAATCATGACCGCTTTGTGACGTCGACAATCCTGTGATGAAATCCATTGAGATGCTTTCCCACTTCCATATCGGTATTTCTAAGGGTTGTAGCAATCCCGTCGATCGCTGATGATCTATTTTCACCAATTAACAAGTAAGACATTGGGAAACAAATTCAGAGACATCCCGTTTCATACCCACCCACCAATATTGACCGTGCATGTCTTGATACATTTTGTCCCCACCAGGATGTACTGTAAATATGGACCCATGAGATTCTGTCATTATGGCTCGCCACAAATCCCCCCCATCTGGAATAATAAGTCTCCCGTGGAAACATAATCCACCCTCCTACCTTATAGAGTAGGATTTCGCTCCCTCGGTTAGTAATTGGCATATTCGATCCTGACAATATTTGTACCTTCCTTGAGCTTCCACCACTCTTGCCACTATCGTAGGTGTAATGGTTAACACCGACATAAATGCTCTCGCAACAACATCTTCCTGGCTAAGTTCTCCCCATTTAGCCTTCCAAACCCTTGCTAACTCCCCCTCGGGTCTCCGACTTAGTGTATCCAACACTATATTAGCCTTACCCGGGTGATAATGAATATCAAATTGGTAGTCTTTCACAAACCCCAACCACCAACGTTGACGCATAGTCAACTCTTTTCCCGAGAATAAATATTGCAACGATTTGTGGTTCGTGAAAAGACTAAACTTATCTGCTAGGAGGTAATGTCTCCGGATTTTCAGGGAGAATACCACGACAGTAAGTTCCAGATCATGGACTGGATAATTATTTTCATGGGGCTTTAGCTTGAGAGAAGAATAAGCAATAACCCGGTGCTGTTGCTGTAATACACCTCCCAACCCTTGCAAAGATGTGTCAGTAAAGACCAAATTTTCCACCCTCGACCTCGATAACGCAAGTACTGGAGCAGAAGTCAACTTATCTTTCAACTCATCAAAAGTCAGTTGACAAGAATCATCCCAAAAGAACTTAACTCCCTTACGATTTAAATTTATCAAAGGGCTAGCAATTTTTGAAAAACCCTTAATAAATCGGCGGTAATAGCTAGCCCAAACCCAAAAAACTGTGAATCTCTGTAGGTGTCGTGGGCTGACCCCATTTCCTCACCGCAAAAAATTTACTCGGATCTATCAAAATACCCTTGAGCTGTCACAATGTGACCCACAAACTACACTTCATGTATACAAAACCAACATATCTCAAATTTGGCATATAACTGATGATCATGTAGCGTTTGCAGAACCAATCGTAAATGCTTAGCATGATCGGTTTCAGTCTGAGAATAAATTAGTATGTCATCAATAAACACTATAACAAACTGGTCCAGGAAGTCCTGAAACACTATATTCATAAGGTCCATAAAAATGAAGGAGCATTGGTTATCCCAAAAGGCATGACAAAAAATTCATAGGACCCATATCTAGTTAAGAACATAGTTTTGGACACGTCTTGCTCTTGTATCTAGAGCTGGTGATACCCCGTCCTCAAATATATTTTAGAGAAGTACGACATCCCCTTAGTTGATCAAACAAATCATCAATTTGAGGTAGTGGATATTTATTACGGATGGTAACCTTGTTCAATTCCCGATAGTCTACACACAACCGGAGGGAACTATCTCTCTTATTTACAAAAAATATAGGAGAACCCCACGGCGACGTACTACGCCTAATAAACCCCTGCTCTAACAACTTCTGAATCTGCTCTCTTAACTCCCTCATTTCAACAAGAGCCATATGGTACGGAGCCCTAGCAATCGATCGCATTCCCGGTACTAAATCAATTACAAACTCAATCTCCCGACTTGGAGGTAAACCCAGTATCTCCCAAAAAACATCCTCAAAATCTTTCACAACGGGAATCGAATCTATGGAAATGACTATGTCACGAGAAGTCTCCTCCGCAATGCAATACAAATACGTGCTAGAAACTCCCTCAGAAAGAGTCATAGCCATAAGAAACATTTCTTGCCCCGGAATGGAAAAGACTATACTCTTTTCATAACAATTTACTATCGCACGATATTTCACTAGCCAATCCATACCTAAGATAACATCATACCCGACCATATCTAGGACGAGTAAATCGGCCGCAAAACATAAATTACCAAGATTTATTTCTACTCTTTTACACACAAAGAAAATGAGTGAACCATAACCCATAGAGGATTAGACACAAGTAAAGGTACTTTCCGTAGATTTAATTAACTCCGTTGATTGAGCAAAACTTCTAGAAATAAACGAGTGTGTTGCACCCGTATAAAACAACACACGACCCATATGCCCCCTAAATGGGAAACTTACACTCGATAGCTACATGCCCATACTGTAATTGCCCCTGCTGTGGAGGGGCAGCTTGAATAGGTGGTGTTGGAGGCGGTAGATGTGCCTGCTTGTACTGTGGAACTCTAGGCAACTGTCCCCCAATTAACTGAGGACAAGCCATCTTAAAGTGATCCATTTTCGCACATTGGAAGTAATTACCCGCTATATTTTCCTGGTGAAGACCCCTATTATTTTAGAACTACCTCAAACCTTAACTCGAATGGCCTCGACCCCCATTATTACCCCGACCTGTCGAGCCTTGCTGATCCACCTGCTGTTGTTGCTGCTGGGCACCTTGGCCGTGCCTGAAACCGCTACCACTAAAATTAAAGCCCCCAAAAGACTGTCTCTTGGACAAATCCCTTTGCTGGGTGTCCCTTTCCTTCTTCTTACTTCCTAAAGTTTGAGACGAGGGTAGTGCTCCTCCAGCACCATTACCTCCTAGCTTACTAGGTTGCCCTGACACCAAAACCTTCTTACTACCTTGCACATGTAAACGATGATCTTGGCAATGAAACAATACTGCATTCATTACATCACCAAATGATTGTAAAGCCAGATTTCCCAACAAGTGTTACCGTATTCTCCAATGCAAACCTCCAATAAACTTTGAGATCCTCCTCTCCTCCGGAACTACCTCATTCGGCACAAAATTATCCAGACGAGTAAATTCCTACTCATACTCTATCTGAGAACGTTCACCTTGGACTACATCTTGAAGTTTCCTCCTCATCTCCCTTTGAACTGCGGGAGGAAAATACTTTCGGTCGAACAAAACCCAAAAATACGATATAGTCATAGTATCTCTCTGCTCTGGCATGGTCATCGACTCCCACCAGTGTAAGGCTGCTCCAACCATTTTAAAAATAGCAAGGATTTTCTTCCTCTCCTGACTACAGTCTACCATGCGAAGATGACGCAACATGTCCTTCTTCCATTGGTTTGCGACTATTACATCAAAACTACCCTGGAATTCTGGGGATGACCCTTCAAGAAAGATTCTCTGACTTTTTCCCACGGGGAAGGTCCCACATGCTCTTGTACCTCATGAATAATCGGTTATTGGGCTTGAGGAAACTGTTAAGCCATGGCAGTCCTCACAGTATTGATCACCTGGGAGATAATATTAGCTACCTCCGCGCCATTAATAGTTCCTTGTTGTGGCGGTGGAGGTTCTACATTATCTTCTACAACCCTATTTCTCCTCGATGAGCAACCTCTTTTGGGCGGCTTCTGAAATGACGAAACAACTAAATCAGAATACAATTTAAAATAATTTATCTTCGCAGGAGATTGCAAGCATATATAAACAAAACAATCCTAACAATAGGGATCTATATAAAAGAACGCTATGGTAGAACGTGATAAGTGTGCATAGATCATATTGACTCTAGAACCTGAGGTTCTGATACCATCTGTGACACCCGACTTATTAAAATATGAGGTGGCCAACCCGATATTCCAGTTAATATAGGAATCATAGATGGTCCATTCTTAACATCATTGTCGTTAAAATAAATATACGAGATAACCACAATTATTTTAGAAAACGGATGTCAAATTAATTGCGAGTTTAAAGAATATCCATTAGACAATCCAATTTAAAGAGGCGGTGGATAAAATACAAGTAACAATTACATTCATTCACCATATAATAACCGAATAAGTTGTCGGTTAACAGACCAATACAAGCAGGTTACACCGAGTATTAACATGAATATCACAATATATTAAATAAGTACAAAAGTTGGGCAACACAACGGAATGTGTAAACTGATCATAGCTAGAGTGCAAAAGATCCAAAGCGTCTATAAAAAAATATCCTATAACATTCAAAAAATGCTATAGCTCCGTGACACTTGGACGAAAGGGTCATTATGGGCGTCCTAGCAGCGGAGCACCTGGGAGTGAGGAGAATGCATGCAAAAACAAGAGATATAAACAGGTCAGGGCCCGATTTGATATGATCATCATGTGAATAAAATGCATGACGGTTACGAATATCAATCACCATGAATAAACTTTTCTCGCTCTCCATAATTAATAATAATAGTCATCACCTCTCAATCTAAATTCACAACCTAGCGTAATTTCAATAACAATGACGAGTATTCATTTATACAAGAGAATATAATACAATTTAACTTGATAAGATTCCATTTCAATTTAGAACATCATGACATTGCAAGTCTATTCCTCATTAGGAGCTCATTTCCAAAACAATTAATTTCATAAAATGTTTCACCACTTATAAAATATAACTTTCATAAGGATTTTTATAATCACTATATATAAAGATTCTAAGACCATCCTTCCGGGAGTCACCCCACTGGATGCGCCCCTTAATAGCTATAATCTTCCATAGCCTATCACCAAGACAACCTGGGCATCCTAAATCATGTGATATTGGGAAGCGGCCATATACCTTCGACAGTGAGTCATAACCATACCTGGAATTACCTCACTTCGAAAATAACAACACAATATATAACAACCGGTCCTATGGCCGAGGACTATATTCACCCTGCATTCACTAGCCAGGGGACTTCACCTCATGCGCGTAACTTCCCTTATGACAGCATTTAGAGAGGTATGTTTATCCAATTTACCATTCACAAAATATGCCAATTCATAAGGTGCATTACATTTTATCCGGAGCCATAAGCTTTTCGTGTCATAATTCATAAGCCACACGTTTAATATTTCCATATTCGTCTCCAAGAAACTTAAGGACAAATCTATGAGCCCGTAAGTATGATATTACTTCAACCCAAAACTAGAAGTCCACAAATATATCACTCTATCTCCCCTAGACCTAGACTAGTTCAATATGTAAAAATAATCCCTTACCTTCCTCTAACAAATAACTAAATTAATTCCCAGTCTAAGCCCCAACTCTCGTTTCTAGCTTAGGTTTCTAATTACCATAAAGTAGACTCAAATACTCTACTTTTACTTCATTCAAGAAGGTTCCTAAGTCTAAACCTTAAAAGAAAGGAACTAAAGACAATCTAAATTTTAGGTTGAGAAAAATAGGATACCGGACTGATCCGTTTTTCCTTTTACCCGGATTGGTCCGATAATTATGTTGTTTGCAGAAACTTTAGGGGCCGAATCGATCAGCCTCTTGGGAGGAATAGATCTGTCCGTTACCTAGTAGGTCGGCCATCACCCATACTTCTTACCAAACCTAAACTTCTAACCCTAATTTCTTCCCATGACAACACCCCATCAACTAATAACCTCACCCCAATATTTTTATGCAACAACATACTAATATAATCAACTCACATCATAGATACATCAAAATCAAAGGGTTGAACACCAAAATTCATCAAACCCACAATTTGTTCAATTCTCCAAATACACAACTATCCATACAATTTATCCACAATAAATCATACATTTCCAAGTTAGAAACTTTCCTTAAAGCTGAAATCTTGGATTGTCTTACGGTAGAAACAAATTCAAGCTCCAATCTTCAATTCTCTTCCTTTTTCTATCTTTTCTCCACACTTCTCTTTCTCTCTCTTTCTCTCTAGGGTTAGGAATACATCATTGAGAAATAAAAGTGATTGGAAGACTTAAATGTTCATTTAACACTAAGCTCCATCTTTAAATGTTATTACACCATTAAAATGACTTACAACTACATAATTAAGCCATAACCTGTCAAAAGTGCCCGGAACCCAAAAATACAATATGGCACTTATTTTGACTATCTCAATCATAGCACGACTAACCGCGCCCTCTAAATTGGCATCAGGAATAATAAAAATCATTTCATGTTCCAACATCATTTTAAACCATAAATTTCTTTAAATCACAACAACGGAATAAAACATAACATGATACTATTTACATTCTCTTAACAATAAATATGCAATATTTAGTAAACATTATCTTTAATATCACTTAAAATAATATTTACTCCAACTTCCATCATTTTATATAATTACCTCACATTGCAAGTCTATATAAAAACAATTACTCAGAAAGAAGGGTTATTACAATCATTTCATCCATGTGCTTTATAATGTTTGGAGTCATTAAGATTTGATTTGAGATTACTTTCTACATGTTTAACTCATTATTTCCTTTAATGTACACTTGCACAAATTTGTTTTATTATTGTACTTGTTTATCACATATTGATTGAAGTATTTTAATCTGAATCCTGTCTTTAAAACAAAGCATATGTAATAAAACTTGACTATGAAAGTAGTGCATGTAAGAATAGTTGCTCATGAGGAATTCGTTTCAATATATATATTTAAAAACGGGGAAGGGATATGAAAGGTAGTCATAATATACTTTGCGATTAAGCCACCATTTAAATTGAACCTAAAAAAGTGTGGCATGTAAAAAGTAGCCAAGGTCCAAAGAGTTTAAAAAGAGCCAAAAAAAAGAGTGGCATTGAAAAAAGTAGCCAAGGTCAAATTAGTTTAGATTGATATGATCATTCAAAAGAAAATAATTGAATGTCGTTATATGATCATTATCATATATTTGAGGAAGTTTGATTGGAAATATATCAATGGGGTTGCATGTCCTGACAAAGTCTTGAAAAAGCAATAAATAATTTTAGACGTTATTAATGTGGAAATCATTTTAGACTTTGATTTATTGATTTGATTAAGTCGATGCCATTTGAATTCAATAATTTTTAGAGCTAAGGATGATTGTGAAGTTCATTCGTTAGGAGTATCCATATTCATCGTGCACATTTGTTATCTATGTTTGAGTTAATTTACCTATTGAATATGTTCGCACCAATTCATTAGGTTTCCAAGATTTGGTTATATGTGTAAATTCATGGTGTGTGTTGTCTTTATATATTTTCTTTGCCTGAAAAGTTGAAAAATAAAAAATATTTTATAAGTTCTTTTGAGTTTCTCATTGCATGATCGTGTTGATTTATTCATGCTGATTTGCATGTTATGACACTCGGTATTTATTTTGGTTTGTTATTTTCCTTGTCTATTTTGAACAAATAAAAAGTGGGAGAACGAATTATGACTTATGGGAGAGTGAGATTTTAGAGTATAGGGAAGATTTGAGATATTTGATATTTGATTTGATTTATATGTTTATCTCATTTCAAACTCGATACGTCACAATGGTATTGTTTCTTGTCTCATTTATGTAGGTACAAATGAGAATCATTATTTTTCACACCCTGATGATGTCAAAGAAATGTTGGAAATTTGAAGATGTCAAAGTTGAAGAATTTTGAAGACATACATTTGTAGTATCTTTATAATTTTGGGTTCATGGGATGGTATTAGATTCGTGTAAGATATATGATTTGATAATTCAGATTATTTTTAGTTTGTATCAACATAGAAATAGGCAGAGATTTCTAAGGACATATTTTTCATAGTCCTTTTTACATTGAGTAAGTCGTATACCATTACACCCGTCGAAAGAAAGTTCAAGTTCATATGCCTGACAAGCTGGATCCGAATATCAACATTCTTCTACAACAATCCTTTGCAAGATTGATTTTGGTAAGGTTGTATTTAAAGTTCATTAATATTTCATTTAAGTGTTAGGATATTTTTAATAAAATGTTTTAACGAGTTCAGATATTTTTCTAATGCAAAATTATTTTTCAAAACATGTAGGCGGAGTTTTAAAATAATATATTTTGACGCTTCAATTGTTCAAACAACAAGTGGATGTCGTTAGAATGACAAGGACAAATCGTTCAAATGACTCATTTAACGACATTAGATGTTGCTCGAAAGGTTGTTCGAAGGGTTGCTTGAAGCATCCATTTAATGAAGGCATACTATTTTGTTTTTCTTTTGATTGTTCGTTCCTGGATTTAACGACACAATATGTCATTTAAACGACCTGTAGATGTCGTTCAAAAGACATGAAGATGTCGTTCGAATGACCCGCTGACTCAGGGTTTTTAAAAATACCTGTTTTGTAAATGTTTTTAATTTTAAACTTTGATGAAAATGTAATTACAATCTGTAGAATTTTCAATCTTCACTTTTAGGTTTCAAAACCATTAGTTTTTGATTCACAAATCATCCCAAATACATTAGTGAATCATTTGTGAGCCCAAGATTTAACCTTGTTGAAGTATCCCTTGTAGAGACTACATCTCTACTGCTGATTTGGTATTGCTTGAGGGAAGTTGTGGCTAACAATTTGTAACATCCCAGACTTTTGAGCGACTATTTTATATTATTTTGCCTGATGGGCTAATTTTATAAAATAGGGAAAGTTGGAGTAAATATTATTTCCCGTGATATTAAGGGATAATATTTACTATGTTTTGTCTATTTACTATTATGAGAAGGTAAATAGCATTATATTGTGATTTATTGCATCGTCATATGTTAAATGACGGTTATGATCCATATATATTGGAGTATAGTTAATGAATTAAAATGAAGTTGGAACACAAAAATAGTTCACGTTATTCCGAATGCCAAAATAGGGGGTGTGGTTGTTTTTAGAATAGTCTAGGTAGTCAAAATAAGTGTCAAGTTGTATTTTTGAGTTTCAGGCACTTTTAACGGGTTATGACTCAATTATGTGGATACGAGTTATTTTAAGGGGTGTATTAACATTTAAAAGAACGGAATTCATGTTTATACCCCGTTTAAGTTCTCCCAACCTTTTTATTTCCCTTACCTTATGTTAGAAGCCAAGGGAGAGAGAGAGAGAAGAGAAAGTTGGGAGAAATGGGAGATAAGAGAGAGAAATGGAAGATTGGAGCCGGAATCCGTTCCTACCGGATGAGAATTCGAGACTACAAACTCGAGGCAAGTTTCTTACTTGCTATATGTTAATTTAGTGTGATAAATTGCATGTATAGTTAGGTTTTTGGAGATTTCAACCATAAATCGGTTTTTATTAATTTTGGTGATTAAGCCCTAAATCTTTGTTTTAATTTGAATTGAGGAGAAAATATAAGTTAGTTGTAGTCTAGATATGATGTAGTATGTATAATTATTGTTGATGTTGGAAGAAATCAAGGAGTTGGGGGTTTTGGAAATTTCAGGGTTCTTCAACCCGTAGCCCAAACTGGGCAAAATTCGCAGGGCCGAATCGATTCAACTCCCAGGTGAATCAACTCGATTAGGGGGCAGGATACAGTTCTGGGAGACCAAATCGATTCGGGCTAAGGCCGAATCGATTTGGACAGATGCAGAATGTTAGTTTTTCTCACCGAATTGATTTTCTCTTGGGTGAATTGATTCGCAGCCAGTGGCGAACCGATTCGACCCTAGGGCTAATCGATTCGGCTGCCTATTTTTGGTGAGATTTTTCCTAGTTTTGTTTTAGCCCTTTTTTTAAGGTTCTAGGTTTAGGAACCTTCCTTTTTGAAGTAATGGGGAGTCTTAGAGGGTTGTTTTGGGTAGACTAATGTCCTAGGATAAAATGGGATAATTGGGCTTACCCCAAGGGCTAGTTTGTGTAGGTTAATGTTTGTACGATATAGGAAGTTAACCTAAAAATGTATAGAAGATAAAAGATGTTAATGTTGAGACTTTAGGGAGACGATTATTGAGGGAGACTCACTTGGATGACTTAGGATATTGTGTTGAACTCTTGGAGACTAGTTGATGATATTGGCACCTCGGGTCTTAGGTCATTAATAAAATATGACTTAATGAATGAGAAATGCATATTCTAAAACTTGGTACTTAATGGTTAAGTAAATGGTTTTTGAGAATGTAAAAATGGATGTTTTCAAATGGAAAGAAATATGATTTTCATATATGTTAATTTATGTTTACACACCTCTATAAATCGCTATCATAAGGGAAGTTCGTGCCTGAGGTGAAGCCCCCTGGATAATGAATGAAGGGTGGATATATCTCTAGGCCATATGAACGATTATTGTATATTTGTTCCGCTCTAGTGAGGTAATTTAGGGTGTGGTTATGACTCACTCGCAGGGGTATGGCTGCTTCCCGACGTTTCGGTAGGATCCCAGGTTGTCTTGATGTATAGTCCCTGGAAGATGATAGCCATTTAGGGGGCGCGCCGAGTGAGGAAACTGGGAGGGAAGGTCTTAGAATCGTTATATGTATGTGAATATAACTATTCTTATTAATGTGGGACATTATTGTTATTAAAGCATTTTATGATAATAAAATGGCTTTAAATTACATTTCCCTAATGGAAGAAGAGAAATGGGAAGTTAAATACATTTTTTGGATGGAAGAAGGAAAATGGGAAGATATGAAATGAATTGGAACAGCATTTTTATGTTAATAATACCTGCTTTTAAAATATGTATTTTTCCCGGATGGAAGAAAGGAAATAAAATTAGTAAATAAAATTTTGAAGTGAAATTAATTTGGTAAACATTTGATAAAATGAATTACCATATATGTAATTCCTCAAGAAATTGGGAACTATGCCCTTAGATTGTGAATGAAATTGTTATATGTACGAAATTTGATGAATATGAATATATTAATTTTGTGTTGAGGGTCTGATGGATCTCGACGATCAACCTTGCCTAGGAGTAGTGTATCGGGGGGGGGGGGGGGGTTTCTTGTTTGGATTTCGCTTCGCGAGACACCCAACGCACGAACAGGGCATAGTGTTGAGATTGGGGAGAAGTTAGGCCTTGGTACTTGGGTTGACTAGAGCATTTCATTGATATTGCGCTAGGTTGTGCTTTTAGATGTGATGGGTGAGCAATATTATGTTAATTGCGAGAGAATTACACACTTAACTATCATGCATTTTAGTCAAATGGTAATCATATAAAATCGGGCCATGACCCGTCTATATTTCTTTATTTTGCATATAATTATTTTTCCTTTCAGGTGCTCTACCGCATGGACACCCGTATTGACATCTCCATTCCAGTTGTCATGGAGCTATAGCATGTTGCGGATGTTATAGGATATTTGTATTAGACGTTTCTTTCCATTGTACTCTAGTTATGTTCAGTTTATTTATTCGAGCGTGTTGCCCAAGCACTGCACTCATTTATTATAATGTAATATTTAATGTGTAATATTCGGTGTAACTATTTGTATTGGTCTGTTAACCGACAGCTTATTCGGTTATTGATTTATTACATTGTCATTCTTTATTCATTGATTTTTGGTATCCACCATTTTTGCAAATGGGATTGTCTAAGTGTTTTTCTTTTATTTACAAAATTTTAAATTTGACCGTCCGTTTTCTAAAATGATTGGTGGTTATCTCGTACTACTATTTTAATCGACAGTGATGCTGAGAATGGACCATCTATGATTCTTGTGATTATTAGAGTATTGGGCTGGCCACCTATTATTTTAGTAGGCGGGTTATCACAGATGGTATCAGAGCATTAGGTTCTAGAGTCCTTAGGAATCTGTGCGAACGTACTACGCCTTCTGCGTTTCTTTTGACTTATTATAAACACCTAAGATTAAGATCGTTGATTTCTCTTGTGAGATTTCATTCTCTTGCTACGATATGAGAACCCCAAAAAAATTTTGCGCATTCGTGTGAGATTCGCAAGTCGCTTGAGGAATCTGAGGAGGCTATTGTGAAGGCATCGTGACACTGGATTACTAAGAACTGTAAGCCGTAGTCGGGGATGAGGGACGCTTTAGAGGTCACTCCCCTCGTGGCAATATATTATATTGCTACTGCAACTACTAAGTGCAGTGGATATTAGTTCTCCAAGTGCCGCTGCAAGTAGAGAGTGGTACTAAGATTGGGATTCCAATCGATGCTATGATTGAGGTTGAGAAGTCCTTGATACGGACTATATATTGAAGTTAATCCAAATGGAGGAGGTGTGACCATATTCGGTATAAGTATGAGGCCCGGGAGTTTTAGCCTTGAGTGGGGTATAGAAGTGCCCAGGTGCGAAAGATTGGAAGAAAATCTTTCACCCATAGGAATAAGGTTGAAATGGCGGATATGGTAGTCACCAATTTTTGGTGGAGCCAGAATTTTTGCCCATAGACAAACCCGTTAGATGTTTTAAACAACGAGTTTCTCTAGGATGTCAGGAATGATGAGAAAGTAGATTCTCAAATATTCACTTGAGGTTCTGTCAGAGGCCAATCATAAATAAAGAGTTACAGGGTTAAGAAAACTTTGAATCGAAGTGGGTTGATACAAGGGAGAGAGATCCCTTCAGTGGAAATGATAGGCTCACAAGTAGGTGTTGCTAACACTTCTAGGGAAGTCGCGTTCGTGAGACCCCCTTTGGTGGACATCCACCCGGGGAAGAGTCATTGAAATAAGGCCGGGGAGACTAGTAGAATGTCCTCTTTGCTGAGGTGGTTAAGGGAACTATGCGGGTAACCATCTGGCAGATAGAGATGGAGAAATGGTTTTGACGTGGAATGTGGACCCACACGTTTTGACCTTGTCGATTGAAGACAACCGATAAGAATATGGTGCCTAGTTGGGGCTTAGATGGAAGTAGTTTGGTTATAATAAGACTAGAATAATGTGTTTAGGAACCATTAGTAGTGGCCAAAGAGATTGTCATGAATGTTGGCGGGAATTCCACCTTAGTTGAGGGTGGTTCGTTCCTTAAGACAAGATGGATAAGGATGGTATTAACCCTAGATCCGGGTGTGTAAATCGAGCTTGTGGTAGTATCGATATTATTATAGTAAATATATCTATATGACTTTCGTGGTAGGGAGGTTCTGTATTTTTTCTTCACTCATTATAAGGAGGGTGATGATATATACATAAGGTATGTGTGATATGTGCTACTCATATTATATGTAATGTACGAGTGGAATTATTGTTGGTTTGGTTGGGGTGATAGCAAGCAAATAAATTACGAGGCTATCCTATTTTTAGTTCTATAAAGGAGCTACTTATTCCATAATATCTCTCCTGGATACAGGTTGAGACTTTATAGAGGTGGTTTAAGGTATGTAAGGATTTTCTTTTCATCTTATTTCATTCATTTTGAATGCATGGTTGTTGTCTTATCTCCACGACCAACAAAGTTAAGTAGTAATGTATAGGAGGGGTTCCTTGTTTGGATTTCGCTTTGCGAGACGCTCCATGCATGAACCTTAACGATGTTGGGAGTGGAGAGACATTGAATTTCTTTTCTTCTTTTCTTTTTGTTGGTAAGATGCTGGGTTGGAAGGTTTAGACGAGAATCACGTGATAGAGTGACTAAAGGGCTAAGTTGATGGGCGATATAGGAGCACTATAATAGTCCTTCCCTCTGATCGATGTGGGGGAAACTAAGATATGAAAGTCGGATTGAGACTTATGGTTATGCCTTAATGAGAAGTCTGTTTATAAAAAGATGTATGTATGTATAATGGGATAAAGCATTTGTGGCATCTTACAGAAAGTAAATGCCAGATTAGTTAAATTTTTAATTAATTGAGATGGTAAGACTTAGGAGTAGAAGTGAATTAGTAGGGTTACGATTTAGAATTTTAGCGATCCCGATCATGTGTCTTCGATCGTCACATCTTGACGACCGACGATGCGAGGTAGTAGTGTAACGGAAGGGTTCCTTGTTTGGATTTTTCCTTGGCGAGACGTCCCACGCATGAGACCGATCGAATGTTGAAACTCGGGAAAGGTCTTGGACACTAGGGATATAATTAGTATAATACTTATACGACTCGGTTAGAATATAGATCGACTTTAGGATTTCTAGGACGTAAGGCCCTTAGGGAATGTAACATTAGTTTAGGAAGGCTGAAGGAGTTGATCACAATAGGTTTGTGGGTTAACTCTAAGTAGGATTAGGTCCCTAGAATGGAGAAGTATGGGATCTCGAGTGATTCAGAATGTTTAGGCCATAGAAGGTGAGGCCTATTTTTAGATAGAGTGCTACGTCGGTAATTTAGTTTTCGAGGAGTTGAAGTATGAGCTGACTTTTACTCCTGCACTCGTGTTGTTAAGATCGAGAGTGGATTTAATGAACGAGTCTCTACCAGGAACAAGAAGTATAAATTCTGGAGGCATGGAATGCCAAGTGGAACGAGCTTAACCGAGGGGATGTTATATCAAGAGCACTCATGTCCATGATTTAGCATTTCACCTACTCGTGTGAAACGAGTAGTGTGGAGCGCGGAAGGGTATGTCTGTGGACATTCTTATCGAATTACCAATATTGTAGCAGTCATGATCCTAGTTGAGAAAACTACTGATCACTGGACTAATCGTTGCTTACCCAATTGAGAGGGGAAGACTAATTGCAGAGAAATACGCCCAGCTCCTTATGGAGAAGTTATGGAACTGTGTGAGGTTCCTATCAAGACAGTGTTAGACCGAGGCGAGATATTCTTGTCAAAGTATTGGTAAAGTTTCCAGGAAGAAATGGGAACCATATGCATATGGTTTATATCCTACCACCCGTAAATGGATGGGTGGGCTAGACTTAAACGAAGGACGGGAGTAGTAGCTTTTATGGATGGAAATTTTCGTGAAATAGTTCGGATCATTTTCTATAAGTCTGGTGCCGTGTGTGTGGTCTAGTGTAGTCAGCTTATTACTTTGCCTATTCGTTGGAATGGAACCAGCGGATAATATATTCCTTGGGCTTGGAGTGGCCCGAGAGTATTTCTTTAATGATTGGGCTCATTGAGCCACATACTTTTAAGGGCTACGCCAATGCGAATAGAAATAAGTATTGTTGGGGTTAAGCGATTATATGTTAGTGTTGTTATTCCCTGGCAAGGGTATGATGTGATTTGGGAAGAAAGGCAACTGTAACAACCCGCGTAATTATGGGCTATTTTAATTAATTTCTGGAAAATGGAGGAAAATAAAGTTTTTGATAAAATTATTTTTATTGCTCAAATATGTTGGTTATTATTTTTAAAGGCGTGAATTTCAAACGGTTTTGAAAACGGAGTTAAAACGGATTTTAAAATGATTTTTATATGTTTTTAACTCTTGGAGTTGTTTTGACTTCCAACTCTTCATTTCTTTGCCTTATTTAAAGGAGTCTTTTGGATTCCAACTCTTCATTTCTTTGCATTATAAAAGGAAGTCATGGGAAAGTTTTTTAACCTACGTTTGGCACAAATTTTGGCAGCAAATATATTTTATATTCCTCTTCTTTTTATATACACATTGGCCCTTGAGATTTGTGAGTTCCAACCTTAGATTAAAGGTGTTCTTGGGGCTATTTTGTTGGAGGTTCTTAGAGGAGATTTTGTAAATATTTTGAGTTGATCTTGAGGATGTGATCGTTGGTTTCTCATCATGGTTTGAGGTATGGGGTTTTACACAATATGATCCTTAAATCTCGCGAGTGTCATTATCTTTGAATTCTTGTTTAATTGAACTCATATTTGAATTGATAAATTCATTGAAATCTGGAAAATAATTGTTGTAATTATTTTGATTCATGTGGTATCATTATATTGTTGTTGTGCACGTTGTCATAAGATTTTAATATGGCACGGATGTTGGGCACCCGCCAAAATTCCTGTTTCCCGGGCTATGGCTTGATAAAGCATATACGGATGTGGTGAGGCCTAGTGACCCAGTTAAAGTGTTGTTGAGAAATTATATTGATAAAATGCTTTGAGATTTGCATTTTGATTGGAATATTCGTACTTGTGTTGTTACGTTTTATTCATTGTTAATCCGTATTTGTATAATTCCTGTCGTATTGTGTACTTCCCCATATTTTATTTTAGTGGAAGGTTAGCGCGGATTTTGGGGCGCTATGGAGATTGATTTTAGTGAGGATTGTTTGGGAAAGATTTGTATTATTTTGATGTATAGAGCTTTGGAGATTTGTATTTTTATTCGAGTTAGATAGTTGTAATATTTATTCGAGAGACTTGTTGTATTTGAAGAGATTGAGATTTGTAGTTTCTCTTTTGTTGTTGTGGGACTTAGATGCTCTATACCTTGTGTATTGTGGATTTAGATTTATTTTATCGTATTAGCGCTCCGTTCGCTCTCCCCGGGCGGTCTGGGTGTTACAGCAACTTGTGCCGAGATATGTAGGTTTCATCTTCCGTTGTAGAAAGGTAGGATCGATAGTTCATGAGGAACTATTTGGGCTATGTTAGAGCACGAGTAATGTAGACTAAGCTCGAATAGTACCTTAGTCCAAGTCCAATGGGGACGCCGCACTGCCAAGGGGTTTGCTAAGAATGATATAACGATAGTTTGAAATATTATACCCTTTGTATGATTATGGGGTACGCCTGAATTTTTAGGGCAAAATTCCTTCTAAGGGGGGAGTATGTAACAACCCAGACTTTTGAGCAACTGTTTTATATTATTTTGCCCGATGGGCTAATTTTATAAAATAGGGGAAGTTGGAGTAAATATTATTTCCCGTGATATTAAGGAATAATATTTACTATGTTTTGTCTATTTAGAGTTATGAGAAGGTAAATAGCATTATATTGTGATTTATTGCGTCGTCATATGTGAAACGACGGTTATGATCCTTATATATATTGGAGTATAGTTAATGAATTAAAATGAAGTTAGAACACAAAAATAGTTCATGTTATTCCGAATTCCAAAATAGGGGGTGCGATTGTTTTTAGAATAGTCGAGGTAGTTAAAATAAGTGCCAAGTTGTATTTTTGAGTTTCGGGCACTTTTAACGGGTTATGACTCAATTATGTGGATACGAGTAATTTTAATGGTTTATTAACATTTAAAAGAAGGGAATTTATGTTTAGACCCCGTTTAAGTTCTCCCAACCCTTTTATTTCCCTTACCTTATGTTAGAAGCCAAGGGAGAGAGAGAGAGAGAAGAGAAAGTTGGGAGAAATGGGAGAAAAGAGAGAGAAATGGAAGATTGGAGCCGGAATCCATTGCTATCAGAGGAGAATTCGAGACTACAAACTCGAGGCAAGTTTCTTAATTTCTAGATGTTGATTTAATGTGATAAATTGGATGTATAGTTAGGTTTTTGGAGATTTTAACCATAAATGGATTTTTGTTGATTTTGATGATTAAACCCTAAATCTTTGATTTAATTTGATTTGAGGAGAAAATATATGTTAGTTGTAGTATAGAAATGATGTAGTATGTATAATTGTTGTTGATGTTGGAAGAAATCAAGGATTTGGGGGTTTTGGAAATTTTAGGGTTCTTCAACCCGTAGCCCAAACTGGGCATATTCACAGGGTCGAATCGATTCGGCTCCCAGGTGAATCGATTTGGTTAGGGGGCAGGATATAGGTCTTGGATATCGAACCGATTCGGGCTAAGGCCGAATCAATTCGGACATATGAAAAATGTTGGTTTTTCTCACTGAATCGATTCGCAACTAGGGGCGAACCGATTCGGCTGCTTATTTTTGGTGAGATTTTTCCTAGTTTTGTTTTAGCCCTTTTCTTTTAGGTTCGAGGTTTAGGAACCTTCCTTTGGGAAGTAATGGGGAGCCCTAGAGGGTTGTTTTGGGTAGACTAATGTCCTAGGATAAAATGGGATAATTGGGCTTACCCCAAGGGCTAGTTTGTGTAGGTTAATGTCCGTACGATATAGGAAGTTAACCTAAAAATTAATAGAAGATAAAAGATGTTAATGTTGAGACTTTTGGGAGACTATTATCGAGGGAGACTCACTTGGATGACTTTGGATATTATGTTGAACTCATGGAGACTAGTTAAGGATATTGGCACCTCGGGTCTTAGGTCATTAGTAAAATATGACTTAATGAATGAGAAATGCATATTCTAAAACTTGGTACTTAATGGCTAAGTAAATGGTTTTTGAGAATGTAAAAATGGATGTTTTCAAATGGAAAGAAATATGATTTTCATATATGTTAATTTATGTTTACACACCTGTATAAATCGCTATCATAAGGGAAGTTCGTGCGTGAGGTGAAGTCCCCCTGGCTAATGAATGTAGGGTGGATATATCTCTAGGCCATATGACCGGTTATTGTATATTTGTTCTGCGCTAGTGAGGTAATTATGGGTGTAGTTATGACTCACTCGTAGGGGTATGGCCGGTTCCCGACGTTTCGGTAGGATCCCAGGTCGTCTTGATGTATTGGCCTTGGAAGATGTTAGCCATTTAGGGGCGCGCATAGTGAGGAAACTCGGAGGGGAGGTCTTCGAATCGTTATATGTATGTGAATTTAACTATTCTTAATAATGTGGGACATTATTGTTATTAAAGCATTTTATGATAATAAAATGGCTTTAAATTACATTTCCCGGATGGAAGAAGGAAAATGGGAAGATATGAAATGAATTGGAAAAGCATTTTTATGTTAATAATACCTGCTTTTGAAATATGTATTTTTCCTGGATGGAAGAAAGGAAATAAAATTAGTAAAGAAAATTTTGAAGTGAAATTAATTTGGTAAACATTTGATAAAATGAATTACCATATATGTAATTCCTAAAGAAATTAGGAACTGTGCCCTTAGATGGTGAATGAAATTTTTATATGTACGTAATCAGATGAATATGTATATATTGATTTCGTGCTGAGGGTCTAATGGATCTCGATGATCAACCTTGCCTAGGAGTAGTGTATCAGGGGGTTCCTTGTTTGGATTTCGCTTCACGAGACACCCCCACGCACGAACAGGGCATAGTGTTGAGACTGGGGAGAAGTTAGCCCTTGGTACTTGGGTTAACTAGAGCATTTCATTGATATTTCTCTAGGTTGTGCTTTTAGATGTGAGAGGTGAACAATATTATGTTAATTGCTAGAGAATTACGCACTTAACTGTTATGCATTTTAGTCACACGGTAATCATATCAAACCGGGCCCTGACCCGTCTATATTTCTTTGTTTTGCATACAATTCCTTGTCTGTTCAGGTGCTCTACCGCATGGACACCCGTATTGACATCTCCATTCTATTTGTGATGGAGCTATAACATGTTGCGAATGTTATAGGATATTTGTATTAGGTTTCTTTCCATTGTACTCTAGTTATGTTAAGTTTATTTATTCGGGCGTGTTGCCTAAGCACTGCACTCATTTATTATAATGTAATATATAATGTGTATTACTTGGTGTAACTATTTGTATTGGTCTGTTAACTGACAGCTTATTTGGTTATTGATTTATTATATTGTCGTTCTTTATTCATTGATTTTTGGTATCAACTGTTTTTGCAAATGGGATTCTCTAAGTGTTTTTCTTTTATTTACAAAATTTTAAATTTGACAGTCCGTTTTCTAAAATGATTGGTGGTTATCTCGTACTACTATTTTAATCTACAGTGATGCTGAGAATGGACCATCTATGATTCCTGTTATTATTAGAGTATTGGGTTGGCCACCTATTATTTTAGTAGGCGGGTTGTCACACAATTGTGATCACTTGGGTAGAGTTGAGGGTATTCCTAACTGGAGACAGAGTTGCAGATATTATTTACTCTTGAGGGAGTTCGTTAATGATTTTGAGGTTGTGACCTATGAGAGTTTGATACGATAAATTCATTGCGGATTTCATTGTGTATTCTGTAAGTTACGATTTACTATTCATTGTGAAATAAAAGGTTATGCCCTTTCGGGGATTTTTCCTGAAATTAGCGTGTCCAACAATTTTTGATTATTTTATGATGGCATGATTAACTTATTCACATAGATTCATGTTTTAGGGTTTAATTAATTTGAATCGAAAATTGGCATCTAACTAAATAAGTATTAATTTTAAAATTTGTGAATCTGTAAATAATCGATATCACACAACATTCTTAAAGTCTATAATCGTCCCAATTGTCTCACCGTGATAAGACTGCCCAGGACGCAAAACCTCTTGTGATAGCAGGTAGTGTAGGTATGTTCACACACATAAAAAGCACATAATAAGGATAAAAACAACCAATCCATATGTCGCATATATGCTTACTCACAACCTATCCATATGTCGCATATGTGCTTACACACAACCTATAAATATCATTCGTATAGGTATACACTCCATCAATAATATAATTCGTATAGGAATTAACCCAACCTATAATATAATTAGTATAGGTATACAATCGACCTACAATTATCATTCGTGCGTAGTAGAGGTACATATCTTTTGAATACTCACCATACTTCTCAATTTACGATTTATATCTCTCTATTGTATTTCTCGAGACTTATTCTCTACCCGAAAGGACCTAGTTACCCTTTATATTATTTCAATTGTTAATAAACTCATACTCTACTGGTCTAAGTCATAAGTCATGGCTTACCCTTCCTGTAATCCAAATTCTAAATTCTCGAGACATTTCTTAATCGTTTTATCATCGTCGGTTAACATCTCAGGTTTACCCTCATTAAAGTTCAACCAAGCCTTGACTATATACCTACTGACCTCCTATAAGTCATTATTTACTTACAAAATTATCCCCCGAGTTTCCCCTAATTCACATTATGAGGAAATTACAACAAATAGGCAAAACTGTGCAAATCTGGGCAGCCGAATCGATTCGCTACAAGCAGATCTTCTTCTTCCTTTCATCAATACGATTCCTCACCATTTCAACTTTCTCAATTCTTCATGAAACTCAACCAAATTTCAAACCAACATTACTAAACGTTATATAAGTATATATGAATGATTCCCTACGTGATTCTAACACTAATAATCACGGATTCTATCCAAGAACCGATTATCTTTATAAATCCATATGACCTTAGTTTTTATTTTTCTTCATTCATAATCAATTATAAACCCAGATTTGTTTCTTGTTATTAATTCAATCACATCTTATTTTGTATTACCTTCATACGTATGTTCATTCTACATGCAATCCTATCCCAATTCATGAATTTTAACCCTAAAAAAGCCCCAAAACATCAATTTATCATCAATGAGTTTAGGTATTATAACCTTTTAGAAACATGCAAGATAAACACTTGTTTAGATATTTTAGGTCTGATTTGTGCAGAAAGATGGTAGATTTTTCTTCCTCTCCCTCCAATCTAAACTACGGTGGTTGTGGTGGTGTAAAAAATGGTGTGGGGAGCCTTGGAATCCTTCACTTTCCTCCTCTAATGGCCTCTCTTTATTTTTATAACTGATAACGCTAACACCCTCAACCCACATGTTGATATAAACTTATTAAATTCGTAGTTACCTATACTCTAAAAATCCAAGAGACCAAAATACCCTTTCGGGGTGTTGATTTGACTTAGAAATGCCTCAGGACCCAATACAAACCCCCGACTGCACATTTTTTACTATCTCGACCCTTATGGACACACTGGCATGCTTGAAATTAACATTTGGATGACTAGTAAATAAATCATATTTTATCTCATAACTTTAAGTCCCGACTAAATTACCGTAACTGTCGCATTTCTCACTCACGACAATCATAATGAATTTTTACTAATTTATTACTTATTCACTAAGTAATACTCAATATAATTCATACAAATAAATATTAACCCTTATTCGCTAATTAATATTTATTTTAATTTGAATTAATTTTCCACTTTAATTTAATTAATCTCTGTATAAAAATCATTAAAAATATGGGATGTTACACTATATTTACAAAGAAAAGAAATTTTGAATCTCCTAAATTATTCTTCATCATCATCATCATCATCATCATCATCATACTTTCCTTAATTCCATCACATGGGGTTGGCCACATGGATTCTCCTTTTCCATATTAATCTATTATAAGCAATATTTTTATTCGAATTTAATTCCTTAAGATCTCTCATAATAATTTCATTCTCTCTCACATACTGATTTTTAATCTCGCCCTTTCTGGTAATTCCTATCATCCATCAGAGCATCCTCATCTCACTTACCTAGATATTTTGCTCATATTTTTTCTTTAAAGCCCAACAATCCACTCCATAAAGGGTCATTGGCCTAACAACCATTCTGCAAAGTCATCCTCTTATCGCATTAAACTCCACTCGCTTGTCTCCATTTCATCCATCCAGTTGCTATTCTACTCGTAACATCCTCATTAATATATCTATTATTCTGTATTAGTGAACCTAAATAATGAAATTATTAGTTTGGCTTATTACATTTTCTTCAATCTTTATCATTATGCTATTAGACGACTAATTATTAAATTTATGTTTTATATATTTAATTTTATTTCTATTGATTTTAACTCCCTTATACTCTATGGAATTTCTCCAAGTATATACTCTCATCACTAAGGTCTCCTTTGAAGTGTTTACTAAAACTATATCATTCACAAACAACATACAGTTTAATCATAAAATCATTAGTTTCCCCACCAATAGTTCTTAGACTAGTCTTTATGTTATCATACATATCTTCAATAAATTTAATATTACTAAGATGTATTATTTTCTTCCTTAAATACTACCATATTAAATCTTTAGGTGCTCTATCATATATCTTTTCAATTACTATAAAGACCATATGTAAATTTTTATTCTTACTTCTCTAATTTTTCCATTAGTTGTCTTAATAAGTAATCAGCTTTCATGGTGGATCGCGCTGGCATAAATCTTAATTTGTTGTCTCAAATAATTGATTCATTTCCTAAACTTTGTTCCAAAACTTTTTTCCATAATTTCATAGTGCGATTCATAGTGTGATTCATCAGTTTTATACAAAGATATTAAACGATGTCTATTCCCGTATGTAGAAGTTTCCACATGAAAATTGATTTTTTTTTTTTTTTGGGGGGGGGGGGCGTATTTTTTTGTTACAAATCATAGAAAAGGAAAATTGAACGCAAATTAAGTGTCTCCTAAGCTGATTTTAATGAAAAAATCCCATTACTCTTTGGAACCCAAACAATACCATCTGAGAAATCCAAATTATCGTGCATAACAGTCGAAATTGATTGCATCCTTCTCCCTGTATGCGAAGCAAAGACTGGAATGCCAAAATAATTTGATATACAAAAACTTATGATATTTTTCTTGAATGAAATTATCCCACTGTGTATTACTTTTATAAAACCCCCACCAAATCTTACACCCATAAAAAATACAAATATCATTAAAACACCTCAATTTGAATCCTCCTTCCTATTGTGGAAGAAAATATCACCCCATCCAACCTATTGAAACTTTGCTTATCTTGATTCTTACCCTTGAAGAAATTTGTGAATCCACGTCCAATTTCTTCCACCATTGAGACCGGAGGTTTCAATACTAAGAAGATATGAAATAACATGGACTAATTAATAGAACAAATCAATACTAGTTTACCAACTTCAAACATCATCTTACCATCCCAAGCATGGCAATGAGCTAAACATTTATCCACTATATCCCCATATGGTGATTTATTACTTCTTCTAATGTATAAAGGGATACCCAGATAAGTGATCGGTAAACTTTTATGAGTTAAAGTAGTATTCGTCTTAATAATTTTCCATCTGCTCAAACTAATATTCCCTGATAATAATAAACCATCGCTTCGAGTTATTAATTAATTGGCTCGAGTTCACCTCATATCTCTTTAAGAAATCCATGAGTTTTTGAATGGAGCTTTCTTGTCCATTAGGAAAAATGAGCATGTCATCCACAAAAGAAAGAGAGGATATCAGTGGACATCTTATATGGTGGGTGAAATTTTTTATTTTCCTAGTGGACATGAGTTGGTGGATATCTCTAGATAAAAATTCTTAAGCCAATACAAATAGTGCTGGTGACACCTTATCCACACCTCTAGTGGGTTTAAAAATCGTCAAGACTTCCTATTAATACATATGGTATACCAACAGTTTGAAATCAATCTCCATGCCGTATCTATCCAACTCTCTAAAATCCAAATTACATAACGACCTTTAAAATGAAATCCATGACATCCTGTCATAGGCTTT
Organism: Sambucus nigra; assembly: GCA_949130495.1. Lineage (NCBI taxonomy): Eukaryota > Viridiplantae > Streptophyta > Magnoliopsida > Dipsacales > Adoxaceae > Sambucus > Sambucus nigra. The sequence goes on along the minus strand of OX422215.1, from coordinate 574,819,123 downwards.
TGACATATCCAATTAACACACAACATTAGAACCCCATAACTTTTTATTAAAATTTATCATCATTTCTTAAGCAATAAGAACATTATCCATCAAAGATCTCCATTCAATAAATCCTAACTGAGATGGAGATATTATTTTTGGAAACCGTCTATGCAATCTATTTCCATAATTTTGTATAAAATCTTGATGGATAAGATGCATAGACTAATTGGATGGTAGTCACTACACTTGTTTGGGTTAACTATCTTGGGGATCAAAATAATATTTGTAGAAGTGCAACTGAGAGGAAACTCTTGACCAATAAAAAAATAACCAATAACCTTTACCAAATGATACTTTATAATTTTCAAACATTCTTGCAAAAATTTCCCATTGGACCCATCGGGACCAGTTGCACGAGAATTATCCATAGGGAAGACCACTTATTTAATTTCTTATTAAGTAGGAATTTGAGAAATTGCATTATCTTCAGTAGCGATGAACCAAGGGATAAAATTGACATGTTATCATCCATTTGTATATCAGTAGAACCTCCCAAAGTTTCTTTGAAGTGAGCAATGAATCTTTTTCCAATATCCTGTTCATTAGTTAATCACTGGTCTGAATCCTCACTAACTTTGTGTATCATCAATTGATTCTAATTTTGTTTTGCCACTGGGTGGAAGAAATCTGAGTTATAATCTCCTTATTCCATCTATTTAACCCGAGAATTTTGTTTCCAATAGTCTTCCTCACTTTTAAGATGATACAAAATAGTGATTTGGCTTTATGAAACTGTTCTTAGTTAATATGTGACATATTCAAATCATACCCAGTTTCCTTTTCAAAAAGATAGTCTTCTATTTTCTAAACCGACTAAGAAATATTCTTAAAAACATATTTGTTCAAAATTTGAAGACTTAATTTTCCAATTTGAGTTTAGCTGAGAAAACTCGTATGCAACTTACTAACCTTTAGAGACCACCTAGAAAAATGTATGATGTCTAACCCATATAGATTGAAATATAAATGGTTTAGGCACCAATTCTGATTTGGTTTTGATAGTGAGAAGCGTAGGACAAAGATATGAGTTTGTATGATGTAGAAGTTTTATCGAGGATGAATGATTATAATTTAACCAAAGAGAATTTCACAATATTCTGTCAAATCTAGCCCAAAAACGTGCACGACCCTCTCTATTGTTGTACCATGTATATTTGGAGCCAATGAAAGGAAATTTTAATAAACCCACTGAGGCTAAAGTATTATTAAAATCCAAAACAACACTGATGCCAATATCATTTCCCCCATCATCTATTCATTTTTAGTAACAACATTAAAAAACCCACCAACTAACCATTGGTGTTGGCATGCATTAGCAAAATCCATCATATAATTTTAAAATGCCCATCTATCTTTGGTTGCGGATGATCCACACTCCCGGATTGTGAAATGGTACCAGGTTTTCCTACCATATATAATCCAAATAATACTTTGTTCAACCAATGATAAAATCATTCTAAGAAAATAATTTTCTCACTTGAGTTTCATCAACCAACGACAGGTGTCTATAGATTCTCATCGGTCAATTCTTTAAAATCAAAGATACATATTTAGAACTTGTTCGTTGAGGGGATCAAACACATGCAGCACTTAATTAAAACAATCACCATTTATTTTAAAATTATGTGATTCCGTGATTAAAACCATCCGTTGGGAGGGTAGAGGAGCTGATGCCAGGAGTTAATCACTTCACTATTTTAAAAATTTTATGTGAATTATGAGTTAAATAAGTTCATTATCATCAAATTTTAAAACAGATACTAATTACATTTTCACCCTTTGAAACTTATTACAATTACACTTTAAGACTAATACCAATGAGAAAAAATTGAATTCATTTATAGACTCTTAGAACCATAAGATTAAAAAAAATCCAATAAACACATGAGAATTAATTCGATTAAATTTTAAAGTGGCATCCCTCAATCGCCAATATTTTAAAATTAATCCATCATACATCCTAGTTCTCTTATAATGTGAGATTTCTCGTTGAGAGCTTAAATTGTCCCACCTTGAACCAGAAATATTGTCATATTTTAAAATGCTATCTAGACAATTTAGGATCCTCTATCTAACATAATGAATAGCCGACAACTTGTGGTCCCAATCCTAATATTTACTCTATCGGGGAGGATATAAAAATTTGTGTCTAAGTGTATATCACTAGTTCATTCCTTAAAATAAAATCCACTCATAATAGACTTCCCCATTGGGTTGTAACTCACTCACATTCTAATTATCATAATTATCACTTAAGAGTTTTAATTAATCATTGATGCCTTGATTAATTCTATTGTTGGGGGGCTTGACTAGTTGATGCGTGAATCAATATCATCTTTGATTAATTAAAACATTGATGGAGACCGTGCAGTTTATATTGAACTCCTCTCCCACTTAATATTTTGAATCTTTGAGGGTTTTGAGGAAACATTTATTCAAATCTAAAAGAGCGAATTTAAATCCTTGATAATTTCCAAATTTACTTGTGTGAATCAAATATCTTGATCTCATTTTTAGTTTTCATAAAATAAGAATATAATTTAAATTTTCTAGAATTAAAATTTCGGAGATCTCAATTGAAATTCATAACTTTAAATTTAATTAGAAGATGAATTCTTAAACATAATAAAATAATGAGACATAAGCAACTAAATAAATAAAAGCACCAAAATTTAAATGACATTAAGTTCCCTCTCCACCATGGCCTAAACTTCTTCTTGAAGTAAACCTCTTCAAATCTAAGAGTCCTTCTTGTAGAAGACTTCCTTATGGTCAAGAGTCTAACTTGAAGTTCATTTCTCAACAAAAAAGAGTTCTTGAGGGTCTTCATCATTGGAATTTGATACTTTAATGTCAAGAGATAATGTGAGGAATAACCACAAAAAATAACCCACTAAAAATAACCCTTTAAGGCAAATATTCTTGGCTAGCAGGGGGATGATCGATCGATCAATCAGGTCGGTACTCGTACTCTTCTTCCTCCTAGGTTTTCATGAAAAAAACCTCCATAGCCATCCCAAAATTTCATGGATCGTCATAAAACCAACCCTCATACAAGATTTTAAGTGTTTAAAAATATTACAACCCTTATACATCGCCTATATAAACATCGATAATGAAATGATTATAGAATACAATTATTACAACCATATCAAATCAAGAGACCAAAAAACTGCAGATAAACCACTGTAGGGTCCATTCACGTAAAAAATAATTGAATGACCATGATGGAAGGGTTATATACGAATAATCTCTATAAAACATGTTAGTACGAAAACATAGACATACATACATGCACCATTACACAACAAGAAAAGCTAGGATTATCTTTTTTGGATAACATGTGCATTTCCAATGGATGATTAATCTAAACCAAAGGCTCTGATACCAATGGGTTGGTATCAAAATATGTAGAGTAATTTTTTTTAGCTTTGGGTCGTCGAATAATCAAACATGGGAAAGAACAAAACTAAAATAACTAGGTTTCAAGAATGAACCTAGGATTTAGAACACAATACCTTTGTAAATTCGGTTGTGATTCGTATGAGGAGAAATAGTTTGACAACGAAGAAGATGTTATTACCGATCCAAGGTTTCCAAAGACCTTGCTAAACTTTTTGTAAATCTTCGATCTTCTAGTATATGATCCTCTCCAAAGTTAGGTAGGTGTGTGGGCATATTTTGAGATAAAACCCTTCCTTATAAGGGAGATATGATCCTATCTCTAGGCCTCTTCACAAAAATGTGAATAGTGAACCTGAGAACCCCTTCCCACACCTTTATATACAAGTAAAAAAGGTGATCTTAGGCTAAACTGGGATCCTTGAGAGTGTGGGCCTAAATACTTGGGTATGTGGACTACATTAGGGACCTCAGGTAAATAATTAAATTAGCTTCAAATAAATACTTGGAAATATCCAATTACAAACACCGTAATTTATATTAACATAATTAATTTCACTAAATAATTATGACTACACTCCAATTTAATTATGTTAAAAATCCTTGAATAATGAGGTCTTATTTACAAAGTTGATCATGATAGATAATATGATTACCCGCATTAGGTTTTGGATACCCTCTTGGTCAAATCAATTTATAGTCAATTGACTTTAACTAGCATCTAGTCAATTTATTTTATTCTCATCATTAACTCTTTTTTTTATCTCCTTCAGATTATAAACAATACACTCATCAGGTTTACTAGTCGAAATAAAATATTCTAAGTCAATCAAGAGGGTATCGCTTTCCAAGTTATCTCCGGATGCGAATTCTTTCGAATTAAGATCTCAGACCTACTTACATAATTATCTCTCGATATGTGGGGATCAATTGATTCAATCTAATATTGAATTGCACCTATAGAAATCAATGTGACAACTAAACAAGCATAACAATCCTGTTAACTCTGGGGATTAAGAATCTATGCTCCCTTTGCAAAAGGTCTGAGATTTATTGAGTCTATGCACCCTTTGCAAATCATGGTAACCCTCAGACTTTAATCTCAGGGGTGGTATCTTCCAATACATTCCTGGTATGTACCGATCATAATCCTTTGTTAAACTATCTCACAAACTCCCTAACCATCACCGGTTCCTCTTAGTTTGAGATAAACTACTAGGTTTACATCGCAACCGTTCTGATAGGTTGTCAAACACCTATCTAGGTTGGGAAAATTTTAATAGCGCTAAAACCAAAATCCTGATCTCCTAGTGGTCAACCCAAAATTGACTCATCAAAATTCCTACTGAGCTCTATTGCACTACAAAAAAAGGGTTTTTATCACTTTTCGCTCGTAAAGGGTTGTGACGATCAAAACCCATGACAAAAAAACACAGAGCCAATGTTAAGGTCTTTAACCATGACACGACCATGAAAACACCTTGTCACGGTCCAGTCACCATCTAAGACCTTGACAAGGGTGTTGCCACGGTCGTGTCAGGGTCAGGACATGTCATGGTAAAAGTCCGTGATAATTTTACCTTGTCACGAACTAGTCACAGAGGCCGTGACAATTCCGTGATAAGGAAAAACGTGCCACAAAGTTTGAGCATGACATATTCATCATAAAAATTATTGTCACCCATGGGCATGTAATAGTATTTTACCATGACAAGGTCGCGTTGTCAAGGCTTTTTACCTTGACAATTGGCCTATTTTTGTGTAGTGTTGACCGACATGTCTATAATATATTTAAACCAAATATAAGGCATTATCAGAACCATGATTCTTATTTCAAAATAAAATGATACGCCTTTACTTAAAAGTAACCGTCACACTGAATTTTAAGAATAAAACTTCAACACTTTATTGTGAGTGCATATTTTAATTCTATTTGGTAAGGAACTCCTACGGATTTATCAATATATGAACGAGAAGTCCCCCGAAGGAAAATTATATATATTGTATAGTCAAGTGGTGCGCATTTACTTTAAAAGACACTACGTCATATTATGAGATCGTATGTGTCTTATTATTCGGGTGGCACGAGTGAAGGTTATATTGGATTATATATTCCTTGCATTTGTAGTTAGTGGCGTCCCGATATGTTTGTAAGTTTACACGAAAGATTACTTGTTTGTCTAATAGTTGATACTTTTAAGTGTAGTTATGCTTTGTGTTAGGACACTCGTATAATTTATTTCACATATGATGAGGGGTGGACTATCTTTTTCATGCGAGTGTCGACGGGTTGGCATGACTACATAAATTATTTGCATAATTATTATTGCATCGATATAGTACAACATTTCTTGAAACTTTCTAGGATCTTACCAAAAATATTATAAAATATTTTCTAGGTGTTCATAGGTAGGAGAAATAAGGTTGAGCAGTCACATGATAGGTGTTTTTCCTCGTATCATAAAAAAGCGATGATCACTTTCTCCCCGAATTAACGGTGAGAAGTAATATTGTCTTGTCATTTTGCGAAAGCGCTTATTCAATTTTCCGCAACTTAAAGATTAATGAGTTTAGAGATAAGTTGGGTATCGTATCCACAGAGATTGATTCGTGAAAGATATTAATTAATACTAATCAAATTCGTCAATAATTTGCAAAAAGAAATAATGAAAAAATGATTTTGTTTTGCTTTTGCAGAAAGACTCCTAAGAAAATGGACAAAAGTCGGTTTTTCGGTCCTTGAAAACTAAATTGGTAAAAATGGGGCAGGAGGTTTATACTTTTAGAAAAAGATGATTACGGGTTAATCCCCCACCTAAAAGTGCAATCATTATTATTTTAAGTTGTTTTAAGAATTTATATATGAAAATTGAAGTTTTGTTAAGTAAACGATCGAGTATGTGAGAAAACTTTCGACATAAGGATGAAAACATCGATAAACTTCACAGAAATCGGTCTTAAAGTAAGAGAGAACATATATAAGTGGATCTTCAACAACAATAAATGCTTGACATTAATTATGATGTACCCAAGTATATATTTTCAACTCACTTTTTAACGAAATTCATTCTTAAAACATAATACAAATCATAACGGTATACGCATTTTGAGTGGGTTCATAACTCGCAACCTTGTAAACTTAGCAACTGATTTTAATCATGGGAATAAACATACTTAAGAAGGTAATAAAAATAGTATGAATGCTTTGAGAACACGAAAAACTAAGTTAAGAGCCTACTTGAATCGGTCGAAAGATATATATAAGAAAAGAAGGAAAAATGCTCGGTTGAAAATCCTTCGGGATCCTCATCGATTAATCCCTTATATTTACATCAAATAATGAAAAATGGTACTGGAATCCAAGCTTGAAATATGATTAATCTTCATTTGGTTTCAATATGTAAGATTGAAATAGAAATAAGTCTCGAAATAACATGAAAATGGAACAAAAATTCTTTATTAATAGCGGAATAATGGTGTTACAATTAGTCAAGACTACAAAAACTCTCAAAATATAGAATGTATACTAAAAATCAGATCTAAAATCAATGTACCCAAAAATGAATTCCTATGGCCCTTTAAATAGGAAAAAATTAGGGTTTGGGGTTATTTTCGGCATTTCACAACATTTTATTCTTTTTAATAAACTAATTAAAGGGTTTATGGGTGGGAATTAATTAAATATGGATGGTTGGCTGAAAATAAGAGAGTGGGGGAAGAATTATTGATGCAGGGTTTCTTTTTAGAAAAAGAATGAAAAAAGAATGGATAAGAAAAAGATAAAAAAATGAAGTTGTATTATGAAAATTGAAATGTGGGGTTAAAAGTGAAAATAATGGAACTAGTGGGAAGTTGGTTGAACGGGAGAAAATCATACGCGTGTGGGGCTGGCAATCGAATGGTTAAGGCGTGACCATGTGGGTTGCCTAGATGGCGCCACGTGTCAGGTCCATTTTCTAAGCAAAATGAGTCAGTACCTCTGTAGTGGTTCGAACCTAGGTGACCCGCGTGCTAAAAACCAAACTTACCACTGATTCCACATAGGACTCATGAATAATATGGAGAAAAAAGTTGTAAAAGCTTTTATGTTTTCTTGTTTGTCATAAATTACAAATCAAACCTAAATCTCAATGACTTCTTCATATGACCTCCAAATGACATTCCGTAGGAACCCACATGACACTGAATTTGATGTCGTCAATATTTCATAAGTGCTCAGGTCACAGGATTTGACTTTGGGTATGACTCGAGGCATTGACTTTGACTTTCTTTCGATTTTGAACTTTTCACAGCCTTAATTGTTTCGTTTGGAGTCCGATCGACTCACTGTTTGAACCCAGGTGTCCTTTAATTAAAGGCCAATAATTGTCGTGTTTTTCCAAGTCATAATTTGATCATATGAATTTACCATATTATCCCTTAAGGTGCATTTGTGTCCGATCTTTACCCGAATTGCATCCAGTCTTCATCCTTAGCCTTGTAAACCCTGTAAATACTCAAATAAACCTTGCACAAGTGTTTAACGATGAATAATTAAGGTTATAAAGTAAATGAGTATAATTCGTGAGTTTAACAAGCATCAAACTACTTTATTGCACAAAAAGAAAGGGAATAAAATGCAATATTTAGAACGAATCACACCCCCAAACTAACACGTTGCTAGTCCTTAACATCATAGTAAACGATATGTTTCATACTGAATTTTGCAATTTATTCAAAAATAAGTATAAAAAATAGAGATCCACTTTCTTGGGATGCACGGTTGCATTTAGCTTATGCAATAAGCTATTAAACCCATAGGTTACCCTAGTGGACGAGTTTTATCTCGTGAGAGTTTACTGTGACTATACTCACAAACATCAGATTTATTCTCAAGAAAATTATCCCATTTTTAATCAAAAAGCTTTATACATGATCTTGAGTTTTAATACGTAAATAGTTATGACTAGAAGGTTTCTTTCATAGTTTATTCACCATAACTGTTATGTTTAAATGAAATTCATGAGAAGTATATGTGTTGACTAAGTGTGTGTGAGTGTGTGTCCGTCACAAAATTTTCAACCAATATTATTTTTGTCTTTTACTAACTTAATGCTTATAATGAAGCATACTAGTTCAATTCTCGCCGGTGATTACTCTAAAAAATGAATACACTCTGAATAGAGGTAAGTCACTGGGGACATGTAGGCATAAGGAGTAAATGTAATTGGAAACAAAATCGTTTACATATTAGTGATGAAAGACGTTTATATATAAAATAGTAAAATGTAATCTCATGAAAGGATACTGTTTTTTAAAGAACGTGAAAATGTAATCTTTTCAATGTTTAAAAATTTATGTTAACCATGGGATCATTTAAGAAATTTTCAGGATGGAAAATGTGAACATGGATGAAAATGATCAACACCTCAAAATGATTTTGTATATTTGAAGAAAGGGTGAAATTTTGAAGGGTATATTATTTTTTTTTCTCTATTTTCTTCTCTTCTTTTTTTTTGTGTTCAGTCACTACTTCACTTTGAATTTCTTTTTGAATCAATTATCAATGTGCTCGTGAAAGGAATGACATAATGAAATGAATTGCCTTTGACCAAAAGTGAGGTTAAAACATAATTTTCAAATTTTGTTGTTTCGAAAAAGATCGAATCACCATTCTTTAGTTTATAGCCAACACAAGAATATTGAGATTACCAACGAATTTAAAAAAAAAATTAAACGAATAATGAATAAGTGTGTATATCACTTAGAATACGAAAGAGAACACGAAGCTCACAAGGTGGGTGTACCTATGCATCTTTTATTTTTACCGAGTCAATTTAGCTTTTAACAATTACACAAGTATAATTCGTGATGTGAATAACGCTGTAAATACATGAATCATATGAATTACTAAAGCATAATTGCAATGGTAAATAAACTAAAGAGTTATTTAGACAGTTTAATACTTAGATAAGTTTAATGCTTCTAGTTTAAAAGAATGAGGTAAATTTTAGAGAGTAAAATATAAGAAAATAGTAAAAATTTAGGCAAAAGGCCTAAAAAGAAAGAAAATATTTTTGGAATTTTTGGAATTTTTCATTTCATTTTATTTTAAATGATTAGAGTTGGTTTCACCGAGAAATTTTCGCTAATGATCATTTAAGGAAATTTTACAATTTTTTTTATTAAAGGAAAAAGAACATGATGTGTGGAATACATTATGACACTCCCTAACTAGAACATTACATTGTCCTTAATGTATTGTAAGAACAATATTCAATTCAAGTTGCGGAGATAAGTTATTTGACGTGGGAATACACATTCCATAATCCTGCAAAATATGTTAGTATACACAAACAAACCAAATCAATTTGATAAAATAATTAGAGTTGGTTTCACCAAGAAACTTTTGCCAATAATCACTTAATGCAAATAAGTAAAAGCTTGTTGGTAACGACATGATATTTACAAGAAAATTTCATCCCTTATTTTTTTTAAATTGCCAATAATAATGAGTTTGGGCAATGCTCCGATTATGTTGGAAACTGGACAGTTTACGGAGTACCCGAGGTAGGGCCCGTAAATGCTTCTTCCAAAGTGATCTATTCTAATTATGGGTTAAACCCTTTTGGAAATTCTTTCAATCTTTGATCGTTGACTTTTAACATTGTCCCGGTCCGTGAATTCTCGATATCAACTACTCCGTGAGCATAGACATGACGACTTATGTATGGTCCTTATCACTGGGAATGAAGTTTCTCGAGGAAGAGGTTAAGGAGAGAGTCATATAATAGAACTTTATTCCCTACCTAAAAATGCTTGCGCACTATCCTCTTGTCATGAAAGGCTTAGTCTTAGGCTTGAAAATATGAGAGTTCTCTTATAGGTCATTTCTCAACTCATCCAGTTCACTGAGTTGGAACTTGAAAAATTCTCCTCCATCTTGAGTGTCAAAGTTGAGCTTTTTAATGGCCCAATAGGCCCGGTGCTCAACTACACTGGAAAATGACACACTATTCCATACACCACACGGTAGGGAGACATTCCTAGATGGGTCTTATAAGTCATCTGATATGCCCAGCTAGCGTCGGTTAACCAATAAGACCAATCTTTAGTCAAGGGATCGACAGTTTTTTCCAAAACACCTTTGATCTCCCTATTAGCCAACTCATCTTGACCATTACTTTGCGGATGGTATGTGGTGGAGACTTTGTTGGTAATGTCATATTAAGACATCAAGGAGGTGAATATCTTGATGCAAAAGTGAACAACTTGGTCACTTATGATAGCTTTGGGTGTGCCAAAATGAGCAAGAATATGCTCTTTGATAAAATTTAACACCACTTTTGCAGTATTTTTCCATGTCGGCATAACTTCGATCCACTTGGACACATAGTTGACAACGACTAGGATGTACTCAAACTGGATGGATTAGGAAACGGACCCATGAAATCTATTCCCCAACAATCGAATACTTTGATAACAAGGATGGGAGATAAAGGCATCATGTTCTATCAAGTGATCTTTCCAAGTAATTGGTAGCGAGGGCAAGTAGTGCAGAATACTTACAAATCTTTGAATAGTGTGGGCCAATAAAATCTGCAATGCAGAATTTTAAATGCGATCTTTTGGGAAGAAAAATATCCCCTACATGCTTCATTATGGAAGAACAACAAGACACTAGGAATCTCATCGTTAGGGACACCTTTTCGAATAATCTGGTTCAAACAATATTTGAACATGTATGGGTCATCAAAGAAGAATGATCGGGCCACTATAAAAAATCATTCCTTGTCTTTAGGTGAAAACTACGGTGGGTATACCCTTGTGAGAAGATAATTATCTATATCAGCATACTATCATAAAATGGAAATGGTCATGAGTTACTCATCAGGAAAGAACTCTCTAATAGGGATTGGATTGATGTGATCATGGTCAAAACATCAATTGGGATAAGTGGCTGATGATGACATTATTGACCACTTTCTTATCTTTGATCGGGAGATCAAATTCCTGGAGTAGTAGCACCCACCAAATAAGTCGACTCTTAGAATCCTTCTTAAAAAGAAGGTACGTGAGAGAAGTATGATAGGTAAAACAGATAATAGGTGATCCTACTAAGTAAACCTAAAATTTATCCAATGCGAATACTATGGCTAGCAACTCTTTCTCCATCGTGGAGAAGTTCATCTGTGTGATATCAAGTGTGCGGCTAGCATATCACATGGGGCTTCTTATCCCTTACCTGATCTAGGTTAGCCCCTACGGCGTAGTCACTGGCATCACACATCAACTCGAATAGAATAGACCAATCGAGCGATTCTATGATGGGGGCTGTGGTCAGGAGGGATTTCAACATCTCAAATGATTTTTAACATGTATCCATCCATAAAAATAGAGCATCTTTTTCCAGGAGACCGCACATAGGGCGTACGATCGTGCTAAAGTTATGAATAAATTATTGATAAAAATTGGTAAGTTCGAGAAATGACTTCACATCTTTGAGTGTTTTAGAAGGGGGACGATTGGAAATGACATCAATCTTGGCCTTGTCAACTTGAATACCTTTTTTGGACACGACGCGGCCTAGAGCGATCCCCTGTGTCACCATGAAGTGACATTTCTCCCAGTTGAGGACTAGATTTTTCTCAACACATCTTTTTAGCACTCGCTCAAGGTTGACTAGACAAGAATCATAGGAATTACCGAACATGCTAAAGTCGTCCATAAACACTTCAACTATGTATTCCACTATATCACTAAAGATACTTAGCATACACTGTTGGAACGTCGCAGGTGCATTACAAAGTCCGAATGACATACTTCGAAAGGCAAAAGTGTCGTACGGGTAAGTGAATGTAATCGTTTCTTGAACTTTAGGGTCTATTTCGATCTGATTATACCTTGAGTACCCATTGAAAAAGAAGTAACACTTATGGCCGGCTACCCTCTCTAAGATTTGATTGAGGAAGGGTAGAGGAAGATAATATTCCCCTGTTACTGCATTAAGATTTTGATAGTCAATACTGACGTGGTACCCGGTTGGAACACGGGATGGGATAAGATCACCATTGGCATTCTTTATAACGGTGGTGCATATTTTTTTGCAATACTTGAGTTGGGATCACCCATTTACTATTGGAGATAGGGTAGATGATCCCTACATCCCATAGTTTAATTACCTCATCCATAACCATCTTGCTCATGTTCGGATTTAACCGTCTCTATATTTGGCGGGTGGTTTTGGCATCCCCTTCCAAATAAATGCCATGGGTGAAGATAGAGGGAATAATCCCTTTAAAATCTGCAATACACCATCCAATGGAATATTTGTGTCTTCTTAACACGCTTAAAAGGGTATCTTCGTTACGGGTGTCAAGACTAGTAGAAATTATGACCGAAAATGTGTTCAAACTCCCCAGAAAAGCATACTTGAGCTCTTTAGGTAATTTCTTGATCGCTAGTGTAGGAATCGATATACTAAAGGGTAATGGGAATGTATACCTTAGGGGTAATTTTTCAAAATGGGACACCCACATTGACAGATTCATAACCCCCACTATCCTCAATAGTGAGTTCCTCTTTCGTGCCATGGACAACATCTTCCTCACTCAGCTCCAAGGCAAGACAATTCTCCTGAATCTCGTTACTAAGAAAATAGGGAAATGAGGCGGGTAAGTCATTTTTTTTAGACTCATTATTCCACAATTCACCATTCAGAGAGTTATAAATACATTCCTCTGAAGGATCGTTAAAGTACGAGAGGTCAAAATATTCCTGGACAATTGTATCAATGGAAGCAACTGTGTTGATTTCTTCCTCATCTGAGAAACTCGATTGCTTAAGGAGAGAGAAAACATTAACCTCAGCTGTCATATTTCCAAAGTACAACTTCATCACCCCATTCAGGCAGTTGATATTGGCATTCACTGTAGCCAAGAATGGTCGTCCGAAGATTACCGGGCTTTGAAAAATTCCTCTCTCGATGGGTTGCGTGTCCAAGATAATAAAATCTACTGGGTAGTAGAATGAATTAACTTGTACAATAATGTCTTCAACAATTCCACGTGGCACTATAGTTAATCGGTCTGCGAGTTGAAGAATGTCTTTTGACTCTTTTATCTTGCCCAATTTAAGCTCCAAGTACTCGAAATATGGAAGAAGATTAATTCTAGCACCTAAATCGAGGAGCGCGCGATCAATATTTCGATCCCCAATGATGCAAGAAATAGAGGGACATTCGGGGTCCTTAAACTTTGGGGCAATCTCATTAGTGATGATAGATCTTGCCTTTGTAACCATGTATGCCTTCTTTTGCACATTTTGCTTACGCTTAATAGTGCATAATTATTTGAGCATATTATGGCATATGTTTAATCGCTTAAAGCAGCAAAACATTCATGTTCACTTGTTTAAAGAGTTCGAGGAGCCCTTCGTAGGTGAATTTATCCCCTTTTTGCTTGAGTCTTTGAAGAAATGGTGCGTTCTTAGGATTAACGAGGTTGATCGCACGAGTAGGCTCTTTTTCCTCACTTGAGATATCATTGTCTAACTCTCGTGGTTTTGAAAACCCTACCTATGTTGGGTCGATAGATTTCTCCAAGAAGCATTTTGGAACAACTTTTTCCAGTGGAGGCCTCGAGACACGGTTATTAACGATCTTGACACTACCTAGGGTTGAGATACCCTTCGCGTGCTCAGTATGGGTCTCATTGGTATTTAATCCCTCAATGCCCATTTGTCCTTTTGGATTTTTTTGGATATGAGTAGGAAGACGAGCTTTGTTCCCTCCCAGTTGGCTTTGAACCAAGTGTGATAACGTTGGTTGTATTGCTTGCATAACTTGGGTCATTTGTGACATTTGTAATGATTGTGCATGGACAAACTGTTCTGATTAGTTCTGTCTTTGGTTCAAAGCTTGAGGCTCTTTGGTAGCATTTGTGTGGGGTGGTAGGTAAGGTGTAAGGACACAAATTTCCAATTGATTCCTTTGAATTTTTGGCTCAATTTCGGACAAAAGCATTTGAGTCATAGGATTAGAGTATATTTATCATCCTTCAAGCCTATGACGTGTTTGTTGAAGATGTAGAGACCAAGTGTATAAAGCTTCATCAAAATGCCGAGTTTAAGTGCCTCGTTTCTACGTCATCAAAAGTGGTTCCATGCTCCCAAGGTATGAATGCATTACATACATACATACATACATATATACATACATACATACATACATACATACATACATACATACATACATACATACATACATACATACATACATACATATATATATATATATATATATATATATATATATATATATATATATAGGAGCTTGAAAGAGTTTATAATGGGTGTAGGTTTAATTAAAAATGTTGTTTATTTTCAGAAAGATTTAATTAAAACTTTAAATAAAGTGTATAAAGTTTCTGGGCTAGAAATGAAAATTTCCAACTTTTTGGAATTTCGTTTGATATGTCGTTCGAACCATATGTTGTTCGAACGAGTTTGCCAGCGAGTTCCCAGTTTGGCCTCTGTAACTTCGTTCGAAATGTCGTTCGAACGATATTTCCAACGAGATTTCTAACGAGTTCATTTTTAAAATACATTGGAACTTCGTTAGAATGTTGTTAAAAGGCCGTTCGAACGATACTTCATTTGAACGATAAATCTCGTTCGAACGAGATTTGGCGGGAACAGTTAAATGGCAGTTTTTGACAGTTTTCACCCACTTTCCCATTATCTTTCCCCACTAACTTTTCACTGAATATCTAAGTACGGGAACCAACTTTGTAAAGTTAACTTTTTCATACACATCTATTTCCAAGAGAGAGTTTGAGAGCAAAAGAAAAAAAGAAAATTTTCATGTTTTAAAGTGTCTATTTTTCAACGAAAAATTTATTTACACTTTAGTTTTCACCCATATTGTTTATCCAAAATTCCATATATATATATATATTGCTTGGAGTTTTGGAACCAATTTTTTCATCTTTATCGTTTGAAGAGACGTTTGTGTTTGCTTCTAAATCCCACAAAGAAGAAGAGGTTTGCGTTGATTTACCCACTTGGAGAAAGGCTCCTAGTTTGGGTGACGGTGACCATATAAAGCCCAATCGGTGGATTCCGAGACCGCGGTGGAGCTCCGTGGTTATTCGCTAGGCAGAGGTTGATACAAGAAGACACATCGGGGATTGAGAGGGGTCGAGTCGAGTGTTATAAGTCATCTTGCTTTTATTTGGGTCGTCCGAGGTTTTTTCCCGTTGTGGGTTTTTCCTCGTACATCGTGGCATAGTGATTCATTATTTATTTTATCTTTCTTAATACTCACCTAGAATGGATGCTTAAGTAATTCAAGATAAAATTTGGTTTTAATCACTACATGTTTAATTTGGTGCTAAATTAAATATTCGGTAATGTGTAGTTAATTCATGTCATCAATTTAATGTGTTAAAAATTGGTTTGGCCTAATTTAATTAAATGAAAAATATGACGTAGACAAATTTCTAGGACTTGGGTTAATTGAATTTGTTTAAGTGAAATTAATTATGTGCGTGTTTAAGTTCATTTCACTTTGTTTAATTTTAATTTGAGAAAAATTAATTTTTTTTAAATTGAGTATTTGAACCATCATCTCACGATTCCGCATATATCTAGTTAACAAGGAAATTGATTTTAAAATATAAGGATTTTAAAATTGGGGGCCTATCGTTCCAACATAGAGAGACGGATTTGGCAGAGGTGGCTGTTGGTATGGTGGTCGTTATTGATACTGTGGTTGAGGTGGATATTAAAACTATGTTGGTGGTGGATTGGGCAGTTGAATGCTCGTCCTTGGGAATTCGATGTGAGCATTCCTCCATGAAAATAGAGGATTTGTCGTCTTGTCGTTCGGATTATAAGAGGGGTTATCGCCATAAAGGTTGTTGGTGTAAGTCTTTCCAAATGCTCCCATGGCATTTGATTGCTCAATAATGACTCCCTTAAGACCAAGGAGTGTGAGAAACTCCTTGGTCAGGTGTCCTACCAAATCCCAGATATCGCAAGCCTCTTTTACGACCGGGGCTTTAGTAGTATTCCCATGGCTTACTTCCATCGCCTTAACCTTGCGACCCATAAGTGAATCTTTGGTATGTATGTCATCTTCTTCTACCTTGGTGAGGTAGGCCTTGTGTTGTTGCCCTGCGACACCAATGCTGGATTTTTTATTGTGCTCGTAGGGGTTGGAGAGATCCCAACCACGAGAAGTTTTAGCCACAAACTCCAGATGAGCTTCGACTTGATCAGCGCTCAGGGTAAGAAAACTACCCTAACACATTATCTCAACCAATTGTTTTGTCATCGGGTTGAGAGCATCATGAAAAATAGATATTTATCTCATTTTGTCGTAACAGTGGTGCGAACATTAGCGTAAAAGACTCTTGATATGTTTCCAACCTTCATCGAATGTTTGCCATATTTTTGCATGAAATTTTGAATTTGTTTCATTAAAGCGTTTGTCCTATGGATAGGAAACAATTATTTAAGGAACAAATACTAAAGTTCATGCCATGTGCTAACAAAACTAGGAGGGAATGTGGTCAACCATTCTTTAGCCTTATCCTTCACAGAGAATGAGAATAACTTCAATCTTATAAGCTCGGGGTAGCAATTTTGGTCGAAAAAAGTGTTACATACTTCCTCAAAATCTCTTATAAGAATCTAACTATATTTTTTTATCCATTTGTTGAAATGTCGACAATAGGCTAATCATGCCATTGCGGAAATGGAACATCCAGGCATTATAAGGATAGGTGATCCATCTCAGGGTCGTTATCGTCTCCAGGCATGGATAATTGCCCAAGGTTTGAGGTGTATTCTCACCTCTATTACCTTGAAAGTTGGCCATCGGGTTATAATGGGGCGATAAATGGGGCAGTGTATAGGAATCTTAGATGGAAGGTGGTGTGGATGATGGTTCGAATAGTGAAGTTTGTGATAGGGATACAGTGAGGGTGAATGGGAGGTTGGTGATGATGAAGGTCGCCAAAATTGGCTTATACTAGTGGAGGTGAGGTCTAAGTCAACAAAATGTTCTTCGGAGGTCGAGCCTAGTTTGTTGTTCATTGGACAATTAACTTAGTTTTTAATCCTTTAACATTCATGACATGAGAATTACACTAAAAAGGGCAAAGTATTCACAAACTAAACTAGTTTTAATTATGCTCTTTTTTTATCAATCCCCGACAACAGTGCCATTTTCATGGGTGTTTTTCTTCGTGCAGTAAAAAAGCAGCGATCACTTTCTCCCTGAATTAACGATGAGAAGTAATATCATCGGGTCATTTTGAGAAAGCAGTTATTCAATTTTTCACAACTTAAAGATTAATCAGTTTAGTGATAAGTTGGGTATCACATCCTCATATATTGATTAGTGAAAGAGTTTAATTAATACTAAAGAAATTCTTCAATAATTTAAAAAAAAATAAAGAAAAGATGTTTTTTGTTGTGGTTTTGTAGAAAGAATCCTAAGAAAATGGACAAAAGTCAGTTTTTCGGTCCTTGAAACTAAATTGGTAAAAATGGGGTAGGAGGTTTATACTTTTACAAAAATAAGGTTACGAGTTAATCCCCCATCCAAAAGTGCATTCATTATTATTTTAATTAGTTTTAAGAATTTATGTGTGAAAACCGAAGTTTCGTGAAGTAAACGATCGAGTATGCGAGAAAACTTTCGACATAAAGGATGAAAACTTTGATAATCTTCACGAAAATAAGTCCTAAAAAATGAGAGAACATATATAAATGGATATTCAACAATAATAATTGCTTGACATTATTTATGAAGTCCACGAGTATATATTTTCAACGCACTTTTTAATGAAATTCATTCTTAAAACATAATACAAATCATAAATGTATACGCATTTCAGGTGGGTTGATTACTCACAACCTTATAAACTTAGGTACTGATTTTATTCATGGGGATAAACATACTTAAGAAGCTAATAAAAACAGTAGGCATACTTTGAGAACATGAAAAATGAAGTTAAGAGCTTACTTGAATCGGTCGAAAAATATATATAAGAAAAGAAGGAAAAATGCTCGGTTGAAAATCCTTTGGGATCCTAGTCGATTGATCCCTTAGCTTTAGGACAAATAATGAAAACAAGGTACTAGAATGAAAGCTTGAAATATTATTAATCTTCACTCGGGTTCAATACATAAGATTGAAATCGAAATAAGTCTCGAAATAACACGAAAATGGAACAAAACTTCTTTATTAATAACGGAATAATGGTGTTACAATTACTCAAGACTACAAAAACTCTCAAAATATAGCATATCTACTACAAATCTGATATGAAATCAATGTACCAAAAAAAGAATTCCTATGTCCCATTAAATAGGAAGAAATTAGGGTTTAGGGTCATTTTCGGCATTTCACAACATTTTATTCTTTTAATAAACTTATAAAAGGTTTTATGGGTGGGGGTTAATTAAATATGGATGGTTGGTTGATGATAAGAGAGCGGTCGAAGAATTATTGATGTAGGGTTTTTTTTAGAAAAAATGGATGAAAAGAGATAAAAAAAAATGAAGTTTTTATTAAGAAAATAGAAATGTGGGGTTAAAAGTGAAAATAATGGAATAAGTGGGCGGTTGGATGATTGGGAGAAAATTGTGTGCATGTGGGGCTGGCAATCGAACGGTTAAGGCCTGACCACATGGTCTGCCCAGATGGCACCACATGGCGCATCCTTTTTCTAAGCAAAATGAGGCAATGCCTCTTCTGCGATAACCTATCACTGAGACCACATGGGACTCATTAATATTAGGGTATCAAACAAGTTAATTATGAGAATAAAGTAATAAATAAAAAGTTGGTTAAAATGGACTAGCGGGGAGTTGACTTGACGAAGCAGGT
The DNA here is from genome assembly GCA_949130495.1 of Sambucus nigra. Classification (NCBI taxonomy): domain Eukaryota; kingdom Viridiplantae; phylum Streptophyta; class Magnoliopsida; order Dipsacales; family Adoxaceae; genus Sambucus; species Sambucus nigra. Next base: position 574,799,799 of record OX422215.1, on the reverse strand, counting down.
ATTGTATGCTTAACGCGATGAGCCATATTACGTATCATAATAACTTTGCATACAAGACCTCGTTATTTTGAGTGACTTTGAGATAATTAAATTGGAGTGCATTCGTAATTATTTAGTGGGATTGATTTTCATTAAATGGAGAAAGGAAATAAATTACGGGGATGTAATTTTTGATTTCCATGTAACTATTATGAAGCCAATTTAATTATCTAGTCTTGGGCCCCTAGTATAGTCCACTACCAAAGTAGTAGGTCTAGATTGTTTGGAAACCAGTTTACCCCAAGCATATATATATATATATATATATTAGTGTGAGATAGGTTTTAATTAATATATCCATTATCTAGGGTTATATAACGAGAGTAAAAGTACTATTTACATTTTTATAAAAGGGTGAGATAGTGATTTCTCTCAAATTTCACTAAGTTTTCATCTCTAGAAGGGCCCACACACAAATCTTAATTTAGGGGATCATATACTAGATGTTTGTGACACCTCGCCTAATTAAATACCCGGTGATCAGTCCTTTATTAAATTAAATCAAAATATTCAGTTGGTTCAGAATATGCATAACTGTTGAAAACTTATTATTAACACTAACCACCTAATATTTAAAAAGGTTGATGACAAAATTTTATCTTTAATTAACATAAAAATAAAATCAACTAATTATTAAATATAAACCATCCAACTAATCTCATAAGGAATAAAATTACTGAAATAAAAATGTGACTGGAGTAAACAAATCCAGCGTAAACACCGAATACAATAATCCTACAAAAAAAATCGACAACTTAAAGGAGTAAATAAATAAATCCACAATCTCTGATTGTCTGAATAAATAAAAGTGGAAACATTCCCTAACTAAAGTATATAACTCAAAATTAGGGAATGACAATCAAGGAGGCATCTACTACAAAGTCCTGTAACTTTCACAGCAGCTACAACTCGTCAAATGAATGGAACTCCTGACCTTGGTGTACCTGTGGCTGGGCACCTAAAATAATTTGACAAAAGAAAAGAGATTTACAATAAACGGGTCAGAGACAAAGTTGAAAACCATTTAAAAATCAGCAAGTGCTTCAATGAAAATCATAACACATATAGTGTACATGTTAGATTCTCGTACTCTCACCAGAGATACTCACCTCTCATCTAATCTGCACACCTAACGCGTATACTTAACTCATCCTAGTTATGCTACCCTGACTAACTAGATTGAAGATGAATATTACTATACTAATGATCTCATGCGCTTACTCATATCACATGTATCCCATATTACCATATGTATAAGGATAGTTATTCGTATACATAACCAATTTTCTCATAGATATTCTTTTTTCTTACTAAGAATATTTTTAAATATAGTAAATTCCATATCTACTAAACACGCACAGTAGAATAAGTAACAAGTATACATATATTTATCTCTATCTATATATATACTATTCCAGCACCCCATGGGTTAGGCCCCCCTTAGTGCAATGCAAACTATGCTATCATGCCCCGGTGCATCGCTCATTGCATCAAGGACTATAGCTTCAATCTCTCGTGAACCATCAAAACAAACACACATATTGGAGGCCAATATAGTTCCAAGCCCACGGGTTGCGCACATACCTACACACGCGTATAACCATCAACACTATCGTTCTCACTGATATCATGTACCTAGGTTCTATGGTCTAGTGATACGAATTAAAATCCCCCTAAAGGCTCCTTAAGATATGATCGTCCATAATGCGCAACGTCCACCCAATAGCAAGTAGCGTAGGTATGTTATACACATAATAATTTAACTAATTGGTACATACATAACCTATAATAATCATTAGATATTCAAACAACCCAAATCCCCTAATTTATACCTCGTATTATTATCTCTAATATGCACGTTACTCTATCTGAACAATTAATCTCTCTATCGTAAATATTCCATAAGTCCCTCTTATTCCAACATATTCCTTTAGTAATTGCATAGTCATCTCACCACTAGACTATGTAATGAAGTCACTCAAGAATAATGAAGATCATTCTCTCTAACTCAAATTAACTCAATAGGGTTTTAATTTATCCAGGAAACACTTTGAACTTATGAAATCTCATTAGAAGTTGGAGGAAATCTTGTTCGAACGAACTAAGGCCTGAATTTTTGTTAGAAGCTCATTTGAACGAGGTCGTTCGAACGGAACTTCGAACGAATTTACTCTGAATTCTCGTTGGATAAATCGTTGGAAATCTCGTTTGACCGAGATTATCGAAATTCTTCCTTGACCTCCAAAACATGTGTTTTCCAACTTTTTCATCACCTAAATCATCCAAAACTTATCCTAACGGAAATCCAACTATTCTAAACTATAACCCCTAGTAATAGAATGTTGTCCAACATGTTTTAACATCAAATCCTTTAAAATTGTAACATGAATTCAGATTAATTCCTCAAATCTTAAAAAAAAATTTAAATTCACATAATCACAATTAATCACAACTAAACCTAGATTTTAATTTGTGATTTCAACATGTAAAACCCAGATTTATTATCCCCAATATATGGTTATTCAACTACATGCAAAAACCTATACCACAATCATTGATTAATACCAAATTTCAGCGCAAATATCATAATATCATGATTTAATCATCAACTAGTCTAACATGGACATTATATGCTCTAAATGAAGCAAGATAAACACTTACCTTTTCACGAAGGTCTGATTTGTCGCTTAAAATTGGTATGAGCTTGTTCCTCTCTTCCCGATCTACATTTTGATGGTATTTTTGGTAAAAAAAGATTGGGTCTTAGTGTCTCTATAAGTTCTCTCCTTCTTCCTCCTGGGCTCCTTCTTTATTTTTTTAGAACATAACCCTAAATTCTACTACATAAGGGATGATATATTAATCTAATTTTTGTCCATTAATAATTCAAAAAATTTTAAAAGACAAAAATACCCCTCTGAGGTGTCGAGGTGTCGAGTTGGCTTAAAGTTGCCCCGGACTCCAAACTAAACCCATGAGTAGACTTTTCTGACTATCTCGAACCTTCTGAACACAGTGGAGCACTCAAAACAGCCATCCGAGTAACCAAAAATTAAAACACATTTTAATTCATCATTTAAGTCCTGACACGACTCACACGCGCATCCCAACTAAATGTACTACAATTGCCGTATTTTTCACTCATGACAATTATATAATATTCTCATTATATATTACTTTTCTCACTAAGTAATATTCGACATAATTCTCATCAATAAATACTAACTCTCATCACTCTAATAATTATTTACTTAATTCCGAATTAATTATTAATATTCCCATTTAAATTACTTAATCCCTTAATTAAATAAATTCTTTAAAAAATACGAGGTATTATATACTTCCCCCCTAATAACGGAATTTCATCCCGAAATTCGAAAAAGAGTAAAAATAACAGTATACCTGGTAGGAACAACTCTGGATACTTGTCCCGCATCTCATCTTCGCGCTCCCAGGTATACACCTCGACATTATGGTGCTGCCACTGAACTCGCACTAACGACACTACCTTTGACCTCAATTTCCTCTCATTGTGGCCAAAGATAGCAACTAGCCCCTCCTCGTAGGAGCTATTAGGTTGTAGGTCTATCTCCTTTAAAGAAATATGAGTGTGGGACATGTCATCCCGAAGATATCTCCTCAGCAAAGAAATATGGAACACGTCATGAATCCTACGCAAGTGCTCCAGTAACCCAAGTGTGTAAGCTACTGGACCAATTATCTCAATAATAGGGAATGGACCTACGTACCTCGATGATAACTTCCATTTCTTGCCAAATAGCATTACCTCATTTATAGGAGATACTCGTAGCAACACCTGGTCCCCCACATTAAACTCCCTGAAGAACCTCTTGGCATCGGCATAGCTCTTCTGTTTATCCTAAGCAACCTGAATATGGCTCTGAATAACCTAAATCCTGTTTTAGGTATCCTGAATCACCGCTGGCCCACATAGCTTTCTATCCCCACTTCTAGCCCACATGCTGGAGAACGACAAGTCCTACCATATAATGTATCGAATGGATCTATGTCAATAGTAAAATGGTAAGAGTTATTATAAGCCAACTCCACCAGTGGAAGGTATTTCTCCCATGCCCTGCCAAAATCAAGGATACACATCCATGACATATCCTCTAACATCTGATTCCTTCATTCGATCTTCCCACCAGCCTGTGGGTGATAGGATAAACTGAATCGTAACTCTATACCCATGGCCTCCTGGAAGCTCCCCCAAAATTTGGACACAAAAATCTTGTCCCGATCGTACACAATATCAAGGTGCACCCCATGGAGTCTCATGATCTTGGCAATGAAGATCTGAGAGTACTACCCCGTAGTATAATCAGGTCGGACTAACATAAAGTGAGCTACCTTGGTCAACCGATCCACATTCGGCCATATGGAATTGTGACCCCTCTGCGATGTAGGAAACCCTGTGATGAAATCCATGAAAATTCTCTCCCATTTCCACATAGGGCTCTCTAATGGATGCAGGAGCCCTGGTGGTCTCTAGTGGTCCACTTTTACCAGCTGACAAGTGGAAAATTTCGAAAAAAACTCGGCGATGTCCTTTTTCATTCCACTCCACCAGTATTGTCACCTTATATCCTGGTACATCTTATCCCCTCCGGATTTGTGAACCATGCAACTCTTCCATCACCGCATGCCATAAATCCTCCCCCTTTGGAACTACTAGTCTACCATTAAAGCGTAAACCCCCATCTAATCTAAAAAAATAATGAATTTGTCCACTCAACTTGAAGCTGTACAATCCGATCCTGAAAGAATGAGTCTGCTTCCTAAGTGTGTATCACCCTAGTAACGATCTCGGGTGTAACCATCATCACTGACATGAATGAGCGAGCAACCACATCCCAATGTTCTAGATCCATCCATTTTTCCTTCCACACCTCGGCCACCTCACCTGCTGGCTTAGCCTACAGCTCAATGCATCTGCTACTACATTGGCCTTCCCCGAGTGGTAATGGATGTCGAGCTAATAGTCCTTCACAAACTCAATCCACCTCCGCTAATGCATAATCAACTCCCGTTGCGTGAATAGGTACTGAAGTGACTTATGATTTGTGAATAGGAAAAATTTTCCCCCAATTGGTTATGTCTCCATACCCGAAGTGCAAACAAGACTTTCGCTAACACCAAGTCATGGGTGGGGTAACTCCTCTCATGAGCCTTAAGCTTACGAGAAACATAAGCTATAGCCTTATCCTCCCGCTGAAGCACACTCCCAAGTCCTAGTAAGGATGCATCAGTATAAACCAGGTATTCCACCCCCGGCATGGGTAGTGCTAGAACTGGTGATGAAGTCAGCTTGTCCTTCAGCTCATCCAAAGGCAATTCGCAGATATCATCCCATAGAAATGGCACCCCTTTGCGAGTTAAATTTGTCACCGGACCCGAGAATCCACGAATAAATTTACTGTAGTATCCTGTTAGCCACAAAAAACTTTGTATCTCTGTCAGTATCATGGGCTATCCCCACTCCCTCACCGCTCACACCTTCCTCGAATCTATGAATATCCCTTGTTCAGAAATAATGTGGTCCAAAAAATGAACTTCTCTCAACTAAAACCCATACTTCTCATATTCCACATACAACTTGTGCTCACGTAGTTCCTATAAAACTAGCCTCAAATGCTCTGCATGCTCCTCCTCAGTCTGGGAATAAATCAGGATGTCATCAATAAAGACAATGACAAACTAATCTAAGAACTCTCTGAACACCCTGTTCATCAAGTCCATGAATACAGCCGGTGCATTGGTTAGCCCAAATGTCACAACCTTGAACTCGTAGGATCCATATCGCGTCAAGAAGGCAGTCTTAGATAGATCCTCATTTCTGATACGTAACTGATGGTAGCCCGACCTCAAGTCTATTTTCGAGAAGTAGGCAACACCCTTCAACTGGTTGAATAGATCGTCAATTTTGGGCAATAAATACTTATTCTGTATCACGACCTTATTCAAATCTTAATAGTCCACACACAACCGTAGTGACCCATTTATCTTCTTTACGAATAGTAAGGAAGCACCCCAAGGAGAGAAACTCCTACGGATGAAGCCCTGTCCTAGTAACTTATCGATCTGATCCCGTAACTCCCTTATCTTCATCGGGGCCATATGATAAGGTGCACGGGCTATCGGCCAAGTTCTTGGCATCAAGTTTATCAAAAACTCTATCTCTCTACTAGGCGATAGCCCTGGTATATCTTGAAATACATCAGTAAACTCATGAACAACCATAATCGAATCTAGTGGAATCACCACCTCTTTAAAGGTCTCCTCCTCTATATAATATAAATGGGTGGATGAACCCCCCTCCGACGAGGCATCACCACCAAAATCATATCCTAATTCAATATGGTGAACACAATACTATGACTATATCAGTCAATAATTGCCCTATAGATAACTATCCAATCCATCCCGATAATAGCGTCATACTCGTGCATATCTATGACAAGCATATCGATCGGTGGGATCAATCTCCCAATCTCTATGCCCAATCCCCGACATATAAAGAATATCAGTGAACCATAGCCCAATGGTGAGTCTATGCTAGTAACAGTTCTCTCCTCCGTGTCTAATAACCCTGTGGCGTATGCAAAACTAGTGGAAATGAAACTATGTGAAGGGCCCGTGTCAAATAATATACAACCCAATGGCCCCTGGATTGAAAACGTACCCTCAACCGCGGGTGGGGCCTAGAAAACTGAGGCCTCATGGACGTTGTAGACAATCCCATACTACAGCTATCCCTAATGGATGGAAGATGATGAAACGGCTAGCAAAGCTGGTATCTGTGTTTGCGCTGGGAGGGCGATCGAAAATATCGGTCACTTGGGCTCCTGACGAGCACCCTCCTGCTACTGCGGGGCTCTACCCTTCTGAGGATAATCCTGACATTTGTGGTCGGTGTTTCCACAAGAGAATCATCTCCCTGGAAAGTTTCCTCCCCTTTGCCCCTGCTTCCCTCAGCCCTGATGGCCGTTACCACCCCTCCCTTGGCCCTATTGAAAGCGCTGCTACCCCTGCTAGCCAGGCTGGCCCTGATGGCCCTGTCTCAAACCTACCTAACCCTACCTGTAGTCACCTAATCTGAACCTCTTAGTGGGGTCCCCCTGGTGGGAACTCTACTCACCCTGAGCTGGTTGTGCCCCACTGACACCATTTCCTCCTGTCCTTCCCTGCTGGATGGACTCCCCCACTCGTTTACTTCCCTTCATAAGGATGCGGTAATCCTCGTAGTGTATAAGGTTAGTGTTAAGTAGATCAGTATATGTACACAACAAAAGATTTCCCAAAAGGTGCTGATGAATACTCTACATCAAATCGTCCATAAACATCTGAATTTTTTCCCCTCGGTAGGTACCTGATCTAGAACCAGATTAATCAATCTCATTAACTCTGCCTCGTATTCCATAATAATCTTCCCCTCCAAGGAGAGATCCAGTAATTTCTGCCTAATCTCAGTCTGAACGATGAAAGAGAAATATTTGCGATCGAACCGCACCCAAAAGTCCTAAATAGTCAAGATGTCTCTCTCCTCAGCAGTGGTAATAGACTCCCACCACTGCAGTGCCGCTCCCACTAACTTAAAAGTAGCTAGTATGTGCCTATGATCCTCAGTAGACGCATAAATCCTCAAGTGCTATTGAATGTCCTCTTTCCACTGGATCGCTACGACAACATTTACACTCCTTGTGAACTATGGAGGATGTGACTTATGAAAGGAATCCCTAACTCGCTCCCAAGAAGAAGATAATGAGTGAGATAGTGTTGGGTCCACCATCGGTGCCTGGGGTGGGGCCTGCTGTACCACAACCAAAGCTGCATTTACCGCCTTCACCACGACAATAGTCCTAAATACGGGACTCTATATAAAAAAAGATACGCTGGAAGCATAATATGCCGCACAGATCCTAAGGAATCTAGAACCTGATGCTCTAATCCACCTGTGACACCTCGCCTAATTAAATACCAGGTGATATTTTCTTTTTATCAAATTAAATCAGAATATCCAGTTAGTTCAGAATACGCAACACGGTCGAAAACTTATTATTAACACTAACCACCAACTATTTAAAAAGGTTGATGTCAAAATTTTATCTTTAATTAACATAAAATCAAATTAACCAATTATTAAACATACACCATCCAACTAATCTCATAAAGAATAAAATCTCTGAAATAAAAATGTGACAGGAGTAAACACATCCAGCCTAAATAACGAATACAATAATACAACAAAAAAAATCAAAAACTGAAAAGAGTAAATAAATAAATCCACAATTTCTGACTGTCTAAACAAATACAAGGGCTGACATGCCCTAACTGAATTAAATATCTCAAAATGAGGGAATGATAATCATAGAGGCGTATATTACCAAGTCATGTAACTCCCACTGCAACTATAGCTTATCAAATGAATGGAACTCCTAACCCTGGTGTCTATATGGCTGGGTACCAAAAATAATTTGACAAAAGAAAAGAGATTTGCAATAAACGGATCAAAGCCCGAGTTGAAAAGATTTTAAAAATTAGCAAGTGCTTAAATGAAAATAATAGAGCATATAGTGTACATGTTAGATTCTCTTACTCTAACTTGAGATACTCACCTTTAATCTAATGTGCACACTTAACACGTATACTTAACTCATCCTTGTTACACTACCCAACCTAACTAGCCTGAAGATGGAAATTACCATACTAATGATCTCCTGGTTTTACTCATATCACACGTATCCCGTATTACGATATGTATAAGGATAGTTATTCATATACATAACCATTATTCTTATAGATATTCCTTTTTCTTACTAGGAATATTTTTAAATATCGTAAATTCCAGATCTACTAAACACGACCAGTAGAATAAGTAACAAGTATACATATATTTATCTATCTCTATATATATATACTATTCTAGCACCGCTGCGTTAGGGTCCCTTTGGTGGAATGCATACTCCGCTATCATATCCCGGTGCATCGCTCATTTCATGAAGGACTATATGTTTAACATCTTGTGAACCATCAAAACAAACACACATATTGAAGACAAACATAGTTCCAAACCCATGGGTTAAGCACATACCTACGCACCCATACGACCGTTAACACTATCATTCTCACTGATAGCCCGTACCTAGTTATGTTCAAGTGATACGAATCAAAATTCCCCCGAAAGCTCCTCAAGATGTGATCGTCCACATAGCCTAACGTCCACCCGATTTCAAGTAGCATAGGTGTGTTATACACACAATAATACAACCAATAGGTACATATATAACCTATAATAATATTAGGTATTCACACAACTCAAATCCCCGAATTTATACGTCGTGTTATTATCTCTAATACTCAGATTACTCTATCCGTACGATTAATTTCTCTATCCTAAATATTCCATAAGGACCTCTTATTCCAACATATTCCCTTAGTAATTACACAATCATCTCACCACTAGATTATGTAATAATTTCACTCAAGAATAGAGAAGGTCATTCTCTCTAAATCGAGTTAACTTTATAAGGTTTTAATTTGTCCGGGCAAAACTTTGAACTTATGAATTCTCGTTAGAAGTTGAGGGAAATCTTTTTCGAACGAACTAGGGCCTGGATTTTCGTTAGAATCTCGTTCAAACGAGGTTGTTCGAACAAATCTACTCTGAATTCTTGTTGGATCAGTTTTTGGAAGTCTCGTTCGAACGAGGACATTCGAACGACACAGGCCGTTCAAACGAGATTACCAAACTTTGTCCTTGACCTCCAAAACCTGTGTTTTTCCAAATTTTTTCATCACCCAAGTCATCCAAAACTTATCCTAACTCAAATACAATTATTATAAACTATACCCTTAGTAATAGAATGATTTCCAACATGTTTTTAACACTAAAACCTTTAAAATTATAACATGAATTCAAAGTAATTCCTCTAATCTTCAAAAAAACTAAATTCACATTATCACCATTAATCATAATTAAACCAAGATTTGAATTCATGATTTCAACATGTAAAACCCATATTTATTATTCCCAATATATGGTTATTCAACTACATGTAAAAACCTATACCACAATCATGGATTTATACCCAATTTCAGTTCCAAATATCATAATATCATGAATTAATCAGCAACTCGTCTAACATAGACATTATATGCTCTAAATGAAGCAAGATAAACACTTGCCTTTTCACGAAGTTCGAATTCGTCGGTTGAAATTGGTATGAGTTTGTTCCTCTCTTCCCGATTTACATTTTGATGGTATTTTTGGTGAAAGAAGATTGGGTTTGGTTTTGATGTCTCTATAAGTTCTCTCCTTCTTCCTCCTGGGTTCCTTATCAATTTTTGTAGCACATAACCCTAAATTCTACTACGTAAGGGATGATATATTAATCTAACTTTCGTCAATTAATAATTCACAATTTTTTAAAAGACAAAAATACCCCTCTGAGGTGTCGAGTTGGCTTAAAGTTGCCCCGAACTCCAAACTAAACCCATGAGTAGACTTTTCTGACTATCTCACCCTTCTGAACACAGTGGAGCACTCAAAACAGCCATCCGAGTAACCAAAAATAAAATTACATTTTAATTCCTCACTTAAGTCCAGACACTACTCACACGCGCGTCCTAACTTAGTGTACTTTAACTGCCGTATTTTTCACTCACGAAAATTATATAATATTCTCATTATATATTACTTTACTCACTAATTAATCTTCAATATAATTCTCACCAATAAATACTAACTCACATCATGCTATTAATTATTTACTTAATTTCGGATTAATTATTAATTTTCCCATTTAAATTAATCCCTTAATTAAAATAATTATGTCAAAAATATGGGGCATTACGATTTTCTGAGGCTTTCGGTGGATTATAGCAAAATTTTTGGAGATGTTATGAGGGAATAAAGATAACCATATATTTCTCGTCGTTATAATCACCTACAAGACCCGAAAAGGTATCGAAAACCTAGGTTTATAATTTAAACTTAGTTATTGCTTCTACATTTTTTAATAGATTAATCACAGTTTATAGGCTAAAAAGATTTTTTTTGTTTACACAATCCCTAAAAATTAGTATCAGATCCCCGATTATAGATTGATTGTTCTTTGGAAAGTTCCATGTTGTCCACCATAAAAACTCTAGTTCACATGTTATAGAAAAATACATATATGCATTTACTTCATACTAACATGGTTTTGTAGGGTTTTAATGTTTACATTCCTTCCATCGTGGTCACATGAAGGTATTTTTATGTGAATGGATCCTACAGTGGTTTATCCGTTATTATTTATTTCATAGATTTGACTTGGTTGTACTAATTTGGTTATTTTAATTATTATATTAATCGATGAATTCAAAGGATATTGTGATGTGATTTAATACTTTTTAAAAGTTGTAATCATGTATGTAGATAGGTTCTGGTCTTGGTTAAAGTTTTATGGAGTTTGGTGAAGTTTTGATCATGTTTGGGAGGTTTTTGTATGAAAAGTACGAACTTGGGATAAAAAAGATGAGTTATAGACCCGGATCAATCTGGCTACCATCGGATCAATTCAGATAGTCTTTGAACAAATCCAACCTATGGTTTAATCAATCCAACCCTGGGTAGCTATTTTGTTTTATTCGTTTGGTGTTGTTTTCGATAGTTACGCAACATATCTTGATCTTTCCTTGCTAGGAAATGAGTATTTATAGAGGTTCAATAAGTAAGAACTCCAATATATATGGAAGTCTACTTCAAATATGAGTCTTGTTCGAAAGTAAGTCTACTTCAAATGGGATTATTGATCTTGAAGAGTTTCACTTCGAGACTAACTCTACGCCATCATGGAAAGGAAAATTTGTTTCCTATTTGAATTGTGATTATATGTTATTCTGCCTTATTATGATTCCAATATCTTAGTCATGTTGATAATTATCATGTGATAAATAATTAATTATTTAAGTAGGATCCCATTATACTATGGATAGCATGGATTATTATTGTAACTCGCATAAATCACATTTTTGTTAAATTCATTTTTTTTATTCTTTTCTAAATTCAATTTAATTGTGTAATTAATTGAAGGTATAAATTAAAAAAATATTCTCCAAATTTTATTACAATTTAAAATTGTTTTTATTTTTGGAAAATTAAAATCATGAGATTGGGAAAATTAATTTAGATTTTTTTACATAACTCCCAGTTTATAATGCCTTGTTTGACATATCCCCCACAATACTAATGTAAAAGACATAACCCTGAAGCACCCTATATCTTTGACTCACTTGAGTTTATGTTATATAGGTGCTCTCATCTAGTTTGGAAATAGTGACGAAATTGAGTCATATCATTGTCTACCAAAAAGCCTTTAGACTCTACATTTGAATTCCTCTAAAGTTTCAAAAGGTAGAACACCAACACATTCACCTAGGATTGCATTTATGTGTTGCATTCTTCATAATATGGATGTGTGTGAGTTAAATCCCATCAAAATTATTTTCTACAATTTTTGGGATATTTTAAATAATTTTTGGAATTTTTATAATAATTTTTGAACATTAATAATTAGATTTTATAAAATTTTGGGGTTGTTTTATAACTTTCGTAAGTGCCTAAAAATTAGCTTGGGTAGAATCCGAAAGCGCTAGATAATATTGTCGGGGAAAGTTGAACTCTTTGAACATCTAAAACACGTGTTTCTCAATTAATCGTAACCCTACACGTGTTGGTATTATAACGATTAGATTTGTGTTTTCTTTACCTCACATATTTGAGACCTTAGTTACACCGTTGGATCACTTTTATCAATGGTATGCATGTCTTCTAAAGCGATCCATGTGTTAACCCTTTAAACCAATCAGATTATGTTTAAAAGAGGTGCATCGTCAGCCATTAGAACTTTCAATCCTGATCGTTGATTTACTTTGTCCTTCCAGATTCTTCCACGCTCTAATATAAATAGGACTCATATGTGCAATGTTTACAATCTTTGTATCACTTTAACCCCCGAGAGAAAAAAATAGAGGAGAGAGAGACAGAGAGAGAGAGAGAAATAAAACCCTAACCTAACTCCGACGAAATTTTCACCAGAAAACCCTTCTAAGAGTTGAGTTAGTTTGAAATTTGAGAAGGTACATCCTCTCTAGTTCTTAATCTCTTGTCCAACCAAGTCACGTAGTTTTAATCTCACTTTCTTTCATAGAAAGTTGAGATTTGATACCCTCTGATACGTATCATGTAGATATTACTCAGTTTGATTTCTTCTTTCGAGAAATTTTTATTCTGCTGGCTATTTTTTTAAAACATTTATATTGCTTTCAAAACCTAAACCAAGAAAATATTTTCTGATTTCAGTTTTTGAGAATATCTGGACTTAGATCTAGTTGAGATCTTGATTGGGGATTTACACTTTCATATATTTCACATTTTGTGAAATATTTGTACATTTTCTAATAAAGAAAGTGTCTAGGATCTTGGCTCTTTTATATAACAATATTCCCTCTTGATCTGCAGATAAATATAAAGATAAAAAAGTCGGAGATTTTCGATCAAACTGATTTTAGAAATTTTTGTTGCATATTAGAAATCTGTTTGTAATTTGATACTCATTTTGTTTGTGTGAGTTGCATGCATGTGTTAGGCATATCACATCACAACACTTTCACACTACAACACTAAAACATGTTGGTAGAGAGATTTTTAACTTTAAGAGTCGACGTAAAGCTAAAAGGAGTGGAGTTACAAAGTTGAGAGAACATCTACAACATTAGAGCCTTGGGAAAAGTCAGAATAATCCAAAGGAGCTGGAATCTTTTCTGAACTTAGATTAGGTCTGATTGTGTGTTTAGATTTTTATATAGTTTGTAATCTGTTACTCTGTTTTAGTGGATTGTTTTTTTTTAGGTGTAGAGACCTCCGTGGATTTTTCCCTAATTGGGTGGAATTTTACTACGTTAAAAATCTTTGTGCACTTGAGTACTTAATCTTCCTCTCATCTGCTTCAATTGGCGTGCTGATTTAAAACTATTTTAGTTTTGGTTTTCAAAACTTGGCTACATAATACCTGAAATATCTCGTTCATAATTTCGTTTTACACATCTTGTGTTAGCTGCTTGTTTTAAGAAAGGAGTTTCTTCCGAAAACTATTCGGAGCCATTTGGACTGTTTAATCTTGAATTAAACAACTTAAGTGGTACTTTTCAAACCCCCACTTTTCTAACAGAAGTCTAACACCGTTAAAAATTCTAATGTGTAATTAGACATAACACCCTATAATATGTTAAGACAACAATACCCTCAACACTTGTAACCAAACATCCGTCTTCTTTCTAACTCAATAAACCTTAATTTAACCCTATACCCAAAAATGCCCTATCTTTCTTTTATAACCATCTTTCTTTATTTTAACGACCTCAAACCATCTTCTCTCATTATCTGCACTAATCTTTTAACTTCATCACTCTTACCTTCCTTAAGAAAACTCCAAATCAAAGTATTGTATATCACCGTATTTGGAACGACACCTATACTTCTCATCATATTCAAAAGCTCCAGAACCTGGGTAGCAATCCCAACTCTATAATAATAACAAACCCTAATCCAAAAACTAAATTCATTCATCGTACAACATTTCTCAAACACTTTATTGGCATCTTCCAAATGCCCCGAATCACAAAGCCCACAGCCTGCCATCAAGTCATCACAGTCCTATCAATCTTACTTATCTGATCGATCTGTTCTTCTAAAGTCATTCGACTCACAAAATCTTGCACTCGAACACCCACGTTCTTATTTGGGTCTTTTTACTTCATCTTATCCAAATTCATTCGACTTACAAGTCCTATCAATCTGACTTATCTCACTAATCCTATCTTCTAGTCTACTATCACTCAATCGGGGAATTTTTCACAAGTGGATTTAATTTTAATGAACCAACTGATGGTATAGACTTAACATAACTAATTATATCTTTCCTATCAAATTCTATGCCATTAGATTGTGACACCCCGCCTAATTAAACATCGGGTGATCAGGCCTTTATTAAATTAAAATAGGTTTCTCAAATGGTTCATTCTTAGCATCACTGTCGAAAACTTTTTAATTACTAATCCCCTAAGTAAAATTAGACCGGTGCAAAATTTTATCTTTCTTAAAACAGATAAATCAACCATGTGGAACAAAGTACAAGCAGTCATGTACTATAATTCAAACAACAAAGTAAAAGTTCAACAGAACAAAAGTATTACCGAATAAACCATCGGCTAAAAATCCGAAACAACAATAGAATAACCACTAGTCTGAAACTAACATCTGAGACAAATACCGAACCACAAGTCCATGCATAGAAGAGTGTGAGATCCTGTACTAGATCTGAATGAGAGATATCGTCTAGTAAAAATCCTGTAAGCATCCACTGTGCTACAGCTCCGAGTCTGTAATGGAATCATCATACATGGCATCCCTGTGGCTGGACACCTAAAAGGTTTTGAAAATATTTTATAGCAAGAGTTAGTACTCAAAACATTTTGAAAATATTTAGCAAGCGTTTATCACAATATAAAATGCGGTTATTGATTACACATGTTAGGTTCTCGTACACTCTCTTGAGTTACTCACCCCTCATCTTTTGTGCACACCTAACGTTCTACACTTAGTTTATCTAGCCATACCTCCCAAGCTAACTAAAACCAAAGTAGTCAACTGAACTTATCTGTACCCAAGTTCCAGTACCGCCCATACAGTACAACCGTTTCACTAACATCTCGCGTGTGTTAATTAATTCTCAAGTAACATTTCATCTATGTTATTTTTCAAGACTTCCCATTTAGTTTCACTACTAAAAATACTACAATTCTCACAATTGTTGACTTCCCACTTATGTAATTAAGTCTCACTACTTGAATTACTAAATATATTTTCTCTATCTAAAGGTGCATTTCGTAATTAAGTTTCACTACTAAACTTACCAATTCAGTATGTATCTTTAAATACATAATATGTATCAATCTACTAACACACAGAAGTAGGATATCATCAAGTATATATATTTCACGCACAATATATACTAAATATCAGTCATTGCTATTTTGCCCTTTTTATACACGTAAAGGACTCTTGGTTAGGAATTATTCATCGACCCCAAGTAAGAATTGGTTCGGAATGATACATCGACCCCAATTATTTATATATACAAATAAAGACCTCTTGGTTCGAAATGATTCATCGACCCCAAGTGAGAGTTGGTTCGGAATTATCCATCGACCCCAACTATTTTTAAAAATATATATATATACACATATTCTGGTTCGGGACTCTCTCATCGCGACACCAGTTCAAAGTTTGGTTCGGCATTTCTCATCGACCCCAAACATATAATAACTTTATGTTAGTTCGGAATGTCTCATCGACCCTAACATAATTATTTTAGGTATAATATCTCTACCTAAAAGATCACATAATTCAGTAGGTACACGCCCGACCTATTAATCATATACGTACGTAATATTTTAATCTCATATATCTACCGTACAATATTCTCTTTATGATTTATCTCATTAATCGTATTTATTTGAGTATTCACACAACTCTAAGGGTCCTAGTTACCCCTTATATATAATTTCATTAGTTATTTCTTACCCTACCGGTCTATTACTTAAATTGAATTTACTTTGCCCCGTAACTCAATTTCCGAAATCCCTGATACTCTACTAAATCAGATTATTCTCCTCGGACCGTAGTCCAAGCCCTACACCCAATGGCCTCATCGGACCTCAACAATATACCTACTGGTCTTATTCTCACTCCAATATAAGTATAATGCAAATCCTAGAATACTCATTCATTCCCGAATTCAACGAAGAATTAAACACAAAATTTTCGAGAAACAGCTTGCGTCCATCGATCGACGGCTGGGTTCGATCGATCGATCGAACAGGGACAGACGCAGTTGTCTTCTTCGTTAAGATTTTTCCTCCATTAACAAACCTTCAAACTCCATTATAGTCCACCAAACTTTGACCCAATGATCCTAACATATTTCCACATATAATAGGACAGTTTCTAACGTGTCAAATACATCAAAACTCCAATTACTTTAAAGAAATAATGAATTAAAATCCAGAATTTCTTGAAACCCTAGTTATGGTGTTCTTCCCATATTATCATTCAAAATCCAGATTTTAATCCGAAAAATCATCAAGTCTAATCTGAATCTTAAACCTCTACATAAGGTAAATCATTCTACATGCGATTCCTATCCCAACATGTATAAATATAATCTTTCTCCAATCAAAATAATGATTTAAACAACACTATTCAAAAACCCTACACATGGGTATTATAACTTTATTATTTTTGCAATAAACAACTTGCCTTATGATCAGTAGGGTCTGATTTCGTGGTTGTTGTTGATGATTGATGATCTTCATCCTTCAATCCTTCTTCCCCAACAAGTTGATGGTAAAAATCCCTTTGAATCCTTCCCAATTCTTCCTTTTGCCTTAGAAAGTTGTGCCTCTCTTCTCTCTAATGGTATTGGTGTTGTCATGGGTGTTCTAACCCTAATTCCTCTATCATACGGCTGATATAAAACTCTCAATCTCGTAGGTCTCCATACCCTCTTATGTTAAAAGACCAAAACGCCCTCGAACGGTCTCGGTTTAGTCCAAAATTACCCCGGGACTCAACTAGTACCCCCGAGTATACTATTTTGACTAATTTGACCCTTCCGGACTCATCGGTGACCTCTAAATTATCATTTGAGTCACTAAAAAAATATTACTCGTTCTCACCCCAACACGGTCTACACGCGTTAAGTAACTATTTACCACTCGCACTAAGTAAATAAAATGAGGCAATATAAACCGATATCTATCTCTCGATTAATATTTCATAATTACAATTTTTAAATAAAACTCTTTAGATTACTACTCTTACGTAATTTAAATTAAGCCGAAATTTTCTCATTTAATTCTCCAATCTAATTAAATAGAATAATTTGGGATATTCAGAAATACGGGGTATTACATAGATGTGGGACCAAAAGATGTTGGCTATTCAATTGTGGAGGATAAAAGAGTCCTGGACTATCATGTGTAAGGACAAATTTGCACTAGAGTCAATTTTATGTATTTTGAATTATTCCATGTTTGGAATAAACCTATGAGTTTTGGATTAAGACTTGAGCCGGTTTACCTTTAAAGCCCATGACATGTTTGATTGAAGATGTAACAACGAAGTTAAAAGTTCTACATCATCGTGTCATGTTTCGTGCGTGTTTCATCTTCGTATTCCAAGGATCTATTAGGTATGAATGCGTATAAATTTTGTATCCTTCGATATTTAATATTGGGTCTTGGTTTTAAACTATTTTAAAAATACTTTTAAAAAAATCGCTAGGTCTTTAGAACGACATCAAAATTGTCATTCGAATGAGACTAAAGAGAGGTTTTGGAGGGGCTGGGGTTGTGTCCGGATATATCTTTTTTCTTTTCTCTTTTCTTTTTTCTGCTTGTTCTAGTAATAGGATGTAATTATTCTAAACAAGTTTAATATAAGAAATGCATTTTAATTTGTGTTATCTTAATTTAATGGCTTACTCTGCGTGGTCTTTTAATTTTTTGTTGAGGTCTCTCATTATTTATAAAGATAAAGATAAGGTAAAACGAAATAAATAAAAGAGGGACTCGAAGATTGATGTTTCATAAGTAAAAAAAATTCAATTTTGAAAGTTATGTACAAAAGAGAGAAAACAAGGAATTTCAAGAATTGAGAACTCGAAGGTTTATTTTTCAAAAGAAATGTTTATTTTGGAAATGATATGTACAAAAGAGGAAGCTAAGAATTTTCAAAAAATAGAGGTTGTTGATCTGCATACCCCTTAGCCTACCTATCAGCATAAGGTTCAAGTCCAAATCACTTCCATAGGTTTGCTTGCACTTTTTATGTATTTCTGGGTACTTTTAATATAGGAAATCCGGTGGAATCTTAAATAGTTTGTCTTTTCTGAATTTTTGTAGTATAAAAGGAGGCGTTTGGAAGTGTTTTTCATCACCACATACCACTTTCTCTTCTTTATAGTTTTTTTTCTTTCTTTCTTCAATGGCTCTTCCAGTGTCCAATGCCCTTTTAGCTTACGTTAAAGGTTTGGAGGACATCTGCCTCTATAACATTAACTATGATGCTTTTGGTTTATGCCAGGTCTCCTCGTGGCGTAATCGTTGCATAGACTAGAACCTCTTAGAAGTAGTGGTGTAGTTCTGGTATGCTGAAGACCATATTTTTCGGTTTGGCTTAAATGAGGTGTGTTCAACCTATGAGGAATTCTCTACAATGCTAGGTGTCAGCCCCAGTGCAGCAGTAGCCATGCCAGATTTCTCCCGTTCTCCCCAGGTATCATTAATGGAGTTACTCCATATCTTCCCTTTAGTTTCTCGACCATTGGTGCATGGAGGAAGCGTCATCCTCTTAGCATTCATGAATTCCATATGCTGTAGGGATTTTACTGAAAATGAGCTTGCTGGTGCTATAGCCCTGGGGTTGACTGCAAGACTTCTATTAGTGTTGAGAAATCTAGCAGTTGACCCTCAGGTGTCCATAATATTTTTGTGGATGTTCTACCACTGTAGTCCTGTTGCGGTGGCATTAACAGAGATCTGAATAACCTAGATTCCTAGAAGCAGAGTCGGGTCGGCTTTTTATGGGGGAACCATATCATGCTGTTTATATGGTTATCTCAGAGATTGTTCGTGGTGCCTCCTCCTGAGTATGCTATGTTGGTCATTCCTAACTTCTTTTCTATACCTTTCTTTAGCTTTGACCTGTCGATTGATAACTCGTTTAACTGACTTGTGGTGCACATGTTTAATTACCTTCGTTGTTCTGTAAAATAGTGGGGCACTTGCAGCCTATTTTTTAATTATGGGACTACCATTATGTGTAGTTAGTGGGTCTTCACCAGACTTCTTCTTACTTTCCATGGCAGCTCCTGCGCCAAGTAGGATGGGAGAAAATTATTCCTCATTGTATAACTAGCTTCTTCTCGATGGGGGATTTGACCGAGTCTTTGAGGATGTTATTGGGGCTAGCGGTGTTATCTGTCCTCTACTTGTTTATCATAATATTTTATGGAGGTTGGGTTCATAGTAGGGGTCTACTTGAAGTGGTTATGACAATGGTTGGTTGAGAAGATTCTAGTGGAGGAGACTGGGAAGAGATGGCTCGTGATGTTCAACACCATGGAAGAGGATCTTGTCGTCTCATCTATGCTTATTAAGGCCAATCATCACATTGTGGAGCTACAGGAATAGGAAATGATGATGAGGCTCACCCATCAGGTAGTTGAAGATATTGAGAAGTTGGTGAAGGTTTTTGGAAGTTCATGTAAAGGTTGTGTTTAGTTTTGGGTAGCTATTTGGTAGGTATTTGGATATTTTCTGAAGTTGTTATTGGTAGGGGTTTTTATGAGGGTTTAAAAGGGAGTGTCTTGTTTGACTCCCCTTACTGATATTCTATGTGATCGCCATATTCCTAATTTTAAATACAAGAACTGTGATTTTGACATATTTTGTTGTGTCTTTGGCGAATTTTGTATTTGCACTGTCCATAAAAATCACTAAGGCATACAAAATTATTTTATTCGTTTAAATGATGATAGAGACCATCGTTTTTAGAGAGAGAAAATAACAGATTTTTGTGAGAGAGAAAGGACCGTGCCCATGTATGTTTTATGAGATGCTTACTTACCTCTGTGGATTTAGAAGTTTGTGAGGTTATTCTTTTTCTAAAAAATGGGGGAGTTATAAGAGATTCAGGTCCCACGTAGTTTTGAGTAGGAGGGAGAAAAGAGATTGTTTTTAGAATAGAAAGGGGTGAGAAGAGTCGTAGCGCGACGAGAGTTTAGACTAGGGGTAAAACTTTTCGAGACATTCCAAGTTAACTGGATGTGCCATTTCTTCTCTGCCGAGGTTTGTGAGTATAGCGGTGCCGCCAAATAAGATTATCTTAATAATGTAAGGGTTCCTCCAATTAGGTCTGAACTTTCCTCCAGGGAACCAAACGAGTTCTATAATTTATTTGAGGGCAAGATCTGCTTATTAGATATCGTGATCCTTGATTTTCCTGTTGAATAATCATGCAATCCAGCAATGGTACCCTGATATATGGTACAATGCTTTCAATCTCTTTTTGTCTAGAAGCAAGAGTTCTTCGTAGCGACTTCGATGTCACTCTACTTCACTGACCTTATTTTTTAGCAAAATTGGTAAAGAAGGTACTTCTAATTTAACTGGGAGAACCATCTCGATGTCGTATAGAAAAAAAATAGGGAGTAGCCCCAGTGGGTGTCCTGATTGAGGTACGATAACCCCAGAGGGCATATAAGATCCGATCAGCCGAGTCTCTATAGCTTTTTGTCATCTTGATGATGATGGTCTTAAGGGTATTATTAGCGGCTTCGAAATCTCCATTAGATTGTGGTTGGTAGGGATAAGACATGTGTATTTAAATTCATAATAATCAACTAAATCTATGACCTTAGTCTCAGAGTGGAGTCCATTGTCTGACACCAACTCACGGGGAACTCCGTAGCAACAGATGATATGCTTTTTGAAGAATTTGGCTACTTTACTCACATTCAGTATCGTGTTTGACTCGGCTTTAACCTGTTTCATGAAGTAGTCAATGGCCACCAGGATGAATTTATGCCGATTTGAAACTTTAGGATTTACCTTCCCTATGATGTAAACGCCCCAGGTAGAGAAGGGACAAGGAGATCTCATGTTGCACAATTCTCGGGTAGGCAAGTTATGAAGGTTGGCAAACTTTTGGTATTTGAGGCATCTTCAAACATAAGTAGTGCAATCTTGGACCATGGTGGTCTAGTAGTAATTTTTACTCATGATTTTCTTCGCAAATATGTGACCGTTCATATGGGGCACGTATTCCCCACTGTGGATTTTCAAAATCATTTCTTCGATCCCATCCCCTACCATGTAATGCAAGTGGGTTCCAGCAGAGTTTCTCTTGAAAATCGTTTTGTCGTAGATGATGTACTGGCCAATCAATTTACAAAGGGTTGCACAATCATTATTGTCCGCGTCTCGGGGATACCTACCACGTTTAAGAAGGCTCCAAATGTCGTAGTACCAAATCCTTTCATATATGCGTCTTCTTTTGTAGGAATCACTATGTGGTAGAAGTGGGTGGGTGCAGATTATTTCTTAACTAGGAAGGGGCCCATTATTATTCTCTCAGGCATGTTGACTATGGAGGTTAAGGTTTCTAGTGCATCGAGTGGGTTATTTTTTGAGCGAGGAATGTAATGGAAGTTAACATGTTTGAATTGCACTACAAGAAAAAAGCCTTTTTATGACCTTTTTTAAGTGTCATAAAACACATTTTATGACACTTTATTTTTCAATAAAAAGCGTCATATGTTTGGGTGTCATAATTGATACTCATTAAAAGTGTCATATTAGATAACAGTTATATATGACTTTTTTTTTCAAAAATGTCATATCTGCTACAAAAATTTGTCATAATATACTCTATACGATGTCATATTTAATTTAAAAAGCATCATGATAAACAGTTTTCAAAGTTTTAAAAAGGTCATAAAACATTTCATCACATGAAGGTTTAATATAAATGGTCTTAAATTAAACATATAATAAAAAAATTAATAACTAATATTAATTTCATAGTTGACAAACAAATCTAAACACAAACCAAAATTCATAGAATCATTTATTCCACATTCAATGTTACAGTTCATACATTATAGATTATAACATTTAGCCAAGAAATACAACAATACTCCCACCAACATTTTTTTTCTCACATCAAACACAACTACATGAAATCAAATTGAGCTAACACATCGACCAAACTAAATTTGTCTATCAAAATTAAGTGTTCATCTGTAGTAATAATCGTTTTATAATTTTAGGCAAAAATGCATCGAAGTCCTCTTCTCGCTTACGTTCACTATCATGTTGTATCATGTTGTCTCACAGTGACTCACCTTTTACATGCGTTTAAGTAGATGTCCCTGCAGAAGTTTAGAACATCATATATAAATCTCTAGTGCAATGTAAAACACAAAATATGAATTCCCATTTTTTTTAAGTATCAAGTCGTGTATAATTCATGTGGAAAAGATTTTTTTATATAACACAAATAATTGTAAACAATTTTTAAAAAATTGGGTAAAAAATGCATGTATATTCGCTTTTTGGTATGTTCATTAGTTGTTTTACTTTTTCGTCCACCAATACCCAATTTTCAAATGTGTGCCTATTGGACTTAATCTATTTAGAACACTTATTAATTTCAAAAAATTTCGACAGAGTTTCCTTTGTTTATTCGTGAAATCCAATATGTTTTAACATTAAAATAAAGTCAACAACAACAAAACCACAACTAAACCAACAATAAACCCCTTCCGCCGATTCGACATATATAAGATAAAAAAATTAAGTCCATCAACATAAGGGTTCAACAAACTCATGTCCGACTGTTAAAAAAAATATAATAATTTCACATGGCTCGCAAAGCCTAACAATAATCTTACATAAGTCCCTTGTGAGGTGTGCATCTCTCTTTTCGGGTCGTTATGTTCTTATCCTGCGTTTTCACGCTCCACCCAAACTCTAAAGTTTTATACTTAGAAATTTGAAATTTAGAACTACATATGAATCCATGAGTCTCATAACTACACGGGTTGTTTGTACAAGTTACTTTAATCATGTATCAGGTGTGTTTGCCTCCTTCCGTAATGTTTGATTGTTGTTTTGCATTTTCGTCCACAAAACCCAATTTTTAAGTTTTAACACTTAAAATTTCCAAATTTTGATCAAATCTCAAACCCGTGAGTGACGTGACTACTCGGGTTGTTTCCACAACTTCCTTTGATCCTGTGTGAGGTATTTATTCCTCTTTTCATATCTTTTTTCTCGTATCTTACGTTTTCATGCTCAAATATTGTTTTTACATTAACCACGAGCACGGATCTAAGTGTGATTACCACATTATAAGACGCATAGATGACTACTAATGCACTCGACATTTTGTTTATTGGGTCTTGATTGATACTTCTCAAAACCAAAGGGGCAAACATTAGTGTAACCGCCTCCATTTTATAGATTAGTTTATGGCTATCATGATACGACGCAAATATTGCGTATTTCACTTGTTAACCTACGCGTTATTAGCCCCCTCGGGTATCTTAATCCCTATATTTATGCTCGTTAACAAGACAACCTCGTATTTCTATGTTAAAATGTTTTGCAGGGGTTAATTGAGCTTTTATAGGTATTTGGATGCTTAGTATGAAGTTCGGATGCTTTCCGGAAATGTTTCGTCGACTTTTGCAGCTTCGGGGGCATTTTAGTAATTCCAGCATTCGGGTTTGAATCCCTAGCTCTTCACGGAAGTTGAAGCCCTTTGATTTCTCTTAGCGTGGCCACCGACGATGCATAATTCCGAGTTGTAATGATGGGGTTATGGCATTTTTAGCATGATTTTTACTTAAAAAGTACACTCCAGGTCACATTCAAGGGCATTTTAGTCATTTCATATTTTGGTTTTTTAGCTTAATTTCTTCTTGGGTGTTGTAGTCCTCTGAGTGATCTTCGCGTAGCCTCTGACCGTGCCTCATTCCGAGCTATAACGAAGGAATGGCGGCATTTTCCGTAAAACAGGACAAAGCTGCAGATTCTGGCATGTTGCCTGCGAATCGATTCGGCCCAAAACCGAATCGATTCGGTTTGCACCAGAATGCCAGTTATTTGCTTCCCCTGTTTCCAAATCGATTCGGTCCTTTACCGAATCGATTTGGCTACTGTAAAAGTCCGAAAATCTTTATTTTTAAGTTGATTTTTGGTTGGGTATATAGGGGTAAATATTGTATTAAGTGGGGGGAACGTTTTTAGATAGTTTTAGAAGATATAATAGGTTAGGGTTTGGGTTTTGGGAGCTCTTCTTCTTCCTCATTTGGTGTGACAACTTTTGGGTGTTGTAAGTTGGATTTTCATTACCCCAACCATTAATATAGTTGATTTCTTGATTTATTTCCATTGATGTCATTTATATCTCTTGCCTAGATTAATTTATTTCTTGCTTAATTAGTTTATTGCTTTGTCAATTAGTTTAATTTAGTTTATTTCCATGTCGTGCCCTTAGATAAATAAGATCGGGATTTCGTTACGCCATTTACGGGTTTGGACCTCGAAAGTTAGGGTTTCGTGTAAAATTGCATTTAATTGAAACCGCGTGTATTAAAGTTGGATTGTTATGCGTTTAACTTTATTTGTCATGCAACTTTAGTGTTTATAGCGATAATCCGAATTTAATTCGTGTGTGACCATTTTTGATTAAATGTTTAATCTCGCAACTTCGGCTTAAATTCCTTATTGCGTGATGTTTATGCTTATTTGAAAATGATCGATTAAATGTTTTCGAATCGAAATTCTAATTAGTAGTTGTTTAGCCCGTGAATGTGTGTATGCGATCCCGATCCTCGCTTTACTTTTGCGTAGCGTAACTTATTCTTTTTCTTTTGTCACCATTCCCAACCATCACCTTTTCATTTATTTATTTTACACTTTTATTCCAGAAGTAATTAAACAATTAAAATCTAAAATTCAATCACTCCCTGTGGATTTCTTACGATACCCGACTTACCGCTGTGCTTGCTTGTCAAGTGTAGTAGTAGCTTAGGTTTTTTTTATCACGGCGGTGAAACATACAACGATTGTGTCCTCACACGAACAGACTTTTTCCGCCCGGTCACAAAATGGCGCCGTTGACGGGGAGTGTGTTTTAGATAGTAATTCTTTTATTATTTCATAGTATTTTTCCTTTTGTATTTGTATTCTTTGTTTTAACCTTTTTTGCAGGATAGCATATTTGAGAGCTAAGAAACTTTGATTCGTGGTTGCTCACTTTCTTGCTCGGATTCTCCATCTACAAACAACGAGGTAATCATGTCATACTGTTATAGTTATTACGTTTATTCTAATGATTCATACTTTGGGGATAGTTTTCAAGTTTTTCATTTTCAAGATTTTCTTGAAAATGAAAGACTTGAAAACATTTATCGCAATGAAAATCGTTATTGGGAGCTTGAGTTGGATTCATTATTCGAATCCAATGGCGATTCTTATTTCATTACTTTCGAAGACGAGTTTCAACCAAATGAGGAGTCCGAGGCTCTTGAGCCGAGGAAGCCTACTTTGGAAGAAACTTTGATTCTTTACTCCCAAGGTTTGGAAAGCTTAAATGATGCTGGAATGAGACTTGGAGCACTTTGCGATGAGATGAATTCTTATGCACAAAACAACGAGGAGGTGGAAACTTGTGTTTCACCTCAATTTTTCAAAGAATTTCTCATCGAATGTGAATCTCTCTACCCCAAAATTCCATCTCCTTCCAACGATATGTTGATGGAGATTGAATTTATTTCATTACCATATACGTTTTTCGTCATTGAACCATTAGAATTACCGGTTGATTCCTATGAGTCGGTAGAAACTTTTAAAACTTCCACACTTTTTGTCGATGAGGACTCCTTGCCGGATTTGTTTTCGATGGATGTTATCCCCACATGTGCATCATCTCCCATTCCATTTGAAAAATCTTTGGGAGATGAGTCGATTTTTCTTGGACCTCAAGTGTACCTTTCCCCCTTATTTCAAATTGGCGATGGTTCACTTTTTTCACCACCCACATGCCTTCCGTTGTTCAAACGGAATTCATATCTTTCGGGAGGTATGTTCTATTTGGAGGGTCAACCATTGATCTTTCAAAGTCAAATCCCTTTTAGGGTGGACCCACAACTATTTAGACTTCTAGTGTATAGTTAGTGTGAAGCCTAAATAGTAGGTTGTAAATATTTAGCTTTTTAATTTTCTTTCTTTCCTTTTTTTTTCTTTCCTTTTTAATTTAGTCTAGTGTAATTAGTTAACTTTTTGTTATTTATTTTTGCTATGCTCGGTACTAACTTGTTTTGTAGATTCCTTTGGACTCGCGCTTATGGAGATCACTCCAATTTTGGGTAATATCGTTCTTTTCCTCTCTTTGTGTTGTGTTCTTAATGCGCATTGAGGACAATGCAACATTTAAGTTAGGGGGTGTAGGATATTCCATCCATTTCATGTGTAGTCCATGGATTTGCTCACATTTAGTTACTAAGTATGCCTTTTGTGAAAAATTTGAAAATTTTCAAAAATATTTTCTTTCTTTTTTCTCCTTTGTTGGGCATTTTGCCTTGTTTCTAGTGATAAATTTCAATAATTGCCCGATCCAATAGACAACTCAATGATGCATGTTCTCGATTTTAGAAGTTATTGGACTTTAGTCCTCAAATCATTGATATTGTGAATAACTTCATGAATTAAACTTTATCCCATGAGCATATGCACTTTCCTGGTTATATTGATTTGGTTTAAGATTTTTATAACTCGGTAATCTTTTATTGCATTGTATATACTTACACCGAGTAAGCTTTGTACCTTTCATCGTTTGTGAGTGTTATACACTTTTCTTTTCTCATTGAAAACGTTGAATTCGTTGGTAATCTCTCTATTCTTTCATTTGACCGTTCATTAATTGAGTTCATACTTGAAATGTGTTACTTGATCATGATTTTCATATATTATTTTTACTTGAGAATTGCGTAAACTTTAGGAAATGATCATAGGCAATCTTTGTTATATCACCCATATTAGCCTTGACCTCACCTTATGTTTTCCTTAGTCAACCCCTTTGAGCCTAAATATTAGCCTTTCATTTCATTACCCAAAATTCCATAACCAACTTCAAATTGGAGTTTTAAGCCATACATACACCTTACATACCTTTGTTTGGAATGTTACTTGGGATTGAATGTTGTTGTTGTATTGCGGTTGCAATTTTAGGCATATGAGAGTTTGATAAGCAAAGAAAAGAAAGTAGTGAAAAGAAGTGAAGAAAAAGAGAAAGCAAAAAGCAAAATAAAACAAAAAAAAGAAAAAGTGAGAAAAAGAAGAAAAGAAAAGAAAGAGAAAGTTGTATGTTGTGTATAGTGTTCAATAAGCTTTGATTACTCTCCCCGATGATATATCTAATGCTTGTTTTGGAACTTGTTTTCCAATTTTTGATATTTCCCATATTTTCCCATTATCCCATGTTTTCATCCCGAACTCTTTGAATCCGTATATACATTCCTTCATTTCGTACCCTAGCCTAACCTACATTATAACCCTTTTAAAGTCCTATGTGATCTTAGGGTGCATTTAATTTAAAAGTCATAATAGTTTTGATAATCTGTGAAAATGCATTTCGCCTCTTTTAGTGTGCGGTATCCTTTCATTGAGATTGCAAGTTTTTCATTTCCTATATAGCGTTCCTCATTTGTGACATGTGCGCGGCCTAGTTTCCATTAACATTTACTCTTTATGCCCGCATGTTATGTGTATTACCTCCTTTTCATAGTGAATTCATTTGTTGAGCGTAATGCCCGTGAGGATTGAATGTATGCTTGCTTTGATTAGTATCCGGTTTATATAAGTTTTTCACCAAATCACACTATGCATGTGCTTTCCCCCCTCCCACTTTTAAAGTTTCAATTCTATGAGGTGCATTCAACTTGTTAATAACAACAGACTTTAGCTTGAATTCGTTCAATATGCTAATAACATGTTTGAAATCTTTTTCGTTGTTGTTGAGTTTGTCGCATGTTGGGT
The DNA here is from genome assembly GCA_949130495.1 of Sambucus nigra. Lineage (NCBI taxonomy): Eukaryota > Viridiplantae > Streptophyta > Magnoliopsida > Dipsacales > Adoxaceae > Sambucus > Sambucus nigra. Next base: position 574,771,026 of record OX422215.1, on the reverse strand, counting down.
TGGGCATATTTTGAGGAAACCATGTGATGTTTGTGGGTATCATCCCTGAAAACCCTCACGAGACGACACTCGTCCACTAGGGTAACCTAGGGGTTTAATGGCTTATTGCATATGCTAAATGCAATCGTTCGCCCGCAAAAGTGGCCTTATATTTTTATTACTTTTTCATCCCATTTTGTACTTGAATCCTGTTTTTGATTTTCTTGTAGTTCTTGTTGTTTCCTATTTCATTGCTAAGGACTAGCAATGTGTAAGTTAGGGGTGTGATACGACGCAAATATTGCGGATTTCACCCGTTAACCTACGCGTAATTAGCCCCCTCGGGTATCTTAATCCCTATATTTATGCTCGTTAACCAGACAACCTCATATTTCTATGTTAACATGTTTTGCAGGGGTTAATTGAGCTTTTGTAGGTATTTGGATGCTTAGTATGAAGTTCGGACGCTTTCCGGAAATGTTTCGTCGACTTTTGCAGCTTTGGGGGCATTTTAGTAATTCCATCATTCGGGTTTGAATCCCGAGCTCTTCACAGAAGTTGAATCCCTCTGATTTCTCTTCGCGTGGCCGCTGACGATGCATGATTCCGAGTTATAATGATGGAGTTATGGCATTTTTAGGATGATTTTTACTTAAAAAGTACACTCAAGGTCACATTCAAGGGCATTTTAGTCATTTCATATTTTGGGTTTTTAGCCTACTTTCTTCTTGGGTGTTGTAGTCCTCTGAGTTATCTTCGCACAGCCTCTAACCGTGCCTCATTCCGAGCTATAACGAAGAAATGGCGGCATTTTCCGTAAAACAAGACAAAGCTGCAGATTTTGGCCTGTTGCCTGCGAATCGATTCGGCCCAAAACCGAATCGATTCGGTTTGCACCGGAATGCCAGTTATTTGCTTCCCCTGTTTCCAAATCGATTCGGTCCTTTACCGAATCGATTCAGTCCTTTACCGAATCGATTCGGCTACTGTAAAAGTCCGAAAATCTTTATTTTTAAGTTGGTTTTTGGTTGGGTATTTAGGGGTAAATATTGTATTAAGTGGGGGGAACGTTTTTAGATAGTTTTAGAAGATAGAATAGGTTAGGGTTTGGGTTTTGGGAGCTCTTCTTCTTCCTCATTTGGTGTGACAACTTTTGGGTGTTGTAAGTTGGATTTTCATTACCCCTACCATTAATATAGTTGATTTCTTGATTTATTTCCATTGATGTCATTTATATCTCTTGCCTAGATTAATTTATTTCTTGCTTAATTAGTTTATTGCTTTGTCAATTAGTTTAATTTAGTTTATTTCCATGTCGTGCCCTTAGATAAATAGGGTCGGGATTTCGTTACGCCATTTACGGGTTTGGACCTCGAAAGTTAGGGTTTCGTGTAAAATTGCATTTAATTGAAACCGCGTGTATTAAAGTTGGATTGTTATGCGTTTAACTTTATTTGTCACGCAACTTTAGTGTTTATAGCGATAATCCGAATTTAATCCGCGTGTGACCATTTTTGATTAAATGTTTAATCTCGCAACTTCGGCTTAAATTCCTTATTGCGTGATGTTTATGCTTATTTGAAAATGATCGATTAAATGTTTTCGAATCGAAATTCTAATTAGTAGTTGTTTAGCCCGTGAATGTGTGTATGCGATCCCGATCCTCGCTTTACTTTTGCGTAGCGTAACTTATTCTTTTTCTTTTGTCACCATTCCCAACCATCACCTTTTCATTTATTTATTTTACACTTTTATTCCAGAAGTAATTAAACAATTAAAATCTAAAATTCAATCACTCCCTGTGGATTTCTTACGATACCAGACTTACCGCTGTGCTTGCTTGTCAAGTGTAGTAGTAGCTTAGGTTTTTTGTATCGCGGCGGCGAAACACACAACGATTGTGTCCTCACACGAACACACTTTTTCCGCCCGGTCATATCACCCACAAGTTTTTTTACTTATCTTCTTACGACTTCATGTTGGAATAAACGATCATATTTCTGTTGTTTGTTAAATCATATAATATAAACTAGCGGTAGAGCTCAGAGTTATTTTTTGTCAATTTATTTTTTGATTTGTTTGTCATTGATCAATGTTGTGATTGATGAGTTTAAGGTATCTTCATTAGCTTAAGATGAGTTTTAGAGCCGATGCTAGTCATTCAGCATTTTACTATGTAAATGAGAAATCTTAATGTTGTGATATTGCTTAATGCTAATATGTGCATATACATTGTACTTGTAGGGTTTTTGGAATGTGCAATCGTTTTATGTTGTTCGTTAAACCATTTGATTTAAACTAGTGGTAGAGGCATTTTTTGTATTCAAATATATATTATTTATCATTGATTTGGTATTTTGTTATGACCGGTGAGTTTAAAATATGTACTGTCTTATTATGAGGTTGAGAGTCGATGCAAAGTCAAGATATAAACGTTTTTCTCTGCAAATAAAGCATCTTAATGTTGTCTTAATGTTGTAATATGATTGTATGTACATATACATGTATCTATAGACTCGTTGAATGTACAATCGATTTTTGTTGTATGTTAATCACATGAAACTTTATCATTCTCACTAGTCACTACTTAGGCAAAATAACCATTTACCTCCCTCGTTGATCTCCATTCCTTTGTTTGTGCAAAATAATGATATTTAATGTTTAAAGGTAGAGAGATTTTTTAGAATAAGCTAATGTTATAGTGTTGATTTATGTACGTAACAAAATGTGTTGAATGTTACCTTGTTGATTTGAGGCTTTTTATAATGTTGATTTGTGTAAGTAACATAATATATAAAAATCTTACCTTGTTGATTTGAGTCTTTTCGGCATCCTTATGTTGTCTCCCTCCTCTGTAGTTGCATTTCTGAAGGTTGAGTTCCTGATTCTTGTGAAATATACATAAGTGGCAATCCTTGTCTAACTTTGTTGGTACCATCCTCGTTATCATGACTTGAGCTGGTAATATCCTGCATTACGAAATGGATATAAAAAAATTGATAGTTATAACAACTTGAATGCGTTACGCTTAAACGAAATGCAATAGTCAATTTGATTCAAGACAATATAATGATTTTAGGGTAATTCAACAGTGTAGAATACAAAAACAGGTAGTATTAATCTCTTTACATAAATGAATAAAAAAAAGTAACTACCTAGTAGAAATCATCCATTGTATAAACTTTTAGTATTGAACCTGAACTAATTGCTTTGTACATTAAACTAGCTTATATCATTTGCATACATCAATTTAGCATCATACAACGAGTGAACGATTTCAAATAGGAGGATTTCCTGCATCGCTTGCTTGAACAAATGAGTAATGATTTGATCCTTCAATTCCAAGCATCCAATTACTTTTCGCCAAAAAATTTTGAACTTACCTACAAACTAATGTCCAAAACCTTTGCCAATAAAATAAAACATTTCCTTAATTCTCCCCCCTCCCCCCCCCCCCCAGAATCATCCATTTTGATAGGGTGAAAAGGAGTGCTCATACTATGTGAAAATAGGGAAATGAAAATTTGATGTGGCCTATAAGTTCCATCATCCACAACCATCTGGCATATAAATGTCTAGGCCCTCTATTTATCCTACGGCACAGTCCCCTTCATCTCAACAATATGGAGTAGTTGCAGGAAACTGGCCATACTATCTGTGTATAATACCGCTCTACTTTATCGATGCTTTGACAATGCTTAGTAAAAAAATTTCTTCGTTAGATTTAGGCCTTTCATGAATGAGATACACCTAAGGATAATGTCTTAAGGTTCCTTAGTTGTTCAATGGAGGATGGTTGTTGTCTTAATAGAAGTCTTATATAGAAGAATCTCCTCTTAAAAACTTATATATTCTAAATTTTGGGCCACTTTTTAAAAGTTTGAGCAACCAGAAAAAAACATGAGTTTTCTGAGATGCCAAACTAAAATTAGTGCTGGAAAGGCACATAAGATTAGTGGTGACCAGTGCGATGCACGGTTGGTGTAACGTGTTTTGAAATATATTATTCTAGTATGTAATTCAAATATATAATTAATATTAGTATTTAAAGAAATGATCCTAGTTATAACCATCGAAATGTAAATTAACTAATATGATAAGAAACGCATATTAATTGAGATGAATATAAGGTAATAATTGAAATGAATATGAAGAAATGAATCAGACAATATTGTGTAGACTAACATGTTACCTCGTTGTATATTCTTTCACTTTGTTATATGAAAATTTGAATTGTATTTAAAAAAAACATTATATTATTTTGCGTCTCTTTTATTTGGTTCTTGTGTGCCCATTCTGATAACACGGAAAAAATAATAATCTAGTTAAAATTCATTCAAATATATGTGATTTATAATTAAAAAAAATAATATAAGTCTATTTTTTATTTTGTCATGACTTGGTCAACACAAAACTTAAACATTTAATAAAAATCCTAATATTTTAGTACTTTTATGATTTTCAGAAATAGTGAAAAAATTTTTAGCAAAATACAAATTATTTTCAGTAATAAAAAATAGTTCTCAACAATATATTTGAATAAAATTTCAAATTCCGACCACCTTCCCTCATTATGATACCTGTTGATCTTATTACTATTCTATTGAAATTGAATATAATTGAATTTTTCGATTGGTGTTTGGACGGGTTTCAGGAGCCATGACCCAGACGAAGACTTGTGCTTTTTGGTCTCATAGTTATGGGAACGGAGAGAGGAGAGATCGCCCAGAGGTGACGCCCATTCTGTTTGAACCCGTCTCAAACGGAGAGAGAAAAGATCGTCTGGGCTCTTATAAGACAACATACATATAACACTACATAATCACAATCCCCTGACTTATTTGTTATATCAAATCATATCTTGCCTTGGACTAAGATGTTAAGGTGTGCAAATACCAAAAAACTTCAGTTGTCATGTGAATGCAAATGTATATAGAGAAAAATCAAGGATACACAATAACAAGTCATAGCCATTCAATATTGATTATTACTTGCAAAGTGATAATGAATGCATAAATAATCAAAAATACAAAACTGGATTTAACCACAACAATTCCATTTAGGACCCAAAATCCAAATGGAAGAGTAGCATCTCCACAAAAAACTTTATTTTAGGATATGTAAAAAGTCAAAACAGGAGGAAATGTCACATGGGCTTTTAAATGTTCTTTTATAAGATATATACCTGTTTAAACTCATAGGTGGCATAATATTATGACCATTACATACAAAATTCTCAAGATAGCGAAATAATAAGATACCCCTTAATTTATGCAACCTTTCTACTGCAAATCATAAGGTACAAATAAGTTTGTATATAAATACAGTAACATAGCCATAGAATAGCGTATGGGTTGTATCACTCAAGGACTTTTCCCTGTGAAAAATTTCTATCAAAATACATAACCTTTCTTCTCTCTCTCTAAAAGATTTTAAGTCTTCCATATATTCATGATTCATCCAGTGCTTTTTCACATTTGAACATAAATTGAAAGTATGATATTCACTCTATATATAAGGCCTATTTGAATTCATAATTTGTAGGATTATTTAAGCAATGAATAATATGCCAAAGGTTTTATCATTATCGGATAGCTTTTTCTCAATAACTAAGAAGTACGCACACAACCCAAAAGAATATTTTTTTACTGACTCTTTGGGGGCCCTTGAGTCGAGTTTATAGCCTATACAGTACAGGTATTGATCTGTTTTAAGCGGCCCTTATTTTTGGTTGCCTATAGGGCTAACACCTTTTTTTGGTGTATTTACACAAATCATGTAAATATGGGTGATTTTTGCATATATTTCTTTTAAATCTATTAAAAAATAACAGGGGACAACTAGAGACCTACACACACCTCACTTCGGTGACTGTGGATGTTTTAAATTATCTTTTTGCCTATTTCCCATAATCATGTGTAAATTTCAATGACTTGTACAACCTCTGTAGTCAAGCAGTACAGTACCTATTGTATCTAACAAACAATGCATCAACATACGAATCATTCTAAATGGAAATGGTCCTCAATTTCAGGACCAAAAAGACTCATTTAAGGAAATTGTTAGACATAAATGGAAATGTAATATATCCCCAAACCCCATATATGTTGTTGTTCTTAATCTTAAAGCTCCTAAAAGTGTATTGAGTGATTAGAGAACACAAAACTACGAGGATATATTCCAATCAGCTAGAGATGAAGAATACGAATTGTTATCTATAGAAAAGACAATGATTCATAGACTAATCATCTCAAAAGAACTTCAAACTTAAAAAATAAACATGAGAAAACTAACACAATAAAAATTGAAATACTAATAGGGAATTATGATTGATTTTAGGAAACCTCTTGAATTCTCATCTTCAAATCCATAATGAGTAGAAGGTTTGAGACTTTGAGTAAAAGATTTGAAGGTGACAATGTCAAAGTGGTTTTTAAAAATTGATCCACCAAACACAGTTAGAGTACCTGTTTTATATTGGTGGTTAAAATCCCTGTGGTTTCGTTAATTGACTGATACAGGTCATAATAAATGACTGAGATGTCCCTAATAATACTTAATCTTATATAAAACAAGATGTTAAAATGCGAGTTTTAGTGTCTAATAACTGAAAATATTTGGCGTTAACGCTGAATTTGACTTGAGGTTAAAAATTAATTGATCCTCACTTTGATAAATAGGTGGCAGATTGGAGAAAATGTCATCTTGGCATTTTGTATAATGAAATTGGCAAAACAGTATCTCGTGGCATAATGCCCAATATCCATAATACGACATATATTGGTTGCCAACAAATATGTTTGTATGGGTAAATGAAACATCTAAGTGTCCCACGATGGCTTTCCTCCTTATTTCACATTTATTTCTTCGCATATTTTAAGTCCTGAAAGAATTAGAACTATGCATTTAGGTTTTGGTGAGTCAAAATGAATGAAATGGCTATAAATGTTCTTAATGAATATGTTAGAGAATGCTAGCATGTTTTTGGTCAAGACCGTGGAGTACATACCTGAGCAAAATTGGCTAGTACAAGAAGAGGGAAGGTTTCCAAGATGAGAAATGAGATCCTCCACTCCACTATGAATGCAACAATGAATAAAGTGAGGAAAGATGTCATGTTCTGCAGTATCACAAAGATCCTCTCCGCAATGGTTGATTTCACATCAACGGCATTTGATGCTCGAATTGTGCTCTTGATCGAACCACCCAACTTCATTCCTTAGGATTACTGAAGAAATAAAATAAAGTTCAGTTTTCAATTGATACTTTCTTTAATAACAAACAAATCTGGCATTCTACACCTACAAACATTTTTAGACATGATTTCAACAGATGTGTGTGTATAAATATTTAATGTTTTCCAAAATGGCGATGATAAATGAAGTCAAAATGCATCAACTATAAAGAGACATCAAAAAATTATTTATTTACACTTATATTTATAAAAAAACAGACTGAACTGTTATTATCGCAACAAAATCCCATAAATTATTGCATGTTGTTGCAAACACCACAATCCAGGAATTTATAGCGAGAAAAAATAATGAATTTTAGCGACACATGGGAGTCCTTGGAACAAAATATATAGCTCTGGGTAGTTTTGCTTAAAAAATAGTTCATGATGGTTATTTGTAAAACAAACATAAAAAACTCACTTCTTCCAATTTCAAAGTACAAATTACCAAACCTGAACCTGCCTATCAATAAGTATCTCCACAAATGCATGCGCAGTAGAGAAATAATCTGTAATACCCCGTATTTTTGGCTATATTTATTTTTGGGATTAATTAATTAAATGCGTATTAATTGGAAATTAATCCGGGTTATAAATACTAATGAGATCCGAGTTGGTATTTGATTATGTGCATATATGATTATATATGAACTTGGTATTATAAAATTTGTCGTGGGATTTATATACGGCATTTTAGAAATTTTGTTGAGACGCGTGGGACCGTCGCGTCACGGTATAATATTTTGATAATAAAATTAAATTTAAAATCTATAACCCGTATGGTCGTTTTGAGTGCGCCAACGCATCCGGAAGGATCGATATAGTCAGAAAACACTAGCCGGGGGTATAGTTTGGGTCCCGGGATATTTTTAGGCCATACCGGCAACTTAAAGGGTATTTTGGTAATTTTACATTTTTAGGAATTAAAAGTGACGAAAATTAGAGATGTAAATCTGATGTGGATTAAACCCACAAAGCCCACTAACCATCCCATATTAAACCATTAAGCTACGGAGGTTATCTTTAGGTTTACAACTTTCCCCAAAACAAAACCTAGCCACCTTAAGCCACCATTGGAGAAGGAGCTTGGAGAGAGGAAATTCTGCAGAAAAACATCATCAACCTACACCAAAGTCAGAAATCAAACCAAGGCAAGTGACTTTATTCCATTTAATTTCAGAGAATGTTCCCTCGATGTTAGAAAATTCGGATTTATGGTTTGTTCTTGATAAAATATGAAAACCCATGTAGTTTAGATCATAGAACTTGAGAAATTTGAGAAGGATTGCATGTAGAATGATAGGTAGATGTTTTTATTGATGATATACATGATTGAACATAAATTAAAACGGATTTTTTTGGGTTTATTCATGATTCAAAATGTTAGGGTTCATGTTCTTGAGATAATTGGGGAAAAGTGTAGAAATTCATATGTTAATTGATGTTGAAGAGATTTAATCCTTGTAAACATGTTAGTAGTTGACTTGAATATGTTTAGGATCACTTAGAGACCATAAAACGTTGTTGGGATGAACTTTGGATGAGATTAGAAGTGTTAAGATGGTTAAAAACGAGGAAGGGAAAAATCTGGGACGAATCTGGCATCTCGTTAGAAGCCCCTACCCAGGTCGTTCGAACGAACTCGTTCGAACGAGCTTCTAACGAGTTGACCAGTCGCTGCTAACGAGAATGGATTTCGTTCGATATCTCGTTCGAACGAGATATCGTTAGAAGGTACAGTTCGTTCGAACGAACTGGGATCTCGTTCGAACAGCCTCGTTCGAACGAGACTTCTAACGAGCTGGCAGAGGAATCTCGTTCGAACAGTCTCGTTCGAACGAGACTTCTAACGAGTTGACAGTTTGGTCCTTTTTGGACTATTTTGATATTTGGAGTTCCGTAAACTTATTCGAGGATATAGATATCATTCCGTAGATGTAGTAATGATAGAATTGGGACATTTGGGCATTTATGAAAAGGAATTTACATATGAGAGTGTATTACATGGACGGTTTGGGTTGAGACGTGAGTGTCTACTACGACATGAGATAATTATGGCGCGTATGATTACAAACCGGAATAGTACGAATTGTGATAAATATAGTTAGTATGAAAATATGTACTACGATTAAAATACGGTATTACTAAGACGTGTGTTTACTTAGTATTGGTATATGATTGTGTGTATGACATACCTACCATACTTGCTATCACGGGAGGTTACGTTCGCTTAGGACCCTCTAATCCTTGTGTGCCTACGGGGAGGATATAGACTGGTATCTCGATGAACATAGGTCATAGAAAGACTTATTGGGATATTAATAAGTCCGCTGATCGTGGGAGCGTAGGTATGTGCGTGACCCATGTGATGGTGACTGTGTTCGCCTCCATTATTTGTGATGTTGTTATCGGTAAACTATTCCTGAGAGATTCGGAATATGTAATCCTTATGTACGTGATGTACCGGGATGGATAGCAGAGTATGTGTGCACCACAGCTTAGTTCTCGGGGTGCTTGTATTGTATATTTATGATGTGAATAATATACATTTAATTAATGGGAATCCTCATGTTAATGTTGTAAATATATTACGGTGTTGTTTCGAGAAATATAATGAGTTAACTGATAGTTATATATATTGCATATTGAGTATCGGAGTTTACGTTAAATCCCTATATAATTACGAGAGTTATAATGTTAATAGGACCGGGTAATAAGGGTAGGAACTATTACAGTCTAGCTAGTTATGATGTCACTTAGCTAGTGGTTTATACCGTTGTAGATGGGTACTTACGTTAGGAGTGCACAGTTAGACGAGAGGTGAGAATATCATGTGAGTGCACGTCCTAACATGTACTTTGCATTTAATGTTTTAAATGTTTTTAAAGCACTTGCAGGTTTTTAAAATATAACTCCACATTCGGGCTCTGACCCGTTTGCTTTTCAAATCTATTTTTCTTTGTAAAACCATTTTAGGTGCCCAGCCACAAGGACACCAAACATAGGATACTCATTCAGGTGACGAGCTGTAGCTGCTTGTGGAAGCTACAGGTATTTGCATGTAGACACTTCTATCTTTTGGATTCCAGAATCTCTATCTATCAGTTGTAGGGCATGTTGCCCATTTCTTTAGAGACATCTTTTACATTTCAGTTTTCAGACTTTAGCATGTATTGTTTCAGTTTATTTATTTCCGTTATGGGATTGTAGTGAGGAGTTTTCCTCCAGAATTTATTTACGTTATGTGATGATTATTCGTTTTACTTCAGTATGGTGAATGGTGTTATTTATTTCTTCATTACACTTGTTGCATGTTAATCAGACTTTAAATAAAATTTGGCACTTACTTTTTAAATACTAGGTGGTTAGTAATCTTTAAAATGTTTTCGACAGTGATGCTATTAACTGAGCCAACTTGGCATTTTGAATTAATTTAATAAAGGAGTAGCTACCCGGTATTTAATTAGTCGGGGTGTCATAGGTGGTATCAGAGCATCAGGTTCTAGTGTCCTTAGGATCTGTACGGCTATTATGTTTCCGCTACGTTTCTTTGATATAGAGCCCTATATTTTAGGATTGTTGTATTCTTTTTGTGTATGCTTCGTTCTTCAGCTATTTTAAGTTTATAAACAACGAACTTATAAACTTTGTTCTTATTTCAGATGCCTCCACGACGTGCACGACGAGTTCCCAGGGATGCAACGCCCGAACCCCAGCCCGCTCCAGTTCAGGGCATGATGAACGTCGCTGAGGTTGCAGCTATAGTAGCCCAAGCGGTAAATGCCGCGATTGCCGTGATTCAGCAGGCACCACCTCAGGCGCCGGTTGTCGCGCCAGTACAGGCTAATGCATTCCCGTCTGCTTGGGAGCGTGTACGTGACGCTTTTCAGAAAGCGCATCCGCCAGAGTTTGCAGGTAGCTCAGATGTGGTAGTCTCGAGCCAATGGAGGAAAGATATACAGAGGCATTTGAGGATGCATGAGTGCATTGATGTTCAGAAACAGGTTCTAGCTACTTTCAAGCTAGTGGGATCTGCACTACAGTGGTGGGAGTCTATTACCACCGCAGAGGAGAGGGATACTCTCACGATTCAGGAGTTCTAGGTGCGGTTTGACCGCAAGTACTTTCCGTCGGCTGTTCATACGGAAATGAGGAGGAAGCTGATGAGTCTGAGGTAGGAAGGCAAGACAGTGGCCGAGTATGAGGCCGAGTTTACTAATCTGTTGAATATCGTTCCAGACGAGATACCAACAAAGAAGAAGAAGATTGAGAAGTTCACCGATGGGTTGAATTGGAGAATCCGTCAGCATCTTCTTGGGAACCTATCGTTGGCCACGTATTCTGATGTGGTTAACGCTGCATTGTTGCACTGTCAAGACCACCGTTTTCATATGGCCGAGGGCAAGAGGTCGGGGGAGTCTAGCCATCAGGGCAGGACTGGAGGACATGGTGCCAGCGGGGCACAATCTGGTCAGGGACAGAGACAGAATGAGCAGGGCTCCCAGCTGGGGGATAATAAGAGGTTCCGGTCAGGGAACTACAGGCAGGGACAGGGAGGTTTCCGTCAGGGCCATCAGGGTCCAAATGGGCATCAGGGCCAACAGGGGCAGAATGGGCAGCAGTTTCATCAGGGCTAGCAGGGCCAAGGGAGGAACGGTAACGGCCACCAGGGCCGGGGACAGCAGGGGCAGAGGGGAGGGAACTTCCTAGGGAAGTGCTTTATTTGTGGCAAGACTGGCCATAAGAAGCAGGATTGTCCTGATAGGGGCAGGGCCCCACAGCAGCAGCAGCAGGGTGCTCGCCAGGAGCCACAGAGGCCTATGTTTCCCGCCGCTCTTCCCGCACCGCCACAGATGGAAGCATTGCCACCCATTCCAGCAGTCCCAGTTCAGCAGGGGCAGCTACAGTATGGACGTGTCTACAACGTCCACCAGGCTGCAGTTCCACAGGCACCGCCCGCGATCGAGGGTACATTTCCTATCCATGGCACTATGGGTCGGGTGTTATTTGATACGGGTGCTACACATTGTTTTATAGCTACACACTTCGCGAAAGCTTTAGGATTGTTAGCTACGGCAGAGAGCACAGTGACGTGTGTCGACTCACCATTGGGGAGTGGGTCACTTATTTTCTTTATATTCCGGGGAGTGGGGGTAGAGATTGGTGGTTTGGTATTGCCTGCAGACATGTTAGTGTTAGACATGTATGTTCACGATGTGATCATCGGTATGGATTGGCTCGTAGCATATAGGGCCATGATTGATTGCTTCAGCGGGAGCATTGTTTTTGCCATTCCGGGGCAAGAGATGTTTATAGTGGCGATGCCTCGCCTAGAGGGAGGATCGACCGCTCACCTGTATTACATTGAGGAGGATACCTCTAAGGAGGTTGTGATTCCTTTAGATTCGATCCCAGTTGTCAGGGAGTATTCGGATGTGTTTCAGGAGATACCAGGCTTACCACCCAGTCGAGAGATAGACTTCGTTATAGATTTGCTACCGGGCACGAGACCTATAGCACGCGCACCGTACCGTATGGCTCCAGCTGAGATGCGAGAGTTACGGGATCAGATAGAGCAGCTGTTGGGACAAGGCTTTATTCGCAGGAGTACCTCACCTTGAGGCGCTCCAGTTTTGATTGTGAAGAAGAGGTATGATTCACTAAGATTGTGTGTGGACTACCGAGAGTTGAATAAGGTCACGATACGGAATAAGTATTCGTTGCCTCGAATCGATGACTTATTCGACCAGTTGAGAGGAGCTTCGTTCTTCTCGAAGATTGACTTGAGATCAGGATACCATCAGTTGCGTATCAGGGAGGAGGATGTCTCGAAGACTGCGTTCTTATCGAGATATGGTTCTTACGAATTCCGGGTTATGCCTTTTGGTTTGACCAACGCTCCAACAGTGTTTATGGACTTGATGAATAGAGTGTTCAGGGATTTTCTAGATCAGTTTGTCATTGTCTTCATTGATGACATTCTGGTTTACTCCCAAACAGAGGAGGAGCACGCCGAGCATTTGAGGCAGGTTTTGCAGACACTTCGTCAGAACGAGTTGTATGCAAAATATGAGAAGTGCGAGTTTTGGCTGAAGAAAGTCCAGTTTTTGGGGCATATCATTTCCGACCGGGTGATATCGGTTGATCCGGGGAAGGTGTCAGCAGTGAGGGAGTGGGGACAGCCCACGACACCAACTGAGATTCGTAGTTTCTTGGGTCTAGCAGGATACTACAGGAGGTTTATCCGGGGTTTCTCGGAGATAGCACGTCCTTTGACACACCTTACTCGTAAGGGTGTGCCGTACATTTGGAGTGATGCCTGTCAGTTGGCATTCGATGAGTTAAAGGACAAATTGACCTCAGCACCTGTGTTAGCATTGCCGAGATCGGGAGTTGAGTATTTGGTTTACACCGATGCGTCTTTGCAAGGACTTGGATGTGTATTGCAGCAGGAGAGACGGGCCATAGCTTATGCTTCCCGTAAGCTTAAGCCTCATGAGAAGAATTACCCCACGCATGATTTGGAGTTGGCAGCAGTGGTATTTGCCCTACGGATTTGGAGGCACTATCTTTTGGGGGAGAAGTTTCAACTGTTCACGGACCACAAGTCCCTACAGTATCTATTCACACAGAAGGAATTGAATATGCGGCAGCGTAGGTGTCTTGAGTTTGTGAAGGACTACCAGTTCGACATCCAGTATCAGCCGGGTAAGGCTAACGTGGTAGCAGACGCGTTGAGCCGCATGCCAACATATGAGGTGGCAGAGGTGTGGAAGGCTAAGTGGAAGTAATTGGGACACCAAGATGCAGTGGCCCGATCTTTCATGTCTGTGATGACCGTTACACTGCAGATTGTCACGAAGGTAGTACGGGCACAGGCCAATGGCTCGTTCTGTCAAGAGTAGATAGTTCGATTACTAGCAGAGGGAGCCGAATCCTATACCGTTAGCTCAGACGGGGGATTACGCTTCAATGGGAGATTGGTAGTTCCGGAAGGAGAGGAATTGCGACACGAGGTGATGGCAGAGTCGCACGATTCACGGTTCGCGGTACATCTCGGAGGGGACAAAATGTACCAAGACATGAGACGACAGTATTGGTGGAGCGGTATGAAGAAAGATATCGCTGAGTTTGTTTCGAAATGCGCCACTTGTCAGCTTGTAAAAGTGGATCATCAGAGACCAGCAGGATTGCTACAGCCGTTGGAGGTTCCGGTGTGGATGTGGGAGAGCATATCCATGGATTTTATCACAGGGTTGCCTACGTCGCAGAGGGGTCAAGAATCCGTTTGGGTAATTGTGGACAGGTTGTCCAAGGTCGCTCACTTCTTACCCGTAAGGACTGACTACACTACGGGACAGTATGCCCAGCTCTTCATTTCAGAGATTGTGAGACTTCACGGTGTGCCCCTAAATATCGTGTCTGACAGAGACAAGATATTTGTGTCGCGGTTTTGGGAGAGTTTCCAGGAGGCCATGGGCATGGAATTACGGTTGAGTACGGCTTATCATCCGCAGACTGATGGGCAGACCTAGCGCACAAACCAGATGTTGGAGGATATGCTACGCATGTGCATTATTGACTTCGGGGGTGGATGGGAGCAGTACCTTCCACTGGTGGAGTTTGCTTACAACAACTCCTATCAGTTCACGATTGGCATGGCTCCGTTTGAGGCATTGTACGGTAAGCCTTGTCGTTCCCCAGCATGTTGGTTAGAGGTGGGGGACAACAAACTACTTGGGCCGGAAGTGATTCAGGATACTTAGGCAAGGATTGAGTTGATTCGGAGTCGCATTCGAGTAGCTCAAGACAGGCAGAAGAGTTATGCTGATGCAAAGAGATTTTTCAGGAAGTTCCAAGTGGGGGACCAGGTTTTGCTCAGGGTATCTCCTATGAAGGGGGTTATGCAATTCGGGAAGAAGGGAAAGTTGGCACCGAGGTATGTGGGGCCATTTCCTATCATTGAGCGAATCGGACCGGTTACGTATAGACTTGGACTACAGGAGCACTTACATCGGATTCACGACGTGTTTCATATTTCCTCGCTGAGGAAATACCTTAGAGATAATTTGGCCCATTCTCACATTGTTGTGGAGGACATCGATCTCCAGCCGGATAGCTCTTACGAGGAGGGGCCGATTGCTATTTTGGACCGAAGCGAGAGGAAACTGCGATCAAAGATAGTCCCGTTAGTGCGTGTTCAGTGGCGACATCACAATGTCGAGGAGTCCACATGGGAGCCCGAGGATGTGATGCGCGAACGTTATCCAGAGTTGGTTTTAGCAGGTACTTTCTAGTTTCGAATTTCGGGACGAAATTCAGTTATTAGGGGGGGAGTATGTAATACCCCGTATTTTTGGCTATATTTATTTTTGGGATTAATTAATTAAATCCGTATTAATTGGAAATTAATCCGGGTTATAAATACTAATGAGATGAGAGTTGGTATTTGATTATGTGCATATATGATTATATATGAACTTGGTATTATAAAATTTGTCATGGGATTTATATACGGCATTTTAGAAATTTTGTTGAGACGCGTGGGACCGCCGCGTCACGGTATAATATTTTGATAATAAAAGTAAATTTAAAATCTATAACCCGTATGGTCGTTTTGAGTGCGCCAACGCGTCCGGAAGGGTCGAGATAGTCAGAAAACACTAGCCGGGGGTATAGTTTGGGTCCCGGGATATTTTTAGGCCATACCGGCAACTTAAAGGGTATTTTGGTAATTTTACATTTTTAGGAATTAAAAGTGACGAAAATTAGAGATGTAAATCTGATGTGGATTAAACCCACAAAGCCCACTAACCATCCCATATTAAACCATTAAGCTACGGAGGTTATCTTTAGGTTTACAACTTTCCCCAAAACAAAACCTAGCCACCTTAAGCCATCATTGGAGAAGGAGCTTGGAGAGAGGAAATTCTGCAGAAAAACATCATCAACCTACACCAAAGTCAGAAATCAAACCAAGGCAAGTGACTTTATTTCATTTAATTTCAGATAATGTTCCCTCCATGTTAGAAAATTCGGATTTATGGTTTGTTCTTGATAAAATATGAAAACCCATGTAGTTTAGATCATAGAACTTGAGAAATTTGAGAAGGATTGCATGTAGAATGATAGGTAGATGTTTTTATTGATGATATACATGATTGAACAAAAATTAAAACGGATTTTGTTGGGTTAATTCATGATTCAAAATGTTAGGGTTCATGTTCTTGAGATAATTGGGGAAAAGTGTAGAAATTCATATGTTAATTGATGTTGAAGAGATTTAATCCTTGTAAACATGTTAGTAGTTGACTTGAATATGTTTAGGATCACTTAGAGACCATAAAACGTTGTTGGGATGAACTTTGGATGAGATTAGAAGTGCTAAAATGGTTAAAAACGAGGAAGGGAAAAATCTGGGACGAATATGGCATCTCGTTTGAAGCCCCTACCCAGGTCGTTCAAACGAACTCGTTCGAACGAGCTTCTAACGAGTTGACCAGTCGCTGCTAACGAGAATGGATTTCGTTCGATATCTCGTTCGAACGAGATATCGTTAGAAGGTACAGTTCGTTCGAACGAACTGGGATCTCGTTCGAACAGCCTCGTTCGAACGAGACTTCTAACGAGCTGGCAGAGGAATCTCGTTCGAACAGTCTCGTTCGAACGAGACTTCTAACAAGTTGACAGTTTGGTCCTTTTTGGACTGTTTTGATATTTGGAGTTCCGTAAACTTATTCGAGGATATAGATATCATTCCGTAGATGTAGTAATGATAGAATTGGGACATTTGGGCATTTATGAAAAGGAATTTACATATGAGAGTGTATTACATGGACGGTTTGGGTTGAGACGTGAGTGTCTACTACGACGTGAGATAATTATGGCGCGTATGATTACAAACCGGAATAGTACGAATTGTGATAAATATAGTTAGTATGAAAATATGTACTACGATTAAAATACGGTATTACTAAGACTTGTGTTTACTTAGTATTGGTATATGATTGTGTGTATGACATACCTACCATACTTGCTATCACGGGAGGTTGCGTTCGCTTAGGACCCTCTAATCCTTGTGTGCCTACGGGGGGGATATAGACTAGTACCTCGATGAACATAGGTCATAGAAAGACTTATTGGGATATTAATAAGTCCGCTGATCGTGGGAGCGTAGGTATGTGCATGACCCATGTGATGGTGACTGTGTTCGCCTCCATTATTTGTGATGTTGTTATCGGTAAACTATTCCTGAGAGATTCGGAATATGTAATCCTTATGTACGTGATGTACCGGGATGGATAGCAGAGTATGTGTGCACCGCAGCTTAGTTCTCGGGGTGCTTGTATTGTATATTTATGATGTGAATAATACACATTTAATTAATGGGAATCCTCATGTTAATGTTGTAAATATATTACGGTGTTGTTTCGAGAAATATAACGAGTTAACTGATAGTTATATATATTGCATATTGAGTATCTGAGTTTACGTTAAATCCCTATATAATTACGAGAGTTATAATGTTAATAGGACCGGGTAATAAGGGCAGGAACTATTACAGTCTAGCTAGTTATGATGTCACTTAGCTAGTGGTTTATACCGTTGTAGATGGGTACTTACGTTAGGAGTGCACAGTTAGACGAGAGGTGAGAATATCATGTGAGTGCACGTCCTAACATGTACTTTGCATTTAATGTTTTAAATGTTTTTAAAGCACTTGGAGGTTTTTAAAATATAACTCCACATTCGGGCTCTGACCCGTTTGCTTTTCAAATCTATTTTTCTTTGTAAAACCATTTTAGGTGCCCAGCCACAAGGACACCAAGCATAGGATACTCATTCAGGTGACGAGCTGTAGCTGCTTGTGGAAGCTACAGGGATTTGCATGTAGACGCTTCTATCTTTTGGATTCCAGAATCACTATCTATCAGTTGTAGGGCATGTTGCCCATTTCTTTAGAGACATCTTTTATGTTTCAGTTTTCAGACTTTAGCATGTATTGTTTCAGTTTATTTATTTCAGTTATGGGATTGTAGTGAGGAGTTTTCCTCCAGACTTTATTTACGTTATGTGATGATTATTCGTTTTACTTCAGTATGGTGAATGGTGTTATTTATTTCTTCAATACACTTGTTGTATGTTAATCAGACTTTAAATAAAATTTGGCACTTACTTTTTAAATACTAGGTGGTTAGTAATCTTTAAAATGTTTTCGACAGTGATGCTATTAGTCAAAGTCGTTCGAACGAGATTGCCAGGCGGGAGCAGTTTTTTGGCAGTTTTCTCCCATGATCCCCACTTGTTTTTTAACCAACTTTTTCCAGCCTTATGAGGGACGGGAAACACATTTTTCTTTCTAACTTTTCCAACTCATTTCCATCTCAAAAAGAGAGTTTGAGAGCATAATTGTTTAGGGAAAAGGTTCATGTTTTGAGTGTCATCTTTTAAAAGAAAAATTCACACACTCTAGTTTACACCCAATAATTGTTTATCCAAGTTCTCCTACATAAATATCAATTACTTGGAGGTTGTTTTGGAACCGGTTTTTCTCTACACCGAATTGAAGAGAAGTTAGTTTCATTTCTACCCGTTTGGAGAAAGGCTCCATGTTTGGGTGACGGTGTGCCTAATTGTCCCATCGGTGTATTCCGAGACCACGGTGGAGCTCCATTGGTTATCCGCTAATTGGAGGTTGATACAAGAGGAAGCATCACGGCTTGAGAGGGTTCGAGTTTAGGAAGTAAGTCTTTTGTCTTGTATTTTGTAATACCATTTTTAGTGGATTTGAGGCTAGGGCCGTCCCGAGGTTTTTTCCCGTTAGTGGGTTTTTCCTCGTACATCGCTGTGTAGTGTGACTTTGTTTTTTTTATCTTGCACAATAATTTAGAATCCATGCTTAGGATAATTTCAAGATAAAATTGGATTTAATTCTCACACTCATTTAATTTGGGACTAAAATTAAATATTGGGTAAAATTGGTTTATTCAAGTCACTTGCTAAAATTGGTTTCGCCTAACTTTGAATAATTGTTAATCATGACTTAGGCAAATTCTAGGACTTGAATTTTGTTTTAATTTGTTTCTCAAAATATTAAAACCCGGCCTTGTTGTTTGTTGAACCATCACTTGTATTCAACGCTTCTGCATTTGTTTTAAAAGGGAAATTAAATATTTTATAATTCAGATTATTATTTAATCTCCGGGGATCCAACTCGCGCCTCTACAGATTGGTATCAGAGCCAAAAATGATAAATTATTTCGTTAAAGATCCTTTACCTTTTGGCTAAATATGGATTTTTCCCCATTTTCAAAATTTCCTATTTTTGATGGTTCTAACTACGCGTATTGGAAAGCGCGAATGAAATCGGCACTTAAATCTATTGATGAACGTGTTTGGATGTCTGTTGTTAACGGTTGGACCCCACCAACACATTTAATTGAAAATGTACATGTTGCCAAACCCGTTGATAGATGGACTGAAAATGAGTTTAAGCTAGCAAACTTTAATTCCCGAGGTTTAAACGCCTTATTTAGCGTTGTCACACCGGATGAATTCCGACGTATTATGACGTGTGAAACCGCTAAAGAAGCTTGGGATATTTTACAATTAACTCATGAAGGAACGAGTGTCGTTAAAGCTTCTAAACTCCAAAACCTCACTACTCAATTTGAAACTATCAAAATGGATGAAAAAGAAACATTTGATAAATTTTATGCTAGACTTTCTGATATTTTTAATTCATCCTTTAACTTGGGAGAGAAAATACCTGACGACCGTGTAGTAAAGAAAATTTTAAGGTCCCTACCCGATAGATTTATTCCAAAGGTGACCGTTTTAAATTCTTTACCCACTTTAACCTCTACGAAATTAGAAGAGCTTGTAGGTGATTTACAAACCTATGAACTAGATATGTTTCCCTCTAAAACTGAAAAGAAAATTGAAAAGGGCGTTGCTTTAAAAGCCCGCAAAGAGGTTAAACAAGTAGTAGAGAGCGATAGTGATAGTGACTCGGAAGATATGGCTTTGTTTGCTCGTAAATTTAGAAAATTTCTTAAATTTAACAAAGATAAAGTTAAAAATGATTTTAAGAAATTTGAATCTTCTAAACATGATAAAAACGAGAAGATTTCTAAAGCCAATAAGATCCCTAAACCTAGTAATGAAAATATTGATAGGGACGAGTCGAATAAATGTTTTGGTTGTGAAGGTTATGGCCATAGGGCTTTTGAGTGCCCCACTAAACTAAGGAAAGAGGGTAAACGACCCATTTCATATAATGCGACCCTTAGTGATAGTGATAAGGAAGAGAAGCCCGAATCCCCCACTAAGAAAATTTTTGTGGCTTTTATGGCACATGTGAGTGATAATGAGAACTCATCGGATGATGAAATTATAGCACATGCCACTTCCAAGGTCATTGTACATGATTCTCTTATTTTTTATGATAGTGAGAGTGAAGAAGAAGAAGAGAGTGAAAATGAAGAAGAGGTTGATATGAGTGAACTTCAAAATGCTTTTCATGAATTATATAAAGAATCTATTAAATTGAAAAGAGCTAATTTGAAGTTAGAAGCGAGTTTAAGAGAGAGTGTCAAGGTCATTGATGAAAGTGCCTTAATAGAAGACCTTAGGACACATGAGAGGACTCTTCAAGAGAAGCTTAACTATGTAGAAGGCGAGAGAGATAGCCTTAGGGGTTTAATGGAATCCTTGAAAAAGGAGCTTCTTGGTTTTGAAGAGCGAAATGTTTTACTAGAATCTAAAATTTTAGAATTGGAAAATAAATTAAAAGATTCTAGTAATGTCAAATTTGATTTGGAGTGTCGTTCGGAAAAACTAGATAAAATGTTAGGAACGGTCCAAATTAAAAATGACACTTTTGGTTTAGGCTTCAATTCTTGTAATGATTTTAACCCTAAAGTCAAAACCAATGTTTTAGGAGAATCTTCTAGGAATGCATTTAATGATCACTCCTTAGATAAATCTTTTCGACATGCTCTTACTTGTACACATTGTGGTCGAAAAGGTCATCTTAGGAAATTTTGTTTAGATCTTAAACGAATTCCTAGAAAATCCCATAGTAAAGTAACCACGATATCTAATGTTTCTACACCCCAAGATAGTAATTCTTCATTAATTTGGGTTAGGAAATCCGACTTGGTTGCCTTACAAAATAGGGATTTTGATTCTCATTTACTTTCACATCCTTCCTCCCTTGCTAAATCTAAAGGATAAATGTGTTAGTGTTTGCATACTTTAGCATTTGTACTTCATGCTATATTCATATGCTAAATGTATGCTTGTTTAGTCATTTTCTAGTCATTACCTATTTTCATATCTCATGCTAGAAATCATGACTTGTTTATCTTTTTGTATTATATTTTGTGTTTGATTTAACTGAAAAATATAAAAAGATTTTTGTTTATCATTTGTGTTTTATTTATTTCATTTAAGCTTAATGAAAAATACAAATGATTTTTGTTTAGTCTTTTGAGTATATATCTTTATTTTTGATTAAAATGTTAAAAACTCAAAAAGATTTTGTTTTGTGTGTATTTTTGTTTGACACACTTTATGTGGCATATATTTGTGTTTGAATCCTATCTTTTACGCTCCCATGTGGCTAGAACTTTTGGTTTAGATTTTCAATCCTTAAAATGTTCTTTACCATGTTTTATATGGAGTAGTTGGATTTTGTATTGTTTAAATGGATTCTATTTCTATATGCCTCTATTCACACATGCACGAGCTCTTTTGAAATCTTAATGTCACATGTTATATTTGAGCTTTTTGAGATGTTCTCCTATCAATCTAGTCATCTACATATCTATGACCTAGGAGGACTAGTGCATGTCAAAATCCGTTGCATGTGAGATTTGTGAGAAAAATGAAAACATGATAAATAAATATATGCACGGGGAAGGGCTCCGAAAGGATGAATTAAATCCTTTGCGATAGTAAGCCACCGTTGATTGGATCTAAAAGAAATACGTGATCCAAAAGGCCTAAAAAAAGAATATTTGGAATTAAACAGAAAGCAATTGCCAAGGCCTATGTTTGTATGATATATTCATTCAACACAAAAGAATATATATGCTCATTGAGGGAGAATTGGATGGTATATCAACGGTTTGCACAATGTCCATTTATCCTAGTTGTCTTTAATGTCATGACTCTATTTGGTTTGTAGAATCATCATCATGCTAGGCTTGTATGCATTGTGTATGTTTGTTCATTGAGTTCAATCTTTATATTGTCACATGAGGTTATATTTAACTGTGATGAAGTTTGCAATCAAATGAGAGTTCCGTGAACGTTTCTTAAGTGTTTGGGTCTAAATTTAATTGTTGCTTGTTCACACCCCTACACTTCCGTTTCCATATGACACATTTTTGCCATACGAGTGTAATAACTTATTGTATTTTGTGTCATGTGTGTGTTTATATCTATCTATATTTGCACGTACTTATTGGTATATTTATAGTATATATATATATGATATTGTTTGTCTTTGCCTTGCTTTTATTGCCCATATGCTTTCATGTCGTTTCACTTTAAGCTTTCACATGTTGTTTATTAGTTCTTTATCCTTTGCCTATTCCCGAACAAAAAGGGGGAGAATGATGATAGGGGGAGAAATGGTATCTAATCCTATTATTATCGTATCTTCGTTTGGGGGAGATTTATCTTAGGGGGAGACCTCTTTCTAAGTAGGTCATGTGTTTAAAGGGAGAATTAATTTAGGGGGAGTAATTAATTAATTGCATTTAATATTTTGATATTCCCTATGCATTTGATGAGTTTGCTTAAGTGTGCAGGAATTATTCTAAAGCGGCATCTTTCTATGGCAAAGCTTTTGATCCTTGGGTTGAGTCAAGATTGGGCGGGCTATGTTTTGAGTCTAGTAGAGCTTGACGGCCCTTTAGGATTTTTGTTTGGTTTTTGTCCCGGAATAGCCAAAGGGGGAGATTTGCAAGGACACAAATTTCCAATTGAGTCCATATATAGTTTTAGCTCAATTCCGGACAAAAACATTTATTCATAGGATAGTATTTACTGTAATATTATCAAGCCTATGAAGTGTATGTTGAAGACGTAGCGGCAAAGAACTTAAAGCTTCATCAAAATGCCGGTTTGTGTGCCTCGTTTCTACGTCATCAACTAAGGTTCCATGCTCCCAAGGTATGAATGTAATTATATGTATATAGGAGCTTGGAACAATGTTTATTTGGGTGTTAGGTTTAATAAAAGCCATGTTTATTTCAGAAATAATTTAAAAAGAACTTTATATTAATATATATAAATGTTTCTGGGCCAAAATAGAATTTAACAAAAATTTCTAAAACTCGTTCGAAATTTCGTTCGAACGAGATTTTTCGTTCGAACCAAACTTCGTTCGAACGAGACTGCTTTCTAACCTAACTGGTCAGTCGTTAGATAAGTCGTTCGAACGACTTTCTCGTTCTAACGAGGTATCTAACGAGGTTCTAACGAGCCCAGGCTGGTCGCTCGTTAGAAACCTCGTTCGAACGATAGTCAAAGTCGTTCGAACAAGAATGCCAGGCGGGAACAGTTTTGAGCAGTTTTTTGGCAGTTTTCTCCCATGATCCCCACTTGTTTTTTAACCAACTTTTTCCAGCCTTATGAGGGACGGGAAACACATTTTTCTTTCTAACTTTTCCAACTCATTTCCATCTCAAAAAGAGAGTTTGAGAGCATAATTGTTTAGGGAAAAGGTTCATGTTTTGAGTGTCATCTTTTAAAAGAAAAATTCACACACTCTAGTTTACACCCAATAATTGTTTATCCAAGTTCTCCTACATAAATATCAATTACTTGGAGGTTGTTTTGGCACCGGTTTTTCTCTACACCGAATTGAAGAGAAGTTAGTTTCATTTCTACCCGTTTGGAGAAAGGCTCCATGTTTGGGTGACGGTGTGCCTAATTGTCCCATCGGTGTATTCCGAGACCACGGTGGAGCTCCGTTGGTTATCCGCTAATTGGAGGTTGATACAAGAAGAAGCATCACGGCTTGAGAGGGTTCGAGTTTAGGAAGTAAGTCTTTTGTCTTGTATTTTGTAATACCATTTTTAGTGGATTTGAGGCTAGGGCCGTCCCGAGGTTTTTTCTCGTTAGTGGGTTTTTCCTCGTACATCGCGGTGTAGTGTGACTTTGTTTATTTTATCTTTCACAATAATTTAGAATCCATGCTTAGGATAATTTCAAGATAAAATTGGATTTAATTCTCACACTCATTTAATTTGGGACTAAAATTAAATATTGGGTAAAATTGGTTTATTCAAGTCACTTGCTAAAATTGGTTTCGCCTAACTTTGAATAATTGTTAATCATGACTTAGGCAAATTCTAGGACTTGAATTTTGTTTTAATTTGTTTCTCAAAATATTAAAACCCGGCCTTGTTGTTTGTTGAACCATCACTTGTATTCAACGCTTCCGCATTTGTTTTTAAAAGGAAATTAAATATTTTATAATTGAGATTATTATTTAATCTCCGGGGATCCAACTCGCGCCTCTACAATATAGTTCGCCAGATGATGTATAATGAATGATGAATAGTAGCTTACCAAATCAACCACTTTGAACAATGCCTTTTCATAATGAACTTTAGCTTCATCAGTAAGTGCCTAAAAATAAATAGCATATTCCACAACTCAATACCTTGCAAAGAACAAAAAAAAATTTATTCAACAAAGTCAATGGTTAAAAACATCACAAACCTTAGCAAAACCTTCGGCAGTACTAGTCTGAGTGCCAAAAACGATAGTAACATTCTTTTTATTGTCATCGATTTTCGTCTCAACCTTAATATTGGGCGCCAAAATCTTAGTAGCCTCAAAAGAAGAAGATGAAAAAACTCAAAAATCCTTCATCTTTCTTTTAAAGCTAAAATTGTAACAAATAACTTCATCCAGCAAAAAAAAGACAAAGACTTTAGAGTAAACAGAGAGATGTTCACCTCAGAACTCCCGGAGAAAAATTTCTTTGTTGTTGTAAAGACTATGAACTATCAAATCCATCAAGCAACTCACCTGCAAATCAGAATAAAAGATATCAAAAGTGGACCAATCCCACTTGCAGTCGTATCGTATCTAACCTTCAATCTTTTTGTATGGAAACGGCTGGTTCCACTTCTAGTAACCCTCTGCTTTCCTATCCTATATTCCATTTGAGTTAGGATATTAAAACTACATAATCTATCATATATAAAGTTTCTTTCGACAACATATAATTTATACAAACACAAAATAACTAATTAATGGTGATACTCTGAATCAGTGTTCAAGAACAAACATCTATATTTATAAACACACTCGACCCAAATGGGAAGAAAGTAACATACCTTCAAATACCCCCCCCCCCCCCGATTGGAAATGCATACAAAACACAAGGGTTTTGGAATCGAATACGCCTAAGTTGAAAAAGGATTTAGGGCTCAGCAAGACCTTGAACCAATACCAATCGGCCTATGTTAGGGAGGCCAAGGTTCGTAAAAGAATGCAAATGCTGAGTAAACATCTCATCGAGTCCATATCCAACTTGCATGAGGTCTTCATAAGCCACATATATGTTTCAACTTGAAAACAACCACAAACAGGGGCAAAAATCAGTGGTGAAAGAGATGAAATGAAATGGTTAAAGTAAAGGTTACCTTGTCTTGGGTGTTGTGTTGCTCAACTTGGATGAAGAGATGAAATGAAACGAAAAGGTTGAAGGCATGAGGAGTCGTCGGTATGGCATGAGGAGTCGTCAGTGGGAAAAGAGGGCGTGAGGGAGGTAAGAATGTGAGAAGAGCGAGTTCTCTTTTTTTGGGGTCTAAATTTTTAGCGCGTTTCAAAAATTTTGGGGGGAGAAAAAAAGGTCATAAAACGTGCTATGCTTAAAATTTTCAAAAAAAATGTCATAATATCTATAATCAAATATGATTTTTATATTTAAAATGTCATTAAAAATAATACTAATAAATATAAAATGACATTTTATATTAGATTTGTCATATTAATAGTAACATCAACCTTTAAATCACATTTTTATAATAAATGTCATTAAATTATTTTTCGAGCGTCATAAAAGGGTGTTTTTCTTGTAGTGTTGGGAGGCAAGATCTTCTAGGTAAGCATGTAAGGGTAGGATCTTCTCATCTTTGACTTTCCATTTCATGGGGATTTGTTGACAATGAGGATTGAGTCTTCACAAACATCCATGTGCTTGATTCTTTTCTCGAGGGTGATATGTGACAGCCCATTTATTTAAATATCGGATGATCAATCCTTTATAAAAATAAAATATTAATCTCATCTGGTTCATTCTTAGAATCACTGTCAAAAACATTTTAAAGTTTACTAACCACCTAGTATTTAAAAATCCGGTGCCAAATTTTATCTTTCATTAAACAACATGCATAAATAAATGTAATAACCAAACCATACACACAGTAATAAACAGAATCCATCACAAGATAATTAGCTGAAATAAATAATACCAAATAAACAGTCGATTCCCAAGTCTAATAAAAATCCAAGAGAAATAATAAACCTGAATACACAGTCTGAACTGATATAAAAGTAATAGTTGAAGGGGAAACACGCCCAAATGAATTACTAAAATTGAATCCTACTCTAGGAATGAAGTAACTGAAGCGTCAAATCCAAATCTGGCAAGCCTCCACAAGTGCTTCAGCTATGTATCCCTGGAATAAATCATCAAGCTTGGCCTCCCTGTGGCTGAACACTTAAAATATTTTGGAAAAATAGGCAAAATAGATTTTACACGGGTCAGAGCCCAAGAAAACCTTTTAAAAATATTTAGAAGTCATTTAAATCACGATTTAAAAGTACTTATTGCTTACACATATTAGCTTACGCACACTCCCTTGAGTTACTCACCTCTCATCTAATGTGCACACCTAACGTCCCCTACTTATCCCACCTAGTTATGCTACCCAGCCTAATTAGACCTCATAAGTATCTAGATAACCACTAACAGGTATAGCTCACCCACACCATTCATGCAGTACACTATAGTCGACCCTTAATTATAATAAAGTCTATAAGGACAAATTTCCAATCGAGTCATTTGTTATATTGGCTACATTCCGTTGGACAAAACAATTTTGGGTCATTCCTCATCAAGCATCATTCAACCGTAAAGATTCGAGCATTGCACCCAAAGTTCACACGACATCAATATGCACTTCATATTCGCTCTTCTAAAAGGTATATGACCTAAATATTTTTAAGTGTTGGAGTATTTTTCATAACAAGAAATTTTAGTATAAAGTGACGTTCATAAAAAAGTCAATTTTCATAAAGAATCTTTTTTGAAATTAATTTCGAACTTTTCTATGAAAAAACTATCACCTCGTTCGAAGTTTTCTCCAGGTCGTTCGAATGACCTAGATCTAACGACATTCCCTAGGCCATTCTAGAATCTCGTTAGAAGCTCATTAGAAATGTTATTCAAACGACCCCGTTCGAACGAGATTTCTAACGACCTATCTAAATATACACTGGAATGTCGTTGGATAACTCGTTAAAATGACAAGTCGTTCGAACGACCTCGTTCGAACGATTCTGCCAGATCTGAAATTTTTTAACTCATTTTCGAGCAGTTATTTCACAAAACTGTTTTTGTCCAGTACTTTTACAGTTTCCATATATGGACGAAAATTAGTTATTTTTCCACAAGGAAGTTTTATATTCTCTTGAGAGCATTTTTCATAACTTCCCTCTTTTTGGTAAAATCAATCTCCAACACCATTTTCAACCTTTGAAACAAAACCCCTTACAATCAACTTGACATTCAACAAGCAAGTTTGCGGTGGATCTCTGCATTCAAGCTTAGTGGAGACGGTGGTTTTGGGCTTTGGTGGATACCGCGGCACAAGGAGTATCGAGCAATGCGTTGGAGCTTCGCGTACTACAAATTCAGAGGTTAAGGACGGCATAAGCATGTCTTGAGTGAGTCAATGTCTGTATTTCTTTTGAGTCTCTTGTAAAACCTATTTTGTAGTGGATTTTGTCTAGGCCCAGTCGTCCGAGGTTTTTCCCATTTGAGTTTTCCTCGTACATTGGCGCGTTATGGTTGTGATTTTCACAATTTACTTTATTAAATCACATAGATGTATGCTTAGGATATAATGAATAAAATTGGATAATTTTATTTTAATTAATCAAGTTATCAATCTCATCACATTAGTTGGAAATTATTCTTGCTAACTTATCAATCTGCGAGAGAAATTAAAATTGAGAAATATCTCTTCTTAGCTAATTTTAATTTGGGTTGTGTGTGTGTATTCCACGAAATAAACTTAGTTCATATAACCTTGCAACTTCAAATTCATCAGTTAAGTTTCTCTTTAGCTCCCCCATACCTCCCATACAGTACGCTTTCGTAACACTAATAATTAACATGTCATGTATGCTATTATTAAGCCTAATTAACATTTTACGTATGTTATCATTAAGCCATTTTATTAAGTTGCTCCACTTATATTATATTTAGATATACGCTATTTAACTTTACTACCATCACACACTAAGTAGATTAAGCATTATCAGGTCTAGCCCACCTGTACTTCCCATACAGTACGCTACAGTATACCCTTAATTATCATTAAATCCTTTGTTGAGTTTCTTTTTAACTCCACTTGTACCGCCCATACAACACACTATCAACTAACTAATAATTAACATTTCCCGTATATTATTCTTAAGCCATATAGTTCACATTTCTCATATGTTATCACTAAATTATTTCATTAACTTTCTTTACTTATTTTATACTTTAGATATGCTCTATCTGTTTCTATTATTACACGAAAATATAATGGACATCACTTTAGATATACGCTATCTATATCCCCTACTATTACACATGAGTAGGATAAGTAACACAAGTGTGTATATATATATATATATATATATATATATTCATGTAAATTCATCATCTCCAAAACTGGCCACCGTGATGCACACTTTCGTACTCTGTTATCAAGTCTAAGTACCTCTCATACTAAATCAGGGACTACCGGTTTGGAATGTCACCTCGAACCATAAATCAAACAACATACAATGGAGGCGAACATAGTTCCAAGCCTATGGTTCATGCGCATACCTAATGTAACCAATTGACCGTCAATGCTATCGTACGCCCAGATAGTCATCGTACCTAGGTTCTATGTTCTGGGGAACAAATCCAAACCTCACTGAAATCGTTAAGGTGGGATTTCCCTCTCCGTGGAACCTCCTGTGATAGCAGACAACGAAGATATCTTCATACACAAAAGAAGCACATAATAGGCATGCACATAACCTATTCGAATGTTGCATATAGGCATACACACAACCTATAAATATAATCCGTATAGGTATAAATCCAACCTATAATATAGTCCGTATAGATATACACACAACATATAAACATAATATGCACATAATATATATAGCTCGAATACTCAACATACTACCAATTCACAATTATAACATCTTATCGCATTTTCTCGAGTATTATTCTATATCCGAAGGTACCTAGTTATCCCTTAAGTTGTTTCAGTAGTTAATTCACTCATACACTACTGTTCTACATCATAGGTTCACTCGTACTCTCCGTGATCCTTTCTCATTCCCTCAAATTCATTACTTTACAATTCATATCCGATAGGTATTCACCTTAATTCTCTCGTTATGGATAAGACTCAACCCCACATTAGGCCTACTATAATTCAATATATAACTCATTATAGTTTAGACATGTCCCAAAAGTTCTCCCACTAATTATTCACGTCTTAAACAAGGAAAATTGGGCAACCATGGGTAACTGAATTCAATTGTAAATTTTCTTGCAGAACTAACACCCTCGAGTAAAGTTTCGATTTATCCCTCTATGTAACTCCAAATGACCTCATTCAAAGATAAATGGAAAGATAAGACATAGAAATTTCCAGAAATCAATGGCTCGCACTCTAATTATAATCACAATTAAAATGTCGTACGTTTGAAATAACATCTAAAATTCTGGCTGATTACTATGCTCATAAATCAGACACCCTATAGTAAAACGTTGGTTACTCCCTCTACAGAACTCCAAATGACCTACTTAAAAGCTAATTTTACATCTAAGACATATAAATTTCCATACATATATGTCTCACACTATAATTCTAAGTAAAATTGAAATGGCATACGTAAAAGTCATGTAAATTGTTTTGGCACATTGACATCTTATGTTCATCAATTAAACCCTAAGTCATTCAAGATTCATGTTCTTCAATCAAGAATGCATTAATATTCCATATTAATGATCACATATATTCTAATTTAACTTTATCTTCACATAGGGATTCATTTTACATGCAATCCTACAGTGAATCATGAGTTTTATTCATCTAAAACCCAAGAACATAATTGAAATCATGAAATTGAAAACCCTACACTACATAGGTATTGTAACTTATTTAAAATCATGAAAGATAAACACTTACCTTGTATTTATAGGTCTAAATTCACTTAAGGATGCTGAGGCTGATCTCTCCTTGTTCCGATTTCGATTCTAGCACGTCGGTGGTGGGAATTTATATAGAAAGACTAGGTTTTCTTCTCTTCTTCCTCTCCTATGGCCTCTTCCCTCTCTAATTTATGTTAAACCTAGCCTCTAACTCAAAGAGTAAAATATAACCTTTTAATTTTCGGAAGTCTTCCTACCCTAATCTCCCAAATTACATAAACACCCTTAAACAGTGCCTGGTTGGTCTAATATTGCCCCAGGACCCAAACAATAAACCCGGGTATACTATTATGACTATTTCGACCCATTAGAAAACAGCCATGACCTATAAATCATCATCCGAGTCACTCTATACAAATATCCTATCTTGACCTCAAATTAGTCCACGCACGACTCTTGGTTGAGGTGTAATCTATTTACGGCAATATCACTCACTACGGCGCCTATTAATTTCCATATTTTATTTATTACATCCTAAGTAAATTTATATCATAATATTAATAATATTCTCTCCCGATTAATATTTAATAGTCACATAATTACTCCATCAACAATAATCATTATCTCCCAAAAATATTTGATTCCATCAAATCATGGCACATGTGTAATTTAAAATTTAACAAATTAATTAATTTCAAGTTACTAAAAAATATAGGGTGTTACATGCCTCGTATTCTATCATATTGTTAGTGAAAGGGAAACTCGGCTTAATGGCTATGATAGAATATAATTGAAAACAGGAGTATCCCAATACCATATCAGATCTTATTAGAAACTACGCCAAAGAACATCTGTCACCTGAAGTCCTCATGAGAGGTGAAGAGGATGTCTTTGTATATCCAAACTTTAGTTCCCTCTATGGCATAGTCGGTAAGATAATCGAAGATGGCTCTCCCTTTCTTATCTTTCTGTGTGACATGAACGATGTTGAACTCCTCTAGTAACATCAGCCAATGGACCATGCAGCTGGACATAGTGAGCTTCTCTAATAGGTATTTTATGGGATCCATTCAGGATACTAGTCTGAGGGTAAAGCCATCATGTGGTGTCATAGTTTTTGTGTGATCTGGACCAAGGTGATACATGCCTTCTCTTGTCCATTATAGTTGACTGTGTATCCAGTTAGCTTTCGACTAGCGTAGTAGATTACTCTCTCCTTATGAGATTCCTTAATGTTGCGGAGGCATGAGCACTAGGGGCTGGGTGAGGTATCGTTTCATATGATTGAAGGCTTCTTAGCATGCCTTATTCCAAACATTGGTTGAATTATTTAGGAGAAGTTTGAAAACGGGTTCACGAATAGAGTTAAGTTAGATAATCAACGGACTGATGTATTATAGGTGAAAACGATAGTTTTTCTAAATCGATGCGCTGATACCACTTGTTGGACCCCCAACTTTTAGATTTTACACAAAAAGTAATTGTTCAATTTCCTTTTTAAAGATGCGGAATAGATATGGTTCAACTAAACAACTACATAAACCAAATTTTAATTTCTTTTACAAATTAAAATTAAACTCAAAATCAAATTTGTGAATTTTAACTTTAAGCCCAAAAATTCAATATAATTCAAGACCTAGAAATTTTCCTAACAACAAATATTCAATTTTGCAAATTTAGGCCAAACAAAATTTTATCATATTAAAGTAAATGACTTGAACTAAATTAATTAAACATTACCCAAATTAATTTTAGCACCAACTAAAGCATGAGTAGTGATTTATACCAATTTTATCTTTTTACCTAAGCATGCATCTAATGTGAGTTTTGCGAAATATAAAGTAAATAAATAACCATTACGTCGCGATGTACGAAGAAAAACCCACGATGGAAAAAAAATCTCGGACAACCATAGCCTCAAATCCACTAAGTACAGTATTACAAGTACAAGAGAGTAAGACTTACAACACTCGACTTGACTCCGTCCAAGCCCCGAAGCTCCTTCTTCTACACACCTCTGCCTAGAGAATAATCACGAAACTCCACTGCGGTCTCGGAATCCACCGATCGAACTTTTAGGAACCCATCAACCACACTTGGTGCCTTTCACCATATGAGAATGTTGCAGCCAAATCAATGAACTTCTTCTTTGTTGGATGTAGAAGTAAATCCAAACACTCTTCAAACGGTAGAGATAAAACCGGTGACAAAACTCCAAGAAAATTATATATATTAAGGAACTTGGAATAAACTAAAACAATTGGGTGTAAACAAAAGTGTTTAAAGATTTTTCTTAAAAAACAAACACTCAAACTTTGAACTTTTTTCATTTTTGGAAGTTTTCTCTCAAACTCTTTCTTGGAGATTGTAGTATGTGAAAAAGTTGGTTCCAAAATATTTGTTCCCACACTTAATGAATCTCGCAAAAGATAGTGGGGAAAAGAAGTGGGAAAAGTAGGAAAACCGTTAAAAACTGCCAAAATACCTGTTCCCGCCAAATCTCGTTCGAACTACTTTTCATTCGAACGACTTTACTAACGAGGTTCCAGAAGGGAAAAAGGAATATCGTCAGAAGTATCGTTCGAATGACCTGGCAATCTCGTTCGAACGAGATGACAGTTTGTTCGAACGATATGGCAATCTCGTTTGAACGAGATTCCAGGTGGTTCGAATGACATGTCAGAAAAATAAAATATTATTATTCAGTCCAAAAAATTTTATGAAAAGTTCTAAAAAATATTTTTTGGGTTAAAACAAAGTCGTTAAAACTATTTTATAAAAATTATAAATTACACCCAATAAATTTCCAAAACTCCTATATATATATATAATGCATTCATACCTTAGGAGCATTGGAACCAATGATATTGACGTAGAAACGAGGCACACTAAACTCGACATATGATGAAGCTTTATACTCGGTCGCTACATCTTCAACTAACACGTCATAGGCTTAGATGGATACACTTGAAAACTATCCTATGACTCAAATGTTTTTGTCCAGAATTGAGCCAACGCTACATTAAGACTCAATCGGAGACTTGTTTCCTTACAAATCTCCCCCTTTGGCTATTCCGGGATAAAAACCAAACAAAAATCCTAAAAGGCCGTCAAGCTCTACTAGACTTAAAAAATATCCCACCCAAAATAAAAAATACATAGCTTGACTCATAACCCAAGGATCAATATCTTTGTCGACAATGAGAGTTTCCATTTAGAAGAATTCATGCACACTTAAGCAAACTATCAAATGCATAGGGAATATGAATAATACTAAATGCATGTAAAATAAATAAATACTCCCCCTAAATTAATTCTCCCCTTTATCAACTATGATCAATCGAAGAAGGTCGCGAATCCCCCTAAGTTAAATCTCCTAAACTAAGATATGATTATAATAGAATTAGATACCACTTCTTCCCCTATCATTAACTATGATCAACCTAAGAAGGTCGCGACCCCCCCTAAGTTAAATCTCCTAAACTAAGATATGATTACAATAGGATTAGATACCATTTCTCCCCCTATCATTCTCCCCCTTTTTGTTCAGGAATAGGCAAAGGTTATGGAATAAACTAAACAAAAGTGCATACAAACCATAGAACATGAAAGCATATAGGCAAAAAAATCTTAACTAATCCATACAAAGAATAAAGGATACCAACTAAGATGCAAGAAAATGATACCAATATGATTCATAAAGTATTAAGCATGTGATATCAACAAAGAATTCAACAAGATAGATACCAATCATGAAGTAGAAGCATAGATGGACTAGAAAGCAAGGAAAAGACATCTAAACCAAAAGTTCTAGCCACATGGAAATGAAAAACAAAGGATTCAAACACAAGTATATGCCACATAGAGTGTGTCAAACTAAAACACACACAAAAAAATCTTTTTGAGTTTTTGACCATTTTTAACCAAAAATAAAAATATTTACTCAAAAGACACACAAAAATCATTTGTATTTTTCATTAATCTTAAATTACTAAAAAGATAAAACACAAATGATAAACAAAATGTTTTTGTATATTTTCATTTAATGCAAACTAAAATGAAAGAATTATAATACAAAGGATAAACAAAAATGATTAAACATACATACACCTAGAAATGATAGACTAGAAAATGATTAAACATGCATACACCTAGAAATGATATATAATATGAAGCACAAAAAGCTAGAGTATGAAAACTGAACTAACACATTAAACCTTTAAATTTACCAAGGTAGGTTTCATGTGAAAGAAAATGAGAATCAACAAATCTAATATCTAGCGCGTCTAAAAATGATTTCTTAATCCATATATATGTATATTTAAAATGATGGAATTTGGGAACTAATGAAATGCTAGACATAGACTTCCTAGTACTTCTTTTAAGATCAAAACAAATAGACCTAATGTGACTTTCCTACAACAATGCAATCATGTGAAAACACGACGAATGATATCTAAGATGTGAACTTTTCTAAAGTCCTTGGATAAAGTTAACCCTTTAAAACAAACAATGGTCTTAGCTTTATCAACGGAAATATTTGAACAAGATGAGCTAGAACCATTACAACTAATACTCGAGTCTCGTAAGTTATTTATTATTTATAAAATTTTGGACTCAAGTAATAAATTAGACTCCTCAATTTTACGGGACTCCTTCTTTAAATTTTCTATAACTCCTAGAAGGTTATCACGCTACCCCTCAATGTGAGAAAACAAGTCCCTAAGAGTCTTTTCTCGACTATCAATCCCTTTTCTAGGACATTTCTAAAATATTAAAATTGTAATTTACGTCCATGAGCTTTTCACGAAAAATATCTTTTTGAGATAGGGGGTTTGCAAAAACTCAAATTTAGCTTTAAAACAAGAGTTTTCATTTTCAAGAAATTTAATTCTTTTTGCAAATCTCAAATTTAATTCTCTTAATTTTTCATTACACTTATTCATCCCATTAAATTCCTCTCGAAAAGCAAAAACTTCATTATCATTAAAAATAGACAAATTATCATTAAGACGTCCCATCGAGAGATACAAAACAAAAATGAGAGTGAGTAAAAAAAATGAACCACCTAAAAATACAAGGATCACAAGAATTGTAAAAATCAAAAA
Organism: Sambucus nigra; assembly: GCA_949130495.1. Taxonomy (NCBI): domain Eukaryota; kingdom Viridiplantae; phylum Streptophyta; class Magnoliopsida; order Dipsacales; family Adoxaceae; genus Sambucus; species Sambucus nigra. Next base: position 574,735,238 of record OX422215.1, on the reverse strand, counting down.
ACGGATCTTTGACGCGATGCATTAGCGCTCTGATACCACTTGTTGGTACACGAGGCCCCCAATTTTTAGATCTTATTACAAAAAGAAATTTCCTTTTTAGATGCAGAAGCGAGATGGTTCAATTAAAAAAATTAACTAATTTTAATTCTTTTCCAAATTAAAATTAAACAAGCTCAAAGTGAAATTAAATTTATCAACAAATACATATTTCACCTAAATCAAATTAATTTAACCCAAGTCCTAGAATTTGCCTAAGTCATATTTTCAATATTACCAAAATAGGCCAAACCAATTTTAACAAATTAAGTGATGACATGAATTAAATTAATATCAATCTTACCCAAAACATTAAATAGCACCAAATTAAACAAGTAGTGATTTAAACCAAATTTTATCTTTTTACCTAAGCATGCATCTAAGGTGAATTTTGAAAAAGATAAAATAAACAAACCACTACACCGCGATGTATGAGAAAAAATCCACAACGGGAAAAAGCCTCAGACTGCCCTAGCTTCAAATCCACTAAGTACGAAATTTACAATTACAATCAAGATGACTTACAACACTCGACTCGACTCCTTCAAGCCCTGACGCATCTTCTTGTAACTACCTCTGCCTAGTAAAAAATCACGGGACTCCACCGCGATCTCGAAATCCACATATCGAACTTTTTCTGGTCACTTTCACCCAAACAACGAGTCTTTCTCCAAGTGGGTATGTCATAGCAAACAAGCTTCTTCTTTGGGGGATGTAGAAGCAAACCCAAGCCGTCTTTTACAGTAGAGATGAATCATGTGCCAAACAAACTCTCCAAGAAAGATGTATATATATATATATATATATATATATATAGATAGATAGAAACTTTGATTAACACAAACAATTGGGTGTAAACTTGGTTTTGTTCTTTGAATGTCAATTTGGATAACAAACACGAAGGTAACTTTTTATGAAAGAATTAAGCTCTCAAACACTCTCTAGGAGATGGAAAAAGTTCTGAGAAAAATTCCAGTCCCGAAGTCATTAAATTTTAGGAAAGAGAAGTGGGACAGAGTAGTGGGAAAGTGCCCAAAAAACTGCCAAATACTGTTCCCGTCGAAATCTCGTTCGAATGACATTTTCATTCGAACGACATTTCATTCGAACGATCTGTCTAATTAAGTTCCAGTGGAATGTTGTTGGCAACCTCGTTTGAACAAAATTCTCGTTCGAACGAAAAACTCGTTCGAACGACAATTTCGAACGAAAAACCAGAAAGCTTAAAATTCAGTTGTAGCCCAGAAACTTTATTTTAAAGTTTTAAAGAAACCTTCTGAAAATAAACCTCAGTTTAAAATAAAAGTACACCCAATATAAAATTATTCCAAGTCTCCCTATATTTATATAGAAATGCATGCATACCTTTTGGAGACTAAGGAATATGATCTTGATGACGTAGAGACATGGCACTTGAAACTCGACAATGATGAGGCTTTATAAGTCTTGGTCGCTACGTCTTAAACTCTTGCATGTCATAGGCCTGGAGGATACTCACTCAATACTATCCTATGACACATATTTTTTTGTTCGGAATTGAGCCAACACTACATTAAGACTCAATTGGAAACTTGTGTCCTTATAATGAAGCCTTTTAGTTGTTCAACATAGGTTTCCTCTGTCAAAATACCATTTAAAAAAGTGGACTTTACATCCATTTGATAAAGTGTGAATTTTAATTGACAAGCTACAACTAAGAGTAATAAAAGAGACTCGAGGCGAGTGATCGGGACAAATATTTCCTTGAAATCTATCCCTTCAACTTGAGAATATCCTTGGGCAACTAATCTGGCTTTATTAATAACTATCATCTCAGATTCATCTCTTTTATTTTAAAAATCCATCAAATAGCGATAACCCTTTTATTTTCTGACCGAGGTACAAGATACCACACGTCATGACTTTTAAACTGAACGATCTCTTCTTGCATAACACCTATCCAAAATGAGTCATTAAGTTCTTCTACTATAAGAAAAAAGAATGCAAAATGTGCATCATTGCGTAATTGGGATCGTGTACGTACTGGCTCATCAGGGTTACTAACTATGGGTACCACGTTTATTTATCTTGGCCTAGAGAAGTAGTCAGGCTAAGCCCTATCAAAAATAGGTAAATCCCGGCCCAAACTCCCAGGCCTTATAAACGGTTATTTAGCAGTGACCCATTAAATCCCTAAAATCTCTCAAGAGATATTCTAGGGATTATGGGCCAATGTGGAGGTGCCCAACACACCCACTCTCCGATAATTACACATATATATTGAACCCCGCAAGCCCAGGGCAAAAGGGTATGTAATTTGTAAACACTCCCCCAAAGGAAAAGAGAAATATAATTAGAGAGAACCACCGTGGACGTAGGCCATTTTGTCGAACCACGTATATCTTGTGTCGCGTGTGATTGAAGCTATTATAATTTATGTTCTTTACTTTTTATGGTGATTTTATTTGCTTATAATTTGTGCTGAGATTTATTGTCACCACATATGGCATCGTCTGTGGGAAGCGATTGTTCTTCCTTTAAGAAAGACTTCACCAACAAGAACCTAGAATGTCTAGTCACAGCAGCAATGCCCGTCAAGCAAGGGATATTCAAGAGCAACCCATTCCTCGTAGGGTTAGATCTGAAGTTCGATGCTCCAACCCAAGGCCTCATCCAGAACGATAGACCTCAGAAGAAAGCCAGGGACTAGCTAGGTTCACGTAAGTCTCCAAGCTGATCGACGCCTATTAGGTCAGGATCCAAGAGCAGGAGGAGGCCACTCGCAAGTAAGAAGCTAAGAATGTTCGCCTTAAGAGGAGATTGGATAAAATGGAGAGAGAACTCCATAGCAATACAAGGTGACATCATTATCAAACTCTTAGCCCTCAGGAGAGAAGATCTTGCAATCAAAGAAGGAGCCTAGAACGTGGATATCAAAGATTTGAGGGACACAAGTTAGATATAAACTGGTTCGAGCACCAACAACCATCTCACAGTTACAGGAGCCTAGGCCGAGGAAATAACGATATACAAAATTTGATCCAGAGAGAGATGGACCAACACCCAGCACATCGGGGTGCCAAATCGACAAGAGAGCTAGCCAGGCGAGCTCTCAGGACCCAGATGAAATCCCCTTTCTCAAGGGAACTAGAGGAAGAAGAATCACCCAAGAAGTTCATAGTTCCCAAGTTCAAGATCTACGATGGAAAGACTAATCCTATTAACTATGTCAAGCAGGACAGGCAGGCCATGACCCTTTAGAACCACACAGACACATTGATGTGTCGTATCTTTCCATCAAGCTTGCACGATGTGACCCAAAAGTGGTTCAAGAAACTCCCTCATAGATCCATCAGGAACTTTGATTCCCTAGCAGAGCTCTTTACAACTCGCTTTATTACCAGCAGTTCCCACTCGAAGATGATGGATGCTTTGTTGACTATGAAGAAAAAGCCTCAAGAGAGCCTCAGAGATTACGCAAAGAGGTATTGGGAACTGTTTAACGAGGTCGAGGAATGATCATAGTAGGTCACCGTTGCATCCTTTAAGATTGGCTTATCCAGTTGTAGCCTCTTACACCAGTCCTTTAATAAGAAAGAGGCCACAACCATCGACGACTTGACGATCACTTTAAGTTCTCCGATAAGGGCAGTGACAAAACTGAGAGTAAAAAAAAGTAAGTAAGAATGGCCCTAAGAATGATGCCTCGAAGTCATTCCAATAAGTAAATACAGTTTTTAGAGAATCGATATACAAAATTCTGGCGAAGATCATGGACGAACCGTTCATTAAGTGGCCTAGGAAGATGGGTGGAGACCCTTCAAAGAGGAACAACGCACTAAGGTGTACCTTCCATAAAAAGGGCGGGCACAAAACCGAGCATTGCAAGGCTCTCAAGTCTCACCTTGATGAGCTAGCCCAATCTAGACACTTGAGCAAATTTGTGGAGAAAAAGGGAGAGAAAGTAGCTGCCAATGGAAATCAAAGGCCCGACAACATGCTCGAGGAAGATGTTGGCCATGAGTTCGCAGTAATTCATAGAGCATCTGACCTCAAACAGATTCAAGGGAACACGACTCAGATGGAAGTTAAACGGCTTACAGCAGTAATACAAGTTTTTCAAATTGATCCATCCAAAACGCAAGCAGGGAAGCATTAGCGAGCAGAGGATATCGACTACTACAAGCACATTGTGTTCACAGATGAAGACCTAGTGGGAGTAAGAACCCCACATCATGATGCATTGGTCATTACACTGAGGATAGCTAACTATGACATCAACAGGTTGCTCGTCGACTAAGGTAACTCATCCAAAGTAATGTACCTCGACCTATTAAGGAAATTAAAGTTAAGTGTCTTCGACCTAAAAGAGGCCATCGTTCCTCTAGTTGGCTTCGCTGGAAAAATAACCATCCCCTTGGGAAAGATTATTTTACCAGTAAGGGAAGGAAACATCTCGAAAATGATCGAATTTCTTATGGTCGACATTGATTCACCCTACCAACCGATCCTTGAAAGAGGATGGTTGCATGCAATGAAGGCCGTCCCCTCTACCTACCTTAAGAAGCTTAAATGTGTGACTGAACGAGGAGTGGTGGAGATCCACGGAGATCAGGCAATGGCGAGAAAGTGCTTCATAGTATCCATTTGTCCCAATCTAGAGAAGAAGGTCGAGAAAGTTATAAGCAAGGATGAAGATCAGGAGAGGCTAATTCCCTCTAAATAGAAACTAAGATATGGGAGACCGGGAGTGGAGGAGATCTGGCTCCTCCCCTCTAAAAGAGTCATCGAGGAACTGGAGGAAGTCACAGCCAGTAGAAGTTCAAATAAGAGAAAGTTCTTGATTGGGACCTCACTCACTGACCACGAAAAAAGGGAGTTGGTCATCCGATTCCAAAGTAACCTAGATGTCTTTGCATGGGAGCCTTAATAGTTGCCCGGGATTAATTTAAACATCACTTATCATCGACTATATGTCGATCCAGTTTTCAAACCAATAACACAGAAAGCTCGCTGAACTGCTCCAAAAAAAGCCAAAGCAGTGGAGAAAAAAGTTGAGAAACTATTGGACGTAGGATCCATACGGGAAGTCCAGTTCCTCTCATGGCTATCCAACCCAGTGGTTATCCCAAAGAGAAACATAAAGTGGAGAGTCTGCATCAATTTAACTGATATCAACAAGGCATGCCCTAAAGACATCTCCCCCTCCCAAAGATTGATCAACTGGTGGATGCCACTGCAGCGCATGAAAGGATGAGCTTCCTGGACGCATACTCCGGGTATCACCAGATCCCTCTGTATGAGACAGATCAAGACAAAACATCGTTTATAACCATAGTTGGGTTATATTGCTACAAGGTTATGACCTTTGGGCTAAAAAATGCAAAAGCAACTTACTAGCGGTTGGTCACCAAGATGTTCAAAGACCAAATAGGAAGAACTATGGAAGTCTAAATTGATGATATGCTCATCAAGACCAAGCTCAAAGAAGACCACATCTATGACCTATCAAGAACCTTTGAAATCCTCAGGAAGTATCGAATGAAGCTCAACGCCAGTAAGTGCTCCTTCGGCGTCCAGTCAGGAAAATTCCTTGGGTACTTAGTCAACAACAGAGGTATTAAATCCAACCCAGACCAAATTGACTCCATCAATAGGGTGCATCCCCCTCATATAATAAGAGATGTACAGAAGCTCATGGGGATGCTCGCTGCCTTAAATCGTTTCATCTCAAAGTCATCCAAAAGGTGCCAGCCCTTCTTCTAGTTGTTGAAAAAAATCAAGGATGTGGATTGGAATGAGGATTGATTGAAGGCATTAGAGAGGCTTAAAGCTTACCTCAGCAAACCTCCCTTGCTCATAATCCCTCAAGAGAATGATTCTCTATACCCTTACCTTGCAGTACCCAGTTATGTAGTGAGTTCTGCACTGGTATGTGAGAAAATAGGGATCCATGACCTAGTCTATTACGCAAATAAAACTCTTTTGGAAGCCGAACAGCGATACCTACCACTAGAAAAGCTCTCCTTTGTACTAGTGGTAGACTCAAGGAAAGTAAAACACTATTTTAAAGCCCACTCCATCATCGTACTTACATCCCACCCTCTTAAAGAAGTCCTAAGAAAAGCAAACCTTTCTGGAAGACTATCAAAGTGGACGATCAAGCTTGGGCGATTTGACATTCAGTTCCAGTCGAGAAATGCCATCAAAGGGCAGGTCCTCGCTGATTTCATTGCAGAGTTTATGGGAGAACACCCTTGCGACCAATCGCAAACTATTCATCAGAATAAAGTTCCCCCAGCATCAGGTGTCTAGAGAGTATTCATTGACGGAGTCTCCAATTCCAAAAGGGTAGGAGTAGGCATCGTGTTGATTACCCCTGAAGATCCAATACTCGAGCAAGGAATCAGGCTTGGATTTGCAACCTCCAACAACGAAGAAAAATATGAAGCACTGATCGCAGGCCTATAAAAAGTGCGAACGCTAGGAGTAAAGTGAATCCAAGTGTTTGGGGAATACAGTTGGTCTCCAACTAGATAAGTGGCGATTTCAATGCTAGAGATGAGAGGATGGCATCCTATCTCGCTACTGCGAAAGAATTAATGGCTAACTTTGAACAAGTCAGCGTCCAGCAGTTTCGTAGAGGACAGAACACCCATGTTGATGCCCTAACAGCCTTTAGCGCATCAATCAATTCTGACTTGAAGAGGACAATTCAGATTGATTTCCTTGCCCTACCAAGTATCAACCTGATCGACGAGCTACTGGGCGTGGGGCACGTTCTCCAAATTGAGATAGCCCCCAGTTGGATGGACCCCTTAAGGGATTATTTGAAGGATGGTGCGCTACCAGCAGACAAGAAAATTGCTCACCAGATAAGAGTCAAAGCTTCTCACCTCACTTTTATTCTAAAGGCAAGCTGTAAAATAAATATTTCACTGGCCCTTACCTCCGATGCGTTCATCCACAGGACGTGGAGCAGTTCGTGCATGAACTCCATGAGGGAATATATGGGAGTCACATTGGGGGTAGGTTGCTTGCTTTCTGAGTAATGAAAGAAGGCTACTGGTGGCCGTACATGCAGAAAGACGCTGGACTCAATGCTTGAAAATGCGAAAAGTTCCAACTTCATGCACATATGGTTCACCAACCAGCTAGCGACCTGAAGTCACTTACCAGCCCATGGACTTTCTCCCAATGGGGTATGGACATCGTGGGCACTCTTCCTACTGCAGTCGGTAATCTTAAATATATTTTGGTTGCAACAGACTATTTCACCAAATGAATAGAAGTAGAGCCACTGGAAAACATTATAGATACGAACATGATAAGATTCATATGGAGGAACATTGTCACTCATTTTGGGATCCCCGAGACAATCATTACTGACAACGAAACCCAATTTGAAAGTGGCCTCTTCTAGGGTTTCTGCAGCGACCACGGGATCAGTAACTACTTCAGCTCTGTGGCATATCCTCAGAGTAACGGACAGGCTGAAACTTCTAACAAAATAGTGATTGATGGATTAAAGAAGCACTTGGAGCGAGCCAAAGGTGCATGGGTAAATGAACTACCTAACATCCTATGGGCTTACCGCACCCCCCCACGATGAGTAACTAGAGAGACACCGTTCGCACTGACGTATGGGATGGAGGCAATTATCCCCTTAGAAGATGGCGTCCCTACCATGAGGTCTACCCTGGTCGACCAAGGCCAGATGATGTAGCATTTCTCGTTGAACTTGACCTAGCTAAAGAACGAAAGGAGTTAGCTCTAGTGAAACTAGCATCATACCAGCAACATCTAGCAAGGCACTACAATAAAAAGATCAATCCAAGAGCATTCCAGGTTGGGGACTAAGTCCTGAGGAAAGTTTTTAACAGCGCTGTAAAACCATCGGATGTCAATCTAGGACCAAACTGGGAGGGGCCATTCAAGGTGATAAGAGACGACCTGCAAAGAGCCTATCACTTAGAAATGCTGGAGGGCAAGGAGATACCTAGAGCTTGGAATGCATCCAATTTGATGAAATTCTACTTCTAGTTCTCTTTTTCCTTTTTCAACTCAGTGTTGAATTTTCAATTCATTTATGATTAATGAAATTTATTTGGCAGCAGCATTCTATGGAGTGTTGATTTTTCTCAACTACATTATAATTCCTGCACCCTTTCCAAGTCACATGCTCCCTTCTTAACATACGAAACTAAGATCATAAGAAACTTATTAAAGTAAGGTCAATATATAATGTCCATCCTCAGGCATTCGTCAATGAACACGAATGACCTCCTAGCTTGCCCCTGGCAATATATAAAGCCCTACAAGGGGCCAACCCAGGTTGTTCACCAACATTGTTTGGCTCAAAAATCCTGCTCTGATAGAACATCCAATACCAGGTGTATCCTTGCCATTACCTCACTTAGGCCTAAGGAAGTGTGACGACACAACCTAAAAGGTCACGTAAGGCAAAATGGTACACTAAAAAGCATACTGGACTGGGGGGATACTCACTCAACAACTAACTCTACCTAAGTCAAATCTAGTCGGCTGGAAGGGCCCAAGATAACTGAACAAGAGATCAATGAAGTAAAAAATAGCACAACACATGTTTAGTCAGCAAATCGCCCAAAACATAATTGTCTTATTCCGTCGTTACATACACAAAGAGTTACATATGCTGAGTAATTTAAAACCTAATGAGAACTAGGTCATTGATCAAGACAGTCGGTCACTTATGCTCATCGGCCATCATCTGCATCAGGAGCTAGTTCCTCTTTGACTTCGTCTGAATTTGATTCCACGAGCTGTCTTGGGATCGCATCTATGAAACCCATCCATCATCCCTTATGAATAGGTTCGGCATCCAAATTAAGGGTGATATCTCATTCCGATACCAGAGAATAGAGTTCCTAGGGATTTGAAACTCCTAAGGCACTCAACTATCCTATTATAAAAGATAACTCTTCGACCTCCTTCAACTTCGTCGGAGCATCAGTTCAACCCTGGTGATAGACATCATTCCACAATTATCGAAGATCTTTCTTGAATATGTGCCTCAGCGAGGTAACATCTCTTTAAAGACAAACAACTATCACGTATGTCCTGCGAATGTCACCTTGTAGTTCGGCAATTTCCCTAGCTGAACCACTGTCATCAATACCAGCTCGTCGGCCAGTCGATGAAGAGGAGCCACGTAAAACTCGAGGTGCAATGCTTAGTGCATTCTCCCTAAATCGCGAGACTTCCCTCCTTAGAGCATCATTATCCTGTTGAAGGATCTCTCCAACTTGATTAAACTCGGAAGCATCAAGAAGCTTAGCCTTCAGAGCATCCACTTCTTCTTAAACAAAAGTTCCAACATCCTCCATCTCTTCAAGCCTATCGTTCAGCTTAGCAACAAGCTCTGACTGGTCTTTATAATCTTTATTCCTCGATCTAAGAGACTTGCATATTTTCACAAAGGCCTTGCAAACTCGGTTGCTCACATTGGGACCAAGAATTTTTCCTAGGTGAGAGGTAGTAGGAATATATTACTCAATATGGATAAGCTATAAATCATACGAGCATCAAGAATAAACAAATTAGTATATAAAGAGGAACAAAACTTCATTTCATTAAAACAAAAATAGTTCGAGTACATCAAGAAGAAGAAAGAGGGATACAAAAAATACAAAAGCCCCCTAAGAAGACTAGCTAGCAACCTCAGTCTACTCTGAGGATGCTAGTTGCTTCCCCTTATCCTCGGCATTTTCATGTTCATCTCCCTTGGATGGAACAGCCGCCACTCCTGGGTCAAGGCTGACATCAACGATAGTAGATGGGATAGCTGGGACACCTTCATTGGCAGCAGAAGAAGTCACATCATCCATAATAGGCTTGGGGCCATGGTTGTGATCGTCAAATAGGGGGGAATCAACATCCACCTCAACAGCGAGCAAAGCCCTATCCCAACCCTTCTTGAAGTTGAGGCGGGTGATGTAGTCGATTGGAGCCTCAATATCCTCATATGCTACGAGCCACCCAGCATTGTACGAGCTCTCCTTGAGAGTGGCAGCCTCAGATTCCATCTTCTTCATCTTCTTAGCAAGCTCTTTATTCTCCTCAACTACTGCCAGCTTGACCGTGCAGACCAAGTCGTAAGACTACCTCAGCTTCTTAAGATCCTTGGACGTTGCCTCTTTTTCCTTGTTAGCTTTGGCCAAGTCAAGGTCAAAAGACTTCTGATCAGCACTGGCAGCCTTCAAGCTCACCTCCAACTCAGTATTTTTCCTTATCAGCTCATCGCGACTGCGATAGAGGACGGTGAAGTCAGATACAAACTGCGGAAAGAAAGAAAACATTTAGCGAAGAAGTTATTAAAAATAACTGCAAGAGTTGAGAAGTAAGAACATACATACCAAGGGTAGCACTTGACTTGCTTCAGGCTAACTGGTCGGTCCCTATACTCGACGACCTCTGACGATCGACTGGTAAGACTGCTCTCTTGAGCATCGTCGTAGCCAACTGAGGGGAAAATGCAACATAATCCTCCTCTTCTAAGTTAGACACAGGAAGCAGAGACTGCCCCATCTTGGTCCTCACCTCCTCTCTTCTTCTCTCTCCTTCTTATTCCTCTTTTCTTCTTTCTTCTTCTACACTTTATTCTTCCTTGCTCTCTCTCTTACCAATGCCTCCTCTTTCTTCTTCATTTCCTGTTCATGAGCCACAGTTTGGGAGCTAGTGACAGTATCCCCACTCCCAGACTTCTGCTTCTTCAACCTATGAGCAAGTGCCACATTGTCCTCATCATAATCCTAGATCAATTTTTTCCTCGGAGGGGCCATAGTTTCCTCCCTGGAGCTATTTGAATCCTCTAAAACCTCTGAACCCTCCTCTAAACTGAAGGATTCTTTACCACTTGAACTCTCTTTGCTATAATCACCCTCAACTCCACCTCTGTCAACTCCCTCACTTTTTTCACCAGACTGCTCTCCTCCTCGTCCAATTTAATTAGTTCATTTGTAACCTCTTCTATGATATATGGGTGAGGAATACTATTAATAGGGCGGGCGATGAAGTTGGACCCAATGTTATTGTACTTTAATAGGAATGCAACTAATTATGAATGCTCGCCATCGGCCAAGTATTCCCTGATCTTCCAAGCTTTGATTAACTCACCAGCTCGAATTTCATGGAGTGCAGGTTCCAAGTTCTCTGTCTTTGCTGAAAAAGGAAAAACAAAAACATAAGAAATACAGTACACTAACAAAAAAATAATGAACAAAACAAGAGCTATGTCTACCCATGTACTCCTCCCCATAAAAGGGAATCATAGGTCCCCTGTACCTCACTCCCTTGGTTTGAGGAGGGAAATTCTAGTTCTTGGCAATAAACCCTTCTTGCCAATAGTCCTTGTGGGAATCAGGTAAATTGACTACCAACACCCTCTTAGGACTCCTAGATTTCAGATAGAGGAGACCAGAGCTTGTTCGAGAAAAGTTATAGCAGTAACAAAGCTCAGCAAGACCTAAATTGGTGTCATATAGCTGATTGATCCTATTTACACCATTCACAATTTTCCAAATGTTCGAAGAACATTTGGCAGGAACTATATAAAAATAACTAAAAAATGCAAAAATAAGCGATTTGGGGGAAAAGGTCAGACCCCTTTGGGACAATAGAAGAACATGAATCTAATACCCGTCCTCAATGTGTCGAACATTACGAGGGAGAGGGGCACATTCAATGTCCACCCAGTTAGGGATGTTGTAGAACTCCTTAAACTCAGTGATTGACCTATTACCTATTCTTGCCATCAGAAAAGAAAAACCCTAGCAGCGATAAAGAAGAAATTTCAACAGAAAAGAAAATGGAAGAAGTGTGGAGAACTTATTAAATAAAATCAGTTTGAGACGATGCAAGGCCACTAATAAGGAAGATGGAAGGACAACAAAGAGCTCAAAAATGAAAGGAGAGACCTGAAAATAAGAAACTGCAATGGGAAGCGGAAGAATCTTGAGAGTGAGAAAAAGTTTGAAGCGACATCAGAAATGGCCTCTTCAAACGAATTTAAACTCTCCCAATGACGACGCACAGAGAAGGAAGTAAATCTACCATCTAAATCTGCTTAGGAACGACGTTCCACTCCCCAAAGTATCTTGTCATTTATAAGAATGCCGTTAGAGCTATTATTCAAAATTATTGAGCCCAAATTGTGACCCAAAAATTTTAGGGGCAATTGTGGGTACCACGTTCATTTATCTTGGCATAGAGAAATAGTCAGGCTAATCCCTATCAAAAATAGGGAAAGCCCGGCCCAAACTCCTAAGCCTTATAAATGGTTAATTAGCAGTGACCCATTTAACCCCTAAAATCTCTCAGTATATATTCTAGGGATTATGGGCCAACGTGTAGGTGCCCAACACCCGCACTCTCTGAGAATTACATGTATATATTGAACCCCCCAAGCCCGGGGCAAAGGGTATGTAATTTGTAAACACTCCCCTGGAGGAAAAGAGAAATATAACCAGAGAGCACTACTGTGGACGTAGGCCATTTTGCCAAACCACATATATCTTATGTCGCGTGTGATTGCAGCTATTCTAATTTATGTTCTTTACTTTTTATGGTGATTGCATTTGCTAATAATTTGTGTTGAGATTTATTATCACCACACTAACTATTTTATCTAAAGGAGGATCCTTAGAAATCCAGTTAGGTACTTTAAGAGTCTTTGTTGGTAAAGGATCAACTATCTCTAGAGAGTCATAATTATAAAGGTTTTTGACTCATTCACTATAGTTGTCCCTTGATTCTTACTCTCAACGTTAGTGTCACTAACTATCACATTTATCAATTCCATTTTCACTTTGGTACACATATTATAAACTCGATGAGCCCAATTATTAAGGGAATAGCCCAATAAGATGTCTTTGTCACCATGGGTTTCAAATTTTGACAGGTGCTCTCTATCTTTACAAACATACCACGTACTCCCAAATGTTTGAAAATATTTTAAGTTGGGCTTTTTTCCATACTAAAGTTTATAAGGTGTTTATTTGGTATTTTTCCTGAGGTAAACCCTATTTATTATGTGGAATGTTGTTTAAACTACCTCAAACAAAAAATATTTTGGCAAATTCTTAGCATGAATCATTACCCTAGCCATTTCTTGGATTGTTAAATTTTTAAGCTCGGCTATACCATTTTACTGGGGTATTTTAGGATCAATGAATTCATGTTGGTAACCATTACTGTTGCAATATTCTGTTACGCCTAACTCTTTAAATTAACCTCCTCTATCGCTACGATTTCAATTTAGTTGGGTATCCTTTTCATTTTCAATCGGTAAAAGGATTTTCAAAAATTTACGAAATGTGTTGAATTTTTGTTTTAGGAAAGCTACCCAAGTGAATCGAGTGAAATCATCCACTATAACTAAAATGTAACTATTTCCACAAAGGCTTATAGTTCGAGAGGGACCCATTAGGTCCATGTGGATTAGATCTAGAGGTTTTGTTGTTAAAGTATCTTTAACTTTCTTGTGAGCAGTTTTAAACTATTTTTCCTTCCCGATAAGGCCCACAAATAACGTTAGAAATAGATTTTATTTAGGAAGACCAAACTATTTCTTTGGAGCTCAATTTTCCAAGGCCATCATAATTTATGTGACCCAATCTATTATGCCAGATTTCATTATCATCCATTCTGGAAATATTATAAATCTTAGTATCGAGATTTACTATGTAACAATTATCTGGAGTATGGAGACCTATAATAATCCAATCTCCATTCTCGTTTAAAATTTTGCAGTTTGTTTTTGAGAATGTGAATGTATGGTTGGAGTTGCAAAATTGTGATATACTTAACAAATTAGCTTTAAGACCTTTCACTAAAAGGACATCTTTGAGGATAGGTAGTCCCTTTGCCTATGATCTAAGTTGATACTCTATCCCCAAACAAAACATTTCCTCCTGAGAAGTCAGTTATGTCGATTAGTATAGTATCGTCTCCGATCATATGTTTGGAACCACCAAATTCTAAGTACCAACCAAAAACAATGTGTTCGGCTTTTAAAGCACTTATCACAATGTTACACTTCAACTGGGGTATTAGATCATCCTTCGTAACCCATATAGCTCTTGTTTTCAAAGGTTTGTGAGATTTTGGTTTAGACATAGATACATGACTCTTCATCTTAGATTTATTTTTGGAGTTAGATCTCTTCTTTCTATTTCTATTGTTAGAGTTCTAGTTGGGTTGTCTAGGAAGTATATTTTTATTCCTATTTTGTATGGGATAGATAAAAGTTTTGTAAACAGGTGAATGAAAGATAGTCTTATACAAACATTTTTTAAAACATTCTTTTAAACCGTGTCCGTAAACATCACAGTATGAACAATATAGGTGGCTATATGGTTTTTCACATTTTGAAAACCTTCGACAATAGGTTTGTCCATTTGATGGACTTTGGTCTTATGTCTAACTACAATAGGTTGAAACTAGGAATCTCCTTGCCTTATAGGGGGAAAACGTACTTAGCCTTAGGTTCAACATATGGCTTAGGGCATTGTTTAACCAAAATGTCTGACTTTTTTTATTTTTTATCAAACTCAACCCTTATAACTTGAAAATCTAGACATAGGACAACAGGCCTTTTTTCGGCATATACAAATTTCACATTTGAAAAAGTTTTTGATTGTGCATTATCTTTTTGTTCAAAACCTATGCTAGTTTTATCTTTCGAATTGATTTTACTAGAGGCAACACAATTTTCAAAACAGTTAGAAATTTTTTCAAATTTTGAATTTTTTTGTAGACTGTTGAAATATTTTCTTTAGATTGTTCCAATTCTAACAAGGTTGCCTTATATTTCGTTTCCAAAAAATCATTTGATTCTGAAAGATCTTTGATTTCTTTAAGAAAGGACTTAGTTTGTTTTTTCATAAGCCAGACATTGAGTGGTATATTCCTCAGCACTCTGTTTTACCATAATACTTAGGGCTTCTATTTTTTCAGTGAGGTCCTTAATAGTGTTTTTAAGATTTGTGCTCTTCCTAGGAGTTTTTGTGTAAAGTGTGTGAATGTCAGGAAGATCGTCATTATCGAACTCATTAAGTGCAGTGTGTGAATTGTCCCCTAATGGTTCATTTATTATACTCACGCACCCATTATGATAAAGACCCCTAATGTCCCCTAAAGATGCATTGAGTTTGACTCAAACACACCGTTGATGAACTACTAACATTATCAACAAATTTAGCATTCTCTAGGAAAAGAGCAGATAAACCAGTGACAGGCAAGATATCATAGGGCATAGCAGTATTAGGCATTCTAATATCAAGTTCAACATGATTTGTAGGCTTATCATCTGTATACATAATCTTTGCGAAAAAAGACATATAAGGATCAAAGATATCTGACGATTCAGGCTCATCTTCATCAGAGTCGCTCGAAATATCCCAAGTTTTCCAATGATTAACCTTATTATTATTTTTGTTCAATTTAACTCTGCACTTACTGAAAAAGTGACCTAATTTACCACATCTAAAACATTCAGTCTTTTTAGGGTCTTTGTCAAGACTACTATTATTTTCAATATTGCGTTTATCTTGTTTTCTCTCATGAGGTCTGTTGTTAGAATAATGTGCATATGCAGCCTTCCCTTTTTTAGAAGAGACAGTGTTTCTGAATTTCAAGATTTTCTTAAAGTGTTTCGACATGATGTCTATCTAATTGTTCAAATTATCTAAGTCACACTCTTCATCAAAGTCCAAGTCAATGTTAGGAACAACAAACTGTGGTGTGGTCTTCTTAGATTGGAAGACAGCATTAAAACTGGTGAGTTTTTTTTATTATTATGAAGATGTTTCTTAAATTCTAATTCCATTTCCACAGTTCGAAGCTTGCTACTATGGAGATATGGAGTTAAATTAGGATCATCCATCGTCTCAATTACATAGCATTTGTTGTTAAATTTAGGTGGAAGAGATCTTAGAACTTCAGAAACTATCTCTTTCCTATCATATATAATACCATTAGCATGCAATTTGGTAATGGCATCAGTCAACTTAATGTAAAATTCATTGAATGTCTCAGTCTCAGCCATAAGAAGTGTGTTATACTGTTGAATTAACATTTGGGTTTTGGCAGCCTTAACACGGGTGTCACCTTTGTGGGAAGTAACCAATGTGTCCCAAGCTTCCTTAGAGGTTGAACATAATGATATGCGTTTAAACTCAAGTTCATTTACAGACATAAATATGGCATCCTTTCCTTTATTGTTACTTAGAGAGGCAATTTTTTGTTCCTTAGTGAACTCGCTGAGTAGTTTTTTAATTCTTTCATTACTACCTTTTGTAGAAGGCTTAGTTGGATGATTATATCCATTTTCAATGGCATCCCAGTCATCATCTCCCAAGGTCTCTTGGATGAAGCCAATCATCCTTACTTTCCAATAAGGAAAATTTGTTCCATCGAAGAGAGGAGGCCTGGAAAAATTTCCTAGTCTCTCAAATTTCTCGTCCATTTAGATAAAGTTTTGAAAACAGTTTCAAAGCACAGGATCTAACAAATGTTTTTGAAAATAAATAACCCTCTCTGATACCAATTGAAAGTAGCCTTATAAGTTGTTTAACATATGTTAAAATAGTTAAGTCTTTTCCAATTTTCTTTTTGAGAAAACTCTTTTAGAAAAAAATAAAATAACACAAGATATGTCTAAAACTATGAACGAGTTATTTCATAACTTTAGGAAATATGTTTTAGAAATTAAATTTAATTCTAATGTGTAGTAGTAGTAGGAAACCAGTAAAAAGCATTCACACGAGCTAAGATTTTTTATATGGTAAAACCCTAAAATAAGGGAAATATCCACGGTGACATCTATGCTACAAAATTAAAAGTCCACTAAAATCAAATAGAAATTACAAGATTACAAGATTACAAGCACCTAAGCATGCATTCTAAGATCCTAAGTCTAAGTTAGAAATGTACCTACTAGATTCCACCTCACTAAGGTAGTTCTGAACTAGCTTCATCTTTCTGGAATCTACATGGATTTCCTCCTCGTATATGTTTGCAGTGGCTCAACCAACTCAATATCTCTCAAAAGAATCACACTAAACTATGTGTTCATGTGAGACTGAAAGTTCTCGTGAAGTGACTACAACTACATGCACATATGTAGCTCACTCCTCTCAAGATTTATAGAACATAAATCCTATAAATTACATACAGTATATATGACATGCAACAAGTTTCAAATCTTCTTTGAAAATCAGACTTTACAATTTTTCAAATATGAAAAATTGATTTTCTTGTTTCCAAACTTTTTTACAAACAAGATAAGTTCACAAACTGTGAAATTGTGATTTGTTGAAACAAATGTTTTTATATCTGAGATTAAAAACAACTAAAAATCTCTTTTTCACGTATATTTGAAATAGAGAGAGTAGATATTTAAAAAATATACATATATGAACCAAGATCCAATAGAAACCCTAAATAAAATTGTGAAATTTATCTCTTGACAAATGTCATAATTTTAAAAAAGAAACGTACGATTTGTAATGTGAAGGGATTCCTAAGAGAGATAAAGGTTTGAAGAGGTTCTTCAAAACACCCAACCACACACCAAAGCTCATAAAAAACTTCTAAGATCTAACCCTCAACACTCTATGGTTTTTTATTTTGGAAAACTAGGACGACATGTGTTTGGTTGGTTAGAAACACAAAAGGTTTTGGAAATCTTGACGACTGATTTTCTCTATCTCTTTTGCTCTTTTTCTTTTCTATTTTCCTTCTATGTACTCTCTCTTTTCTTTCTCAATCTCACAAATGACAACATGCCTCTAAATGGATGACCTTAAGTTCCCTTTTATACTAAGAAAAGAACATTATGGATGATCGATGCAAAATCAAGGATTGAGATCATTTTGAGTCTTAGACTTCTAATCTAATGGCTGAAGAACGACCGCTTAAAAGATCGCTCTCATTGGCCAAACTCACCCTCACAGGGATTGATCAAAAAGACATGCAGACCGTAGATTAAAATTATCCAAGGGTTGTGAAAGAGTCTCAGATCCAAGACACAGAGAAAGCACAGATCTACCCGTTATAATGACAACACGTGTAAGGATGAGATCACTTGAAAAACACATATTTTTGTACTTCGAAAAATACTAATTTCACCCACACAAGTCTCTGTCTCTTTTGGATTCTACCTAACCATAGATTTTAGGAATAATAAGATTTCAACTTTAAACCCAAAACATTATAAAACACAATTTTAATTAATTCAAATATCATTTTAAATTATATAAAAATGTTTTTAAATGTTTTAAAAATTCTTAAAGATATGCAAACACTTATGCACACTTATTAATACATATATGCATTAAATGTGTCCTATAGTGTGTTCAGGAGTATAATAATACTTCCCTTTTGGTAGATGATTAAGGTTTAATCTGGATGATGTTGTTTATGTAGCTTGAATACTTAAGAGAGGCAACTCAAGAAATCTAATCCTATTTTGTTATCATATTCAAACTAGTTGGAACTCCTATATGGTATAGACTCAAGTGAGTCTACCATATAGTGTGTTCTCAAGACCAAACCGAAATTATCCATCCATAAAAAGACCCACACTATCTAGTCACATACATAAAAATCGTTAACAATGACTAAAGCTTACTTACTAGTCCCGTACCTAGCAAGAAACCTAAAATAGGGTGAAGGCATGGCTATCCCAACAATCACTTCATCACCACGGTTTCGAATTTAAACACAATTAAAGATCACATAAGGCATATTTTCAACCTATCACAACAATTCTTCTAATTAATCGCAAGATCACCATTTATCTAAATTGTGTATATTCAATTATCGTGTTAATTAAACAATTTATTTTTTAATAACTTATATAATTTCATCAACTAGCATATTTTGAGGGCATACAATAGTAGATTTCTATTATATGAGCAACACATAAATAACATGATTTTTATGAGTCATGTTCCATTTATAAAGTTCATACGATTTATTTTAACATACTAATGTCCATATATTATAATGAGAGCCCAACCTCTAACCTAAACATAAATAGGTTTTGAGTATTAATTCGTATTAAAGATTTGAATATTAACAGTCCCAATTTTAGTTTCACTTTCCCTAATTAGTCTCTCTAATTTATTTTAAGAAAATCATGATTATTATTGTTTAGGCAAACTTTAAAACGCATAATACTAAAGGGTAACAATTAAAGTATTCAAGCTTGTAAAAGAATTGTTTGAAAATTCTGATTGGATGGTTGTGTTCCTCTCGAAAAAATATCAAAAACACATTCTTGAATGATCTTGAGAAATCTTAGTTTAGTTCTTTAAATCTTGAGTTGAAAGTTGTGTTAAATGGGTTTAGGTTTTGAAGAAAAGAGAAGATGGAATTTGTGGGAAACTATGGCCTTTAGAGGAGGCTAAAATGTCTTCTAAAAATCCTAATCTCGAGATTATTTATAACTGAAAAGTCTTTGACACCTAAACAAACTCTAAAAAACAAGAGTTTTATTTTCTCAAACTGGAAAAGCGAACCGGTTCGCCGAATTTTTGAATCGGTTCTGATTTTTGTACAAATCCAAAATTCCCCTATTTTTATTAAATGTAAAACTCTTCGACTTTGAACCCGATATTAATTCCGATAAAAAATCCATTTTTCAATGATGAAATGAACATTTTAAATGCCCAAAATAATCTAATTTAAAAAATATTTTTCCGACTTTTATTACAGTGGTTTAAAATAAATTGCCTAAAACTACGGGGTGTTACATACCTCCCCACTAGTATAGGAATTTAGTTCTCAAAATTCGGCGAAGTGTAAACATAAAAATTGAGCAATAATATAAGGATTACATATTCCTACCCGAAGAATGCCACCATTGGGCGCCCATATACCCAGTCCTACTCGTACCTATCCCACAGAAAAAAATACAATATATATATATATATATATATATATATATATATATATATATACATATATATATCAACTATACATATAAAAATATATCTAAAAAATAATACGTACCACGCTACCCCACTAGCCACGCCTAGGATCCTACTGCACCTGCCCTGCCCGAGGTTCCCGATTTTGAAGTAAATAACACCTACCTATTGCGAATAATGTTAGCGCTCCCTTTGCACCTAGTGTTATCGGTGCTGGAGTCCTTTGGCCGTGCTGGCCCTGAACTCTCGAACATATAGAAGCTCGATGACCTATCTCCCCACAACTAAAACATGCATCTCTAAAATGTCCATAGTTCCTATTTGGCACTCGTTCACCCTGTTGTCCCTGCCCCTATCCTTGAGGGCCCTACAGGACACCATTGCCTTGATGAAAAGCCTCATGCTCCTATCATACTTGTTGTCTCATTCACAGCTGGTCATTGCGACTCTTGTTCCCCCTTCCTTGACCATTCGACTCCTGCCTCTTGCGCAACTTCTTTTGGTAGTTCACTTTCTCTTTCCACAATAATGGTGTGACATCCACCACCTAGGTGTAAGTAGTGTACGTCGGATTACCTAAAACTATCTTCTTAATAGACCATGATGGGACCTTAATGAAATATTCTATTTTCTTCACCTCCTCCGGTACAAACATCGATAAATTTGTGAAGTCCTCATACTCGGCAACTAATTTTCAACCCTCTCTAAATCCAGAAACTCCCTCTTCTTCGCACTCCTAATCGAATAAGAAAAATACTTTTCATTAACTTCACCAGAAAGTATCCAAAATTCAGGCGATTTCTATCCTCAGATGTGGTGACACTCTCCCACCACTGTAATGCATCCCAAGTCAACTTGAATGTAGCTAACATCTGCTTCTGCACATCAGTACAATCTATCCTCAAGTTCCTCTCCATATCACACCTTCATTAGTGAGAATCCATAGGGTCATATCCCCTTGAAAAAGTTGAAGGATTAACCTTGTCTCTCACCCTATCCCAAACTGAGGTGGGTGTACCCTGCTACTACGCCTCTAGATTTAACCATTGATGTCTCCCTATCTTAATAACGGTCTTTGTGGCCACACAAATGATAGCCTCTAACTCCTCGGCATCAAAAACAAACTGACCTTGCCTCCCATGACCTGCGGGATCAAAAACTAAACCATCTCTCCTATCTCCAAATCTCCTAGTGTTCGCCATTTGAAAAGACAGGAACAAATAACAATCAGACTCGGAATAACTAAGAGTACAAATTATTAAAACTAATCAAATATAGGTAATGTGGAAGCTAAAATTTACTCACAACCTACGAGATCTAAGACGATGCTCTGATACCATCTGTAACACCCCGTGCATTTCGACAAGTGAGGCGGTCAACCGCCATTGCCAAGCTACGCCAATCATCACTAAATAAGTTATCATTCTCAATTTATCCATCCAACAAAAATAAACATTCATGAAAATTAAAATCCATCACCATGTTCTCTCCAAAATAAATCCAACTCCAAATTATTTAAATTCAAATGAAATGATCCAACTATAAATATCGGACTGAAATTGTAAACAACCTTGGAACCGATTGGTCCATCAAATCCATAAATGAAAGTCTCATAATAAAAACGAAGGAATGAAAGTAAATATAAACTACTAGAGAAGATAAAATAAATTTCTAGATGCACTCTTAGAAATATCCCATTCCTCTTATGCAGTAACTCCGCACTATACCTAAAATGTTAATCAATGCAATGGGTCAGAGCCCACCGCATGAATAATAACTAGTCCTCCCAATTATGGTCCGTAAACCCATACAATAGCATTATACATGATAAATATCACAATACAGTATTTTAAATTAAATGAAATATATATGAACATGCGAGTAAAAATAAACTATCACTATCTACTCACATAACAAAGCCACCCCAATGTTGAGGTCCAATTATTCCATTACAACTTTAATTTAAACAATATCTCTTATTCTTACTTAATTTTAATTATCCAAATATTCTTATTCTTGTGACATCACTATGGACAATCAACTTCTCTATTGGTCCTGCACACACTCTTGGAGCACTTAAGATTCTCCACATCACACTCATTCCTCTCACTATAGCCAGTCAGCCCAATTTCGTTAGCCCCACACATACTCGTGACGCCAACACACACCCATGCCGCTATAACCAGTCAACCTAATTATCGTTAGTTCTTCATATACTCGTTACGCAAATTCATTTTAATACTCATTCTTTGTCTTAGGAATTAATTATCATTTTTTTCAAGTTTCTCATTATTTCCAAATAGCCCCACCCTTTAGTCAAGCATAAATCCTCAAACCGCCCCTAGTCCTATACTTAGAGGTATCCAAAATTCAAGTGTATCCTAGTCTATCATTTAGGAAGGTTACCTACCAAAAGTTACCACCGAGCCTCGTACCTAGGCTAACGGAATAATGAAAACGACGTACAATTCATCCCCACCCCGAATTTATCTATCTATAAAAAAAAACACTATCTAGTCCCACATACCTATCAAGTAAACTAAATAGGGTGAAACCATGTCTATCCAAACAATCCCTTCGTCCCTGCGGTATCTAATTTAAACACAATTAAAGATCACATGAGGCAAATTTTCAACCTATCACAACAATTCTTCTAATTAATCGCAAGATCGCCATTTATCCAAATTGTGTCCGTTTAATTATCATGTTAATTAGACAATTCATTTTTCAACAACATATATAATTTTCATCAACATACATATTTCGGGGGCATACAACACTAGCTTTCTATTCTTCAAGCAACACAAAAATAACATGGTTTTTACAAGTCAAGTTCCATCTATAAAGTTCATACGATTTATTTTAACATGTTAACGTCCATATATTCTAACGAGATACCAACTTCTAACCTAAACATACAGGGGTTTTGAGTCTTAATTCGTATTAAAGATTTGAATAAAAATAGTCCCAATTTTAGCTTCACTTTCCCTAATTAGTCTCTCTTATTTATTTTAAGAAAACCATGATTATTAGTTTTTAGGAAACATTTAAAACGCATAATACTAAAAGGGAACAATAGAATTAGTCATGCCCATAAAATAATCATTTGAAAATCTTGATTGGATGGTTGCGTTCGTCTTGAGAAAATAACAAAAACACGTTCTTGGACGTTCTTGAGAAATCTTGGTTTAGTTCTTCAAATCTTGAGTTAAAAGTTGTGTTAAATGGGTTTACGTTTTGAAAAAAGAAGTTAGAATTTGTGGGATACTATGGCTTTTGAAGGAGACTAAAATTTGTTTGAAAAATTCTAAACCCAAGGTTATTTATAATTATAAAGTGTTTGACTCTTAGACAAACTCTAAAAACAAAAGAGTTTTATTTTTGCAAACTGGCAAAGCGAACTGGTTCGCCGGATTTTCAAACCGGTTTGGATTTGTGTACAAATCCAAAATTCCCCTATTTTTATAAAATGTAAAACTCTCTTATTTCAATTCCGATAAAAATTCCATTTTTTAACAATAAAATAAACATTATAAATGCCAAAAATAATCCAATTTAAAAATATTTGTTTGAATCTTTACTACGACGGTATAAAATAAACGGTCTAAAACTACAGGGTGTTACAATATACTCGAAGATCTGAGGCTTTTGGTGGTAACTATCAAGGTTTTTGGAGTCCTTGGGAGGGCAGAAAGATCATCATCTTCATCATCATTTTTCCTCATTCGGAGCACCAACAAGATTCACAAATGTATCATGATTTTAAACCCTAGGCTTATGCTTTAAATATAGTTATTGATTTTACTTTATATTGCATGATCAATCGGAGTCTTGGGAATGAAAAGTTTTTCCGCGTGTATGTCAATTAAAATGAATTGTGAAGTTTGGATTTGAATTAAATTAGAAAATATTTAATTATTTTTGTTTTTATGCTTATGAAAATGAACATATGTTTAATTAATTGTCCTTTTAGGGTTTAGGTGGAAACCTTAATGGAGTTTGAGTTTTTTGGGGATTGATGGACTCAAGCTATGATTAAAAATAGTTGAAGACGTTTTATTTTATTAACTATGAAGAGTTGTGAACTAGTTATACTCTTTCAAGAAAGGGAATTTGAATTAAAATCAAACAAATAAAAAAGAAAGATGGGTTGAAAAGGTGACCACTATTGCGGCTTTGGGACAACTACAGAGGGTGTGTTGGACACTATAGAAACTTTAAGTAAGAGTGTGGGGCTGCCAATTATTCTTATTTAAAGAAGGATGAGACTTTTCATTTTTTATACGTTATCACACCTTTAGCTAAAAAGCAACAGACAACTCTTTAACTCCTAAACCTCATTAAAAATATCTTCAACCCTTAATTTGAGAGATTTTCAACTAAATTTTAAGAAAATCAAAGAAGACTTATTGGATATTTTTGGAAAAATAACTTATTCTCTACATCAATTTTTTTAATTAGTTTTAATGTAAGAATATATCTATTTTTCTCTGTAAGTATTATTTGATTTAAATGTTGCCTAAATCCTAATTTCACATGTTTTGTAGATATAATTAAGAACCTAATTAGGAGGAGGGGTAACCTAATTAAAAATCTACTTTTATGAACTTATGGAATTGGATTCAATACTTGAAATGTCATATGTTTACGATATTGGGCTTTGCTGATACTGGAAATGGGGTCATATCACGTGTTAAATTTTTATAAATCTCGCAAATATGCTAAGCATATGAAATCAAATAAATATTGAATAACTTTTTGAATAATTGATTATGCTATTTAAATTTTTAATTCACAAGTTTAAATCATTATATGCTTTAATAACGTTAAAACACCCATCAATTAGAATAATATATTTTGACAACTTGTGGCGACATTATGGGGGGGTTTTAAATTTTTATGATAAATTTCGAATAAAATAATATGACTTGGGCCTAGAGAATATTATTATTATTATTATTATTGCCAATATGTTAGAATAATGACATCATTGGGATTATAAAGTTTGTATGTTAGTTTGTACTCGTAATTAAATTACTTGTAGTTGTTGTTCTTTATGTATGCAACTAGAGATGATTACTTTTCCAGATGGTTATTTCCTAGTTATGGGACTATAATGTGCTTGTGGCTTTGTTTATTTCCTTGATACGAAACTAAGGAATGCTTATGGCTTTGTTTATTTCTCAGGTCTGTGACTAGGGAATGTTTGTGGCTTTGTTTATTTCCTACGTATGGGACTAGGAAGTGTTTGTGGTTTTGGGTATTTCCTCAGTATGGAACTCGAACACACGTGAGATGTTTCGTTATCTCTAGGTATGGGACTAGGGATGGATGGTTTTTGATGTTTGCGTGTCTTGGGGAAAATGGTAAATTGATGTTAACATGACTTATATCTAAAATAATAACTGGTATTTAAGATTGAAGGATTAGTGGCGTCATTGTATGTGTAGAATGTATGTTGGTTGTCTATACTATATGTGACGAACATACATTGTCTAGATACTTTGACAGGATTTATGTGGGCGTTACGGTATGTGCAAGGTCTAGAGTGGGTGGGCTTGATAATATATGCAGGACCAAGGTGAACTGACTATAGTAACAATTTTATACGTGTGTGATGGTATGTGTGATGTCTAAGGTTGTCTGGATATATAGTATTTGAGGTACCTAGGTGAGTCCAACTATCGTGACGAGATTTGTGTGGAGATACATCAGTGTATGTGGGGGGGGGGGGGGGGGGGGATGTTATGGTTCGTTGGCCTATAGTGATGTATGGGTTATTGTTGAGATGAGATTGGCAGTATACCATGGTATGTGAGAGGTCGTATATGAGACTGTATGGATCTAGTGGTGTAGGAATTGATAAAGGATATTAAAAACATAATAAAATGTTGAAATAAATATAAGTGAAAATATGGATACTTGATTTAGCTTCCTTTATTTTCATCATTATTTTAAATTTCTTGTCATCAACTAAATATTCTATTGTGATATTTATCTCATCTAGTGCTTATGAGTGACTTAATGTAACCCTAATTGGAAAAAGTAGTGTGTATTCTTATATTGAGACATGGCCCATTAGTATTTACTAACATTGATGTAAGAGCCAAAGTTATAATTGCTCATTATGTTTTTAGTTTGGCATATTTCGTTACACCTCTACATCATCATGTACATTCTCAACATCTTCAATTAAAGACAAGTTAGTGACCGAATGCGATAATCGAAGATAGAAGAGTTGATTTCATCATTACGACATCCGAAGAAGGTATAAGAGGTTAATTTATTTTAAACATTATGTTTGGGGGTATTTAATAAGTGTTTGAAATAATAAATATTCTTTCAAAAGTTTTTAATCAAAACTTCATTTTTAAGGAATCTCGTTAAAATGAGATATGAAGGGTCGCTCGAATGAGGTTATTAATCTTATTGGATATCACTTGTTCAAATGAATCTCCAAACGAACCATTTCCAACCTCTCACTAGAATGTTGTTTGATCTCTCATTTTATGCTCTTTGAACGAGTTCTCATAGGTCATTCAAATAAGGTCAGATACGTTCAAATGAGCCTGAGAAAAATTATTTTTTACTTAGTTTCAAATCCAATATTTTTAAGTCTAGCTCTTGGAGATTTTTCTTCCTACTTAAGAGATACAAACTTGCACTTCTTTACAAGCCTTTTTCTACATAGTTTGTGATCAAACACTTTGGTTTTCTAAATATAAACCCCTTGGATGTCTTTTTATCACTTTATCAAACCTAGAAGAGCACATATCTTCATATAATCCTTGTGGAGTTCTTTCTTCACTACTAAAGATAGGAAAGGAGCTTCCTGAGGCTGATTAGTGGACACAGAGGTAAGTGGAGCTTCTTATGGGGCGCTGCTAGATCGGCACCACTTTATGCTATCAATAAAGAAGGAGACATAACTTTGATACTTAGTGGAGTCTAATGTTATAAGTCTGTTTGTGTCGTTATGTAATAC
This sequence comes from Sambucus nigra, assembly GCA_949130495.1. NCBI lineage: Eukaryota > Viridiplantae > Streptophyta > Magnoliopsida > Dipsacales > Adoxaceae > Sambucus > Sambucus nigra. The sequence continues at coordinate 574,708,265 of OX422215.1, read as the reverse complement.
CTTAATTGTAATAGTGCTAAAAAAGGTCATTATCTAAAGGATTTTTTTCCTCATATATCATGTTGTTTGTTGTGTTAGATTTAGATTCATTATCTTGCAAGTTTAGTTTCACCTAATTAATCATGATCCAATTTGATCAAATTGAATTTGTCTTGTTTATGACTTAATTTATTTATTCTACATTTCACCATATGATTGAACCACACTACACGTCTTTTTTGAAATTGGTACTAGAGCTTCTTTCTACAAGTTATTTGTATAAATCCTGGTGGTTATATGAAGAATTCATATAATAGGACACCTTTGTTTGATGGCCCGAATTATGCTTACTAGAAAGATCGAATAAGATTGTCTCTAAAATCGATCGATGAGCGCTTTTGGCTCGTTATTGAAAGGGGTTGACTTCTCTTATTGTGACTAATGAAAATGTCGTTAGTCTCAAGCCAGTAGCAAATTGGACTGAAGATGGCTTTATATTGAGTAATTTCAACTCTCGAAGTTTGAATGTTATTTTTGGTTTTGTGACATCCGAATAAATTCATTGCATCATGACGTGTACCACGTCAAAAAAAGATTTGGATATTCTCTAACTCACACATGAGGGTACTAATGTTATTAAAGTTTATAAGCTTCAAAATGTCACCACACAATTTGAGACTATACACATGCCTGAATCTAATACTTTTGATGAATTTTATGCTCGTATATATGATATTATGAATTTCGGGTTTAATTTGAGTGATAAAATTTTCAAAGTGAGAATTGTTAAGAAAATTTTAAGATCTTTCATGTCTCATTTCAGTGCGAAGGTTACCGTCCTTAACTCTTTGGGAATTCTAGACACAATTAGGCTAGAAGAACTCACAGGTGATCTCAAAACTAATGAATTAGAAAAATTCCCCGAAACCCAAAAGAAAAAAGAAAAATAAATAGCTTTAAAAGCTATATAAAAAAAGAGGAGGTTTTTTACTCTGGTTCTCAATTTGATCAAGATGATATTGCTCTGTTTGATTAAAATATTAAAAAAAAACTCTCAAATTCAAAAATAAAAAATCATCAAAATTGGATAATAAATGTATTAAGAAAAATAAAAATTACAAAACGGGTAAGAACTTTTTTGAGAATGATAAAAAGAAACATAAATGTGAGTGTCCTAAGAAAGATGAATCAGAGAGGTGTATTGAGTGTGACGGGAAAGGTCACAAAGCCTATGAACGTCCCACTATTCTTAAGAGACATGGCAAAGGAAAATCCAACTTTAATGCCACTCTAAGCGATAGTGATGTTGAGTCGGTGGATTTCGGGGATGAATCATTTCATGAACGTAACTTTTGCACGCTTATGGCTAGTCATGTTAGTACTACAAGTACGCCTCATGCAGATGAGAACATTTCTAAATGTGATAGCCTCGACAATAGGTCGAATCATTCCAGAGAGTTTGAAGGTGACAATGAGAATTTGAGTGAGGGAGAACTTTGTCTCTAATATGCTTATTCTGAACTTTACACTGACTCGTTAAACTAAAAGGTAAAAAAAAATTAACTCTTAGGGTGTTGTCTTTAGAGGAGTTAAAAGTTTCAAGAGAGAGTGAGGCCTCAGTGAGTCAACTCGAGAAAATAATAATTTCTTTTAGTGTGCAACTTGTTTTGGTAGGTAGGAAAAAGAACGACTAGCCAACAAAGTGACTAGTCTTACGGGAGATATTCAATCTTCATTAGAGACTCAAGCTAAACTTGAAGCCCATGTTAATGTCACCTTAGAGGACACATCTAAGAAAGTTAGAAAGATGTTCCTACGTCCCACTTTAGGTTTTAAAGAGAGACATGGCATATGTTACGAGGGTCAATCCACTTCCAATACTGCACCCAAACCAGTTGCTAAGTTTTTGTTAGATCCTTACAAGCCTCGACCTAACCCACCAAGGAGAACTCGTCCTAGGAACTTTAATCAAGGTCGACAAAAAAAAAATCTATGTTTTTACCCATTACAAATGAATAGGTCACCTTAGCGAGTTTTATTATAAGCTAGGAAAATTCCCTAACACACATGCTCCCACACACCCCTATAGCGTCCTAGCTATTCTTCAAGAGTATGTTAAGTTTTTAGCCAAGACTTATAATTATTTAATGGAGAAATGTAAAAGGATTTCTACACCTTTTGTGCACACCTCCAAAACAAACTATTGATTTTAGGACTTGCTAATAGTTTAGGGTGATTTTCACATTTCTATCATGTATCCCTACAACTAGAATGTATTCTTATGTTTATATTTTAAAAAGTCCAAAAATATATTATTATTTTTTTGAAAGGTTTCAAAAAAAATGTAATAAAATTTTCAAAAATTACAAAATGATTTTTGTATTTTACTTTACACCATATATGGATGCGCATTTAAGATGTTCGAATCACCATTTCATTCCATCCATTCACATGACTTAATCAAGGTGTAATAATACTTGACTTTGTTTCTTTTTTTGGTACTTAATAATGCATGTTTAGCATTGCATCGTTCATTATTGATTACTACCTTCATGCTAGACTCATTATACCGCATCTATTGCACACATACATGAACTTTTGAACATTACACTTTCTTATCATATGTTGAGTAGGATGTTTTTATCTCAATCATGTTTAATAACGAACCAAATTTACTAAGAAATAATTGTGAATGAAAAACTATTGTCCGGATTTTCTTTCAAAAATTGATTGATTTGTGTTTAAAGTAATGGAAGGGGACTGCGAAACATGAAGTATTCTTTGTGTTAAAAGTCACTATTGGTAAGAGCCTAAAATATGAATTCGGTGCATAAAAATAGAAGTGTCAAAGCCAGTTTTGTTTAATTGATGCTTTATTAAAAATAAGGAATATAAATCCTTCAAAAAAGTTAATAGTTTATGATTAAAATGTGATATTTTGAGGGCGTTATAAGTTGAAGAATAATTGGTTTGTTACTTTTTAGGTTTAGATTCTAAACCTTTGTCTATTACAGATAAAACGGGGAGAACATATTAAGGCGGAATTTTAATTTTTAAACTCCTTGTGTCATGATATTATATTTGCTTTATGTCTGTAGGTCTTTTTCCACATTGATGATATTATGGACTACACGATGAAGAGTTTTAGAAAATATAAACTCACAAATGTCTTTTCCTTTTCGGGTTTGGGAGGGACACTGGTTCAACTTGTCTTAGGGGTTATTTTTTGGTTTTGTGTTTTGTACTAGAATAGCCAAAGGGGGAGATTTGCAATGGAAAAGAATTATAATTGCTCATCATGTTTTTAGTTTGGCATATTCCGTTACAACTCTACATCATCATGTACATTCTCAAGAGATTCAGTCAAAGACATGCTAGTGATCGAATGTGAAAATTGAAGATCTAAGAGTTGATATCATCACTACAATATAAGGAGAAGGTTTATGAGGTTGATTTTGTGTAAACATTATATTCCGGGGTATTTTACAAGTGTTTGAAAATAAATATTTTTTTAAAAGTTTTTAATCAAAAATTCATTTTAAAGTCATCTCATTAGAATGATGTATGAAGGGTCATTCAAACGAGGTTATCAATATCGTTGGATATCATCTGTACAAACGAATATTCAAATGAACCATTTTCCTCGTCTTATTAGAATGTTGTTCGATCTTTTATGTTGTTCAAACAAGTTTGCATAGGTCGTTCGGACACACCCACAACATCCACCACTTACTCTCAACACCATCTCCCCACCCCACCCCACCACTTTTCCTTCTCTTTTTAACTCGAAAAATAACATCACCACCCTACCACTATCACTTTAACCCTAACTTTATTTTTTAAAAGAAAATAACAAAACCACCCATACCACCACTTGAAACAATGAAAAATGGAAAACTAAAACCCTAGTATAGCTTAAGAAACACCACAAAATTGAAAATACATAAAAAAAAAAAAAAGCCGCATCTGCACATCCATTGGATTGTCGCCGTGGAAATGGGTTTTCCATGGTGGGAAGTAACTGCGCCAAGCCCATTTTCACTCTGAGAATTCATCGTAGAAATGGGCTTGACACGATGACTTCCCACCGTGAAAAGCCACAGTGACTTCCTACTGTGAAATGGGCATAACATGTTGAAAAGTCACCGTAATTAATTAAGAAATTGATAACACCCTGCCATATATGAGACTTAATTAATGGTGCATTTAATTAAGAAATTGAATCTGTATTATGTTCTCTTAAAGTGTTGATTTTGGGGAATTATGATTTTGTTTAGGTTTGAACATAGTCACCTGAGGAATTTATTTAGGATTCTGTATGCGTGATCAGAACTTGATTCGGAGTTGTATTATATATCTTTGTAAAAACCCATAATTTTATCCGGTAATTAATTAAATTAATTCGAAATTCAGAAAGCTAGCCTAAAAGACTCATAATATGAGTATATATAAGTCTTGGGTCATTTATAAGATTCCTCATAACATATAACTCTTTGGGTAAAAAAATAGGACCAAAATAAAATTCCCGCTTAAGATAATTTGTCACGGCTTTAAAACGCAACTAACTATTTGTCGCGGTTAAGGAGCGTTACTGGCAGGCGATCTGTTTTAGCTTTAAAATGCCACTTAAATTCTCTAATCTTTCTCCACTTAAATTAATACGGGGTTAGGAATTTTCAAACATATTTTCACAACCTCTAAGAGCAGTAGACCCTTATAAGTTTCATCTTCTTCCTCCTACAAAACCTATCCCCAAAGTTATCAAGATTCAACCCATGATTTGAAGGCTTATTTGGTGCTTTCTCGAGTTTAGGGTAGAACGAGTTTTTCTTGTTTTCGCGCAAGGAACGTTGTGGTATTATCGGAATTTTGAGGCATAATCTTATGAGTTTCTTGTTATGATTTTTAGGTACGGGGTTTACGTAATATGCTCCTTAAGTCTCTCGAGAGTAATCATTTGTTTATTATTTATTTGTACGCATATTGTTGATATCACGACGTTTATTAGAATCTAACATATTGATTCGATTGAGATATTGTACTTGTTTATGGGTATGGTGTCATGAACTTTTTATGTGACACGAAGAATGGTCACCCGCCAATAGTCCAAAAGTCCAATAGCCAGGATGAGGCTTTACAAAGCTTAGGTGAGGTGAAGTGAGGCCCGGTGACCAATTGATTGGTTATTAAAAAATTAAATTGGTATAATGCTTGGATATTGCATTGAACTTCAATTCAGATTGTATTGTCGCATTTTATTCACCGTGATTGTTATCAGCATCTATTCTTGTCATATTATGTACTTCCTCGTATTTTTATTTTAGTGGCGGGTAAGCGTGGATTTGGACACTATGAATTTTTGGAGAACTTTAAAGCACGACATTTGGACGATTTTATTTTTGTATTGATTGGCAGTGTAATTTATTTGGAGAGCTTAGTATTATTTTCGAGGGAAATTTAATTGTAATTATTTTGGAGGTGTAAATTTTGGATTGGATGTTATGTAATTTGTATTCATTAGATTTATTTTGTGAAATATAAATGCTTTATACTATTTGTTGAGGAATTTGTTTAGTTTTAATCGTAGTAGTGCCTCTTATTTCTACGAGGTGTTACAATTTTATGGGTCCTCAATGGAGGACATTTAAACATGATTTGAAACAAAGGAAGAACGGAGAATCACCCGCCATAGCAAGTAATCAGGCCCGCTATAGCACCTCCTTAGGTCACTATGTGTGTGTGTGAGTATATATATATATATATATATATATATATATATATATATACGCACACACACTAGGGTATGCCCATGTCTGAAGGCACGCAAATAATTTTGAAAAGCATAAAGTCGTGCCTTGCTGCAATGGCAACTGCTCTCGCCGAAGTGACGGTTGGTCACGTGTCTGAAGGCGCAGAGAGAAATTTCAAAGGTATCGAATCGTGTATAATTTAAGTAAAAAAATCACAACACAAATAAATGTAAATAATTTAGAAAAATTGGGCAAAATTTTCCTCATTGATTAAGGCTATCTACTCTCTTTAAGAAATAAAAATACCCTAACAAAAAAAATAATAATAGTCTATGTTGGACCTCGTATAAACAACATCACCCATTTAACTCAATTCATGGAAATAACACTGATACATAAACTTTATTCCATGCATCATACCTTATTTATACCAAGACTATGGTACTCCCATGCATCGTTCCCAAGAACCTATTATCTACTATAGTCTTCATAAACGACAAATTTATTGTGTAATAGTTCAATCAACCACCAAATTTGGAATAAAATTATTCAACGTCGAAAACATATACAATATACTTAGAATAGCCTACCATCCATAACAAATGACATTAATCACACAATGAATATAGAAATGTCATAACGTAATGTATTGACATTTACTCCAGGTCCAGTGAAGTCGTTGCACATATCGATTGTATCTTTTGGTTCGACTGTCAAATGCATACAATACATATAAAAAAGTGTATTGATATTGTACTAATATATAATGTATTGACATTTCTCAATTGCGTACTATAACGTGATGTATTTACGTTGTATTAATAAACAAAAATTAAAGGTGCAAATAAAAAGTGTAAAAATAGTAATAAATTATATAAAAATTTATTTGATGATCATGTTACTCAAACAAATAAAGGTACAAACATAAACCCCTAAAAAAATTATATAAAAGAGGCATTGGGAACTTTTAATTCAAACCTTACTCATGTTCAAAGATAAGTGTACTTCACTTTTTGGGGAGAGTGATTGATTTAGAGTGTGGTCGGCTAATGTAGAGATAGGTTAATATGACTACATCATATTAGTTTTAGGTTCAGTAGCTTTTTATTACTTGGGTTGGGTATTGTAGGTTGAGTGAGAAGTTGGATTAGACAACCCATTTGTGTAGGTTTTTTAATATCAAGACTTCCTTTCATGTTGTCTTAATAAAAAGGTCATTATAAAAATACTTTTATTAAAAAAAATGTTTTTAGACAATAAAAAGATAATTTTTTTGATTAAAAAAGTTTTTTAAATTTTTACAAAGATAAAAATTGTTTTAACTCCATTAAAATTTAAAAAAATATTTTAATTAATTATAAAAAATAATAAAAAAGTACGTAATCACAAAACGGTAAAAAATTTCAAAGTGCATAATTGCAAAACGAAAAAAATTTCGTTCCCTCAACAAAATAAATTGTAATTAAAAAAAAATAGCCATAAGCTCTTTTGTTTATAGGACTAAATAATCCAACATTCAAATTGTGGATAAAGCGTACGACGGTTAATTTTCTACATAGACATTAAGTAATTACACACAAATCCTCCACTGTTAGCAAATATTATGACCAGATCATTTGAAAATCAATTTGAATAATGTGAAATGATCAAATTGAGAAAAAACAAATAAATGAAAGATTATATATAAAGTGACCCCATATAACATTCCTTTGCAATGACATTGTAACAGCAACTTCAAATATGTAAACGGTCATCAATAATTATCACACGCAAAAAAAATATGTCAAGAAAACATCAATTGTAAATACACATGTATTCTGCTATAAACACCTCATATTGCAGTGTAGCGAGCGCAATGATAGAACTGAAAATAGTATTGCAAACAAAATATGAAGCCAAACAAGAGATTGTCCCATCTGTGCCACAAAGATTTATTGTTGTTTCACACAATGGAAGCATTTTGTTAATATGTTGAAAATCAGACTTCTTGATTATCCCCATATCCAACTCATAATCAGTGTAAGCTCTGTACGATCTAAATATTTTTTTTTATAGATATGTATGGATAACAGTTCTATTATTGCCTATCAATAAGTTATATAATCATTTATACAAATCACCTTATTGTAAAACTTTAGATCAAATAGACTCGATAGGCAGCAGGGCACCAAAATGCCCATCTCTAATATCTAGAATCAGCATGTCTAGGTCAAAATATTGTTGCAATTGAAATAAAACTTTATATCCACTAAAAAAATACATGGTCTTTGTCCAAGTCACCAAAGTATAAAAGAAAACTGGAAAAACTAACCGAATATTAAAATGAAAAATATGCACTAATTAAAATAGAGTAAAAAAGAATACCTCATCCAATTGAGTTTTGATTTTTGTTTGGGACAGAACTTTCAACGTACAGGGGCCAGATATAGGGTAGAGGATCATTTTCTTCGCAGCAAAGTATACAACCCAAAATGTCCAGAGAAACACACTTTTGCTTATGTGATCACTTGCTACTGAATTTCCCTATTAAAGAGAGAGAGTAATGATAGTATCAAATATGACAATAGGATCGAGTAGATTTGGTAGCAAGTGAAAATCATTATAGGAATCTTTCTCTGGTACACCCGAAGCACCAACATTGTACAGTCTAATTAATAATTAAAAAAAGTAAACATTCACAAGAATATGATATCTCACCAAAATATTCTCAATTTTATTTGTGCAAAACACCGAGTCCATTCATTCAATAATAACACTCGAATTAAAAGAAAATTGTATTACTTAAGATTGATGGATCCCTGAGTCAGTATATTATTTGAAATTTGACCCACAAAATCCATAAACACGTGTGACAACCCGCTATCCGAAATAGAGGGTGGCCAGCCCTATACCTCGATAAAAATAGGAAATCATGGATAAATATCATCCTCAGCATCACAACCATATACAAAGCATAAGGAATAACCACACTATATTCCAGAAAACGGGTTATCAAAACTTTGGTTTTGAAATAAAAAGAAAACATTTTTCAACAACCCATAATAGAAATAGAGGGTGGAAACCCCCGCAAGCGTACATAAGAAACCCAAAAGATACAAAAGGACCGAATGAAACGTCGGTCAAGAGTAACCATACAACATGCAAATAGTACCAAGGGTTACATAATAGATTCATTATATAAATTCAACGGTTTGGGCAACATGCCCGAATAAACTGATCATAACTAGAAAACATAAATGGAGGCGACTACACAAACATCCCGTGAAACCCGCACAATGTCACGGCTCCTCAAAAACATATGGAAGGAAAGGTCATTACGGGCGACCGTGCGGCGGAACACCTGAACGGATTATATATATATACATATACAACCAGAAAGGAAAACCGGTCTGGGCCGGGTATATGTGATCAGTAGATAAATGACAGGTATGACAATGATGCACAGTTAAGCAAGGATGATAGTCTAGCATGGTAACATCATATAAGGAACTAAAACTGATAAAGGACTACATGGAGTGAGATTCAAATTAAAACAAAATTTAAAAGTACTTATGAGCCTTTATCATCATTCATCGTAGTTCAATTTTAATCTTCTTTTCCATTCCTTATCAGGAATATAATCATCATCATGTGCTCTATATGGCACTAATCTCAATAGCATGCTCTTTGTGGCATTAATTTGCTCTTTATGGCATTCATGTTCCATCGAGTCCAACTCGAAAATTAGAATAGTCATAAATATAAATATAACGATTCTAAGACCGCCCGTCCGTGTTTCCCCACTGTGCGCGTCCCTAAATAACCATCATCTTCCAGGGCCTAACATAAGACAACCTGGGATCCTATCGAAATCGTCGGGAAGCGGCCATATGCCTGCGGGGTAGTCAAGACCACAACCAGAATCTCCTACCCATCGCAGAAAAATTTAAAACAAGCGCTCATATGGCCTAGGACTATATCCACCCTGCATTCATTAGCCAGGGGGCTTCACCTATCGCACGGACTTCCCTTAAGATGGTATTTAGAGAGGTGTGTAACATCCATTTTATTAATTTCCATTACATGATTTAGTAAATTATCATTTACCTTATCAACTTCCCATTTTAATAATTGTATAAGCTAAATCGGGACTATACGTGTTACGTACCATCATAACATCCTCGATAAGAAATTCAGACTCCAAAGTTATTCACAAAGCCTCTTTTAGGCTTTAATATAAACCCTCAAGTCAAATCTAACTCGAGTCGAATGCTAAAGTCTCCAAATTGACCTTAATATATTCTAGACCCTTATAAAGCTACAAGACGAAAGTGATGCTCAAGCATCACCTTAAATCCCCCCCTTGACTGAACCCTAGATGAACCCTTTCGAGTCTAGGATGTCGACCCAACTCAACTAGTACTCTAAACACTATATTTACTTCATTTAAGAAGGTCCCTAATCACTAATCCTAAAGAAAAGAGGTTAAAAATGAAAAAGAAAAATTTGAAAAAGTGCAGGGCTACCGAATCGATTCGCCCCCTTGGCCGAATCGATTCGGCCAGAAAATTTGGGTTTCTGGATAACTGCCGAATCGATTCGGATAAATTTCGAATCGATTCGATTCACAATACCTGAGCACTGGACTTAACCGAATCGATTCGCCCAGGGGGCCGAATCGATTCGAGCCTGCGATTTTGCCAAGAATTGGCAATGGAGTCTTGGACTCCATTTTCTACCCCAACTCAAATTTCTTCAAGCCAAACTTATATACCAACATCAAGATAATATCAATGATGCTATTTACCATCTTACACCTCATGAATCACCCTAATCATCTTTGAATGAATCAAAACCCAAAAATACATGGGAAAAAAACCTAAGTTTGCTAAACCAAAATCAATACATCATTATCATAGCAAATCATCTATCTCAAGACACAAATAGCAAGTAAAAACTTGCCTTGTTTCAGCAACTTTGCAGATTTCTTGGTGTAGTAGCAAAATCCTTCTCAATCTCCAAGTCTTTCTCTCTACTCTTCTCTTTCTCTCTTTGGTTTTGGAAGGAAATTAGGGTAATTAAAAGACTTAATAGGCTTAAGTCGTGGCTTAAGGCAAATGTCCCACTTAATTAACTAATAGTGCGATAAAATAATACGCAACTACATAATTAAGGCACAACCAGTCAAAAATGCCCAAAACTACAAAATACAATATGGTACATTATTTGACTATTTAGCACGTTCCGGAATCAACTGCAACCTCCAAATTATCATTTGGACATTTTAAAATTCAATTTAGGTTCCGGTCTCATAATTAAGTCAAATATCATTTTGAATTCAGATGATATTAATAAGCATGACATAGCAATATTTACCCATAATTATGATATGTATGCAAACTCACAATAAATATCAACTTTCTACATTGAATTAACATTCAAATCATAACCCAACACTTGACTCCAATTACTATACTAAGTAATTACTATAAAATACGGTCTCATAAGCGAGGGTTATTACATACTCCCCCCCTTATGAGGGAATTTTGCCCCTAAAATTCAGGCGTACCTCATAAGAAAAGATGTGGATATTTCTCCCGCATCTCGTCCTCACGTTCCCAAGTTGATTCATTTGCATGATGATGACTCTAATGAACTCTCACTAGGAGAACCACACGAGATCTCAACTTTCGCTCCCCAAACTCAAGGATTGCAACCGGTTGTTCTTCATAAGAAACATCGGGCTGCAAATCGATATCTTCGAAAGGAATGTGCCAAAGGGCACCTTCACACCTTCTGTACTTCTTCAAAGAGGAGACATGAAATACATCATGGATTTGTTGTAAAGGTTCCGGCAAGGCGAGTTGGTATGCCACGGGACCAACCTTTGCAATTACCGGGAAAGGTCCAACAAAACGGGGTGCAAGCTTTCCTTTCTTCCCAAAACGTTTAATACCCTTCATCGGGGACACTCGCAATAACACTTGGTCTCCCACCTCCAATTCCATATGTCTCCTACCCGCATCGGCATAACTCTTTTGACGATCTTGGGCTATCCGCATGCGATTTCGAATAAGCTCAATCTTCGAAGAAGTATCTTGGATCATTTCAGGTCCAAGGAACTTGTTATCACCCACTTCTAACCAACAAGCGGGCGACCTACAAGGCCTGCCATACAGAGCTTCATATGGTGCCATTCCAATAGTGAATTGGTATGAGTTGTTGTAAGCAAACTCAACCAACGGAAGGTATTGTTCCCAACTTCCTTTAAAGTCGAGTATGCACATACGAAGCATATCCTCCAACATCTGGTTTACCCTTTCGGTATGACCGTCTGTTTGAGGATGATAGGAAGAGCTTAACTTCAACTTGGTCCCCATTGCTCCCTGGAAACTCTGCCAAAAATGGGACACAAATATCTTATCTCGGTTGGAGACAATGTTTAAAGGTACCCCGTGGAGTCTGACAATCTCCTCAATGAACAACTGGGCATAACGAGCGGTATCATAGTCGGTGCGCACGGGCAAGAAGTGTGCCGACTTGGTCAAACGGTCGACAATCACCCAAATTGAGTCGTGACCCTTTTGCGATCTAGGCAAGCCTGTAACAAAGTCCATCGAAATGCTCTCCCATTTCCATACGGGAATCTCGAGCGGTTGTAATAAACCTGTTGGCCACTGGTGGTCAATTTTAACCAACTGACAAGTAGTACACTGAGACACAAACTCGGAGATATCCCTCTTCATACCCGCCCACCAATACAAACGACGCATATCTTGGTACATCTTGTCCCCGCCTGGATGCACCGTAAACTTGGACCCGTGGGATTCCGCCATTACTGCACGTCTCAAATCTCCATCGTCGGGAACCACAAGTCTTCCATGGAAGCGTAGTCCACCCTCAGAACCAATTGAGTACGACTCCGCTCCCTCAGACAACAGCTGGCGTGTGTGGTCTTGACAAACTTTATCTCTTTTCTGAGCTTCCACAATCTTTGCTATAATCGTGGGAGTAACCGTCATCACAGAAAGGAATGCTCTCACCCCTGCATCCTCCAGGCTGAGTTCTCTCCACTTAGCTTTCCACACCTCAGCTAAGTCTCCATCAGGCTTCCTACTCAAGGCATCTACTACCACATTCGCCTTTACGGGGTGATAATGAATATCAAATTGGTAGTCTTTCACAAACTCCAACCAACGACGCTGGCGCATGTTCAAATCCTTTTGGGAAAATAAGTATTGCAGCGATTTGTGGTCGGTGAAAAGACTAAACTTTTCCCCCAAGAGATAATGCCTCCATATCTTCAAGGCAAATACAACGGCGGCAAATTCCAAGTCATGCACCAGATAGTTCCTCTCGTGAGGCTTCAACTTACGAGAAGCGTACGCAATGGGTTGTCTCTCTTGTTGAAGAACACCTCCTAATCCCTGAAGAGATGCATCAGTGAAGACAAGATATTCCAATCCCGGCTTTGGCAATGCCAGGACTGGAGCCGAAGTTAATCTATCCTTGAGCTTATCAAAAGCCGCTTGACATGAACTGTCCCATACAAATCTTACTCCTTTCCGGGTTAAATTCGTCAATGGGCTAGCAACCTTGGAAAAGCCCTTAATAAATCGACGGTAATAACCCGCCAAGCCCAGAAAACTACGAACTTCAGTGGGCATCGTGGGCTGACCCCACTCCTTTACTGCGATCACCTTGCCCGGATCCACAGACACGCCCTGGGATGACACCACATGCCCCAGAAACTGAACTTCCTTCAACCAGAAGCCACACTTCTCAAACTTTGCATACAATTGATGATCTCTCAATCTCTGCAGGACCATCCGCAAGTGAGCAGCGTGATCCGACTCTGTCTGAGAATAGACTAGGATGTCATCAATAAATACAATGACAAACTGGTCAACGAAATCCCGAAACACTCGGTTCATAAGGTCCATAAACACTGCAGGGGCATTGGTTAGCCCAAAGGGCATAACCAAGAATTCATAAGATCCATAACGGGTCAAAAAGGCCGTCTTGGATACATCTTGCTCTCGTATCCTCAGTTGGTGATCCCCCTTCCTCAAATTGATCTTGGAGAAGTAGGAAGCTCCCCTAAGTTGATCAAACAAGTCATCGATGCGAGGTAAAGGGTATTTATTCCGGATGGTGACTTTATTCAACTCCCTATAGTCCACGCATAACCGGAGAGAACCATCTCTCTTCTTCATAAATAATACCGGAGCGCCCCACGGTGAGGCACTACGCCTAATAAAGCCCTGCTCTAGTAGCTTCTGAATCTGATCTTTTAGATCCCTCATCTCCACAGGAGCCATTCGATAAGGAGCTTTGGCGATCGGTCGAGTTCCCGGCATTAAGTCAATCACAAACTCTATTTCCCAACTTGGAGGTAATCCCGGTATTTCCCGAAAAATATCTTCAAAATCTCTAACGATTGGAAGAGAATTTAGGGGAACCACGACATCTCCACATGCGTCTTCCGCAATACAATATAGATAAGCACTCGTGTTCCCTTCCATGCAAGGCATAACTATCAGGAACATCTCTTGTCCCGGAACTGCAAAAATTATACTCTTCCCGTAACAATTCACTATAGCACGGTACTTCACTAGCCAATCCATACCCAAAATTACATCGTACCCGACCATATCAAGGACGAGTAAATCGGCCTCAAAACACAAGTCACCAAGATTAATTCCTACATTTTTACATACGAAGAAAATCAATGAGCCATCGCCCATAGAGGATTCAACACTAGTGAAGGTACTTTCAGCAGATTTTATCAAACCTGTAGTCTGGGCAAAACTTCTAGAAATAAAGGAGTGTGTAGCACCCGTATCAAATAGGATTTGACCCATATGCCCATGAATGAGAAACTTACCCTCGATCGCTGGTGGTGCCGGAGGAGCTGGAGGGAGTAGAGCCTCCTGAATATGGTAAACCCTTCCGTACTGTAATTGCCCCTGTTGAGGAGGAGCAACCGGATTAGGCGCTTGGGGCGGAAACTGTACATACGGCTACTGTGGGGCCCTTGGAAGATGCCCTCCAACCAACTGAGGACACGCCCTTTTATAGTGGCCTAGCTCCCCACACTGGAAACATTTATTTGTCGTATTATCCTGATTCCTACCTTGGTTATTTCGGAATTGCCCCGCACCTTGGCCCTGCTGGCCTCTACCTCCATTTCCACCTCTACCTCCCTGTGGTTGCTGACCACCTTGACCCTGCCTGTTATTATTGTTGCTGCCACCAGCATTAAACCCACCGAAACGTTGACGCTTTGACGAATCCCCCTACTGGGGATCCCTCTCAACCTGCTTGTTCCCCGAGGATTGGGACGAAGAAGATGTTCCCCCTCCGCTCCCAACTCCTCCCTATCTCAATGTTTGCCCCGCAGTTACAACCCTCTTCTTGTTTTGCACAAACAATCTATGCTCCTCACAGTGAAGTAAAGCAGCATTCATCACATCACCAAAGGTCACCAGAGATGGATTTCCCAGCAAATGTTGTTTTATTCGCCAGTGCAAACCTCCCACAAACTTGGAGATCCTCTTCGCTTCTGGAGTTACTTCATCCGGTATAAAGCTTGCTAACCGGGTAAACTCCTCCTCGTACTCGGCAACAGTTCTCTCCCCTTGTACCAAATCCTGAAGCTTCCTTTGCATTTCCCTCTGAACTGCAGGAGGGAAATACTTTCGATCAAACAAAGCCCAAAAATTTATGATGGACATAGTATCCCTTTGTTCGGGTGTCGTCATTGACTCCCACCAGTGCAAGGCCGGTTCGACAAGCTTGAAAGTAACGAGAATTTTCTTTTTCTCCTCACTACATTCCACCATCCTAAGATGGCGTTGCATATCTCTCTTCCACTGGTTCACCTTGATAACATCTGAACCTCCCTCGAATTCCGGGGGATGTCCCTTAAGGAAAGACTCCCTCACTCGTTCCCACTGAGAAGGTCCCGTAGGAACTAGTGCCTCTTGTCCCCTCACTTGAGCTTGTGGCATTTGTTGGGCCACTGCAGTCATCGTGGCGTTGACAGCTAGGGCCACAATAGTTGCCACTTCAGCGGCACTGATACTCCCCTGCTGCGGCGGAGGACCAAACTCATCCTCAACAACCCTATTACGTCTAGGGGGACGTCCTCTCTTCGGAGGCATCTGAGATAAAGACAAAATAGAGTTAAAACATAATATAAGACAATCTATTTAGCAGAAGATCGCATACATAGGCAGCAAAACAATCCTAACATTAAGTTCTATATCAAAGAACGCTATGGTAGAACGTGACAAGTCAGCATAGATCCTAAAGACTCTAGAACCTGATGCTCTGATACCATCTGTGACAACCCGCTATCCGAAATAGAGGGTGGACAGCCCTATACCTCGATAAAAATAGGAAATCATGGATAAATATCATCCTCAGCATCACAACCATATACAAAGCATAAGGAAAACCACACTATATTCTAGAAAACGGGTTATCAAAACTTTGGTTTTGAAATAAAAAGAAAACATTTTTCAACAGTCCATAATAGAAATAGAGGGTGGAAACCCCCGCAAGCGTACATAAGAAACCCAAAAGATACAAAAGGACCGAATGAAACGTCGGTCAAGAGTAACCATACAACATGCAAATAGTACCAAGGGTTACATAATAGATTCATTATACAAATTCAATGGTTTGGGCAACATGCCCGAATAAACTGATCATAACTAGAAAACATAAATGGAGGCGACTACGCAAACATCCCTTGAAACCCGCACAATGTCACGGCTCCTCAAAAACATATGGAAGGAAAGGTCATTACGGGCGACCGTGCGGCGGAACACTTGAACGGATTATATATATATACATATACAACCAGAAAGGAAAACCGGTCTGGGCCGGGTATATGTGATCAGTAGATAAATGACAGGTATGACAATGATGCACAGTTAAGCAAGGATGATAGTCTAGCATGGTAACATCATATAAGGAACTAAAACTGATAAAGGACTACATGGAGTGAGATTCAAATTAAAACAGAATTTAAAAGTACTTATGAACCTTTATCATCATTCATCGTATTTCAATTTTAATCTTCTTTTCCATTCCTTATCAGGAATATAATTATCATCATGTGCTCTATATGGCACTAATCTCAATAGCATGCTCTTTGTGGCATAAATTTGCTCTTTATGGCATTCATGTTCCATCGAGTCCAACTCGAAAATTAGAATAGTCATAAATATAAATATAACGATTCTAAGACCGCCTGTCCGGGTTTCCCCACTGTGCGCGTCCCTAAATAACCATCATCTTCCAGGGCCTAACATAAGACAACCTGGGATCCTATCGAAATCGTCGGGAAGCGGCCATATGCCTGAGGGGTAGTCAAGACCACACCCAGAATCTCCTACCCATCGCAGAAAAATTTAAAACAAGCGCTCATATGGCCTAGGACTATATCCACCCTGCATTCATTAGCCAAGGGGCTTCACCTATCGCATGGACTTCCCTTAAGATGGTATTTAGAGAGGTGTGTAACATCCATTTTATTAATTTCCATTACATGATTTAATAAATTATCATTTACCTTATCAACTTCCCATTTTAATAATTGTATAAGCTAAATCGGGACTATACGTGTTACGTACCATCATAACATCCTCGATAAGAAATTCAGACTCCAAAGTTATTCACAAAGCCTCTTTTAGGCTTTAATATAAACCCTCAAGTCAAATTTAACTCGAGTCGAATTCTAAAGTCTCCAAATTGACCTTAATATATTCTAGACCCTTATAAAGCTACAAGACGAAAGTGATGCTCAAGCATCACCTTAAATCCCCCCCTTGACTGAACCCTAGATGAACCCTTTCGAGTCTAGGATGTCGACCCAACTCAACTAGTACTCTAAACACTATATTTACTTCATTTAAGAAGGTCCCTAATCACTAATCCTAAAGAAAAGGGGTTAAAAATGAAAAAGAAAAATTTGAAAAAGTGCAGGGCTACCGAATCGATTCGCCCCCTTGGCCGAATCGATTCGACTAGAAAATTTGGATTTCTGCATAACTGCCGAATCGATTCGGATAAATTTCGAATCGATTTGGTTCACAAGACCTGAGCACTGGACTTAACCGAATCGATTCGCCCAGGGGGCCGAATCGATTCGGGCCTGCGATTTTGCCAAGAATTGGTTATGGAGTCTTGGACTCCATTTTCTACCCCAACTCAAATTTCTTCAAGCCCAACTTATATACCAACATCAAGATAACATCAATGATGCTATTTACCATCTTACACCTCATGAATCACCCTAATCATCTTTGAATGAATCAAAACCCAAAAATACATGGGAAAAAAACCTAAGTTTGCTAAACCAAAATCAATACATCATTATCATAGCAAATCATCTATCTCAAGACACAAATAGCAAGTAAAAACTTGCCTTGTTTCAGCAACTTTACAGATTTCTTGGTGTAGTAGCAAAATCCTTCTCAATCTCCAAGTCTTTCTCTCTACTCTTCTCTTTCTCTCTTTGGTTTTGGAAGGAAATTAGGGTAATTAAAAGACTTAATAGGCTTAAGTCGTGGCTTAAGGCAAATGTCCAACTTAATTAACTAATAGTGCGATAAAATAATACGCAACTACATAATTAAGGCACAACCAGTCAAAAATGCACAAAAATACAAAATACAATATGGTACATTATTTGACTATTTAGCACGTTCCGGAATCAACTGCAACCTCCAAATTATCATTTGGACATTTTAAAATTCAATTTAGGTTCCGGTCTCATAATTAAGTCAAATATCATTTTGAATTCCGATGATATTAATAAGCATGACATAGCAATATTTACCCATAATTATGATATGTATGCAAACTCACAATAAATATCAACTTTCTACATTGAATTAACATTCAAATCATAACCCAACACTTGACTCCAATTACTATACTAAGTAATTACTATAAAATACGGTCTCATAAGCGAGGGTTATTACAACACGTTGCTGGAAAGAAGCATCAGTTTCAAGATATATAGAGTGTACATTCCAGATTAACTTTAAATGAAACTATCCATAGCAAACATAAACAACTAAATAGCCTATGATATTCAACTAAATATTCTATAATATTTAAATATGTAGAAATAATATCGTGTATAGTGTGTTGAATCAATAAGGAAGATCCATTTCCAACCGTTACCTGATCCAAACCGGAATAAGAGTCATGTATCTGAAGATTTGAGAGGATTGAAGTGACATGAGGTCTAGCTCCCAAACCAAGAATAGAGGATTGAGAACATGGAGTGGAAGAATAAATAGTAGAGAAAGGAGAAGAATCTGAATCACTGGGGGGGAAAGTGCAAACTGAAGTAGGTGAAGATTTAGGAGATGACTGAAATTGAGGTTCATTTTATTCTAACAATCAAAGGCCATATGGTTAGGTCGATTGCATATTTTACCAAACACCACTGGTGAATCAGATTTAGAAAATCAACCACGATTATAACCTCTTCCATGATTATTATAGGGCATAGAAGGAGAATACCGACTTGAAAAATGTGGAAAACCTCTTCCACACCCAAAATGAGATGATTGGCCTGTGCGTATGGAAGGAAATGCCATTATAGAAGGTGAGACAGTCTTGTTTTCTAGAGACGGTGTAATTCCTCAGATTTGAGCAGAGAGAATCACTCATCAATTTTTATAGTTGATGAACGACTTTGAATCACGGATGTAAGAGCATCATAATCAGGAGGTAATCCTTCTAATGTGGGATTCTTGAACTTGCTTTGCCACTATGCAACAGAGGGGTTAACTACCTCGGGTGAAATAGTGGCAGGGATAATTGTTTCAGGTTCAAATTTCTCAGATTTTTATCAATGGAAAAAGGTTGTGTGTTGACAAATCAAGAAAAAAAAGGATCATGATCATCCTTAATCTTTAATCTCTTAAAGAAGATGCTAGAGTAAAGTATTTTCAGGCTCTTAGCTTTGAGGAATCCTATTAGATCCTCCCAGGTTTAAACTCCAGCTGCATCACTCTCGTTCCAAAAGACATATTAATATTACTAACATTACTAACATATGATATGTTAACCCCCAGTCAAATTTAAAAGTATGAAAGTACCTTATTCAAACCAAAATTTGAACCGTGGTGTGATGTATCCAAGAATGAAATATGCAAAACCACCAAGTAATACTAACCTAAAAAAATCAGCATCTATAAATTCAAGTAATAATAACCTAAAAAAATAGAATCTCAACAAAAATGATATGGGTTACTTAAATATTTCATGATCCTTAACAAAACTCATATGGGTCTCGTAACTGCAAAAATGAAACAGAACATCATTACATCAAATAACAAAAAAAAAATGAGGATCTATTTTATGAACTCTGTATAGATATCACTATACAGAAAGAGTATTATAAAATCTATGAAAAGAGTATTAAGAAATACATACCAAATGAGTGCTCAAAACCAAAATAAACACCCAAATCCATAAAAGATGAAAACAAATTAGAAGAAAAAACAGTACCTGGAAAAAAATCATAAAAATACAAATTAGATATCTCGAATAAACCTAAAAACAAATTAAAAACTTTAGATGGGATTAAAAAACACATAAAAGTTGACATGGTATATCGAAAACACACAAAACATGGAATCTCTATATGTGTATGTAGAGAGAGAGAATGAATACCTCAGTTTAAACCTTCAGTCATCTTCAACTGTCATCAAATCTGCAAACCCTAGATAAATAAACCCAAAAAAAAATCACATAACCAGAAAAACTTAAATTTATAAACTAAAATCTTCCAAAAACTTGAACAAACCCCTATATTTAAATTCTTCCAATAACTCGAACAAAACTCTAAAATCGATGTCAGAAAGTGAGTAATGTTAAGATGAAACTCAATTACCCATCGATGCATCCCTTAAATAAAAATCATATATATTGAAATCTTCAAATCCTAAAAACACAAATAACATCTCAACAACTTTTTCCAATTAAAACCAATCAAGAAAGAGAGAGAAATTTAGAAATTAAAAGATCTTGATGAGAGAGAAAATGTCAGATGTTTTAAATGGAGAGAGAGAACCTGGTGCGGTGAGAGTGAAAGGGATTGGAACTTTGTGTGTAGTTTGTGTGTAGTGTGAACCGTGCGTGTGTTGGTGTGTCAGGTGTGGTGGCCCCTAAAAATATGTATTTTACCATTTTATCCACTCTTTTGAATTTTGAGTAAGTGGGGGAAAGCAAATCAAGTGATAAAAAATGGTGGGGAAACCAAATAATAAAGGGATAAAATAGGAAAAGAGGAATTTCTAATCATAACCCTTCATTTCACGCCTAGGTGGTGTTAAACTGAACCGTGAAGTATCTTCTCATCTTATGAATAGTGAAAGGACCATTGTTCCTTATATATATATATATATATATCAAGTGAGGTAGCTCATCATGGCAACTCGAGCACGGCATCTCAGTGTGGCAGTGCAAGTGAGGTAGCTCAGCGTGGCAGCGCAAGTGAGTAACTCAGCGTGGTAGCCTAGGGAGATCTTCCAGCGAAGTAACTAGCAGAGAGGACTCATCCTTTAGCTTCGTTGTCTTACTTAGTCATGTTGTATCCTTTTATATTGTCTACAAACTATAACGATTGTAATGATGTAATGATTATAGCGATATTCGGTGTGAGGTCAAAAGGTACTCACGAGAAACCAGTCCTGGTAGGCCCTGGGAGAACTTTCATGCTCTATCTGGAGACCTTGCCATAGGGAACTTCAGAGGGACTTGGTTTGGAGGATTGAGAAATGAGGAAGCGTTGGGTCTTGTCCTGACCATCTTAGATACACTTGGTAAAACACCGAAAGACCTTTGATTGTGAAATCTTAGCGGAGCAGCCTTGAGTTCCATCATGCGTTGAGTTGTGAATCAAACATCCCTCTACTTAATGTCACATATGCTTTAGGTGATGTCACTAGCCAGCTAAGTAATGTCAAATCTGCAATCGAGTAAACCACCGTGGTATTTGGGGCTGTCAGATAGTTGATGAGCTACCTCTGTGATGATAGCCCCTTGATGCATAGTGGCTAGGAAAAAGTCATAGTTTGGCATTTAATGTTTATGACGTGAAGCTGACTAGTCCATCATGCAGTTAATGTTTGTGACATAAAGTATGAGGGATGTCTTTCACAGCAGTAAAAGACTGAGTCACCTTGGGAGTGGTGTGGGGGGCTATTTATGAGACTCAACCACTTCTGAAGGAGAGGATTTTTTTTAAGAGTTCTTTCTAGAGAGTATTACAGAGAAAAGATATCAGAGAGAAGTTATTGTAAACTAGAGCTTTTACTCACCCACCATTATCATTTATTACGAATCTTTTTATAAGTTGACTAGAGATCTTTAAGAATTGGTTGGTGTGTTTGTCTGCCTGCCAAGGTGTATCTAGGGTGCTTACTCCTCTTTCCCTCTAACTGAGTTGTTTCTAAGTTTCCTTTATTGTTGTTTGGGTTGTACATGAGTGTATTGTGAGTCCAATTTGAGTGTTAATCAAATGAAATATTGTGTGTTTATTTGTGTCCATTGAAGAGTTTCTAGATTATCATTTATCACCATACTTATACGGGTTACACCTCAACTAGTATTACCATAATATGACCCATGAAGTATCTTCTCATCTTATGAATAGTGAAAGCACCGTTGCTCCTTATATATATATATATATATAAGGAGAAATGGTGCTTTCACTATTCATAAGATGAGAAGATACTTCACGGGTCAGATTATGGTAATACTACTTGAGGTTTAACCCCTATAAGTATGGTGATAAAGAGAGAGGGAGAGAGAGAGAGAGAGAGAGAGAGAGAGATTGTTGTACATACCACCTGTTCGGACTAATATTTTTAAAGTAGTAAAAAATATATTTTTTACTTGATTTTTTTGTGGTATTGAAACATTTCATGGAACCCCATAAAAAATTAGCTCAAAATATTATTTTTTGCTATTTTAAAAAAATAGGTCAAAATATGTCAGCTTTTAAGCAGCTTAAAAACAGACATATTTTGTCCGATTTTTTAAAATAGCAGAAAACTTCATTTTGAGCTAATTTTTTAGAGATTCCCTGAGATGTTTAAATACTACACAAAAAAAATCTAAAAATATTTTTTCTGTTATTTTAAAAAAAATGTATGCATGAAAGGGGCATATATATATATATATATATGTACATAAACCATTTTCCTATATACTGTTAAAGAAAATATACAAATCTTTGAACTTTACGTAATCCAAATTCATTAAAGGAGATGGTAAAATCCAATTCAACTAAACATTCTAAATCAATAAATCTGGTCAGGATTATTGTAGTATTGTTCCTAGAGCACAACAGGGATAGATCTAGGAATTGGACCTTGGGGGTCGGATCTTGGAATTGGACCTTGATGGTGAGAGCGTGCGCTATCAGTAGCCAAAAAATTTTAGTTAACTATTATTTTTTTAATATGGAAAATAAAAAATTTGCTAATAAAATGTATAAATGATATTTTTGTACATATTAACATTTAAAGATTGTAAATTTTGCACCTAAATATTGACTTTGATTATATATACATATAAGAGAAGGCTCACCTACATCATGCTCTATACATCATCCATACATCACACCAAGTTATAAGCTCTAAAAAACTTTATTTTTTAAATTTCTTATTTTTTTCTCTTGAAATTAACCTTCTAATCAACCCATGTTCAAAAAATTAGGTCAAAATACATTTTGTAGCTATTTTTAAAAAAATCACAAAAATCTGCTCAAAATACCTTATATATAAGGGTTTGCGCCAACAGTTTTTTGTGAATTTTTTAAAAATAGCTACAAAATGTATTTTGACATAATATTTTGAACATGGGTTTATTGGAAAGTTAGTTTCAAGATGAAAATAAAAAATTTGGAAAAAAAATTCTTAGGGCCTAGAACTAGGTGTGATATATAGTGTGATGTATACATCATGATGTAGGTGAGCCTTGTTCTCTCTCTCTCTCTCTCTCTCTCTATATATATATATATATATATATATATATATATATATATATATATATATACTAGTATATACCCGTGCCTGAAGGCACAGCGAAAATTTCTTAAGTACGTAATCGCAAAACAACAAAAATTTCCTACGTACGTAATCGCAATACGACAAAAATTTCCTAAGTACAAAATCACAATACGATAAAAATATTGTTCCCCAACAAAACATCTATATATGGTGTCACATTTTGGGGTATTGCATCATATCGTGTTCAAGATTTAAATTGTGTTCAAAATTTAAATTCGCTAAATGTGAAACGACGACAATTTTTCACAGTATATAATAGCGAAACGCAAAAAATTTGAAGTGTAATTTTAAAACAATGTCAAATAGTCCAATAACATTCAAATAGTGTAGATTCATCAAATAAATTCACATATAATACAAAATATATAATATTCATTCATAAAATTCACATTGTCTCTAAAAGAAACGAAGTGTCAATTTTTAAAAAAAAATTGGGCACAACCTCCTTTGTTTATTGAACTATCCACCCTATTTAAGGGGCAACAACAAATCTAACAAATTAAAAAAAAAATCCCAAATTCGACAGATTTAGGCAACGGGCTACATCGGCGGAAGTTTGATAAAAATTTAGGCAGCGTGCTACAGCGACGATGGAAGATTAAGTCCATGTTTGATTGGTCTTGAATTAAAACCTGAAACGCAAAGGAAAAAAAATAGTTTGTTCCCAAAAACACTGTACGTTAGCAATTCAACTTTCGAGTTCCCAAAAACAGTGTACGTTAACCTAACTACCATAGCTGGTACACAATGATCATATGTGGCATGGAGTCTATAAATCTCATCCTCACATGGGGAAGGGGGAGGAGACTTGTGTGAGTGGGGAAGGGGGGAGGGGACGGGGCAGCGGGCGTGTATTTGTGCGTGTGTGTTTATGTGCGCGTGTTCATGCGAGTGGGGAAGGGGGGAGGGGGCGGGGCGCATGTGTGCGTGTGCGCATGTTTGTATGTGTGCACGTGTGTGCGTGTGCACATATATGCAATTTGCATATATGCATATTGCAGCGTGTGTGCATGGATGTGTGTGCGTGTGGGAATGTGTGCGTGTGAGTGGGGACGTGTAAATTACTCATCTAACCACATAATTGTCACGTAACTTTAAGTCGATTTGGCTTTGTAAGCCCGCGCGATGCGCAGGTGATACGCGCGCGCGCGCGCACACACACACACACACATCTATATATATATATGAGTAACTCTATATGGCCCGCCTGTTTGTCCGCCCAGCGACCGGACTGTTTTTTTTTTATAAAAAAAAATATTTTTTTTAATAAAATGTTGTTTAATTTTAATAGGAAACTTTTTTTTATATATAAAAAATTATTTTTATATGAATGGTTAAAACAAAAGAGTAAGTAAAAAAAAATAGAAATGGGATATGCGATCGCTAGGCGGGCTGAGGGGCGGTTCATGTAGAACCACTCTTGTACACTCTTGTAGCACATTAAAACATTAAACCTACACCAAAAATAATTTCTTCTACACTCTTGTAGCACTGAATTCAGTCTTACTGAAAAGAAAGAAAAATAATGGAGTATTATTAGCACAACCATTTTGTTAAGCCTGTGAAGGCAGTGTCAAACTCTTGAATCCATTTTTTGTACCTCGTGGACCCAATTCTTCCTCTTCTTCATTTTTTTCCCTGGCTTAACTCATGTCTCCTTAAACCTTCAAATTCAAAAGGATAGAAAAGCTTAATACATATATAAACAGATACACCCCAACTCAACACTAAAATACTCCAAAAAAATCCAAATCGTGAACAATTATTATTCTAAAAATACAAATCAACAATATTTGTTGCACACCACAACATTGTAAAAATATCATATTGAGAAATGCAAAAATTGTCGTCAAGCTAGATACGCCATTGAGTTGAAAATTATAAATAACTGTGTTAAATTCGGAGGAAAAAAATACGAAGACAGAGTAAGGGATACAAATTTTACAAATGATACAAATGTTACAAAAAAAAAAAAGACGAAGACAGAGTGCATTACCATATTCCAATCGATATCCTACAAATGTTAAAAACAAACTAACATACATAAATGCCAACCTCAAAAGCCTTCCATGCCATCAAATTAAGCCTTCCCTGAAAATATGACGAAAATTATTAAAATTATAGTAATTCCCGTAATTTTTGCTGGCATCTTTCATTGAACAATAAAAACTAAAGATGTCATTCCTAAAATGAGGCATTAATTTATATTTGCTAAAGGATCTTCTTTGTAAATTTGTAGAATGTGTTATACACATTCTGATGCCAAAGAGAGTATGAAGGTGTAAATCCAAACTATTCCTAAACAGTAGATGACTTACTTGAGATTTAACTTCTTCCGAACTTTGAAGCCTCTACAGTAGAATAACTTTTAGAAGAATAAAATACCCAGCAAAATGTCATTTGTTTTTATAGATCAAGAAGCCAAAAAAATACCCAAGAAATAAAACATGATGAAATAAGAAAAATATCAAAATGAAAAGAAAGTACCAAAAGCTGCCATTGTAGCTCTACAAAGAATGCAGTGGCCAGTAACCAAAACCTTACCACAGATTAGCAGAGCAATTAACAGAAAAATGTTAGAGAAATCATAGCTACCATCTTCTCCTCATGAAGTACCCCTGTGGATGTGGAGCAGCTTGTGGATTGGAATTGCAGAATCGACACCATTGGAGTCATTTTTAAATATACATGCACAGATCTCTGCTGATCCGCAACCCAACAACCACACAACCAACACCAACTGATCTTTTGGTTTCAAACAGATAGTGGAAAAATGAGAAGACTCTTGGAACCCCATTTCACAAAACCCATTAACCTGCTCCGCTCCATACCCGAAACCCCATTTCACAAAACCCATATCCGAGTTTAAACCGGAGCATCCATTCAACACCATCTCTTACCCAGCCAGATCCGTAAATCCATAAACCCTCAACCCGGTTACATAAACAACCCGAAACCAGGATCCTGCCCGGACAGTAGACCTAACTCAACTCGAAAACCCGGTTACATAAACAACCCGGACCCAAATCCTACTCGGAGAGCAGATCTGTGAAATCGGGATTGTGGTGGTTATGAAAGAGTGGAGGAACGGATCACAGTGGGTAGGAGAGCGGGCGATGGAGAGGAGAGTGAAATCGCGATTATGGTGGTGTCCTCCGTTGAGAGAGAGAGAGTTCGTAGTTGAGAGAGGGAGAGAGAGAAGAAGATGACTAAAGAAATAAATTGTGAAAGGGAGATTTAAAAGCATGCGTTTGGTGGTGATATATTCAAATTAAAGTAACTGCGTATCACCTTTATCGAGCAGCACAAATCCGTTTTTTGAGTATGATATTTCAAAATAAGTGGCAGCCAAACGTAATTCCATTAATGATCTTACCTTTTTATTTAGGGGGATTTTCAAGATTTCAAATTAAAGTGAATCGGGAGGGAGAGAATGAGGTTGTTAATGATTGCCATGTCATTATTCTCAATATTGACACCATCAGACCACACCGTTAGATTGCACCATGAGAATAAATCACATCCATTGGATCGTTGGCATCATTAGATTGTGAGCATGCCACACATAAATTATCATGCATGTTTATCATGCATGTCTTATCATGCATAAATTACTATTCACAACACCATTGTCTCATATTATATAGATACGTATGTATGTATATGCCAAATAAAAGTGATGCTAAACTTATAAGCTTACTAAACATATGGATAGAAAAATAAAAGATTTAATAACAGTAAGTGTAATAAAAGTGATGATACGAGAGTCCTAGTTTAAGGATGACGGGATTATAAAAAGATGAAAAATTACTTTGAGAGGTTATTGAATAGAGATGATGGGAGTAGAGACTCGAGAAAATATATTTTTCCCATAATTAGGACAACAGAGGTTAGAATTGCTCTAAAAATAAAAACAGGGCAGGCTTTAGGACCAGATGGTATCCTTATTGAGGTTTAGAAGTTCTTAGGGGAGGAAAGAGTGTCTTGTCTTATAAAATTATTTAATAGAATTATAATGACTAATAGGATGCCCGGTGAATGGAGAAAGAGTGTTTTAGTACCTATGTATAAAAATAAAGGAAACATATAAAGTTGTTCAAATTATCGTGGTATTAAGTTAATTAGTCATACAATGAAACCTTAGGAGAGAGTGGTTGAATATAGATTGAGATTGAAAAAAATTGGTATCTAATAATCAATTTAGGGTTATGTTTGGGAGGTCAACGGTGGAAATAATTTATTTATTGAAGAGATTTATGGAAAGGTATAAGGAGAAGAAAAAGTAACTTCATATTGTTTTTATTGATTTAGATAAGGCATATGATAGCATACCAAGAGATCTGATATGATGGCTTCTACATATAAAAGGAGTGACTCGTAGGTATATTGATTTGATCAAGGATATTGAGGAAAGTATAACATACTTGTCATCACGTGGGCTAACACTTGGAAAGCGACGTGATAAGAACATGGAAGGTGAATGGGATAAGGAAGAACACGAATTTTAAGGAGATATAATCAAATCTAGGGGATCATATCAACAAACTAGGATACCATCACCAACGGGACTCTTTATCTCGATCAAGATAGACACCAAAAGGCCTAAGAATGTAGGACACCTAAGTCTGTAAATGAGGGCATTCCTAGAACACATTGTATCTTGCACGTGACAACTTAGACTCTCAGCTAGCATCCCTAGAATTCCAATTAATAACATCTTTTTAAAGGTTAATAAACTAATATATTCCCCTTTCCCGGTGGACATGGGCTGACCTCATGCCTAAACCACGTACGTAGTGTTGTTATTATTTATACACACATAATCTTTCCGGGGCCATTCTTTAATTTTAACTTTTATTATGGGTCAATAACCCCTATAATTTGGTGATGTCTGTAAGATATGAGATACTCACCACAGTTAAAATGAGTAAAGCCTGAGGCACATAATGAGTGCATACTAGTCTTACCCAACTCATGCAAGGAGTCACATTTAGTTTGAAATACGCATCGTAATGAGGGACCACACTTCTATTATACTTCCATAGCTCCAACGACACTCAAGGTCCATAGGATGGTCACCTGGGATATCTAAACCTAGTCGACGATATCGCACACTTTGAGTAAAGGTTAGATGACCGCAATCAGGCAATCTCCTAATTAAGGATCTAGTTGACTCAGTGGACAGGGGATCACAAATCAGATTCTCATACTCAGTGCCATCATAGGAGGGGACCTCTCTTTCCAAGGAATTAACCTGGCAGGGCTTCATATTCAAGGATCCCTCGTATAGGGCATTACCACCAATGACGTGATCATTTTCCTGAGAGTAATTCTATCAATAGTAATCACCACCAACCCCGCTTATGGATTTGGCTCATAATAGCATACCTGCATGTCCAGAGGTGCGACTAAATCAAGTATGGAGCGATAAACTGATAGGACTCATTCGTAGGGAGTTGGAAAGAAGGATGAACCCAAACAGTGCCAGGACACCCAAGGTCCTGCACATATGGGCTTTAGGGTATGGTTTATCATCACCTTTAATTGAACTCATATAGTCTTATAATCCCTAAGGAAGTTTTTCATACCAAAGGTCATAACGTACGACGAGAAGGCAGACCCTGCCCATCACATTCGGCACTACCGGTAGATAATGTCTCATTGGATCAATCACGATACCTTTACGAGTCAGTCATTCCCATTGACTCTAGGAGAGATTGTTTTGAACTGGTTCAAGAAGTTTACCCTAGATCAATATCCTCTTTTGGAGAGTTGGTCGAGCAGTGGCTCGTGGCTCGATTTACCATAAGCAGTAAGGTAATCAAGGAGGTTAATTCGATTTCTCTTAAGAAAAATAAGGGAAAGTCTCTCAGAAAGTATGCTCAGAGGTACTGGGAGATGTAAAATGAAATTTACAAGTGTAACAATCAGCTAGTGATTTAATTGGCCTCTTCAATGAATGATCTCATATCTCGTATTGAAAAATATGCCAAGGTGGAGGATGATCTCGTCAACAAAGGGCTCCAAGATGATCAAAAGAAGAGTGATCCTAAGAAGGCCCCCAAAGGAGGAAATCAACCTTTTTTAATTAATAAGAGATCTAGAAATGAAGCCTCAAAGGGTCTCCCCTGATCTCAAGCTAGTGAGAACAGTTACAAGGAACTAGAGACAATCTTTAAGTAACCTATCTACAAGATTATTTATCTGATCAAAGACAAGCTCTTATTCAAAAGGCCTTCAATGTTGACTAGAGATCCAAAGGATAAGGATGCCAATACTTTTGAGACTGAGAAATTAAATTTTGGGAAAATTTAATTTAATTAAATTGGAGAATTTTAATATTTGGGAATTTAAATCTAAAAATAGAGGACGTTTCAAAGTATTCCGGATGATAATTTTGAGGGTACCATCGATCCCGGAAGGGTCGAGATAGTCAAAATGACTGTCATTGGGTCTTATTTCGGCTCCGGAATGTTTTTAAGTTGTTTTGACTTGAATTGGAGTCAACGAGTCATTTAAAGTGTGTATTAACATTTAAAACTGGGACCTTGTTTTAAAAGGTTGGAGGCTTACGGATGAAGCCATTTTCTCATTTGAGAGAAAGAGAGAAAAGCCCTAGAGAGAGAGAAGAAGAAAGGGAGAGAGAGAGAGGAAGAAATCTTGGAGATTCCCGGCCCAACCGCGAAATCGAGGACGATCCAACCTCTACAAATCTGAGGCAAGTGTTTAATCTTGCTAAATAGCTATTTGTGTATTTCATTTCATAAATTGTGGGGTAAAGAAATGGTTTTTGGGTATTAATGTCAAAACCTAGATTTTAGGTTTAAATCTTGAAATCAATGATTAAATATGGATTTAATGGAATAGAAATGTTTGGGATCAACTTTGGGTTGACTTATGGGCTTAAAATCACAAATTGATGAAGGTTTAATTGTTAGAAAGGAAAATTTAGGGTTTAGAATTCGTGGGTTTTGATGAAGAAGAAGAACCCTTCAAAAATTGCAGGTCCGAATCGATTCGCCCCCTCAAGCGAATCGATTCGGTTTAGTAAAATTGGCAGGTCTGCATTGACCGAATCGATTCGGACCCCAAGCCGAATCGATTCGGCCTATTGCAGAAGCCCAGGTCTTTGGACCCGAATCGATTCGCCTTGGAGGCCGAATCGATTCGAAAACAGGGCATTTTGAGTTATTTTCTCCATAGTGAATTCAAACCCTTTTTGGTTGGGTTTATTGATTTGGGGCCTTCTCTTATGATGTAAGAGATATGTTCTTGGAGACAGATAAGGAATTTCTCACACATTAGAGTTTTGGGGACTCCTTAGGGTAATTTGGGAGAAATGTATCCATGTATGTATTTGGAGTTATGTATAGAGATTTTGGGGGAAAACCCTTTGGGATTGGGAATCCTAATTGTAGATTAAAAGTAAGTGTAGATGTGATGTGAGGCTAAGAACTCTTAGAGAGATCTTAGATTAGGGTATTCACAAAAGTGATCAAACCATAGTCGAAATCGAGGGAAATGAGATTATTTGATGATTGAAAGAATGAGCTTGAGGCTGATAGACTATTAGTCATAGGTATACCGATAGTCAAAATGATTACTAGATTCTTTAATGTACTCGGAGATATAGATGATATGTGTAGTGAAAGATTCCTACACAAACTCTTGGGTGATAGCCCTAATGTTGAATATATATAGGTATAGATATATACATAGGGTTTTGGGAGACTATTCATCATAGGAAAATGATCGAATATGTTTCAAGTATGGGATTATATTCACGTATCGAGGTAAATTAAAGGAATTGTGGTGACGGCTTGTATATTGAGGACTATGTATACTTATAGCCAGGTATATATATATCTTATACATATGAACGAGAATTAGTATATATATATAGATAAGGATATGTGAATATGTGTTGATATATAAATATCTGTATGTATATAGATATATGGATATCTTTATGTTGTGGACGTACATGGTATGGATATTTAAACCGTATATGATGGTTTATTACTTGATCATATGATTGGATCATATGGATTATACATTATGCATGTAAATGATATATATACTTAATTGGTTAAGCATACCCCGCTCATGCTATCATTGGGAAGTTGCGCGCGTAGAGGGTGAGCATCCTGGCTAGAAAAGCAGGGTGTGGATATTCCCCAGGTCATAGTCATCCCGTGTGTTACCATATGATATATATATTTATTTTGGGATGAGACGTGATGGGTATCTTTCGTCTCATTGCCGGTTTGGAGCTATGACCGCTTCCCAGGACGTCGTGTGCGTGAGTTTACCACGAGATGGGTGTCGTTTAGTCCCACCATGGTGGCCCCAGTTTTGCTACGTGAGTCGGGAACTGGGAAGATGATAGCATTGATGCAGTTTATCGGCGATATATATAGCCGGGTATATTATGTGCATGGCCTTGTACATCATATGTAGTATGTACACTTGGCTATTGGATTGATGATTATATATATACGGTTAGAAATAAATACCTATATATATATATATATATATATATATATATATATATTTATATATATATATCCTATAGATGAAAGGATATGGACTTTTATGAAGTACATCTTAGATGATTATGGTGTACTAGATTGATGGGGGTTGATGTATCGCACATAAGGTATTATTTCGGTTACATCATCCCAAGGATATTATTGGAGGTTCTTTTATTTTATCTTAATTGTTTTCTTTCTTTTCTTTTCCTTCTTTCTTTCTTTAGGAGTTATAGTTAGTAGTAATGGTAGTATTAACTTGTATGTTGAGGATTATGGATCTCTAGGATCGACATTGCCCAGGAGTAGTGTAACGAGGTGGTTCCTTGTTTGGATTTCTCTTTGCGAGACACCTCACGCACGAAACGCAGTGCCATGTCGAGATTTGAGAGAAGTAATTCCATAGGTGGCATTACGGATCTCTGGTCTTGACCTTGTCAGGAGTAGTGTAACGGGGCGGTTCCTTGTTTGGATTTCTCTTTGTGAGACTCCCCACGCACGAAATGTAGTACAATTTTGGGATTAGAGAGAAGTCTTGCCAATATTCCATGTGCATATTATTAAGTATATTAATTCTTACGTTTTTAGCCTATATATATATATATATATATATATGTATATGTATAGGGGTAATGTTTTAGGAATTATGATAATTATAATTCATAAGATTATTAATCGGAATTCATTAAGCCTTTTATGGCATAATTGTTGTAATCATAATCTAATAGGATTAGAAATGGGTGGATCCTTAGATTATGACGGGAAGGTAGCTCTCGTGTATATAGGCTAGGCCTGATAAGTTAGGTTGTCCTAAGATCAATGGGGGTAATTTAACTAAAATTTGAGGACGCGAATAGGTGCGCGCCTTTAGATGAGAGGTGAGTTGGGGTTCCACGAGAGTGCGGTCTCACTTTATTTATGAAATTAAGTATACCGGTATTTATTATGCACGGTTAACGCACTTGCTAAATATTTTCACATTCGGGGCTCTGACCCGTTTTCTTTTCTCTCCTGCTTGTATATATATATATATATATATATATATATATATATATATGTATGTATTTCCACAGGTATCCTACCGCATAGATGCCGGATGACTGTCTACCCAGAGTCTTGGGAGCCGTGACAGGGCGGACTGTTACGGGATGTTTCTTGTAGCCGCTTCCTACTTCTTTAAAATTCTAGGTAGGATTCATGTTGTATATCGGGTTGTACCCAAGGGATAATTATATACATGTTTATATTTATTCCATTTCAGTTATTGTATTGGCTGTGACACGACAACTTATTCGGGTCTACTTTTTATAGTACATTCGGTTGTATTTATATGGTTCATTTTAATTCTAGCATTTCACTTATTATAGTTTCTTCCTGCATATTTCTTTTCTTTAGAAATTTTATAGTGTTGGGTTGTTGTATGTTGCAAGTTTTAATTTATTATAACATCTCGCTCATATGATATCGAGTAGTTAGTCCTGTATTATATAGTACCGACAGTTGATGTTGAGACTGGACCATCTGGAATTCCTGATTTAATATAATATAGGGCTGGCCACCCGTTATTATTTTAGGCGGGGTGTTACAGATGGTATCAGAGCATCTGGTTCTAGAGTCCTTAGGATCTGTGCGAGTTTCTGCATTCTTCCGTTAACGTTCTTGACATAAAGCCCTAAAAATAGGACTGTTGTGTTCACTGCGTTGTTTTCTTCTGTGAAGTATATTCACTTGATTGACGTTCTGATAACAGTTTCTTTTGTTTCGTTTCAGACGTCGCCTAGATTTATGTCGTCTAGGAAGGGATAGGATTAAAAGTACAATACCCATAGTATATATTGGGTACGCTCTAATCGGGGGTAATTGTTTTCCCCGGTTCCGGAGGAGATGTTGAGGAGATTTCTAGCAGTGGTTCGAGGTGATTTATCGGCAGTTGAGTAAGAAAGGAAATTTACTCGAATGGAGAATCTTGGTCTTAGTGAGGTAAGACCGAGGAGAGACATGTAGTGTAGTCCTTGGGAGGTATAGATTGAGAATCTGTTAACCTTAGTTAGGAAACCTAATGTTGGTGACTCTTACCGAGGTGAGGTTGGTGTAGTTGTCCCAATATTAGGAGTATCGCCTTCTAAGATGAGGGAGAATGCCTTTGGAGACTAAGTTTCGTTGTGTAGAACTGAAGGAGTTTCCGACAGTTGCAATCGCGCCTTGCCCTTCAATATGGTTAGGAAGGATTTTGAGGAAGATGTTTCTCTTGTGAAGAAATAGGTTTAGGGATAATGATTTTCCTGGAAGGAGTTGAGGACCCTGAGTTGAGATTCTAGGGTGAGGGGAAACCATTAGGTTATGGAATTGTAAGGTAGAATACCTTTCTTTGAGTTTAAGTTACGCTTTGTGGGGTAGTGGGAACGTCGCGTGTGAGGTGTGATGAGTAGCTAGCCGCTATACCGCTAGGGGGTATGGAATTTTCCTAGAGAAGGAAGTGAGCAAGTGTGGCCTTGGTATGGCATCTTGGGAGATGATACATCTTTTCGTAACGAGATAATAGGGAATTTTTAGAATCCCAATGAGGGAAGGATTTATTTTTATATAAAGGTGTTAATATGATGTATAGGAATTTCATAACTGAGAGGTTCAGAGTTTGGTAGATTCGTGAGGAGCGGATAGTTTAGCTCATAGTTGTGCTAGTTTTGAGAACTAGATATTTGCTAGAGTATTGTATTGGTTGATGCCTTGTGTCCTAAACATAAGGTGTTTGTTCGGCGTGTCGAAAGACGCGGAATATTTTTATATCGTATTATTTGTATAGGCCCTCGGGCGATATCTAAAATATGGAAATCTTTTTATAAAACCTTAACCCTGGTTCAACTAATCTCAATCCTCGACCTAGCTACACAGTATTGTATTGGGAGGGTTCCTTGTTTGGATTTCGCTTGCGAGACCTCCCCCGCACGAAGGTGGCTAGCGTCAGGAATTGAGGAGAGTTCAACCAGTGGAAATTTTCAAACTTTTATATATTTGGTATATCGTTATAGATTTTATTACCGAGGGTTATCTTACAATTTTGAGGCTAATGGAGCCTGATTAAAATTCTACGAGTGGAGATCAAGTACGGGGTGTATGGGCGCCATGAGTAGTTAGTTTGTTTTAAAGGCTATATGGTTCGACGTGAGAACTAGAAAGGATCGGCATAGTGATCTTGAGGTTTGATGTAAGGACTAGATGATATCGATGTCCTAGGCTAGTCTTAAATTTCGCGGACGAAATTTTTGTAAGGGGGGAATATTGTAACACCCCAAGACTTTTGAGACTGAGAAATTAAATTTTGGGAAAATTTAATTTAATTAAATTTGAGAATTTTAATATTTGGGAATTTAAATCCAAAAATAGAGGACGTTTCAAAGTATTCCGGATGATATTTTTGAGGGTACCATCGATCCCGGAAGGGTCGAGATAGTCAAAATGACTGTCATTGGGTCTTATTTCGGCTCCGGAATGTTTTTAAGTTGTTTTGACTTGAATTGGAGTCAACGAGTCATTTAAAGTGTGTATTAACATTTAAAACTGGGACCTTGTTTTAAAAGGTTGGAGGCTTACGGATGAAGCCATTTTCTCATTTGAGAGAAAGAGAGAAAAGCCCTAGAGAGAGAGAAGAAGAAGAGAAAGAAGAAGAAAGGGAGAGAGAGAGAGGAAGAAATCTTGGAGATTCCCGGCCCAACCGCGAAATCGAGGACGATCCAACCTCTACAAATCTGAGGCAAGTGTTTAATCTTGCTAAATAGCTATTTGTGTATTTCATTTCATAAATTGTGGGGTAAAGAAATGGTTTTTGGGTATTAATGTCAAAACCTAGATTTTAGGTTTAAATCTTGAAATCAATGATTAAATATGGATTTAATGGAATAGAAATGTTTGGGATCAACTTTGGGTTGACTTATGGGCTTAAAATCACAAATTGATGAAGGTTTAATTGTTAGAAAGGAAAATTTAGGGTTTAGAATTCGTGGGTTTTGATGAAGAAGAAGAACCCTTCAAAAATTGCAGGTCCGAATCGATTCGCCCCCTCAAGCGAATCGATTCGGTTTAGTAAAATTGGCAGGTCTGCATTGACCGAATCGATTCGGACCCCAAGCCGAATCGATTCGGCCTATTGCAGAAGCCCAGGTCTTTGGACCCGAATCGATTCGCCTTGGAGGCCGAATCGATTCGAAAACAGGGCATTTTGAGGTATTTTCTCCATAGTGAATTCAAACCCTTTTTGGTTGGGTTTATTGATTTGGGGCCTTCTCTTATGATGTAAGAGATATGTTCTTGGAGACAGATAAGGAATTTCTCACACATTAGAGTTTTGGGGACTCCTTAGGGTAATTTGGGAGAAATGTATCCATGTATGTATTTGGAGTTATGTATAGAGATTTTGGGGGAAAACCCTTTGGGATTGGGAATCCTAATTGTAGATTAAAAGTAAGTGTAGATGTGATGTGAGGCTAAGAACTCTTAGAGAGATCTTAGATTAGGGTATTCACAAAAGTGATCGAACCATAGTCGAAATCGAGGGAAATGAGATTATTTGATGATTGAAAGAATGAGCTTGAGGCTGATAGACTATTAGTCATAGGTATACCGATAGTCAAAATGATTACTAGATTCTTTAATGTACTCGGAGATATAGATGATATGTGTAGTGAAAGATTCCTACACAAACTCTTGGGTGATAGCCCTAATGTTGAATATATATAGGTATAGATATATACATACGGTTTTGGGAGACTATTCATCATAGGAAAATGATCGAATATGTTTCAAGTATGGGACTATATTCACGTATCGAGGTAAATTAAAGGAATTGTGGTGACGGCTTGTATATTGAGGACTATGTATACTTATAACCAGGTATATATATATCTTATACATATTAACGAGAATTAGTATATATATATAGATAAGGATATGTGAATATGTGTTGATATATATATATCTGTATGTATATAGATATATGGATATCTTTATGTTGTGGACGTACATGGTATGGATATTTAAACCGTATATGATGGTTTATTACTTGATCATACGATTGGATCATATGGATTATATATTATGCATGTAAATGATATATATACTTAATTGGTTAAGTATACCCCGCTCATGCTATCATTGGGAAGTTGCGCGCGTAGAGGGTGAGCATCCTGGCTAGAAAAGCAGGGTGTGGATATTCCCCAGGTCATAGTCGTCCCGTGTGTTACCATATGATATATATATTTATTTTGGGATGAGACGTGATGGGTATGTTTCGTCTCATTGCCGGTTTGGAGCTATGACCGCTTCCCGGGACGTCGTGTGTGTGAGTTACCACGAGATGGGTGTCGTTTAGTCCCACCATGGTGGCCCCAGTTTTGCTACGTGAGCCGGGCACTGGGAAGATGATAGCATTGATGCAGTTTATCGGCGATATATATAGCCGGGTATATTATGTGCATGGCCTTGTACATCATATGTAGTATGTACACTTGGCTATTGGATTGATGATTATATATATACGGTTAGAAATAAATACCTATATATATATATATATATATTTATATATATATCCTATAGATGAAAGGATATGGACTTTTATGAAGTACATCTTAGATGATTATGGTGTACTAGATTGATGGGGGTTGATGTATCGCACATAAGGTATTATTTCGGTTACATCATCCCAAGGATATTATTGGAGGTTCTTTTATTTTATCTTATTTGTTTTCTTTCTTTTCTTTTCCTTCTTTCTTTCTTTAGGAGTTATAGTTAGTAATAATGGTAGTATTAACTTGTATGTTGAGGATTATGGATCTCTAGGATCGACATTGCCCAGGAGTAGTGTAACGAGGTGGTTCCTTGTTTGGATTTCGCTTTGCGAGACACCTCACGCACGAAACGCAGTGCCATGTCGAGATTTGAGAGAAGTAATTCCATAGGTGGCATCACGGATCTCTGGTCTTGACCTTGTCAGGAGTAGTGTAAGGGGGCGGTTCCTTGTTTGGATTTCGCTTTGCGAGACTCCCCACGCACGAAACGTAGTACAATTTTGGGATTAGAGAGAAGTCTTGCCAATATTCCATGTGCATATTATTAAGTATATTAATTCTTACGTTTTTAGCCTATATAGGTATATATATATATATATATATATATATATATATATATGTATATGTATAGGGGTAATGTTTTAGGAATTATGATAATTATAATTCATAAGATTATTAATCGAAATTCATTAAGCCTTTTATGGCATAATTGTTGTAATCATAATCTAATAGGATTAGAAATGGGTGGATCCTTAGATTATGACGGGAAGGTAGCTCTCGTGTATATAGGCTAGGCCTGATAAGTTAGGTTGTCCTAAGATCAATGGGGGTAATTTAACTAAAATTTGAGGACGCGAATAGGTGCGCGCCTTTAGATGAGAGGTGAGTTGGGGTTCCACGAGAGTGCGGTCTCACTTTATTTATGAAATTAAGTACACCGGTATTTATTATGCACGGTTAACGCACTTGCTAAATATTTTCACATTCGGGGCTCTGACCCGTTTTCTTTTCTCTCCTGCTTGTATATATATATATATGTATTTCCACAGGTATCCTACCGCATGGATGCCGGATGACTTTCTACCCAGAGTCTTGGGAGCCGTGACAGGGCGGACTGTTACGGGATGTTTCTTGTAGCCGCTTCCTACTTCTTTAAAATTCTAGGTAGGATTCATGTTGTATATCGGGTTGTACCCAAGGGATAATTATATACATGTTTATATTTATTCCATTTCAGTTATTGTATTGGCTGTGACCCGACAGCTTATTCGTGTCTACTTTTTATAGTACATTCGGTTGTATTTATATGGTTCATTTTAATTCTAGCATTTCACTTATTATAGTTTCTTCCTGCATCTTTCTTTTCTTTAGAAATTTTATAGTGTTGGGTTGTTGTATGTTGCAAGTTTTAATTTATTATAACATCTCGCTCATATGATATCGAGTAGTTAGTCCTGTATTATATAGTACCGACAGTTGATGTTGAGACTGGACCATCTGGAATTCCTGATTTAATATAATATAGGGCTGGCCACCCGTTATTATTTTAGGCGGGGTGTTACAATTGTTCACAACAAATAAAGGTCTAATAGACTTATGTGAACTTCTTTCATACCACCACTATAGGTGAAAACATCATAATGAAATGAGTTTGACATTCTACTACCTTATCATAGTTGGAGGATTGTCGATTCACATAATGGTGAAAACCATATAAATGCATCACGATTTGTACACCCATAAAGGGATAACTTTATCATAGTGGGAGCATTTCTTATTCTTTGGAATGTCACCCATCGCGAACTCTAGAGAAAAAGATAACAAATTATGTAACTATAATAAGGTATTTCACAAGGATGAAAAGCCTTCTTGGAAAATTTATGATATTTACTACCATATAAATTCAGTAAGACGGGGACAAATTCATCAATCGCAAGTGAATCTTGTAAGAGAGGTAATCAAATTTAGGATTTTGATAAATGTTTAGATGTGTGTAGTGTGTACGAAAGGAGCGATAGAAGCGTGGTGGTGTTTTTAGATATTAGATGTATAAATGTATTTATCGTCGCACAGATGTAAGGATATTTCATACAGTTAAACTATGGTAGTCCAACGAGTTCAATATGAAAACATTAGAAAATTCTATTTCCTTTTTTGGATCAGATTAACATTTGAAAAATAGAAAGAATGTACTTCTACTTATCTAAGTTATCATATTGATATTGTTCTTTCGAGACTTTGTTACGGAATATTCTAAGAAGGACATTCACACTTTCAGATTTTAAATTTGTTTTACTCTAGAATAGAACATAGGTTTTAGTAGAATAAATATTCAAGTAGCTGAAAAGGATTAATGAATATATATTTGGTTTCCAATTAAAGAGATAAGTAACTTATACGTTACTAACTCATGTATTCAGCCAGATTTAATATTCCAGAAAGTTTAAAATACATTATGTATAAGAAATTATACATAATGGATTTTCTAGTGGCTCTGATTGCATTCGTTGACAATAGGTAATCCTTATACTATAGGTGTGAGGTTTGGTTACTAGATGCATGGTTCCATGTATTTGAGTATAGGTGGGTAATTATTAGGGTTGTATACCAAAAGCCACGGTTCACAATTGAATTTTAGTATGTATAATTAATTAGAATCTTCACAAGTCATATTTGCCTCATATTATTTTATATATTTATGCATAGGTGTATTTAATTATACATAGTAGATGATTTGGTGTGTAGAGTTCAACTTACATACGGAAGATCAGATCATTAGTCCATGTAGAATATAAGTTTGGTTGACAATCTTTGATGGAGATGGACACACCATTAGTACGATGGTTGCACACTATTTTGGTAGGTTTATCTTAATTATAGAAAAAAGTATAGTTTCGATTTTTGTACTAGTACACTTTGAGTGTATTAGACGGGACTAATTTGAGATAATTGTCTTTATACTGACTATATAAGATAAATCACATCTCATGGTTATTACGAGTGATTAAGATCTTAATTCGTACATAAATTGTGGACACGTGCATCAATTTTTCATTACTTTTACCTATTGAGTGAGATTCATTTATGGATCAATTAGCTTGGTAGATTAGGTAATGGTGATTAGTGTATGTTAAAAATTAATTATGAATAGAATCCACGTCTCGATATAGAAATTGATGATACCCTCCTGATATAGCTTATAAATTTTGATTTTGTCAAACTCGGACGGTGGATTTAATTATCCAACATATCAAATAAGTTGAGCGAATTGTCTTGAGGAATTTGTAAAAGGCCGATTAAATATAATAATCAGTAATTTAATTTAATCGATGGGTATCTGTAATCATAACGGGGGAGAGTATTAAGCATTTAATAATGTGGAGCTCGAAATTATAATTTTGAGATAGTAGACTAGAGTGCAGTTATTATTCTTATTAGGAATGAATAATAATTTATGGAATTATGGAATTAATTATAGATTTTAATTAGGATTCTTAATTCTATAGGAAGCTAGTCTCCTATTTCTCCTAGGGGTCCCCGTGCTAGACTATATAACTAACCCCTTATCTCCTAATAATGTGTGATCAATATATATCAGATAAATACATGACAAAGGAGTGTTAGGGTTGAGATTCATGGTGCCATATACCAATAAATTGTATTAGCTTAAAGGAATAGTATAGAAGGTCTCGAGGTCTCTTTCAAAGCTCTCATGTTATATAATCGATTAGAGGCAATTGGAGAGTCCAAAAATTCTGAAAGTAGAAAAATTGGTTTATGGCATATAGAGGAAGAGGCACAAGAAATTTCAAGTCATTGGGAGATCGTTTGATCTACCTACTTCACGCATCTTTACAAAATAATGATTCACGAAGAAAATCCGACAATGTTGATTAGATCTGTAATCGAATCAAGAAGGTGAATTAAATTTTCAATAAAGTTTTATATTATAAATAAACCTTGATATAATACTTTTAGATTCATGGATATGAAGGTTTGGGAATGAAATCAATTAAAGAACACACGATTTCATCGGCCCAAACAAATGTGTGACACGTCATGGTATCTACTTGTTAGAGCCATAACTTGAGAACCGTTGATCGGATGGGGCTAAAACAATTTCTACAAGTTCTAGAGATCGAGAGATATAAAAATACGCGAAAGATCTTTTGTTGACGCTGCTAAGATTTTTGAAAAAATCATTTCGATTTTGCGGTTGCCACACCCTTAGATTTATGAAACGGATCGGTGTAACACAAAAGAGATCAAATCTTTATGGTTCACATTAGAAGAAACCTCAAAGGTATGAGATCTTGAATCTTCTACGTGGATACACCATAATTAATATTTTTTGAAACCTAATAATCATATAAATCAAACGATCCAGTATTTTATTTTAAGTCCTCTAGTTGGTATCAAAGCAGGATTTTAATTTACATGATAATTAGAAAATCCTTATAGTCCATCGAAATCGATTTAGTTTTATTCTTGAATGAATTCTAGATCTTGGATCTATTTTTTTTCTTGTAGAGATTCGTAAGTTTCGTCCCTCCATTATGGTTCGATTCAGGTTTATTAATTTATTTGTTTGGATCCTATAATAGTTTATGCGTAGTTATTTTTTTGTCTTTGATTGGGTCGTAATAATTCATTTCTACTTTTATATCATTAGATTTGGTTGTAATTATTTTTTGGTTCGTCGGAATCTGTATCGATTGATGAACCAGACATCGAAGACAATTTTAGGGACAAATGAGACTTGTCAGAAAAAAACTTGTAAAGTTTTAGTGGAATATTATTGTTTCATAATGAACCATGGGAGTGTGAGTTAGTGATTATGATATCACACGGAAGCATCACGATACACTTGATAGGCATATTAGATTTCTAGGTGACATGGAGCGGTGGTGCGGTTATGTGTTATTTTGGCACGATCAACCTCTCGAAG
Organism: Sambucus nigra; assembly: GCA_949130495.1. Classification (NCBI taxonomy): domain Eukaryota; kingdom Viridiplantae; phylum Streptophyta; class Magnoliopsida; order Dipsacales; family Adoxaceae; genus Sambucus; species Sambucus nigra. The sequence goes on along the minus strand of OX422215.1, from coordinate 574,665,407 downwards.
TATTTTTAGTAGTGGTACCACGGTATGGGTAAACTTTGACTTGGCCTAGATTTCATACTTGGTATGGTTCATTAGATGAGAAGAATTCTTGGAGTCTATGATTGCATGCGATAAGAAATTAGAGAGCATAATGGAGAGTGGCCTATTTTACTTTTCTTATTATTGATGGGTTGTCTCTCTTGTTTTTCTTATTTTGTTGTGATTGTGGTTCTTATTTAATATTTGTGCTTTAGTTAATGGATATTAAAATTAATCAATTTTAGCAAAACCATTAAATTGGACAACCTGGACAAATATTATTGGATCCGGCCTTAGATCATGGGGTTTTTTGGAAAATAAATTTTTTGGTCGTTCATTTAAAATTTATTAAATTTAATGAGTTTATTTATTACTCAAATTAAATTTAATATCCAGAATTATTTTAATTTAAAATAATTTATTTATTTTTGGATAATTAAAATGAGGAAATTGGTTATTTTAATTTGAATAAATAAATTGGAAAATCCTCTTATTTTATTTGGACAATTTAAAATTGAATAGTCTCTATGGTTTTATGTTTATTTTATTTTTTTAAAAATTATGGGTTTTTAATGTGTAATTAGAAAATATAAATTAAATTTCTGAATTTATTTTGTGAATATAAGGAAATTTATAATTTATATTCATTACAAATGTTTTGGACGCGCGAAAATTTGGACAACCGAAAATTTTGACATGCGTTAGTTACCCTGTATGTTTAAAAATATTAAAATTAAACTTCTCCTTTTGACAACCCTCACAAAAGTTTTAAACTATTAAGTGGGAGAGGGATTTGGTCACAAACAAATCCCATGGTCTCCACCAACGACTTGTAGGTTTTCAATAACAAGTAGGACTTTCAAAGAGGAATATTAATTATTGCAGTAACCAATGTAAATTTTCTTACGGGTAATTTTGGGCTTGTATTCATATGGGTGGCCTCCAAAGGAGTAGTCTATGGGATATGGGATAGTCTAAAATTAGTTGGTGATATACACTTAGACCCAAAATTATAGTAGGTTCTCCAAAGAGGAATGTTATTATTTTGTGGGATTAAAGTGTTAGTTATTAATTTTATTTGGCATAATCTTTACTTAAATGGTAAAACTAAAGGAATTGGCGTGTCTAATGTGATTATGTATAGTAGGTTCTTCAAAGAGGAAAGCTATTCAAATGGTAATTGGGATGCTGGCGAATTTTTTAATATGGTAGAGAGAACTAACTTTAAATTGTAACTCCAATATGCACTTATTTTGTATACCTTCTAGTAATAATTAAAAGGACTGAATTTAAATTGGACATAGTGTTGATGTTAGAGAAATGCACGTGTGTATTTTCTGAGTGTTGTCTTGAATAGGCACATTATAAGACTTTTGTACGAAAATATGGAATATAAGTAGAAAAGATTAATGGTATGACACAATATGACTTGTTCATTAAGTCAGATATATTGCAACATCATTATTAATTAGTGTCCATTCCCTATAAGTTGATGATTATCTCATATCCAATGTTTCATAATTAGGGCATATAGTTAGGCAGCTTGCCATGAATGACTTTAAAGGAATATTAGTATGGTTGATAAAACCCTAGTTATAAGATCGTGTTTTGATGGTGATTTCTCATCTGAAGGAACTAGAAATCTAAAGAGGTGAAATTGATGTGGAAACTCACATCAATATCCTCCCCCAAAAAAAGGTTTTATCATGATATATATATAAGTATTCAAGTTACTGAAATAGCTTCACTTCTTAGCTGAAAGGTTGATAGAAGTAAAAGTCAAATCAGAAACTATTAAGTTAGAATTCAGAAAGTGGTTAGGTTTCAAAGATAGTTAGTGAATTGTGTAATCTCAAGTAAATTCAATAAGAGGAGTCAGAACACTAGTATGACTTAATAAGCTTATCTTCTTTAAAAGAACAAGGTAGATACATTTTATTTGCAAAAAGGTTTAATAATGTTTAATGATTTGTTCTACGATATCCTAGATAGTAGACACATGAGTCATTAATCATTGGTTCCGGGAAACCAGCCAACTAGTAATAGGCGAGTTTATCTAATACTGAGAATTTATAATTGTAGTGGGAGACGTGAGTCTCAGTTTTAATAATTAGAGATTAATTTTAAATGATTGCTTATAAGTATGTGAGAATAAAAGGAAGTTTGGTTCAACTTCTACCCTTTTTATGGAAGGATATTTATTGTATTTTAATAACATATGTGTTATTTATAATGGTAGTAAACAATAAATTTATCTTTGGTACTAAAGAGGATAATCATTATAAAATAAATCTCCTGTTTTTTATACTGTAGTTTTTGAATAATATTCATGATTTATCACTAAATGGATAAGATTATTCTCTATAAACCATAATATATCTATAGCACCAAATACCGAGGTCATTTTATCTAAATGAATTCTAAATTGGTAGAAGGTGGGTTCTTACTCTCATCAGAAGTGGGGGCACTTCTAGTTAATGAATATGGTTTAGATGGAAAATGACTAGGAGTGATATAGTTACAGAAATATTAGAATTGGTTTATTATGACTGATGTAGTTCTATATCTACCTATTAGAGAATTAAAGAATCACAGATCATGCAACAAGTTACTTTCAGTAATGGTGTTTCAAAGAAAGGAGAATTGGGTTTCTTTCACACGTGATAAGATTTAGGTTAATTATTCATAAGATACAGATACACATATGTCAAGATTGTTTTCCAAGTTAGTTTCCTTTACTCCTGTTAAAGATAATTGATTGCTTCCAATTTAATTCCCGTACTTCATATAATGGTAGTGCAACATTTGTGTTAGGAGAAAACTTGAAAGTTGAAACAAGGATAAATGTTTAAATCTATATTCTAGATCATATTCCCAAAAGCGTCATTCACAACAAATGAAGGTCTAATAGGCTTATGTGAACTTCTTTCATACCACCAGTATAGGTGAAAACATCACAAATAAATGAGTTTGACATTCTACTACCTTATAGTTGTTGGAGGATTGTCGATTCTCATAGCGATGAAAACCATATGAATAGATCACGATTTGTACACCCATAAAGGGATAACTTTATCATAGTGGGAGTATTTCTTATTATTTGGAATGCCACCCATCGAGTACCCTAGAGAAAAAGATAACAAATTATGTAACTATAATAAGGTATTGCTTCACAAGGATGCAAAGAATTCTTGGAAAAGTTATGATATTTAGTAACATATATATTCAGTAAGATGGGGATAAATCCATCAATTGCAACTGAATCTAGTAAGAGTGGTAATCAAATTCATGATTTTGATAAATGGTTGGATATGTGCAGTGTGTACGAAAGGAGTGATAGAAGCGTGGTGGTGTTTTTAGACACTAGATGTATAAATATATTTATTTTCGCACACAATGTAAGGATATGTCATATAGTTAGACAGTGGTAGTCCAACAAGTTCAATATGAAAATAATAGAAAATTCTATTACATTTTTGGGATCAGATTAACATTTGATAACTAGAAAGAATGTACTTGCACTTATCTAAGTTATCATATTGATATTGTTCTTTCGAGACTTTGTTATGCAATATTCTAAGAAAGACATTGCTCTTTCAGATTTTAAATTTGTATTACTCTATAATAGAATAGTGGTTTTGGTAGAATAAATATTCAAGTAGCTAAAAAGGATTAATGAAAATATATTTGGTTTCCAAGTAAAGAGATAAGTAACTTGTAGGTTACTAACTCATGCATTCAGTCAAATTTAAGATTCTAGAAAGTGTATAGTACGCCTTGTATAAGAAATTATACATAAGGGAGTTTCTAGTGGCAGTGATTGCATTGATTGACAACAGGTAAGCCTCCTACTTTAGGTGTGAGGTATGGTTACTAGATCCATGGTTCCATATCTTTCAATAGATATGGGTAATTGTTAGGGTTGTATACTAAAAGTCATGTTTCACAAGTGAATTTTAGTATGTCTATTTAATTAGAATCTGCACAAGTGATCTTTGCATCATATTATTTTATATACTTATGCATAGGTGTCTTTTATTATACACAGTAGATGATTTGGTGTGTATAGTTCAGCTTACACTTGGAAGATCATATCATCAGTCCTTATAGAATATAAGTATGATTCACAATCTTTGATGGACATGGACACCCAATCAGTGGAATTGTAGCACACTATTTTAGTAGGTCTGTATTGATTACAGGAAACGGTATAGTTTCGACTTATTTTGCTAGTACACTTTGAGTGCATTGAACAGGACTAATTTGAGAGAATTTTCTTTATACTGACTATATAAGATAATGCATATCCCAAGGTTATTATTAGTGATTAAGCTTTTAATCCGTACATAATTCATGGGCACGTGCATCAATTATTCATTACTTTGACCGATTGAGTGAGATTCATTTACGACTCAATAAGCTTGGTAGATTGGGTAATGGTGATTAGTGTATATTGAAAGTCAATTATAAATGGAATCCACGTCTCGATATAGAAATTGATGATACCCTCTTGATATAGCGTATAAGTTTTGATTGTGAAAAACTCGACCGGTGGATTTAATCATCCGACATATCAAATAAGTTGAGCGAATGGTCTTAAGGAATTTTTAAAAGGTCAATTAAATGTAATTACGAGTAATTTAATTTAATTAATGGGTATCTGTAATCATAACGTGGGGAGATTATTAAGCATTTAATAATGAGGAGATCGAAATTATAATTTTGAGATAGTAGACCAGAGTGAAATTGTTATTCTTTAGTGGAATGAATAATAATTTATAGAATTATGGAATTAATTATAGAGTTTAATTAGGATTCATAATTCTGTAGGAAGCTAGTCTCCTATTTCCCCTAGTGGTCCCTGTGCTAGCCTATAGAAGCAACCCCTTGTATCCTAATAAGTGTGAGATCAATATATATCAGAAAAATACATGAAAAGGGAGTGTTAGGGTTGCGATACTTGGAGTCCACACCAATGACATGTATTGGCTTAAAGGAATCGTATGGAAGATCTCGAGGTCTCTTTCAAAGCTCTCATATTATAAAATTTATTACGGGAAATTGGAGAGTCCAAAAATTCTAAAAGTAGAACAATGGGTGCCTGACATATAGAGGAAGAGTCACAAGAAATTTCAAGTCAATTAGAGATCGTTTGATCCGCCTGCTTCACACATCTTTACAAAATAATGATTCACGAAAAAAATCTGACAGCGCAGATTGTATCTGGAATCGAATCAAGAAAGTGAATTAAATTTTCGTATAAGTGTTATATTATAAATAAACCTTGATATAATACTTTTGGATTCATGGATATAAAGGTTTGGCGAAGAAATCAATTCAAGAAGAAATAATTTCATATGCCCAAACAACTGCATGACACGTCATGGTATTTATTTGATAGAGTCATAACTTGAGAACCGTTTATTGGATGGGGCTGAAATTATTTTTATGGGTTCCAGCGCCGAATCATATAAAAACTCGTGAAAGATCTTATTTAGATGATTCTAAATTTTTTGAAAAATCATTTTGATTTTATGGCTGCCACACCGTTAGATTAATGGCACAGATCAGTGTAACAAAAAAAGAGATCAAATCTCTACGGTTCAATCCAGAAGGAACTGCAAAGGTATAAGATCTTGAATCTTCTATATAGATACACTATAATTATTATTTTTTGAAGCCTAATTGTCATATAAATCAAATCATCCATTAAGTCCTCCAGCAAGGCATTGATATGTCTACATGATGGAGAGCAAGGACTAATCTAATACGTGAGCACACCCTTCATGAGGCAAAAAATAGGTACAATACCATAGAAAAGATGGTTTTCATCCTAGTACTTGCTACAAGTTAGTTAAGTCACTACTTGTATGCTCACACGATAGTCGTCTTAATAATGTACCTCCAAAGGATGCTCTCAAGAAGGCCGAACTCTCTAATAGAATGAAAAAATGGTCCCTTAAACTGACCCAGTTTGACATTAAGTATGAAAAAAGAACGGTGATCAAGGACCAAGTCATGGCAGACTTCATGGCAGAATTTTCAACATCACCAAGAGGAAAGGACAAATAGACACATCCCATCCTGAAGTCATTGGTAGTCAGCGACGACAAGATGTCCTGGAAGATCTTTATGAATGGCTCATCAAATGATAAAGGCACGGGAGTTGTGATTATTTTTTTTAACATTGTAAGGTAGCCTTATCGATCAAGCCATCAGATTGGGATTGAAAGGCTCAAATAATAAGGAAGATTACGAAGCCATAGTGCATGATCTTTGTAGGGCGATCATTTTAGGTTCTCACCACATTGATATGTATTGTGACTCCAGACTTATCGCAAACCAAGTCAATGGGATATATAAATCAAAGTCTAGGATGATAGCTTATAGAAACAAGGCCAAAAGCCTTCTTTAGCCGTTCAAGTCTGCCTCGGTTGAGAAGCTCCTAAGGAATGACAATAGCCATGTAGAAGCTCTTAGCACTCTGGCCTCCGTCATTGATACTGATCTGGAAAGAACAATTGACGTGGATTATATTGACCAACCAATGATTCAACATAAATATTTCACATATATCACCACAATTTAGGTACTTTTATAGTCCCCTACAGTGTAATTAGGATGGATTTATCTCGTATTCATGATACTAACCTTTTTCTGGGAGTATTTCTTATTTTTTGTATTTCTTGTGTATTTTACATGTATTTCATGCAATTCAATGCGAGAGAAAATCCGGAATAAAAAAAAAGAAGTAAAGGAAGTTTAAGGGCATTAAATTAATTTTGCAGCCATAATACGGTGGCAGAGCCTAAAGGAAAGTTGAAGAGTTTAAGCTAATAGCACACTCGAAAAAACGACATCTAAATTCTAGCTCCGGTGAAGAAGTTACGCGCATCCAAAGTTGCGAAGATAATCCACGAGTAAAAAAAGAGATTCATAATTTTACTGGGTCGAACCGGTTCGCCCCTAGCCCAGACCGGTTCGGTTAGTCAGATGCGGAATTTCTAGTTCACTCCTATTTTTTAGCTAAATAGTTGTATGGGTTTATACTTCTTCTAAAAATGACCCCAAGTAGTTGTAACTTGTAATTAGACATAGAATACATTAGTTTTAACCTAGTTTTAGAGAGCTTTGGAGGGAAAAAAAATAGGAGGCAAGGAAAACATCAAGAAATTATTGCTTGGTAATTGTTTTGCACATTATTCATCAATATAAGTATTTCTTCCTCTATTTTCTTTTCAAGATCTAACTTTTTCTAGGTTATATTTGTTATTTCCTCTGCAATAGTGATCAAATATATGTGTTCTTGTATTCCTTACGTCATTATGTTTACATGCAATGTAGAATTCATGCATAGAATTAGATTTTCCATGTTTGGATAGGTTTTTAGCACATTAGGGTATATGACACTTTGTGAGTATGTGCATTGTAATCCTTTTTACTTCGTTTTCTATAGCTAGCCGGAGTGTTTAAGGGTGCGATACGTGTGTCGACAATTTAATCATTCAATTTAGATTTATTTTTGACTATTTATTGTGCGAAGTAAAATCCTCATATATATAGTGCTTCAACTAATTTAATGTCTTCTCTCAAATATATATTTGATTCTTGAATGTTTTATATCCAACATAGGTATCGACGGTTCGGGGAATTGTATTCCAATCCCATCTTTCTTGCATAGTTTAAATTCAAAAGTTTCTTTTGTTCTTGCATATTTAGTTAATTTGCATTCGTTAATTAGACTTTCGCATGCAATCATCACCTTTTATTTTCTTCTTTATGAGTCAGTGATTAGGTTATAGACATGTTTTTCAGTAGTCATCACAATTATTCATCTTAGTCCTTGAGTTTGACACCCGATTTTATCGGATTATCACTTACGCGACCGGCTTACACTTGAGCCGTATTTATATGCACTATAGACACTTTTTGAGCCACGTCAAGTTTTTGGCTCTGCTGTTAAGGATTAAGTATACATACTAGGTTAGGTCGAATTAATCTAATAACTTGACTCCAATCCATAAAAAGCAAAAAAAAAATCCAAAATCCAAAATAAAATCATAAAACCAAAAAGTACAAAAAAAATCTCTATATAGAAGATTCAGATTCAAATTCTCCCAACATTCCATGGTATGGAGTCGAAAAATCTCTACCTTCACATTAGATATTTCTATAAGGCATGTGAGACATTCAATGACCAAACGTGCACCCATGACGCAGTGCGCCTCAAGATTTTTCTGTTTTCTCTTAAGGACAAGGCCAATACTTAGGCTTGGTCACTAGCACCAAACTCGATAGGTACGTGGAGGGATATATAGGCCAAGTTTCTCTAAAAGTTATTTCCCGCACATAAGATCAGTTTTATTAGGGATCAAATTCAAACCTTTGGGCAAAATGAGAACGAGCCTTTTGATAGATGTTAGGAGAGGTTCAATGAGATAATCAACATGTGCCCACGCCATAGTTTTGAGAAGTGGGTACTCATATCCTCCTTCCATCATGGGATAAGCATAAGTTCCAATCAACTCATTGAAACCCTATGCCCAGGAGAGTTATTAAGGCTAGACGTGGACGATGTGAAGGCCCACTTTAAGTAAGTCGTTGAGACTACTCAAGCGTGGGACACATTGGATCCAAATACATAACCCAAATCTAGACACATGTCCACTGCTCCTGATGCATCCGGACTCTATCAATTGGACAAGGAAGCCTAATTAAAACATCAAAATAATCAACTAGCCAAGAGGTTAGAAGATGTGGTTGAAGCTAGGGTAGAGATGTATTCAGATCCACTCGAGCAATGAGAGAGGAGGTGTGTGCTATTTTTTAGGATGGATATTTAAAAAAGGAATGTCCATGGATACCCACCTACAACATGATGCTCCAATAACAAGTTGAAGCGGTGGGAGACTATAAGAGTAATTTTAATGCCCCTCATGATAATTCATACAATCCATCATATAGACACCATCCCGATTTTATTTATGGGAAACTGAACATAACAATGAACCCGAATCCCCATATTGCCCAACAATCGCCATCACTCCATCCTTACTAGCAAGCTCCACCTATACAAGCACCCCCTCCTAAGCCGTATATAATCCCACATCACAAGAGTCTTAAGGACACTTAAGCCCAATTCATGCAAACTCAGCCAGCGATAAACACTCAAAATACCCAAAAATTTGTCAACTTAAAGGTGTCGTTATCTAAGTTGCAATCTTCCATAAGTGTCCAAGAGAAGGGAAAATTTTTCGCCCAAGGACAAAGACCTCCCCAAGGTTAAAAATGTGTTATCTCTAATACTGACGAGAACAAAAAAAATGTCAAGCGGTTACCATTATACGTAGTGTGAGAGTTGTTGACTTGTTACCTCCCTTATGTGATGAGAAAAATGACAATGAGGTTTCGTCCAGCACGAAAGAGGCCGAAGATATACCCTTGGAAGAGAGTGATAAAGAGGACACAATTAGGACCGAGGTCATAGTTAAAGGACCTAGAGCCGCTCCTTACCCTCAACGATTGGTCCCTCCCCCTAAATGGGCACCCATGATAATATCTTTGAAGTGCTTAAGATGGTAAAGCTTAATTTACCTATTCTCGAGGTAATAAAGCAAATTTCTACCCATGGAAAGTTTCTTAAGGACTTGATAATGGTGAAACATAGACTAAAGGTAAAGAATAAGGTGTTCTTAGCACAAAACATAAGTTCGATACTTTTGAGTGATATCCCACCAAAAGTATAAAGATTCGGGTGCACCTACCATTTCGTGCACCATTGGCGAGAGAAAAATTAAGAGAGCGCTATAAGATTTAAGTTCAAGTGTTAATATCTCCTTTACTCCATCTATAGTTAGCTTGATTTGGGGTACCTTAAGCCCACAAAAATTAATCTCCAACTCGGGGATCATTCCGTGAAGATACCTAGGGGGATTATTGAGGACGTGGCCGGCCAAGTCGACACTTTTTACTTCCTGATAGATTTTTTCATTTGGGACACGAAGCCCTCCTCTCCCTAGAGCCATCAAGTTCCCATAATCCATGTCCGCCTATTCTTAGCTATGATTAATACTTTAATTAACACATAAATGAGCAAAAGCAACTCACGTTCAAAAATATGACACTCGAGACTAATATATTCAACATCACCAAGAAAAGGGGTGATGAGGACGAGTTATGCAAGACGGATTTATCGAGGAGGTAGTACATGAACACTTTGAGGGTAATCACACTAGGGATCCATTAGAGGCATGTCTTTTTACGGAGAGTGAAAGAAATAGTGCATACATCGAGTTCGAGAGAGAGGTGAGGAAGATGGGAGAGTTATTGGATGTGAGTGGAAGTGATGAGTACATGAGATTTGGGTCACTCGATTCGAGGAACTACTATCAAGGGAGTTAAGCACGGTTCCCTATGATGAGAAATTTCCTACCCTCAAATTGAAAAAGATTACTTCGAACGTCAAATATGCTTACATGGGAGAGGATAAGACATTTCCTGTTGTTGTCACCTCGAGCCTAAGTAAAAAGCAAGAGGGGGAGCCTATGGACATTCTGAGGAAGCACCGAAGTGCTTTTGGTTGGAGCATTACGGATTTGAAGGGTATAAGTCCTTTAATTTATAACTACAAAATCTATCTCGGGGAGGACGTGAGACCCTCGAGAGAGATGCAAAGTAGTTTAAACCCGACGATAAAAGACGTCATGAGAGAGGGGATTATTAAGTTATTGGATGCGAGCATCATCTATCCCATCTTGGATAGAAGATGGGTGAGTCCTATTTAAGTCATCTTGAAAAAGTCAAGAATGAACATGGTTGAAAATGCGAAGGGGGAACTTATTCCAAAACTACCACCATCAAGTGGCGCGTTTGCATTGACCATCGCAAGCTCAATACTGGGACTAGAAAATATCACTTCCCTTTTCCATTTATGAACGAAATTCTTGACAAAGTCTCAGGACGTCCTTTATATTTCTTTTTACATGGTTATTTCGGGTATAACCAAATCAAGGTGGATGTGTTAGACCAAGATAATAATACGTTCACATGTCCTTTTGGCATGTTTTCTTGCAAACATATTCTATTTGGATTGTGTAATGAACATGTGACCTTTCAACGGTGTATTCTTAGTCGATTTAGAGACATGGTCAAGAGGGGCCTTGACGTGTTCATGAAAGATTTTAATGTCTTTCACTCCTCTTTTGACCATTGCCTTGCTAATCTCTAGAAGTTGTTAACCCGATGTGTGGAAAGGAACTTGGTACTAAATTGGGATAAGTGCCATTTTATGGTTACCGAAGGCGCAGTTCATAGCGACAATGTGTCAGCCAACGACGAGACATTTTGGGAAATGAAGAGACAAGAAAGCCCACGTCATTTACTATGTGACCCGGACCTTAATCGGGCCTCAATTGAACTACTCCACCACTGAGAAAGAGTTGCTAGTGACAGTATTTGCCTTGACAAATTCCGCTACTATCTTATCGGGTCGCCCATCACATGCTTTATCGATCACGCAACTCTCAAATACCTCCTTTCCAAAAAGGATGTGAACCTGCGCCTCGTTAGGTGGATCTTACTACTCCAAGAGTTTGACCTTTCCATTAAAGACAAGAAAGGGGTAGAAAATGTCGTATACAATCATTTGTCGAGGCTCTTGTTCGACGCACCTCAAGACCATTTACCCATAGATAAGTACTTTCTCGATGAGCAATTATTTGCCACTTCCTCTCTCCCCTGGTTTGCAAATATCGTGAATTATCTAGTCATGGGGGTCATCCCCTCCTATTGGACACCACAAGAGAAGAGGAAGTTATTCACTTGTTTGCGCACATTTTTTTATGACGATCCATATTGTTCAAATATTGCACCGACCAAATAATCTGGAGGTGTGTACCGGATGACGAGATTCCTAGTGTCATCCGGTTTGGTCATTCAAAATCTTGTGGAGGCCACTTTTTATGAAAAAGATGGCCGGTGAGATTGTTCAAAATAATCTCTATTGGCTAAAAATCTTCCGGGATGTAATTGCACATTGCAAATCGGGTGATATGTGCCAAAGAATGGGATACATTACTTGATAAGACATGATGTCGTTGACCCCTATTCTCTTCGTCGAAATATTCGACTAATGGGGCAACGACTTCATGGGTCCTTTTCCTCCCTCGTTTGGTTGAGGCTATAGCTACGAGGATGAATGACAATAAAGTGGTGATAAATTTCATTCATGAACACATACTCTCTCGCTTTGGTGCTTCGAAGGAAATCATTAGTGATAACGGCACACACTTTTGCAATAGTTCGTTTGAGAAATTAATGAGAAGGTATGGAGTCATCCACGAGGTTGTGACGACTTATCACCCCCAAATGAATGGGCAAGCCAAGTTAGAAAATCGAGAGATCAAACAAATTCTTCAAAATAACGTGGATTTTAACTGAAGAGATTGGTATACTCGATTAATCGATGCGCTATAGGCTTATCAGACCGCTTATAAGAGCTCCCTCAGAATGTCCTCATTTCTCTTTATTTATAAAAAACCTTGACATCTCCTCATTGAGATAGAGCACAAAGAGTATTGGGCCATTAAGAGGTTGAACTATAATCCTGACAAAGTAGGTGAAGTGCAAAACTACAATTACATAAGTTTTAAGAGATACACAATGATGCGTATGAAAGAACCCGCATATCCAAATAAAGGATGAAACTCGCACACGACTGAACTATCCATTGAAATGAGTTTCTTCCACATTAAAAAGTGTTCCTTTACAACCCACAATTATATTTATTTCCCGACAAGTTACCTTCGAGGTGGACTGGCACGTTCGTCATAAAAAAGGTGTTTCCCCACGGAACGATAGAATTAGAAAACCAAAATGGTGGGAACACTTTTAAAGTTAATGGACAATGCCTATAACCACATCTCAAGGCGTGTGTTGATGAAGCCGACACAATTTGGTTGTCGAACCTCCTATAGGGATGCTTAAGCTTGAGAGAGAGGTCATCGCACCCCCGACACGTATGGGTTGATTTTGTTGTATATATGAGTGTTTTAGGGTGTTAATGAGTCCATTGAGTCCACATTAGAAGGAGGTAGGAGCCCAAGTTTTAAGCCTATCATGATCAAGTGAGCGTAAGTCACAAAACATAAAGAATTTGAGGTTACCCAGTGCTAGGGGTGGAAATTTTAGACACGACACAATAACACGGCATAACACGACCCGAAATTGACCCGAAATTAACACGGATAGTCGTGTTCGTGTTCGTGTTTTTTAACACGAAGTCGTGTCGTGTCGTGTCGTGTCGTGTTCGTGTCAAAATTATGAGCCATGCTAGTCGTGTTATCGTGTCTTGCCATGTTAATCATGTTTTTATTTGGGTTATCGTGTTTATTTATGTTTAATTTCGTGTAAAATTTTATGAAATCGTGTTATTCGTGTCGTGTTGTGTCGTGTTCTATTTGGGTAGCGTTCGTGTCAACTAAAAAAACATGAATTCGTGTCGTGTTCGTGTTAAAAAAAACTCGTCATGTCATGTCGTGTTATGTCCGAAACACAACCCAAAAACACGAATTTCCACCCCTACCCAGTGCCCAAAGCTCAAAGGTTGGTTTTAGGAGTCATTATAGGGATAAAAGGAGGTTTTCAACACTTAGCCTAGGAAAATGGAGGTCACTAATGCAGTAGGAAAAAATCTTTTTTCTAACTGGTTCGTACTGGGATAGAATCGGTTCGCCTAGCCCAACCGGTTCGCCAGACCTGCTTCCAAAAAAATTCCTTCCCTCTCTTTTTTCCCACCACATTTATCCCCCCTCTTTCATTATCCCTCCATTCTAAAATCCACCCACTCAAATCTCCCTCTAACCATACACAAACTCCAAATTCATTCCTTCCAGCCCTTCCCACTAATAAACTTTCCAATTATCAACATTTCTCACCCTTTCACCACCTATAAATACCACCCCACCCCACACCATTTTCTTCAAACCTATATTATTATTTCTTCTTATTCTTATTCTTCTTCTTATTCTTCTTTAAAGTCTCCTCCAAAAATTCCTTTCACCAATTTTCAAGCATGTCTCGATACATTAAATATGATTTCGTAGACATTATCGATGAGGGAGAAAATGATAGTTGTCGATCGTGCCAAGAACAAAATTGGGTCGAAATCCATTTAGGACCACTTGAGTTGTTTTCATTGAAATGAAAGTCCTATGGGATGATCTTCCTGAGGATGTGACCGTTCTATTCAACCGATTTGGGTGGTTTCGTTTCTTGAGTTCCCCATCCACCTCCGTCGACAACACTAATGTACACATTTTCTATGGGACCCTTGTTTAGAAGCAACAAAGCCTGTATGAAGCCCGAGTCGATGGAAAGAGAGTTCCCCTCTCCCTTGCCACCATTCAAAGAAAAATGTGGGCGGCAAGGATGATTGTTCCCTTCAACACAGCTATTCCAACAGTTTCCCACTCATCTCCAAGTAAGAATGTGTCACAAGGTGGGCACCCAGGGAAGAATGGACTGCAAATACGTTCCTGGTGGGCCGTCTTTTTTAGCACATTAGGTATGCCCATCTTATCACTTGTGGTATCATTCTTCCCACAACCAATAATTCCTCCATCTGCCTCCGTCATGGGACATTTCTCTACCACCTCCTTGACCAAGAAAGCCAAATAAGCCTAGCACACATATACCTCCAAGAGTTAATTACCGTCGCCTTTGATAAAATGGGCAAAATGTCTCTCCCATATGCTAGGTTCATTGATGCCCTTTTCTTAGATGCACATGTCCCCAGAGGAGTCACTACCGCACACCTTCTTAAGCCTATCAATGCTTTATCCATATAGCGTAGCACAAGGCAAATGCGAAATATCCTCCCACCTCCTCCTATTTTTGAGGATGTAGAGATGGTCGAAGAGTAGGAGGAGGGCGAAGATGTTCAAATGGAGGATGGAGCGGGGGACGAGGAGGGTAACTCAGACAATGAGCCCGCTTTTAATGAAAGTGTTTTTCAAACGACAGTCATTAATTGCCGAATTGATGAGTTGGTTATGCGCGTAGATGGGTTCATTATCGAGTTTCGTACCAAGAAAGAGATGGATAAGCACGACTGTAGGAGGGACACGAACATGATGATGCGACTACAAGTGGACATGTATCACTTGCAATTGGGGCCCGATGCACAATTTCCATCCTACTTCTACGACCCCTACACTCATGATCACAACGCTCCCAGATTGTCTCAATAAATGTTAATGGGTTACTTGTGGTTCCTTTTTATGTAGTTCTTAGGTTTTCATGAAATTTATTTTGTAAAAACTATGTAATGTTTATCTCCTTATGTATGCATTGTATTTTTCGTTTTTTTAATGAAAATTTTCATTTTAATTATTTGCTCATTTTTATTTTCGTACTTTTTTCCTTTCTTATTTAGCTTTTAGTCCTTTTGATTGAGGACAATGCAAAGTCTAAGTTAGGCGGGGTGACAAGTGCACCTTTTAATAACTTCACAAATTTTAAAATGCCTAAAAAATAAAAGTAAATTGAAAAATGTCAAAAATTCCCAAAAAAATTGAAAATTTCGAAAATCTCCAAAACAAATTGAAAATTTTCGAAAAAGTCAAAAATATTTTTCTTCAAAATAAATACAAATTAGAATTAATATTTTTAAAAAATCTCACTAAATTTTTGTTTAAAGTCTCAATTTATAAAAATCAAAAGCACTAAGCCGAAATTGACCAAGGATGAAAATTGAGCAAAAATTGGCAACTTTACGAATAAGTGTGGAGATTTTTAACTCGGTGAGACTTCGAGTCTATCACTTTTAGAGATCAATTAAATCACTCCGAGTTAAAAATTAACTCGAAGTTCATTTCAGCGTTTAAAAAAGTCGTTGAGGATCTCTAATTCATTATCTTGATCGGTTAGGAAAAACAAGTGAAATGCCATCTTAAAAATGTGCTAAAAATATCTCTAAGCTAAAATTAATCTCAAGATGCATATGGTAAAAATAATTAGTAATTCCAATAAGAAAAGTTAGGCCATCGTTTGTTTCCCAAAAATATTAGCTATAAAAAGTTTCTAAATTTTAACCCGGAAAACCTAAATTACCCGGAATTGTGAAAATCAAAGAAATTCATGAATTACATCCCAATGGTGCATATAGAATGGGCAAGAAAAAAAGAAAAAAAATGCTCAACAAAAAATAGAAAATAAAGAAAAAAATAGAAAAATGAGAAAAAAAATTAGAACAAGAAGAGAAAATAAGCAAAATGCCCGAAAAAGCATTAACAGACGTCATAAATAAATTTTCCGATTTCGAATTTCCTAACCATTTCTATTTTTAATCAGTACACATTATGACCCGAAAAAGTCATAATCGAGTCTGAATGACTAAATTGATTACCTCGTGGAGAGATAAAATACAAAAAGATAATAAGAGAGATTAATTGGTGCGCATAAGGGATGTTATTTCCCGTTTTCCAATAACAGTAACCCGTTGATGAGATCTTTTCACCCATAAAAATTTATCTTCAACTTGTGTACGGGACTTCGTGTTCATTATATTTACTCTTTATATCATGCACACCGAAAGAAAATAGCCGCATTCCAAGAGATTCGTTTGTGAGAGTACCCCATGAGAATTTGAATTAAAACTAATTGCCAAAAAAGTAACGCAACAATTATTCGATGGAAATTAGCGATTTAATTTTCGGCTTCGCGTGCATACACATACGCACATGAATTGAAATTCTTGAATACAAATTTAAAGTGATTATTTTTTAGGAATTTAAATTGTACGATTTTTGTTATTATGATTGTTGATGTAAAAAATTAGATCGCTCTAATTATTCAATCACAGATAAATAAGATGAGACAAAGATTTTTAAAGTGGTTCAGCCTTATATGAATGGCCTACGTCCACTATTATGTTATTGCTAAGTGTTTAGGAATTCTCGATTTCTGGTTCAACCAAGAAATTCCCGTCCCTTTGAATGAGGGTGATACAAGGTATTTATAGACCTTAGGCTGTACATAAAAGGTTGTTACATTAAATGATACACATATGAAAGGGTAATACATTTAATGTATCGTGTGCGTCAAGATAATAAGCATTCAATGAATAGTTGAACTGTTGATTATCTGGCAATTAATGCTGTGGTCGAGATGCAGCTCGGACCGCCTTAGTTGCTCGTTGCTCAGGAGTTCCTCGGAGCACTAGAGTACCTCGGAGTGATGAAGTTCCTCTGTGTGTCCTCGTTGCTCGGAGAGAACATGAGTTGGTCGGGGAAATGAACTTCCTCGTTACTATTGTGCCACGTAGATTGACACGTGTCTTCATATTATTCATCCATATCAGCATATTGATTTTGGTATCAACAGAAGCCCCCAATGCTTCATGCTTGATGGTTTACTTGAAAGGATAGAGTATTTATTCTGCAGTGTTGCTCGGTGCTCGTGAAATTCTTAATCTACCTTCTTGATTTGTTCAACATAAAGTGCATTATCTTCTGGATGACATATGATGCAGCTTGTAGCTTGTCATAATCTTCAAGTATGTTGATTGGTTTGCTCGCCGACCAACTGCCTCCTGTGTCGAGCAACTGAGTGCTAAATTTATGATCCTCTGAATACTTTGTTGATTTGAGCCCAACTCTTCAATCTGATTAATACCAAACTAGTGGTGGACTTCGAAACATTTTCATACAACTTCTTCTTCATTATTTGTCGAGACAGTAGTAGCAAAGATCTCAGTGTTGTAGATGCTGACTTTGACTTCTACCTCTGCTTGGGAACGAGCAAGAGGTTCTCGGGGACGAGCAAGAGATGCTTGGGTAACTGTCGAAGAACAGAGAACTCAATCTGCTTTGGAGAATCAAGCCTTCCAACTAATGGCAAAGAACCAGGCCTTAGCTGAGATGTCTGAGAAGATCATGAGTCTTGAAGAGCAACCTCCTCCTCGTGGACGAGTAAGAGCTTCTCGGGGATGATCAAGATTTTCTCGGGGACGAGCAAGAGATGCTCGGATAGACCATCTGTGATGAACATCATAATGCTGAAAGATCTTAATTTCATAAACTCCCCTTATGCTTTGGATGATCCTCCTGCTGGCGAGGAACCTGTTTCAAAAGAAGAGGGAAAGAAACCAATAGAGTAGGAATCTCAATGTAATAGTTAGTATACATTTTCATTCTCAATGTATTTTGTTTTTGATGAAAGGCTTTCATTTTTGTTCGCAATCTTAATTGCTATTGTCTTGTATTTGTCAAACACTTTATATTTGTGCTTGCATAACAATATTTTATGGTTCATCGACCAAAAAAGTTATAAGTATAAATGTTGCTCAATCACTTAATAATAAAGTAATGAGTATAAAAATGTTTAAAAAATTTTCAATCAACCAAGGGTGTTAAATTGTGCTTGTCGACCAACTACAGTTGGTGGGTTTTTATCCCCGACCAGCCATACTTGGTTCTATTTGAAATATTTTCTCCTCATCGACCAAATACAGTTAGTGGGTTTTTATCTCCGACCAACCATACTTGGTTCAGTTTGGAATAGTTTGTTCTTTGAGGAACTTTTGTAATAATATTACCTCCCGACCAACATAAGTTGGCATTTGAGAGCATATTTTGTTTTCAAACCAACCGAGATTGGCGTTATAAGAATGTTGTTCTTGCCCTTTTACCTGCCAAAGTTGGTCGTGGTTTTGAACTATTGCCTCCTAACCAAAGGAGTATATTTTGTTCTCGCCCTATTACCAACCGAAGTTGGTCGTGGGTCCAAACTGTTAGGTTCTTTCGAACTATCTTGTCCACAAGCTCTTTTACCAACCGAAGTTGATCACGCAAGTGTATGCCTCCTAACCAAAGGAGTATAATTTATTCTCGCTATTTTATCAACCGAAGTTGATCACGCTCGAACTATCAGGTTCTTTCGAACTATCTTGTCCACAAGCTCTTTTACCAACCGAAGTTGATCACGCAAGTGTACGCCGCCTAACCAAAGGAGTATAATTTGTTCTCGCTATTTTACCAACCGAAGTTGATCACGCTCGAACTATCAGGTTCTTTGGAACTATCTTGTCCACAAGATCTTTTACCAACCGAAGTTGATCACGCAAGTGTACGCCTCCTAACCAAAGGAGTATAATTTGTTCTCGCTATTTTACCAACCGAAGTTGATCACGCTCGAACTATCAGGTTCTTTCGAACTATCTTATCCACAAGCTCTTTTACCAACCGAAGTTGATCACGCAAGTGTACGCCTCCTAACCAAAGGAGTATAATTTGTTCTCGCTATTTTGCCAACCAAAGTTGATCACGCTCGAACTATCAGGTTCTTTCGAACTATCTTGTCCACAATCTCTTTTACCAACCGAAGTTGATCACGCAAGTGTACGCCTCATAACCAAAGGAGTATAATTTGTTGATCCTGTAACATCCACAGGTTGATCAGTGAGCAACTTTTGTTTCTCGGGAGTATTAAGATCAGTAAACTCTGCTACAGCTTGTCTTAATGGCATGTCGGTATGCATGGTATGGGCCTGGAAACATGGCCTCATTCTTTTACTTGCCTTAATTAATGCCAATGCAAATTTTTCCAGCTTTGGGTATCTGATCTCTGCACCTCTTCCTTCATCGTTGGAGATCGCAACCCTAAAAGGGCTTTGATCTTGTCTGGATTTGCTTCAACGTCTCGCTGGTTGATGATGTACCCGAGGAACATTCCTTATCGTACTCCAAAAGTGCACTTCGTGGGGTTGAGTTTCATTTGATAATTTACCCAGTTGATCAAAGGTCTGATCTAAGTCAACTAGATGGTCAGCAGCTTTCTTGCTTTTTGTCAGCATATCGTCGACATAGACTTCCATACTGCAACTGATTTGTTCAGCAAAAACCTTGTTCATCAGCTGCTGGTTGTAACACCCCGTATTTTTGGTACATTTAAAATTTAATTAATTCGGAAATTCTAAATTACTAGTGTGTTGTAATTTAATGAATTAATTATGATAGAATAATATATAAATATTAATCTGGGATTGAATGGTTAATATTTAGGGAAAATTATTTACTGAGTGTATAGTAATAATGTAATTTCGTCGCTTCGAGTATTAATGACGAGATATGTACTTATCACATCCGGAAGTCGGTACAGACTATATTGGGTGGGGGATAAGTATTTTTTATAAATTAATTCGGATGCAAATTCTGAGTGTACAGTTGAGTCCGGATGGGCCGAGATAGTCGGAAAAGTGTACCCAGGGGTAGTAAACAGGTCCCGGGACGTTTTTAGACATAGTCGGGCCCACTCGGGGGCATTTTGGTCACTTGGGCTTGGCCCATTAGTCAAAAAACGGGAATGGATTAATTAACTTAATAAAAAGAAATATGGTCTGGCTAAGCTTAAGCAGAGAAAGGAATTAAAGGGTTAGGAAACCCTAGCAGCAGCCAAAGCCAATTTGGGGATCTCAAAGAATCAACAAGGTCATCTTCAACCTTGGAATCCATCGCATATTCAGACACTACGAAACCTAAGGCAAGTGAATAACTTGAAATAGCATGAAAACTGTTTTTCAATTCATATTTGTGTGCTGTTATGAATTTAAAATTCGTTTTGGGGTTCATGGTATAAACATGGGGCTTTGATATTTCTAAAGAAAATATGAATCTGTTTTGGCCGAAATTATGAGGAGTTATGTAAAAATCTGATATGGATTATTGATGTGTATCTGTTAGAATGATATCCAGATATATTAGAACGAATTTGATGAAGAAATTTGGAGTAAAAATGTGTTTAAGGAAAAGATGGATTTTCCCCAAAAATTTATGAATCAGTTGTTTATGGACGAATTGATGGTTGTTGTAGTCTTTATGGGTTATCCTAATAAGGTTTCTAGTATACTCTGGTGTTAAGAAGGCTTAAAACTCATGTTAGAAGAGATTAGGGTTTAAGAAAATCCGTCCATGGCTGCCCTGTCTTCGCGAAGAAGACGAAGACCTGTTCGATCGACGGTCGCCAGAATCTGGCAGTTCCGCCAGTTAGTTATATAAGAGGGAATATTTATATAAAAACCTTATGTAATTAATTATTGAGAAATTAAATACATGAGTTGAATCTAATTAATTGTAGATAGATTAATTAGGGTTTGAGGCGAATAAATTAGAGTCGGGAATTGTGACTCGGGTAAATTTATTTTGGGCTACGGGAGTAAGTCCAAATTTATGGTGGGGGCGACACCAACAATAACTAAATTAATTAAAGTGCAATTTAATTAATACTTAGAGTTGGACCATAAACTCTTAATAATTTTAATAGGCTTATGTTACGAATTTTAGTGAACGGTATAGCCGGGACTTTTATATTTATATATACGGAGGCGTTAGTATATATATATATATGGTGTGCTCAATTAATATCAGTGATTAGATATTTATTACTATGGTGCTATAGGGGGAGGTTGCGCGTAGTGGATGAATCCCCTAGCTTGAGGAGTAGGGTGAGTATATTCCCGAGGTCATAGCGTCCGTTATATGGGTGAGGGACAACTCACTTTCAGGGAAGGAATATGACCGCCTCCAATTATTTATTTTTATCAAGTTGGTGTGAAAATTCTGACTTGGGATAACTAGGCTATGTGATTATACCTAGTGGGATAGCACTTTATAGAATTTACATTCCGGGAGTATTTTACTCGGGAGGTTGCAAGTTATTATATATATATTACAGTATGATTGTGAATGTTGGAATATGATTAAGTATATAATTTTAAAATTAATTATATACGGAATATTTCTGAAAAGTGAGTTATTTCACAGGTATAACAAGTGTATAAGTTATATGAATATAAGAAGGGAAGTGATTTAGTTAAGTTGATGTTACCAATAACTTATATATCAAAATCACTACATACTCAGTTAGAGTAGGGTGGGTATATAGGAACTTTGTTAATTATCTAGTCATGAGATGAGTAACTAGGTAATTTAATTAAAGCATTCGCAGGGTATAATAGAGGAAGGGTAAGGAAGTCCTCAAGAGAGTGCGTTATTAACTAAAAATATGAAGAGCATGCATATTTATTTATTACTGCAAGTTAATCATTTGTTAAATGTTTTTCAAATGTTTTGGGTACTAACCCTTGCTATAAAAACTTTTAAAAACCTTTTAGGTGTCCAACCACAGGGACGCCAGCCTTGACTATATTCCAGGGATCCGTTGCTGCAGCATGTGTGGATGTTGCGGGGTTTTGATAGACGCCTCATTCTTCATTCTTAAATGTAGAAGTCCATGATTAGTATTCGAGCATGTTGCTCACTTTCCATTTATTTATATTAGACTTGTTGAGAGTTTATTCTTATCTTTTTGGGATTTATTATTTGGACCGTTGGTTTATTCGGTCAATTATATTTTTACTTGTGAATGATTAATTCAGTTATCTGTGATTGTTATATAGTTTTATTTCCCGCATGGGTGTTTGTTAAATAATGAAAGATATAAATTGGCACCAGTCTACTTTTCTCACTTAGGTGGTTAGTAATTAAAACAGACGACAGTGATGCTAAGAATGGACCAAATGAGAAACCTGTTCTAACTTGATTTATGACTGATCACCTGGGATTAATTAGGCGGGGTGTCACAGATGGTATCAGAGCATCAGGTTCTAGTGTCCTTAGGATCTGTACGTCTTTCTACGTTTCAGCGTAGCGTTCGGTTGTTATAGAGCCCTATTATTAGGACTGTTGATTATATTTTTCGCTTGTGAGATATCGTATTCCTGCTATTAGTTTTTGTATAAATTGTGTACTTACAATTCAATCTATTTCAGATGCCGCCAAAGAGACAGAGAGCGGATAGGGCTGTGGCTAGAGATGAGGTGAGAGAGACTCGCCAGGAGCCACAGGTACCGCCACCACCACCCCCACCCGAGTTGATTTCTACCACTCAGGTGGCAGTGATAGTGGCCCAAGCGGTTGAGACAGCGATGCGAGCTATGGCAGCTCATTTTCCACAGCCCCAGGCACCGCCTCCATTGGCTCCAGCAGTTCAGGCTCCAGTGGGGCCACCATCTTGGCAGCGAGTAAGGGAGACCTTTCAGAAGGGTCACCCACCTGAGTTTCGAGGTAGCACCAATGTGGTCAAGGCTTGTGACTGGAAGAAGAACATTCAGCGCCATCTGCGCATGTTAGAGGGTACAGAAGTGCAGAAACAGATGCTGGATACCTTTCATCTGTCAGGGGCAGCCTTACAGTGGTGGGAGTCCGTAACCACCGCTGAGGAGCGGGATTCGATGCCGATTTCTGAATTCTGGGTGCGGTTTGATCGTAAGTACTTCCCTCTAGCAGTAGAGTCTGAGATGAGAAAGAAATTCAGCGAGTTGGTATAGGGTGACAGGTCAGTAGCAGAATATGAGGAGGAGTTCACCCGTTTGGCAAACTTTGTGCCAAATGAGGTGAGCGATGAGGAGCGGAAGAAGTCAAAATTCATGGATGGCCTAGCCTAGAGAATCAGGCAACACTTGATTGGAAATCCGGCGTTAGTGACTTATACAGATGTCGTTAATGCCGCACTTGTACATTGCCAGGATCATCGTTTCCATACTAAGGGGAAGAAGAAGGCAGGTGAGCCGAGCCAGCCGGGCAAGGCGGTCACTAGTAGTGAGACGAGTGGCACACAGCAGCAGGTTATCATTCAGCAAGGGAATCAGGCTAAGAATTTTAAGCCTGGTGGGTTCCGACCGGGAGGACATGGGTTCAGGCAGGGGCAACCAGGCCCTAATCAGCAACAGCAGATTCCTCAGGGCCAACAGGGTCAAGGGAACAACGGGGGAGGCCACCCGGGGCAGCAACGTCAGGGCCAACGACAGGGTGACGACCAGAAACGCTGTTTCTCCTGTGGCCAGCCAGGACACTTCAAGAGGGAGTGCCCGCAGAGGGGCAGAGGCCAGCAGCAGGGTGCCCAGCAGGGGCAACAGGGTCAGATGCAGCCAGCAGCGCCAGCCCCGCCCGCCCCACAGCAGCAGGGGCAGATGCACTACGGACGTGTGTATAACGTTCGGGATGTTCCTAATCCCCCAGCACAGCAGGCGCCGCCCGCGATCGAGGGTACGTTTTCTATCCATGGCACTATGGGTCGGGTATTGTTTGATACGGGGGCTACACATTGCTTTATAGCTACACATTTCGCGAAGGCTTTAGGGTTGTTAGCCACGGCGGAGAGCACTGTTACGTGTGTCGACTCACCATTGGGGAATGGGTCGCTTATATTCTTTATATGTCGGGGAGTGGGGTGGAGATTGGTGGTTTGGTATTACCTGCGGACATGTTGGTATTAGATATGCATGTTCACGATGTGATTATCGGTATGGATTGGCTCGCTGACTATAGAGCCATGATTGATTGCTTCGGTGGGAGCATTATTTTTTCCATTCCGGGACAAGAGATGTTTGTTGTGGCGATGCCTCGCCCAGAGGGAGGCTCGACCGCTCATTTATATTACATTGAGGAGGAAACCTCACAGGAAGTGGTAGTTCCTTTAGACTCTATTCCTGTAGTAAGGGACTTTGAGGATGTATTCCAGGAAATACCAGGATTACCACCCAGCAGAGAAATCGAATTTGGTATCGATTTGGCTCCGGGGACGAGGACGATTGCTCGGGCACCTTACCGAATGGCCCCTTCAGAGATGCGGGAATTGAGGGAACAGATTCAGCAACTACTGGGTCAGGGTTTTATTCGGCGGAGTACATCGCCGTGGGGTGCGCCGGTATTGTTTGTGAAGAAGCGGGATGGTTCACTTCGCTTGTGCGTGGATTATAGGGAGCTGAACAAGGTGACGATACGGAACAAATATCCGTTGCCTCGGATCGATGATTTATTTGACCAATTGAGAGGGGCGTCTTACTTCTCCAAGGTCGACTTGAGGTCAGGGTATCATCAACTGCGTATCCGAGAGGGGGATGTTCCTGAGACCGCTTTCTTGTCACGGTATGGATCATATGAGTTCAAGGTGATGCCCTTCGGGCTCACCAATGCACCATCAGTGTTCATGGACCTCATGAACAGGGTTTTCAGAGAGTACTTAGATCAGTTTGTCATCGTGTTCATTGATGACATCCTAATCTACTCGCGCACCGAGGAGGAGCACGCAGAGCATTTACGCATGGTTTTGCAGACACTGAGGGATCATCAGCTCTATGCCAAATTAGGGAAGTGTGGATTCTGGCTTCGGGAGGTACAGTTCCTTGGTCACGTCGTGTCAGATCAGGGTATTGCAGTGGATCCGAATAAGGTGTCGGCGGTGAGGGAGTGGGGACAGCCCACGACACCGACCGAGGTGCGCAGTTTTCTGGGTTTGGCCGGTTAATACAGGCGATTCATTAAAGGATTCTCTAAGATTTCAGGACCTTTGACGAATCTGACTCGAAAAGGAGTACCTTTCAAGTGGGATGATAGTTGTCAATTAGCGTTCGACGAGCTAAAGGACAAGTTGACATCTGCGCCCGTGCTTGCATTGCCAAAGGGAGGGCTAGAGTATCGGGTTTACACAGACGCATCCTTATGGGGTCTTGGGGGTGTACTCCAGCAGGAGGAGAGGGCTATAGCTTATGCTTCCAGGAAGCTAAAGCCCCACGAGAGGAATTACCCCACTCACGACCTAGAGTTGGCAGCAGTCGTTTTTTCTTTGAGGATATGGAGGCATTATCTTCTACGAGAGCAGTTTACTCTATTCACGGATCACAAGTCACTTCAGTATCTCTTCACACAGAAGGATCTGAATATGAGGCAGAGGCGGTGGCTAGAATTCGTGAAGGACTACCAGTTTGATATTCAGTATCATCCTGGTAAGGCCAATGTGGTAGCAGACGCATTGAGCCGAAGACCGACTGGGGAGATATCAGAGGTATGGAAAGCGAAGTGGAGAGAGCTCCAATATGAGGATGACGTAGCCAAGGCTTGCATGTCAGCTTTATCCATCACACCCGAGATCATTATGCGAGTTGTGAAGGCTCAGGCGGAGGATCAGATTTGCCGGGATAGGGTGGGCCAGTTGTTAGCTGAGGGAGCAGAGGGTTACTCGATTAGCTCAGAAGGAGCCCTACGCTTTAATGGGAGGTTAATGGTGCCAGAGGATGAGGATTTGAAGCACGCTGTTATGAAAGAATCCCATGGTTCAAAATTTGCGGTACATCCCGGTGGGGATAAAATGTACCAAGATATGAGGAGGCAGTATTGGTGGGCAGGAATGAAACGGGACATAGCGGAGTTTGTTTCGAAATGTGCCACATGTCAGCTTGTGAAAGTTGACCACCAGAGACCATCAGGGATGCTACAGACGTTAGAAATTCCCGTGTAGAAGTGGGAGAGCATCTCCATGGACTTCATCACAGGGTTACCTGTATCGCAGAGGGGTCACGACTCCATATGGGTTATTATGGATCGGTTGACTAAGGTGGCCCACTTTTTGCCGGTACGCACAGACTTTGAGACGATGCGTTATGCACAGCTATTCATAGCAGAGATTGTTAAGCTGCATGGAGTGCCTATAAATATTGTATCCGACCGAGACAAAATTTGTGTCGCCTACTTTTGGCAGAGCTTTCAGGAGGCAATGGGCACGGAGTCGCGCTTGAGTACAGCATATCACCCACAGACTGACGGACAGACTGAGAGAGTTAATCAGATGCTGGAGGACATGCTCAGAATGTGCATTTTGGACTTCGGGGGAGGATGGGAGAAATATCTTCCTTTGGTATAATTTGCGTATAACAACTCTTACCAATTCACGATTGGCATGGCACCGTTTGAGGCACTGTACGGGAGACCTTGTCGTTCACCCGTTTGTTGGTTAGAGGTGGGGGACAACAAACTCTTGGGGCCGGAGATTGTTCAAGAGACATCTTCCAAGATAGAGCTGATTCGAGGAAGAATTCGAATAGCTCGGGACAGGCAAAAGAGTTATGCTGACGCTTCTCGACGACATGTGGAGCTAGAAATTGGGGACCAGGTTTTAGTCCGGGTATCCCCAATGAAAGGGGTGATGAGGTTCGGCAAGAAGGGTAAGTTAGCACCGCGATACGTAGGACCTTTCCCTATTATTGAGAGGGTGGGACCGGTGGCGTATAAGCTTGGGTTACCCGAACATCTTCAGCAGATACACGATGTATTCCATGTGGCATCGCTGAAGAAATATCGAAGGAGCGAGAGAGACTTTTGGCACATTCCACTAGAGGAGATCGACTTACAGCCAGACATCTCGTATGAGGAGAGGCCGGTAGCTATTCTGGATCATAGTGAGCGGAAATTACGATCCAAGGTTGTTCCATTGGTTAGAGTACAGTGGGGTCATCACAATATTGACGAGTCTACCTGGGAGCGAGAGAAGGATATGTGGGAACAATATCCAGAACTTTTCAACGCAGGTACAATCTAATTTCGGGGACGAAATTCCTTTATAAGGGGGGAGTATCTAACACCCCGTATTTTTGGTACATTGAAAATTTAATTAATTCGGAAATTCTAAATTACTAGTGTGTTGTAATTTAATGAATTAATTATGATAGAATAATATATAAATATTAATCTGGGATTGAATGGTTAATATTTAGGGAAAATTATTTACTGAGTGTATAGTAATAATGTAATTTCGTCGCTTCGAGTATTAATGACGAGATATGTACTTATCACATCCGGAAGTCGGTACAGACTATATTGGGTAGGGGATAAGTATTTTTTATAAATTAATTCGGATGCAAATTCTGAGTGTACAGTTGAGTCCGGATGGGACGAGATAGTCGGAAAAGTGTACCCAGGGGTAGTAAACGGGTCACGGGACGTTTTTAGACATAGTCGGGACCACTCGGGGGCATTTTGGTCACTTGGGCTTGGCCCATTAGTCAAAAAACGGGAATGGATTAATTAACTTAATAAAAAGAAATAAGGGCTGGCTAAGCTTAAGCAGAGAAAGGAATTAAAGGGTTAGGAAACCCTAGCAGCAGCCAAAGCCAATTTGGGGATCTCAAAGAATCAACAAGGTCATCTTCAACCTTGGAATCCATCGCATATTCAGACACTACGAAACCTAAGGCAAGTGAATAACTTGCAATAGCATGAAAACTGTTTTTCAATTCATATTTGTGTGCTGTTATGAATTTAAAATTCGTTTTGGGGTTCATGGTATAAACATGGGGCTTTGATAATTCTAAAGAAAACATGAATCTGTTTTGGCCGAAATTATGAGGAGTTATGTAAAAATCTGATATGGATTATTGATGTGTATCTGTTAGAATGATATCCAGATATATTAGAACGAATTTGATGAAGAAATTTGGAGTAAAAATGTGTTTAAGGAAAAGATGGATTTTCCCCAAAAATTTATGAATCAGTTGTTTATGGACGAATTGATGGTTGTTGTAGTCTTTCTGGGTTATCCTAATAAGGTTTCTAGTATACTCTGGTGTTAAGAAGGCTTAAAACTCATGTTAGAAGAGATTAGGGTTTAAGAAAATCCGTCCATGGCTGCCCTGTCTTCGCGAAGAAGACGAAGACCTGTTCGATCGACGGTCTGGGTCGATCGATCGACGGTCGCCAGAATCTGGCAGTTCCGCCAGTTAGTTATATAAGAGGGAATATTTATATAAAAACCTTATGTAATTAATTATTGAGAAATTAAATACATGAGTTGAATCTAATTAATTGTAGATAGATTAATTAGGGTTTGAGGCGAATAAATTAGAGTCGGGAATTGTGACTCGGGTAAATTTATTTTGGGCTACGGGAGTAAGTCCAAATTTATGGTGGGGGCGACACCAACAATAACTAAATTAATTAAAGTGCAATTTAATTAATACTTAGAGTTGGACCATAAACTCTTAATAATTTTAATAGGCTTATGTTACGAATTTTAGTGAACGGTATAGCCGGGACTTTTATATTTATATATACGGAGGCGTTAGTATATATATATATATATGGTGTGCTCAATTAATATCAGTGATTAGATATTTATTACTATGGTGCTATAGGGGGAGGTTGCGCGTAGTGGATGAATCCCCTAGCTTGAGGAGTAGGGTGAGTATATTCCCGAGGTTATAGCGTCCGTTATATGGGTGAGGGACAACTCACTTTCAGGGAAGGAATATGACCGCCTCCAATTATTTATTTTTATCAAGTTGGTGTGAAAATTCTGACTTGGGATAACTAGGCTATGTGATTATACCTAGTGGGATAGCACTTTATAGAATTTACATTCCGGGAGTATTTTACTCGGGAGGTTGCAAGTTATTATATATATTACAGTATGATTGTGAATGTTGGAATATGATTAAGTATATAATTTTAAAATTAATTATATACGGAATATTTCTGAAAAGTGAGTTATTTCACAGGTATAACAAGTGTAGAAGTTATATGAATATAAGAAGGGAAGTGATTTAGTTAAGTTGATGTTACCAGTAACTTATATATCAAAATCACTACATACTCAGTTAGAGTAGGGTGGGTATATAGGAACTTTGTTAATTATCTAGTCATGAGATGAGTAACTAGGTAATTTAATTAAAGCATTCGCAGGGTATAATAGAGGAAGGGTAAGGAAGTCCTCAAGAGAGTGCGTTATTAACTAAAAATATGAAGAGCATGCATATTTATTTATTACTGCAAGTTAATCATTTGTTAAATGTTTTTCAAATGTTTTGGGTACTAACCCTTGCTATAAAAACTTTTAAAAACCTTTTAGGTGTCCAACCACAGGGACGCCAGCCTTGACTATATTCCAGGGATCCGTTGTTGCAGCATGTGTGGATGTTGCGGGGTTTTGATAGACGCCTCATTCTTCATTCTTAAATGTATAAGTTCATGATTAGTATTCGAGCATGTTGCTCACTTTCCATTTATTTGTATTAGACTTGTTGAGAGTTTATTCTTATCTTTTTGGGATTTATTATTTGGACCGTTGGTTTATTCGGTCAATTATATTTTTACTTGTGAATGATTAATTCAGTTATCTGTGATTGTTATATAGTTTTATTTCCCGCATGGGTGTTTGTTAAATAATGAAAGATATAAATTGGCACCAGTCTACTTTTCTCACTTAGGTGGTTAGTAATTAAAACAGACGACAGTGATGCTAAGAATGGACCAAATGACAAACCTGTTCTAACTTGATTTAGGACTGATCACCCGGGATTAATTAGGCGAGGTGTCACACTGGTATGTCGTTCCCTATCTTTAGGTTTCATTTTGATCTGGTTGTAGCCAGAGTAAGTATCCATGTGCAGCTCGTGTCCCGAAGTAGCATCCACTGCCTTGTTGATATCGGTGAAATCAACACACATTCTTCATTTATTGTTTTTCTTCTGCCCAACGAGGAGATCTAGATCTCTCTCTTGCTCGGTCTTCATTTCCTCTTGTATAGCTTGATTCTTCTCGGGGCTGGATACTCTTCTTCTTCACTTTATCATCTTCCACTTTTGTTTTTTTGGTGTCCATATTCTTCTTTGCAGCCATAGCCTCCTCAGCATTCATGATTTTAGCCGCTTTTGCCATCAACTCTGACATAGTTATAGGTGGATCTTTGGCCAAAGTGTAATACAACTTGTTAGGCAACAACCCATTCATCAAGGCAGTGATTGCTGTCTTTTCTTCATAATCTATGACTTCTAGCTTCTCGTTATTGAAACGAGTTATGTAATCTCTAGTACTCTCACCAGGTTTTTGTCTAACACTTAACAAGTGTGCTACTCGTTTTACTGGCTTTGCTCCAAAACAGAAATTGCCAATGAACAACTCGGTCAACTGAAAGAAAGTAAAAATCTTACCCCGAGGAAGATTGTTGTACCAAATTTGGGCAGCTCCAGTAAGAGTTCCTGAGAATGCTCTACATCTCATCTCGTCGGGGACAGCAAAGATATCGGCGGCAGCTTGATATTGCTCTATGTGTAGAACAGGATCTGTCTTTCCATCATATTTGGGGGTCACCACAGGTGCTTTAAACTTTGACGGGGTAGGAAAACCCACAATGGCCTGGACAAAAGGTGTCCCTTGAACAAAAGTTCGTTGTAAGGGATTCTTCGCCTTAGCCATTTCTCCCAATCTATCCTCCAAGCGCTGAATGGAACCCTTCCACGCATCGTTTCCTTCCTTGGGCTTATTAGTTCGACCAATTGATTGTTCTGATGTGGCCTCTTGAGATTTATCTTGACGAGCAACTGGTCGTGATTGTGCTGATCCTTCTCTTAGATCTGATGGTCGTCGAAAACTCCTCAACATGGTCTTAGGTGGACTCCTATTCCTCCTAGGGCCTAATCGACTGAAAGGAGACACCCTACTCAATCTTTCCAAGGCATTGGGTTTTCTGGAGAGAGAGTGATACGTTGATCAGTATCTGTAGCCTTTATTGACGAAGTTCGCCCATGTTGATAGGAGAAATCATCAGACTCCTCATTCTGATATGACTCGGTACGCCTGGATCGTGAAGAAAGTAAATAACTTTGCCTCTGACCACTTTGTTGTCCTGAACGTGCAGGTGCACCGCCATGAAGGGTTTGTATGAGTTGCCTCATTATTTCTTGCATGACGGTTTGTCCTTGAGCCAGATTCGTCATAATCCCGGCCAGATCTGGAGGTGCAGAGGGATTTGGAGGATTTCCAG
Organism: Sambucus nigra; assembly: GCA_949130495.1. Lineage (NCBI taxonomy): Eukaryota > Viridiplantae > Streptophyta > Magnoliopsida > Dipsacales > Adoxaceae > Sambucus > Sambucus nigra. The sequence continues at coordinate 574,633,742 of OX422215.1, read as the reverse complement.
CATTTCCAGAATTTCGATTGCTGGATTCCGGATTATCTCCCATTGATGATGAATGATTTTTGGTGAAAAAAGATAATAACAATCGTTTCCCACAGACGGCGCCAATCTGTTGATGTAAAAAATTAGATCGCTCTAATTATTCAATCACAGATAAATAAGATGAGACAAAGATTTTTAAAGTGGTTCAACCTTATATGAATGGCCTATGTCCACTGTTATGTTATTGCTGAGTGTTTAGGAATTCTTGATTTGTGGTTCAACCAAGAAATTCTGGTCCCTTTGAATGAGGGTGATACAAGGTATTTATAGCCCTTAGGCTGTACATGAAAGGGTGTTACATTAAATGATACACATATGAAAGGGTAATACATTTAATGTAGCGTGTGCGTCAAGATAATAAGCATTCAATGAATAGTTAAACTGTTGATTATCTGGCAATTAATGTTGTGGTCGAGATGCATCTTGGACCGCCTTAGTTGCTCGTTGCTCAGGAGTTCCTCGGAGCACTAGAGTACCTCGGAGTGCTGAAGTTCCTCGGTGTATCCTCGTTGCTCGGAGAGAACATGAGTTGGTCGGGGAAATGAACTTCCTCGTTACTATTGTGCCACGTAGATTGACACGTGTCTTCATATTATTCGTCCATATCAGCATATTAATTTTGGTATCAACAATGATATTTAATTTTAGTTAAAAAATGAATTTTGTGGGTAAATTCACTGCAAACTCTCACGAGACACCACTCGTCCTACTAGGATAGCCTAGGGGTTTAATGCCTTGTTGCGTATGCTAAATACAATCGCTTGCTCGCAGAAAGATCTTATATTCCAAAAAAGTTTTTAGAAGTTATATTTAGAACATAAAGTTATTCTATTTACGTTGTTCGGGATAAGCAACATTCTAGGTTAGGGAGGTTTGATTGGGTATAAATACTTCACATTTATCCTCATAATTTAGGTACCTTTATAGTCCCATGTGATGTAATTAGGTTGGATTTGTATCATATTCATACTAATAACCCTTTTTTGCGAGTACTAATAACCCTTTATAGTCCCATGTGATGTAATTAGGTTGGATTTTGTGCATTTCTCATGTATTTTGCAGATATTTCATGCAAGTGAATGTGGGAGAGAAATCGGAATAAAAAAAAAGAAAAAAACGAATTTCAAGGGCATTAAACTAATTTTGCAGCCATAATCCGGAGGCGTAGCCTAAGGAAACTTGAACATCTTGAAGCTAAGAGCATAATGGAAGAAACGAAATCCAAATCCGAGATACGGTGAAGAATTTATGCACATCCGAAGTTGAGAAGAGAATTCAGGGACAAAAGAGGAAAATCAAAATTTTACAGGGTCGAATGGTTCGCCCCTGGCCCGAACCGTTTCGATTAGTCAGATGCAGGATTTCTAGTTTACTCTTAATTTTTCGCTAAAGAGTTATATAGGTTTAGACTTCTTCTAAAAACGAGCCTAAGTAGTTGTAACTTGTAATTAGATATAGAATACATTAGTTTTAACCTAGTTTTAGAGATCTTTGGAGGAAAAAAAGATAGGAGGAAAGGACAACATCAAGAAATTATTGCTTTGTCATTGTTTTGCACATTATTCATAAATATAAGTATTTTTCCTTTATTTTCTTTTCAAGATGTAATTTTTTTCATGTTATTTGTTTGTTCCTCTGCAATAGTGATCAAATATATATGTTTCAACATTCCTTACATCATCATGTTTATATGCAATGTAGAATTCATGCGTAGAATTAGATTATTCATGTCCGACAGGTTTTTAGCGGGTTGGGGTACATGAACCCGACCTAGGTGTTATGGAAATACATAAAACATGATAAAATTAAATAAATAATTAGAGGCTTGATACTTTGTCTGTATGAGTATTGTAATCCCTTTAACTTCGTTTTTCGTGTGTAACCGGAGTGTTTAAGGGTGTGATATGCGTGTCAATAATTTATCATTCGCTTTAGATTTATGTTTGACTATTTATTGTGCAGAGTAAAACCCTCATATATACACTTCTTATATGAATTTAAGGTATTCTCTCAATTATATATTTGATTCGAAAAAGTTTTATCTCCGATATAACTACCGATGGTTCGGGGGAGTGTATTCCAATCCCATCTTCTTTGCATAGTTTAAAGTCAAAAGTTTCTTTCATTCTTGCATATTTAGTTAATTCGCATTTATTAATTAAGTTGCAATAGCTAATTAGACTTCCGCATACGGTCATCACCTTTTCTTTTCTTCTTTGTGATTCGGCCACTAAGTTGTGGATATCTTTCTTAGTAGTCGTATCAATTCTTCATCTTAGCCCCTAAGTTCGACACCCGACTTGCTCGAATTATTACTTGCATCACCGGCTTACACTTGAGCCATATTTACACGCACTAGAGACACTTTTTGAGTCTTGTCAACCAAGCATTCAAGATTTAAAGTAGGATAAGAGCGTTCTGTAAGTAGATTTGGCCCCATCCTAGATGGACCCCATCATCTCCTACTTGAAAATTGGCGAGCTACATCCAGATGATAAGGAAACACACAAGTTAAAGATCAAGTCGACAAGGTTTTGCCTCAACTCCAATGGGAAACAGTATCGGAGATCATTCACCAGCCCACTAGTGAAGTGCGTTCACCCAGATCAAGTGCAAGGAATTTTGAGCGAAATGCACGAAGGTAGCTGAGAAGAAGACGTAGGTGGAATATCATTTTCCTACAAGGCATCTCTGTGGGATACTGGTGGCCATTTATGCAGAAGTACTCAACAAGGTTCGCCAGAAAGTGCCTTAAGTGTCCAATGTTCTCACCAATGATCTAGCAGCCTGCGGGAGATTTGAACCCCCTCACAAGTCCATTATCATTCGCCTAATGGGGTATGGATATATTGGGGCCTCTATCCGCACCGAAAAATCGAATGTACCTAATAATGGCGACTGACCACTTTATAAAATAGGTTGAAGACGAACCATTGGTCCATATCAAAGAGCTAGACACCAGAAGGTTCGTTTGGAGAAATATCATCACGAGGTTTGGCATTCGAAGAGAACTGGTCATAGATAACATAACTCAATTTGACAACGACTCTTTCCGTGACTTTTGCACTGAATACAATATTTGGATCCACTACGCGTCGGTTATCTTCCCCTAATGTAATGGACAAGCAGAGATAACCAACAAAACCCTTATCTCGGGTATCAATCGTCAATTAGAGAACGCCAAAGAGTGATATGTGGACAAATTTTCATCCGTTCTGTGGGCATGCAAGACGACCCCCAGAATGCCAACGAAAGAAACTCCGTACTCCCTTTCTTACATCATAGAGGCGATGATCTCGTTAGAGATCATACTTCCAACACTTATATTAGAGATATTTAAGGATGGCTAGAATGACAATCGAATAACTCATGAGTTAGATCTGGCTGAGGAAAGAAGGGAGCAAGCTCTATAACATTTGGCCGCTTACCAGTAAAACCTGGTGAAGCAACATGATAGGAATGTCAAGATCAGAGAGTTCTAGCTTAGTGTTCTGGTCCTCAAAAAGTTTTTACCCGCCGCAAAGAAGCCATCAAATGGAAAGCTAGTACGGAACTGGCAGGGAACTTACAACATAGCTTCAAAAGGGGGTGGGGGGGTCATATCACTTAAGACAACATTTGCCCCCCCCCCCCCCCCCCCCCCCCCCAAAAAAAATGAATTAGTTGGTAAGTTGTCCTTAACTGGTGTTGTACATGAAAAACAATTTTATGGCAAATTTAGGCTATCAAACGACTTTTTTAACTTTTTGAGATTTGCCATGAAATTTGATTGCTATCAAACGAATCCTCAACGTGTGTAATATAGTGTTAGTGGACATAAATAAATTTTTTCTTCATAATATAGAAAAAACACATGTAAATTCAATTCAGTATCAGTTTATTTTCCCTATTAAGTTATGAGTAGTTTGATAAATATAAAGAGTTACACAATAGGTCTCATATGCCACAGAGCTCCCAAGTCATATTTATCATATTTTCAAAAACTAACAGACTAGAGCTCAAGGGAGATGATCTTCTGTCCCCGTTACCCTATCCCCTTCATTGTCCCCCAATCAATTTTCACCACGTGTGTTGATTTACACAGTCAACACTCATTTATTGGATAACATTTTTTGGGATTGTCTGCTAACTGTACAAAAAATGTTTAAGGGACAGGAAAGGAGACAAGGTAGTGGGGACAGCAGATTATCTCCCAAGACTCAAAGGCTTATGAAGTTAGGATTAAGGATGGTAGTCATGATAACTAATAACTCTTCTTAATGTTTATAACAAAAATTTTCTCATTCACTTCTCATTATTGAGAGACCTTATGAAGACCAAAAGGAACCTTAGTAGGCTTTCATTGTAGACACATCATCACTACATGGATAGATATTTGTACCCATTTTTTATGCCTGCCTAATAAGACAAATAAAGTAAAAGAAGTAAGAGATTATACTTTATGTCTTGACGTGACCCAAAATAACAAGGTATAAGATTTTAATGTGATAAGTATGAAAAATGGATAGGAAATTGGATACACCTATCTTTATTCTTAGAGACATAATAGATTTTGCCCAAGTACGGGAGTGCAGTAGAGTATTGCACACACACTCAATTTTGTGTAACCTCACAAACCATATTGGAATATAAAAGCAAACATACAAAACTCGCAACTTTACATAAGCCAACTTCATCAAAGGACTTGGTAAAATCCAATTCAACAAACAAATGATGAGGATGATTGATTGTAACCTGTACATTTCTAACATACAACTCCAATACCTTGAGCAAAATGCTACTACATATACAATGGAGCACCAATTTGATCAGCATTTATTAAAAACCAAAAACACCACTAACAAACGGATCAGCAAAATTTCAGGTCGGTGGAAGCTGATTAAAAGAGATTCCATCACCAGAAGTGAAGAAACAAGTAGCCGCAACAGCAAGTATCCACAACGCCAAACTCACAAACACAACACGAGTTTTCCTCGACACAGTCTCAGTAAACCAGTCCCTCTCTTCAGGCAGACCATAAAACTCCTCAATAACCACATTTATCAGAGCATCCAGAACCTTCTTAAATTGGACATCAATGTCAACCGAATTCAAAAGTTCAATTCGAGCTTGTTTAAGATGCTTCACCACCATATCCACCTCAACTCCACTTATCTTACAGACATTTAACTCAGCAGATTCATAGCCATTAACTGATACATCACCAGATGATAACACACTCAAATCAGACGGAGTAAGTATCTCGCACGAAGGCGAAACATCTGAATTAGACGACACGGCTAATATCTGAAACATAAAAAAACATTATTATTAATTCATCGGTGTTTCAACATAATGTGGCGAATTGGAGTTTTATTTTACCTCTGTGGATTCCACGAGATGATTATTGTCGGAAACCTCAGAGATCGGAGAAAAATCGATTGAGCCTTTTGGTGATTCGAGCATCACATCTTCAGAAACAGACGTGAATGCAGAATTTAAACATTTTTTGGTTATCTGCAAAAGTAGATTCACCTCTAAACTCACGTGCTGTAAAAAAATGAAGTGTTTGTGTGTGTGTGTGTGTGTGTGTGTGTATAGAGAGAGATGAATAATGATTTTGATATTACAGTACTTTCTGCGGCTTCTTAGACTGTTCGTTGAGGGACTTTGTTTTGCGATCCTTTTGGGGAGTCTGTAGATGAATAATGTCTTTCATCTCCCTTTGGTTTTAGCGGGAGTATTTCAAACTTTAAAACTCATTAAGAATGCTTACATATATATATAGTAGTAGATCGAAGTGCTGTAAAATGGGTTCAAATAGGGCCCAAATTCTATTAACAAACCAATTTACATGCTCAATTCTTTTTCTCTTATTTTGACTTAACCCCATATAATAATATCGTATTCAGATTTAACTTTCTCAAAGTCAATAATTAGACATGACGTCTTCAAATTACATAACCTTTAATCTCTGTATAGAAACCCTCACTGATTTCTATTTTAACTCATAACCTTGTTTTTTTTAATGAACAATAATACCTATTTCTTCTTCTTTATTTGGGGAAGAACCCTAACTTGAAAAACCCTAAACAATTATAGAGAATTAAAATTAAAATCGTAACATTTTCAAATGAGTGGTATTTTGTTATATACATGATCCATCGAATCCAAAGGTCTTGACAAGAAGTATTGGCATAATTATAGAATTTTTAAAGATTTGTTACTAGATCTGACTTTTGTTTCTTAGGACCCTTCAGCACAATTAATATATCTCAAGATATTACTAGGATTTTTTGTATTCACGGTAAAAATTGTGTTAGAGAGAGAGAAATCCAAAGTAGTGTTCAAATTTTTATTTATAGATAACAAAATGGAGGATTATCTCTTCCTAAAAGATATGTATTAGGCATTGAGAGTACAACAAAAAGATATGAAGTATTTTGAATGTAAGTTTCTTGATTGGAAAACACTTGAAAATGTGAGGCTAAGTCTATCAAAGTCAGTCACATTGAACATTAAGAATGACAAGACAACACCATATCTCGTATCTTACCATTATAACATATATTAACAATTCGTTGTCACAATATATTACAATTAATCGAGATGTTATTTAATTCAATATTTCTGGAAGTTGTAAAATTAGAGAAAATGTGAACACATTCAATAAAGTAATGGCTACAATAAAATTGATTAAAATTAAATTTAACGTTTAGGTTTGAACTACAATAATTTATGGCAGTTGATCGACAGTTGGAGAAAAACAATTTGTGTGATCAGTAGTTTTGTACAAAAGTTCAAACTGAAGCTTGATGATATACTTAATACACTCTTTACATGGGAGATACAAAAGAAGTTAGACAGTGTTTCCACCTCGGAATCCAAATTAAATGTGGACTGAAAATGTAAAGATCCATGTAGGTGGCATGTACGTGGATGGTTCAAGTTATATAATGATAGGTTATAGTCATATAAGCCAATAAATTATAACAATTATTATAATTATAAACAAAATTGAATGTTGGAGCTGAGAAAAGGCCAATCATTTCAAGAACTAATGTTTAACTCTAGACAAATATGCATAAGATAAGTCTTAAACAAACATTGTTTTAAAAGAATAAAATGATGAACTAATATAGTCTTTGTAAAGCAAGGAGGAAGCCAGGGTATTAGATTACGAGGAATCATATCATGCGACCCAGAGCATATATCTATTTGAAATTTAGATAATAGGTAACCTTGACGAGGTTAATCAGGGCGAAGACTAAGATTTTGACTTAATTAGCAAGGGCAGAATGATTATGTTGAATATCATTCTATGGATTCAACCTAATTTTAAGCTTACTCAACAATGGAGAAAATAGAACATAAGAGTAATACAATAGAATAGATGAGAGAAAGAGGAGGTAAACACATAATGTAAGTGGTTCGGGTGTTGGCCTATGTTCATTATGCAAAATAAGGGATATTTCCACTATAGTAGGGCTCTAATGGCCATGGATGATACGCACTCAAGATTTCTCTATCTAAATATAATTCTGCAGGGTAGCAATAGGGTTTTCATTGATCGATCCTTGATGAAGAAAGAACATGGTCCTTATATAAGCCTGGGGTATGCAGTATTACCCCCAAGCATATACTACATGCCTAGCTGAGGGCATAACTAATGAGAAACTGACAGCTGTGCAGATTCCACGATGGTGAATATTCACTCGCGTAAGGTGATGGTCTTTATAAATTACATGGAGGTTAAAGTTAGGGTTACTAATTTGAACATTTGGAATTTTTATCAGTCGCTATAAAAACCCCAACCCGCGCCTAAACCCCGACCGCATCGTGCACGATCATGACTGCGGTTAGTCGTGGGCAACTCATGTCTTAGGCAGAACGACCCATCATATTTTGTTACTTAAACTAATTACTACTTATTTTTCAACACAACCACCCGTATTTTCTCTCGTTTCCTCTCTAAAACAAAATACTAACGTTAAGCAACTATTTTCAAAAATCAAATCGAAGATGTTTTCAAGGACACTTAAAGAAGAGATTCAAGAAAGGATTAAAAGTTTTTCAATCGGCTTTTCAAGAGGTTTCAAGAGGGTTTCAAGGATGATTTCTTAAGGAATTCGTCTCCCACATTTAAATCAAGATTTTGATTATTTTAAAGGCATGTTACTAAATTACTCCTCTCCTTGTATATATATCATTGTTAATTTCAATTTAACTTTAATTATAGGCTAAAACTTAGTTAGTAATCCTTAAGGTTTTGAGATCCCTAATTTTATTTTTCCATATAGGTGAAATTTGATAGCCTCACATTGATTAAATTAGGGTTTGTCCTTAGTTGATGTGTTAATTTATAAATTGGACCATTGGTTAGTAGACTTGCATATCAGGGTTTGAGATTTAATATTAAAATCGTGTTTAATTTGAATGAATAATGGTTAATGAACACTTAAATGGGGTTTAATTAATTGTTGAGAACACATGTGCTAAATAAGGTTCTACATTTGAATAACTGAATAGTTAGATTACAAGGAGTATAAGATAAATGTCATTGTCTTATGTTTATTTGTGGTTGTTGTTGGTTTCTGAAGGTGGTTATGATTAAAAATGGAAATCAGTTATTCAAATTCATTTAATCCTTATATTAATCACCACTAATAATTTCTTAACTAATTTTAGTGTCTTAATAACTATCATATCCAAATGGAAGTGTAGTAAAAGGTTCCTTATTTGAATTTTTTTTATGAGACGTCCTACAAATGGAGTCTAGAAAGGGGTAGGAGTGAGGACTTTAGGATCCTTATAATTAACATATATTTTTTTTATTATTATGGTAAATTGATGAATAGTCCCATACTTGATATGCGTAACACCTCGAGGGGCGCTACTAAAATAACTTAAAATGCGTCCAATTTAAATTCATTTAACAACCCCCAACGACTAAATAAACATTTGCAAAATCCTAAAATGAATAAATAAAATATTTATTCTCATTAATCTAAAAAATTCCTTTACAATTCTTTTTATATAAAAAGACACAATGATTTTAAAAGAATAAAACACAGATTTGACCTCTCATCATTGAATCACAAATTTGAATACGTCGCATAAAAAATAAACCTCTACTTTTACAAAATATGTAATGCATATACAAACCATGGGGGCGTGGGCAGAAAACTCAATAGGCTCATATAAATGCTCTAAGTGAAATGATCATACTCGTTTTTTCACATATTCATAAGTGTATGCATATAAATAGCCAACTATCATCCCAAGATAAAATCACATCCTAGGATCTAACTGCGAGCCATATATAAACAATCCTCGTCATACTTCCCTCAGTACGTTGTGGACTCTCGATCACCCTCTTGTCAATTATGATCCAAACAGTCCATGACCCCAAAACCAAATGCAATCACAATCATAAGCACAATAAGATACTCTCATCGTCGTCTTATCATAATGTCTTAAGAACTCATAACAAAACATCTTAATATCCCAAGAGACCATGGCATGACTCACGAGATAAAAGACAAGAAAATAACCCAAAAACACACCCCATCCAACGAGTGGTTTGTCTAAGAGATGCCTACACATCCCTAATAATAATAACAATGTCAACATATTTATGTAAGATCTTTACCAAGATTAAATTTTCATAAATTAGGTATCATTATTCTACCCAATTTTTCCAAACCAATATATTCATAAAATCATCGAATTATGATTTTTCCCTATTACTCGATAGGAAGACAAGACCGGATAAACATGTGTGCAACAAGAATGATATTTACATACAAGTATAGCATATAAAGATGAAACACGTAAAATGTAATGTATGTATGTAAACAAGTATGAATAATCATAGCATACAAAATAATTACAGGATGATGAACACCTATCTGAATTCACAAAATAATCCAACAAATTTGTAAGAAATTTTAGCCTAGTGCACTGTTGGGAAAATATTCATAACATATTAATAGAAATTTCAAAAATTATAAAACCAGTGCTCACATGTTCCTAATTCAATTATTTAGTTTGTGAAGGAGTCAAATTCTCAAATATACCACGCCAAAAATAGCCTGAAAGTAATGGACTTATTTAAAGAAATTTCAGCACCTCTTTTACTCCCTAAGTCTTCCTCTGTAACCATTGAATTTGTATAAATCTCATTATCCTCCATATTTCTTGTATTTTATATTATTATATAATTTTATATGGCCTCCTATATCCCTCTATCAAACCATATGTGTTGTAATATAACATATTTATACCAAGGTTCTAAAAACTGTGGGGTGTGACCGATGCGTGGAGGTCAAGCCTTAAACCTTAAGAGCCTAGGCAGGCCTTGGGTGTAAAAAAGCGTGAAAAGGCATTTAGACCTTTTTTTATATATTTTATCATTTTTAACTATTACAAGGATATTAAAAATACTAAAATCGTACCTACCTTAAAATATGTCTAAATATATGCAAACTAAAATACTATTTGTTTAAATACTAAGAAAAAAAATACGTATTTTTTTGGACGAGAGGCAGAGAGGTTTGGAACACATTTTGTCTTTTAATTGTTTTGAATGAGATATTGGTCACTTTTTTTAAAATAAAATCTTTAAAAGGTGATATTGTTTCACTATAAAGTGCGCCTTAAGCCTTTTACCAAGAATAAGGCGTGAAAGGCTTAAGGTGGGGCATTTCTCCCAATTCTCAAGCTTAGGCGTGCCTAGACGGAGCCTATGCGTCCCTTTTAGAACACTGATTTATACTAAGAAGTGATCAACTAGTGTTTTTAAAAAAGTTGATCCCATTTTTCTCACATGGGCCTACATGACGATATTCAAATGGGTTCCAAATACATACATTTATCCACTAATAACTAGACCAATGGAGTTCATAATCCATGGACATTTATTTTATTATTTTGAATATTTTTTACCACTAACAACTCCCCAAATCAGGTCATCATCAAAATTATCTAAATGAATTGTAATAAAAATATCACTACATAAATTAAACATAATTCACTCTAAAATTTCAGACCAAATGCCTAAATATCACAACTACTTCCTAATATTTTCAACCCTAATTCAACCTTAGACCCAAACAAATTGAAATATCACCTTATACACAAAACCAACTAATCCAAGTTAATAATTATCTTAACCCATCAATGTCCAAATAAATAATTCACTTTATTAAATATGATGATCCATAATATAATTCACACAATAAAACTCAATTAATATATCTTAAATATAATATACAATAAAAATGCATATGAATTAAGCTCACATATCTCTTTCTAAAAATAAGGGATATTATAAAATAAAATGATACCTAGTCCCATACTCAGAGATCACCAAACCATATGTACCTCCTAATACCTCACCTAGGGAAGTTTCCAAAACCATAACCATCCCCCAGTCTCGCACCTAGGATAAAATAAAAGTAACACATATCTATTTGTCTCTCACATGGGACAATACCCAAAGAAGAAAATGTTACATAGTCCCTCACCTAGGAAATAACCACCCTATAAATAACTACTCTCTACTCCATTACCTAGAAAGCATCAAGCTTAAAAGAGACAACTATTCTTATCACATACCTTGAAATTATTAATTATAACTAATATAAATCAATTTACAAACTGATATACATAACCCGGACATCCCAAAGATGCCATTATTCTAACATATGAAATTTCTACAATATTTACATTCTTTAGGTCAACGTCATTATCCTTTGTTCCGTTTTTATACAAGTCCAATTTCATGTAAAATAATCCAATTATATCATCTGATATACAAGCTCTATAATATATCCCAACAAGAGTTCCAAATCCAATATTCTATTTCGGTTGAGATGTAACAAAAATGATTCATAAACCAGTTTAAACATGTGAGTTAACAACTTTCAAAAAAATATTTCAAAGTTATAACCCATAATAATCATTTATATGATTTCATAAACATTATCATATTTTCGAAATCCATATAATTCTTAACATGCGATTTTATCCAATACCCAATAATACCAAAGTCCAATATTATAAACATAAGGGATTTTAATTATTAAATCTAATTTCACAAGTTCATAAAAATTAGAAATTTAATTAGAGTATCACTTCCCCTAATTAACTTCCTAAATATCTTTATAAAACACACATATCTAATGTTTAGGCAACACTGAAGTTAAATAATACTTATGAAGAAAAATAGAGATATTTTTTGCTTATATGAGAGTGTTTTGAAAATTTGAATATTCTAAGTTCTTCCTCTTAGAAAAATCTTCAACTTTTCTTTTTTGGACTTCTTAAAAAACTCAGTGTAAAGCCTCCATAATTAAGGTTAAAAGTTATTTAATGGTGTTTGGGTGTTAAAACAGTAGGGTCTATAGCTTTTATTTGAGGCAAAATGTTTGAAAATATACGAAAAATAAAGCCCTCGCATCCTCTTATAAAATAAGAAAAACCACCTGAAAAGTGTCGCCTTAAACCCTCTTTCTTGTTTGAAATATGAACGATAACAAGATGATAATTATATTGAATAAATTTTGATGATTAAATGGATGTGGATATTATTGTGTGCCAAGAGACAACACTCTTACTTGTGCCTACTAAGGGAATACAGTTTTATGTGTGTGCCACGACAGATGTTGTTTGTCCCGTCCATGCCATCACAAGGTGGTGCTTGTTCAGCATGACGATAGATAGTTTTAATACATCACACAATTTTATTTATGCGTATAGTTTCTTCCATTCTAGATAAATGTAGTGTCCAATTGTGTGATGGGATTTATTTGTGTATCACACGATCTTGTTCATGTGTCTATTGATGACCATGCGAAAGAAAGGTTATGTTTGGTTATGTGACAGTTTTTATGTGTGCATAACGCATGTTCTTGAGATGACCGGGGAGAAGAAGTGCAAGTAGGTTACAATATAATCAATTAAGAGATTAATTAATTATAGTAACTAATGAGTAAATTAAAATGGAGTATGAGGTTATGTGGTATTTGGTTGGTTATCGTGATAGGTTAGATAATTATGGGATTATCACTTGTATATATAACTTATTTTTTAATTGTGTAGCTTTGATAACTTGTTGGGTTTTGAACCATATTTATTCGTGGAATCCTTTAAGGTGTCAGGGTTAGTCCACACGAGTAAATTCTTATCCAGCTAGCACAGATCATTATCGTCTCTCCCTTTTAGTCATTGGCACCAGGAGCATTGATGTAGGTTCACCTCCATGATGTACTATCTTTATTTCAGTTGTGTGAGTTGAGTATAATAGATTTAGGGTGATGTATATTTGACAAAGAAAATTTCCATATATTTTTTTTATATTTCAATTGAGTTGGGTTTTGAAGTGAGATTATGTATTGACTTATTTTGTGACTAGTGGTGTAGCTGTTGAGATATCTATTATTCTGATTTGTTTGACGATGCATTTTATCATTTGAGTATTTGATGTCTATCATATCGTATTCTTATCTTGTTATTTGTTTCCATACATACTAACAATTATATTTAAATTATGTTGACAAGTTTTATATTTTAATATTAGAAAGGGGTAAACCCTAATGTTAAAATATATAGGTCATTATAGTTGGTATCACATCATGATCTTAGGCCTTGAGAGTTATAGGGTCTCATCGACTTATGTGTAGCATTTTTTAATATATGCCTTCCTTTGTACTCTTATCTATATCTCATTACTAATATGACTGTATCTTAAATTTCAAATATCACTTAAGATGAGATCACGACCAGATAGGGCATGCGCGGGACAAGATGACTCTGAAGCCCCGCCTTAGTAAGCATGAGCAGTACCAGTGCGAGATGCACAAGGGTAGTATCATTTTATCCCTCAGGATCTAACCGAGCTCATCCTCCAGTCTGTGGCATAATGTTTGGTAGTGGGTCGCTAGAAGAGGGCTGAGTATAACATTGATCACATGTTAGTTAAGATGATGACTTGGGAGAAAGTGATGGGTTCTTTTATTAAGAACAACCCACCTATTTTATTAGTGGAATAAAGACATTGAGCATTATTTAATGTTGTTGAACTTCACTGATATGTGGAGGCATTTATTAGTGACTTTTCTCCTTATCGGAGATGCACTCCAGTGATGGGAGAGTTTGACGACTCCAGCTAGGAAAAATATGTTCCTTATTCATTACGAGCCCAGAAGATGATATAGTTTCTCCTATTGAAGTAGGGATATCATACCATGGCTGATTATGAGAGAGAATTCATGCACTATCTATATTTGAGCCAGAGGAGGTTAACACTAAGCAAAGGAAGATGGAGTGTTTCATCCAAGACTTGACATGGCACATAAAGTAGGTGATCATAGGGAACCCAACATATTCCACTTATGCCGATGCGGTGGGTGTATCCTTGATGCACTACTTAGATCATAGAGAGAACAAGAGAGAGTTGGAGAAGATGGGATAATCCCATGGGCCTAAGGTAGAGGGAAATTCAGGTAGATATGTGAGAGGATTTTATGTCCAGCAGAGCAAAGGTCAGTGGAGATGCTTTATGCCGGGTCAATAGAGACCCCAGTCACAATTGTAAGGATCCCCTCAGTTAAGGTAGGGATAGAAATAATTGAGGATATATGAGGCATCCCCATTGGCATGAGTTTGGTTTAAATATGGTGAAAGGGGACACATATCCTAGGTTTTCTCAAGTGTGCGGGCACAGGGGCAATAGAGGTAGGGCCAACCGAGTTTTAAACCCCAACATCAGTAGCAACATCAATATTATCCTCAATAACTCCTAACAAAAAGGTCACAATCAATAGTGGAACTTCCATCACCCCAGTTGCACACCAATAACCCCATCTTCAGCATGACAGGGTTTATAAGTTTACGCAATCCCATCAAAATGGTTAGGGATAAGTCCAAGAAGTGGATGGAACATTTTATGTTTATAGTATCCTAATTAAAGTTTTATTTTACATCGATGCCACATCCTCTTTTGTATCATGTAGTTTTAAGGATACTTCTAGTCTGTTGCCTAAATCGTATCATAGGGCTTTATCTATATCTACTCCATTGGGTGTGTCAACTCGTAATTTAGAAACATGTAAGGATGTTGGGATAAACATCGTTAGGCTATGTTTTTTGGTTGACCTTTTGGTTTTATATATCGATTCTTATGATATGATATTGGGTATAGATTATTTGGTTAGATTTGAAGCTCATATGGAGTGTATGATTCGAGTCATTCTTTTCACGGAACCAGGTTAGGAGATGCATGTAGTGACTATGCCTAGGCTAGAGAGTGGTACAATAAATCATTTTTACTTTATATATTAGTATACTCAATAGGAGCTGTTCGCTTAGATTCGATGCCGATTATTTAGGATTTTTCCATGTATTTGAGAAGGTTCGAGGTTTTTTCCTAGCTCGAGAGATTATTTTTTTTTATTGACAGCTCTCGGCACTAAGTTGTTTAGAGGTGAGAGAGAATTGAGGGAACAAATTAAGTAGTTATTGAATCATGGATTCATTCAGTATAACACTTCTCTATGGGGATAAGTAATTATCTTTGCGAAAAAAAAATAGATGGTTATTCTTTGACTACCATGAGTTTACAAGGTGACGATGTGGAACAAGTACCTTAATTTGAGGATCAATGATTTGTTTGATTAGTTACAGAGTGTTTTTATCTTCTCGAAGAAAGAATTGTGTTCATGATATCATCAGTTCAGGGTACAGGAGGAGGACGTACCAAGTACTTCCTTCTTGACTAATTATGATTCCTACGAGTTCAGGGTGATGTCATTTTGGCTGTGAATGCCCTAGTTATGTTTATGGATTTGATAAATTAGGTGTTCTATCCGTACTTGAGTCAGATTATCATAGTCTTCATTGATGACATTCAAATTTATTTACGAACAAATGAGTACAATGATGAGCATTTGAGGAGTGCATATAAACATTGTGGGAGCATACGTTGTATTATAAGTTCAAAAAGTCCTAGTTTTGGAAGTGTGAGGTGATGTTTCAGGGCCATGTAGTCTCAAAGTTAGGATTATTGATGGATTGGAGGAAGGTGTCAGTTGTGTTGGATTGTGGACAACTCATGACACTAACGGAGGTTTGAAGCTTTCTAAAATTGGCCAATTATTATAGAAGGTTCATGTTGGTTTTCTCAAAGATATAGGAACCGTTGAATAAGTTGACTCAGATGCGTATTCAGTTTGTGTGTACTAAGAGTTGTCAATAGTTCTTCGATACTCTCAATTAAAATTTGACTTAGGCTCTAGTTTTGGCTCTTCATATGGTGGGTTTGAGTTTTAGTATACACTGATGCTTAATAATAGGGAGCAACTGGGGTGTTGATGTAAGAAGATCATCATATTGCCTATTCATCTCAGAAGTTGAAGCCTCATGAAGTTAACTATCAGAATCATTATTTGTAGTTAACGGCAGTAGTGTTGGCACTACATGTTTAGAAACACTATCTACTGGGTGACAAGTTTGAGCTCTGTAAGGATCACAAGAGTCTTCAGGATATATTTATATAGAAGGACTTGAAAATGAGATAAGGAAGGTGGTTCGAGTTCATTAAGGAATACCAGTTGACGATTCAATATTACCTGGGAAGGTCAATAACGTAGAAGATTCTTTGAGTCGATGATCGAGTGGTAGTTTGTCTCCCCTTCATTTGACTAATGTGGATTTCATTCGGGTGATTTTTTATTTAGTCGATGATTTTATGGTGATGTTAAATGTAACTCCCGATTTCATTATATGGTTAGCCTTAGCACATGAAAATAATGTGGTGTACAAGGAGAAAGTGGTCGAGATTTTGACCCCCAATGTACCTATTTACACTATTAGTTATAACGGTGGTTTATGGTACAAGGATAGGTTGGTGATACCTTTGGATAAGGAGATACATAGGGAAGTCATGTTGGAGTCCCATGGATCATAATTTTGAGTACATCTCGATGTGAATAAGATGTATAAGGATATGCAGAGGTAATATTGGTGGGAAGGGATGAAGAGGGACATTGCTACATTTGTGTCCCAGTGTATTACATGGTAGATGGTGAAGGTGGATCACCAATGATTATCGGGTACAGTTCAACCCTTACATATTTTGAAGTGGAAGTGGGACAATATTTTGATGGACTTTGTCGTAGGCTTCCCATTGACACCCGGGCACCATTTGGCTTATAATTGACCACTTGATAAAGCTTTCACATTTCTTCCATGTATTTCACAATAAATAATAAGAAGGCCCTGCGGTGTGTGCTTAGGCAAGGTTGGTCCGAACAAAAAAAAGAGTTCAATGTTTTTATATTTTTTAATTTTAAATATCCAAACTTTAAACTGATTAACCCAATATAACTTGTTCACCATGCTAAACCGTTTATTGTGAAAGTCGATTTACCTAATTTTATCTTTTTAACCTAAAACATGCATCTAGGTGATAAGCAGATAAAATAAGTAAAACGATCGTATAACACGTCGATGTATGAGGAAAACCCATAATGAGAAAAACCTTGGACTATCCATCCACATAATTCACTATACGGAATCACACAAGTTGACATATTACTTACTCAACAACTAGATCCTTAAAAGTCTTTATACGTCTTAAATATTTAACCTCTCGTCCACAGTGACAACACAGGAAGCCACCCACCATGTGCAAAAACGTGTGAGTCCACACACGCCTCGGTATCCACTGATCTATGTTCAGTAACCATCTATGGGCTGGAACACTGAATCCACCACTTTTTTATCGCAACATCATAAACACATAGTTCATCGTGTGTAAACAAAAAATACGGAGTCCACCGCAGTGAAATAATTCTCACAAAGATGTGAAAAATAAAACTTGGTGCCCAAAATAAGATCTTTAAAGCATATATAAAATGAATCATAGATTCTAAACTTACTGGGTGTAAACTAGGGTTTTTGGAGAATTTTCGAAAGAGTTTATCAAAAAAATAACTCTCGAAAGGAGTATATAAAAGTATAATCCCGCATCTATAAAGATAGGGATTATATATTTGGAAAATGTTTGTTTAAAAAAACATGCGTACAGGTTCGAATGAACTGACATCTCGTTCGAACAAAGTATCCATTCTCGTTCGAATGAACATATGCTAACAATATAAATTGCGAGGAAATAATAAAATCATGCAACTCTATGAAGTTAAAGAAAATCATGCAATGTTGTGAAGTTAAACAAACACAACATAAGCACATATAGTCCAAACAATGATCAAATAAATATCAATATCGATGCATAAAGATACCAATATGAATAATCAATGAAGTATGATGCCAATTTAAGATAAGGAATTTCAATGCACCCAACGAGAGATACTAATATTATCATATAGCAAGCCAAATATAATAGAAAAATAAAGCATATGGAAAACATGGACTAAATGAAAATTGCAAAGACTCAAAATCATACCACGTGTAAAATATGCAAAATATACCAATGAAATACCGACACATATATATAAGGGTAAACAATCTCAAAACATTGACACAAAACACATAAGCTTTGCACTAGGGAAGTTGCGTGTCCCACTAAACTAATAAAGAGGGAAAGAAATCGAAGGTGTATAATGCTACCCTTAGTGATAATAATCCGAAAGTGGGAATAGATCCCCCCATTGAGCACTATAACACATTCATCGCTAGTCATGAGAGCCCAAATGAAAAATAGTCCTATGAAGGTTATTTTTATCATGATACTTCCAAGCCCATTATTTTTTTATTCCCAAGTGAGTAACGGTGAAAAGAGTAGATAATAAGATGGGGACGAGGAGGAGGAGAGTTAACTCCAAGTTGCCTTACGTGAGTTGTATATGAAAACTTTGAGGGTAAAAAAGGAAAAATTGAAGTTGGAAGATAAATTGAAAAAAACATACCATAGGGAATAACGAGAGTTATTTGATTGATGAACCTAGGTCACATAAGAGGACTCTTAAATAGAAGCTTGAGTATTTCTAGGGTGAGAGAGATAAACTTTGTGGTTCGATGGAGGTTTTAAAGTAGGATATTTTTGAGTTTGAAGAGTCTAGGCATTTACTCGAGTCTAGGATAAAGGATCTATAAGAGAGATTGAGATCCTCGAGTCATGCCAAATTTAATTTGGAATATAGGTCGAAAAAGTTGGGCAAAATGTTAGGCACCATCCCAATCAAAGATGACAAGTATAGGATTGGATTCGATGATCAAGATGCTTTTTATACTGAAGCCAAGATAATTCATTTGAGAGAGTCAACTGTTCACAAGAACATTAAAATCAACCCTTAGGTAACACCCCTCGTCGTGTATACACATGAACACATTGCAGTAGGAAAGGTCACCATAGGCATTTTCTCTCTAACCTTAAAAATGATCCTAGGAAGTTTAAGTATAGAGTTATCGAGGTTCCCCAAACCCGAGAGCATAACGTTTCACTTATGCGGGTTAGAAAATTAGATTTGGAGGGTTTACATAATAGACTTCTTGATTGTCGAATGCTTGCACATGATACTCCTTATGCTATATGTAATGGTTGATTGTGTTCGCATGTTTTCATACACTAGCTTTTGACTCATGATATATGTGTTTGCTAATTGTATGTAGTTTGAGTCTTTTGTATTTTGATTTTTCTTTTATTAGGTCATATTGAAAAATACAAAAGATTTTTTTTCTTTGGAATTATTTTTTTTAAATTGGTATTATGTTCAAAATGCTTAAAAAGTTAAAAAGATTTTTGGTTTATGTGTAGTTTAGCTTGACATATTTTGTGTGGTATATTAGTGTGTTGGAATCCACTTCATTCCATGTATCCATGTGGCTAGGAGATTTGATTATGATTTTTAATTCTTATATTGTTCTTAATCATGCTTACATGGAGTTGTTCGACTTTTATTTGCATTATGAATTCACTTTGTATATGCCTCTATAGACACATGTACACACTCTTTCAAATTTTAACTTGACATGTTATATTTGAGATAAGTGAGATACTCTCCTATTAATCTTGTAATTTTCATATTATGTGATTATGGGGGATTTTTGCATGTATTAACCAATTCTCGTGAGTATGATGCATTTTATTGAATATATGAGGGTGTACGGGAAAGGGATACTAAAGGAGAAAATCTCCTTTGCGAGGAAGCCACTATTAATTATAGCCTAAAAGATGAGTGGCAAAAATAGAAAAGATTGAAGGACAACTAGTTTGCTTGATTGATTTAAAAAGATGTTATCTTCAAAAGAATTAAGTGAAAAAAATATATGACATACATTTAGCTTTTGAGGGGGTTATAGTTCAGGATCAATGGGTTCGCACAATGAATCCTAGTTATGATTATAATGTCACGACGCTATTAATTTATAGAATCATCAAAATTCTAGTCTTGTGTGCATTGTTCTTGTTTGTTCACTGAGTTCACTTTATCTATCACTTGAAGCTAAATCACAGTTTGATTAATTTTTGCAGTCAAATAGAACTCATTGGAAAATTTTGAGTGATTGGGTCATATTTTTTTTATTTTTAGATTACGCCCTTTCATTCCAACCCACATGTTTAGACACATTGATACTATGCCAGTGTGTAAAGCTTATCTATTTTTTTTGGTTTTCAGGTGTTTATACCTATATATATATATATGTCTGTGTCTCATTGCTATATTTTGAATATTTATATATATGATATCATTTTGTTTTGAGTCTTTGCGTTTACATATGACCCATAATTGACATGTGATTTATCTTTGGACCAAATTCGCATTCTATATGATCATATTGGTATATCTTGTTTCTTGTTTCCATTAATATTTCATGCTTTCTTGTGTATTCAGGTTAGGATCATGTTTTCATCGATATTGATATTTACTGATCATTTTGTGTATTATTTGTACTTGTTTTGTCATGTTGTGTTTTGTTGCATTTACACCAATGCATGATTTTATTCCTTCTTCCTATATTTCTCCTGGTATAATTTGTTCTCACATTTAGGGGGAGAAATGGTTTATCGGAGAGAAATAATTTTATCATGCATTCTTACTTTTTCTATTCATGAAAAAATAGGGGAGAATTGGTATCATCCTCTTTAGCTTTAGGAGGAGGTCTTTATCTTGGGGGGAGACATCTTACCTAGGAAGGTATTGTTAGACATAGGAGGCGTTTATTCTTATGCAATATATTCTCTTTGTATTTGAAGGTGTGCTTAAGTGTGCAGGTTTACAACATGCGTCAAAGTTTTCAACCGTGAAAGGCTACTCAACCTCTGTGCTTATAGAGCGTTTGTAATTTTTCCTTTTTGGGGTTAGGGATTGAGTTTTTTTAGAGATATTGAAGACCCATAGGTGTTTGTATTTTTCTTTTGTACTAAAATAGACAAAGAGGGAGATTTGTAAGGACAAATTTCCAATTGAGTCAATTTGTATGTATTGGCTTAATTTTGGATAAACATTTTGCGTCATAGGTTAGGCTTTGAGTTATTGATCTTTCAAGCCTATGACATGTTTCATTAAAAATGTAGCGGCAAAGCTTCAGAGATTCCACATCGTACCGTGTTTCCTGCCATGTTTTGTCTTCGTGTTTCCGAGGATCACTTCGTTATGAATGCATATGATTTTGGTCCTTGGAAATTTAGTTTTGGCTGTTTTCTTTTACAAAATTATTTGTAGCTTCTTTTAAATGTTTTTAAAAGAATATAATTTTTGTTTTGGTTCATTCGAATGAAATTAAGCATTAATTAAAATGAGATCTTAAGTTCGTTAGAATGAACTTCAAACGAACATCCAACGAGGTATCTCTGTTTAATAAAGGTATATATGTTAAAAGCTTGAGTTCGTTCGAACGAGATCACATGTTCATTTAAATAAGGTTTGAGTTCATTCGAACTAGAGAAGGATTTTGTTCGAATGAACCATATTTTTTCATTCAAATAAGTTTCCTTAAAAATTATGTCGCCTCGATTTTTGTGTTTTTTTATATAAAGGGGATCAGGCATTAGTTTTTGTAGATACTTATGGCAGGAATTATTTTCCCATCAATATCCACGAGCTCCCAAACCCTAGTTTCACCCAAACACTTTAAAGATCCAAGTTTCAATCTATCTATGCTTTGCGATCTTGTTTTGTGGGAACAAATAAGGTTTTACTCATCTTTGTTGAGTACGTTTCATACGGTGGATTTGTGTCTTCTATTTACATAAAGTGGACTATGTGGTGTGGTGTTGCAGTGAAGAAGTAGTGGGTTTCTTGTACCTATTCGTAGACAGTTGCTAAGCATGTCTGATGGATACCGAGGCGAGTGTGGACTCACACATTGTGGCATCTTATGCGGGTGGACTCCTGCATTGCACTATGTAGGAGAGGTTGAAGGTCGAAGATGCATCAAGGCTTGCGAGGGTGTCGAGTCTGTGTAGTAAGTCATATGTCAACTTTTGTGATTCCTCATCATAGTGATTTGTGTGGCTGGGTCATCCGAGATTTTTTCCATTGGGGGGTTTTCTCTTATATCGGCGTGTTATATTTGATTTATTTTTATTTTATCTGCTATCACCTAGATGCATGTTTTAGGATAAGAAGACAAAATTTAGTAAATTGTTATATCACAATAACTTGGTTTAAAATTGGTGCAAAGTTTTTATTTGGGTTAATTATGATTAAGTTTTATATTTAATTTGAAAATTTAAAAATTGAACTTTTTAGTTTAGGCCTAACCCTGACTATCTGGTCTTTCAGAGTGTAATCACCGTAGAAGTTTGAACCATGCATGCTTTAATGTTTATTCGGATTATAAAAGTTTTACCAAAGAGTATTTTCTCTCGTGCTCACTCATCCTACACATTTTAAAGTTTTAATTGTAATGAGGCTATTCTTTTAATGTTTGTAATTACGAACTGTTGGGTAAATTCTCATTTTCTTTGTCAGTAACTTATTAAAATCCTTTTGGTTGTTGTTGAGCTTGTCTCATTGGTTATTTTGACATTCTTTTTTAGGAAACTTTATGTTTCTGAGTTTCATTCCTGAAAACCCTCACGAGACAACACTCGCCCACTAGGGTATCCTAAGGGTTTAACGGTTTATTATATTCGCTAAATGCAATCGTGCACCCGTGAAAGTGGAATTAATCATTTGTACATATTTATTCTCTCTCTCTCTCTCTCTCTCTCTCTCTCTCTCTCTCTCTTTCTCTCTCTCTCTCTCTCTCTCTCTCTCTCTCTCTCTCAATTTGGTTCTCTTTATGTGTCATCACTGGGGACTAATAATGTGTAAGTTAAGGGGTGTGATTAGTCACGGATATTGCATATTCGTGTCCTTTATTGCTGCACATTCTTGCATAATGGTCTTCGCTAATTTCTAAATTTATGCTCATTTATTGGTCAACCTTGTTTTTCAATATGTATATGTTTTTCAATATTTATTTAGGCTTTTGTAGGTGTTGGTATGTTTAGTGGAACAATTGGTTGCTTTTCAAAAAAGTTACATTAGAAGGTGCAATTTCAAGGGCAATTTTTTGATTTCATACTTATATCCTGATTAGCAGGACTCGATGGGAGCGTAGTTCGTTGAGGTATCCTTGTGTGGCCTCCATCCACACATCATTCCAAGTCCAGACGATGAATTTATATTCATTTTTGTGAAGTTCAACATATCCCTTTTAAAGAAAATTATTTCTATAAAAACAAAGCATCAATTTATTAGGCTTAGGTCGATCAATCGACCTCCTTTACACTCATAAATACCTGTAGGTGAGAGGCTTTGATTTTTGACCATCGATAGATCTCCCTTGACTTAATAGATCAATCCTTCTTATTTTGTTAAGATTTCTAAGATAATGGGTTAGCTTTAGTTGGATCGATCGGTCAACATCTTGGCTCGATCAATCGACTATACTTGATTTGAGATATTTATTTTCTTTTAAATTATTTTATTTATGTAATCCACTTATTATAAATAGTTAGTGTATCTTTGATAGTTTATTATCCATTGTCTTAGAATATTTTAGTTTTCGTATTTAGAGCTTCTCTCATTTCTGTGTCAAAGGGGGTAAGTTAGTATTCATTGTCTTCCTTATTTATATAAGCTTTCATAATTAGTTTTAATGCTTTGTTAGTTAGTTGCTTTCATCTCTTTCTTTCTTTCTTTCTTTCTTTCTTGCATACATGATTTATTTAATTCCATTCTTTAGGATTCTTTCTAGGTAATTAAATTAGGTTGAGATTATTGAACTCATCTTGGGGTATTTAGTTTCGTTGCTATGCTGATGGACTAGGCTAGTTTCGTCGGGTAACGTTGTTCTTGGTTTTTCATTTAAAAAATGTAACGGAGTATATCATGTGTGAGTCATGTTTGAGACCTTTCATTTGTAATCCTAGGAGTATTTATTGATGCCAA
The DNA here is from genome assembly GCA_949130495.1 of Sambucus nigra. NCBI lineage: Eukaryota > Viridiplantae > Streptophyta > Magnoliopsida > Dipsacales > Adoxaceae > Sambucus > Sambucus nigra. The sequence continues at coordinate 574,609,317 of OX422215.1, read as the reverse complement.
AGTAAAAAATAAGCTTTTACGAGAATTTAAGGGGTAACAAATCTTTATATTATTATTGATACAAAAAAATTACTCAGTTTCGTGTACCAATCATAAATAAACATGTGTCATCCACTGTGGCAATAATCCTAGTCAGCGAGGCATAACCACTGACCAAGGCCTGGAATGCCAATCGGCATACTATAATGTCAATCAGCGTACAAGAAGTCACCCAACCAACAGTAGGGAGGCCGACCACCAGTATCAGCAAAACACCAACAACCAGAAAAATTATGAACATTATATACTGGTGTAAATGCATAATTTATAAAGGCATTCCATCCTTTAACATTCCATATCTTTATCTCCCTAGTGGGCTATAAATATATTGTAATCTCTTCGTCAGGGGTAAGTGATTGAAAGGTAAACACAATGCAATAATAAGCACAGTGGACGTAGGCTTTTCTCCATAAGCCGAACCACTTTAAAAACCTTTTTATCTCTTTATTTTACTTAAAAATATTATATGTGATTAAATAATTAGACCTAGTCTAGTTTTTACATCAACAGACTGGCGTCGTCTATGGGAACGTATTTCTAAATATTTTCATTCTCGTTCATTGATCCAAAAATGGCTGATATTCCTTAATCTAGTTCCAGAAATGATGGCAATCCACCTATTCCATTTGTTCCTCCGTTAAATAATGATATGAATAGAATCTTGGCTAGTCTTGCCAGAGGGCAAGAAGCTATACTGGATACTATTAGGCAATTGGCCCAAAAACTACAAGCTGGATCTCCTACCTTGTCTATTCACATGAATAGGAATATGCCACCACTGCCTCTAAGAACTACAGGCACAACCAATCCAGGACTACCAGGGATACATCCTACCGTTGAGGAGCAAGTTCATCTCTTAAGACTTCAGAGCCTTATGATGAGCAATCATTTACTCCTGGAAGATTAAGTGCTTTAGAAAGACTAAGTAGAGCATCTCCTTTTGATCGTATGGGACCCAAAGGGAATAGAAATGTTCCTAGGGCATTGTCGAGGAATACTCGATGACCAGCCGATCAATATGATGTCTCATCCCAATCTAGATCATATGCCTAACGATCTATTCGTACCGAGCAGACCTCACAGAGGAGAGCTCCGCACAACCAGTTAGTCATAATAGTCGGGTTACCACTCATAAATCTGATTTGGGCAATAATGCATGGAAGGACTCTATTCAACGATTGTAAGATAGGTTGGGAGAGATGGTAAAGGTAAAGAACCCTTTGAAATAAAGCTTTGTGAAAGGGTCTCCTTTTGTCCAAACTATTGTGAATTTTCCTACTCCTTCAAAGTTCAAAGCTCCCGTGGTTACTCCCAAGTACGATGGGAAATTAGATCATGTTCTTCACATAGAGCAGTATCAATTAGCAACTAATATTTATGTTGTCCCTGATGAGATGAGGTGAATGGCGTTCTTAGGAAAAATTAGAGGACCTGCTCAGATTTAGTACAACAGCCTTCCTTGGGGATAAATTTCTAGTTTCAACCAACTTGCCGAGCTGTTTATTGGAAACTTATGCTTCGTAGCCAAGCTTGTAAAAAGAGTAGCTCACTTGCTAAGTATGAGGTAGCGGGTAGGAGAAAGTACAAGGGACTACATTAATCGCTTCAATAATGAAAAGTTGGAGGTCATTGACTATGAAGAAAAAATAGCTATTATAGCCCTCACAAGTGGATTACTTCCTGAGAAGATTTACTACACACTTGCCAAAGACCCTCCCAAGACTATGAGTGAATTAATGGCCAAAGCAACCAAGATAATGAACACCGAGGAAGCCATGGCAGCGAAACAAGGCTCATGCATAAAGTCTGATGGCAAAACAAAAAACAAGGAGAAGAAGGATTCAAGGAAAAGAAAATTGATGGCATGCTCACGAAATACAATAATTACACTCCATTAACGATGGACATTCAATATGTTTTAGAGGAAATTAAGCATAGCAAGGAGGTACGTTGGCCCAAGAAGCTAAGAGCATCTGCTGGGAAGAGGGACGTATCCAAATACTATGAATTTCATAAGGACCATAGGCATACTACAAATCGTCGTATTTCTTTACAAAATGAGATAGAAACCCTCATCTGATGAGGAAAACTGGACAAGTTTGTTAATCAAAAAGACGACAGAGGAGCTCGGCGTAGGTCAAAATCTCCATGCAAGCCCAGGGAAGAAAAGAAAAGAAATCATGAAGATGATCCTGACTTCCTCAAAAAATCCAAGAAACCAGAGTGTGAGGTATTTACACTTAGTTTTGGTACCTTTGATTGTCAGATGATTAAAGGAGGAGATGTTGGAGGTGGAGATCACACTGCTGAGAGAAAATCCTACCTCAATAAGGATCTAACTTATTTTTACATCCATAGGATCAATCTAGACGAAGAAGATAGACCAAGGAGGGTTAATAAAGAAAAGTCGATAATTAGGTTTTCCAAAAATCACTTGTCAGGAGTTTTCTACCCCCCATGACGATCCTCTGGTGGTCAAATTCAGGTACCAAGACACAATCATTTCCAGGGTGTTGATTGACAATGGTGGCTTAGAAGATATCATGTTTTATTCCTATTTTCAAAATATGGATTAGAAGCTCAGTCAACTAGATTCGTACCATAGGACTTTGTTTGGTTTTTCTAGTGAATTTTTTTATCCTTTGGGCACAATCAAGCTGGAGGTGATGCTCGGCACATGGACAACAAGTCGGACGAAGAAAGATCATTTTTTTATGATGGATAAGAATGTGTATTCAGCCTATAATGTCATCATGTGCAGAGTAGGATTAAAGAAGTTTGAAGCAGTTACCTCAACAATCCATCAGTGTTTACAGTTCCTGACCAATTTTAGAGTAGGTGTGGTGAAGGGTGATCAAAAAGTAGCCCGAGAATGCTATTACTCCTCTGGTGAGCAAGAGGATCTGGAAGAAATAAGGAACAAGACCACCACTTACAAAGTGGACATTACTGAACCCAATAGAGAATCTGAGGTGGAAACCTTAGATCCAAGAGAGGAGATAAAGTTGGTAAAAGGCCAAATTGTGAAAGCAACATAGAATATCATCTTAGATGATGACAAGCCATAGATAATTACACAGCTACGATAAATTCTAGACCCTATTCTTAAACAAGAGCTAGTGACCTTCCTAAAATAGAGAAAGCATGTGTTCGTTTGGAGTCATGAGGACATGCCTCGGATTGATCCCAATTTCCTCTGCCATGAGCTCAACATCAACAAGGATTCCAAGACAGTGAAGCAAAGGCGTAGAGTATTTAGCCCTGAAAAGTACCAGGCTATCCAGGAGGAGGTTGAGACGCTTCAGAAAGCATCATTTATTGAACATGTGAAATATGTAGATTGGTTGGCCAACATTGTTATGGTAAAAAAGATAAACAACAAATGGAGAATGTGTGTGGACTTCATAGATTTGAATAAAGCTTGTCTAAATGACCACTTTACTTTGCCCAGGATTGATCATCTTATTGATTCTAAGTCAGGGCATGAACTATTGAGTTTATGGATGCATATTCTAGTTATAACTAGATTAAGATGAAGCCTGAAGATAGGGAAAGCACTTCTTTCATTACCCCCTAAGGAATTTATTGTTATAATGTTATGTCATTTGGTTTAAAAAATGCAGGTACTACTTACCAAAGGTTGGTGAACAAAGAGTTTGAGGAACAAATAAGCAAAAACATGGAGGTATATATCGATGACATGCTAAGGAAGAGAAAAAAGCATCTGATTATATTGCCAACCTCAGCCAAACCTTTGATCAGCTAGAGAAGCACCAGATGAAGTTGAACCCGACCAAGTGCGTATTTGATTTCCAAGAAGGCATGTTTCTCGGATACATAGTGAATCAGATGGGAATTAAGGCTAACCTTGAAAAAATCAAGGCGTTGATTGAAATGCAGTCCCCGGCCTGTAAAAAGGTGGTGCAAAGGCGCACTCGACGAGTAGCAGCATTGAACAAATTTGTGTCCTGATCTGCAGACAAGTGCTTACCATTATTTAAAGTGTCGAGGAAGAATTTTAAATGGAACGATGAATGTGAGAAAGCTTTTTTGGAGTTGAAAAAGTATTTGGGGTCACCCCCGTTGCTCTCCCAACCAGTTTTGGGAGAAATTTTGTATTTATACTTAGCCGTCTCTGAGCCAATTGTAAGTTCTGCTTTGATACGAGAATATAATGGAGTTCATAAACCAGTCCACTACACCAGGAAAGCCTTCCGAGGAGCAGAAATTAGGTATCAACGTTTGGAGAAATTATCTTTGGCATTGAATGAGGCATCGAAATGGATGAAACCTTACTTCCAATTGATTACCATTGTGGTATACACTGACATGCCACTTCAGCAAGATTTGCATAAACTTGAGAAGTATATGAGATTAATGTATTGGACAATAATGCTGGGGGAGTACGATATTGTATATAAGCCAAGGTCCTCATTAAAAGGACAAGCTGTGGCAAACTTCATTGTAAAATTCACTTATCCGAAAGTCCCAGAGAAACAAAGAATACGGGAAGAACAAACCCCAATAGGGGAAAGCTCAACTGAAGTCGTCACCGACCAACATCCCAAGTACACCCCTGTTTGGGAAAGCTTAGAAAAAGTTGCTACCGACCTACCGGAATAATTAACCAAGATGAAGGAGATGGCTAATAGATATAAGAAGGCAAGGAATAAATTATTCCATCAAGAGACCTTGTCAGACTAAGGGTTTGAAAATCACATCCTAATATGGAACTTATATGTAGATGGATCATTATGTGCAGTAGGAAGTGGAATAGGTATTATACTCAACATTCCTGATGAAATAGATACTGAGTATGCATTGCGATTTCAATTTTAGGCCTCATATAATGAAGCAAAATATGAAGCTCTCATTATGGGATTGAGTTTGGCTCAATCATTAAACACCGAGCAAGTTGTGGAACACAGTGATTCTCAATTGGTGGTCAATCAGATCTTAAATTTGTATGGATCCAAAGGTGAATTCATGACAAGGTACCTGGCTAAAGATATGGAGGTTATTGTAATACCCTGCGCGCCCGAAAAGAGACATGCAACGTGCTACTACAATAAAACTAATCAAATCCACAAGTAACAAGGTATATAACATCTAAATAATTCCCACAATAAAACAAGAGAAACCACTAATCTCAATCTCCAAATTAATACAACAAAATTCTCTCGAATAAATATAACAAAAGTAAATCTACAATGCTCTATACATCAAAATAAATAAATACAAGTCTTATCATCTTGTATTAAAAATTCTTCCCAAAATATCAGAGATAAAATCATCCCAATTGTTCCATAGCGCTCAAATCCACGCTAACCTGCCAACTAAAAGAAAATATGGGGAAGTACACAATACGACAGGAAATATGTTCAACAAATATATGTTATCGATGAATAAAGCGTAACAACGCGAGTACGAATATTCAAATAAAATGCGAATCTCAATAGGATTTATCAATAAATTTCACAACAACACATCAATGGATCACCAGGCCTCACCCCATCCGCATATGCTTTATTAAGTCATAGCCCTGGGAAGCAGGAATTTTGGCGGGTGCCCAACCTCCGTGCCATATAAAATCTCATGACAACATTCTCAACAACAATATAATGATGCCACATGAATCAAAATAATTTAACCAATTACTTTTCTAGATTTTCAAGAATTTATCAATTCAAATATGAGTTCAATTAAACATGAAATCAAAGGAATAAACTCTCCAGAGATTTAAAGAGCATATTGTGTAAAACTTCATACCTCAAAATCATTGCATGAATCTTCACATAAATTCATCCTCAAAATCTGATCGCACCATCATGTTCCTCCCGCAAAAATAATAACTTCACGTTCTAGCCCCAACACGAGATAACCCCAAATAGTCCTAATTTAAAAACCCAGAAAAATTAGATCAAAAAACTATTCGAATTGCCAATCTGAGCTCAAATTTGGATTCTACACAAAAAATTGAGTCAGGTATGTGTTTTGACTTTTTCTCAAATCTCATTCGAATGTACTCAAAAAGAAGATCTAAACATTTCAAATTGGCTCTTCTCATTACACTCGTTTTGCCTCTTTGGCCTCTCTTTTTCATCTCCCTTTCCTTATAATCACCCATAACACTTCTTATATAACTCCTCTCTCAAACCCTAGCTTAGAGCCTAAGCTAACGCATATTACTATATTGCCCTTTAATTCAAAATCGTCTAGTTTATATATTTAAACCATTACAAAATGTCCAAAAGTCATTTAAATTTGAATTTAAATATTCGATTCATTTCAAATAAAAATAAATATAATATCAATATCCCGATTAATAAAATAATAATATTATTAAAATTATATACCATATTCATAAATAAATCCCTCAAAATTACGGGGTATTACATACTTCCCCCGTTGAAAAGGAATTTCGTCCTCGAAATTCGAGGAAACCTAACGCTCGAAATAAAATGCTACTCGATTCTATTTCCGAAAGATCACACACTAAAGTCCTCCAATTAATTATAAACATTCTCACCACAATGCCTAACACGTCCTCAAAAAATTTCTCTCTCCAAAGAAAATGTATCTAACCCGCATGCTAGACCCAATACCCAAGACCCGAGGGTATTTGTAACACCTCGCGCGTCCGAAAAGAGATATGCGGTGTGCTACTACGATAAAACTACTCAAATCCACAAGTAACAAGGTATATAACATCTAAATAATTCCCACAATAAAACAAGAGAAACCACTAATCTCAATCTCCAAATTAATACAACAAAATTCTCTCGAATAAATATAACAAAAGTAAATCTACAATGCTCTATACATCAAAATAAATAAATATAAGTCTTATCATCTTGTATTAAAAATTCTTCCCAAAATATCGAAGCTAAAATCATCCCAATTAGTCCATAGCGCTCAAATCCACGCTAACCTACCAACTAAAAGAAAATATGGGGAAGTACACAACGCGACAGAAAAGATGCTCAACAAATATATGTTAGCGATGAATAAAGCATAACAACACGAGTATGAATATTAAATCAAATGCGAATCTCAATAGCATTTATCAATAAATTTCTCAACAACACATCAATGGGTGACCAGGCCTCACCCCATCCGCATATGCTTTATCAAGTCATAGCCCCGGGAAGTAAGAATTTTGGCGGGTGCCCAACCTCCGTGCCATATTAAAATCTCATGACAACGTTCTCAACAACAATATAATGATGGCACATGAATCAAAATAATTCAACCAATTATTTTTCTAGATTTTCAAGAATTTATCAATTCAAATATGAGTTCAATTAAACATAAAATCAACGGAATAAACTCTCGAGAGATTTAAAGAGCATATTGTGTAAAACCTCATATCTCAAAATCATTGCATGAATCGTCACATAAATTCATCTTCAAAATCTGATCGCACCATCACGTTCCTCTCGCGAAAATAATCAATTCACCTTCTAGCCCTAACACGAGATAACCCCAAATAGTCCTATTTTAAAATCTCAAAAAAATTAGATCAAAAAATTATTCGAATCGCCAATCCTACTTTAGATTTGGATTCTACACAAAAAATTGAGTCAGGTATGTGTTTTGACTTTTTTTCAAATCTCATTCGAATGTACTCAAAAAGAAGATCTAGACATTCCAAATTGGCTCTTCTCATTCCACTCGTTTTTGCCTCCTTCGATTTCGTTTTTGGCCTCTATTTTTCATCTCCCTTTCCTTATAATCACCCATAACACTCCTTATATAGCCCCTCTCTCAAACCTTACATTGGAGCCTAAGCTAACGCATATTACTATATAGCTAATGCGTATTACTACATTGCCCTTTAAATTAAAATTGTCTAGTTTATATATTTACACCATTACAAAATGTCCAAAATCCATTTAAATTTGAATTTAAATATTCAATTCAATTCATTTCAAATAAAAATAAATATAATATCAATATCCGAATTAATAAAATAGTAATATTATTACAATTATATACCATATTCATAAATAAATCCTTCAAAATTACGGGGTATTACATACTTCCCCCCTTGAAAAGGAATTTCGTCCTCCAAATTCGACGAAACATAATGCTCGAAATAAAATGCTACTCGATTATATTTCCTAAACATCACACACTAAAGTCCTCCAATTAATTATAAACATCCTCACCACGATGCCTAACACGTCCTCAAAAATTTTCTATCTCCAAAGAAAATATATCTAACCCGCATGCTGGACCCAATACCCAAGACCAGAGGGTATCTGTAACACCTCGCGCGCCCGAAAAGAGACATGCGACGTGCTGCTACGATAAAACTAATCAGATCCACAAGTAACAAGGTATAGAGAATCTAAATAATTCCCACAATAAAACAAGAGAAACAACTAATCTCAATCTCAAAATTAATACAACAAAATTCTATCGAATAAATATAACTAAAGTAAATCTCCAATGCTCTATACATCAAAATAAATAAATATAAGTCTTATCAACTTGTATTAAAAATTCTTCCCAAAATATCCAAGATAAAATCATCCCAATTAGTCCATAGCGCTCAAATCCACGCTAGCCTGCCAACTAAAAGAAAATATGGGGAAGTACACAATACGACAGGAAAGATGCTCAACAAATATACGTTCGCGATGAATAAAGCATAACAACACGAGTACGAATATTCAAATCAAATGCGAATCTCAATAGCATTTATCAATAAATTTCTCAACAACACATCAATGGGTGACCAGGCCTCACCCCATCCGCATATGCTTTATCAAGTCATAGCCCCAGGAAGTAGGAATTTTGGCGGGTGCCCAACCTCTGTGCCATATTAAAATCTCATGACAACGTTCTCAATAACAATATAATGATGCCACATGAATCAAAATAATTCCAACAATTATTTTTCTAGATTTTCAAGAATTTATCAATTCAAATATGAGTTCAATTAAACATGAAATCAACGGAATAAACTCTGGAGAGATTTAAAGAGCATATAGTGTAAAACGCCATACCTCAAAATCATTGCATGAATCGACACATAAATTCATCCTCAAAATCTGATCGCACCATAACGTTCCTCTCGCGAAAATAATCAATTCACTTTCTAGCCCCAACACGAGATTACCCCGAATAGTCCTATTTTAAAAACCCAGAAAAATCAGATCCAAAAATTATTCGGATGCCAACCCAACTTCAGATTTGGATTCTACACGAAAAATTGAGTCAGGTATATGTTTTGACTTTTTCTCAAATCTCATTCGAATGTACTCAAAAAGAAGATCTAAACATTACAAATTGGCTCTTCTCATTCCACTTGTTTTTACCTCTTTGGATTTCATTTTGGGCCTCTCTTTTTCATCTCCCTTTCATTATAATCACCCATAACACTCCTTATATAACCCCTTTCTCAAACCCTAGCATGGAGTCTAAGCTAACGCATATTACTATATTGCCCTTTAATTTAAAATTGTCTAGTTTACATATTTAAACCATTACAAAATGTCCAAAAGAGATTTAAATTTGAATTTAAATATTCGATTCATTTCAAATAAAAATAAATATAATATCAATATTCCGATTAATAAAATAATAATATTATTAAAATTATATACCATATTCATAAATAAATCCCTCAAAATTATGGGGTATTACAGTTATATCAAAATTGCCTGTTGTTCGGATGAGCATAATTCCAAGATTGGAGAATGCCCGAGGTGATGCACTTGCTCGGCTAACATCAACAACTAGAATTGAGAACAAGAGAACCATTCCCATCGAAATTTTGACCAATAGAAGTATTAATGAAAACTTGATTATTACTTTCATTACAGTAGACATGGGACCATCTTGGATGGATCCCATCAGAGCTTATATTCAAGAGGGAATATTGCTAGCAGACTCAATTGAGGCCAAAAAGCTCAAGTAAAAATCTGTAAGGTACGTGTTAGACAAAGGTGTTTTGTACAGGAGAGGGTTAACAGTTACTCTGTAGCGGTGTGTTCAACAAACATAGGTTAAGGATATAATAAAATAATTTTATGAAGGTTCTTGTGGAGCTCATTCATAGGAAGATCATTACTACAACGAATTAATACTCATGGGTATTACTAGCTGACCATGAGAGCTAATTGTACAACCTTTGCAAAAAAGTGTGATAAGTGACAAAAGTTCTCTAATATTCGAAAAGCTCCATATACAACTTTGACCCCCATTACTTCACCTTGTCCATTTAATATTTGGGGGATATACTTGGTTGGGCCATTGTCGACCACCCGAGGAAGATTTAAGTACTTGGTCATAGATGTTGATTATTTCACCAAATGGGTTGAAGCAAAACCATTAGTGGATATGCCCTATGAGAAGGTGCACTAGTTCATCTGGAAAACATTATTTATTGATATGGTTTGCCATATGCCTTCATTACTGACTATGTCACCCAGTTTGATAATGAGGAGTTTGTAGCATACTGTGCCCAATCCAAGATTCACAAGTTGCACTCTGCTCTAGGTCATCCTCAAAGCAATGGGAAAACTGAGGTAACGAACATAAATTTACTTAATAGGTTGAATAAAAGACTTGATAATGCTAAAGGGAATTGGATAAATGAATTACACTCAGCTTTGTGGGCATACCGAATAACTCCAGGACTGCTACTGGAGAAACACCATACATGCTGGCATTTGGTACAGAAGCAGTCATACCAGCTGAAATAGGTTTGCCAACTCATAGAGTGTTGAACTTTGATTCTCCTATTAGCGATTTGATGCGAAGGATAGGCCTGGACATACTGGAAGAGGTGCGCGAAGATGCAACCTTGATGAATGTTGCATATCAACAACAAACAACACATTTCTATAACAAGAGGGTAAAGACGACCAACTTAAAAGAGGGGGATTATGTACTTAAAAAGGTAATTCAGAATACCAACAAGCTTGAAGCCAATTGGCATGGGCCTTATCGTGTCTCAGCAATTGTTTGACCATGAACTTATCAAATTGAAACTTTGGAGGGGGAAGAATTCAAAAGTCCTTGGTATGCCGAGCATCTTATGAAGTACTACCAGTAATGTAGCAAACAATCTCTTATGTAATCAATTTGCTTTAGTATCAATACAAAGTTTTTTTTTTCATTTTTTTGATTTTTGGGGGGAATATTGGTGATATGCATCCCCAAATACTTGGTCGGCAAGAATTCAGTAATTGGACGGACTTAGTCAGAAAAGGTGATACTTGAACACAAATTTAAGTCAACACAAGATTTTAAGTCCTCAGTACTTGGTCAAAAAACATCAGGGATGAAACTCTATATAAAATTCAACAAGTTTTATCCAAACTGAGAAAAATGGAGGAAGAACGTTGTGAAGATTTCTAAATAGGAATGTAGACACATATTCCACATACACTTGGTCACCACTGGTAACTAATGCTAAACCTATATATTTAGGTGCATTAGTAGAACCTAAGGCAATACCATGAGTAATTATTACTAAACTTAGATTTAAATATAGGTGCGCTAGTAGAACTTGTGTCAACATCAATGGTAACTGGTATTAAACTTAGAAATCTAAGTATATCAGTAGAACCTATGATAATCTCATTAGTAAATGGTGTAAAATTTATGCAAATTCCTAAGTATATCAGTAGAACTAATGAAACAACAAAGTAATTCAAGCATCCAAAAATTAGCAAGATGCGTTAATCAAATGCCTTTCATTTATATAAATGATGATTACATGTAAATATTATTTACAAATGCAATACAAGAATAAATTATCCTACTGGGCGCCTTCCAGTAGATTTTGAGGAGCTCGGTGCTGGTTCCATGCCTACTGGAGGATCATCTAATGTGTATGGGGAGTTAATGAAGTTGAAATCTTAAAGCATTCTATTATTGCTACTGCTCGGAGCATCCAACAAATGAGGAGGCCAAACTATTTCTAGCTTATCGTGTAGGCCATAATCCCTTAGGTATTTGGAGATCAAGCACCGAGGAATCGTATTAACGGGGATCCAGATGGCATCCAGTTTAAAAGGAGGGTCTTGACATTCTAAAAGTCCCGGATCAGCCTAATACCATAGTTTACTACCTTGGTCAACCATCATAATCGTCAAGCAATTGGTCAATCTCCACTTGCAAACTTCACGACGAGCTTAACTAAAACGGTCATCAAAATGACCAAGATCTTTATTATATCCTTCCATCTAGATGTCTCTGGGCTATTTATGAAATTAGAAAGTTAATCTCTCAATTTAATGTTGCATCTTCTTTAATACTCCCTCTTTAGCCTGTAGTTGAGAAGACTGGGTTGAAAGTTCCTTGCCCTGAGTTTGGATGTTTTGAGACATCTCAGCAATGGTTAAATTCTTGGCCTTTATTTGTGTAGCCTGATTTGCAAGCGTCTGTTGAGTCCTTCCCTCATCAATCGTAGCTCGACCAAATCTGACTCTTGATCGGGAGAAGGAAGTAGGTTTAGATTTTTTTAAAGCCTCCAGTTCCTCCCTCAAACTAGCATTTTCAGTTTTCAAAAATGAAACTCCTTCATCATCAGTAACAGTGGTATAAGGAACCTTCAAAGAATTTAGTTTGTCCCTCAAACTATTATTTTCTTCCTCTAGTAGCTCGGAAATGGATCTAGCCTCATCAACTTCACACTTAGCTTGGCAATGGCTCCAGCCTCATCAACTTCACACTTAAGTAGGAATTTTTTCTTCTTAAAGACAGAAAGGTGCTTCTTCAATTTCTCCTCAAACCCTCTAGCTCCACTTAAAGCCTTATATTTAGTCTGATACTCAACATGAAGCAAAGCCTTAGCCTTATTATACTCTTCTTGAAGTTCTTCAATCATTTAAAAATAAGCCATGTTATTGGCCACAACTCGAACAAGAAGAAACTTGAGGTAGATATATGCATCCTTGGCTTGATCAGTAGCATCCGCACCGAGTAAGTCTGGCAATTCTTCATCAGTTAAAGTCATGTGACCAGCTTTGAACAAACTGTAGTAGCGCTTGAGTAAATCAGAATCATTGTCAGAAATCTGTTCCATTTTGTCCATAAACTATAAGAATAAAGAGAAATCCAATCAACAACAGAACGAAGAGCATAAAATAATAGTCAAGAGATAACAAGCGCATGTGAAGGAAACATTCATTTTCATTGATATAAATCAAAGTTACAAGTACATTGGAATAAAAAAAAGTAAAGACAAAAAAGGACAAAGCTGATTGCCGAAAAAATCTACACCTTATCCCTATTAATAGTAACTTCAGCTTGATTAGGGGAAGGAATAGGTGGAGTGATTTTTTCGGAGGTAGGTGGGAGAGAAGACTCAATAACTGTATGCAGTTGGTCGGCAGTAGACTCCAGAACAAGGGTGGAATCCATTGACCCCACATTATCTTAAACTTCCTCATCCAAGTTTGGCGGGGAACTAAGGTCATGTCTGAGGAAGATCTCGAACTCTTGAGGATTACTAATCTCAGTAAGTGCAGCTGACCAACCATCCTTATAACACTTCTTATTCACATATTCAATCCGGACAGAAGCAGTGGGGATGGATTTCTCCCATCCCTTATTAAAATAGGCTTCCCTAGACTTCACCCTCTTGGCCTTCTCAGCAACTAAACTCTTCTTCAACTCAGAGATTTGTCCTCGAGTTGTAATAACCTCATCTTCAGCCTTATTCTGAGCTTCCTCAGTAACTTTTATTTTGTTCTCCCAAGATTGCTTCTCACTTGACAATTCCTCTTGGGAGTCAAGCAAGGACTTATTCAGGCATTGAAAATTCTCTTCTATGTCATTTGAAGAAGAACGAAGTGCATCGTCCTTCTCCAAAAACTGGTTGAAATCAACCAGGAACTACAAAAAGAGAGGCCAAATTAGAATAAAAAATAAATGAAAAAGTATAAGTATGAAAAAGTAAGAGTTCTTACCAAAGCAAGGCTTTGAGAAACCCTTTCAAAAATTTTGAAACGAGACATGGTAGAGGCAACACCCATATGATATGGAAAAGTACCTGACCTTATCAATTATCTGGCTAAGCCAGGACCTATGGCTAAAGGTGAGCCAGTAGCAACAACAGGCAAATTGGCCAAGTTTTATTGGTCGGTAGTAGCAGCAGTATCAACAATTCCTTCAGCAAGTCGAAAAGGAAGACTTTTTTTTATACGTTTGAGAAGGGAATCCTCACCTTTCTTGGCTGGGGGATTTTTCCCAGTATCTTTTTTATTAATGACCCCAACAACGATAGATTTGGTGGAGCCGTGAGCAGTAACATCTCCCATTATATTGGGGAATTTCCTCTTTTCCATAGCAGCAGCAAGAGGAAGGTCAGAGTCTAGGGATGAAGAAGGTCCTGAAGCAAGTTCACCATTGCCAAATGCAGTGGTCGAGGAAGTGGAAACTGGGTCTTGATCTAGGTCGATGAGAAGAAAAGGAACTATAGGGATAGGACGAGCAACAAATGAAGTTGTGGAATTCTTGTAATTGAATAAGTAAGAGGTTGATCTAGTATGCACTTCCCCAATCTTTTGGTGAATACACTAAAGAAATTTAAGCTTAATAAGCTTAACCTCACTCTCCGTGGGAAACTTTCTCTTCCAGTCAACTATAATAAAAAATAAATAAAAAACAATCTCAATTAGTATTACAGCAACACAATTGTTAATAAAGTCACATGAGAATTAAAACTACCTATCCCATGACCCTCCCGAGGGCACTTTGGTCCATTGTATACTTCACCCCCTGTTAGGGGTACATATTTCCAATTTTTGGCAATCACTCCATGGTCAAAGTAATCCTTATTGGAGTCAGGAAGTTTAACCACTAAATCTCTATTTACAACCCTAGTTTTTAAATAGTAAGTGTTGTCACTAGTGACCCACTTATAATAAATCATGATTTCGAGAATGCCTATGTGGGTCCTGTAACACCCCGACCGCCCGGGGAGAGTGGAGCGGAGCGCTACTGCGATAAAACTAACCAAATCCACAATCAACAAGGTATAGAGCATCTAAATAAAACCCACAATATAACAATGAAAATCCACTAATCTCAAATTCATATTAAATATAACCAAAATCTCTCGAAAGAATACAACTATCTATCTCGAAATAAAATAAATCGCCAATGCTCTATACAACAAATATAAATACAAATCTTCTCATCTTGTAATCTCGAATATTCTCCCCAAAATAACCAAGAAAAAATAAATCTCCAATTAGTCCATAGCGCCCAAATCCGCGCTAACCTGCCACTAAAAGAAAATATGGGGAAGTACATAATACGACAGGAAATATTCTCAACAAATATTAGCGGTGAATAAAGCGTAACAATACGAGTACGAATATTCAAATCAAATGCAAATCTCATAAGCATTTTTATCAATATAATTTCTCAACAACACATAATCCGAGTCACCAGGCCTCACCATACCGCGCCATACTTTATTAAGTAGCTGGAATAGGAATATTGGCGGTTGCCTAACCTTTGTGCCATAATAAAATCTCATGACAACATACTTAACACAAATATGGTACCACATGAATCAAAATATGATTCCAACAATAATTTTCAGATTCCAAATGATTTTAGCAATTCAAATATGAGTTCAATAATAACATGAAATCAAAGGTAATAACTCTCGAGAGATTTAAAGGGCATATTGTGTAAAACTCCATACCTTAAACCATCAAAAGTAACCAACATGAATCTGCATAGAAACTCAGATTTAACCATCAAAATAATCTCACAAGGATCCACAAATCATCTCTAAGCTTCAACCTCAAAACAACCCCAAGAACACCTCCAAAACTAGGGTTGAACACATAAATATAAAGGGGCTATGTGTATATGAAAAGAATAGGAAAGAAAGTATATTTTCTGCATATTTTAGTGCCAAAAGTTGGTTTATAAAAGGTCTCCCACGACCTCATTTTATAAGGAAAAAGAATAGAATTTGAATCAAAACATAATTCTCAAAAATCTTGCAGCGCACGAAATCTACTGGGGTCGATCGATTGACCCCTGACATCGATCGATCGATCACCCAGGTATTTTAGTCCGCCGCCTTAAAAATATTTACAAGGGATAAACTTTAAAAAATTATTTTAAAATTTGTTTTAACTCCTATTTCGAAACTGATTGAAATTATCGTCTTTAAAAATAAAATCCAACATTTTCGAGCAATAAATATAATTTTATCAAAAACTTTTTTTCCCTCTATTTTCCAGAAATATATTAAAATACCCTAAAATACGCGGGTTGTTAGAGGTCCCATGGAGTTGATTGAGCCTATGAACACCATTAATAACCCTCCAAGTATTGGGGGATACCCTACCCGGGACTATATCAAAATGTTGACAAAATTCCAGACAAAACGGGTTTGGGAGAAAACTAAACTCACGCCTAGTAATAAACAGGGAGGGAATCCAGTGACCCTTAGACAAAGAAAAAAATTCACAGGAGGATTGGGGAGTTATAAATCAACCCAAGTAGGTATATTCCATTCCTTTATAAATTCGTCTAGAGAAACAACGAAGTAAACCATGATTCAATATGAAGAAAAGACAAAAGAGAAAGAATTCTTACAAAAGCTTAAGGATGCAGCAAGAACTAGAAGATATGAAGAACGATCGTATGAAAGCTCAAGAATTTGTAACAAAAACTTAGAAGGTTTGAGGTAAGAGACAACCGGAAATTTTACCGCCCTTTATATATTGACTCAAAAATTGGCGAACGTAATGATTAAAGTGAAACGACGATTGAAATTTTAGCGGCTAAGCAGAAAAATACATATTTCCCCCAAGACGATTCATTATAATTCTGGATATTTGCAAAAATTCCATTAACAGTACACGCTATCAGAAAAGCTAATAATTTTACAAATGTGGAAAGTCGAAAATCGACCAAGCATCAGAAATGTAGCCCGAGCTACTACCAGAACTAAATGCTCCATACATTCAAGAAAAAATTAAACATGGAACATTGGGGGCTTCTGTTGATACCAAAAATTACCCACTTACGTGGACCAATCAGAAATAAACATATGTCATCCACTATGGAGATAATCCTAGTCAGCAAGGCATAACCACCGACCAAGGACTGGAATGCTGAGCAACATACTAGAATGTCATCCAGCATACAGGAAGACCAACCAACACTAGGAAGCCTGACCAATAGTTGGGAGGCCGACCAATAGTATCAACAAAACACTAACATCCAGAAACATTATAAACATTATGTATTGAAGTAAATGCCTAATTTATAAAGGCATTCCATCCTTTAACATTCCATCTCTTTGTCTCCCTACTGGGCTATAAATACATTGTAATCCCTTCATTAAGGGCAAGTGATTGAAAGGCAAACACAAGGCAATAATAAGTGGACGTAGGCTTTTCTCCATAAGTCGAACCACTTTAAAAATCTTTTTGTCTCTTTTTTTACTTACAAATATTATTTGTGATTAAACAATTAGACCTAGTCTAGTTTTTTACATCAACAATTATTAATTGTCTAAATGAGATTTAATTTTGATAAATATTTTCTTTCTATAAATCACTAATGTTAATTAGTTCATAGTGAGGGATACAATTGTCAATATGTAGTTTCATTCTTGTTCTTTAATTTATTTTAAATACTTTCTTGAATTAATGTTATTGTAAAACGTTTTGAAACCAAAGATCATCTTTTACACTTTTATTTATGAAGTAATAAGTCAAAAGAGTTCTAAATAATACTCTCGCTGGATTCGATACCTGGACTCATCCATGTACTTATAAAACATGTGTATTTAAAGTTTAGATTTTTTGTATTGTGGTGGTAAATCAAGCAATGAAGGTGTCCTTACACGATCACTCGATTTTCTCCCGATCAGTTGGAGTTCAAACATTAATTTTAGAAAGTTATAAATTAAATTGGATGCATGGGAAATTTTAGGAAAATCCCAAGGGTAAGTTGTTATTTATGCATTACTTAACGGTTAAATTAGGGTTTTCATTTCGAACATTTTAAATTATATCAGCCTCCACACAACCCCCAACACGCTCCTAAACTCGTAATCGTGGGCCTGACCACAGAGTATGCAATCACGCCCATGGCTATTTGTGAGAATATTGTAACTTGGGAGAAATCCCCTTTATTTTTTGCGACTTAAACAAATTTCACTCATTTTTCAACAAACACGCCTTATTTTCTCTCATTTTATCTCTAAACCAAAACCATAAGCTCTCGAGTTCCTTCCTCAAGAAACCATTTTCATAAACCAAATTAAAGATATTTTTAAGACCACTTTAATAAAAGACTCAAGAAATTATTCAATTCTTTTTAATCCAATTTTCTTCAGGTTTAAAGTGGGTTTCAAGGATGATTTCTCAAGGACATAAACTCTCACATTAAAATCAAGTTTTTGACTATTTTAAAGGAAAGTTACTAAACTACTCCTCTCCTTTTATATATATATATATATATATATATATATATAATTGTTGATTTCACCCAAACTTTAATTGTAGGCTAAAATTTACTTAGTAACCTTTAGGGTTTTGAGATTCCTATGGTCAAATTGAATATGCTCACATGGATTAAATTAGGATTTGGCCTAAGTTGATGTCTGAATTCATAAATTGGACCATTGGTTATTTGACTTGTATATTAAGGTTTGAGATTTAATATTGTACTCATGTTAATTTTAATGAATGATGGGTAATTAATATTTAATTAGGGTTTAATGAATTGTTGAGAATGTATGTGCTAGATATGGTTGTACATTTAGACATATGTGTGGTTCATTTAAGTATAAATGTCGAATAAATGAAATTTGAAGTATGATATTAAATAATTAGAGTTTAATTCCTTATGTAAATGCATTAATTTTAAATAGCCCAATATTTATAATCTCGAATTATAATTAGAACCCCTCCAATTGATTTTTTCGCTTGGAAATTAGAAATTGGGATTAATTATAATTGAAATTGATTTAATCCCTCGATTAATTTTCCTATGTTGTTGAAATTGGAGTACGCTTATAGTTGGATTAGAAGGAGTATTAGATAAATGTTCTGACACACACGAAGATGTCAAATAATGGAAAAAGTAAGTTTAAATTATTTTAACTTTTACATTATTTTAATTTTTACATGATTTCTTTTGTAATACGTTTGTCACAATCTATGCAGAAAATATAAAGCCTATGAGAACAATAAAAGATGAAAAATAATGGCACAATCAGATAATGAATTTAGGTTGTGGTTGTCACACGAGGTAATTATAATGAAAATGGTTGTTATTAAGTGTTACATTATAAGAAAGATTTACAACTAACCTAATTAATTATCTATATTCTCAGCTCTTAAAGATTTTATTGAATCTCTTGAGAAACTCCGTTCTGATTTCTTTATTCCGTCTTGGGTAACTTTGGAGGATCTTTCTGAGCCTTCAAATTATTTTAATTTGGCTGAGGGACATTGGTTCCCCAGTCTCTTTATTGCTGAATGTGGATTTTCTTTTCCACCAAACCCTCTGTGCTTAGAGTTCTGTCAGTATTTCGATCTTGTTCCTGCAAAAATAGCCCCCAACACATGGAGAATAGTTAATGGGGTGCATAGGTTAAATCAAACTCATGGAACTCATATAGGAATTCCTGAGATTATGTACTGTTATAGATGGGCTGTTCTAGACAATGTTTATTATTTAAAAACTAGAGTTTTGAATAGAGCTTTAATAGTCAATCTCCCTGATGCTAATAGGGATTATTTTGAACATGGGGTAGTTATCAAAAATTGGCAACATGCCCCTTTGGTTGGAGACGAAGTATATGAAGGTCCCAAATGCCCTCCATATGGCAATGGGATAGGTTGTTTTCATCTAATTTTATTTCTGACATTATGATTTCATTATGTTTGATAAAATGTATGACTGATATTTCACTATGTATTTGTTTGCAGTTGACAGTAAGAGAAAAACTCCCAAAGAATCAGAAGTTAATATAAAGCATTTGAAACATATCTGGAGTTTGCATCAGAAAGTTGCAGACGAGCACGTCAGGTCTGCTTCATACTTGTTGCGGTACAGGAGTTATACATCATCCTTTACTGCTCGTCCTGTGGTCAGCATTAGTGAACCATTGCCATCTTCTGAGGATTCTTCACCAGAATCTCATATTCCTCTAAGTCATAAAATGGGCAAAAGAAGAGTTCCTGCTCTCTTTGAGGAGACTACCTCTGCTGGAGATGGGAAAAGAAACAATATTGATGTCCCAAAGGGGACAAAGAAAGTAGATACGGCCCCTTCTGTTGCTCCTCAGAAGGCTGTCGAGAAGCCCCCAGTGGCTCCGAGCAAGAAAAGTGCTTCTGTGGAAGTTGTCACCATCTCCCCCACCAAAAGTTCTTTGGTTGAAACTGCTGAAGTGCCACTGAGGAGATTGAAGAAATCCTCCTCGGTCAGTTTTTCTGAAACCATTCCCCAGCTCCAAGCTAGTGGAGCTGGTGTTCCAACCATTATTCCCCCGAGTTCTGCAATGAGCTCGATAAAGGCTTGGACTATTCCTGAAGTCCAAGGAATTGAAGAAAACATGTATAGGGATATGATGACATCCCTAGCTACTCGTCACATTGCTTCAGTAAGTTTCTCTTATCCTGAATTTTTCTTTCTTTCAGTCAATATATGTATCTCGGCACTGACTTATCATTACCTTCTTTTTCAGCTGGTGAGTTGTTTTAACACCATAGTGAAGAAAGATGAAGCACTCAAGGCTTCTAGCTCCTCGTCTGTAGTGGAGGATGCTTTTCTGGGTTTGGCCCAGTCTTTGAAGGATTCCCGTAAAAAATATGACGAGGATAGGGGTGAATGGGAGAAGAAGTTGGCTGCATCTGAGGCAGAGAAGGTGCAGTTGGGAAACAAAATAAAAGACTTGGAGAGAGAGAATAAGAAATATGCCGAGAAGCTTACAAACTTTGGGGAGCTTGAAAATAAGTTGAAGTCGGCTGAGGAAGAGCTAACCCTTTTGCGAGAAGTAAATCGCCAGAAGGAGGAGGTGGATGCCAAGTTGAAAGCCTCCGAGGATCTTCTATCCGAGAAGCTCTCCTCGGAGAAAATGAAAAGAAAAGTGGTTGTGAAAAAATCTTTCTGCAGCGGTTGGGATAAAGGATGGGATAGGGGGGTAGCGGCAATGATGACCCAGGTCAAGTATGGGAGTTTGAAATACTTCCGAGATGGTTGGGTTACTGCCCTGCAAGAATTGAAAGTTAATGAGGACTCAGAATTGTTTCAACAACATCTGCCCGGTCCTCCCCCAGCTATTGAGGATGAAGAAGAGGATGAAGCTACATCCGAATAATCTTCAATGGTAGTGGGTGATCTCATCCTTACCTGGCCTGCTGACGAGGAGCTTTCATCTCGGCCTGCTCCTCCTGAACAAGTTCCAGTTCCTGTCGATCAACTCGTTGTTCTCACCGAGCAACCGAGCTCCTCATCCCAGCCTCCCGAGAAAGTTTTGGGAGACAAGGAAAAGGTGTGAAGTTGTTCGGTATTCTCTTTCTATTTTTCTTCTTTTTCAAATGTAACAAGATCTTTGTAACTCTGCACTATGATCTAATAAAATTTAAGTTCTTTTCTTCCATATGATTGCCTCTTTTCTCTTTTGTACTCTGTCTTGATCTTCTTTTTGATGGTTACTTTTTCTTTCTCTGCTAGTTTCTGGCCAGGATGAATATGCTATCTGCTAATGATACAAAGCTGATGCAGCAATGTCATGAATATTATAAGGCTGGTCACACAGAATTGAGTGTATCAGAAGTTGCTGACATCCTCGGTCATGATGCTTCAGAGCAGGCAGTAAAAGCTTATCAGTACTTGAAAGACTTACTTGATCGAGTTGTGGCCAACAATGTGGCTTACTACGAGATGATTGAAGACTTGCAAGGTACTCTCGATTATAAGTACTATCAAGAAATTCCGGTCCCTTTGAATGAGGGTAATACAATGTATTTATAGCCTTGAGGCTATAATCTGAAAGAGTGATACATTAAATGATGTACATATGAAAGGGTAATTCATTTAATGCTCTTCAAGCGTGTGTGTCAAGATGATAAGAATTCAATGAATAGTTGAACTGTTGATTATCTGGCAATCATTGCTGTGGTCGAGATGCAGCTCGAACCGCCTTTGTTGCTCGTCGTTCAAGAATTCCTCGGAGCGCTGGAATTCCTCGGAGCATTGGAGTTCCTTGGAGCGCTGGAGTTCCTCGAAGTATAATTGTTTCTCAGAGTGAGTCTGACTTGGTCGGGGAATAGACTTCCTCATTGCTATTGTGCCACGTAGATCGACACGTGTCTTCTTATGATTCGTCTATATCAGCATACTAATTTTGGTTTCAACATAAGCCCCCAATGTTTCATATTTCGAACTTTGAGGAGTATGGAACATTCTTTCTCGGTATATGGCAATATTAAATGATCTTCCTGGTTTTTAGGAACATTTCACCGTATTTTGAATTTCCTTCCAAATTCGCAGAATTCGCCTTTTTGCATTTTTATAAGCGCTTCGATCTTCGTGTACTTTTTGTCCTTTTAGTCGCCGGTAGCGTAATAGTTTCCTTTTTGTAATCATTTATTTCGCCGTTTCCCAAGGCAAAGTATTTAAACT
This sequence comes from Sambucus nigra, assembly GCA_949130495.1. NCBI lineage: Eukaryota > Viridiplantae > Streptophyta > Magnoliopsida > Dipsacales > Adoxaceae > Sambucus > Sambucus nigra. The sequence goes on along the minus strand of OX422215.1, from coordinate 574,586,640 downwards.
TCATAGACAATATCACCGTCTTCTACCTTTTCCAATTTCTGGTTTCGAGTTTTCCATAGTCTTTCTTTCTCTTGTGCGTTCATCCTTGTTTTCGTTCGTTGTCAACAGATCTCCCTTTTTCCTATAAGATCTTCTTACTTCTTCTTCATTTCTTTTATTCATCATGGTTTATATTATTGAATCTCTTGAGAAACTCCGTTCTGATTTCTCTATTCCGTCTTGGGTAACTTTGGAGGATCTTTCTGAGCCTTCAAATTATTTTAATTTGGCTGAGGGACATTGGTTCACCGGTCTCTTTATTATTGAATGTGGATTTTCTTTTCCACCGAACCCTCTGTGCTTAGAGTTCTGTCAGTATTTCGATCTTGTTCCTGCAAAAATAGCCCCCAACACATTGAGAATAGTTAATGGGGTGCATAGGTTAAATCAAACTCATGGAACTCGTATAGGAAATCCTGAGATTATGTACTGTTATAGATGGGCTGTTCTAGACAATGTTTATTATTTAAAAACTAGATTTTTGAATAGATCTTTAGTAGTCAATCTCCCTGATGCTAATAGGGATTATTTTGAACATGGGGTAGTTATAAAAAATTGGCAACATGCCCCTTTGGTTGGAGACGAAGTATATGAAGGTCCCAAATGCCCTCCATATGACAATGGGATGGGTTATTTTCATCTTATTTTATTTCTAAAATTATGATTTCATTATGTTTGATAAAATGTATGACTGATATTTTACTATGTATTTGTTTGCAGTTGACAGTAAGAGAAAAACTCCCAAAGAATCAGAAGTTAATATAAAGCATTTGAAACATATCTGGAGTTTGCATCAGAAAGTTGCAGACGAGCACGTCAGGTCTGCTTCATACTTTTTGCAGTACAGGAGCTATACATCATCCTTTACTTCTCGTCCTGTGGTCAGCATTAGTGAACCATTGCCAGCTTCTGAGGATTCTTCACCAAAATCTCATATTCCTCTAAGTCATAAAATGGGCAAAAGAAGATTTCTTGCTCTCTTTGAGGAGACTACCTCTGCTGGAGATGGGAAAAGAAACAAGATTGATGTCCCAAAGGGGACAAAGAAAGTAGATGCGGCCCCTTCTGTTGCTCCTCAGAAGGCTGCCGAGAAGCCCCCAGTGGCTCCGAGCAAGAAAAGTGCTTATGTGGAAGTGGTCACCATCTCCCCCACCAAAAGTTCTTTGGTTGAAACTGCTGAAGTGCCATTGAGGAGATTGAAGAAATCCTCCTCGGTCAGTTTTTCTGAAACCATTCCCCAGCTCCAAGCTAGTGGAGCTGGTGTTCCAACCATTATTCCCCCGAGTTCTGTAATGAGCTCGGTAAAGACTTGGACTATTCCTGAAGTCCAAGGAATTGAAGAAAACATGTCTAGGGATATGCTGACATCCCTAGCTACTCGTCACATTGCTTCAGTAAGTTTCTCTTATCCTGAATTTTTCTTTCTTTCAGTCAATATATGTATCTCGGCACTAACTTATCATTACCTTCTTTTTCAGCTGGTGAGTTGTTTTAACACCATAGTGAAGAAAGATGAAGCACTCAAGGCTTCTAGCTCCTCGTATGGAGTGGAGGATGCTTTTCTGGGTTTGGCCCAGTCTTTGAAGGATTCCCGTAAAAAATATGACGAGGATAGGGGTGAATGGGAGAAAAAGTTGGTTGCATCTGAGGCAGAGAAGGTGCAGTTGGGAAACAAAATAAAAGACTTGGAGAGAGAGAATAAGAAATATGCCGAGAAGCTTACAAACTTTGGGGAGCTTGAAAATAAGTTGAAGTTGGTTGAGGAAGAGCTAACCCTTCTGCGAGAAGTAAATCGCCAGAAGGAGGAGGTGGAGGCCAAGTTGAAAGCCTCCGAGGATCTTCTATCCGAGAAGCTCTCCTCGGAGAAAATGAAAAGAAAAGTGGGTGTGAAAAAATCTTTCTGCAGCGGTTGGGATAAAGGATGGGATAGGGGGTAGCGACAATGATGACCCAGGTCAAGTATGGGAGTTTAAAATACTTCCGAGATGGTTGGGTTGCTTCCCTGCAAGAATTGAAAGTTAATGAGGACTCAGAATTGTTTCAACAACATCTGCCTGGTCCTCCCCCAGCTATTGAGGATGAAGAAGAGGATGAAGCTGCCTCCAAAGAATCCTCAATGGTAGTGGGTGATCTCATCCTTACCCAGCCTGCTGACGAGGAGCTTTCATCTCGGCCTACTCCTCCTGAACAAGTTCCTGTTCCTGTCGATCAACTCGTTGTTCTCACCGAGCAACCGAGCTCCTCATCCCAGCCTCCCGAGAAAGTTTTGGGAGACAAGGAAAAGGTGTGAAGTTGTTCGGTATTCTCTTTCTATTTTTATTCTTTTTCAAATGTAACAAGATCTTTGTAACTCTGCACTATGATCTAATAAAATTTGAGTTCTTTTCTTCCATATGATTGCCTCTTTTCTCTTCTGTACTCTGTCTTGATCTTCTTTTTTATGGTTACTTTTTCTTTCTCTGCTAGTTTCTGGCCAGGATGAATATGCTATCTGCTAATGATACAAAGCTGATGCAGCAATGTCATGAATATTATAAGGCTGGTCACACATAATTGAGTGTATCAGAAGTTGCTGACATCCTCGGTCATGATGCTTCAGAGCAGGCAGTAGAAGCTTATCAGTACTTGAAAGACTTACTTGACCGAGCTGTGGCCAACAATGTGGCTTACTACGAGATGATTGAAGACTTGCAAGGTACTCTCGATGAACTTCAGCATCAGTATAAAGAGTCTTCAGCTCTTTTTCACGAAGGATATGAGAAAAAACTCAAACAACTTAGTGCTGAAACAGGTTATGACATGATGCTTGCTGGCTATGAAGTGAGAGAGAGAACCCTAAAGGGTGAAGTCGAAGCATGTAGACAGATCGCCGAGCTGTTGGAGCAAGAGAATAACAATTTACAGAAAGAGTTGGCACTGTATAAGTCTGCAGCTTCATCTTCCACTGCCTTGGTACTGGTCACCGATGAAGGATTCTCATTTTTAGAGGTTGAGAATGCCAAATTGAGGCAAGAATTAGAGACTTTGAGAAGAGCTGGGCCTTCTACTGCTACTCGGGGACGAGGAAGAAGTTCTCGTGGACGAGGAAGAGTTGCTCAGAATGTTGACGAGGAACAAAGTATTCAACCTGCTCGGGGACGATCAAGAGGTCTTCGTCGTATTATTGAAGAAGCTCGTACTCAATCAACATTGGAAACTCAAGCGTTCCAATTGAATGCAAAAGATTGGGCTTTGTCTAAAATGTCCAAGAAAATCCAAACTCTGGAGGATCAGCTTGCTTCGAAAAAGTCTGCTCTGAATAAAAAGGATGTTTTTGCCAGAAACCTTTACGAGCAGTTAGAGAGAATAACTTTCCAATTCCACAAACGACCTCGTGAGTTCTGGATGGCAGGCTATAATGAGGCCCTTTGTCACTTGGATGCTCGCCTTGAAAATGCCAATAATGAAGGTTATAAACAGGGATGGTTGAACGCCCTGGGTGTATTAAAACTAGAGCAGGGCCATTATTTATGGGATTATCATGCTCCTGGGCTACTAGACTTGCATGTGCCACCTTATAAATTGGACATGGAATGGATCCCAGCTCGTGCCATTCCTCGGAGCTTAATTGCAAAATACCTCGGTGACTACAATCTTCATCCCGAGCATCTACTGGACACACCTTCAGTAATGAACGTCTGAATGCTTCAAGATATTAACTTCATTAATTCTCCCCTTTGCTTGGAAGATCCTCCTGCTGGCGAGGAGCCTATATCGAAAGCTGAAGGAAAAAAGCCAATAGAATAGGAAATTCTGATGTAATAATTAGTACACAATTTAATATCAATGTAATAAACTTGTGTAATTCATTTCGACTTTAATGAAAGAATTTCATTTTTGTTTGCAAATTTGTATTGCTCTTGTATTTGTCAAACACTTTATATTTGTGCTTGCATAACAATATTGTGTGGTTCCTCGACCAACTTAGTAATAAAAAAATTACAAGTATTAGTAATGTTGCTCGATCACTTAATAATAAAGTAATGAGTATAAAAATGTTTAAAATTTCTTCCAACCAACCAAGGTTGTTAAATTGTGCTCGTCGACCAATTATAGTTAATGGGTTTTTATCCCCGACCAGCTATACTTGGTACTGTTTAAAATATTTTCTCCTCGTGGACCAACTACAGTTAGTGGATTTTTATCTCCGACCAACCATACTTGATTCAGTTTGGATTATTTGTTCTTCGAGGAACTTTTATGTAATAAACTTACTTCCCGACCAACATAAGTTGGCATTTGAGAGCATATCTTGTTTCCTAACCAACCGAGATTGGCCTTTCGTTGATCATCTCGTGTTCTTGCTCTTTTACCAACCGGAGTTGGTCTGAGTTCGAACTATCGTGTTCTTGCTCTTTTACCAACCGGAGTTTGTCTGAGTTCGAAATATCATGTCCACTAACTCTTTTACTAACCGGAGTTGGTTTGAGCTAATGTACGCCTCCTAACCAAAGGAGTATGGGGTGTTCTCGCCCTTTTACCAACCGGAGTTGGTCTGGGTTCGAACTATCGTATTCTCGCTCTTTTACCAACCGGAGTTGGTCTGAGTTCGAACAATCATGTCCACTAACTCTTTTACCAACCGGAGTTAGTCTGAGCTAGTGTACGCCTCCTAACCAAAGGAGTATGGGGTGTTCTCGCCCTTTTACCATCCGGAGTTGGTCTGGGTTCGAACTATCTTCTTCTTTTTACTGCCGAGTAGCGTAGTGTTAAACACTAGTATTCCCCAAAAAACTTTCAATAAAAGGAGAGAAGATTGTGAAATATCATCGTTTTATTCGTATTGATGGAACTGCTTTACATTTTACATCACTGATAATACTTGCGTAGGTGTTCAACTTTCCATGCATTTTTAAATTCCTCTCCTTCTAGAGTCGCTATTCGGTAAGTTCCTGATCGGACAACTGCAGTAACTCGGTAAGGTCCATGCCAGTTTGCTTCCAACTTATTATGCTTCTGAATGACTTTCTTTAGCACGTAATCCCCTTCTTTTATGTCGCATTTCTTCACCCTCTTGTTGTAGAACAGGGTTGTTCGTTGTTGATAAGCAACATTCCTAATGGCTGCCTCTTCTCTAACTTCCTCGAGCATGTCCAAATCTAATCTCCTCATCAAGTCGCTGACTGGGGAATTGAAATTCAGCACTCTGTGTGTTGGAAGACCCAACTCGGCAGGTATTACAGCCTCACTTCCAAATGCCAGCATATATGGTGATTCTCCAGTTGCTGCTCGGGGAGTTGTTCGGTAAGCCCACAATACTGACTGTAGCTCATTAATCCAATTAGCTTTAGCCTCACTTAGCCTCTTCTTCAAACCATTTAGTATTGTTCTGTTTGTCACTTCAGTCTGTCCATTGCTTTGAGGATGGCCTGGTGCTGAATGAACCTTCAAAATGTTTGACTGATGACAATAGGCGGCAAACTCCTCGTTATCAAATTGTGTTCCATGGTCTGTGATGAAGGCATGAGGGAGACCATATCGGTAGATGATGTTCTTCCAAATGAATTGGTACACCTTCTCGTATGTCATATCAATCAGAGGCTCAGCTTCTACCCACTTAGTAAAATAATCCACTGCGACGACGAGGTACTTGAATCTTCCTCGGGTCGTTGGCAGTGGTCCAACCAAATCCATTCCCCACATGGCAAAAGGCCAAGGGGAAGTTATGGGTGTCAATAATGCTTGTGGAGCTCGTCGCATGGAGGAAAAACGTTGGCATTTATCACATCTCTTAGTATAAGCTATACAATCAGCCCTCATCATTGGCCAGTAGTATCCCTGCATCATCACCCTTTGCAAAAGTGTCCGACCTGCTACATGGGCTCCACAGGACCCTTCATGGATCTCTTAAATCAATTCCTTCACCTCGGAGGGATGTACACATCTTTGCAAACCTGCCATAATTCCTCGTCTATACAAAACACCATTAGTTAGTACATACCGAGCAGCTTTAAACTTTAATTTCTTGGCAGCGATCTTATCCTCCGGTAATTCTCCTTCCTCAACATATGCCCTAATGGGATCCATCCAAGATGGTCCTAAATCAAGAGTAATAATATTCACCGTCAGGTCTTCATCTATGCTTCGACTTTCTAACACCTCAGTTGGTATCGTTCTTCGCAGCTCGGTACGAGTAGCTGATGCTAGTCGGGCCAGTGCGTCTGCTTGTGCATTCTCCATTCTTGGTATTCTGATCAACTGAATGGCATCAAATTCTGCCAACAACTCCATCGCCTTTGCATGATACTTGACCATTAATTCTCCTTTAACTGCATATGTTCCCATCATCTGATTCACAATTAATTGAGAATCACTGAATACCATCACTTGTTGCACTTCCATAATCTTTGCTAAATTAAGACCTGTTATCAAGGCTTCATACTTAGCCTCATTATTGTAACCTTTAAATTGGAATCGAAAGGCATATTCCACGTCAATCTCGTCTGGGGTGTTCAAAACAATCCCTGCTCCATAACCCGTTGTGCAAGATGACCCATCTACATATAATCTCCATGTAGGTAACCCGTCTTCAAATTTCTTATCTGACAGAGTTCCTCGGTGAAATATCTGTTGTTTTCTATCATCCTTCCCTGATATTTCTTGCTCCTCGTCGATCATCTCTTCTCGCTCTTTTACCAATCGGAGTTGGTCTGAGCTCGAATTTGATGATCCTTCCACATCCACAAGCCCTTTTACCAACCGGAGTTGGTTTGAGCTTATGTCTGTTGATCCTATAACATCCATAGGTTGATCAACGAGCAACTTTTGTTCCTCGAGGGTATCAGGATATGTAAATTCTGCTATAAAGTCTGCTACAGCCTGCCCTTTTAGTGATGATCTGGGTTCATACACAATATCATATTCACCGAGCTCTATTGCCCAATACATCAGTCTCCCTGATTTTTCTGGCTTATGAAGGGCTTGTCTCAATGGCATATCGGTATACACGACGATGGTATGGGCCTGGAAATATGGCCTCATTCTTCTACTTGCCTCAATTAATGCCAATGCCAATTTTTCCAGCTTTGGGTACCTGATCTCTGCACCTCGAAAAGCCTTACTTGTGTAATAAATTAGCTTCTGGACTCCATTATCCATTCTGATAAATGCCGAGCTGACTGCATTCTCTGATACTTCCAGGTACAAGTACAACTTTTCTCCCATTACTGGCCTGGACAACAGTGGAGGTGCTCCCAGATATTTCTTCAAGTCTTGAAAGGCTTTTTCACATTCATCATTCCACTCAAAAGTTTTTCGAAGTGTTTTGAAGAATAGGAGGCATCTATCAGTTGCTCGGGATACAAATCTGTTGAGCGCTGTAACTCGTCCTGTAAGACTCTGCACCTCTTTCTTCGTCGTTGGAGATCGCAACCCTAAAAGAGCTTTGATCTTTTCTGGATTCGCCTCAATGCCTCGCTGGTTGACGATGTACCCGAGGAACATTCCTTCTCGTACTCCAAAGGTGCACTTCGTCGGGTTGAGCTTCATTTGGTATTTATCCAGTTGATCAAAGGTCTGACCTAAGTCAACTAGATGATCAGCAACTTTCTTGCTCTTTGTCAGCATATCATCGACATAGACTTCGATATTGCAACTGATTTGTTCGGCGAAAACCTTGTTCATCAACCGCTGGTATGTCGCTCCTGCATTTTTCAAACCAAAAGGCATAACATTATAACAATAAGTTCCCCTAGGGGTAATAAAAGAAGTGCTTTCCCTGTCTTCAGGTTTCATTTTGATCTAGTTGTATCCAGAGTAAGCGTCCATGAAGCTGAGCAGCTCGTGTCTCGAGGTAGCATCCACTAGTTGGTCAATTCTGGGCAATGGAAAGTGATCCTTTGGGCAGGCCTTGTTGAGATCAGTGAAATCAACACACATTCTCCATTTATTATTTTTCTTCTTTACCATCACCACATTTGCTAACCAGTCTGGATATTTCACATCTTCAATGAATTGGGCTTTTTGGAGCTTCTCGACCTCCTCTTGTATGGCTTGATTCTTCTCGGGACTAAACACTATTCTTCTCTACTTTACAGGCTTGATCTCCTTATTCGCATTGAGTTCATGGCATAAAAAGTTTGGATCTATTCTTGGCATGTCTTCATGACTCCATGCAAAAGTTTTCTTTCTGTTTCTCAAGAAAGTTATCAACTCCTGTTTTATTGAAGCATCCAACGTCGAACCTATTTGGGTTATTCGTTCAGGGTGCTCGTCGTCCAGAATAACATTTTCTGTAGATTCCACCACCTATCCTTTTATAAGTTGGGATTCATCTCTGGGATCCAGTGTTTCAATTTCTGTACCTTCATCCACCTGGTAGGTAGTAGTCTTTTTCCTTGACTCTTCAAGCTCCTCTTGCTCGGCAGACGAATAATAGCATTCCCGAGCTACTTTCTGATCACCTTTCATAACTCCTACTCCAAAATTTGTAGGGAATTTCAAACACTGATGTACTGTAGATGGAACTGCTTCGAACTTCTTCAAACCAACTCTTCCCATGATGATGTTGTAAGCTGATTGCAAATTTTTATCCATCACAAAGAAGCGTATTCTTTCTGTTCGACAAGCAGGCCAAGTTCCAATAAATATATCCAACTTGATCGTCCCAAGTGGAAAAACCTTCTCGCCAGCAAAACTCAGGAGAGGTATGTGATAAGGCTCCAATTGAGATAACTGTAAATTTAAACTGTCAAAGCATGAGTAGAACATGATGTCTGCCGAACTACCATTATCTACCAGAACCCTTGAAATCACTACTTCTTTCATCCTCATTTTGATCACCAAAGGGTCGTCGTGAGGGTAAAGAACACCTGCAAGGTCGTTTTTTGAAAAACCGATGACCAACTTCTCTTTGTTTACCTTCCTCGGGCGATCCTCTTCAGCCAAATTTATCCGTTGAATGTATGAGCAAGCCTGAGCCTCATCGAGGTAAGCTTTTCTTTCTGCAGTAAGGTCTCCTCCTCCTGCATCTCCTCCTGTAATGACATTACAATCAAATGACCCAAAGCGTATTGAAAATACCTCTCGTTCTGGTTGCCTTGGTTTCTTGGGAAGATCGGGGTCATCATCTGGATCGTCTTCATAGTTTCTATTCTTTTTCTCCTCTGCTCGACGAGGAGATCTAGACTTTTCTCTAGTTCGGTCATTATTTCTTCTTTCGCCTCCCCGATCAACATACTTTGCTAGCTTCCCTCTTAGGATGAGTGTTTCAATCTCGTTCTGAAGAGCTATGAAATTTTTGGTCATATGGCCGTGATCCTTATGGAACTCGCAATATTTCTCCCTATTCCTCATGTCAGGGTCTGACCTCAGTTTCTTTGGCCACTTTACTTCCTCGTTATTCTTGATTTCTTCCAAGACATGATTAATACCCATTTTCAAAGGAGTATAATTATCGAATTTCTTCAGGACTTCCCATGACGATTTATTATTCTTGGAATGCTTGTCACCGCCATTCCCCTTATGCTCTTTCTTCTTGGATTTGTCGTCTTCCACCTTGGTTTATTTATCCATATTCTTCTTCGCAGCCATAGCCTCCTTGGCATTCATGATTTTGGCCGCTTTTGCCATCAACTCTGACATAGTTGTAGGTGGATCTTTGGCCAAAGTGTAATACAACTTGTTAGGCAATAATCCATTCATCAAGGCGGTGATTGCTGTCTTTTCTTCATAATCTATGACTTCCAGCTTCTCGTTATTGAAACGAGTTATGTAATCTCTAGTACTCTCACCAGATTTTTGTCTAACACTTAACAAGTGTGCTACTCTTTTTACTGGCTTTGCTCCAAAATAGAAATTGCCGATGAACAACTCGGCCAACTGAAAGAAAGTTGAAATCTTAACCCGAGGAAGATTGTTGTACCAAATCTGGGCAGATCCAGTAAGAGTTCCTGAGAATGCTCTACATCTCATCTCGTCGGGGACAGCATAGATGTCGGCGACAGCTTGATATTTCTCTATGTGAAGAACATGATCTGTCTTTTCGTCATATTTGGGGGTCACCACAGGTGCTTTAAACTTTGACGGGGTAGGAAAACCCACAATGGCCTGGACAAAAGGTGTCCCTTGAACAAAAGTTCGTTGTAAGGGATTCTTCGCCTTAGCCATTTCTCCCAATCTATCCTCCAACCGCTGAATGGAACCTTTCCACGCATCATTTCCCTCCTCAGGCTTGTTAGTTCGAGCAATTGATTGCTCTGAAGTGGCCTCCTGAGATCTATCTTGACGAGCAACTGGTCGTGATTCTGCTGATCCTTCTCTTAGATCTGACGGTTGTCGAAAACTCCTCGACATGGTCTTAGGTGGACTCCTATTCCTCCTAGGGCCTAATCGACTGAAAGGAGACACCCTACTCAGTCTTTCCAAGGCACTGGGTCTTTCTAGAGAGAGAGTGATACGTTGATCAGTATCTGTAGCCTTTATTGACGAAGTTCGCCCAGGTTGATAAGAGAAATCATCAGATTCCTCATTATGATATGACTCAGTACGCCTGGATCATGGAGAAAGTAAATAGGTTTGCCTCTGACCACTTCGCTGTCCCGAACGTGCAGGTGTACCGCCATGAAGGGTTTGTATGAGTTGCCGCATTGTTTCTTGCATGGCGGTTTGTCCTTGAGCCAGATTCATCATAATCTCATCCAGATCTGGAGGTGCAGAGGGATTTGGAGGATTTCCAGCATTTCCAGCATTTCGATTGCTGGATTCCGGATTATCTGCCATTGATAACGAATGATTCTTGGTGGAAAACGATAACAACAGTCGTTCCCACAGACGGCGCCAATCTGTTGATGTAAAAAACTAGATTACTCTAATAATTCAATCACAGATAAATAAATGAGACAAAGAATTTTAAAGTGGTTCAGCCTTATATGAATGGCCTACGTCCACTGTTATGTTATTGCTGAGTGTTTGGGAATTCTCGATTATAAGTACTATCAAGAAATTCCGATCCCTTTGAATGAGGGTAATACAATGTATTTATAGCCTTGAGGCTATAATCTGAAAGAGTGATACATTAAATGATGTACATATGAAAGGGTAATTCATTTAATGCTCTTCAAGCGTGTGTGTCAAGATGATAAGCATTCAATGAATAGTTGAACTGTTGATTATCTGGGAATCATTGCTGTGGTCGAGATGCAGCTCGAACCGCCTTAGTTGCCCATCGTTCAAGAATTCCTCGGAGCGCTGGAGTTCCTTGGAGTGTTGGAGTTCCTCGGAGCGCTGGAGTTCCTCGGAGTATACTTGTTGCTTGGAGTGAGTCAGACTTGGTCGGGGAATAGACTTCCTCGTTGCTATTGTGCCATGTAGATCGACACGTGTCTTCTTGTGATTCGTCTATATCAGCATACTAATTTTGGAATCAACAGGTGATGATACATCAAGGCTTGCTCGTCTAGCCACTGGCTCTTGTTCATGGCACAAGAGTACAAAAAGTATCGATTGAATGATTATGTATTCAGTGCAAGTGTGTACGAAAAAAATACAAATGTACAGAACTCAGGCATTTCATATAAGCCTTTTACTTTCTTTCGAGCGAGCGCGAAAGATAAAAACCTCGTTGAATCTGAAATGAATTACTATGGTGTAATTCAAAATATATTTGAATTGGACTATGTAAACTTCAAAGAGGTTGTATTTTACTGTGATTGGGTAAGAGTTGAGCATAAAAATGCTCGTAAAGTTGATCCTGGCACCAATTTGATCATGGTTTACTTGTCCAAGTTGAAGAGAAACGAACACGTTGGCGATGAGCCGTTTGTACTTTTAAAAGGTCAAATGAGTGCTTTAATCGGAGTATATCAATAACGAGTCGTGGTCAATCGTCCTACACGCACCAAAGTGTCTAAACAATAGTGTAGATGACTTGGCTACACCTACTAAATATCATTCCATTTTTTATGATAACCCGAATTTGAAACAAATTGTAGATTTGTAATAAGTATTCAAATTATTTGTAATGACTAGTGGTTGTATTATTCTAGTACTTTATTATTATCGGATGACAATTTAATTCTGTTTCTTCATTTGCACTTGATCATTTTAATGCTTTTAATAACCAAGTGAATATGCTAATTAGAATTTTAATCAATTTAAGCATTAATTCAAAGTCCATGACCCGGGAGTGTACGTGCGGGGTGCGCGGGGTGGGAGGGGGTGGGGAGGCAGTGTGCGTATATAAATTGAATTTGGTATTGGTATAAATTGGTATTTGTATAAATTGAAATTGATATAAATTGATATTGGTATTGGTATGTATTGTTATTATCGGATTTGAGCATTAGTGTAAAGTCCATATAAATGTTTGTACTAATAATAACAATTTTTTGCAGAAAATAACTTCATCTGGGCGCGGTAGCGGAGGCTATGAGGGCTCCTGCGAAAAATTGGGGTCCATCGTCAAAATAAGATGACATTATTGGCTATAGCCCTAGAGTTGCTGAAGGCGATCGTTGGCCCGAGGTACCCTGATTGGAGGGCTGTGCCTATTGACCTCAAGTTGAACATATGGGGGGGCACTACAGGTAGTTTATATATATATATATATATATATATATATATATATATATATATATATATATAAACAACTAGCACTTACTTTCTTTTTGGTTGTATTTGTTTGACAGGACTAATTCGGCCTGCCCCCATATTTCCGCAACTCAACATTGGAATAATTGAGGGATCAATATAAGACGTGGAAGAAGAATTTGGGGGCGTGGTACTTTGGAAAGACCCGGGAGTCTATTCTGAGACTACGTGACACCCTCCCCCGAAGGAGCCGATCTCGTTAGCAAAGTGGTAAAATTTTATCGAAAATGAGACCAATGAGTGGCAATTGGCATCTCGCCAATAGGGGAGGGACAACCGGGCAAAAAAGTTAGACGTGGACTACTCCGGACGGACGTCTTATGCCAATGTGGAGCACATGATGGTAAGTTTTTATTTTTCTTTAATTTTTGTTATTCTAATTTAGCATTACTTTGCGTTACTTACTAATTTTGTATTACTTTATTTCAGGATAAAGGGAATGGCCCTGGGAGTAGGCCAGCTTATATGGAAATTCAGATTAAAAAGTCAAGGACAAGGAGCAACGATTGTAAGTTATAAATGTTTAATTTTTTTAATTACGTTATAATTTTTTTATTTACTTAATTAAATAATCATGTACTTTTTGTCTTTTTAGGCAAAGCTTAAGGAAGTGCATGAGTCGCGGTCTGATGCCGACAAAGCATCTTTGGCTACGGACGCACTCAGCTAAGTGCTCGGGGCTAATCGCAAGGGGAGGACTAGGGGGTGAGCTCACGGATGGGGAAGTCTAGGATCATCGTAATGGAGACGAGCAATAAAGGGTTGGTACATAAGGTGGACACCCATGACGATAAGCGATCAAGGTTGGAGGTGACGGTCCTAGATATGTACGTCTTCATGAAGCGTCAGTTGGGCAAGGGCAAGGGAAAGGGAAAAGGAAAGGAAAAGGAGGTAGAGGTAGACGGTGACGAGGATGAGGACGCCACTGCTTCATCGCCGATTGGCACGGACTCGGCGCCATATGATGATCCATTTCCCACCGTGACCCCCGCCGAGCGACCTATGTCAACATTCGGTTAGTTGAGCGTGTTTCTACTCGACATATATTGTGGGGAGCCAATAGCGAGGGGGTTGAGGGATCTGATCTTCCTTCCGGGTATGCTGGTTCATGGGCGTCCCCTCCAAGACATTGTGGTAAGAGTGCGCGTCACGCATGTGTTGGATGGAAAGGAGAACTCACCTTTGTGATTACGCAAACAATGCGGCGTTCAACATATTGAGGGATGTCTCAATTCATATATCGTGTGCCCTTCCTTCCTCCTCCGACCTGCTCCTTCTTTATGACATTATTTCTATCTTTTTATTTTGATATTTGGATATTGGATTATATTTGTAATTTTTTGATTTTGGTACATGTTGGTTTGGATATGGATATTTTCATTTCTATTTTATTTGGACATGGATTATATATGCCATGATTTGGTATATTATTTCTATTTTATTTGGATATATGCTCTTTGGACAGGTACAATTTTGCTATAACAGGTACAAATATACTGCTGCGCAGGGGCAGTGGTAGTGACCATACTGCCCAATACTTTTTTTAATTCTGACTAAAAATGTCACGTTAAAAAATCGTGACAAGTCCTTGACAAATAAATTTGTCATGGTCTTGTCACGATTTTTGACCGTGATAATTCTTTTAGGTTTTGTCACGGTCTTTAACCGTGACAAAACTTGTCAAGGTCAAAGATTGTGACAGGATCATGACAAGTCTAATGAACTTGTCACGGTCTTTGACCGTGACAAGTCTGTGACAAATGGAGTTGTCACCCCTAGACTTGTTAGTGACAAAGGCAGTTGTCACCCCCCAAACTTGTCACGATCAAATACCTTGACAAGTTGAACTTGTCACCATCAAAGACCGTGACAAGTCAGCTGTTTTGGTGTAGTGTAGGGCAACGCTTGACAGAGATCTTGACCAAACCGGTTCAAGAGAACCAGTTCGCTTCATGGGTTTTGTAATGGGTTTGGTTTGGCCAAAGGGTTCGATCCAAGACGGGATTTTCCTCTTTACACGAATTTTTGCAATTGTATATGGCTATTAGGAGTCTTTTAAACCTATTATCCATCATTGTAAGACAACTTATGATTGAGAACAACTTCGTGAACAATTTATAGTTTTTCATCCTAAATTTAATACAAGATCATAGCTTTTTTCAGTTTTTCTTCAAGTGTTGATTTCTATTGTATGCTTTTATATTCATAAATCTTGGTAACATTAATTCTAAGCATCTTTCTTATTATTTCATCATGATTGCTTGCACATCAATGAATTATTGTTTAGAGATTAATATTTTGTCCGGCTAAATTCATCGTGAGTTGGGGGAGCATGAACCCATCCTAGGTTTTTGACGTTATGTAAAATTCGACATAATTGTATGCTTAATTATTAGGGTTGATATTTTTATCGAGACTAATATAGTAGATATATTAACTCCGTTTGTCGAAGGCAACCGGAGTGTTTGAGAATGCGATATGTGTGTCAATAATCATATCATTTGCATCAATTAAATTGTTGACCAAATATTATGTGGATTAACACCCACACGTATTTGGTGATTCG
The DNA here is from genome assembly GCA_949130495.1 of Sambucus nigra. Lineage (NCBI taxonomy): Eukaryota > Viridiplantae > Streptophyta > Magnoliopsida > Dipsacales > Adoxaceae > Sambucus > Sambucus nigra. Next base: position 574,571,408 of record OX422215.1, on the reverse strand, counting down.
GATTAGTTAATGTTCTTCTTCTAATTAATTATATAATTGTCAAGATTTTATATTTAGCAGAAATTACCTACGGTTCGGAGGATCGGATCCCAACTCCAAAAAAAATATAAAAAAGTCATGCGTTGTTATGGAGTAAAAAATGAAATTTTTGTAGCGCCGACCTTAAGTAATTACGACTTCTATTTTCAGTTAAAAAAACAACTTCTTATAGCACTCCTTTTGTGCGGTAACGTTGTTGAACAATTTGACACCGAATTACTCAATGGCAATGTCTACGATAAAGAATGTTTTAAAGGTTTTCACGAAGACAATAAGTCATAAAGAAAATGCATTTAAGAGACATATATATGGAATAATTATGGTTGGGTTAGTACTGCTATTTTATTAAAATCATCTTCTTCAACAGCAATCCAAGGTCGAACATCTCCTAAATGAAAGTTTGGTTCAAGTTTAGTAGCATCTGTCACCTTTTCAAAGACATATAGCACAGAAAAAATAAAGTGGGCACAGTAACTAATTATAAAATTATCAGTTTTTAAGATTAAGATACATTTGTTTCTTATACATATAACACTTAAAGAAGAGGCTTAATTCAACTATAAATATAACTTTTCTTAAGCTTTTGGAATGATTATACGTCATTTGTTACGATTTTGAGTGATAGTTTTGCCATATCCAATTCACGACTAAGTTTTAGTTAACGACATAAAACCAAATAGGGACAAATCAATAATATTTTGGTCTAAATTTATTACTTCACTTATATCTGTATCACCCATTATTGGACGCCAAGACAGATATAATTATTTTCTGCGGACCTCATCAATTCAGTGACTTGTGTTAAAAATCGCTAAACACTCGATCTTTATCATGATTACTTTCTCAGTGGCTGTAACTTCTTCCAATGAGGCAAACACAATGTGAGTCCAGCATAAAACCCATGTCTTGTTAGTGCGTTTAGCACATTTTTAGCTACTATGGATGTTCTCCCACTAATTAATCCACATACAATGTGTAACCTTCATTCATCACCTATATAATGTAAACCTTATAAGCCATTTTATCTCATCACTTTTCTCTAAGGCAGAAGAGCATTGTATGATTTAGTTTGTTAAGTAGAGAACCTTTTCCTTACTAATGACTATTGTTCACAACACTTGTATTTCATTTACTGGTTGGTAAGTTGAAAAAATCTCTACACTATGCATTATTTGGTAGAAACCCCCCGTAACTATTTTTACCAAAACTACACAGTTATGTATGTGTATGTATATATAAAGCGAGGTAGCTAACTAACGAACATAATAAATTATCATTTTCAGGATTTGATAAGGTTAGATGACGAAGAATTTGATTGTGCTCTTTGTGGCTTTGGTGTTTATCTTTGGGAGTCTTCAAGCAAATGGTAAAAGGCTTCTAAGTGATGCAAGTTCAACTGATCTTACCGGAGATAACAAGTCAGCTAATGATGATGCTGAAAGTACACCCAAAAGTGATGCAGTGGGTAGCAATGATGATGATAAAAATGAGAGCCGTGGGAATTTTGGTCCTGGATCATCTGCTGATACTCACCATTATTACAACTGTGTCAGCCCATCTCAGTGCAAGCTAACTGAAAGTTCGATCCATCTTGGGGCTCATAATAAGGTGTAGGCAACATGTGATGAGTATCCAAGACGAATGTTTGTATTAATCACCACATCCCAAAGTTGAAGTTCTAACTTTAAGCACGAATGTGGTGTGTTTTGGGGTTTAGGTGATGAATGTCTGCTCTTATAGCCGGTGTATATATATGTATATCTTAAAAATAAAACCGCTGTGCATGACTCGGTTAATTTTTACGTCATATATGTTGTGCACTATAGGGGTATGCAGCGGAAACTAAAAAACTCAAAAACCAAACGAAACTGCATTGGGTTGGGTTCGGTGGGCTTTGGATTTTTCCCCCATATTTCGGTTCGGTTCCAAAAATTGCAGAATAATTTTCCTCGATTTAGTTGTCGGCTCTACTACCAACACATATCAAATCGAATAATAAACCTATTCGATTCCGAACCAAACCAAAAACCTAGAATAATCTAGAATATGCTCAATCCTAATATGTTTTTTTACGCTCTATATATGTAAAAAAATGTTGTTTTCTCTTTAATTTAAAGGTATTAAATTGATTTTGACTTTGAGATTTCGATTACATTTATAATGTTTAGTTAGAGTTTTTTTTTAAGTTAAATTTGAGGAAGTTAATTTTTTATGTATTTATTTTAATACATTTTGGCACTGACAACCGATCTGAACCAACCCAAAAACCGTTGGTTTATATTAGTTTGGTTCTAGACATAGTCGGTTCTAGTTCGGTTTCAAAAAATGTGGAACTGATCAACTCCAGTTGCAGTGGAACCAAACCAGCCCTAATCGTGTGCATCCCTACTGCACAAATCCCAAATAATTGGGAAAATATTATTTGTAGTTAAGAAGAGTATATCTTTTGTGGATCATCCTCAACAAGTTACATACACGAAGGTTAAACTAAAAACAATAATTCTACGTCGAGTCAGGATTCCAACTCATTTTTTATAACACATTAACGCGTCACGTCTTCATAAGTTCGTTTTGGGGGTTCAATGAGCATGATTCTAAATACGAACTAATGCAGACACAACATGTAAGGGTGTTACGCAAAATGAGTCGAAATCGCGATTCAACATAGAATAACTCAACTAAAATTTGTTTTTGCTTTATTTCATTGTGTTTTTACTACGTGGATCTGTAGTGTAATACAAAAGGTTAATTTTATGTGGTAAAAGCTTAATTTCCACATTGTGTATAAGAAAACTTTTCTGTAATGCAAATGTCCATACCTTAAACTGCTATCGTAGCTAAAAAATGACAAATGATAGTTTCATTGAAAAGATATTCATGGGTTTAATGCATATGATTCCTATGAGGCATGTACATCACATTGTGTAAAGAAAAACATCATCGTGCATTGTGGATATTCTTTGTTGCCACTCAATATTCACAGCTATTATAGAGGGATTTTTCACATTTAAACTCATTACGTATGAAATCTATGTATCACCCACATGTAAGAAAACAAACTACAATATGCGTTCCTTTAGACATCTTTTTATTAAAATTTAGAGGGAAACTTTTTCTACATTTTGAAGGACTAAATCGACGGCAAGGGATTCCTTAAACAATATTTAATATGCTATTCTTCTTCTAATTTTTGTTTAAACCAATTGATTCGCATTGTTGGTTTGATTTTGGATCTAAGGTAGTTGATTTTTACAAGTAGTGACAAGTGAAATTTGAGATTTCTATCAGAACTGAATCGAGGTATACTTGTTTTTTTCCGGTGTCTATCCTTGATACTGGGTCTGAAAATAAATTCACGACTGTAAAAATTTGAAATTCGGGACCAAATAGTTGCTCACTTGAACATGATTATTCATCTAAGGTTGTCAAAATATGTGTCGGAGTATCATTTTCTTAATAAAATGTTTATCATATTGTGTATCGTATCATATCATAAGACACACTATTATTTTTAAAATTTATATATATATAATTTCATATATAATGATATATATGTGTGCGGTGTTGTTTCTCTAGTTTAGTTGGTTTCTGTATTTTTTATTTTGTGTGAGCGTGCTAGACATGAAGACTTTACCTTGAGTGCCAACTAAATTTGTAGCTAAAATAAAGTAGAACTAAAAAAGAGTCGGAAAATGAAAAACTAAAGATGGAAACAAGGTTCGAAGTAACCGAAACAGTGTGATAAAATAATTTAATACTAAAGACAGTAAAATAGTTTAGAACTAAAGGAAGTGAAATAATTTGAAGTATGGAATGTAAAACAACTTAAAACTAAGAAACATAATGAGTATTAAATAAGGAAAAAGAAATTTATATTATACTAAAAAAAATTACAATCTACCTTACAAATCATTTCGAAGAAGAGACTGGATGATTAAAGGCTAAAACTACACTAGAAAAACTGAAAAGCAACGAAAACAAAAATAAAAGAAAAAAAAATGTTTAAATGAATAAAATGGTTTTTGTGGCTGGAGAGACTTGCTTTGGGTTTCCTCGAGTCTCTTATTTATATATTCCTTTTGCTTTGTAATTATTACTTTAAATTCTGATCGGTTCTATGTTTTAAATATTCCTGCCCTGGTGTTATTATACCCTGACGTAGTTATGTGAGGTTACAACATGTTTTGAACATAACATGTGTAATTATCTTGCTAAGACATGTATATTAATCAGGCCTATTTGTATTTTGTATTTTTGGGTTTTAATAGCCGAATCATATTTCCACATGTCGTTACATCAATGGCTAAAAACTATAAGGTGTAAAAAAACCTCAACAATAATTAATTTTTGGGAAAAAATGATTATTGAACTATTAGTATTTATCATGCCAGTTTCCCACGTTCTTTTGCGTGTTTTATGACTGCCAAAGTGACTTTTGTATCTTAGACCTAACATTTAGGTAATCATTACACTCATGTTATCATCAATCTTAAATAGACGTCTTGCTATTGAAAGGATTTCCATCATTAAAGCTTTTTATTTCTTGGTTTTTCATTTGAGCTCTCGTATTTTCCCATCCGAGAACTTTGTCTCACAAAAATGGCCTTCAAGGTTCAAAAAAGAATTTGGGAGGTTAGATCATCTTCTTCTTCTTCTTCTCAACCACCAGATGATAGTCACCCTACGCTTAACCGTTGGGGTACTACTGATGGCTCTTTTGATTTACTTTCATTTGATAATGCTAGTGACTGGGGGAGTTGGGATGTAGGCTGTGTTTTCGAGTTTCTCAAGATCAATGCGTTGTTGATCCACCTCCATTTGTTTTAGACGAATTTTATGTTGTTAAAGTTAAGTACACTACTCAACCTTCTTTAATGGGTGTTGAAATCATATTGGACCCGAGACCCATAGGTACTCCCCTCTGGATGTCATACAGGTTAGAGGAAAAAAGTTTCAAGTGTTAAACAATGGCTAACATCTTTTGGACCTCAAGTGAGGATCATGCGTCCACTATGAAAGAGGGTTTCCGCTATATATTGAATCATAAAGGAGTTATTATAATCTAAAGGACATCTTGAGATTTGGTCAAGAGAGTCTAGGGTCTTTTGGCGACCTTAGGAAGTAACTGGTGGACTTCTCTAAGGGTTCCCGAGCATTGATTTATGGCTTGACAAGATATAAAAAATATTAGATAACTGAAAATTATCCGAGTTATGAATATAAGATCACAATATTGGGTTGTGAATATTAAACAAGGAGTAAAAGTTTCTGAATATTAAAATTCTTAATATTCTATAAGTATGATTGCTTCAACATGTACTTGACCTTTCTCCAGCCTTTTATTTATGTGCAAACTCTAGGGGAGATAGAGAGTAAGTAGATTGTCACAGCATGGTTGTGATGTTTCTGAGGGCTGACGACATCATTAAGTGGGTGGAGTTTTAGATAAAGGATTAATAGGTGGTATATGGGAGAATTTTAGTGAAATAAACAGAGATGGGAGCTGTCAATCCAAGTGGACTTGACGGATGGTGGTAGGCGGAATGGTGCTATGCATTTCACATACCCACAAAACTGTTGTATAATCTTTGTTGAAGGTTCGGGGGTTTGGAACCATCGCGGATTTGCCCTTGAGATATCCCGCAATGACTGACCTCAGTGGTGAGGGCTAGGTGACCTTGGGAGGTCATTTCTCTTCAGTCTGATGTCTTGTTAGAGCGTCAGATATGGAGGGACTCTCGTCCTGTGGTTTCTAATCTCGGTTAAGGATATATATTGGAACGAATGTCAATATTAAAAAGGATGAAAAGTGACTGAGGTCTGCTATAGTATTATTGATAATACTTAAGAGCAACAAAGGTCTTAGGGACCAATTATTGATCTGTCTATGGCCAGAGGTTATCCATGGGACCTTTGTTCTTGGGTGAGGGTAATCGATGGGTCTTAGAGCCTTCTAAATACCAAGTGTAAAATCGGGTATCATTATTAGCCCCTTATTGCTTCTTGCAAAGGTTACAATGAGAAACACTTATATTTTTATGCAAGCTAAGGCTAAGGTCACAATTATCCATTGAGATTCTTGTCATGATTAGATTGCATTTTTGTGAACAAGTGTTAGATGATAAGCACATTGATATGATTGGGGGGATTAAAGCGTTTGATCTTGGAGGCAGGAGAAGCGGAACTTTGCGCCTCAGGGGCTATGAAAGATCCTCTTTGGGTTGGGTTGAATCCTTTACCACTTACTTAAGCTATCTCTTATCTCCCTGGAATTATCTTGATCCATGAAACTCTTTTTTCAAATAATTTTTGCTAAAAATATTTCCCCCTCTAAGGTTTTAGACCCCAAACCGTTACCACTATGGAGCCAAAGGCTGAGACCTCTACTCGCCTCCCGACTAGTTATGTTCCTCGGTAAAAAGGTGAATACCTATAAGGGGGTTTACAACCCTAATTTTACTGATGGGACCCACTTTGTTTCACTAATTACAAAGCATGCCCAGGTAGATATCTAAAAGAAATGCCAAATTTTGGACTCTATCATTCTTCGAGTCACAATGCCTGATGAAAGGTTATGTTTGATGGTGAACCATCATGTGTGATTTAACGAATTCTTCCTCTAATATAGGGCTATATTCCCATTATCACAGCCAGTGGTGAGGATACTGAAAGGATTGGAATAAACCCTTCTTAATTAGGCTAACTCATAAAGACCTCTGATGGACACAGTTGGCTTTTAGGGAGTCTAATAGAGGTAAGCATGATGGTACCCCGATCCAGTTCTTCACGTTGTATGGGGTTAAGGAGCAAAAGAAGGTGAACAAGAAAGGTCTAAAGTACTTAGACCTTAAGGCCGACTTGGGGGTATTTGCAAAGGATAAGCATAATGCCCCGAAAAACTGGAAAGAAAAATTCTTCTTTATTGGGGGAGCTTAGGCCACCGTAAACCCTACTGATCATATTATCTACCCTACGCTCTAGTGTACCCCTCATGTTATGGTTATAATATAGTTTAAATTTCTTGTTATACTTAGGTTAACCTCTATTCTAAGTCTTAACTATTATGTTCTCTTTTACAGTGGTTGTTGAGCCTTCTCAGAAGGAATTGAACATGAATGTTGAGGACCAAAAGTTAGACTCTACCCCTGTGAGATGTGAGTGAAGATTTAGGGAAGCACCGCATTGAGCGTGTTTTAGACTTAAGCAACATTGTTGTGCCCATGTATTTATCACATTGCAGAATCAAACTCTGCGTAGTTCATGGGTCCGTATAATATGTCGAAAAACTCGATTTTGGGTAGTTTTGGTGGTTTTGGTGCGCGAGGGTGGGAGGGGGGGTGGGGGGTGGTGGTGGTGGTGCTAAATCTAGCTAAGTGCTTACAAACACACATACACCGTAATGAAACTATATAAATGCACTAGTCACTATTGAACCCGTGACGGAGCTCAAGAGGTGCATGGGGGGAGAAGAGTTAGGTTTCCTCTCCTTACTTTGCCCCCAAGACATTTATCCTTCAAATGAGAGGGAAACCCTCTTTTATAGCAAAAGTACCTCAAATGGGCTTGACACATGTCATGTAATCAGTGGAACTAAGTGTCCAATATTTATGGTGCCACATGCCACAATATGTAGTGGCATATTTAAATGAATAAATTAAATCATTACTAAAGTATTGTCTAGTGTAATTTATCGAAAGAGGAGTATACACAATATATTAAATCGTGCATAATAATATATCAGCCCATGTAGGGTCTGGATTATAGTAAAACTTGATAAATCATAAATTAATAGTTGATCAAATTGGTGGGGTTATTTTATTAGAGTGTTAATAGTTAATTTATTTAACCACACTCTACATTTTCCACCTCGTACGCACAGTTGGAGTGTTGATGCTTCAGCTGAGGCATATCAACTGTGTACGAAATAAATTATTTAGAATGTTTTGACTAAAGAATCATCATATGACCATGTTTGGTTTATTAATCATACATTTGTATGATATATCATCTGTATTTAGTTTTGAGGGCTATCTTTGTTGCCTCTGCTTTTCATTTTGGAGGGGTATTTTGGGGGTTTCCCCCATTCTTCTCGATTGAGCATGTCTCCCCAATTTTATTGTGGTTTTAAAGATTTTGAACAAAAAAATTTCCAGATGTACTATCCGGAGAAACCAATTTGTGGTTATCTAAGTATGGTGGATCTTTTGCAATTTTAAGTTCAAAACCTCTTGATTGTACTTGGTCGAGCAACCATAAGTGTTTCGAGTGAACTGGGGATTTTTAAACCAACATATTTTGTAAGTGTTCCCAATTTTATTTAGTCGAGCAACCATAAAGGTCCTTTTAGGACTTTAAGAGTGTCCAAAAATCAGGGTCTTTGAGTGTGCCTAGTAATATTGATCTTCAAATCTCCCATAATCGAGGGTCAGGCAGGACAAGTCATATTAGTCTTAAAATCTCCCATAACCGACGTTCAGGCGGGCGAAGTCACTGGTCATAAAATCTCCTACTTGGGAAAATTTACTATGACCTAGTTCACATGGCGCCCACTGTCGGATCAATAATAGTGGTGACTTATACCGCGGTCACCGTTCTCGTAATATTTTATGGCTCCGACGGATATTCAACTCCTACAGTCCTCCTAATGACCCTGGCTGGTCATGGTATACAAAGCCCAACTTAACTCATATATGATTCACATAAATTATAATCAATAACAGGAGGATATAAGTTGCATTATGAATCGACAGTCTAAAGCATAGGGCTCTATATCATAGAAAAGTAAGGCTGAAAATGTAGTAAGCCGTACAGATCCTAAGGACATTAAAACTTGATGCTTTGATACCATCTGTGACACCCTGCCTATTTATATATCAGGTGATCAGTCATCTTCGAAAATAAACTAGGAATCTCATTGGGTTCATTCTTAGCATCACTATCGAAAACTTTTTAAATTACTAACCACCTATTAGTTAATTAAGTCGGTGCTAAATTACATCCTTCATTTGAAAGCTGACAAGTAAATCGTTAACTAAAACCAACACAACAGTAAGGCTAAATAACCAATTACTCTAATAAGGAACTCTAAACATCATATAATAAAACCAAACACCGAATAAACTGTTGGTTATAAAAATCCAAAACAACGTTGGAATGAAATAATCACTAAAAGTAACTGAGTCTGGAAATACAGGCGAACACATGCCCAACTAATAACTAAAATAAAGAACCTATTATAGAATACAATAAGTGAAGTGGCTTATCAGCGACATGTAAGCCTCCACACTAGTTGCAGCTTAGTGTCCCTAGAAAGAATGATCATCCATGGCATCCCTACGGAGGGACACCTCAAAGTTTTCGGAAAATAATTTGACGCGGGTCAGAGCCCAAAACCTTTTAAAAATATTTGCAAGTAATTAAGATGAATTAATAAATATGCAGTACAACTTTTCATATTTAAGCCAGTGTCGCACTCCCATGGGATACTCCTCTAGTGCACACCTAGCGCATACATCTTAACCCACCTAGTTATGCTACCCAGCTAACTAGTCATGTTATAAATCTCACCAATACCCTACTCTAACCTGAGTATTCTGTATCATTTATTTTTTAGCTAGTTTACTCATTCACTTAATTAATCACCTCATCATTATTCATTCTTATAACTTTACTCCATTTATTTACGAACATTCACACTTAATATTTTAAGCCCGTATACAATTAAATACACTGTTATATACGTAATGAGATACTACAATAAACACACATATGTTCACTTTTAATGTGTTAAGCTCGAATATAATTAACTATAATTTTATATATGTAATGAGATACTAAAATAAATGCACATATGTTCATTCTTAATGTGTTAAGACCATATATAATTAACTACACTATTATATAAATACAAATATATACTAAAAGAAACACAAATATGCCGCGTATAGTCGCCCATCGCCCGAGTAATAATTCATTAGATGTCTCCATACCCCGAGTAGTAACTCATTAGATGTCACCATCCCGCGAGTAATAACTCATTAGATGTTGCCATCCCCCACGTAATAACTCATTGGATTCCATCCCCGAGTAATAACTCATTGGATACCATTCTCTATAATGCTATCATAATCCAGGGCATACTCACTTCATCCCGGTTACCAGCGCTCGGACTCTCACACTGACTCGATAAAAATCACAAATGTATTAGAGGTTGTCATAGTCCTTCGATAATGAGCCCTAACTAAACCCAAATCATCTCACCTCGAATATAAATCTCACAAACATAAACATAGTGCTATGACCTGGGGAATATACTTAACCTGCTTTTGCTTCCCATGGAAGATCACCCACATCGCACAATCTTCACTGATACTACTAGAGAGGTATGTTTACACCAATATCATACACACATATATTATTGCATTCGTATATATATACTATCTCAATAACCATATATATTCATAAAGTTTGACATGTGACTATCGACCGAAGCTCTATCCCATTTATCCCGAGTCTATTCACTGACTCTTAATCGATTCAAGTTCTCACCAATCAAATAATTTACGTAGCGCCACCCTTCTAGAATGCTCGGACTTATTGACTAAGCATAAATTCTTCTCAATTTAGCCCCTTAATTTAGCAATTTTAATATCTCGAACAACGTAATTAATTTTCTTTTATCCCATATCATTGCTAATTACTTCTTCTAACAAGTACCCCAAGTTTCGTGTATTTCTTACTGATGTTACAGGTATTTAGTAAAAGAAAAGAAAGAAAGTGTAATACCCCGTACTTTTGGCTATATTTATTTTGGGGATTAATTAATTAAATGCGTATTAATTGGAAATTAATCCGGGTTATAAATACTAATGAGATGCGAATTGGTATTTGATTATGTGCATATATGATTATATATGTATTTGGTATTATAAAATTTGTCGTGAGATTTATATACGGCATTTTAGAAATTTTGTTGAGACGCGTGGGACCGCCGCGTCACGGTATAATATTTTGATAATAAAAGTGAATTTAAAATCTATAACCCGTATGGTCGTTTTGAGTGCGCCAACGCGTCCGGAAGGGTCGAGATAGTCAAAAAACACTACCCGGGGGTGTAGTTTGGGTTCCGGGGTATTTTTAGGCCATACCGGCAACTTAAAGGGTATTTTGGTAATTTTACATTTTTAGGAATTAAAAGTGACGAAAATTTGAGATGTAAATCTGATGTGGATTAAACCCACAAATCCCACTAACCATCCTATATTAAACCATTAAGCTACGGAGGTTATCTTTAGGTTTACAACTTTCCCCAAAACAAACCCTAGCCACCTTAAGCCACCATTGGCGAAGGAGCTTGGAGAAGGAGAGAAAGAGAGAAAATTCTGCAGAGATTCTTCACCAAATCAACACCAAATCCGGAAACAAACAAGGCAAGTGGTTTAATTATGTTTAACTTCAGCAAATGTTCTTTCCATGTTAGAAAATTGAAGATTTATAATTGTTATTGGAAGATGAATGAAAACCCATGATTAATTGGACTTAGGTTCTGAATACTGAGGATAAATTGCATGTAGAATAGTTTGGAGACGATTAATCTGATGTTAATACATGATTGGGTGAAATAAAAATGGATTAAATTTGATGAATTGAGGGTTCCAAATTCTAGGGTTCATGTCCATGAATGAATTGGGGAAAAGTTTAAGTATTTGTAAATTGATTGATGATTAGGGTGAATTAATCCATAAAAACGTGATAGGATGTGGTTATATTTTGTTTAGGATTGATTAGAGACTTTAAAACAATCGTTGGGATAAATTTTAGAGGTGATTTGAGGAGTAAAAATGGTGAAAAACGTATTTGGAAAAATCTGGGCCGAAACTGGCCAGTCGTTAGAAGCAGTTCCCAAGTCGTTCGAACGAGCTCGTTCGAACGAGCTTCTAACGAGTTGACCAGTCTCTTCTAACGAAGGGTAGTTTCGTTCGATATCTCGTTCGAACGAGATATCGTTAGAAGGTGAAGTTCGTTAGAACGAACTGGAATCTCGTTCGAACAGTCTCGTTCGAACGAGACTTCTAACGAGCTGACAGCCCAAACTCGTTCGAACACTCGTTCGAACGAGACTTCTAACGAGCTGACAGTTTGGGCTATTTTGAACTGTTTTGAATTTTGGAGTCCCGTAAACTTGTTCGAGGATATAGTTAACCTTCCAATGATGACGTAGTGATAGGTTTGGGACATTTGGGTATTTATGAGAAGGAAATTATATACAAGAGAGTTAAATTAGAATGAACCGTTTGGGTGAGACGTGAGTGTCTACTACGACGTGAGGATGAATTATGGCGCGTATAATTACAAACCGGAATAGTATGAATTGTAATAATTATAGTTAGTACGAGAGTGCAATATGTACTACGATTAAAATACGGTATTACTAAGACGTGTGTTTACTTAGTATTGGTATATGAATTGTGTGTATGACATACCTACCATACTTGCTATCACGGGAGGTTGCGTTCGCTTAGGACCCTCTAATCCTTGTGTGCCTACGGGGGGGATATAGACTGGTACCTCGATGAACATAGGTCATAGAAGGACTTATTGTGATATTAATAAGTCCGTTGATCGTGGGAGCGTAGGTATGTGCGTGACCCACGTGATGGTGACTGTGTTCGCCTCCACTATTTGTGATTTGTGTTATCTGAACTATTCCTGAGAGATTCGGAATATGTGATCCTTATGTACGTGATGTACCGGGATGGATAGCAGAGTATGTGTGCACCGCAGCTTAGTTCTCGGGGTGCTTGTATTGTATATTTATGATGTAAATAATATACACTTAATTAATGGGAAACTTCACGTTATTGTTGTGTATATAATTACGGTATTGTTTCGAGTTAGCTGATAGTTATATATATATATTGCATATTGAGCATCTGAGTTTACGTTAAACCCTACTTAATTACGAGTGTTATGATGTTAATGGAACCAAGTATTATGGGTAGGACCTTTGGCAGTCTAGCTAGATATGTTGTCACTTAGCTAGTGGTATGGGTAGTTATAGATCGGTACTTGCGTTAGGAGTGCACAGTTAGACGAGAGGTGAGAATATCATGTGAGTGCACGTCCTAACATGTACTTTGCATTTAATGTTTTAAATGTTTTTAAAGCACTTGCAGGTTTTTAAAATATAACTCCACATTCGGGCTCTGACCCGTTTGCTTTTCAAATCTTTTCTTGTAAAACCATTTTAGGTGCCCAGCCACAAGGACACCAAGCATAGGATACTCATTCAGGTGACGAGCTGTAGCTGTTTGTGGAAGCTACAGGGACTTTGCTTGTAGATGCTTCTATCTTTTGGATTCCAGAGTCACTATCTATCAGTTGTAGGGCATGTTGCCCATTTCTATTTAGAGACATCTTTTACATTTCAGTTTTCAGACTTTAGCATGTATTGTTTCAGTATTCGTTTTGCTTATCAGTTGTGGGATTTGTAGTGAGGAGTTTTCCTCCAGACTTTATTTACCCTTTTGTGATGGTTATTCGTTTTACTTCAGTATGGTGAATGGTGTTATTTATTTCTTCATTACACTTGTTGCATGTTAATCAGTCTTAAATTAAAATTTGGCAACTTACTTTTTAAATACTAGGTGGTTAGTAATAATAAAAATGTTTTCGACAGTGATGCTATTAACTGAGCCAACTTGGCATTTTGAATTAATTTAATAAAGGAGTAGCTACCCGGTATTTAATTAGTCGGGGTGTCACAGGTGGTATCAGAGCATCAGGTTCTAGTGTCCTTTAGGATCTGTACGGCTATTATGTTTCCGCTACGTTTCTTTGATATGGAGCCCTATATTTTAGGACTGTTGTACTTTTTTTTTGTATGCTTCGTTCTTCAGCTTTATTAAGTTTATAACCGTGAACTTATAAACTTTGTTCTTATTTCAGATGCCTCCACGACGTGCACGACGAGTTCCCAGGAATGCAATGCCCGAACCCCAGCCCGCTCCAGTTCAGGGAATGATGAACGCCGCTGAGGTTGCAGCTATAGTAGCCCAAGCGGTAAATGGCGCGATTGCCGTGTTTCAGCAGGCACCGCCTCAGGCGCCGGTTGCCGCGCCAGCACAGGTTAATGCATTTCCGTCTGCTTGGGAGCGTGTACGAGACGCTTTTCAGAAAGTGCATCCGCCAGAGTTTGCAGGTAGCTCAGATGTGGTAGTCTCGAGCCAATGGAGGAAGGACATACAGAGGCATTTGAGGATGCATGAGTGCACAGATGTTCAGAAACAGGTGCTAGCTACTTTCAAGCTAGTGGGATCTGCACTACAGTGGTGGGAGTCTATTACCACCGCAGAGGAGAGGGATACTCTCACGATTCAGGAGTTCTGGGTGCGGTTTGACCGCAAGTACTTTCCGTCCGCAGTTCATACAGAGATGAGGAGGAAGCTGATGAGTTTGAAGCAGGAGGGCAAGACAGTGGCCGAGTATGAGGCCGAGTTCACGAATCTGTTGAACATCGTTCCAGACGAGATACCAACAGAGAAGAAGAAGATTGAGAAGTTCACCGATGGGTTGTATTGGAGGATCCGTCAACATCTGCTAGGGAACCTATCATTGGCCACTTATTTTGATTGGTTAACGCTGCATTGTTGCACTACCAGGACCACCGTTTCATATGGCCGAGGGCAAAAGGTCGGGGGAGTCTAGCCATCAGGGCAGGACTGGAGGACATGGTGCCAGCGGGACACAATCGGGCCAGGGGCAGAGACAGATTGAGCAGGGCTCCCAGCAGGGGGATAATAAGAGGTTCCGGTCAGGGAACTACAGACAGGGACAGGGAGGTTTCCGTCAGGGCCATCAGGGTCCAAACGGCCATCAGGGCCAGCAGGGGCAGAATGGGCAGCAGTTTCATCAAGGCCAGCAGGGCCAAGGGAGGAACGGTAACGGCCACCAGGGCCGGGGACAGCAGGGGCAGAGGGGAGGGAACTTCCTAGGGAAGTGCTTTGTTTGTGGCAAGACTGGCCATAAGAAGCAGGATTGTCCTGATAGGGGCAGGGCCCCACAGCAGCAGCAGCAGGGTGCTCGCCAGGAGCCACAGAGACCTATGTTTCCCGCCGCTCTTCCCGCATCGCCACAGATGGCAGCATTGCCACCCATTCTAGCAGTCCCAGCTCAGCAGGGGCAGCTACAGTATGGACGTGTCTACAACGTTCACCAGGCTGCAGTTCCACAGGCACCGCCCGCGATCGAGGGTACGTTTCCTATCCATGGCACTATGGGTCGGGTGTTATTTGATACGGGTGCTACACACTGTTTTATATCTACACACTTCACGAAAGCTTTAGGATTGTTAGCTACGGCAGAGAGCACAGTGACGTGTGTCGACTCACCATTGGGGAGTGGGTCACTTATTTTCTTTATATGCCGGGGAGTGGGGGTAGAGATTGGTGGTTTGGTATTGCCTGCAGACATGTTAGTGTTAGACATGCATGTTCACGATGTGATCATCGGTATGGATTGGCTCGTAGCATATAGGGCCATGATTGATTGCTTCAGCGGGAGCATTGTTTTTGCCATTCTGGGGCAAGAGATGTTTGTAGTGGCGATGCCTCGCCCAGAGGGAGGATCGACCGCTCATCTGTATTACATAGAGGAGGATACCTCTAAGGAGGTTGTTATTCCTTTAGATTCGATCCCGGTTGTCAGGGAGTATTCTGATGTGTTTCAGGAGATACCAGGCTTACCACCCAGTCGAGAGATAGACTTCGTCATAGATTTGCTACCGGGTACGAGACCTATAGCACGCGCACCGTACCGTATGGCTCCAGCTGAGATGAGAGAGCTACGGGATCAGATAGAGCAGCTGTTAGGTCAGGGCTTTATTCGCAGGAGTACCTCACCTTGGGGCGCTCCAGTTTTGTTTATGAAGAAGAGGGACGGTTCACTGAGATTGTGTGTGGACTACCGAGAGTTGAATAAGGTCACGATACGGAATAAGTATCAGTTGCCTCGAATCGATGACTTATTCGACCAGTTGAGAGGAGCTTCTTTCTTCTCGAAGATTGACTTGAGGTCGGGATACCATCAGTTGCGTATCAGGGAGGAGGATGTCTCGAAGACCGCGTTCTTGTCGAGATATGGTTCTTACGAGTTTCGGGTTATGCCTTTCGGCTTGACCAACGCTCCAGCAGTGTTTATGGACTTGATGAACAGAGTGTTCAGGGATTTCCTAGACCAGTTTGTCATTGTCTTCATTGATGATATTCTGGTTTACTCTCAGACAGAGGAGGAGCACGCCGAGCATTTGAGGCAGGTTTTGCAGACACTCCGTCAGAACGAGTTGTATGCAAAATATGAAAAGTGCGGGTTTTGGCTGAAGGAAGTCCAGTTTTTGGGGCATATCATTTCCGACCAGGGAATATCGGTTGATCAGGGGAAGGTGTCAGCGGTGAGGGAGTGGGGACAGCCCACGACACCAACGGAGATTCGTAGTTTCTTGGGTTTAGCAGGATACTACAGGAGGTTTATTCGGGGTTTCTCGGAGATAGCAGGTCCTTTGACACATCTGACTCGTAAGGGTGTGCCCTACATCTGGAGTGATGCCTGTCAGTTGGCATTCGATGAATTGAAGGACAAATTGACCTCAGCACCTGTGTTAGCATTGCCGAGACCGGGAGTTGAGTATTTGGTTTACATCGATGCGTCTTTGCAAGGACTGGGAGGTGTATTACAGCAGGAGAGACAGGCCATAGCTTATGCTTCCCGTAATCTTAAGCCTCATGAGAAGAATTACCCCACACATGATTTGGAGTTGGCAGCAGTGGTATTTGCCTTACGGATTTGGAGGCACTATCTTTTGGGGGAGAAGTTTCAGCTGTTCACGGACCACAAGTCACTACAGTATCTGTTCACGCAGAAGGAATTGAATATGCGGCAGCGTAGGTGGCTTGAATTTGTGAAGGACTACCAGTTCGACATCCAGTACCACCCGGGTAAGGCTAACGTGGTAGCAGACGCGTTGAGCCGTAGGCCAGCAGATGAGGTGGCAGAGGTGTGGAAGGCAAAGTGGAAGGAATTGGGACACCAGGATGCAGTGGCCCGATCTTTCATGTCTGTGATGACCGTTACACCGCAGATTGTCACGAAGGTAGTACGGGCACAGGCCAATGACTCGTTCTGTCAGGAACAGATAGTTCGATTACTAGCAGAGGGAGCCGAATCCTATACCGTTAGCTCAGACGGGGGATTGCGCTTCAATGGGAGATTGGTAGTTCCGGAAGGGGAGGAATTGCGACACGAGGTGATGGCAGAGTCGCACGGCTCACGGTTCGCGGTACATCCCGGAGGGGATAAAATGTACCAAGACATGAGACGACAGTATTAGTGGAGCGGTATGAAGAGAGATATCGCTGAGTTTGTCTCGAAATGCGTCACTTGTCAGCTTGTAAAAGTGGATCATCAGAGACCAGCAGGATTGTTACAGCCGTTGGAGGTCCCGGTGTGGATGTGGGAGAGCATATCCATGGACTTTATCACGGGGTTACCCACGTCGCAGAGGGGTCACGACTCCGTTTGGGTAATTGTGGATAGGTTGTCCAAGGTCACTCACTTCTTACCCGTAAGGACTGATTACACTACGGGACAGTATGCCTAGCTCTTCATTTCAGAGATTGTGAGACTCCACGGTGTTCCCCTAAATATCGTGTCTGACAGAGACAAGATATTTGTTTCGAGGTTTTGGGAGAGTTTCTAGGAGGCAATGGGCACGGAATTGCGATTGAGTACGGCTTATCATCCGCAGACCGATGGGTAGACAGAGCGCACCAATCAGATGTTGGAGGACATGCTACGCATGTGCATTATTGACTTCGGGGGTGGATGGGAGCAGTACCTTCCACTGGTAGAGTTTGCTTACAACAACTCCTACCAGTTTACTATTGGCATGGCTCCGTTTGAGGCATTGTACGGTAGGACTTGTCGTTCCCCAGCATGTTGGTTAGAAGTGGGGGACAACAAACTACTTGTGCCGGAAGTGATTCAGGATACTTCGGCAAGGATTGAGTTGATTCGGAGTCGCATTCGGGTAGCTCAAGACAGGCAGAAGAGTTATGCTGATGCGAAGAGGTTTTTCAGGGAGTTCCAAGTGGGGGACCAGGTTTTGCTCAGGGTATCTCCAATGAAGGGGATTATGCGTTTTGGGAAGAAGGGGAAGTTGGCACCGAGGTATGTGGGGCCGTTTCCAATTATTGAGCGGATCGGACCGGTTGCGTATAGACTTGGACTACCGGAGAACTTGCATCGGATTCACGACGTGTTCCATATTTCCTCGCTGAGGAAATACCTTAGAGATAATTTGGCTCATTCTCACATTGATGTGGAGGACATCGATCTCCAGCCGGATAGCTCCTACGAGGAGGGGCCAATTGCTATTTTGGACCGAAGCGAGAGGAAACTGCGGTCAAAGATAGTCCCGTTAGTGCGTGTTCAGTGGCGACATCACAATGTCGAGGATTCCACATAAGAGCACGAGGATGAGATGCGCGAGCGTTATCCAGAGCTGTTTTTAGCAGGTACTTTCTAGTTTCGAATTTCGGGACGAAATTCAGTTATTAGGGGGGAAGTATGTAATACCCCGTACTTTTGGCTATATTTATTTTGGGGATTAATTAATTAAATGCGTATTAATTGGAAATTAATCCGGGTTATAAATACTGATGAGATGCGAATTGGTATTTGATTATGTGCATATATGATTATATATGTATTTGGTATTATAAAATTTGTCGTGAGATTTATATACGGCATTTTAGAAATTTTGTTGAGACGCGTGGGACCGCCGCGTCATGGTATAATATTTTGATAATAAAAGTGAATTTAAAATCTATAACCCGTATGGTCGTTTTGAGTGCGCCAACGCGTCCGGAAGGGTCGAGATAGTCAGAAAACACTACCCGGGGGTGTAGTTTGGGTTCCGGGGTATTTTTAGGCCATACCGGCAACTTAAAGGGTATTTTGGTAATTTTACAGTTTTAGGAATTAAAAGTAACGAAAATTTGAGATGTAAATCTGATGTGGATTAAACCCACAAAGCCCACTAACCATCCTATATTAAACCATTAAGCTACGGAGGTTATCTTTAGGTTTACAACTTTCCCCAAAACAAACCCTAGCCACCTTAAGCCACCATTGGAGAAGGAGCTTGGAGAAGGAGAGAAAGAGAGAAAATTCTGCAGAGATTCTTCACCAAATCAACACCAAATCCGGAAACAAACAAGGCAAGTGGTTTAATTATGTTTAACTTCAGCAAATGTTCTTTCCATGTTAGAAAATTGAAGATTTATAATTGTTATTGGAAGATGAATGAAAACCCATGATTAATTGGACTTAGGTTCTGAATAGTGAGGATAAATTGCATATAGAATAGTTTGGAGACGATTAATCTGATGTTAATACATGATTGGGTGAAAGAAAAATGGATTAAATTTGATGAATTGAGGGTTCCAAATTCTAGGGTTCATGTTCATGAATGAATTGGGGAAAAGTTTAAGTATTTGTAAATTGATTGATGATTAGGGTGAATTAATCCATAAAAACGTGGTAGGATGTGGTTATATTATGTTTAGTATTGTTTAGAGACTTTAAAACAATCGTTGGGATAAATTTTAGAGGTGATTTGAGGAGTAAAAATGGTGAAAAACGTATTTGGAAAAATCTGGGCCGAAACTGGCCAGTCGTTAGAAGCAGTTCCCAGGTCGTTCGAACGAGCTCGTTCGAACGAGCTTCTAACGAGTTGACCAGTCTCTTCTAACGAAGGGTAGTTTCGTTCGATATCTCATTCGAATGATATATCTTTAGAAGGTGCAGTTCGTTCGAACGAACTGGAATCTCGTTCGAACAGTCTCGTTCGAACGAGACTTCTAACGAGCTGACAGCTCAAACTCGTTCGAACACTCGTTCGAACGAGACTTCTAACGAGCTGAAAGTTTGGACTATTTTGAACTGTTTTGAATTTTGGAGTCCCGTAAACTTATTCGAGGATATAGTTAACCTTCCAATGATGACGTAGTGATAGGTTTGGGACATTTGGGTATTTATGAGAAGGAAATTATATACAAGAGAGTTAAATTAGAATGAACCGTTTGGGTGAGACGTGAGTGTCTACTACGACGTGAGGATGAATTATGGCGCGTATAATTACAAACCGGAATAGTATGAATTGTAATAATTATAGTTAGTACGAGAGTGCAATATGTACTACGATTAAAATACGGTATTACTAAGACGTGTGTTTACTTAGTATTGGTATATGAATTGTGTGTATGACATACCTACCATACTTGCTATCACGGGAGGTTGCGTTCGCTTAGGACCCTCTAATCCTTGTGTGCCTACGGGGGGGATATAGACTGGTACCTCGATGAACATAGGTCATAGAAGGACTTATTGTGATATTAATAAGTCCGTTGATCGTGGGAGCGTAGGTATGTGCGTGACCCACGTGATGGTGACTGTGTTCGCCTCCACTATTTGTGATTTGTGTTATCTGAACTATTCCTGAGAGATTCGGAATATGTGATCCTTATGTACGTGATGTACCGGGATGGATAGCAGAGTATGTGTGCACCGCAGCTTAGTTCTCGGGGTGCTTGTATTGTATATTTATGATGTAAATAATATACACTTAATTAATGGGAAACTTCACGTTATTGTTGTGTATATAATTACGGTATTGTTTCGAGTTAGCTGATAGTGATATATATATATTGCATATTGAGCATCTGAGTTTACGTTAAACCCTACTTAATTACGAGTGTTATGATGTTAATGGAACCAAGTATTATGGGTAGGACCTTTGGCAGTCTAGCTAGATATGTTGTCACTTAGCTAGTGGTATGGGTAGTTATAGATGGGTACTTGCGTTAGGAGTGCACAGTTAGACGAGAGGTGAGAATATCATGTGAGTGCACGTCCTAACATATACTTTGCATTTAATGTTTTAAATGTTTTTAAAGCACTTGCAGGTTTTTAAAATATAACTCCACATTCGGGCTCTGACCCGTTTGCTTTTCAAATCTTTTCTTGTAAAACCATTTTAGGTGCCCAGCCACAAGGACACCAAGCATAGGATACTCATTCAGGTGACGAGCTGTAGCTGTTTGTGGAAGCTACAGGGACTTTGCTTGTAGATGCTTCTATCTTTTGGATTCCAGAGTCACTATCTATCAGTTGTAGGGCATGTTGCCCATTTCTATTTAGAGACATCTTTTACATTTCAGTTTTCAGACTTTAGCATGTATTGTTTCAGTATTCGTTTTGCTTATCAGTTGTGGGATTTGTAGTGAGGAGTTTTCCTCCAGACTTTATTTACCCTTTTGTGATGGTTATTCGTTTTACTTCAGTATGGTGAATGGTGTTATTTATTTCTTCATTACACTTGTTGCATGTTAATCAGTCTTAAATTAAAATTTGGCAACTTACTTTTTAAATACTAGGTGGTTAGTAATAATAAAAATGTTTTCGACAGTGATGCTATTAACTGAGCCAACTTGGCATTTTGAATTAATTTAATAAAGGAGTAGCTACCCGGTATTTAATTAGTCGGGGTGTCACAGAAAGAAACTCGAAGAAAGGAAAAGAACAAAAGAAGGCAAGTCAAAGGGCAAAAGCATAACTCTACACCCGGAGTTCGGATTTGAAGCCTAAATGAAAGTTGAAGATCATCATCTCATAAGTGTATAGGAAGAAATGACAGTCAAATCGGAGCTCTGGATCGAAAGTTATGACAAGTCAAAGTTGGTAAGAAAAAGTCAAAGATGAAGAAAGACGGACCGATTAGATTTAGGGCGAACCGATCCGAAATGCAACCATTCCAGTAGCCTCTGGATCGATGCAGAACCGATGAAAAACAAACCGATACGACAGGAGAAAAAAGAACCAATTCGACTAATGAAAAATGAACCGATCCGATGCTATCCGGACCGATCCAACTGTTCAAAATTCTAGCATTTATTGTGGAGGCTGAAGAGTTTCAACTCTTGAAAATCCTTATCTAATTAATTTTTATTAGATGTAAAAATGATACTTGGACATTATAAAAGGCCAAACCCTAGATAAAAGGGGGAGAGTCTTTTTTGGCAGACAATTTCATACTTTCTTAGGATTTAGAACCCTAGTTGTAATTTGGAGGCAAAGGAGTATTACAGATTCAAGTTCAAATTTCATTCCAAGTTTTGATTACCAATTTCAATCTTCAATCCAAGTATCAATTTCCATTCTCTTATTTGTTTCTTTATTTTACTTTCAATTCGATTCTCAATTGTTTTGCAATTCTCTTTTGAAACAATGTTTCTTAGATACATGATTCCATGCATAGTTATAATGTTGTTTTCATCTAATAAAATTATGTCTAGCTAAATCTTCCAGGGTTGGGATGCATGAACCCATTCCTAGGTAAATTACCTATGTAAAGAATAGAATTTAAATTAAAAATTGACTGAATCGTGTAAGGAAATTATATGAACATAGTAGATCTTTTAATCTCTCTTGCCCTGGGTAATTGAGATGTTTAAGAATGTTGTCCAAGTGTAATTGTTCTACATCAGTTTATATTTACCCTTGATTTCATATGATGCGGGCTAGTTCCCTCATATAAGTAATGCTTAGGATCTATAAAGACTAGGTTCAGTTAAGATTTTAATTTACAATTCTAGTATTCTATATGGTAAATTACTAGGGATTGGGGGATTGTATCCTAACCTATTTCCCCTCATACTCATATTGATTCTCTTTACAATTCCTAGTTGTTGTTTTTTTTGTGCACGTAGTTCATTCTAAATTTTTATTTCATCACCAATTGGAAATTTCAAAACATAAATCATCATCTTTTATTTTCTTTTGAGAAATCATTTGAAGGTTAAATAAGCTTTTCCTACGTTATTCATAATTGCCAATTTTTGTTCCCTGTGGAGACGATCCCGACTTATCGGATTATTACTAACGCGGCAGGCTTTCACTTGAGCATATAAATCACACACTTTAGATACATTTGTGGTCGCGTCAAGTTTTTGGTGCAGTTGTCGGGGATCACGTAAATTGGTGACACTTAGGAAAGTGAAATTAATCCTAATTTGATTCATACAAAAAAATATTTAAAAATAAAAATTTATTTCATCTATCATAAGATTACGTGCAAAATCCCTTTCCAACCCAAGTTCATGAAAATCCCATTGCTGAAGCTAATTCTGACAATTCTTATACCACCGACTCTCCACACTTTTGGGTTCCACCTCCTTCACCTCAAAATTTAATCACAAGTCTCACTTTGAGTCAAACACTGAGTGAGGGTTCTGAATCGTTTGGTAGCAATATGTTTGTACACGGTAGTGTTTGTGATGGAGATGAAGAGTTATCGTATCTTCCCATGAAAGATCTCTTATTTCCTGAGTGAACTGTCACCCTTGGTTGCATTTTACTTCCGTATAATGTCGGTCAGTTCCACTTTCATAATTGGATGATTCAAATTCTTCCTACATTCCATGGTATGGATTTTGAAAAGCCTTATCTCCATATTAGAGAATTCGAAGAAGCGTGTGAGACATTTGGTGATCAAACCTACCCACAAGATGTTATCCGGTTAAAACTTTTCCCTTTTTCTTTAAAGGATAAAGCTAAAACCTGGCTATGGTCACTACTCCTGAATTTTGTTTTATCCTGGAGAGATATGCAGACTAAGTTTCTCTCCAAGTTCTTTCCACATCACAAAACCAACTCTGTCAAAGCTCAAATCCAAGATTTTCGAAAAAATGAGAATGAAGCTTTCGACAAGTGTTGGGAACATTTTCAGGAGTTAGTTAGTACTTGACCACATCATGGGTTTGAAAAGCATCCTCTCATTTTATTTTTTTTCACCAAGGGCTTACTATAGCATCTAAATAACTCGTACAGACAATGCGCGAAAGACCATTTTTGGAACTAGACTCGAGCGATGGCAAGGTTCATCTGAAATACGTAGCAGAGACTACGTAAGCATGGGATGTTCTCGACCCCAATAGTCGAAACAAAAATTGACAAGTGTCCAAATCGCCTGTTGCGTCCGATATTTATCACTTGGACAAGGACACGTTGTTAGATCGTCGATTTGACCAATTGGAAAAACGTTTCAGAGACATACTTGAGGTTCGATTAAGAGAAGTTACTGGACCCATCCAAGCTGGAAAGGAGAAAGTATGTGCCATTTTTGTGGCTGGTCACTCTACAAAAGGATGTCCTACAATACCTGCCTACAAGGCAATGTACACTGAGCAAGTAGAAGCGATATGAGGGTTTCGAGGAAATTTTAATGTACCTCAGGGGACTACATACAATCAATCTTGGAGGAATCATCCTGGTTTCAAGTATGGACAACAACAAAGTGTGATTAATCCTAATTCACATGTTGCAATGCATCCACTCCCTCCTCAATTTCAGCAAATGCCTCCCATGCAAACCCCTATGTAAACACCATCTCCTGGTCCGTATGTTACTCCACCTAGGCGATCTCTTGAGGATAATCTGAATCAACTCATCCAATATCAAAAGGAGAGCAATGCTAAGTATGATCAAATGTTCACGAAAATTCATACTAGCATCTCTAGGTTGCAATCTGCATTGAATACTCAAGAGAAGGGTAAATTCCCAGCTCAAGGCCAAAGACCTCCTCAAGGGCAGACTACGATTAGCTCTATATCATCGGACTCACCGAAGCAATGTCAAGCTATCACCACTCTGCGAAGTGGTCACGTAATTGATCTAGCGCCACCACCTCCCAAAGAATCTAAAGCTAAAGAAGTTTCAGAGTCTGAGGAGACCCCATTGCAAATGGATGATAAGGATGAAGAAGGTGAGCCTGAAGTTAAAGTAAAACCGCCCACTACTGCTCCATTTCCTCAACGCTTGGCACCACCCAAAAAGGGAGCCTCGGGTACTGAAGTGTTAGATGTTCTTAAGCAAGTGAAGTTGAACTTGCCATTTCTGGATGCTATCCAGTAAATTCCCTCCTATGCCAAAGTCATCAAAGATATTTTGACTATCAAATGACGGCTTAAGGTGAAGAAGAACGTCTTTTTGACACAAAATGTGAGCTCGATGCTTCTTAATGATCTTCCACCAAAATTCAAGGATCCTCGTGCACATATAATCTCTTGTGTGATTGGAGAGCGTAGAGTTGAAAAGGCCTTGCTCGACTTAGGTGCAAGTGTGAATATCCTTCCATACTCTTGTAGACACCCCATTCTATTACCCCTAACCCTCCTTAGGTCCCTAGTACCTCCCTTCGTCACTTTAAACCCAGGTCACGTCCCGAGTACTGACCTGGAAGCCATCGGGCACTCCCCGGCTCAGTTTGACCCAAAATTCAAACTCTTCGTCTCGATTGAGACTCAATGAATTTTTGAAGGGCACTAAATACCCTTTCCAATGGTCCACCCCGTGCGCAATTCCGACTTACCATGCAGACGAACGATCCGTTTGCGTCCGAAACCTGACCTAAAGGCCATCGGGCGCTCTTGGGCTCTGTTTGTCCTATGTCAACTCTTCAGCTCGACCGATGCTGAATGAATCTTCGAAGGGTACTGAATACCCTTTCCAATGGTCCTCCCCATGCACTATTCAAACTTTCCATGCGGACGAACGATCCTTTTGACTCCGGGAGGCCACCGAATGCTTCTCGGGCCCGATTGACCAAAGTTAACTCTCCAAACCGGGTCAAACTCTTTGTAATGTCAAAGTAAATATCCTAACCTTTCCAATAGTATGCCCCATGTGCGATTTGTACTTACCATGCGGACGAACGATCCGTTTGCGTCCGAGCAATTCCCCGTCCAATGGACTGACAAATGCTTCTGAGCCATATTTGACCCAAAGTCAACTCCCGAACCCGGGAGCAGTCTAAGGACTTTCGAAGGTCTCTGAATTAACTTTCCAATGGTATGCCCCGTGTGCGATTCTGACAAACGGTTTGCCCTCGGCGGTCGATTTTACGAGAAGGCCTGAAGCGCACTGCCAAATGGCAGGTTCCAGACCATGCCTATCGGCACCTGTCGATAGGCAGGAACAGGTCTATGCCGATCGGCACTCACCCATACCTATAAAATGAGGCCTTTGCCTCATTTTCAAGGGGAGCCCAGATCTGATAAAAATCTCTCTGAACGAATCCCAGAAACATCTCTCGAAGGCAGCGTGATTTCAACTTCCAAATCCCTTTTTTACTTCCACTTTTCATCATCCTTTTCATCAAACCTGGTGAATTAACCACTCTCCATCATCATCAAAGTGCTAGGGATTCTCTCCAACATTCAAGATGAAGCTCAAGATCTTCAAGAAGGTCCAACTTTCTCAAACTCTCTCTTAAATTCTCTTAAATTCTCAATAACTTGTTTCATTACTTAGCACCTTCTATTATCTCTTTTCATACATCCTAATATACTTTTTATTTAGTATTATTGCACATATCTTATTTTCATATAAAATAAAAAACCCAAAAAATAAGAAAAATAGGGTTTGCTCATAAATTCCAAATGGGATTCTCACACTTTTCCCACATTTTTCTCCCAACTAAAACACTTTTTCTACACACACACACATTTATAAATAAGAGATCCCCCATTTGGGTTTATGGGATAAACTCCACCCCTCATCTTGTATGCGAACTACGTGGACTTTGATGCCTTTGTAGGCTACGTAGGCGTCTCGGGGTAAAACCCGAGACTCGAGTCCTTTTCTCACCTTTTCTCACCTTTTCTCTTATTTTCTATTTTGTCTAAATTCAATTTTCTTATGTTATATATATATATATATATATATATATATATTTGTTCTTAGTGACGCACTACGCCGTATGCGTTATAATTCCATTATAACGATCAATGTAGGGGTAATCGCGTAAATCCTAGTTTCTAATATTATTCTTATATCTTCCTACGGATGATTCGCTTTATCTTCTCCATGATACAAGTCGAGAATTCCTACCTCCATTATATATATACACATGCACACATATCACGGGGGGGGGGGGGGGGGGGGGAATATAAAGGAAAATATAAAATACCCATGAGAGACCGAAAGGGCGGAATGGGTGCCTAACACCTTCCCATTTCGTAACTAAGCCTCCGAACCCTTCTCGAATCATTTGGTTTCGCATGCACCAGTATGTATTTGGATGACACCCTTCGAGGTGGCTTCCCCTTTTTCTTTTGTCTGTTTTATGTAAAATAGACTAGCGACTCTGAATCTCTCTACATTTTTACACCACAAACGACGTCGGCCGAAGCGCTCCCGAGAGGGACGCGCGGGACTCGAAGGATCTTTTCCTCTATGCGCCTGCCCGCACGGACGAGGATCAGGGATGGCCACAACTCTATTTATAAGCAGCTTTATATAGATGATCTTAAACCTACACGAATCACTCTACAGTTAGTAGATCGAACCGTGAAAGTATCGCGTGGGATTGTGGAGGACGTGATCGTCCAAGTGGACACATTCTACTTCCCCGTAGACTTTGTCATTTGGGACACTGGGCCTTTCCCTAATTCTAGAAATCATGTTCCCATTAATTTTAGGCCGTCCATTTTTAGCTACAGCTAACGCTTTGATCATCACACGGAAATGGATAAATGAAACTCACTTTTGGAAACATAACCCTCGAGACTAACATTTTCAATGTTGCTAACAAAATGGGTGATGAGGATGAAATTCATGCGGTTGAGCTTATTGAAGAGGTGGTGGATGAGCACATTGAGAAGATCATAGGTGGGGATGCACTTGAGGTTTGTTTAGTGCAAGGTATAGAGAGTGAGAGTTCATATACTGAGTTTGAGCATGAAGTGGAGGAATTGAGAGTTTTGTTACAAGAAGAAGTAACTTTTGTGAAGTTGAGAGATGCTGACTGGATTTCTAGATTTGAGGAATTACGCCCGCGGGAATCACGCATGATCCCCTCTGAAGATAGATTTCCTAGTCTTGAGTCACTCTTGATCCCCTCTAAAGATAGATTTCCTAGTCTTGAGTTAAAGAAACTACCCTCTCATGTAAAATATGCTTTTCTAGGAGATGATGAAAAGTTTCCTATTGTTGTATCTTATAGTTTAAAAAAAGAGCAAGAGGGTAAGTTGTTGGATGTTTTGCGGAAGCATAGAAGTGATTTTGGTTGGACTATAGCAGATTTGAAAGGTATAAGTCCTTTGATTTGTACCTATAAAATCCACCTCTATGATGAGGTGAAGCCCTCGAGAGAAATGCAAAGGCGACAAAACCCAACCATGAAAGATGTAGTTCGGGCGGAGATCATTAAATTGTTAGATGCTGGGATTATCTATCCCATTTCTGATAGTAAATGGGTGAGCCCAATTCAGGTAGTTCCGAAGAAGTCGGGCATGATTGTGGTCGAAAATACTAAGGGAGAATTAATACCTCAACGAACTACCACTGGGTGGCGTGTTTGCATTAATTACCAAAAGCTCAATGTTGGAACAAGAAAAGACCATTTTCCCTTGCCTTTTATAGACCAAGTGATTGAACGAGTAGCGGGTCATCCTTACTATTGTTTTCTAGATGGGTATTCTGGCTATAATCAGATTGAAGTGGATATACTTGATCAGGAAAAGACGATTTTTACATGTCCGTTTGCCACGTTTGCTTACAAACGTATATCATTTGGATTATGTAATGCGCCCGTGACTTTTCAAAGGTGCATGTTGAGTCTCTTTAGCGACATGATAAAAAAAGGTCTTGAGGTGTTTATGAACGATTTCAGTGTTTTCGGTCCCTCTTTTGACCAATGTTTAGATAATCTTGAAAAAGTTTTATTCTGGTGTGTGGAAAAAGACTTAGTCCTCAATTGGTAAAAATGTCACTTTATTGTCACTGAGGGCATAGTTCTGAGCCACATAGTCTCATCTAGGGAAATTGAAGTTGATCGAGCAAAAATTGAAGTAATAGCTGAGCTACCCCCGCCAAAATCACTAAAAGATGTGAGGTCCTTTCTAGGCCATACTGGATTTTACAGGAGATTTATCAAGGACTTTAGCGCCATCGCTGGACCCTTGAGTAATCTTCTTATGAAGGACACTCCGTTTGAATGGAATAATGCATGCCAAGAAGATTTTGATAAATTAAAAAGCATGCTAATTTATGCTTCTATCATGAAAGCTCTCGATTGGTCTCTCCCATTCGAGCTTATGTGTGATGCAAGTGATTACTTGATTGGGGCTATTTTAGGACAGAGAAAAGACAAGAAAGCTCATGTTATTTACTATTCTAGTAGGACATTATCTGGCCCCGGCTTAACTACTCCACTACGGAGAAAGAATTACTAGCAGTCATTTTTGCTCTCGATAAATTCCGTTCTTACATTGTTGGGTCACCCATCATTTGCGTCACTGATCAATCGGCACTCAAATATCTTCTGACTAAAAAAGATGACAAATAGCGCCTAATCAGGTGGATCCTACCCCTGCAAGAGTTTAATCTCCCGATTCAAGATAAGAAAGGAGTAGAAAATGTCATTGTCGACCATTTGTCACGACTCTCGTCCAACATACCTATTGATCCAATTCCCACAGACGAGAATTTTCCGGATGAGAATCTATTTTCTACTAATTCTCTTCCCTGGTTTGCGGATATAGTAAATTACCTGGTCACGGGGGTCGTTCCCTCCAATTGGACTACGCAAGAGAGAAAAAAGTTCATTACTTGGTCACGCATGTTCTTTTATGATGATCCATATCTGTAAGTATTGCGCCGATCAAATCATTAGAAAATGTGTACCTATAAAGAAATTCAAGGGGTAATCTGGTTTTGTCATACGGAGGCTTGTGGAGGTCATTTCTCTAAAAACAAAATGGCCGCTAAAATCCTCAAAGCGGTCTCTTTTGGCCCACAATCTTTCGGGATATGAATACTTTTTGTTAATCGTGTGATAGATGGTAAAGAATGGGAGTTATTACTTGTTGTGACATGATGCCATTAACCCCCATACTTGTCATAGAGTTGTTTGATTGTTGAGGTATTGACTTCATGGGGCCTTTTCCACCTTTTTTGGCTTTCTTTACATCCTCGTTGCAGTAGACTACGTCTAAAAATGGGTAGAGGCAATAGCTACAAGGACGAATGACAATAAAGTGGTGATAAAATTCATTTAAGAACACATACTTTCTCGCTTCGGAGATCCTAAGGCTATCATCAGTGTTAATGGCATTCATTTCTGCAATAGGCCATTGGAAAAGCTAATGAGAAAGTATGGGGTCGTCCATAAAGAATCGAATGGCCAGGCTGAGCTAGCGAATCAGGAAATCAAGAATATCTTGGAGAAGACAGTCAAACCTAATAGGAAAGATTGGTCTCTCAGATTGAATTATGCGCTCTGGGCTTATCGAACTGCATACAATAATCCCCTTAGGATGCCGCCATTTTGTTTTGTGTATGGAAAACCTCGTCATCTCCCTATTGAAATTGAACACAAGGCGTATTGGGCTATTAAAAGGGTGAACTTTTACATGGTAAAGCCAGTGAATCACGCAAACTTCAGTTGAATGAGTTAGAATAAATACGCAACGTTGCGTATGATAGTGCTAAAATCTCAAAAGAACGAATGAAACGAGCTCACGATAAAATTATTCGACGTAAGGAGTTTCATTCGGGACAGAAGGTACTTCTCTACAACTCAAGGTTACACTTGTTTCCCAATAAATTGCGATCACGATGGTCAGGTCCATTCATTGTGAAGGAAGTATTCCCCCATGGAGTTGTTAAATTAGAGGATCAAAAAGGGGGAAACACATTCAAGGTTAATGGATAACGTCTCAAGCCGTATCTCGAAGCGGTTGTTGTGGAAGCCGACACAATTAACTAAGCAAAATAGGAGAGGTCGACGTGTATGGGGTGAATGTTGTGTATAGTAGTGATAGGATTTTAGGATAGTTAGGAATTCATTGTTATGCATCACTATCAGAGGAGGGAGTCATGCATGAGTCATAAGAGCATTTAGGGTTTAGATGGAAGTTCTGAGAAGTTTTGAAGTCCATGTGCACTGGTAGGTATGTTGGGATAGTAAAAATTACGAGGAGAGTGACCACTGAACTAAACAGGGGAAGAAGGACATTTTTATAAATTGGATCGGTCCGACCTGAAAAAAAGAACTGATCTGGTCACTAAAGATTGGGGGAAAAAATAAAAGGCCGGATCAGTCCGGTCTGAATTTGGATTGGTCTGGATATCTGCAGTCTGTGTTCCTTACCGATGTTAAGGCCTCCTTTCCCCCCAATACTTTCCTCTACCAAAAAATTTCGTACAACCCCCCTCCCCATTCTTTCCCTTCCTTATTTCCCACCAAATCCTTTCCCCGTCTTACCCATCACACCTGTAAATACCAACCTCTCCTCCCCACTTTTCTTCACACCTCCATCTCCATTTTCTCCTCTGTCTTTCTGTTCAATCCTTCATTTCCAATGGCAGCTCCCCAGAAATATAATTCCATCGAAGTGCTGGCCTATGGAAATGGATAATATCGTTACCGTCGTGAAAGAATTTGGTGTTGTCGTTTCTTCGGTCCTAAACAAAAAATCCACATTGAGCGTCGAGTGCTTTGGGATCAGCATCCTAATTCTATCACTAGCCTGTTCATGTCCCGAGGTTGGTGCAGATTCTTCAATGAACCGTACGAGGTGGTTTGGGAGAATGAACTGCATTCGTTCTATGGTTCGCTCGTCCGTACCGTAGATTTTGAATCTCAAGCGTTTGTCGACTCGACACCGATACCATTCTAGCTGGAAATTCTGGCCTAGAAACTCGAGTCCAAGGGTGTGATCACTCCAGCCCAATTTTCCTATCCCGGTCACAATCCAGTTGTTTCTAAAGATGTTTGTATGTCTCTCATCCCTCCCGGTTCGATTTGGAATACGAAGACTTTTCCTATGGGTCGTTTACCCGACAAGGCCCGAATCACTTTTCACATCGTCTGCGCCAACATTTTGCAAACTTCAAATGATTCGGCTATGCGTCTGCGTCAGGCTACTATGGTGTATCATTTATTTGCCCATGAAACTGTTATCAATTTAGCCCACACATTTTATAATGATATCATTTGCGCGACGCTAGACAAGAAGGGCAAGGCACCTCTTCCTTGTGGTCGTCTCATCACGTCCATTCTTAAGGACGTCGGTATTGTTCCCTCACAAGATCTTATTCGATTACCAAAGCCACTTGGGCAAGAATATCGCACTCTCACTGACAAATAAATACAGCTGATCTAAGTGCGTCAGGGTGATAGTGATGACTCGGATAATGAGTCCCCCGATGAGGAGGCAGGTGTTGGTGCAGAGGATGTTGACATGGGAGAAGGTGACAAGGCTGAATATGATGAAGCTGTTGATCCTGATTATGTTCCAGAAGGTACGAGTCTCACCGAGCGCGTTGTTTCTCTTGAGGCGCATTTCGACGGTTTTATGTCTTCCTACCGTCGTGATACGCGTATGATGTTATGCCTTCAGGCTGATCTTTACCGCCTCCAGTTGGGTCCCGATGCCCCAATGCACCTGGTAGTTCCCACCACCCTCCAGCACCGTAGGCATCCCCCGTTGGATCCTTTAACAGTCCCCCTCTGATTTTACCTTATGTTGACTTTGTTATGTTTTCATCTTTTGTTTCCACAATTATGTTTTAATGAATACTTTCTATTGTGGTTATTTGCTTGTTTTATTTATCGCACTCCTTATTTCATCTTATTTAGCTTTTTCGTCTTTTTGATTGTGAACAATGCAAAAGACTAAGTAAGGGGGATGATAAGTGCATATTTATAAAACTTCGCAAATTTCAAAAAAAAAGAAAAAAAATATTTTTTGTTCAAAATAAATAAAAATTGGAATTTAAAAGTTTCAAAAATATCACCTTTATTCTATTTAAAGTCTCAAATTGTTAAATAAAAATGCACTAAGCCAAAATTGATCGAAGATGGAAATTGAAATAAAATTGACGACTTAACGAATAAGTGTGGAGATTGATCAAACCCGGTGAGATTTTGAACCTTTCAATTTTTTATGAGTTTTTAAATCAATCCGAGTTTATGATTAACTCAAAGTTCTTTTCAGCGTTTTAATAAGTCGTTGATGATCTCAATCATTTTCTTTGGTCGGTTATGGGAAATGTGTGAAATGTTGTCTCGAAATTCGTGCTAAATATATCTCTAAACTTAATTAATCTCGAGATGCAAATGGTAATGTGATTAGCAATTTGGACAATGAAGTAGACCCTCTTTTGTTTAACCCAAAAATATTATCCATAAAAAATTTGTGGAAAAAAAATTATCCCTTTGCAACCCACTTTGAGCCTAATAAAATATTTCCCTTTCGTTTGATAACCCGAAAACCCAAATAGCCCAGAATTGTGAAAAATTGGAAATTCATCAAGTTAGTTCAAAGTGTGTAATAAAAAAAGGGCAAGAAAAGAACAATAGCAAGAAAAAAAAAAGAAAAATGAGCAAATGCCCGAAAAAGTACTAATGGACGTCGTAAGGATATTTTCCAATTCCGAACATTCCGTCAATTTCCATTTTTACCCTTTACACTTTTTAACTCGAAAAGTCTTAACCGAGTCCGAATGGAAAAATTAATTACTGCATGGAGAACTAAGACATGAAAAGATAATAAAAGAGATTAAAATGGTGTGATTAAGAGATGATGTTTCCCGTTTCCTAATAACTGTGTTCCGATGATGAGATCTTTTCACCATATATTTCCTTCTTTTCAATTTTGTATGCGTGAAATTGTATCCATTATATTTACTCTTTATATCATGCATATCGAGAGAAAACAACTACAATTCAAGTGATTCGTTTGTGAGTGCATCCGTAAGAATTTGAATCAAAATGAATTTTCCGAAAGTAACGTAATGCTCAATTGGTGGATATTTGAGGTTTAATTTCTGGCTTTGCACACAAACACTATGGTTTGAGACATTTGAATATGAATTTATGGTGATTATTTTTCGAAAAGTTTAAACATTACAAGTTTTAAGTATTTTGATATATTTGAGTCAATAACGAATTTTGTGGGTGTATTCACGGCAAACCCTCACGAGACCAAACTCGTCCTACTAGGGTAACCTAGGGGTTTAAAGGCTTGTTGCCTATGCTCAATGCAATCCCTTGTCAGCAAAAGGGAAATTTTATTTTAATAAAGGAATTCTCAAGAGTGGAATTTTGGTTAGCTTCATTTACATTGCTCGGGACGTGCAAAGTTCTGAGTTAGGGGGATTTGACTACGCATAAATTCTTCTGAATTCAGCCCCTTAATTTAGCAATTTTAATATCTCGAATAACGTAATTGATTTGCTTTTATCCCATATCATTGCTAATGACTTCTTCTAACAAGTACCCCGAGTTTCGTGTATTTCTTACTGATTTTATAGGTATTTAGTAAAAGAAAAGAAAGAAAGAAACCGTAAGAAAGGAAAAGAACAAAAGAAGGCAAGTCAAAGGGCAAAAGCATAACTCTACACCCAAAGTTCGGATTTGAAGCCTAAATGAAAGTTGAAGATCATCATCTCATAAGTGTGTCGGAAGAAATGACAAACCAATCAGAGCTCTAGATCGAAAGTTATGACAAGTCAAAGTTGGTTGGAAAAAGTCAAAGCTGAAGAAAGCTGGACATATCCGGATTAAGGCGGACCGATCTGAAATGCATCCATTCTATTATCCCCCGGATCGATACAGAACCGATGAAAAACAAACCGATCTGATATCGGACCGATTCGGCAGGAGAAAAAAAGAACCGATCCAGCTAATGAAAAACGAACCCATCCGATGGGATTTAGACCGATCCAACTGTTCGAAATTCAAGCATTTATTATGGAGGCTGAAGAGCTTCAACTCTTGGAAATCCTTGTATAATTAATTTTTATTAGCTGTAAAAATGATACTTGGGTATTATAAAAGGTCAAACCCTAGAGAAAAGGCGGAGAGTCTTTTTTGGCAGACAATTTCATACTTTCTTAGGATTTAGAAACCCTAGTTGTAATTTGGAGGAAAAGGAGTATTACAGATTCAAGTTCAAATTTCATTCCAAGTTTTGATTACCAATTTCAATCTTCAATCCAAGTATCAATTTCCATTCTCTTATTTGTTTCTTTATTTTACTTTCAATTCGATTCTCAATTGTTTTGCAATTCTCTTTTGAAGTAATGTTTCTTGGATACATGATTCCATGCATAGTTATAATGTTGTTTTCATCTAATAAAACCATGTCTAGCTAAATCTTCAAGGGTTGGGATGCATGAACCCATTCCTAGGTAAATTACCTATGTAGAAAATAGAATTTAAATTAAAAATTGACTGAATCGTGTCAGGAAATTATATGAACATAATAGATATTTTAATCTCTCTTGCCCTAGGTACTTGAGATGTTTAAGAATACTATGCAAGTGTAATTGTTCTACACCGCTTTATATTTACCTTTGATTTCATATGATGCGGGCTAGTTCCCTCATATATGTAATGCTTAGGATCTATAAAGACTAGGTTCAGTTAAGATTTTAATTTACAATTCTAGTATTCTATACGGTAAATTACTAGGGATTGGGGGATAGTATCCTAACCTATTTCCTCTCATACTCATATTTATTCTCTTTACAATTCTTAGTTGTTGTTTTTTGTGCACGTAGTTCATTCTAAATTTTTATTTCATCACCAATTAGAAATTTTAAACCATAAATCATCATCTTTTATTTTGTTTTGAGAAATGATTTGAAGGTTAAATAAGCTTTTCCTACGTTATTCATAATTGCCAATTTTTGTTCCCTGTGGAGACGATCCGAACTTATCGGATTATTACTAACGCGACAGGCTTGCACTTGAGCCTATAAAGCACACACTTTAGACACATCTGTGGTCCCATCACGTACCGAATTAGTCCGTTAATAGAATAGTTAAATTAATAATATAGTGTCACACAGCTGAAATTCCCAAACTTGCCTAACTAGCTTGTAATTAAATTTTATCCGAATTTTTTTCTCCCAATTCTTTATTTAAAATTCTCGTGAATTATCGCTCCCACAATTTCTAATTAAAGTCTAATTACCCTATCATCCCAATGTAACGCAACACCTCTTAGGCCATTCCTAATAATCTTCTCCTATTCTTATGGGTTTTCTAAATTCAAACCCTCCGTAAATAATCCAATAATAAAAACACCCAACATGAATCCTCCCGGAAATCCGAACATATTCTACCTAGAGGCGAATCGGTGAGCTGGTCCCGTTAATTGAATTCCGACCCTATTTTTCATCTACAAATCCATCCCAACAATCATCAATAAGTTATTATACGTTCACTAATTCATATAAAATATAAAGGGACTTTTTGTACATGATTCTAACATCTTGAACTCATTATAGTCTGAAAGATCAACTACCAATCATCTAATTAAACCATGCAAATGGGTCTCAATGATGAAAACCTCAAATAACCCTACATTCAATTCAAAGCTCCAATTAATTATTATTAGCTTATCGATCTCTAACAAAATCCAATTTCCAGCAGGTATAAATCATTCAAATACATCAAATATGCATTTACTCTACAATTTATGGGATAATTTCTCAAAACCCCCCTTTTACATGTGAAACCCCCCCACCCAAAACTAGTTTTTCATATCACCTACCATAATAGGAATGGAATCTACTACTATTCAATAAAGAAAGTCAATTACTTGCCTTGGGATGTTTGTAGAGTCCTATTTACTTCGTGTGTGATTGGTTATTACTATAATTTTGCCGAATCCCTTTCTGAATTGCCCCCCTCTAGCTTTCTCCCTTGATTTCTCTTCTTTCTCCCCTCTTCCTTCTCTCTTAGGGTTAAGAAATAATGTTATGGATGACTCACCCATGTAACCCTTATGGTTTAAAACATAAATCCTGAAATTAGGTTATTAGGCTACATAAAAATGACCCAAATACCCCAACATGAGTCCAGACTAGTCTAAAAAGCCCTTATAGCCCAATTATTGTCCTCGGGTACTTATTTCTGACTATTTCAACCTATTCGGGATCAACCGTGCACTCGAAATTGCAATTCGAGTCATTATACATAAATTTCCCATATCAACATTAATATAGTCTACTCACAAGCCCCCAGTTGAGATACTATCACAATTTCATCGTTATTACTCAGTATGACGTACTAACAATTCACCTCATTCTATTTACTATAAACACACTTAATAAATTTACAAAATAAATAATAATATTATCCACACAAATTAATATTTATCTAATACCCAGTATTCCACCTTAATTAAATTACCGTACATATGTAATTTAAGATACCAAAAATAATTAAATCCATAACTATTCAAAAATACATGGTGATACACTATTCTTTAATCATTGAATGATGGTTTGAGTGGTTAATTCGACCTGACCATTAGCTTGTGGGTGGGAGGGTGACGAATAATGATTGTGTATTCCTAATCCCGTGCAAAATTTTTGAATGATGTCATTATCAAATCGAGTGCCATTATCATTAATGATCACCCAAGGGATGCCAAATCTACTAGCACTAGATTTTTGCACAAAAAAATCTTAATATTCTTATCGATTATGGTGGTGGTTGTCTTGGGATGTTAGAGTACCTTTGGTATTTGTCACATTTTTTCACAATTTCATGCGTATCCTTAAGCTATATAGGCCTAAAATATACCTAAGTTATCATACGATGAGCAAATGACCTTGCCTATGGATGCCCCCCCCCCCCCCCATATATTCCTTCATGGACCTCTCTTAGGCCATAGTTAGCCTCTTCTGGGTGGAGGCACCTCGAGAGTGGAAAATCATAAGCTCATTTATAAAGGAATCCATTGATGAGAGTGTAATGAGTGGTCGTGTACTTGATCTTCCTAGCCTTTGCTTTATCCTCTGATAGTGTTTCCTTTTTGGGTAGATTTGGATAAAGTCCAGTTGACACTGACAATGCTCCACAAGAGTTATCAGAGGAGTTCCCTCTTGGACCTCGATAGACTTTTGGTTTGAGAATTCCATATAAGTGGAATTGGGATTTTCTTCCATGGAGGACAACATTGTTAGTGAGTTTTCTCTCTCACTGTCTTCCCTAGAGATTCTTGTGATTACCAAAATTTTAAAATCTATTATAAGATTCTTCACTTTCCCTAAGTAGGCAACCATATTTCCTCCCTAGATTCATATTCTCCTATGAATTGGTTCACTATCAATTGAGAATCATTGTGAATTTTGAGTTGTTTAGAACCAAACTCCTTAGCCAACCTCAACCCGACTACTAATGCTTCATATTTCACCTCATTATTAGAGGCCTTGAAGTTGAACATTAGTTACTGCTTAATTAGTACGACATCTGGCGCCTCAAGAATTAGGCCTGCTCTGCTTCCAAAATGGTTGGACGATCCATCCACATGTAGGATCTAGACTACAATCATTAGATCCATGGTTTAAGCACACTTACTTTTTGCTCAGTCTTTTTCATCTTCTTCTTCTTGCTCTAGTGTTTTTTTCCCGTGGATGTAAATTTTCTATAAAGTCTAAAAGGCCTGACCTTTGAGAGAAGTCCCCAGCTGATATTTAATGTCAAACTGCCCCAACTCCATGGACTAAATCATTAAACTTCTCAAAGTTTATGGTTTGTGAAGTATCCGATGAAGAGGCTGGTCGGTCATCATAATGATCCGATGTCCTTGGAAATAAGGGCGAAACTTCCTTGAAGAAATTATGAGAGAAAACTTTTATTTCTCCACCTTTGGGTACCTAGTTTTTACTTATTAAAGTTCTCAACTTGTGTAGTATATTGGTGTTTAAACCCCTTCATCATCCCTAACCAGTGTTGAGCTCACGGACCATGGTGACACAACCAAATAGAGGTATAAATACTCTATTGGTTAGACTCTTGAAAGCAATAGAGAAGTACCCAAGTATTCTTTGAGTTCATGGAAAGCTATTTCAGATTTATTATTCCAAGTAAAAGCCTTTTTTAAGATCTTGAAAAATGGGAGCTATTTGTTAATGGCACGTGAAATTAACTTGTTAAGTGCCTCCGTTCTCCCTGTTAGGCTTTGGATTTATTTTGAAGTCCTTGGAAACTTCATATTGAGGAGGGAATGAATCTTCTATGGATTAGCTTCTGTAATGCCATTTGTGTCCATAAATCGTTAGAATTTCCCACCAGACAATCTGAATGCACTTAGAGGGATTTAGACTTGTCTTATACTCACAGAGAATGAAAAAGGTTTCATTAAGGCATCTGATGTAATCGGAGGCAATGAGACTCTTTACTACCATATCGTCAACATAACTTCGCTGTTCCTTATTTTCCTTGTAAACATTGACTTTAAATGCCTCTTATAGGTTGCTCCTACATTTTTTGGCCAAAACGCATAACTTTGTAACAATATATGCCTCGATTAGTGATGAATGAGGTTTTCTCCTCATCTTCTATAGGTATCCAAATTTAGTTATATCCAGAGTACCCATCCATAAAAGATAGCAATTCTTGACCCGTCGTGGCATCCATTAACATATCTATTATTGGCAAAGGGTAATTTTCCTTGGGAAAATCCTTGTTTAGGTTTGTAAAGTCCATGAAAAGCCTCAATTGTCATTTGTCTTCTTTACAAACACCATATTTGAAATCCATTTAGCGTAGTTCACTTCCCAAATGAACCCTTCCTTGAGCAGTTTTTCCACTTCTTCTTTAACTGTTCCATTTCTTTCTATTATGAAGGACCTTATCTTTTTATTCATCGTCTTGCAATTTGGATCTACATAAAAATGATAGGTCATAATTGTTTGATCTACCCTAGACATGTCCGTGTGGCTCCAAGAAAATATATCCCTATTTCTTTTGAGTAACTTCAGAAGTTCTTCCTTAAGGAAGGGGTCCAATTAGGAACCCACATGCACCATGAAGTCTGGATCTTCTTCATCTAGTCGAATTGATTCCAATTCCTCATTAGAAGTCCCCTACATCTTGGGTTGGTCATCTCTAAGGTCCAAATCATCCACTTGAAAGGCTTCACTTCCCACTTTCATCTTTATTGATGCAAAGTAACATTCCCTTGCCTCTTTTTTATTTCCCTTAACTTTCCTAACCCCGCCACATTGCATTGGTAAACGCATGGTCAGGCTATGGGTACACAAGCCTGCCCTAATTCTGTTCAGAGTGGAGTGGCTAATGATGATTTTTTAGGTTGCTGGTCTATCTAGTATAAAAAACTTAGTCATGGTGGAATTTTATAATGGTTTTATGCCTAAGGTCACCTTGAGTTTAATGTAACCTAAGGGATATGACTTTTCTCCTAAGAAACCAACCAAAGGGCCTATAATCGGTTGAAGGATTTCCTTAGTCAAACCCATCCCTTTAAATGCATTATAAAATAATATATTCGATCCACTTCCCGTATCCACTAACACCTAGTGGATAAGGTGTGATGTCACAACCATTGTTATTATAAAAGGATCGTTATGTGGATCATAGATATCGCCTATTATGGTGGGAGTTATGCGAGGAACTTTAGCTTCTCTTATTGCGTTTACTTTCGAACACTATGGAGACCCTCAAAATTTTCTAATATGTGACTTCTAAGTAGAGCTATTTTCTCCTCCTCCTGTAAATTCTCTAGTGATAACAAATAACTTTATTGTTGGGGCTTCTGCTTTGCCAATCTTAGCTCTATTTGGATTATGAGGCCTTTATTGTGGATTTCTGGGGACAAATTGACTCATGTTCCCCTTATTAATAAGTTTTTCAATCTCCTCCTTGATATTGATACATTCATTAGTTTCATAGTCGTGGTCCCAATGGAACCTACAATACTTTTGTATGTTTGTTCTCTCCTATACTATCCTCATTTTGTCTAGAAATCTAAAGCGTTTGATGCCCTCAATTTGGGCAAAGACTTTTGCCGTTGTAGCTATAAATGGAGTAAACCACTTGAATGCTAGAGGTTAAAATTTCTCAATTTTCTTCTTCTTCCTATCTACTTCCTGGGGTTGTGTGTGTGTGGGTGGGGTAGATTTTCTATGTCCTCCATCCATCATAGCCATGCCTTTGTAAGTAGTGCATCTTTTGAATTTTTTTCTTTTTTATCTCAGCCAAGAGTTAGGCCATGAATGTTGGAGGGTTAATGACCAAAGATATAATGCACCTGGTGGCTTAGACTCCGACTATGAAGGTAGAGTTTGTTGTACCATTGCCTAACAAATCCTTTTGATGTGGTGGAAAAGTCTCTGCATTTGATGGCATCAGGGACCTCTTGCAAACTCATTACCACGTTGTATTGTTGGATGTGGTAAATAAAATCTTTGGCCCTATCTTAGATCTCAAGGTTGGGGAGTTTGAACTTTTTTGGTATAGGACACTACGCACCGTCTCAGAAAAGGGAGACTCGGAACTAAGGCAAGTGCATTGACATTTGGGGGCTCAAACCCAATAACCTTTATATAATATACAATTTGGTTTCACATTTCTTGATGGATCCTCTCGTCCTATTTGTGAGAGGCGTACGAGTGGTTGTCCTGGTAGGCCAGCTTCTCTCGAATTGAGATGCAAGTACTTGCATACTCACACGGTGCCTGACGATAGTTATCATGTCGAATATAGACTCTAGAAGGATTTTGTCTGCTAGAGGAATATGAGAGCCTTTGGTGGATGGCTACCCATCGCCTTTGCCAGGGATCCTCCACCTCAGCCATGCTCTCTACATGGTTTTCCTCTAGTAGAGGGCTTTGGGAAATAGGCCCTAGTAGTAACTCTACCAACTGGGCTTGCAATGAAACTTGGTTATTAAGCATCTACCTTTAAATATTTCTATGGGATCCATGAGGAAGTAATCCATCTCACAAGTAAAAGGGGAACTGAAGAAAATGTTAAGTATTTCCCAAAGATGAGATCTACTGATGTTGCCAAAATCTGGACGACTTTTACATAACTTGGTATGATATATGTATGAGTTGGACTTAGGAAATAAAAGACAATGGATGTATTTTAACATGAGTATTTAACATGGTTCAACCTGATAGGTTGGGCCTACATCCACTATTATTGTTGATACCAAATTTAGTCTGCTGGCATGGCTCAATTTAGTAAAGACACATGGCAATCTACGTGGCAACAACAAACACTTTCGAGGAACTCACACGCTCTGAGGAACCATACTACAACGAGGAACACTTCTTCCCCGAGGAACTCATACGCTCTGAGGAACAAGAACTCTCCGAGGAACTCTTGGGTACCGAGAAGCTTAGGCGGTCCGAGCTGCACCTCGAACAAAGCATTAATAGCAGGATAACCAACAGTTTGACTGTTCATTAAATGATTATCATTCAAACGCACACGCTTAAGGGGCATTGAATGTATTACCCTTTCATATGTACATCATTTAATGTATTACCCTTTCACGTTACAGCCTCAGGGCTATAAATACATTGTACAATCCTCATTATAAGGGATCGGAATTTCTTGATAGAACTTATAATCAAGAATTCCCAAACACTCAGCAATAACATAACAGTGGACATATGCCATTCTTATAAGGCTGAACCACTTTAAAAATTCTTTGTCTCATTTATTTATCTGTGATTGAATAATTAGATATGATCTAATTTTTTACATCAACAGATTGGCGTCGTCTGTAGGAAACGACTGGTAATATCGTTTTTCATCAAAAAAAATTCATCACAAATGGCTGATATTCCAGAATCCAGCAATCGAAATGCTGGAAGCCCTCCAAATCCATCTGCTCCGCCAAATATTCCAGATCTGGCTGGAATAATGACAAATCTGGCTCAGGGCCAGACCGTCATGCAAGAAACTATGCGACAACTCATACAAACCCTCCATGGCGGTGCACCAACTCATTCAAGACCACGAAGTATTCAAAGAAATACATGTGCATATTCTTCGCGTACTAGGCGTACCAATTCATATCGTAATGAAGAGTCTAAAGATTTTTCTTATCAACCTGGACGAACTTCATCAGTGCGGGCCACAGATACTGAATAACGTATCACTCTCTCCCCAGAAAGGACCAGTGCGCTAGAAAGATTAAGAAGAGTATCTCCTTTCGATCGATTAGGTCCTAGGAGGAGCAAAAGTCCTCCTAGAGCCTCATCGAGGAGTTTTCGATGAGCATCAGACTTAAGGGAAGGATCTGCCCAGTCGCGACCAGCTGCTCGTCAAGAGAGATCTCAGGAAGCCACATCAACGCGATCAGTTTCTCGAACCAACAGGCCCGAGGAAGGAAATGATGCATGGAAAGGCTCTATCCAAAGGCTGGAGGATAGATTGGCGGAAATGGTTAAAGCTAAGAACCCCCTATAATGAGCCTTTGTTCGAGGAACACCTTTTTGTCCAGGCCATTATAGATTTTCCAACACCATCAAAATTCAAAGCACCTGTTGTGACCCCCAAATATGATGGAAAGACTGATCCTCTCCTTCATATAGAACAATACCAAGCTGCAGCCGACATCTATGCTGTTCCAGATGAGATGAGATGCAGGGCATTCTCGAGAACTCTTACCGGATCTGCTCAAATATGGTATAATAATCTTCCTCGGGGTAAGATCTCAACTTTTATTTAACTGGCCGAGTTATTCATTGGGAATTTCTGTTTTAGGGCAAAGCCAGTTAAACGAGTAGCACATTTGTTAAGTGTTAGACAAAAGGCTGGTGAAAGTACCAGAGATTATATAACTCGTTTTAATAACGAGAAACTTGAAGTCATTGATTATGAGGAGAAGACAACGATTACTGCTTTGATGAGTGGACTACTGCCCAACAAGTTGTACTACACTTTGGCCAAAGATCCACCTAGAACCATGTCAGACCTGATGGGAAAAGCGTCCAAGATTATGAATGCCGAGGAGGCTATGGCTGCGAAGAAGAATATGGATGCCAAAGAAACCAAGGTAGAAGGTGATAAAGCTAAGAAGAAAGAGCATAAGAACAATGGTAATGACAAACATTCAAAAACTAGGTCGGTATGGGACGTAATGAAGAAATATGATAATTATACTCCTTTGAAGAAGGATATCAACCATGTTCTAGAGGAAATCAAGAACAACGAGGAGTTAAACTGGCCAGAGAAAATGAAAGCAGACCTTGACAAGAGGAATAAGGCGAAGTATTGCGAGTTTCATAAAGATCATGGCCATATGACCAAAAATTGCATAGCTCTTCAAAATGAGATTGAAACACTCATCAGACGAGGAAAACTGTCAAAGTATGTCGATCGTGGAAGAGAAAGAAGAAACAAAGAGCGAACAAGAGAGAGGTCTAGATCTCCTCATCGAGTAGAGGAGAACAAGAAAAGAAACCATGAAGTTGATCCAGAAGATGACCCCGATCTTCCCAGGAGACCAAGGCAGCCAGAACGTGAGGTATTTTCAATACGCTTTG
The DNA here is from genome assembly GCA_949130495.1 of Sambucus nigra. NCBI lineage: Eukaryota > Viridiplantae > Streptophyta > Magnoliopsida > Dipsacales > Adoxaceae > Sambucus > Sambucus nigra. The sequence continues at coordinate 574,526,924 of OX422215.1, read as the reverse complement.
GGTTATTTGACTGTAATGTTATAACAGGTGGAGATGCAGAAGGAGGAGACCTTACTGCAGAGAGAAAAGCTTACCTCTATGAGGATCAAACTTGCTCGTACATTCAACGAATAAATCTAGCTGAGGAGGATCACCCGAGAAAGGTGAACAAAGAGAAATTAGTCATTGGTTTCTCAAAGAATGACATGACAGGTGTTCTATATCCTCATGATGACCCATTGGTGATCAAGATGAGAATGAAGGAGGTAATAATTTTAAGAGTATTGGTCGACAATGGTAGCTCGACAGACATCATGTTCTACTCGTGCTTCGATAGTTTAAATCTAAAGCTATCTCAATTGGAGCCTTATCATAGACCCCTCATCGATTTTGTCGGCGAGAAAGTATTTCCACTTGGGACGATTAAGCTGGATATATTCATTGGTACGTGGCCTTCTTGTCGAACAGAAATAATACATTTCTTCGTGATGGATAAGAATTTTCAATCATCATACAATATCATCATGGGAAGAGTAGGATTGAAGAAGTTTAAGGCTGTACCATCTACAGTACATCAATGCCTAAAATTTCCAACAAATTTTGGAGTAGGATTTGTGAAAGGTGATCAGAAAGTAGCTCGGGAATGCTATTATTCATCCGCCGAGCAAGAAGAACTGGAGGAATCAAGGAAAAAGACTACTACTTATCAAGTGGAAGAAGGGGCAAAAATTAAAACATTAGATCCTAGAGATGAGTCACAACTCGTGAAGGGTCAAGTGGTGGAAGCTACTGAAAACATCATCCTGGACGACAAGCACCCTGAACGAACTACTCAAGTAGGTTCGTCGTTGGAAGCCTCACTAAAACAGGAATTGATAACTTTCCTTTGAAGCAAAAAGCAAACTTTTGCGTGGAGTCATGAGGATATGCCAGGGATAAACCCAAATTTCTTATGTCACGAACTCAATGTGAATAAGGAGATCAAGCCTGTGAAGCAGAGAAGAAGAGTATTCAGTCCCGAGAAGAATCAAGCTATACAAAAGGAAGTCGAAAAGCTCCAGAAAGCTTGCTTCATTGAAGATGTTAAATATCCAGACTGGTTAGCCAATGTGGTGATGGTAAAGAAGAAAAACAACAAGTGGAGGATGTGTGTAGACTTTACCGACCTCAACAAAGCATGCCCAAAGGATCACTTTCCATTGCCCCGAATTGATCAACTGGTGGATGCTACCTCGGGACACGAGCTGCTAAGCTTCATAGATGCTTATTCTGGTTATAATCAGATTAAAATGAAACCTGAAGACAGGGAGAGTACTTCTTTCATTACCCCGAGGGGAACTTATTGTTATAATGTTATGCCTTTTGGTTTGAAAAATGTAGGTGCGACATATTAGCGGATGATGAACAAGGTCTTTGCTGAACAAATCAGTTGCAATATGGAAGTCTATGTTGACGATATGCTGACAAAGAGCAAGAAAGCTGTCAATCATCTAGTTGACCTAAGTCAGACTTTTGATCAACTGGATAAATATCAAATGAAGCTGAACCCGACGAAGTGCATATTTGGAGTACGAGAAGGCATGTTCCTCGGATACATTGTCAACCAACGAGGCATTGAGGCAAATCCTGAAAAGATCAAAGCTCTATTAGGGCTGCGATCTCCAATGACGAAGAAGGAAGTACAGAGTCTCACAGGACGAGTAGCAGCACTCAACAGATTTGTGTTACGAGAAACTGATAGATGTCTCCCATTCTTCTTGACACTCCGAAAGACTTTTGAGTGGAATGATGAATGTGAGAAGGCTTTTCAAGACTTGAAGAAATACTTGGGAGCACCTCCACTATTGTCCAGGCCGGTGATGGGAGAAAAATTGTACTTGTATCTAGCAGTATCGGAGAATGCAGTTAGCTCGGCGTTTATCAGAGTGGAGAATGGAGTGAAAAAACCAATCTACTACACAAGTAAGGCCTTCCGAGGAGCTGAGATCAGATATCCAAGGCTAGAAAAGTTAGCACTGGAGCTGATTGAAGCAAGTAGAAGAATGAGGCCATACTTCTAGGCTCATACCATAGTAGTATATACTTATATGCCATTGAGGCAAGCCCTTCATAAACCAGAAAAATTAGGGAGATTGATGTACTGGGCAATAGAACTCGATGAATATGATATAGTTTATGAACCCAGATCATCGCTAAAAGGGCAGGCTGTGGCAGATTTTATAGCAGAGTTCACCTATCCTGATACCCCCGAGGAGCAAAAGTTGCTCGCTGATCAAGCTGTGGATGTTATAGGATCATCAAACACTATCTCAAAAAGGGCAAGTGGATGTTACAGGATCATCAAATTCGAGCACAGACCAACTCCGGTTGGTAAAAGGGCAAGAAAAGATGATCGATGAAGAGAAGGAAATATCAGGGGAGGATGAAAGGAAGCAACAAATATTTCACCGAGGAACTCTGACAGATCAGAAATTTAAAGACGAGTTACCTATATGGAGGTTATATGTAGATGGCTCATCTTGCACTACAGGATGTGGCGCGGGGATAGTTTTGAGCACTCTGGACGAGATCGACATGGAATACGCCCTACGATTCCAATTCAAAGCTTCCAATAATGAGGATGAGTATGAGGCCATGATTGCAGGTCTTAATTTGGCAAAAATTATGGAGGCGCAGCAGGTTATTTTCTTCAGTGATTCACAATTAATTATAAATCAAATGTTGGGAGTATATGCAGTTAGAGGCGAATTAATGATCAGTTATCATGCAAAGGCAAAGGATCTGGTGTCAGAATTTTCTGCTATTCAGCTGGTCAGAATACTGAGAATGGAGAATGCGAGAGCAGACGCCCTTGCTCGATTAGCATCAGCTACTCGCACCGAGCTACGACGAACAATCCCAATTGAAGTTTTAGCTGGTCGGAGTATAGATGAAGAACTGACGATGAACTTTATCACCCTTGACTTAGGACCATCTTGGATGGATCCCATCAGGGCATATATTGAGGAGGGAGAATTACCAATTGATAAGCTCGCAGTCAAGAAATTGAAGTTTAAAGCTGCTCGGTATGTATTAACTAACACTATTCTGTATAGCCGAGGAATTATGGCAGGTTTGCAGAGATGTGTGCATCCCACCGAGGTGAAAGATTTAATTGAAGAGGTCCATAAAGGGTCCTGTGGAGCACATGTATCAGGTCGGACACTCTTGCAAAGGATGATAACGCAGGGATACTACTGGCCGACGATGAGAGATGATTGTATAGCCTATGCCAAGAAATGTGACAAGTGCCAGCGCTTTTTCTCCATCCGAAGAACTCCACAAGCATTGTTGACACCCATCACTTCCCCTTGGCCATTTTCCATGTGGGGAATAGATTTGGTCGGGCCACTACCTACAACCAGAGGAAGGTTCAAATACCTCGTCGTCGCAGTGGATTATTTTACTAAATGGGTTGAAGTTGAGCCTCTCATCGACATGACGTACGACAAGGTGTACTAATTTGTTTGGAAGAACATCATTTGTCGATATGGTCTTCCTCATTCCTTCATCACAGACCATGGAACACAATTTGATAACGAGGAGTTCGCTGCCTATTGCTATCAGTCAAACATTTTGAAGGTCCACTCAGCACCAGGCCATCCTCAAAGCAATGGACAAACTGAGGTGACGAACAGAACATTGCTAAATGGCTTGAAGAAAAGACTGAATGATGCGAAAGCAAATTGGATCAATGAGCTACAATCAGTACTATGGGCTTACCAAACTACTCCCCGAGTAGCAACTGGAGAATCACCATAGATGCTGGCGTTTGGAAGTGAAGTTGTTATACCTGCCGAGTTGGGCCTCCCAACACACAGGGTACTGAATTTCAATTCCCCTGTCAGCGACTTAATGAGAAGATTGGATTTAGACATGCTCGAGGAAGTTAGAGAAGAAGCATCCATTAGAAATGTTGCTTACCAATAGCGAACAACTTTGTTCTACAACAAAAAAGTCAAGAATTGCGACCTGAAAGAAGGAGACTACGTACTGAAGAAAGTGATTCAAAAGCACAATAAACTGTAGGCAAACTGGCATGGACCATACCGAGTTACAGAAGTTGTTCGATCAGGAACTTACCGAATAGAAACTTTAGAAGGAGAAGAGTTTAAGAATGCATGGAACGCAGAGCACCTACGCAAGTATTATAAGTGATGAATAAAATGAAGATATTTCTGTCGAATTCTTTCTTTTTATTGAAAGTTTTTCGGGGAATACTAGTGCTACACACTACTCGGAAAAACTCGGCAAAGCTGGCTACTCAAATTTTTTCTCAAAAATGCCAACTAAGGTTGGTCGAGAAACCTATATTCCTCCGGGAAGTAAAGCTATCAATATTCCTCCGGGAAGTAAAGCTACCAATATTCCTCCGGGAAGTAAAGCTACCTGTATTCCTACGGGAAGTAAAGCTACCAATATTCCTCCGGGAAGTAAAGCTACCTGTATTCCTCTGGGAAGTAAAGCTACCTGTATTCCTCCGGGAAGTAAATCTACTTGTATTCCTACGGGAAGTAAAATTATATGTTCTTCGGGAAATAAAATTATTCCTAAAAATGCCAACTTATGTCAGTTAGGAAGTAAATATATTCTCGAAAGTCGGGAGGAAAAATTATTCCAAAACGTGCCAAAGCTCCTCGTAGAGGAAAATCCACTAACTATGGCTGGTCGGGGATAAAAACCCACTAACTGTAGTTAGTTAACAAGGAAAATTTACCGACCTTGGTTGGTCGAAAACATTTAAGAAAAAAATCTACTAACTATGGCTAGTCGGGGATAAAACACCACTAACTATAGTTGGTTGACAAGGAAAATTTATCGACCTCGGTTGGTCGGAAACATTTTAAACATTTTTTATACTCGTAACTTTTACTAAGTTGGTCGAGAAACAAAAAATTATTTTTGCCAAATAATTACAACAAGTTCAAACTACTCGACAATAAGTTGGTCGGCATATAACACAATATTATTATCTTTTTAACAGATACACATGCACAGATATAAAGTGTTTTACAAGACAATATCAGTTAAAATTGCGAACAAAAATGAAAGACTTTCATTAAATCCAAAACAAATTACATTGATAATGAAATGTATACAAATTTATTTCATTAATATTCCTATTCTACTGGTCTTTTCCCCTCTGCTTTTGACACAGGTTCCTCGCCAGCAGGCGGATCATTTAAAGCCAGAAGAGAATTTATGAAGTTGAGATCTTTTAACATCCTGATATTCATCACGGCTGGTCGATCTAAGAGGTGCTCGGGACGAGATATCTCGGCATTTTAATGGAGATTGTAGTCACCGAGATATTTGGAAATCAAGCATCGAGGAATGGCCCGAGCAGGGATCCAACTCATATCCAGTTTGTATGGTGGCACAGGTAGGTCAAGCAACCGAGGATCATGATAGTCCCACAGGTAATGACCCTGTTCGAGTTGCAGCACACCTAAGGCATTCAACCAGCCTTGCTTGTAGCCCTCATTATTGGCATTCTGGATACGATCGTCCAAGTGATAAAGAGCTTCGTTGTATCCAGCCATCCAGAACTCCCTGGGCTGTTTGTGGAATTGATATGTTAGTCTTTCCAGCTGCTCGTGGAGATTTTTGATGAAGATCTCTTTATTCTCCAAGGTAGACTTCTGCGTGGAAAGCTGCTCTTCCAGGTCCCTGATCTTCTTTGACATTTCAGCCAATGCCTGGTTCTTCGCCATCAGCTGGAAGGCCTGGTTTTCTAAGGCAAACTGAGTCCTCTATTCCTCGACAGGAATCCGAGCTGCTCTTGCTCGTCCATGAGGAGATCTTGCTCGACCACGAGAAGATGTAGATGGGCCAGACCTCTTCAACGTTTCCAACTCGTCCCTCAAGTTGGCGTTCTCGACTTCCAAGATCGAGAATCCCTCATCAGTCACTGGGATCAAGGCTTTTGAAGTAAAAGTTGCAGACTTCAACTATGACAACTCTCTTTGAAGATTGTTGTTCTCTTTCTCTAATAATTCAGCTATTTGTCTGCATTCTTCGACCTCACCCTTCAGAGTTCTCTCCCTCACATCGTAGCCAGCAAAAAGTTTCTCGTAACCGTTGTCGGCAATGATCTGCTGGTACTTCTTCTCGTAAACCTCATGTAAGAGGGCAGTGGATTCTTTGTATTGTTGCTGAAGATCTTCGAGGGTGCCTTGTATATCCTCGATCATGTCATAATAAGCCACATCATTGGCCACTGCTCGATCAAGTAGACACTTCAGATATTGGTATGATTCGACTGACTATTCAGAAGCATCCTGACCGAGGATGTCGATGACTTGTGCTGCACTAAGATCTGTGTGACCAGCTTTAAAATAATCATTGCATTGCCTCAGCAGCTTGATATCATGAGCAGATAATAATTCCATCCTGGCCAGAAACTAGTAGAAAGAGAAAAAGCAAATAATCAAAACAAAGCACGAAGAGGAGACAACAGTATGCAAAAACACAAGTTCAAGTTTTATTATATCATAAAGGTCAGAGGTACAAGGTTCAGAGTTACATATTCATGGTTACAGTTGATAAAAGAAAAATATAAAGAGAAACCCGAACAAATCTACACCTTTTTCTTGTCTCCTAAAACCTTTTCGGGAGGCTGGGACGAGGAAGTAGGTTGCTCGGAGGGAAAAGAAAGCTGCTCGGGGAGCGCCAGCAGTTGCTCGAAAGAAGTAATTATTTGCTGAGGTTCCTCGGTAGCAGGCTGAATGGCTGGGAGATGATCTCCCATCACCATAGAAGACTCTTCGGAGGCAGCTTCGTCCTCTTCTAAGTCTTCAGGAGTTGGAGGGGGACCAGGGATGTGTCGCTGAAAGATTTCGGAATTTTCATCCACTTTCATCTCCTGTAGAGCAGCGACCCGTCATTCCCTAAAGTACTTGAGGCTACCATATTCTACTTGCGACACCATGGAAGCCAATCCCTTGTTCCACCCCTTGTCCCAGACAGCGCTGAAAGACTTCTTCACAGCCAATTTTCTCTTTAACTTCTCCAAGGAAAGCTTCTCGGACAGAAGGTTTTCAGCAGTCTTCAATTTATTCTCAATCTCTTCCTTCTGCCGACTTACTTCTTGAAGATGACCCAATTTTTCCTCAGCAACCTTAAGCTTATCTTCAAGCTCCCCAGCAGTTATGAGCTTCTCTTCAAGCTCTTTATTTTTCTTCTCCAAAGCATTCACTTTTTTCTCCAATCCTTGGGAGATTTCAGCAACCTGAGCTTTTTCCTGCTCAGTGGAGGTAAGCTTGTTCTCCCAGATTGCCTTGTCAGTAGCATATTTCTAGCGAGAATCTTCCAAAGACTTAATAGCTTCCTCCAGAGCTTCCTCCACACTAGATGAGGAGCATGAAGCTTTAATCGCCTCATCTTTCTTCAAAATTATATTAAAGCAGCTCGCCAACTGTGAAAAGAAAATGAAAGCAAGTCAGAGATAGATATAACAAAGGAAAGATGAAAATTTCAAAGTAACAAGACTTACAGAAGCAATATGGCGAGCAGCCAATGATGTAACCATATCCAGAGAAAGGTTCTCTTCGACACCTTGGATCTCGGGAATGATCCAAGTCTTCACCGAGCTCATGGCAGAGCTCGGGGGAACAAAAGTTGGAACACCAGTTCCAGTAGCTGGGGGCTGAGTGATGGTGTCAACCAAATTGACCGAGGAGCTATTCTTCAGCTTCCTCGGGGGAGCAGGAATAGATTTAACCAAGGAAGAACTCTTGGTCGGTGATATGACAATCACCCCGCCTGGAGCGGCAGCCTTGCTCGGGGCCACTGGAGGCTTCTCGGCGACCTTAGCAGGAGCAGCTGGAGGAGCTGCATCAATTTTCTTTGTCCCTTCTGGGACATCGTGTTTACTTCTTTTGGCCTCTCCAGCACCAGAGGCGGGGTTCTCGAAGAGAGTGGGAGTTCTTCTCTTCTTCATCCTTTCACTCAAAGGGACGTGTGATTCAGGCGAGGAACTGGTAGAGGCTGGTACTGGCTCTGCGTCGCTTATTACCGGACGAGTAGTAAAATAAGTTGTGTAGCTCTTGTACTGCAGCAGATACGAAGCTGACCTAATGTGCCCGTCGGCAACACTCTGATGCAAACTCCAGATAAGTTTTAAGTGCCTTATATTTACGTCTGCTTCTTTTGGACACTTTCTTTTGTTGTCAACTGTAAATAAATCAAAATTAAAATATCAGTGGCACATTTTGTCAAACACAAAAGAAGCATGATTTCAAAATAAATAAAATAAAATAGAAATAACCTATCCCATTGCCATAGGGAGGGCATCTGGGACCCTGATAAACATCATCTCCAGATAAAGGAGCATGTTGCCAATTTTTTATGACAACCCCGTGCTCAAAATAGTCCCTATTGGCATCCAGGAGATTGACTACTAAGGCCCTATTTAAAAATCTAGTTTTTAAATAAAAAGTATTATCGCCTACAGCCCATCTATAAAAAAACATGATTTCTGGAATTCCTATGCGAGTTTCATGGATTTGATTTAACCTATGAACCCCATTAACTATTCTCTATGTATTTGGAGCTATTCTTGCAGGAACAACGTCAAAGTATTGACGGAATTCCAGACATAAGGGATTGGGTGGAAAAGAAAATCCACACTCAGTAATAAAGAGACGGGGGAACCAATGGCCCTCAGCCAAACGAAAATAATCAGAAGTCTCGGAAAGCTCTTCCAGAACAACCCAGGAAGGAATAGAAAAATTAGAGCGAAACTTATAAAGAGATTCAACAGGGTAAACCATGATGAATAAAAGAAATGAAGAAGAAGGAAGAAAATCTTATAGAAAAAGAGTGGATCTGATGACAACGAACGATGGAAGAGATGAATACACAGGAGAGAAAGAGACGACGGAAAACTCGAAGATACAAATTTGAAAAAGTAGAAGACGATGGGATTTTCTGCAGCGTTTAAATACTCTACCTTGGGAAAAGGAAAAGTAATGATTACGAAAAGAGATGGTTACGTTACCGGCGGCTAAAAAGACAAAAAGGGGCGCGGGAATCGAAGCGGGCATAAAAATTCAAAAAGCCTGATTCTATGAATTTGGAAGGAGAAATAAATACGAAGGAAACACTCCTAAAAATCAAGAGGATCATTTAAAACTGCCATATTCCGAGAAAAAAATGTTTCACACTCCTCAAATTTCGAACTGTGAAACATTGGGGGCTTCTGTTGATACCAAATTTAGTCTGCTGACATGGCTCAATTGAGTAAACACACATGGCAATCTACGTGGCAATAACAAACACTTCTGAGGAACTCACACGCTCCGAGGAACCATACTACAACGAGGAACACTTCTTCCCCGAGGAACTCATACGCTCCGAGGAACAAGAACTCTCTAAGGAACTCTTGGGTACCGAGAAGCTTAGGCGGGCTGAGCGACTCAGGCGATCCGAGCTGCACCTCGAACAAAGCATTAATAGCAGGATAACCAACAATTTGACTGTTCATTAAATGCTTATCATTCAGACGCACACGCTTAAGGGGCATTGAATGTATTACCCTTTCATATGTACATCATTTAATGTATTACCCTTTCACATTACAACCTTAGGGCTATAAATACATTGTACAATCCTCATTGTAAGGGACCGGAATTTCTTGATAAAACTTATAATCGAGAATTCCCAAACACTCAGCAATTACATAACAGTGGACGTAGGCCATTCTTATAAGGCTAAACCACTTTAAAAATTCTTTGTCTCATTTATTTATCTGTGATTGAATAATTTGATATGATCTAATTTTTTACATCAACAATTATAATGATCAATTTTTATCTTTACATTAATATGGGGACAAAAGACCAAAATTACAAGTGCCTAGAAGCTGTGTTGTTAGGCTGAATTATAAGAATGCCTGAAGGCTATGTTATAAGTAAAGAAAGAGAGAATACAAGTGTGTAGTAAAAATTAAGCTCAACTATCAACCTGTCTTTCCTTAGTGAAGTTTTGGATATTTTATATTTATTAAGCTTTAGGAGGGAATGATCCTTTAATTGTGGTGGTTAGGAGGTATTAATACCCACCTTCTCCAAGGAAATATCAGAGCCATTAATGCTTATTTCTATGAGGACATGTCAAATCCATTAATGTTCACCTTCTCCAAGGCTGTGTCAGAGTCATTAATGTTCACATTGTCGAGGATTTTCCATGCATTAATTGTGTCACCTAAGTGTTATGGACTCTGTATGGGAGGCCTTAGACATGTGATCTTAGATCCCTTTGTTAAATTGCGCTACTCATGCCCAGGATATGGTCATGTGTAGTACTTGGTCATGTACAGGGGTAGGTCATGCATAACACATGGTAACGCACAAGATATGGTCACGTATAAGGGTAGGTCATGCACATGACTTGGTTCTGTGCAAGACTTTATCACACACAGGGGTAGGTCATATGCATAACATGGACTTGGTCTTTTCTTCTTGTTTGAGTCGGTTGTATCTAGTGGGGGGTCCACACCCTTTGTAAAATTTTGTCTCTAGCTTATTCTTTCATAAGGAGAAGGGACACAGATGCTGATTTGTACCATGAATATATACATATATTGGGGATCCAACATTTTTTTATCATGTAAGACTTGAAAATATTTACACGGGGTTGTATACAGTGTCCTTGGCTCCATGAGGTAAATTGGGCTTGTTATGAATTCCATTCTACTTGAGGCCTTGAGGTGAACTGGGCCTTGATTAAGTTGAGTGTCAAATTTATACATATCAATTCCAATAAATTCTTATCACAAATATCGAGTATATTGCCTAGGTAATTTATGGATGTCATAAGGAGGCATTAGCTGTGAGTCAAAATGCATTGGTTATGCTCATATGCTCCAAAATAATATAAATATCGTTATCCCTAAATTACTCGATGGTCATGGAAGAAAAATGACATGTCATGGGATAGCGAAGTTTGTGCATATACACATCACAAAAGTTCAATATAAGTAACGGATTTTTCATAAGAAATTATGAACATGTGTGGAGCAATGATGTGAAAAGATCATTTTTTGTCAAAACACCATTCGAGTGATGATCTTTATTTTAGTTGGTCAAAGTGTCAAAGAGGGCACAAGTTGAAGTTACCCTTACGATTACATGAGACGTGGATAAAAAAGACATACTAGAACTCCAAATCAATGAATTTTTACATAAATATTTTTATTATTATTATTCAAGTGTATTATGTTGTGGATACATGTGGTTGAATTTTTACTGGTGAAATTTTCTATGGAGGGAAGAATTTAGTTGCTTGTCTAAGAAATTAAGAACTTATGATTATTTTAATACGTGAAATCATTATGGATTAATTAATTCGCTTGAGTTTTAGGAAAAAAATTACGCGGTCACAATTATGCTAATAATAAAATTCAAAGAATTATAAGAATTTTGTGGAAACCTTTGGGAAACTTTTAGGAATACTAAAGGATTTATTTGAAGTCAACGGATATTTTCCAAAGAAGAATTATATAAATGGTGGTTTTGATTGAGAATAATAATGAGAATACTCAACTCAACACAGCAAAGCCTTTTTCCAATTATTTGGCATCGGCTATACGAATCTTATTTTTCCATTCCATTATATTCAGTACAATATTTTCGGTTAAACCACACGATATCATGTCCCTTTTTACAATATTCTACCAAGTCAGTTTAGTCCTACCTCTACCCTTTGTATTACCATCATTACTAACTAAATCTCTCTTCCTTATGGGAGCATCCATTAGTCTACACTTAACGTGTCCAAATCATCTAAGTCAATTTTCTCTTAATTTATCTTCTATAGTAGGTAATTTTTCCTTTTCATGAATTTATTCATTTCTAATTTTATCCTTTCGAGTTTTAGCACAAATCCATCTTAGCATTTGCATATTCGCCACACTCATTTTCTGCACACTTTATTTTTTGATCGCCCAACACTCTATCTCATATAACATGGTGGGTATAATGGTCTTCCTGTAAAAATTTCCTTTTAACTTCAAAGGTATATATGCCTAGTAATATTTCTACTTTTAACCCAACTTGATTTTATGCTATGAGTAAACTCATCACTAATATCTCCATCTTTTTGGATAATCGACCCTAAATAATGAAAAAGATCATTTTTAGGTTTCAACACTTCCCTGTTTATCTTCCTATTACTACAAAAATGGCACTTCATATATTCAGTTTTAATCCTGTTTATTTTAAATTCTCTTGTGTCTAGTGCTTCTCTTCACAATTCCAATCTAGCATTAATCCATGTCCTAGTCTCGTCAACTAAAACAATATCATCTAAAAATATCATACACCATGGTAACTTATCTTGTATTTGTCCAATCAACTCGTCCATAACAAGAGCAAAGAGATATGACTTAGTGATGAACCTTGGTGCAGACCTATAGTAATTGGAAATTTACTACTTTATCTAGTTGATGTTCTTACCATAGTCATGGACCCATTAGACATATCCTTTATCACATCAATATATCAACAAGTCATTTTTTATGTACAACCCACCATATTATATCTCATGGTATCCTATCATACGCCTTCTCCAAATTTATAAAAAATCGAGTGAAGGTCCTTCTTTTTCTCTTTATACCTCTCCATTAATCTTCATAATAAATAAATTAGTTCCATTATTGGCCTCCCAGACATAAACCTAAATTGATTCTAAGATACTGTTGTTTTCAATCTTAATCCATATTTAATCACTCTATTCGAAAGTTTTATTGTATGACTCATTAACTTTATATCATGATAATTTGAAAAACTTTGTACGTCCCCTCTATTTTTATAAATAGGTATTAAAACACTCTTTCTCCATTCATCATATATCCTACTAGTCATTATAATTCTATTAAATAATTTTGTGAGCCAAGATACTCCTTCTTCCCCTAAATACTTCAAAACATCAGTAGGGATACCATCGGGTCCTAAAGCCCTCCTTATTTTCATCTTTTTTGAGCAATCCTAAACTCTGTTGTCACAATTAAGCAAAAAAAATATATTTTTTCAAGTCTCCCTAAGTTCCTCTATATCTAATCTACTCCCGTTATATCCATTCAATAACCTCTTGAAGTAGTTTTTTCATTTTTCCATAATCTCATCATCTTGACTATGACTTTCGAATCATTACTTTTAATACACTTAACATTATTAAAATCAGTTATTTTTTTGTCCCGGAGTTTGGCGAGCTTATATATATATTTTTCCCTTCTTATGTTCCTAATTTTGTATAAAGATCATCATAGATCTTTAACTTAACATCTTTTAACATTTTCTTAACTTCTTTTTTACCCCATTTATTTTTCTCAAAATTTTCTTCGTTTCTAATTGTTTTCCATGTTGTAAAGCACTCCCTTTTGATTTTTACTATGTTTTTTACTTCTTCACTCCACCATCAAGCTTCTTTAGATTATGTCCCCTTTCCTTTTATATATCTAGAGAATTTCTTTTTATATTCTCTTAATACATATGGCCATCTTATTCCATATTATGTTAGTCTCCTGGTCTCCTCTTTGGTATTCTATGATTCTTTATTTAATATTTTATCTTTATTTCTCTCCTTTTAAGTTTCACCACCTAGTTCGTGGGTTAATCACCTCTTTTTGCACTCGCGGTTGATTTTTATTACTTATATCCAACACAATTATCCTATGTTGTGAGATTAAGCTCTCTCCCAAAATAACCTTACAGTCTTTGCATAGTAATCGGTCTCCTTTCCTAGTAATGAAAAAGTCTATTTGTCTCTTATGTGTTTCGCTTTTATAAGTTAATAAATGTTCAAGCCTCTTTTTAATACATGTATCTACTAGTATAAAATCATAAACCATTCCAAAATCTTAAGATAGACTCTCCACTGTCATTGCTATCTCTAAAACCATATTCTCTATGCATTATATCATATCCTACATGATCTTTTCCTACCTGACCATTAAAATCTCCCCCTATATAGATTTTCTCATCTACGGGCATTTATTGAACTAGTTCATCCATTTGTTCCAAAAATTATACTTTAGTGTGCTCATCTAATCCTACATAGGTTCTATATGCACGAACAATATTAATTATATTTTTACCTAATAATAGTTTTACAAGTATAAGTCAATCACCTTTCCTAATAATGGTTACGATATCATCCATAAGGTTCTTATATACTATTATTCTGACTTTGTTCCTACTTATATGTTTTCCTATATAATATAATTTAAACCCTATATTTTCTATTTTTCTAAATTTCTCACTGGTCCATTTTGTTTCTTGTAAACATTTCTTCTTATCATGGTATCCATTAACTCCATCCCTTTCCCTTTCCCTGCCACAGTCCATATGGTCTAAGTAGCTAACCTAAGTCTACTATCCTGGACTAGATTTGTCACCTGCACATGTTCATATTGTTGTAGGAACCCTAACATATTTCTCATCGCACCCGAGCGCCGATGCGATGCCCCTTGCCTATTTTTAGAGAACCCCGGTGGTAGGCGCAACTCCCCTTGCCCATTTTTCGAGACACTCGGTGGAAGGCGCAACACATCACTTATGGGGAATACCCTAGTATCAGTGCATATATTCATAGGATTTTAATGAGAATATCTTAATAATAACATTATTAATAATAATTTCAGAATATTAGAATTTATAGAGATTATTTCAACGTGGAGTTGGGAAATAATTAGAGACTTGATTAATATGAAATTTGGAGTTATTGGGGAATTATGGATTATAATTAGAATTGAGAGTGAATATATAAGTATATGTTGAATATTTTGGTATACATATAAATAGTAAGAAATTTATATTGAATGAAATTAAAGTATAATATTTGGGGGAATGCTTATTTGAATATAAATTTCTAAACGAGTACAAAAATTTGGAGCAAGTTAAAACAACATATATGGATACCATATTATTTGGGTAAAAGAACCACACTTTCAATTGCATATAAAATTATTATTTTAGGGTACAAAGTAAAAATTATATTTCAAAAAATAAAACAAATCTTAGTTTTTACACTTAACTTAAAAATTGATGATGTATTTAAAGGTGGATATATTAGGGGTATCACATTTGGCTATAATTCTTTAAGTGAACATTCATTACATTTTGTTCTATTCACAATTGTTTGAGCATCACTTTATCCCCAACATACTGATCCTTTTAGTGAATTGATACTCTTTACCTAAGTCAAGTAGGATTCTATTCGAAAAATGCACAATAGCCATCTTAAAGGGTTGTATTGTCATCTCTTAAGTGGTCATTTTTAGGGGTGGTCATGGGCCCGGCATGTGTAGGCTCGTGCAAGGCTTATAAAAAAATTAGCAATCCCAGGCTCGTTAAGGTCTAAGACGGACCTCATTATGTAATCCCAAGCCATCCAAAATCTGTAAGTTTCTTGCCTAGGCCCAGACACAAACGTTTTTTACCTAATTATATTGTTTAACAAATTTATGACCTATTTTATTATTTAACAAATTAATTTTAGAATTTACTTTCAAGACTAAGAGGCCTAAAACTGATATTTCTATATGTTCCCCATTTATATTCCCTTTATAACTTTTAACCTTAAAGGAATAAAAAAAAATAAACTCTCTCTCTCTCTCTCTCTCTCTCTCTCTCTCTCTCTCTCTCTCTCTATATATATATATATATATATATATATATATATATATATATATATATATATATATATATATATACAATAACGATCCAGTGCATACCTCCCGGATTCTCGAATTTACGGACTGATTGCGTGGCACAATATTAAGTAAAGGGGTTGTGTTTTACACCCAAAAATTAGGAGATTTCTCTCTCCTCTCTCCTCTCACATCAATCCTATTTTTCTCACGTCTCTTCATCTATCCACTATCCTCTATCTCTTTCTCTTCTCTCTCCTCTCTCCTATCCTCTCACGTCAATTCCTTTATTATTCTCTCACGTCACTTCCTTTATTATCCTTTATTATTAACCTACCAAGCTAAAGCCTCCCAAGCTCTGCACAAAGATAGTTTGACGCATAAAGCTTGTTTTCAAGGCATTGAAAGGTACAATTCATATACTACTTTTTATCATTTTTCATTTGTTTAGATAATAAAAATAGGATCCTTCGTACATTTCTTTTAGACATGTGTATAAATCTGTTTTTTTTTTCTTTTTAATTTGAAACCTGATTTCTAATTATTGAAAGTTTTTTTTATTAAATAAAAATATGTTTTCCTGTATAATTAATCGATCTGTGTTTTTTAGAATATGTATTTAATTGGTAATTTATTTTTAATTGATTGAAATCAATTTTTTTAAGTTGTTTTTTTTTAATCACAAATCTGTTTTTTTTCCTTATTGGAAGTTTGTTTTTTATTAATTGAAAATATGTTATTCCTTTTTAAAGTTGTTAATCTGTTTTTTTATTCGTAATCTATTTTTATTAAATGTTAATATTGTTATAATTTTCAGTGATGGATGAGTCCGATTTGCTGAATTTTGATGAACCATCTGACACAGTATTTATTCCTCAAGTAAAAGATAAGGATAAACCAAAAATTGGACAAGAATTTCAATCTTTAAACGATGCTTATGAATTTTACAATGGTTATGCGAGAGTGGTGGGATTTAGTACACGGTGTAATTCTTCTAAAAAGAGAAAGAATTTAGATGAAATTATCAGGAAGGAATATTGTTGTTTTAAAGAAGGAAAGTCTAACCATAAAAATGAGGAGGAAAAAAAGAGGCATCGTGGAATCGTAAGAGAGGGCTGTAAGGCAAAGTTATCCGTTGTGAAGAGTAAGTCTGGGTCAAATTACATAGTAAGTCAATTTGTTGAAGGTCACAATCACACTCTTTCGACCCCACGTAAAGTACATCTATTAAGATCTCACTGTTCTGTATCCGAAACAAAAAAAAAGCCTTAACCCAACATCTCACACTTGTTAATATACCTACACATCAACAAATTAGTCTTCTTTCGGTACAAGCACGCGGGATTGAAAATATTGGTTGTACCGAAAAAGATATTAGAAATTTTATACGGGATTCAAAAAAACAAATTGACGGACATGATGCAGAATTATTGATGGAGTACTTTTTGTCAGAACAAGAGAAAAATTCGTCATTTGCTTTTACATACGAAAGAGATGATGAAAATAGGTTGACTCACTGTTTTTGGGCTGATGCAATTTCAAGAAGGGCATACAAATTTTATGGTGATGTGGTTGTGTTTGATACTACGTACAACACAAATAAATATAATATGATCTTTGCACCATTTACCGGGGTTAATAATCACGGGCAAACCGTAATTTTTGGTTGTGCATTCTTAAGTGATGAGACCACAAATTCTTTTATTTGGCTTTTAGAAAAATGGCAGGAAGTTATGCCTGATGGCCCGCCATGAATAATTATCACTGATCAGGATCCAGCAATGTCAAAAGCTATTGCTCAAGTTCTTCCCGATACATACCACAGATACTGCATTTGGCACATTGTGAACAAATTTTCTGAAAAGTTGGATGCAATCAATTATAGGGATCATTTTAGCGATTTTCAACAATCTATTTGGGATTCAGAGACGAAAGAAGAGTTTGAAGCAAGTTGGGAGGACACAATTGAAAAAAGTGATTTGAAACAAAATACTTGGTTAGCTGGGTTGTATGATATTCGAGCTAAATGGGTACCTGCATTTGTGAAACATATTTTTGCAGCTGGAATGTCAAGTAGTCAGCGCGCAGAGAGTGTACATGCATTTTTTAAAAGATATTTGTCCAAAAATAACTCACTAAACGAATTTGTGACACGGTTCAATAGGGCACTTGAATACCAACGTCACAAGGAATTAAAAGCCAATCACATCGATATAAATGAATGTCCGGTGATGAAAACGCCAATGTCAATGGAGAAGCAGATGTCAAATATATACACACGGACTATTTTTTATAGTTTCAGCATGAGTTATGGGAGAGTTTAGAGTACGTAATTGAAAGTTCACAAGATGAAGGTGATCATTATCTCTACATTGTGAAAAAGCCAAATGTAAGGGATTCGAAAGTTGGAAAAATTTTATACAATAAAATTTCAAAATTTGTGAGTTGCAGTTGCAAAAAATTTGATTTTGAAGGAATTCCATGCATACATGTTTTGGCATTTTTTAAATTTAATCAAACTGTGTTTTTACCGGATGAATATATATTGCGGAGATGGACACAAAATGCAAACTTTGAAAAAGTGATAGAAGAGTGTGGCACGGAAGTGAAAGATAATAGTGACAATTTTTTATTGTTGAGGAAAAAAAAATTATCTCTTCTGACATCGAGGGTTATTGATGATGTTGTTGTTAGCGAAGAGACGGCTATCATTTATGAGGATTATATAAAAGGGGCGCATGAAAAAATTAAGGAGGTCAATGCAAGTAGAATTGGCGGTGTTCGTAGGGAGGAAACAAGTCATCAACAAATTTCTTTAAATGAACCAAATACAGTTCGAGCGAAAGGATGTGGAAAACACAGAATACAAAGAGGGAAGGAAAAAATAAAGGTTCAAGGTCAGCGTTGTCATGGATGTGGACGAAGTGGTCAATCACACGATAAAAGAAATTGTCCAATGTTAAACACGAGGTAAATTTATATATTTTTCTCAATTACTAAATATCGCTAGTTATTTTATTTTATATATGTTTCTTGTAGATTTTCTGAATCAAACAGTGAAGGCGATGATATTTATGGACATGCACCCACAGAAGATTTTTTTACGACTGGTAATATGAATTTAAAATGAGACTTAGCAATTGTTTATAATTTGTAACTCCGACTAGTTCATTAAATTTGTAATTTATTTTAACATATCATGCTTTTTTTTACAGATTTAACGGGTGGAGATGAAGACGACGATGAAGATGTCTAGACGAAATTTTATTCTTTGAACTTTTTTTGGTACAATTAATTTGGTGCCTTCAAATGAAGCCAATAATTATTGCATGTTTTATTTATCTCAAAAATAACTAAGAACGTTTTCTTAAAAAAGCATTGTCCTAAAAAAACAAATATGAAAAGAAACATGACTTTTACCTTAATTCTCTTTTTTTTTTTTTACTTTATTTGTTTGCAACATGGATTTGTGTTGAAAAATTAATATTACGTTTTTCCTTTTCTCATTTCTGGATTGATTATGGAGTAGGACACTGAAAGACATAACAAGAAAAAGTGTCCATGGGAGCAAGAGTAACAGTCATGATTATTTTCATATAATAGGGATATATACATTGTAATTGTTTTCTTTATCAGAAGTAATAGGTATATTGCTTCAATAGCAACATTCTAATTGTATTCTTTTAATTTAACAAATAAATACAGGGAATTGTCTTTTATATCCTATTAAGCTTCGTGTAGTCTTTTCAAAAAATTTAGGCATTTTCGTAGACCAAGGTCTCTGCTTGGCTACAGATATGGTTGTAGCTCCTTTCTGAGCATTATCGTATTTGATGAAATATCATTGAAGAGTGAGAGAATTGCTTGACTTGATTGTTGGGTGTTCGATTTTTCTGTAGTGTGCATTTTGGAATGGAACAATAAAGAGACTTGAGAGAAGTGACGTGATAGGAGAGAGGAGAGAGAAAATAAATAAAGGTAAAAAGAGAGAGGAGAGAGGAGAGGAACCGAATTTTACTCTCCTATTTACACACATGACAGTCCGAATTCCTCCCATACGGTACTACCGTATGGGAGCACTATTGTGTGTGTATATATATATATATATATATATATATATATATATATATATATATGTATGTATGTATAATAAAGGAGGAGGGATTTTTTGTCCTCCCCAACTAACGGTTGAAATTAAATTTGATAAATTTGGTCTTTATCAACTAGCGGCTGAGATTAAATGGAAAGGGTTTGAATCCAATGGCTAATAATCAATCAAGGAATGATCCATGTAATCTTAAACTACTTTGGGACTCAAAATTTAGAGTGGCTGGAGTACAACCTATATATGTACTTTATCTACTATACACAATCTACTATATACAATCTCTGCACACACAGAATAAGTGGTTCGAGGACAATCTTATAACTCACACAAGAGATCTATGAGAGAGAGCTGAAGAGTTTGGATACAATCTTAATATGCACACACTCTCCATCTTACTGTGAGTTACATTCACCTCTCTAACTGTATAGAAAATGCTTTGTTTGTATGGAACATGTTTTGCTCAGATAATGTGAATAACTATGTGTTCCTTGCTTGGATTTATAACTGTATATATAAATGTATAGTAACCCAACTCAAATATGCTGTTTGTACTTTCTCTCACTCCTCACGCAACTACTAATTCAAGCACATTTACAGGCCCAAATATCTAATAGCTTTGTTTGAACTCCTCCAGTCAAGCCACGGATATACTTTCTGACTTTTGAGGTAACATAAAATCTTCAACAGTTCTTGATTTGATCCAATGAGGATCTGTAACATTTGTTTATTTTTTCCCCATCTATTCGAAAAAAGCATGTTTCTATTCAGTTTGTATAATTATTGCTTGATTCTTCATCATCGAGTCTTCATCACCGGAGTTTGTGGTAAAAGTTACGGGGCAAACATTGGGAATCTTCATCAAATTTGCATGTTTCTATGTTTGATTTTCAGATCTGTGTTTTAAAAATGTCGTTACGTACGCTGATGTAGTTGGCTTGTTTGACGCTGGCTTCGATTTCTTCTTTGGCTAGGGACTCCACTGGGAAGCCCACTGAGATGACGATAAGGGCTTACACGTCTTTCGACAGATCCGAGATTATGTGGCAGCGACTTTTGGAGAGAGAGGGGTCGTCGTCAATGTCGATGTCATTGGACTGGATACGAATGACGCGAAGGCCGTTAACGGCGCAGGAGGTGGAGTTCATTTTCGTGATATGTTTTTTTTGCACCGACGTTTTTGGGAGGGGGTAGAGAGGGTTCGTTCGGGGTTGGAATGGAGTTCACAGTGTTGTGTTTTGGATGGATGTTTGAGGGTGCCATTGTTGGGGTCGACGGAGAGTTCAGGTGGGGGGGGGAGGGTTTCCTTTTCATTCACTGTGTTCACTTTTACATTTCTTCAGATCTACACCACAAGATCTATGGTGTACTGTAAATGATGGTGTTTTTATTTGTTTTGTTCATTAGAAAATACACGCCGTGGATGAAACGGTAGACAAAGTAAGGAAAATAAAAAAAAATGCTTGGTTGTTGGTTGTTGCTATTGTTTAAGGGGTGCTTAGGGAGAGGTGTGCACATTTTGCGTGTGGTTATGTATTGAGAGAGAGAGAGAGAGAGAGAGATTGTTGTGTTGGTGAGAAACGGAGCATATGTACATAGTATTTTTGGTTTAAGAAATTTTTGTGTTAAATTTTTGTATTCAACTTTGTGTAGTCTCTCTACATTTATTTAACACGTTGAAGCTTGGCCCATTTTTATGTTTGGGGAGTGGATCTTTTCATCTCTCACAAGCTCTCCACGTTCTTTTAGTGTTGTAGAGTGGGTTTTTTTAGTGTTGCAGAGTGGGTCTTTTTACCTCTTTCAGAGATCCCTCACTCACCTACTCTACGTAGAAGCTATATTAGTTGAGTATGTACTACATACCAATTAAAAAGTCAAACTAATAAAAATTAAATCATTACAAAGTAAGGTTAAAATTATATAATTTAGCATGTAACATTTCCTTTTGTTAATATTTATATTAATATTTACATTGTTTAAAACAAACCAAAATGCAAAATAATTTATTTTTTTACTTAACATGTAAAACACAAATAAAAAGTGGCATAATATAAAATTTATTTTTTATTTTTACGAAAGAAAACATGATTTAATTAAAACACGATGATAACATTTTTTTTACCTAAAACACATCACACAAATCAAAGCGACATGTGGCGACAAAAATTCCAATTTTTTCTACCAAATGTGAACATGAAACGACGCAATCTATTCTCTATCAACACGAACACGATGCAAATAAAAACAACACGACATGACTCAAATCTTATTTTTTTTAACAAAATACAAATCTTATTAAAATGTGACGGGACATTCTATCTAATGTTTTTCAAACACGAGCACGATCTTAATAAATTGTGACACCACTTGAATTTTGTGTGTAATAAATTGTGACATTCTCTTAAATATTGGACTAACTAAACATAGTAAAATTAAATGACTATTACTATATATATTCTTACTGTATGAATATATTATACTTAGGTCTTGGTATTAAGTAACTAAAGGTAGTAAAGATAATTACACACATGCTTTTTATATTATAAGTGTTTATTTAAAAAAAAATTAACTTATAATTTTTTTACTTTATTATGTTAATCTATTTAAAATACTAGCTCTTTTTTACAACTAGCACAATTAAAATTTTTTAAACTAATATGAGTCATTCATGTAAGTAAATTTTGACAAAATGTCTTTAGAAATATCAATTTTGAATCAATATGTTGATATTTCTTTCATGTAAAAAGTTATCAACTACAACTGATTAAAATTATCAACTACTCTATAATTGATTAAAATTATCAACTACTCCATCGGCACGGGTACACAAATGCATCGTATTAAAATTATAATCATGCCGCAATTTTACCATGGGATGACCAACAATATTTATATTTGCACTATTGGTGAGACGGGAAAAAATTTATCAGGGGAACAAATTTATCGCCGTGCCATCGGTACGGGTACACCCTAGTATATATATATGAGATCAATATTATATACAATTCTCGGGCCTCGGGTTGGGATGGGCTCAAGCGGGCCTACAAATACATCCCAAGCCTGCCCAGAAAAAAATCGGCCAATAAAATGTTGCCAACATCAATTCGTGGGCCTATTTACCTTACACCGAGACCTATTTTTTTAGCAGGCTGTGCGTGTTTTAGTGGGCGGGACTATGTCCACCCTTAGGCCTCGTTTGGGAGTTTGGGAGAGAAAAGAAAGGAACGGAAAATTTTATTAGGAGAGAAAAGAAAAGAAGAGAAAGTTAATAGGAGAGAAAAGAAAAGAAGAGAAGAGAAAGGAGTTTGAGAGAGAAAAGAAAACAATTTTCTTTCTTGCGTTTGGGAGTTTGGGAGGAAAATAACTTTTTTAAGAGGAAGAAAGAACAATTCCTTAAAAAACTTTCCTTTCTCTCCATTTCTTTCCGATTTGTAAAGAAAGTTTTGGAGAGAAAGGAAGGGAAAGTTTTTTAAAAAATTTCCTTTCTTTTCTCTCCTTTGAAACTCTCAAACGAGAGAAAGTCACTTTCTTTCCACTTAAACTCCCAAACGAAGGAAAGGAAACACACTTTCTCTTCCTTTCCTTTCTTTTCTCTCAAAAAATAGAACTCGCAAACGAGGCCTTAGTATCCTTCACGTGGCTTCGTTACCATTTCTTTGCAAGACAATCCAAAGCTCTCATTTTCTTCAATCTCAGCAGTTAATGTTTTGTATTGATGGGTGTTTTGTGATAACAAGTTATCAACTCACTATATTTTTTTTCCAGATTTTAGCTCCTATATGCCAATATATTAACGTACTGTACCCATCTGATACTTTTAAAACGTATCATCTACGAAAATTGAGCCAGACTTTATTCTTATTTTGCATTATCCGTGATATATAATGTAGTTGTTCTCATAGAAAACACCTTACTCATTTTTTTTCCACAAAAAGAATTTTATATTTGAGAGAGAAGACTCATTGGATATTTATAGAGATATTATACAAAAAAGAAAAAATAATAATCAGGGTATTTGGATGAAAGTCATGGTAAGACATAGATATATCAAAGAGAATAAAAGCTTAGGAATTTGGCCAGTATTTAGAATACATTTCAGACTTTGGGAGCTTGGTAGCCCCTAGGATGTGGGGGTTACCTTTCTACAACAACCTTATACTCTTTTGCACTATATAATGGCAGGAGGTTTTATCTTATTTGATCTTTTGCACGATAAAAATTGCATTCACTGAATAAAATACATATTTAAGTTGTATGTGTGTATTCTATGTGTTTAGAATTTCATAATACATTCCGTGAAAAATGAATGTAATAAAGGCTCTGTTTGGGGTGTGTTTATCTTTAATGTATTTACCAAAAAAAAAATTGTTTTTATGTCAAGAAATATGGAAATATGATTTTAAAGTGTTGTGCTATAAATAATATCCTAAAAATTACTTAAACCCTATACTTTCAATAATATGTTATATGGGTCTAAGTTGTATTAATAATTATGTTGTTACCCCTAAACTTTGTAAAAAAATAGTTCTCACTCTAAACTTTCTAAAATTGTAGTTTGGACCCTAGACTTGAAAAAAAGTGTTATTGACCCTAAAAATGTATTTTGAGGAAATATTTAAAAAGCCCCCCAAACTTAAAATATTTAAAAATCATTCCGAAACTTTGAAATTTTCAAAAATGACTCCTAAACTTGTGGGTGATTACTAAACAGCTCCTTCATCGCCGGATTGTTGCCCAACAGCCTTTGAAGTTTGTAAAATTGTTGATAGTCTTTGGATTTTTAAATAGTTGCAAAATAACTTCTGAGTTCGGTAAATTTAAAAAAAAATCCCTAAACTTGTGATTTTGGTAATTAGTCCTTAATGTTTAAAATTTATTAGATTTCAACTTCATAAAAGAGACTACAAAGAAACCTCTGTATTTTAGAACATGCAAAATGAACCTTAATTGTCTTGTTAAATGTATTTTTAACTCTAAAGGGTTAAAAAGGCAAATATATATGTTAAGAATGTAAAGGGAATAAAAGTATAAATACACGTAAAGTGTTTGCGATGGTTTGGCCATTGGTCGGGTATGAAATATTAAAATATAAAGGGGGGTTTAAAAATTAGTGTTTATACATGTAATTTGATAGATGCGATGCAAGCTGGGTATTTTGCTAAAAACAATGGTTAGATCGAAACAAAAGGAAAATTAATGAAAAAAAAGAAAGAGTTTTCACAAAAGAGTAAATTTGGTAAATTTAAGAAGGTCCTAGAGACTTTGGATACGACTTCAACTTAGACTCCAATAATTGGTCAGTAAGTGATATGCTGTAATATTTATGTTATGCTGCAATATCTATAACACACATGGAACCTGTAAATATAAATTGGATTCGGTGGACTCCAAGATAAAAGAAAATTTTATGAAGAGGAAATGGAATTGATAAATCATAATGTGAGGGAACAGTCATAACATTTGACATTTTTGTGTGAACAATTCTTTTCAAACTATGGGCGTATGTGTTGAAATATTTTTTTTCAAGAAACACATGACGTGTGTTAATGGATATTTTTGAAATAAAATGGCATCTTAAGAAGATAAGGGTCAAAAGTATTTAACGGGATTTAAAGATAATGTTTTGTAAATAAAACATGGTTAAATAATATATTGTCAAGTAGTTTCTTGTAGAGTAGGGTAAAATTACACTAGTTGTAGTATTGCATTTATTTCTTTATCGCCATTCATTTCTCCATTGCATTTTCTTAGGGAACTCCCACTGGGCACTAGCTTAACCCATTCCCTTTGTTACGATGGATTAACTAAAATTTCATCTTTGAGAGCATTTTTTTGGTTATGTAATCCTTTATTCTTACGCTACTAGCTCTGATCACTTGAACCTGTGATATTTTCTAATGGTTTAAAACTTGTCATCATTATGTTATACGTATATTGAAAATGAAGTTTCTCGCTTACATGGTATTTATAAATAAACTAATGAACTAGAAACAATTTTAGGTTGTCTAACATCACTTCAAACTTAGCGCAACCGGATCGAACCGAACCAGGTTGACCCCGAGTAGCCTAAATTCTGGGTGGGGTAATTACAAAAATTGTTATTGGTGTCCCACCATCTCTCCCCATGAGCGCATAGTACTGCCGCTGATCGAGATATGTCACCAAGTTTCTTACCCAATTGCCAAACCTCGTTGTATCCTTCAAAAACTTCACCTCCACGAGAAGGATGTCCCAGACCGCCTTCACCCTCGTCGATCATTGGGAGTTCCTCGACGAAATATTCGTCTGCAATAACATACACTAATTAAGTTCCTCAAACTAAATGTAAGTAATAAATGAATTAAAAAATTTAATTTAATTAAAAAACAACAAAAAAATAAATAAATGTTACAAAATGATAAATACAAAAATAATAACACTTATATATCCATCAGCGTTCCTCACCATAACCGAGCAGTATGTCTAGGGCTCCCTCAATAACACTCGCTTATCCACTGACGCCTTAGCACTACAGTATACATTCTCCATTACAATGGGCATTCCCATGGGGTGGTCCCACTCGATGTTCGCGCAGTCTTCAACACTCGCGATATGCTGCATTTCTTTAAAAACATACAAAAATTCCCAAGAGAATGTTATTCTAGAGAGAGAGATACATAGAGAAGTCGATTTAGGGTGAGGAATGAGGTACCTCACCCTCCTTATATATAGGTAAAGGGTGAGCCGACCGAGACACCCTTGGGTATACCAACCGATAGTTCGACCTTGGAAACTCGCGAAAATCATCAGTCACTGTTCCACTGCCAGCTAGCAAAGGTCAACCCCTTCCGGATGGAACACCTCTCCAAATTTTATTACAAAGATTCCAAAAAATAATTCCCAAAAAATCTCAAAAGTTACTAAAATCATAAAAAACGTAAACTTTGCAAAGGATTTCACGTTTTTCATAAAAATAATCAAAATAAAAAATAAATAGGCACCAAAAATTCGTAAAAACTTGTAAAACCTCAAGAAAAAATAGGAAAATTTTCAAAAATTTATAACACCATTGCATTTACTTTCCAAAGATATCATACATTTTTTAGGTCCTCAAAATTTACCACTTCCCTTAGAATTAGGCCGCGATCCCGGTATTGGTCGCATACACCCTTTAAATCCTCAGAATCGACCTCGACCTTTAGTATTATCCGTGATCCCCATATTAGTCACACACTCTTTAGGTTCTCAGAATTGACCTCGACCCTCATAATTAGGCCGCGATCCATATATTGGTCGAATATGCTCTTTAGGTCCTCAGAATTAAACTCGGCCCTCAGAATCAACCACTACCCCTTGAATCGATTGTACACGTTCTTTAGGTCCTCATAATTTATCCTGGCCCTCAGAATCAGCCGTGACCCCCCGAATCAGTCGCATGCACTCTTTAGGTCTTAATAATTAACATCAACTCTTAGAAATATGTCATGATCCTTGTACTAGTCGCATACAATCTTTACGTCTTTCGAATTAACCTCGACCCTAAGAATTGCCCACAGCCCCTCGAATCGGTTGTATATACCTTTTAGGTCCTTTAAATTGATCTCTCCGCTCATAATTAGGCTACGACCACCTGAATTAGTCGCATACACTCATTATATCCTTTGAATTGACAATGACCCTCAGAATTGATGCTGATCCCTGAATCGGTTGCATACACTCTTTTTGTCCCCAACCCCACAAATAGGTCTCATACACTCCTTAGGTCCTCATAATTGATCTTGAACCTCAGAATCGATCTCTAACCCCCGAATTAGTCTCATAAAATTCTTAGGTCTTCAAGATTAACCTCGGTCATCAAAATCGTCTGCGGCCCCTAAATCATTAGTGTACATTCTTTAGGTCCTCATAATTGACCTCGGCCCTTAGAATCGGTTGTGACCTCTCGAATCAATTACATATAATTTTTGGGACCTCAGAATTAATCACCACCCCTAGAATCGACCACAACCCCCTAAATGAGTCCCGTACACTTTTTAAGTCCTCAAAATTGACAACAGCTCTCAGAATTAGCTATGACCCCCAAATTCGTCGCATGTTATTTTTAGGTCCTCAGAATCCACCTCGGCTCTCAAAATTGGATGCGATCCTCTGAATTTTTTGCATGCACATTTGCGTCCTCGGAATTGGCCTCATCCCTCATAATCGACCAGGATCCCCAAAACTGGTCTCATCTACTAACTAGGTCCTTAAAAATAAACCATTATCGTAATCATGATCCAAACCCACCTTGGGGTCATCGTAAATGTCCCCAAATTATAATCCCCATAATATTTCTGACACACAGGGAATCAACACTCAAAAATCTCCACTAAGTGTCTATCGTTCGATAACCTTCATGTGTTCAAAGCATTCCCATCAAGGGGATATTTAGACACCCCAAAATAATACTCCTTTATTCTTCTATAGGGTCCAAACCAAGTCCCTTTGAACCTCGGATACCCAGTCCTCCTTCAAACTGTAACCGAAGAACAACTGGATACTTTTTGAGTCCTATATGACCTTGGTTAACTATCAAAACCAAGAGCACCTCAACATATTTTCATATATCTCTTTATACTCTTATCAATAGTCTCGATCATTCGCAAATTAGACTGACAGTTTGTATCTTACAATCGTTTTACCAAATAGTCCATTTCAGCTTGCCAATTGTCACCCCCAACCAGCATGCAGGTGGGACTTTACTTGAACCGCAAGTTTGGCCACCCTGATGGTTGGTAAGGAAGCTCACATATCGAACAGAACACCCCTGGGGCAGCATGGTCATTTTGACTTTCCTATTTAAGGAAACCCTGGCCTAACTATTACGAGTCCTTAAGCCCTATAATTTGTACGGCAACTCAATTACTTCACTCCCTAAAAAAATACTCTTACATTTTCTTCCATCACCTATTATCTCCCCACTTACCACCACTACGCACCATTTCACCACCACTTCCCTTTGAATCCCAAAATCAGATTATAAAACCTCCCAAAATCAAAATCCAAATAACATAAAAGGTCCAAATCCTCTTCACTCTACTTTGCTAATTAGGTGTTACTTTATTTATTTTGTTACTCTTAGCACATTTCCTAGTTAATTTTATTTTTCTCCCATCAACTAACTCACTTTTTTATTATATATTACTTTCAAACTTTTTTTCATAAATCAAAAGCCTAATAGAGGGGTTATTCCCTAAATCCCAAATTAAGTTTCCTTTAGTTTTTTCACACTTTTACCACTCTTTTGACACAATTTTTTACAAAGGAAAGGAGAAATTATAATTTCAGATTATAGGTTAGAACCCAACTCATTTCTCTTTATGAACTATGTAGATTTTGATGCCATTTTGCCAATATAAGTGTCTCGAAATCACTTTTAGGATTCCAATCCTACTTATGTGTTCATCTTTGTGTTTATATAACAATTAGTTCAGTTTATTAGATTACTTATATTTATTAGTTTTTAGTTGTCCCATAGACATGGGTATTCACTCTTCGTAGTGAGTCACGATCCGGTGAATCGCCCATAGTTTATTTATTTTTACTTATTTACTCACATTTTTAGTGGTCCCGTTAGACATGTGTACTGCCACTTCCATAGTCACATTATGATCCGGAGCATAGCTCACATACTAGTTATTTCTTCACACATCTTCTCTTTTCTTTTACTCGTTATAACAGTTTGTTCCATCTTTCCCATTACATTAATATTGTGATTTCTCTCCTCATTCACTCGTATATATAAACACATTTGTATTTCACACACTTTTCATACATAATACTTTTTACACTTCATACATATGTACACATACTTTAGGAGATCGAGAACATTTTATTGCATTTGAGAGATCAAAGAGTGGAATGGGTGCCTAACACCTTCCCGTACTACCACATAGTCTCTGAGCATATAACTTTTTGTTTCAGAGGCACTAGTATTCTTTTTTGTCATCTCATTAGATATGGTTATTTCTTTTGTATGATTTAAGAAAAATAGGTTGGAGAATCCAATCTCTACACATTCACATGCACATATCCTCACATTATTTACGACGACCATTATATGTCCTTCGAGAGCTAGTGTGTGTGTGTGCACAAGAGGGGAAGGATAATCCTTTTTAGTGGTGCCAATGATGGCCACACTAGCACCCTAGGGTGTCTGTATGAATATTCTCCATTCAACTGATTGGTTATTAGGCATGAGTCACAAGGGATGGCGATGCCTTTTTCTCCCATTGTGATTGTCTTACTAAGGGTGACTACCATTGCTTCACATTCTAGTTCATTATTGGAGACCTTAAACCTGAGTCATATAACTTTCTTGATTAACGTGTGTTCTGTCATTATGAAGACGATGCCAATAATGGTGTCTCTTTGATTATAGACTCCATACACTAACAATTTTCATTTGGAGATATAATGGTTTATATTATGAAGTACTTGACCTCCCAAGTTGATATTGAACATATCCTGTAATACCCGCACTTTTTATTATGAACTTGTATTTTGACCTATTTATATATCAACGTGCCATTAATAAAAAAATCTACATTTGCATGTCTCACATGGAAATTTTTTTGTGTTTATATGGTTTATTTAAGCACCTTGGTAAAGTTTTACGCAATTTGGACAAATATATATATATATATATATATATATATATATATATATATATATATATACACACACACACACAAGGGTATGCATGTGCCTGAAGGCACGTCGAAAATTTTTGAAGTACATAATCGCAAAACAAAAAAAAAATTCAAAACTCGTAATTTAAAAATGGAAAAATATTCGTTCCCCAACAAAACAAACTATAATTTTAAAAATTATAAAATTATACATAATGTAATTAATAAATTTTTTATATACTATAAGTTTAAAGAAATTAGAAAAGTTATGCTTTGTTTCTTCTATTAGTAGGACCATCCATCGTGTAATTAATAAATTTATGCTTTGTTCCTTCTACGATTGAGTGAAAATACATAGATGTTAGGCCAATTCAATCACCTGGTTGTTGGCGCCTAAAAGCAAAGCCAACAGATGTGAACTTACAGCTAAGTCACAAAACCTATATCCTTGCGTAGGAGCTAGAGTTTGCATATGACACAATCTTAATATATATAAGTTTCTTCCCATTGTAATTTATGATAATGTTTTTATAGATATTTTTTTAATCAGTTTTTTTATTTATTTACTTTTCACACATGCCTACTTCATTGAGCAGTAAGAATGTTTTTATTTTTATTTTATTTAAACGTTTTAAATCATATTATATATAATCTATTTATTTTTTGCCGAATATTTTTTCAATTGATTCTATACATTTTTTGCCGAATATTTAAACATGTTTATAACTTATGTATATAAACAATTTTTATATTATATTTATGTCCACTCACGATAATAGACATCTATTATTGCTTCTTAGAAAAAGAGTTTTGATGTTAGGTCCTAAGAGGTAAAAAAATCTAACCAAATTAATTAAAGTGGACAAAATCATGTACGGAACTTAACATTAGGATGATCTTAAACCAATGCTAGAGCATTAAATGAAACATATAGGTTTCATTTAATATCATGTTATTTACCCCAAAGCATATGGGTACAATGCAACTGTAATAAAGAAAATGCAGTGTTGTGTCCCCCAAAGCAGATGGGTACAATGAATGAGCACGTTCAATTCAAAACTAAAAAACTAATCTCATAAATAGAAGAAACATTATATCAAAAACCCAAAATTACTTAATTTCAACCACGTATAACGAAATATTTATAAAGAACAATGCCAAACAAATAACAAAATTATATTGTCAATAACAAAACCAAACCATTTGGAATCATGTTATATTTATAATATCATGTTGGAGATTACAAAAAAAAAAAAAAAAAACTTACATTCCATCAAATACACAGATAAATGTACAAAAAATATGAGACAAGAAACTTATTTAGGTTCGAGAAGGACAAAAAAATGGAGAATAACTGCTTCTAAAGTGGGTTGAGTAATCAGCACATCTGTGGTAAAAAAAATAATAAGCAACATACCAGTCAATGAAATCTGCAACCCACCGATCTAAATCTCAGTAGATCCGAAAGAGCTAAGAATAACCAACACATCTGAGTTCAAAAAAATAAATTCAGACAAACCTTGGATTTGTCTTAGCTAGAAAGGATCGACGTAGTCTTTAGGTACACTCAGCTGGAGCTAATTCATCTGAGACCCTCCAAATGAAGATTAAACCATGACGACATCAGTCTTAGCAAAATGGATGTGGGTACGATAACTACACCCCATCACCGCCATAAGAGGATAGCGCTGAAACCCATCAAATGAAAAATAAAACAATGAAAACAAAATATGTTAAAATCAATTAGATCAGTAAGAAAAAAGAGACCTAAATCCTTAGAAATAGAAAAAGAACCAAGGGCTTGAATCATCAAACCCAGATTCCTTCACTTTGCAATCCCTCACCGCCGAAAGCAAACAACACTGAAAACCTATCAAACCAAAATTAGATCAGTAAGAAAAAGAGACACAAATCGTTAGAAACAGAAAAGGACACACAAATAGTTAGAAACATTAATCGTTAGAAACATAAAAAGAGCTGAGAAATCGTTAGAGACACAAATCGTTAGAAACAGAAATTAGTTAGGGGACAACACTGAGAAACAAAATATGTTAAAGTAAATTATATCAGTAAGAAAAAGAGACCCAAATAGTTAGAAACAAAAAAAGAACAAAAGTTTGGTATCATCAAACCCATATCTGCGTATATATATATATATATATATATATATATATATATATATATACATGTCTTCGTTACAGATCTGCGTATATATATACATATTTGCGTACATATATACATATATAAATAGAGAGATAGTATGTGTGAGAGATTTTCTTCATTACATATCTACGTTATAGATCTGCGTATATATATATATATATATATATACGTATATATATACGTAACTCTTATTGAATCCGAAATCTGCAAGTAGAGATAAAGAACAAAAATGGCAGAAAGCCAAAAGGAGAGGAAAATGGCCCAAAAATCGTCTCTCTCTGCTCCAAATCTGTAGATCTGAAGAGAGGCGATATGCAGTAGCTCAAACATTCGCACAAACTAAAACAAATAAATATAAAAATACAGCAGTTTAAACATTCACACCAACTAAAATAAACAATATGTTCTCTTACACAGAAAAACAAAAAAATCGATTTATAAACAACTAAAAATCAAGAATATTAAGATAGGTTTCCTTACGAAGAGGCCACTCACTAATTAGATGGGGAAAGACGAGAGAAAATGGAGAAAATGGAGAGAGGAAAGAGAGAATAGCCAA
The DNA here is from genome assembly GCA_949130495.1 of Sambucus nigra. NCBI lineage: Eukaryota > Viridiplantae > Streptophyta > Magnoliopsida > Dipsacales > Adoxaceae > Sambucus > Sambucus nigra. Next base: position 574,493,778 of record OX422215.1, on the reverse strand, counting down.
GTTGGTATTTGCTACAGACTTTAGTAAGCACCAAATTTTTCCTCGAGCCTTGAGCTGTTAAAGCAAAGCATTTAGGACCCTTAGATACAACCTTACCACATTTATCAAAATACCCTTGTATTTGAATTAAAGTGAAAAAAGAGGAATTAATAAGTGAGAGAAAAAAAAAGAGAGGAAACTCAAATTTTTAAAGGGTAAAAGAGGAAACTTATGTATAATTCATCTCATGACATCACCAAATAAGCTTATGACATACATAAGTTTTCTACTTCATTATATATATATCATTTTTCGTCAAAAAAATGAAAGTACTCAGAAAAATCTGAAACTTTGCAGACAAATGTAAACTTTAATTTTGAACAACTTTCCCATCTTCATCATCCTAAAAAATGGTTTAGACCCAGTTTTAGACGGATTTATGTTGGAAAAAATATATATATTTTAGGTGGTGTGGTTGGGTCATTTATTGGGTGGTTGAGTCATTTATTGGGTGGTTGGATCATTTATTGGGTGGTTGGCTTATTTATTGGGTGGTTGGATTTTGTATTTTCCAACTTGAAAAAAAATGTGTTTCACTTATATTTTCAAGCCTAGAAGACTTAAATGAGTCAAAATATTGAAAAGGGAAGCTTAAAATTGATATAAATAAGGGTGGGGGGATACATGAACCTAGTAAATAAAAAAATATATAAACTCCTCCATCTTCTTCCTCTCTCTTATATCCTCAAGGAAAAAAATACTTCTAAATTTCGTAGCTCACCCTTATACCCATATTATCTCTCCTCAAACTCCATTAAACAAACTCAAAACTCCATTAAAACATCACACAAGAGGTGGGGCAACTTGGTGTGGCTTGAAAGCTTGATTTTGGGAGCATAGGAGAGGAGTTTATGAGCATTCTAGGAGGACTTGAAGTTTTCTTCTCCAAAGTTATCTCCTCTTCATAAATCAAGTAGGGTTCTCCTCTTCCTAAATTTATATTTTTAAAATCTTAAAACACCCATGTTGATGAAAGATGATTTCTTGTAAAAAAAATGCTAGTTTTTGTATTTACTATTATGCAAACCCATGCTTTTATGTGTTAAAATGAACTAGATTTGTTGATTAAATTTCATAATATCATGATTGTGTAAATGAATGATTAGAACATGAAAATTATTAAAAAAAAACATGTTATACTCATATACTACTTGAATATGAATGTCTAGGATGCATATGCATGGATTTCTTAGGTGGAAATCCTCATTTCATGTGAATATACTTGAATAATTTTTTTAGACATGATAAATGATATGTTTTGAAATGAAATAGATAGATTTCATCATGTTTGGAAAGAATGATAAATTTCAGCCCCTATTTTGATGATGTTAAAAAGTGATGATAATGACTTAAAATGGTGTAGAAAATCATTTAAAACCTTGTATTTGAACCCTACATTAAAATGGTAATTTTAATAATTAAGTTTATGATTAAATGAGTAAAATATTATAGAAAAATAATAAGGTCTTATAAAGATATGTTTTTTTTCCTTGAAAACCCATTTAAATGATGAATATTGGTGTAAAAATGGCATAATGGCAATTTTGGTAATTATGTGAAAAACTAGTGGAAGATAATGTTTCTTTACTTTAAATGATAGTAAAATCATTTTGAAGGTACTTATTATGGGTTAATGCATTAAGGAATAAATAGGGTAAATGATGATTGGATGTTAGTATTCAAAGTACGATGTTATTATTAGTTGGCCTCCTCGGCTATTTTAAAAGTAACGCAAATAATGAAGCAAAGAAGTAACACCGAAAGATAAATGCGAGTACTTTGGATAATGAGAATAATTGTAAGAATGTGAATATTTGGAAGAATGTGAATATATGAAAAGATAATGATATTCGGATGTTGCCGGAAAGAATAATTAACGAGGGCATGACGTTCCTAGTGGTGAAAGATCCCAAACAACCTGGCCAGTGTAACATATGTGTGCTCGATACCGACGGTGAAAGGCTGTGAAATCGTGGATGTTGGCAAATCCTAACGTAATAAAAGTAATATTCATGAATGATTGGGAAAATGAATTGATTAATGAATTTAAATAAATGGATCTTATTAAATGACAACATAGTTGGATTAATAAGTTAAGTCTCTGGTACGAGACATGAAAAATACTGAAGTGTGATTTGGGCATATAGCCCGAGTGTATTGCATGTAGTTTTATTAACATTTAATGAATTGAAAATTATTTTACATAATACCGAAAGACATTGTATGTGTATAGTGTTTTGATTATCAAATTATTGCTTAGTATTTCCACCCTACTAGGCATTTACTCACCCCCTAACTTTTTCCCACCCCAGGTACTTCAGTTGGTGACTCTAGAAAGGATCTCGGTAAGGATGCCCAGGGTGTGACTCGACGTTAGACACTCTATTGACCGTTTCATAATATGTTTAACATTTATATTTGTAGCACTTTAATTAATATTTTGGAACTTTATTAAGGGATTTGGACTATTGTGCTGTCTTCCTCAGTGAACATTATTTCGATAGATTAAGTGTGGTATTACATGGTTTTTCATGGACAAATTCATAAGTTGAATTTATTAGGCATGTTAAACGTTTAGTCTTTTTTAAATTAAAATTTGACAAATGAATATCATGTCCTTAAATCAATTAAATAAATATTTTTCTTAAATAATAAAGTAAACTTTTCCCCCTTCCCCCTTTAACACCCCAATTCGAATTTGGATTATCTCAACGGTAATCTAAATTCGGGTCGGGGCATTACAACTTTGTATCAGAGCATTAGAATCCATGTGTACGATGGAGTGGTGACACGTCTTCCTTGTTTATGTTTCCTCGAATAAACTAGTATATTAAATTACATGTTCTTATGGGATGGAAGCTAGGCGTAAAAATGCCGCTTCTGGGAATAGCGAGCTTCAACGCATGGAAAGGGTCGTGCGTCAGTTAGCTGACACTCTTTCGCAGCGCGAGAGGGGTAATCATAGCGGGACTCTGGAAAATACTACTGCAGCTTCTATGCTGAAGGATTTTCGACGATTGAACCCTTCAACTTTTAGTGGTACCAAAGGAGCTGATGATGCAGAAGAGTGGCTTGATGAGGTCGAGCGGATTATGGATGTTCTTGACGTGCCGACTGGGAACAAAGTCAAGCTTGATACTTTCCAATTGACTGAGCAGGCCCAGCGGTGGTGGGCCACGCACATGGAAAGTTTGACTAATCCCTTGGATTGGGATGGGTTCAAAGATGCTTTTCTTGATCGATACTTTCCTAAGGCCTACCAGGATGCTAAGAAAGATGAATTTGCCCAACCATCTAGGGTAAATTCTATGTCAATGACTATTTAGTACGCTTTGAGAGTTTGTCAAAGCATGTGAAGGCTGTGAAGACTGATGAGGATGAAAAGACTAGACTGTTCATTAAGGGGTTAAACCCCCACATTCATAAATTGGTGGTGGGGTTAGATCAGTTGAGCTTTGGTGAGGCGGTGAACAAAGCTATCAGGATCAAAATTGAGGCAGAAGATTCCCGTTCTATTCGCGACAAAAGGAAGGAGTCCGTAGATGTTCTAAGGAGGGAGACTAGTGGGTCCCAAGCTGGTGGAAATAAGAGGTTCAAGGGTGGACCGAGGGGTATTATTTCCCAACTGAAGGCAACATTTAGTGTCGATTCCCCAGGGAAGTGTAGCAGTGATCAGGGTTCAACACATCTCCCAAAGATTTTTTATCTTTGTAGATCCCCCGGTCATTTTAAGCTGGATTTTCCCCGAAACAGTGGTCAACAGGTTAGCCTGCAGGGAAACAGTTTTATATTTGGAAGGAACTCGAGCTTTTCGGGTCCCAATCAGCAGCGCCAACAGTTCTCCGCTGGAAAGTATCAACAAAACAAATAAAGCTCTAAAAATCCTCACCATGGATATAGGAATCATGGGCAGACTCAGGTGCCGAGTGGTTAGACTAGCAAGTTTAGCCAGGGTCGTGCATGTGCCATTTCTCAGCAGTCAGTCCCCACTCAGAACTCAACAGTTATGGAAGGTATGATTTTTCTATTTAGTACTTGGGTGAAAGACTTATTTGATTCAGGAGCATCTGATTCATTTATATCTAGTTCGTTAGCTTTATATTTAGGATTAGAGGTAGTTGAGTTTAGCCCACCCATATTTGTGGGATTACACATAGGTAGAGGTGTCGTCCTTAGCAAAGTTTGTCATAATTGTGTAATCATGGATGGAGACTATATTCTGGAGTATGATCTTATATTAATGGATATGGATGGCTTTGAAGTTATCCTCAGTATGGATTGGTTGTACAATTTCGATGCCACTATCGAGTGCCATCGGCACAGTGTGTTAGTATCTCTCCCAGATAGGTCTTGCTATCGCTTTGGCAATGAGCAGAGCATAAATTGTCCTTGTAAATTCTATTCTACCCGAGATCAGAAACATTTCTTTGGATGGTTAAGCATTATTATGGCGCAAGAAGATCCTATACATGTGATTGTAGATTATCCTATTGTGCGGGATTTTCCCGATGTATTTCCTGAGGAACTTCTCGGATTACCCCCGAGTCGAGAGATTGATTTTTCTATTGATATTCATCAGGGTGTTTCACCTATTTCCATCCCTCCTCATCGGATGGCCCCGACGGAGTTGAAACAATTAAAACTTCAGTTGGATGATCTCACTAGCAAGGGTTTTATACGCCCTAGTGTGTCCCCTTGAGGAGCACCAGTCATTTTTGCAAAAAAAAGGACAACGCTCTCAAACTCTGCATTGGCTATCGACAACTGAATAGGGTGACGATAAAAAATAAATATCCTATGCCTAGAATTGGTGATTTATTTGATCAGTGACGGGGAGCGGGCAGGTTCTCCAAGATTGATCTCCGATCTGGGTATCATCAATTGTGAGTTAAGGAGGAAGATATCCCCAAGACATCTTTTCGAACGAGGTATGGACATTACGAGCTTTTGGTCATGCCTTTTGAATTGACAAATGCCACTGTTGCATTCATGGACCTCATTAATCGTATTTACCGACCATACTTGGACCGATTTTTGGTGGTCTTCGTTGATGATATTCTTATATATTCGGCTTCTAATGTTGATCACGAGGAGCATTTACGTACTACACTTCAGGTACTCAGGGAGAATCAATTATATGCAAATTTTAGCAAATGTGAATTCTTGGTGGATGAGGTCAAATTTCTTGGCCATGTAGTGTCCAGTGCAAGCATTTATATTGATTCATCTAAGGTTGAAGCCGTCCTCGGATGGTCAAGACCAAAGACAGTTACAGAGATTCGGATTTTTCTTGGCTTGGCTGGATACTACAGGAGATTCGTTCAGGATTTCTCTCGAGTTGCATCACCCCTTACTCGATTAATGCAAAAAAATGTTCATTTTGTGTGATCAGATGAGTGTGAAGCTACCTTCCAAGAGTTGAAGTTTAGGCTTACCTCAGTACCTATTCTTATTCTTCTTGAGAGTGGAAAAGGGTATACAGTGTACTGTAATGCCTCCAGATCTAGTCTTGGTACAGTTCTTATGCAGGCGGGTCGGGTGGTCGCTTATGCGTCTCGACAACTTAAGACGCATGAGAGGAACTACCCCACTCACTATCTTGAGTTAGTCGCAGTGGTGTTTTCTTTAAAGAGTTGGCGGTATACCTATATGGCGAGCGGTTTGAGGTATTCACGGATTATAAGAGTCTTCGATACATCTTCACCCAGTGAGATCTTAACCTTCGGCAATGAAGGTGGATCGAGCTTCTTGAAGACTATGACTTTACGTTGGAGTACCATCCAGGAAAGGCCAATGTTGTGGTTGATGCCCTTAGGAGGACGTCCGGTCCTTCCTTAGCAGCGATGAAATGCTATCTTGGAAATATGCATGCCGAACTTCAGCATTATGACTTACATGTTCAGCGGAATAACGATAAGGCCTATTTATGGGGTCTGATGGTTAGGCCAGTCGTTCATCGAAAGGTCTTGGATGATCAATTATGTGATGATGAGTTCCTGATTTTTCGAAACCGCATTCATCACGGTGAGGAATTTGATACTCTCACAGTTGATCAGGAGGGTGGTGTTCGACATAAGGGTATGTTGATTGTCCCAGCAATTGAGGAGCTTCAAGCTGAAATTCTGGCAGAATTTCACCATTCTCGATTCAGAATACATCCGGGAGCTACTAAGATGTATAGGGACCTTTGCAAAGATTTTTGGTGGTCGGGATGAAACGAGATGTGGCTTTGTTTGTGGCAAGGTGTTACACATGTCAGTAGGTGAAGGCCGGACACAAGAAGCCAGTTGGATTGTTGCAACCACTTCCAATTTCCGAGTGGAAGCACTACACCAAAATGGTTAAATTGGCACCCTTCCAGCAGCTAGCTTTGTCACGGTCAATGCCCGTGATAAAAAAAACACGCATTTTTTGTCACAATCATTGACCGTGGCAAGTCCTTTATAAATTTCGCAGCAAAAAACCCTTGCCCCTCCTTTTTTTTTTCCACCGATTTCTTCCCTCATTTTCTCTCTCTCTCTCTCTCTCTACGTTGCTCTCCCTCTCTCTCTCTACTTTTAGGTTAGTTTCTCTCTCTCTCTCTCTCTCTCTCTCTCTCTCTCTCTCTATTTATATATATGTGTGTGTATATATATGTGTATGTGTGTGTGCGTATGTGTGGTGGGTGGGGAGGGGAGGGGAGGGGGTGGGTCTGTGTGTGTGTGTGGTGGGGGAAGGGGATGGGGCAGGGTGTGTGTGTGTGTGTGGTGGTGGGGGAAAGGGGTGGGGCAGTGTGTGTGTGTGTGTGTGGTGGTGGGGGAAAGGGGTGGGGCAGTGTGTGGTGGGGGGAGGGGGGAGGGGGTGGGGCAGGGTGTGTGTGCGTGTGTGTGTGTGGTGGGAGGTGGGTGGGGAGGGGGGTGGGGATGTTTGTGTGTGTGTGTGGTGGGGGAAGGGGGTGGGGCAGGGTGGGGGGGAAGGGGCAGGCATGGGGGGAGGGTGGGGGCTGCGCGTGTGTGTGTATATGCGTGTGTGTGTATATGTGCGTGTAGTGCGCGTTTTTGTGCGTAGTGTCCCTTGTAAACGAATTGATTAATTATTAATTATTTTAGTAAATTAATATATGATTGCCCCTCATTGTAAATTAGTAAATTAATATATGATTAATTATGAAAGTAGGATTGCCCCTCATTATAAATTAGTAAATTAATAATTGTATACTTTAATTGTATAATATTCTTAGTGGCTTAAAGTTGTTACTTTTGGAGGAACTTTCTATTATAAATTGAATTTGAATTTGAAATTTAAAAATCGAATATAAATAAGACATACTTAAATGAAACATACTATAAATCTAAGTTTTGTTTATACTAATCCATGAATATACGCTTCTTACCTTTAATAGGTGATTAGTACATAGTTATTTGGGGTGTCCTATTCGTGGAGATGAGACTGAATCTCTCCGTCTATCCTTTAGCTAAAAAAATGAAGCGAGAATTCCCTTCATATCCGAACACTAAGAAATGCCATAATCCTATGGAGTGCTGCTCTGCAAATTCCTTCCAACCGTTGTGTAGCCAAACATCACCAGTTGAAGTTGTCAATTCTACTTTCCATACCCCACCACTTAGAACCTCTAGAAAAATATGGGAAAATATAGAAAGTGGAATTGACAACTTCAATTGGTGATGTTTGGCTACACAACGATTGGAAGGAATTTGCAGAGCATAACTCCATAGGATTATGGCATTTCTTAGCGTTCAGATATGAAGGCACAAAAGCTATGAATGCTTTTTCTTAACCCCGGATCGGATGGATACTCCTCAAAATTTGTCTCCACTATGGGCGGTGGAGGCGAAGATGGAGGCGGTGGAGGCGGAGTCGAGGATGACTCTTTAGCTTTTTTTAAATACTTCAACATATTCTGAAATTAATAGAAAAAACAGAATTAATCTAACATAAATAAGTTATACACCAATTTTATACACCAATAACATTAAAAACATAATATGTTATACACCAATAACATTAAAAGAGTGCTTTAACAATTTCAAAATATGCTTTAACAATTTTCCAACAATTTTATTCACCAAAAAAAATAAGGCACAAATTTTATATTATTATTGTTTTTAAATAAGGCACAATCATCACAAAACAAAAGATCCATAATTAACATCACTAACACTAAAAAAGGTCTAAAATCAGTTTTATTAACGGAAAACAGTGTATCAAACATTAAATGGAACTTTTTAAAAGAATAAAAATTATTTTTGATAATATATTGTACCAAACATTAAATGGAAGATTTTTGGGTTATCTAAATATCTAAACAAATAAAATATTCACATAATATTGCAAGATTGTCACAAAGTAAACACAAAATAAAAATTAATTAAAAATTAAAAATTCAACATGGGAGAGATTTGGGAGTCTACCAATAGGGGTAGCAATTTAAGAAACGACACGAAAAAACGACACGGAACGACACGAAATTGACACGATATTTCGTGTTCGTGTCGTGTTGTTGTCGTGTTTTTTTGACACGAAGTCGTGTCGTGTTCGTGTTTTAATTATGAGTCGTGTCGTGTCGTGTTATCGTGTTATCGTGTTTTTTAGGCCTAAAATTTAAGAAATTATGGTTGTCGTGTCGTGTCGTGCGGTGTTATTTTTTATTCGGGTCGTGTTCGTGTCAGCTAAAAAAAACACGAATTCGTGTCGTGTCGTGTTCGTGTCCGAAAAAACCTTGTCGTGTCGTGTCGGGTCGGGTCGGGTCAAAACACGACCCACTGACCCGATTTGCCACCCCTATCTACCAATACAAATTAATTTAGAAGTCTCCTTCAGTAACTGTTACTAGTACTACCAATACAAACTATAGTTTCTAAATCTATCAATGGCCTGGCATATATAATCAAACAACATATTAAAGAACAAATTTCAGTGACCCGATTTGCCACCCCTATCGTTTTTTTTTAGTTTTACAAATTTATCCACAACTTTTTTGTTTCTCCAGTTCTGTTTCTGGCGGGGACTTGCCCACGCTAGCCATTACCCCCTGAAAATGCCTCTCCAGTCTTGTTTGGGTTATATTTAAAAAAAAAAAAAAATCAGAATTTCAGTGAGTGCGTCCGTACCCACTCGTTACACTGTAGCTCCGCCCCTGACGCCAATACATAAGTACCTAATGTTGATACTTTTAACTTTGTGAAACCCACATTAGTTGATTAACACCTACTTCTTTGCCTCAGGATCACATATCAGAAATTGTAGTAACTAATATTTGGATGTAAACATGGTGAGTCATGTGTTAATACAAAGCTTAAGGAATTGAGTTTCGTTGTAGTTGGTCTCTTTCTCAGTGGATTGTCTCTGATATAGCTGAGATGGAATATGACTATATTGATTGACAGCTTGGTTTGTACTTATGGAAGTGTGTTGAAAGAGTCCTGGGCCTGAGATTGACCGATTTAACCTTGGGGTATTCTGGGTAGTGATTGTCAAGTGTTGTGTGTACTAGCCCCTTCACTTTGTAGTCTGAGTGATTATAAAAAGTTAGCCGTATAGTTCCTTTAATGCTTGCCTTGTGTGTGTTTCTCATATATTGATGTTTTACTTGCATTAAAAAGAAAAAAACATAAGGAAACTGCATTGAATCTCAACTTTGGTTGGTTGATGAGGTTTGTGGAGTAAATTTGGCGACTCCTCGGGTGATTTTCTGGAAAACAATTACACCCCGTAACATAGTTTATAATATTAAAAGGGTGTTGTTTATGTGTTCCTAAAGAAGTATAAGGTTCAAAATGTAATACACACAACTTATATATATTCAAATGTATTATACATAAAATTTTCATATTTGTTTATACTTTATTTTCTTTATCTAATTATTTTACATTTATAAAAATTGCAAAATATTAATCCAGCGATACTTTATAAAATTATTATTTGCCTCATTTTACATTTTTGTCTTTTTTGTCCAAAACAAAGAGATAAATATATTATTCTTTATTTTCTATCGCTGATGATGCTGAAGATCATCCTAAGGATTCAACCTGGTCTTGAGCTTACACAAAAATGGTGGAAATAATAAATAGAAGTAAAGTAGTAGAAGAGATGCGATGCAGAGAAGAGATGACACAAAATATAAGTGGCTCAGCAGTTGGCCTAAGTCCATTGTGCAAAATGAGGAATTTTTTCACCATAATGGGTCATAAATTGCCATGGGTATTGTACAAGTTTCTCTCTATATACAATTTGACAGAGTAACAATATGTTTTCAATTATCAAATGATGAAGAAGACACGAGGTCTCTTTTATAGGCTTTGGGGTGCGCATTACCACTCTTACCAGAATAAAAGCAGGACCAATGAGCACGTGACAACTCTGGAGATGAGTGTAGAAGCTATTGATCAAGGGTGAAAAGTAGCGCAGTGTAAGTATGTCAGTCGTTCAATTCGTTTCACCGTCTCAATACAAAAATCTAAACTATTGACTATACTCTTTCAAGGGAGTATAGCGGTCGGTCCGGGTATCGAAATTCACAAAGACTAGTTGTTAGAATTCTATTGATTTAATACTTCAGAAATAAAAGTGTAAAATATAATTGTTAAAAAAAGAAAAGATAATACTAAGTATGTGTTTAAACTACGATTAACAAAGGGAATAAAAACTATTGATTGAGCCTAATATCCCTCACCTCGGATTAATGAGTATAAACTGTTACATGGGACGACAAGTTCAACAAAATTGAATCTCATTTCAATAATTAACCAAATCTAGAGTTGTCACCTCCTAAATCGTCATAAAAGCCTACTACAATTTTGGCATCAATAAATACCCCGAAAATTACACACGCAAGGGCGTAAATATGGATCATACATGATACACCCTGTTAAATCTCATAGGCATAAAATCAAGAAAAACCCAACCAAATTAAACTCATATAACCCATCACCAAAGCAAAGCAATCAAATCAACCCAAGGTGAGTTCAATCATTCTTAGCTTAAACTAAATTAGCTGGACAACATAATGGAAGACATGTATTTCAATGCAAGAAAGTAAAGAAAGTAAATGAATCTAAGTTACAAAGCAAGTAAATAAATAACATGGTAAGAAATAAACAATGGACGCTTGAATTTAAGGAGAGAGATGATGAATAGTGGTCTTACACAACATATATGGGTAAACCCTAGAAGGGAGAAAAGTCACACCCAAAATCTTCTCCAAACCCTAACCTAACTAAGAAAGAAAATAAAATGATAAATAATGGAAGATATGTCTTTTAAAACCAAAAACCCACTTATCTAGTAAGGGGTAAAAGAAATAAAGATAAATGAAAAGAAAAATATTTTATCCTAATAACTAATACGGAGCTCCCAAGGAAAATGGTCATTACATGCTCGTTAGGAATCGGATTGACGAACCGTCGGAGGTCACGTGAAGCCGACTAGAAGGTCCACAACGTCCGTAAAGAGTTCGGGGACGAAGTTCGAATGATGAAATGACTTAAATGCCCCTGAATTTACATATTACTTTAAAAACTTCTCAGAAAGCACCAATTGCACCGTTAAGCGTTCTAATAACTACAAAAACTCAAATAAACCTTGCAATATGTATATATATATATATATATGTATATATATATATGTATATATATATATATATATGTATATATATATATATATTCGAGTCGGCTTCGAGTCGGCTTCACGTGACCTCCGATGACACTAAAGTTATGTAGTAAATGAGCATATATACGGGAATTAGCGGACATAATTATACCAGAATGCATAATGATAACGGGCGCTATGTGGTTGTTTGATCTTTTACAACGGTTTTGTAGGATATGCCTGCACGAGATGTCTGTGGTAGAGGATATCTGTCAGCCGAGACTGCTGCGACCTTATACTATTTTGGTGAGCCAAGACGATATTGGATAGCCATATGATAGTGGCATCCCAGTCTAGTGGGGATTTCTGCGATGGAATTTTGGTGTCATCTGAGGTTGACTCTATATATGCCAAGACTGGTTAATCTTTACCTACTAAGGCAACTGTCATGGCTAGTCGTCCGGAGTGATCTCTTGGGCTGAGACCACTTTATATGAGAATTATGGTGAGGGCTTCTGGTGGATGGCAGTCCTATTCAAAGATATGTCTGTGAAGAACACTTTTTATCAATGGATCGTCCAGACGAGACCACACTTATGTACATTAATCGCACTTGTTGTTAATACAAAATAATAGTATATTTTGTCAATGGATAATATTTCGATATCTAATCTTAGCCTTGTGTTATTTTGTGTTCAAGTACTACTAGTTAAATCAAATGAAAAAATTAGGGCGTGTATCAAAAGTTACTTCCATGCGTGTACTATGTTCTATTACCTAACATTTTTTTGGGGTCAACAACATATTTATCCCTTATAGTTTGAGGATAGTCCTAGTTGAGTCCCTGACATTTCAATTTTCTCAATCAAGCACTCAAAATTTCATATTGTAATAATTCCATCCAAAATTTAATGAAAAGTTAATTGATTTAACAAAATTGGCATGCGTCACTCACGTGAAGGACAGATCAAACCAAACTTCGGAGAATATTTTTACTAAAATAACTAACTGATATAATTTTTTATAATTTCTTGTATTTTTTCATTTAACTATAAAAATATTTTTTAATTATAATTATCATTAAAATAGAGCTATATTTTTAATTTAAACTGATATTTTAAAATAATTAATATCTCTCTACCTATATGCATCTTAAATTTTAATAATAATAATAATAATAATAATAATAATAATAATTAATATCTCTCTACCTATATGCGTCTTAAATAATAATAATAATAATAATAATAATAATAATAATAATAATAATAATAATAATAACAACAATGACAACAACAACAGTAATAATAATAATAATAATAATAATAATAATAATAATAATAATAATAATAATAATAATAATAATAATACCTTTAACGATGTCACATCTACACTTTTTTTAACTTTTATGCATATGACTCACCTTCATATCATGCCCGTGGTACTCTTTAAGTCATTTTGTAATTTGGAAAAATGGGCAAAGATTTAATTTTTAAAATTGTAAAGGGTATAGTTAATTAATAAAGGACCCAATTGGAAAAATAATCAACTATTACTAAAATAAATAATAGAATTTATTGTGATATTTAATTAAAAAAAAGTTAAAATGATTCAAAATTTCTCAATACTTATAATATAAATTTTATTACACTATCATCTTGTTAAAAAATTGAGATAAGTGTTGTCAAAACTCTCATTAAAGGCCATTAAAATTAATAATAGTAGATAATGAACATTTATAGTAAATAATTAAAAAATAGTTTGGGTAATGAATATATATTAGTAAATAATTTATAATTTTAATTTAGATAATGGACATTTATTAGTAAATATAATTTTTTTAAGAGAAGTTTTATTTATATACAATTAGGAGAAAAAGGCTCTCCTAGTGCTTTTACAAGCAATAAAAAAAAATTAAGAAAATTTGCGAATTCTTAAACGAGAAGAAGGCCTTAAATTATACTTAAGATACGATTTCTCCTCTTTAATTAAGGTCAGAAAAGAACCCACTTTAGAATTTTTTGTTCCTCTGACAGTTGCTGAATCTTCACGATTGCCTAATATTTCAAACAAATTATTGACTTGAATATGATTTTGATTTTTCCCGCTTTTTCCCCAACCAAGTCTTCAATGATTGCAAGAACTTGGGAGAAATCAATCTTTAGGATCTTAACATATAAATTAAGTTTGTTACTATATTCTTTCTCGTCGTCTTGCACTGAATGAACAGACAAAACCTCATTTAAATTTGAAATATCTTCTATCGGTGACATTTCATCATAAGAGTCATTGGAGGAAGTGACATTCTTCCCTAAATAAGTATTATGATTTTTATTCACTAGGTTAGGGGTTTGTTCACCCAGAGGCTCATAGGTATTCTCATTCATTTGTTTTGAATTTTTTATTTTTGTAGTTGACTTTTGAACTGTATCAGGTCCTTTTACGGCTTGATCAAAAACTTCTTCAAAAGCTATTCCATTTTTGGCCAAAAATCTCAATCTTTCCGGAGCATGGCTTTGACTCTTAGCCCCACAAGTCGGTTGCTACTTGAGACCTAATGTTGTCATGATTTATCTCCACATGGCCATTTATTTCATCCGTCCTTGATTTCAAGGAATTTTTCATACCCAAAATTATGAGTTGGTCATGTGCCGATTTGCTACCATTATTTTCGGCTATCACAATACACTTTTTGCTGGTTTCCACGTGTTCTGATTCAATGGTGTAAGACCTTTTTCAAAAACCTCCTTAGCAGGTCTACTTTTGGCCGATATTATGAGTTCCATATCTTTTCTTTGAATAATTTTTGTTCCGCCTGCTTCAGCTAATGGGAGGTTCTCAACTGGGTTTTGCCGAGAGTTCATTGCTCTATGAACAAGAGTTTTTAAAACTTCTTTTTTAAGATTTTACACCCATTAAAAGAGTGATCAATATTTTTGCAAAAATTACAAAAAGGGGAGATATATTCATAAGACATTTTGGCATAAAAGAAACCATCACCTCTTTCCATTAAAATGCGTTCAGGAGGTTTTTGCAGCATGACAATTTCCACCAAAAATCTTGCAAAATTTCCATAAAAACTATCAAGGGTGGCTTTGTCAATGCGTAGGGGCAGACCTACACCCTTAGAAATTTGAAGTATAAGTCTTGGATACCAATAATCTTGACATAAACCTATAAAATGAACTCAAATTGAAGCAGTGGATTAAACATGAAGTTCAGCATGAAAATCAGGAGCCTAATTGTTAATGTCTAAAAATGGATTGATTCCAAATTTATAATCACAGACATATAAAATAGAAGTAACTCAAATCACACACATAAAAACAAAGGTTTTTAAAGTGGTTCGGTTATAGAAGAAAGCCTACGCCCATTGTTATTTTATTTAAGGTTTTATAATAGCTCAAAAATTAGTGACTTGAGTTGTCGTGCATTGACTTCTCCCCCTTAGCTAGGGGAGGTTCTCTATTTATAAGGGCCCAAACCCTAAAGATGGAACATCTTTATATTGCAAAGTGTTTACATTTGTATATAATGACTAAGATATTAGTTGTTTCAAGTTAGTTGTCACTCTCGTTCGAGCAATGCTTGGTCTTATGGTTGGTTGGTCTTCTGGTGTTGGTCGGTAATATAGCCAACTAAGTGTCTCTAAAGTCAACCAAGCTGGTTGGTCGGGCGTGATGGATGACAGGTGTATGCCCATCATTGGTCCAAGTGGCAGTATGATTTTTACATACAACAGAAGCCCCCATGCTCCATGTTTGATGCTTGCATGAAAGTATGGAGTATTTTCTTTAAGAAGTTGATCAGTAGTTTATTAGGGTGTCTAGTCGGTAGTCGACCTCCCATACTTGTAAAACATTTCTGATGGTACTGTTTGAGAGTGGCATTTTTTTAAATAATTCAAAAATTAACGAACCGCTAAAGGGCACATTAGTATTTTTCCCGTCTGAAGTTGTGTGGCCATAAAGATGTCAATCGTCGGGACATGTAATCATTTATTTTACTATTTTCGAGGTAAGATATACAAGGGACGAAGTTTTCCCTGTTCTAACTTACCTCAAACTATAAGAACCATCACCATTTACTGTCTCTTTCTTTAGTTCTTGTTGAATACTTAAATCTCTATAAGTTCATTTTCTTTCTTTCTTTTTTATTTTCTTAATCATGATTCACGTTGTTTATGAGGATTCCATGGAGGAGTTTAGGGAAAAACATAAAATCCCATCTTGGGTAGACTTGGAGATACCCAGTGGTCCTGTTGACGTTTATTCTTTGGTTGAGGGTCACTGGATACCAACTTTGTTCATAGATGAGTGTGGTATTACATTTCCACTAAACCCTATTTTTCTTCGCATATGTCAATATTTTGACGTGGTCCCTGCAAGAGTAGCCCCCAATACTTGGAGGGTTGTGAATGGTGTAAATGGGTTGAATGAACTCTATGGGACCCATATTGGGATTCCAGAATCAATGTATTGCTAAAAGTGGGTTATTGTTGGTGAGGAAACTTACTGTTTGAAAACTACGCAAGCAAATAGGGCTCTAGTTGTAAACTTGCCATATTTGAATAAAGAATACTGTGATTATTCTTTAGTGGTCAATAATCGGCAATATACTCACCTTCCTACTGGAGTGTCCTATGATGGTCCTAGATGTCCCCAATCAGGGCGTGTGATAGGTTATTATTTCATTACTTGCTATTCCTCTTTAGATTGTCATTTCTGATGTTTTCTAATGTGACAACCCGCTATCCGGAATAAAGGGTGGCCAGCCCTATACCCCGATAAAATAGGAAATCATTGATAAATATCATTCTCAGCATCACAACAATATGCAAAGTATAAGGAATAACCACTCTATATTCCAGAAAACGGGTTATCAAAAACTTTGATTTGAAATAAAAAGAAAACATTTTCAACAACCCATAATAGAATTAGAGGGTGGAAACCCCCACAAGTGTATATAAGAAGCCCAAAAATACAAAAGGACCGAATGAAACGTCGGTCAATAGTAACCATCCAACATACAAATAGTACCAAGTGTTACATAATAGATCCATTATACAATTACAACGGTTTGGGCAACAAGCCCGAATAAACTGAACATAACTAGAAACATAAATGGAGGCGTCTACACAAAACTCCCGTGAAATCCGCACAATGTCACGGCTCCTCAAAACATAAGGAAGGAAGGGTCATTACTAGCGACCGTGCGGCGGAACACCTGAACGGATTATATATATATATAGATACAACAAGAAAAGAAAACCGGTCAGGGCCGGGTATATGTGATCAATAGATAAATGACAGGTATGACAATGATGCACAATAATCAAGGATGATAGTCTAGCATGGTAACATCATATAAGGAACTAAAACTGATAAAGGGCTATATAGAGTGAGATTCATGTTAAAACAGAATTAAAAGTACTTGTGAGCCTTTATCATCATACATCATATTTCAATTTCAATCTTCTTTTCCATTCTTTATCAGGAATATAATTATCATCATGTGCTCTATATGGCACTAATCTCAATAGCATGCTCTTTGTGGCATAAATTTGCTCTTTATGGCATTTATATTCCATCGAGTCCAACTCGATAATTAGAATAGTCATAAATATAAATATAACGATTCTAAGACCGCCCGTCCGGGTTTCCCCACTGTGCGCGTCCCTAAATAACCATCATCTTCCAGGGCCTAACATAAGACAACCTGGGATCCTATCGAAAACGTCGGGAAGCGGCCATATGCCTGCGGGGTAGTCAAGACCACACCCAGAATCTCCTACCCATCGCAGAAAAATAAAACAAGCGCTCATATGGCCTAGGACTATATCCACCCTGCATTCATTAACCAGGGGGCTTCACCTCTCGCACGGACTTCCCTTAAGATGGTATTTAGAGAGGTGTGTAACATCCATTTTATTTATTTCCATTACATGATTTAGTAAATTATCATTTACCTTATCAACTTCCCATTATTAATAAATGTATAAGCTAAATCGGGACTATACATATTACGTACCGACATAACATCCTCGATAAGAAATTCAGACTCCAAAGTTATTTCCAAAGCCTCCTTTAGGCTTTAATATAAACCCTCAAGTCAAATCTAACCCGAGTTGAAATCTAAAGTCTCCAAATTGACCTTAATATATTCGAGACCCTTATAAAACTACAAGACGAAAGTAATGCCTAAACATCACCTTAAATTCCCCCTTAAACGAACCCTAGATGAACCCTTTCGAGTCTAGGATGTCGACCCAACTCAACTAATACTCTAAACCCTATGTTTACTTCATTTAAGAAGGTCCCTAATTACTAATCCTAAAGAAAAAGGGTTAAAATTTAAAAGAAAAATTTTGGAAAAGTGCGGGGCTACCGAATCGATTCGCCCCCTTGGCCGAATCGATTCGGCCAAAAAATTTGAGTTTCTGAAAAGTAGCCGAATCGATTCGGATGGAAACCGAATCGATTCGGTCAGAAGGTTTGGGTTTCTGCATAACTGCCGAATCGATTCGGATCAATTCCGAATCGATTCGGTTCACAAGACCTGGGCACTGGAACTAACCGAATCGATTCACTAAGGGGGGCGAATCGATTCGGGCCTGCGATTTTGCCAAGAATTGGCTATGGAGTCTTGGACTCCATTTTCTACCCCAACTCAAATTTCTTCAAACCAAACTTATATACCAACACTAAAATAACATCAATGATACTATTGATCATCTAAAACCTCATGAATCATCTTAATCATCTTTGAATGAATCAAAACCCAAAAATACATGAGAGAAACCCTAAGTTTGCTAAACCAAAATCAATACAACATTATCATAGCAAATCATCTATCTCAAGACACAAATAGCAAGTAAAAACTTGCCTTGATTCAGAAATTTGCAGATTTCTTGGTGTAGTGGCAAATCTTCTCTCAATCTCCAAGTCTTTCTCTCTACTCTTCTCTTTCTCTCTTTGGTTTTAGAAGGAAATTAGGGTAATTATAAGACTTAATAGGCTTAAGTCGTGGCCTAAGACAAATATCCCACTAAATTAACTAATAGTGCGATAAAATAATACGCAACTGCATAATTAAAGCACAACCAGTCAAAAAAATGCCCAAAACTACAAAATACAATATGGTACATTATCTGACTATTTCGCACGTTCCGGAATCAACTGCAACCTCCAAATTATCATTTGGACATTTTAAAATTCAATTTAGGTTCCGGTCTCATAATTAAGCCAAATATCATTTTAAATACAGATGATATTAATAAGCATGACATAGCAATATTTCCCATGATTATGATATGTATGCAACCTCATAATAAATATCGACTTTTCTACATTGAATTAGCATTCAAATCATAACCCAACACTGGTCTCTAATTACTATAATAAGTAATTACCATAAAATACGGTCTCATAAGCAAGGGTTATTACATACTCCCCCCCTTATGAGGGAATTTTGCCTCCAAAATTCAAGCATACCTCATGAGAAAAGATGTGGATATTTCTCCCGCATCTCATCCTCACGTTCCCAAGTTGATTCGCTTGCATGATGATGACTCCAATGAACTCTCACTAGGGGCACCACACGAGATCTTAACTTTCGCTCCCCAAACTCAAGGATAGCAACCGGTTGTTCTTCATAAGAAACGTCGGGCTGCAACTCGATATCTTTTAAAGGAATGTGTCAAAGGGCACCTTCACACCTTCTGTACTTCTTCAAAGAGGAGACGTGAAATACATCATGGATTTGTTGTAAAGGTTCCGGCAAGGCGAGTTGGTATGCCACGGGACCAACCTTAGCAATTACCGGGAAGGGTCCAACAAAACGGGGTGCAAGCTTTCCTTTCTTCCCAAAACGTTTAATGCCCTTCATCGGGGACACTCGCACCAACACTTGGTCTCCAACCTCTAATTCCATATGTCTCCTACCCGCATCGGCATAACACTTTTGACGATCTTGGGCTATCCGTATGCGATTCCGAATAAGCTCAATCTTCGAAGAAGTATCTTGGATCATTTCAGGTCCAAGGAACTTATTATCACCCACTTCCAACCAACAAGCGGGCGATCTACAAGGCCTGCCATACAGAGCTTCATAAGGTGCCATTCCGATAGTAAATTGGTATGAGTTATTATAAGCAAACTCAACAAATGGAAGGTATTGTTCCCAACTGCCTTTAAAGTCAAGTATGCACATACGAAGCATATCCTCCAACATCTGGTTTACCCATTCGGTCTGACCGTCTGTTTGAGGATGATAGGAAGAGCTTAACTTCAACTCAGTCCCCATTGCTCCTTGGAAACTTTGCCAAAAGTGGGACACAAATATCTTATCTCGATCGGAGACAATATTTAAAGGTACCCCGTGAAGTCTGACGATCTCCTCGATGAACAATTGGGCATAACGAGCAGTATCATAATCGGTGCGCACAGGCAAGAAGTGTGCCGACTTAGTCAAACGGTCGACAATCACCCAAATTGAGTCGTGACCCTTTTGCGATCTAGGCAAGCCCGTAACAAAGTCCATCGAAATGCTCTCCCATTTCCATACGGGAATCTCGAGAGGTTGTAACAAACCTGTCGGTCGCTGGTGGTCGATCTTAACCAACTGACAAGTAGTGCATTGAGACACAAACTCTGAGATATCCCTCTTCATACCTGCCCACCAGTACAAACGACGCATATCTTGGTACATCTTGTCCCCGCCTGGATGTACCGCGAACTTGGACCCATGGGATTTCTCCATCACTGTACGTCTCAAATCCCCATCGTCGGGAACCACAAGTCTTCCATGGAAGCGTAGTCCACCCTCAGAACCAATTGAGTACGACTCCGCTCCCTCAGACAACAGCTGGCGTGTATGGTCTTGACAAACTTTATCTCTTTTCTGAGCTTCCATAATCTTTGCTATAATCGTGGGAGTAACCGTCATCACGGAAAGGAATGCTCTCACCCCTGCATCCTCCAGGCTGAGTTCTTTCCACTTAGCTTTCCACACCACAGCTAAGTCTCCATCAGGCTTTCTACTCAAGGCATCTGCTACCACATTCGCCTTCCCAGGGTGATAATGAATATCAAATTGGTAGTCTTTCACAAACTCCAACCAACGACGCTGGCGCATATTCAAATCCTTTTGGGAGAATAAGTATTGTAGCGATTTGTGGTCGGTGAACAGACTAAACTTTTCCCCTAAGAGATAATGCCTCCATATCTTCAAGGCAAATACAACGACGGCAAATTCCAAGTCATGTACCGGATAGTTCCTCTCGTGAGGCTTCAACTTACGAGAAGCGTACGCAATGGGTTGTCTCTCTTGTTGAAGAACACCTCTTAATCCTTGAAGAGATGCATCAGTGAAGACGAGATATTTCAATCCCGGCTTTGGCAATGCCAGGACTGGAGCCGAAGTTAGTTTATCCTTAAGCTCATCAAAAGCCGCTTGACATGAACTGTCCCATACAAATCTTACTCCTTTCCGGGTTAAATTCGTCAACGGGCTAGCAACCTTAGAAAAGCCCTTAATGAATCGGCGGTAATAACCCGCCAAGCCCAGAAAACTACGAACTTTAATGGGCGTCGTGGGCTGGCCCCACTCCTTCACCGCGATCACCTTACTCGGATCCACAGACACGCCTTGGGATGACACCACATGCCCCAAAAATTGAACTTCCTTCAACCAGAAGCCACACTTATCAAACTTTGCATACAATTGATGATCCCTCAATCTCTGCAGGACCAACCGCAAGTGAGCAGCGTGATCCGACTCTGTCTGAGAATAGACTAGGATGTTATCGATAAAGACAATGACAAACTGGTCAAGGAAATCCCGGAATACCCTATTCATAAGGATAAACACTACAGGGGCATTGGTTAGCCCAAAGGGCATAACCAAGAACTCATAAGATCCATAACGGGTCAGAAAGGCCGTCTTAGATACATCTTGCTCTCGTATCCTCAATTGGTGATACCCCGTCCTCAGGTCGATCTTTGAGAAGTAGGAAGCTCCCCTAAGTTGATCAAACAAGTCGTCGATGCGAGGTAAAGGGTATTTGTTCCGGATGGTGACTTTATTCAACTCTCTATAGTCCACGCACAACCGGAGAGAACCGTCTCTCTTCTTCACAAACAATACCGGAGCGCCCCACGGTGAGGTACTACGCCTAATAAAGCCCTGCTCCAGTAGCTTCTAAATCTGATCTCTCAGCTCCCTCATCTCCACAGGAGCCATTCGATAAGGAGCTTTGGCGATCGGTCGAGTTCCCGGCATTAAGTCAATCACAAACTCTATTTCTCGACTTGGAGGTAATCCCGGTATCTCCCGAAAAATATCTTCAAAGTCCCTAACGATTGGAAGAGAATTTAGGGGAACCACGACATCTCTAGATGCATCTTCCGCAATACAATATAGATAAGCACTCGTGCTCCCTTCCATACAAGGCATAACTACCAGGAACATCTCTTGTCCCGGAACTGCAAAAACTATACTCTTCCTGAAATAATTCACTATAGCACGGTACTTCACTAGCCAATCCATACCCAAAATTACATCGTACCCGACCATATCAAGGACGAGCAAATCGGCATCAAAACACAAGTCACCAAGATTAATTCCTACGTTTTTACATACGAAGAAAATCAATGAGCCATCGCCCATAGAGGATTCGACGCTAGTGAAGGTACTTTCAGCAGATTTTATCAAACCTGTAGTCTGGGCAAAACTTCTAGAAATAAAGGAGTGTGTAGCACCCGTATCAAATAGGATTCGACCCGAATGCCCATGAATGAGAAACTTACCCTCGATCGCTGGTGGTGCAGGAGGAGCTGGAGGAAGCAGAGCCTCCTGAATATGGTAAACCCTTCCGTACTGCAATTGCCCCTGTTGAGGAGGAGTAACCGAATTTGGCGCCTGGGCGGAAATTATACATACGGCTGCTGTGGGGCCCTTGGAAGATGCCCTCCAACCAACTGAGGGCACGCCCTTTTATAGTGGCCCAGCTCCCCACACTGGAAACATTTATTCGCCGCATTATCCTGATTCCTACCTTGGTTATTCCGGAATTGCCCCGCACCTCGGCCCTGTTGGCCCCTACCTCCATTTCCACCTCTACCTCCCTGTGGTTGTAGACCACCTTGACCTTGCCTGTTATTATTGCCACCAGCATTAAACCCACCGAAACGTTGACGCTTTACCGAATCCCCCTGCTGAGGATCCCTCTCAACCTGCTTGTTCCCCGAGGATTGGGATGAAGAAGATGTTCCTCCTCCGCTCCCAGTTCCTCCCTGTCTCACTGTTTTCCCCGTAGTTACAACCTTCTTCTTGTTTTGCACAAACAATCTATGCTCTTGACAGTGAAGTAGAGCAGCATTCATCACATCACCAAAAGTCACCAGAGATGGGTTTCCCAGCAAATGTTGTTTTATGCGCCAATGCAAACCTCTCACAAACTTGGAGATCCTCTTCGCTTCTGGAGTTACCTCATCCGGTATAAAACTGGCTAACCGGGTAAACTCCTCCTCGTATTTTGCAACCGATCTCTCCCCTTGTACTAAATCCTGAAGCTTCCTCTGCATTTCCCTCTGAACTGCGGGAGGGAAATACTTTCCATCGAACAAAGCCCAAAAATTTGTGATGGACATAGTATTCCTTTGTTCGGGTGTCGTCATTGACTCCCACCAGTGTAAGGCCGGTCCGACAAGCTTGAAAGTAACGAGAATTTGCTTTTTCTCCTCACTACATTCCACCATCCTAAGATGGCGCTGCATATCTCTCTTCCACTGGTTCGCCTTTATAACATCCGAACCTCCTTCAAATTCCGGGGGATGTCCCTTAAGGAAAGACTCCCTCACCTGTTCCCACTGAGAAGGTCCCGTAGGAACTAGTGCTTCTTGTCCCCTAATTTGAGCTTGTGGCATTTGTTGGGCCACTGCAGTCATCGCGGCGTTGACAGCTTGGGCCACAATATTTGCCACTTCAGCGGCACTGATATTCCCCTGCTGCGGTGGAGGACCAAACTCATCCTCAACAACCCTATTACGTCTAGCGGGACGTCCTCTCTTCGGCGGCATCTGAGATAGAGACGAGATAGAGTTAAAACATAATATAAGACAATCTATTTAGCAGAAGATCGCATACATAGGCAACAAAGCAATCCTAACATTAAGTTCTATATCAAAGAACGCTACGGTAGAACGTGACAAGTCCGCATAGATCCTAAAGACTCTAGAACCTGATGCTCTGATACCATCTGTGACAACCCGCTATCCGGAATAAAGGGTGGCCAGCCCTATACCCCTATAAAATAGGAAATCATTGATAAATATCATTCTCAGCATCACAACAATATGCAAAGTATGAGGAATAACCACTCTATATTCCAGAAAACGGGTTATCAAAAACTTTGATTTGAAATAAAAAGAAAACATTTTCAACAACCCATAATAGAATTAGAGGGTGGAAACCCCCACAAGCGTATATAAGAAGCCCAAAAATACAAAAGGACCGAATGAAACGTCGGTCAATAGTAACCATCCAACATACAAATAGTACCAAGTGTTACATAATAGATCCATTATACAATTACAACGGTTTGGGCAACAAGCCCGAATAAACTGAACATAACTAGAAACATAAATGGAGGCGTCTACACAAAACTCCCGTGAAACCCGCACAATGTCACGGCTCCTCAAAACATAAGGAAGGAAGGGTCATTACTAGCGACCGTGCGGCGGAACACCTGAACGGATTATATATATATATATAGATACAACAAGAAAAGAAAACCGGTCAGGGCCGGGTATATGTGATCAATAGATAAATGACAGGTATGACAATGATGAACAATAATCAAGGATGATAGTCTAGCATGGTAACATCATATAAGGAACTAAAACTGATAAAGGGCTATATAGAGTGAGATTCATGTTAAAACATAATTAAAAGTACTTGTGAGCCTTTATCATCATACATCATATTTCAATTTCAATCTTCTTTTCCATTCCTTATCAGGAATATAATTATCATCATGTGCTCTATATGGCACTAATCTCAATAGCATGATCTTTGTGGCATAAATTTGCTCTTTATGGCATTTATATTCCATCGAGTCCAACTCGATAATTAGAATAGTCATAAATATAAATATAACGATTCTAAGACCGCCCGTCCGGGTTTCCCCACTGTGCGCGTCCCTAAATAACCATCATCTTCCAGGACCTAACATAAGACAACCTGGGATCCTATCGAAAACGTCGGAAAGCGGCCATATGCCTGCGGGGTAGTCAAGACCACACCCAGAATCTCCTACCCATCGCAGAAAAATAAAACAAGCGCTCATATGGCCTAGGACTATATCCACCCTGCATTCATTAGCCAGGGGGCTTCACCTCTCGCACGGACTTCCCTTAAGATGGTATTTAGAGAGGTGTGTAACATCCATTTTATTTATTTCCATTACATGATTTAGTAAATTATCATTTACCTTATCAACTTCCCATTATTAATAAATATATAAGCTAAATCGGGACTATACATATTACGTACCGACATAACATCCTCGATAAGAAATTCAGACTCCAAAGTTATTTCCAAAGCCTCCTTTAGGCTTTAATATAAACCCTCAAGTCAAATCTAACCGGAGTTGAATTCTAAAGTCTCCAAATTAACCTTAATATATTCGAGACCCTTATAAAACTACAAGACGAAAGTAATGCCTAAACATCACTTTAAATTCCCCCTTAAACGAACCCTAGATGAACCCTTTCGAGTCTAGGATGTCGACCCAACTCAACTAATACTCTAAACCCTATGTTTACTTCATTTAAGAAGGTCCCTAATTACTAATCCTAAAGAAAAAAGGGTTAAAATTTAAAAGAAAAATTTTGGAAAAGTGCAGGGCTACCGAATCGATTCGCCCCCTTGGCCGAATCGATTCGGCCAGAAAATTTGAGTTTCTGAAAAGTAGCCGAATCGGTTCGGATGGAAACCGAATCGATTCGGTCAGAAGGTTTGGGTTTCTGCATAACTGCCGAATCGATTCGGATCAATTCCGAATCGATTCGGTTCACAAGACCTGGGCACTGGAACTAACCGAATCGATTCGCTAAGGGGGCCGAATCGATTCGGGCCTGCGATTTTGCCAAGAATTGGCTATGGAGTCTTGGACTCCATTTTCTACCCCAACTCAAATTTCTTCAAACCAAACTTATATACCAACACTAAAATAACATCAATGATACTATTGATCATCTAAAACCTCATGAATCATCTTAATCATCTTTGAATGAATCAAAACCCAAAAATACATGAGAGAAACCCTAAGTTTGCTAAACCAAAATCAATACAACATTATCATAGCAAATCATCTATCTCAAGACACAAATAGCAAGTAAAAACTTGCCTTGATTCAGAAATTTGCAGATTTCTTGGTGTAGTGGCAAATCTTCTCTCAATCTCCAAGTCTTTCTCTCTACTCTGCTCTTTCTCTCTTTGGTTTTAGAAAGAAATTAGGGTAATTAGAAGACTTAATAGGCTTAAGTCGTGGCCTAAGACAAATATCCCACTAAATTAACTAATAGTGCGATAAAATAATACGCAACTGCATAATTAAAGCACAACCAGTCAAAAAAATGCCCAAAACTACAAAATACAATATGGTACATTATCTGACTATTTCGCACGTTCCGGAATCAACTGCAACCTCCAAATTATCATTTGGACATTTTAAAATTCAATTTAGGTTCCGGTCTCATAATTAAGCCAAATATCATTTTAAATACAGATGATATTAATAAGCATGACATAGCAATATTTCCCATGATTATGATATGTATGCAACCTCATAATAAATATCGACTTTTCTACATTGAATTAGCATTCAAATCATAACCCAACACTGGTCTCTAATTACTATAATAAGTAATTACCATAAAATACGGTCTCATAAGCGAGGGTTATTACATCTAATTCACATTGTTGATGCTTTTAATTCAGAGGATAGTAAGAGGAGGTATACTAAAGAAGGGGAGATTAATCTTGTTGACCTCAAGTCCTTGTAGGGACTTGACCAGAGAGTAGAAGTGGACACCCACGATCAACTTCAGTGTTGTTGGAGTATAAGAGCTCCATAACCTCATTTGTTGCTCGGCCCACCACTGCACTGCCTTCAATTCTGGTATACTTGGAGAAAGAACCAGTTTCCACTTCATTGGTTGAAGAGTCCATTGGAGTTGATAAAGATCGTAGGCCATCTTCTTCATTTGAAACTTTAGAGACTTCTTCCTTCCCTTCTTCCCCTTTGATAGCTATGGGTAAGATAAATATTCCCAACTTAATGGATGAGTCCTCATCTCTCAAAGCGACTGATCCTAAGAAGTCTAAGGTGATTGATAAGTTGCCTAAGGTTGCTGAAAAAGAGACCCAAGTCATTAAATAAGTTGACACTACTGCTCATTAATATATTAGGTTGAATAATGGTCTACCCTCTAGCAAGAAGACTCGGGCCAATAAGTCAACTAAAATTGCTAATATTACTGAGTTGGCTAAATAGTCTTCTACTGAATTGGGCGGAATTGAGCAATCATTTGTTGCTCTCAACTCTAGTTTGGCCAGGAAATTAATATAGTCTGGGACTTTACCTTCAGACAGGTTGGCAACAGTTCCATTGACAAGAGACCGACTAACTGAAAGGGCTCATGAGAACTTAAATTTAGTAAGCCTTCATAGATTATGTTGATAAGATACAACTTGTGCTTTTATATGCTGACAATTCATTTTTTATGCAATTTTTGGTCGACTTTAACCAAATGATGGAGAAAGATGACCAAATAGGAGCATCCACTTCTTTTGATGTGGAGGAGGCCTTGACAGGTTTGCAAAACTCCCATCTAAAGAGGCATTATATATATATATATATATATATATATATATATATATATATATATATATATATATATATATATATATATAGAGAGAGAGAGAGAGAGAGAGAGAAATAATCATGAAAGGCCAAGATTATTGAGGCTGAAAATGCTCGTAAGAAGTCTAAGGAATCATTATCTTCAGCTACATTGGCTAGTTCTGATGCTAAGCTCAGGGCAAAGGCTACAGAGGAAAAATTGACCTTGAATTAAACTTCTCTCAATACTTTCGAGGAGATAATTATCGGTCTAAAGGATTATTTGGTCACCGAGAAAACCAAGAGGAAGATAAACAAGGAAGCTTCTATTGACAAGGTCTAGGAGAAAGCTATTTTAGCCACTTCTATTCAGATTTCTTATGTTAAGAAGAAATATTTTAAGAATGGATGGTCGGAGGCTTTGAAGGAGGTCGATAAAGCTGAAGACTATGAGCTATTTCAAAGACATGACCTAGGGCCCCCTCAAAATTTGGATGAGGAAGTTGATGAGGAGGAGGGTTCAGAGACTTCTTCTTTGGCTCCTGTTGGCTCTACTATGGGCGCAAATGTTTTGGCCGACCTACCTTCTACTCCAGCTAATCTTCAGAATAAGGAGAAACTCTAGCTTTCTCAGTTTGTCTTTTTTTGTTCGTGTAATCTTCTTAGGTCTACCATTTCTATTCGTGTAATGTGTGTATTTATTTATAACAAACTTTTCAATCAATGAAAGAACTGAATGTTTACTTACTTTTTTGTACTTGATGTGCTTGTTGTTCTTTATTGTGTTGCCTTTAATATTATTATTATTAGGTGTGTTCTTGTTCCCTCATACTTGTTGTATTCAGTTTGATGGAAAGATGGAAAGGTTTGCTTGTACTGAATTATATCTCCTCAGACATTGCAACAGTATGTTTCAGGCTAATCATATGGATTTCGCCGAGAAAGAATTATTAGACTTGTTCAGCATTGATGTTTCTGACCAAGCTAAGGAAGCCTATTCCTACTTGAGAAGTCTCCCTGATTGGGTTGTGGCTAATAATGTTTATTATTATGAGATGATTGATCAATTACAAGAACAACAAAAACAATCCAATGCCCTTTTTCATACCTACTAAGCTTTAAGTGAAGGGTGGTGCTTTGACGATAAACTTCAAAAAATTTCCTCAGCATTGGATAAGAAGGAGATTGCACTTTAGCAAGAGATTAAATCAGCCCAGAAGATAGCTACCCTATTGGAGAAAGAAAATAATTCCCTGGGGGATGAACTGGACAGCTTGAAGATATTCAGTGATACCAATCCTAATGAAGGTGCTTCCTTTTTGGAAGAGGAGAATATGAGACTATTAGAGGAGTTGGAGTCCTTGAAGAAGGATAAGCTTAAGTCGTGATAGTCCTCAAGAAGAACAATTGTTTCTCGACCTAATATTGAGGAGAAAAGAACTGCGAAAACTCTGGTCGACCAAGCTACTCAGTTGAAGGCCAAGACTGCTGCTATTGTTGGTCTTTCTCATTAGTTGAAAGATAAAGATTCTGCCATTGCTGACCAAGCTACTAAATTAAAGATCAAGAGTGATGTCGTCAAGAGGCTTTAATATCAAGTATAGATATTAACTTTCCAATTTGAAAAGAGACTCAGGGAAATTTGGATGGATAGCTACAATGAGGTGTTATCCTATATAGATGATCACTTGGCTCAGAGTAACCGTGAAGGATACAAATAGGGATGGACCAACCTCTTAATTTTGCTGAAGTATGACCAAAATAATAATCGGTGGCACTAGAATAACCTAGTTTTCCTTGACTGTGATAAGCCTCCATTCACACTTGAAAAGAATTGGATTCATCCTAATATTCTTCCCTAGTGTTTAATAACTAAGTATTTAGGGGAATATGGCCACCATGATGAACTTGAGATAGTTTGTCATGATAATTTGATTAACCAGCCGAGTAGCAGCAATAGGCATATGCTGAGTGATTTTAACTACATTAATTATCCATACACATTGGATGACCCTCCTGCTGGCAAGGATAAGGCTCAAGGAAAGCATCCAGCTGAATGATTTTTGTATTTCCTCTTTCATTGTAATTTGTTGAACATTGATGAAATGGAATTGAAGGTTTTTCTTTGTAATCTTTGTATTTCTTTTTTGGTCGACTAGATAATCTAATAGAATTAATTAGTCGGCTCTATTAAGTTGTTATTCCTATTTTATTTAAGCTTGTGGTTGTTACAAATCTGATCCTCAACTAGATAGTCTGTATTGAGACTAGTTAGTTGATTTAAAGACTATTGACCTTGCTTAAATGTGAAGAATATGAATGTAAATCCATAGATTCTACTAATGTTGTTTTTCGATAAAACTGCATTGAGTTTTGTTAACATTAGTTATCAACGGCGACCAAGTGTGTTAGGAATGTATGCGTGTAGTCCTTTATTTAGGATTGTGTACATATATTCCAGTATTTAACCCGGTCAAGTGAAACTCATTTTTAACTTTTTAAAAGTTGTATACGAAGTTTTACGAGCATCTTGTTCTTAACTTGTCAAAGATAAAGTTATACATGAAGCACTTTTCATAAGTTGGAAAAATTTGAAAAGCTAAAGTATAAACTTTTCTGGAGTTGGAAAAGTTTTTAAAGCTAAGGTATGACTTCTTGTTGTTGTTGGTTTCATATACTCCGAAAAACAAAACATAAAATAGGACCATGACTCAAATAAACTTCTTTTCATTAACTAATTGAGTTTGAACAGAATGAATTGATTGCATGGCATAATAAAAAATACTGATAGTACTTACGAAGACGATCGGCATTCTAGACATTCTTGAATTCTTCTCCTACCAAAGTCTCCAGTCGATAAGTTCTTGGTCGAACCTCTACCGAGATACGATAAGGACCATGCCAGTTAGGCTCCAACTTATTATTATTCTGAATGACTTTTTTGAGAACCATATCTCGTTGCTTCAAGTAAGTTGACTTGACTCTCTTGTTATAGAACCTTTTTTTTCGTTGTTGGTAAGTGGCCATATGAATAGCAGCGTCTTCTCTAACTTCTTCGATCATATCCAGATCTAGTCGCCTCATCAAATTGCTTTTGGGAGAATAAAAATGGATCACTTTATGAGTCGGCAGACCTATCTGTGCCAAAAGCAAACATATAAGGTGTCTCCCTAGTTGTTGTTCTCGGCGTATTCCTTAAGCCCAAAGGACACTATAGAGCTCATTAATCCAGTTGTCTTTAGAATCATCTAGTAATTTCTTCATACCATCTAGCAGAGTTTTGTTGGTGATTTATGTCTAACCACTACATTGAGAGTGGCCAGGAGTTGAGTGAAGCTTTTGAATTCCTAATCTTAAGCAGTATTCTTTAAACTCATCATTATCAAACTGTGCGCCATGGTCTGTGATGAAGGCATATGGCATCCCATAACGACATATTATTTTCTTCCAAATGAATTGGAACACCTTTTGATAAGGCAAATCCACCAAAGGTTCAATCTCAACCCATTTTGTAAAGTAATCCACTATGACGGCCAAGTATTTGAACCTCCCTTTTGTGGTCGACAAGGGTCCTACCAAATCTATTCCCCAAATTGAAAATATCCAAGGTGAAGTGATTAGGTTTAGGGAAACATCTGAATTTCTATAAACTCCAGGAAACCTCATGCATTTATCCCACTTTTTTCGAACGAAATACAATCAGCTTTCATCATCGGCGAATAGTAGCCTTGCATAGCTATTCATTTCACCAAGGACCTTCCAGCCGAATGGGCGCCTCATTAACCTTGGTGGACTTATTTGATTAAGTCCTCCACCTCTATTGAATGGACACATAGTTGCAAAGATATTGTATACCCCCTCTTATACAGCACACCTTGTTCCATTACATAATAAGTTGTTTTGTATCTTAACTTCTTGGCTTCTTTCTGATCGGTAGGAAAAAATCTTGTCTCAATATAATTCCTGATTGGGCCCATTAATGAAAGACCTAAATCGATGAACATCATGCTGACTGCTTCCATATAAATTCTCCAGCTAGTGAGGATATCTATTAAGATTATTCTTCTAAGTTTCATAGGAGTAACTGAAGCTAGCCGAGCAAGTGCATCTGCTCGGGCATTATCCAGTCTTAGAATTCTCACTATTTTCATCACTGGGAACGAAGAGATTACTTCGATGGTCCTTTTCTAGTACCTTGTCATTATTTCTCCTCTAACCCCATTAATTTGAAACAACTGATGAGCAATGAGTTGTGAATCACTGTGTGCCACCACCTATTCGGCGCCTACAGATGATGCTAATTCCATCCCTGTAATCAAGACTTCGTATTCAGCTTCATTATTAGATGCCTAATTTTGAAATCTCAAGGCATACTCGATATCTAGGTCATCGGAGGTGTTTAGGATGAGCCCCACCCCCACTTTCATTAGAACAAGAAGAACCATCAACGAATAATTTCTAGATTAGAATTTCATTATTGAATTCTTCACTCACTAGTTCTCAGTGCTTGAATATTTTTCGGCTCTGCTCTTCCAAACGTTGAGATTTTTCCTGGGAAGATGAGGATTCTAGTTGGTTAGAGACCATATCGGTTTGCCTTTGAGCGAATCTCTCTTCCGAAGAAGACTGCTCGGCCGATAAACTTGGCTAATCTGACACCCTTGCATAAGTAAATTTTGTAATAAAATAGCCACTCCTTTCCCCATCATCTAAATCCATGGTTCATACACAATATCGTATTCTCCCAGTTCCACTACTCAAGACATTAATCTTTTCGCCTTCTCAGGTTTATGTAGGGCTTGTCTTAAAGGCAAGTCAGTGTACTGTATAATAGTTTGGGCTTGAAAGTATGGTCTCATTCTCCTGGATGCCTCTATTAGTGCTAGTACCAACTTCTCCAAGTGTCGGTATCTGATTTAAGCTCCTCATAATACTTTACTTATATAATACATCGTATTTTGGACTCCTTCCTCTAGTCGGATGAGTGTCGAGCTGATAGATGATTCTGAAATTGCCGAATATAAATATAACTTTTCTCTTATTATTAGTCGGAAGAGCCACGGTGGAGATCTCATATATTTCTTAAACTTAACAATATTTCTTTCGCATTCTCCATCCCACTCAAAAGTCTTTCTAAGCACTTTGAAGAATGGAAGGAACTTGTCGGTTGCCCTAGAAATGAAGCGATTTAAGGTTGCTACCATTCCTGTGAGCTTTTGTACCTCCCTTTTGCTAGTATAGGACTGCATTTCAAGAAATTCTTTGATTTTATCGGGATTAGCTTTTATCCCCATATGATTAACAATGTACCCCAAAAGTGTAATTCATCGGGTTGAGTTTCATTTGATGCTTCTCCAATTGGTCGAACATCTCGGTTAAAACGACAATGTGATTGGCAGCCACCTTGCTTTTGGTGAGCATATCATCAACATAAACTCTCATATTTTTGCCGATTTGTTCTTCAAAAACTTTATTTACTAACCTATGATACGTTGCTCCAGCATTTTTTAGCCCAAAGGGAATGACGTTATGGTAGTATGTTCCTCGGCTAGTAATGAAGGTTGTGCTTTCAATATCTCCAGGCTTCATTTTTATCTGGTTATAACCAGAATATGCATCCATAAAGCTAAGAAACTCGTGACCTGCAGTTACATCTACCAATTGATCAGTCCTTGGCAAAGGAAAATGATATTTTGGGCAAGCTTTATTGAGATCGGTAAAATCAATGCACATGCACCACTTATCATTCTTTTTCTGTACCATCACTACATTAAACAACCAGGTCGGGTACTTAACATCTTAAATGAACTTTACTTTCTGCATATTCTTTACCTCCTCATGAATTGCCACATTTTGCTCGGGACTAAAAACTCTTCATTTTTGTTTGATTGGCTTAGAATCTTTGACTATATTGAGTTCATGGCAGAGGAAATTGGGGTCGATTCCTAGAATATCTTCATGACTCCAGGAAAAAAACACTATTTCTCTCGTTAATAAATTGAATTAATTCATATTTGAGAGAAAGGCTCAACCTTGAACCAATTTGGGTAGTTCTTTCTGGCTTCTCATCATCCAAGACAATGGATTATGTCTCCTCGATGACTTTTCCCTTAACCAAATCCTTTTATTCTCTTGGGTCCAATATGACAATGTGATAAGTGGTGGTGATCTTCTTGACCTATTGCTGGTCGGTTGAGGTATAATAGCATTCTCTAGTATCTTTTGGTTGCCATTGACCACACCAACTCCATAGTTACTCGAAAACTTCATACATTGATGAACTGTGGATGGGACAACCTCAAACTGATTTATTACCACATTGTCAAGAATGATGTTGTAGGCAGATGGGATATTCTTGTCCAACACAAAGAAATGAATAT
The DNA here is from genome assembly GCA_949130495.1 of Sambucus nigra. NCBI lineage: Eukaryota > Viridiplantae > Streptophyta > Magnoliopsida > Dipsacales > Adoxaceae > Sambucus > Sambucus nigra. Next base: position 574,459,866 of record OX422215.1, on the reverse strand, counting down.
TCTCTTAGCTGCTCTCCATCTAAGAGCCAATTATGACGTCCGACTTGACAGTACCCAAAGGATATACTCGTTCTCCAGCAAATCCTATGAGTGGTCTATGATACGATTCCAGTATGTTATTTCTGAGCCCAAGCTTACTAAATCATTCATAGAACATTACATCGGTCGAGCTTTAGTTATCGACCAACATCCTTGCAACCCTACCTTTACAAACTCGGTATGTAATGACTAATGAATCGTCATGAGGATAAAGTACCCTATTAAGATCGTTCTTAGAGAAACCAATTATTAGTCAATATTTATTGACCTTTCTCCGTCGGCCATCATCGGAGTCAAACTTATCAATCTGTCTGACGGTTGGACAATCCTTGGCTTCATTCATGCAGGCCTTCCTCTTTTCTATTGCGTCTCTGCCTCCAGTGTCAACTCCTATAATAAAATGACATCCAAAAGAGATCATGTCAACGTCCATCTTTGGTTTCTCTGGTCTATTGGGTAGGTCGGGATCATTTCCATCTTCTTGGTTGTGTATTCTTTTGTTGTCATCTATTCCTCGGCGAAATGATTTTGATCTTCCCCTATTGTTCTAACCACTCTCTTGGTCCATGAATTTGGACAACTTTTCCTTTTAAATCAATGTTTATATTTCATTTTTCAAAGATATGCACTTATTAGTGGTATGCCTATGATCCCAGTGAAATTCACAAAATATGAAAGCGTCCCTTCGATTGGGGGGTGCCTTTAACTTTCCTAGCCAGTGAAGCTCTTTATTATTTTGAATTTCTGCTAAGATATGATGTACACCTTTAGTGATAAGGGTGTATTCATCATATTTCTTCATTTGGTCCAACTTGTCATGCTTCTTATTTCCTTGATCCTTTTTAAAAGAATCATTACTTCGCTCTTCTACTTTGGAATTCGTAGACCCCTTAGCAGCCATAACTTCTTCAGAGTTAATTATCTTGGCATCTTTATCCATCATTTGCTCCATTTTTTCGGTGGCTTCTTTGCTAGGGAGTAATAAAGATCATTAGCGAGTAGCCCTCTCATGATTTCTGCAATAGCGGTCTTTTCTTCGTAATCAACAACTTCCAACTTTTCATTATTAAAACGGGTGATATAGTCCTGGGTACTTTCCTCCGGCTTTTGATGCACAGTCAACAGATGAGTAACATCCTTGATTAGTTTGGCACCAAAGTAGAAATTATTATTAAATTGCTCGGCGAGTTGATTGAAACAAGAAATCTTACATCTAAATAGGCTATTATACCAAATCTGGGTTGGTCCTATGATAAATCTAGAGAAAATCATGCATCTCATTTTATCGGGGATAAAGCAGATGTCGATAGCGGCTTGGTATTCCTCTATGTGTAGGACTGGGTCCATTTTTCCTTCGTACTTAGGAGTGATCATTGGTATTTTAAATTTTGTCGGGGTAGGGTAATCCATAATGTCCTGGACAAAGGGTGATCCTTTGACAAAACTCCTTTATAATGGGTTTTGGCTTTATCTATTTCACCCAGACGATCCTCCAGACGTTGCATGAATCCCTTCCAGGATTGTTTTCCTGATTTGGCTGTAATATCTTTTAGGGATTAACTATGCCTATGGGCTGAGTATTCTTCTGAAAATGCATGCTCGGCACGCACAGAACCTCTAATATTGAATCTTGATCTCCGAGTGCCTTCACGGTAATGTTGTTCCCTTCGATTGCCCCTAGTTACTCGGGGACCTAGTCAATCAAAGGCAGACTCTCTACTTCGCCTTTCCAAAGCACTTCGCCTTTCGTGAGAAAAGGATCTATCCTCATAGTAGTATGTCGAACGGAATGAGGAGGTCTCTCCTGGGCAGTAAGAACTATCATAGGACGCACTGGAATTATGACCCCTTCCAATTCTGGCAGGTGGGGGTGGTAGATCTCTCCCAAGGTTGGAGGACTTATCTTGCACTCCGCGGGCTAATTGTCGGACTGACTCTCACTACAAGAAAAATGGCCATTTATGTTAGTAAAAAACTGACATAAATGACCATTTATGTTAGTTTTAGAAATTTTCAAAATTGACATATAAAGTCCTGATATAAATGTTCGTAAAACTGACATAAATAAGATCACATTTATCTCAATTTTTAAGAACACACATAAAAACTATGACATTCAACATGTTTTTAATCAGATTTTCATAAAAAACTGACTAAATAAAATCACATTTATGTCAGTTTTTATAATTTTATGAGAGTTTTTTCAAAACTGACATAAATGTTAATATAAAAAATTAAAAAAAATCATTAATCCATCAATAAACAACTATTATTTGAAGTCAAATCAATAATCCAACAATAAACAACTTTTTTTAATTTTGCAAAAACTCCTCTGTTTACTTTTTTGATAATTATTTCTTAAAGTTTAGGATAAGATAAAAAAAAATTTGTAACTGTTTTATGCGCCGAGGGATCTTTTGGAGCAAAATTAAAAAGTTTGGACTATATATTAATTATAAAATTGTCGAGAAACTTTTCTTCGAATGACCCTACTATTTTTTGCAACACGTCATTAACCAAAATTATTAAACATTGAACATATAAACTGAAAAGCAAATAAAATTACGCTTGAAACTAATGACACTCAACTATTTCTTTAATGTGTATTTTTTTTAAAAAATGACAATATATAAACTGAATTTATAATAGACACAATTCTTTAAAGAGTATTATTGCTAATAGTTTTAACAAATCTAAACAAATAATGGCTTGAACAATGCTTGGCACAAACATAACTATTTACTAATGTAAAAAGAGTTGGTAAAACAACGTACCCTAATTCTCTGTGCAAACTGGGCTCGGGTAGAAAACAGGAGAAGAGGGAAGGCGTCCCAGCTGCAAGTCTGATAAAAGACACAATAAAAAGGAAGAGAAATCAATTAGGTTTTCAAACAAAAATATTACAAACACATATACAAAAATCAAGAACAAATCGCATATACACAAATCACACACACAAATCAAGAAATCGCACACACTATCAAGAACAAATCGCATATACACAACACATATACACAAACCCTTGCAAATCCATATTAGGGCTTTTTGTACCTGATTGATTGAATATCTCCGGCGACGGAGGTGATGAGACATGAGAGAGCCGGAGGTGCTGTGAGATATGAGGAAGAGTCGTGCGAGCGAGCCAGAGAGAGAGAGAGTTGCGCGAGCGAGCCAGAGAGAGAGAGAGAGAGGGACGGCCGCAAGAGAGGGAGAGTCGGCGTGCGACCCAGAGAGGGAGAGTCGATGTGCGACCCAGAGAACGAGAGAGGGATACGAGAGAGAGAGAGAGAGAGAGAGAGAGAGAGAGAGAGAGAGAGAGGAATTTTGAGGCTCCAAATTTTTGGAGCGGGGAATGAAAAACATACCTCAACTTCTTTTTTTCATTTATCTCAGTTTTTACGCCAAAGGGGAAAGTAACTAATATATATTTGTGCCATCTATATATAAATATGAGATAAATGATTTATTTTTTATGTCAGTTTTATTTAAATTGAAATAAAAATTTACTTTCAAAGTAAAATTGACATAAATAAATATTATTTATGTCAATTTACATTTGTCTGACATAATTTTCATTTTTAAACTGACATAAATGATATTTTTTCTTGTAGTGTCTTGCATTGCTTCCTGTCCTTTTGCCAAATTGAATGGAATTTTTTGGAGATTTGTATCGTCAGGAGGGGGCAGATGATTCTGGGACATTAGCTGCGACAACAAGACTGCTTTCTGGGTTAGTAGTCATCCTTTATGATAAGGGATGAACTATGGAACAGATGATGTAGGGAATGATGACTGACCAGTCATTCCCACTGACGTATTCAATCCATTGATGTCTAAAAATGGATTGATTCCAAATTTATAATCACAGATATATAAAAGAGAAGTAACTTAAATCACATACATAAACACAAAGGTTTTTAAAGTGGTTCGACTATAGAAGAAAGCGTACGTCCACTGTTATTTTATTCAAGGGTTTACAATAGCTCAGAAATGAGGGACTTAAATTGTCGTGAATTGACTTGTCGCCCTTAGCTGGGGGAGGTTGTCTATTTATAAGGGCCCAAACCCTAAAGATGGAACGTCTTTATATTGTCAGGTATTTACATCTGTATATAATGACTAAGATATTAGTTGTTCCAAGTAAGTTAACACTCTCATCGGAGAAACGCTTGGTATTTTGGTTGGTTGACCTTCTGCGGTTGGTCGACAATATAGCCGACTAAGTGTCTCTAAAGCTGATCAAGCTGGTTGGTCGGATGTGCTGGATGACAGATGTACGCCCATCATTGGTTCAGGTGGAAGTATGATTTTTGCATACAACACTACTGAAACAACTTAAAAGAACTATATAAGATTTTAGAACTCCTAAATGACCATACTTTATTCATCTAATCATAACTATAAAAACTAATATTAAAATATCTTTTACCAATGTGTGTGAGAATCTAGGGACTTTGAAGCTTCCAAATATTATTTAGAGCCGTTTTGAGATCCTCTACCTTCCATGGTTTAACCCCCTTTACCAAACAATTCTTCCAATAAGGTTGGAAGAACTACAAATTTTAATTACCTCTTGATAAGCATCATCATTCAACCTTACTACTAGTGTGTCACCATGCATATATAGGTCACTAAGAGAAGGGAAACATGACAATGGCTTCTCTAGTTGTTGTAAAACAACATTTATATTACATAGAACAACAGCAAATGATGGTTTTGGGAATGTGACTTCGTGAAATGGAGTGTTAAGGATAGGTAAGATACTTACATTTGGGACATAAAAAGGTTTAAGATCAAAATCCAAGCAGAGAGATGGATTTGAATCCTTGAAGGGGGTGATGGACGATTTAATCTAGGGAAAGCTAGAGAAAGGGAGGAGATTCTCTCTCAACACGGATCCTCATTAGTAAATATAATGATGGACATTTTATTTATAAATAATTTTTTAAATTAACACTATTATAGCTGTAGTTAAAATGAGAATATACTAATGCTTTTAAAACATGTTAATAGAATAAAATGACATTAAGAATTATATCATTTAGTGCGTTTAACAAATGTATCCCCTGAAGTTTTGTTTGGTATCAATTAAGTCCCTCACGTGGGTGAAACTTAACTTTTTGTTAAAATTAGGATGAAATTGAAACAATATGATACTTTGAGGGTCTGATTGAGAATATTGAAACATTAGGGACTCAATTGAGATTATCCAAACCTTGGGGTACATATATCTTATTAACACCATATGTATTTATCAATCACAAACCGTTACCATGTCAGTTCATGCATGGCTGTTTTTATTTTTCAGATAGTTATACATAAAAGTGTGAATACATTTCACATATACTTGGCCTATAAGCCTAATATCCATCATAGAAACTCAAAAGCACACCACACCAGTACACAAATACCTAAAGTTGATACTTCAACTTTGTGAAACCCACACCAGTTGATAATACCTACTCTTTTGCCCCATGATCAAATATTAGAAATCGCAGTAATTAGCACTTGGATATGGTAACACAGTTGTAAACATGGTGAGAATCCGAGCCCGATCCTTTATTGCCAAAGTCACCACGGCTTTCATTTTTATCATCATCATCATCATCGCTGTTCAGACTGGCAACCACACTGCTAGTTTCGCTTTCAGTATTTTGACTGAGTGATTCAGTTTTTCCAGTAAGAAGAGCTGAATTTGCATCATTTAGAAGCTGACGCTCCTCCAAAATTAGCCTTTTTGCATTTGCTTGGAATGTTCCCACGATCAACAACAAAGCTACAGAGACTATAAGCAAGGTATTCATGGTCAAACCTCCTCTTTAATCCTGAAAAAGAAATAAACTTTGTGTTAGTTATAACAGTTAGTGAAGAGTGATATTGTTGGTCAAATGCAAAAAATCTCGATAAAAAAATCTGATTATGCGTTTTACTGGCATGGGTGGAAAAGGTTGAAATGATGAAAAGAATCGCAATTAAAGCATTTTTTTCTTTTTTGGCAAAACTTGACAGATCTAGGGTACTTGAAGCTAGGTAACATAGGTGAGTATTTCTTACAAGTTCCCCGACTTATAACTTACAGTTGACTCACACAAGTGTCTTCTAGGCTAGCTTACTAAAAATGGTTGTGAGGGCTGCATTATATAAATAATAAATTAGTGGGAGAGCATGCTAGCCTGCTAGGTAAAAATGTGATCATCAGCACTAAAAAGACATGTTTTGATGGTGGTTTGACTATTTTTTTGACCATTGGGAAAAGTTACAGCCACTGAGAAAGCAGTCATGATTAAGATTGATTTGTGAGATTTTTATCACTGATTACTTATTCAATTCTATAGGAAATTCTATGTTATGGTTCAATAATGGATGATACTGCTATAGTGTGATCACTAATGTTACATTTAGTTACCAGATATTTCACAAAAACATTACTACAAACAATGTATTAGTGAATCGGTATTTGAATGAAATAAAACGGGTCTCACTTATAACTAGTTAGAACTTGAAAATCTGTGACCACATGACACTTCAATTTATGGCGTAGCTTTTTTTAATTTATTTATCTTTTTATAAATATATCATTATTGGCAAAATTCGCACCGATTCTGCTCACTTCATAAAAATTAATTCGAGTTGACAATTCAGAAATTTATGAATCAAGCAAAGTTGAACTTACTAGTGATTATGTTATTGGAAAAGGGATGCTAAGAAATTATTTAAAAAATTAGATTCAATTTGCGATCAACCATGATTTGGGCCGAAGTAATAGCTAGCTTAGTTGGTTAAGCTTAGGGAAAAAAGGCAAAGTCCTCATAGGTCGTCAAATTAGGGTGATTTCGTAGGACCCCCTTTTAATCGTGTTCATTAAGGTGCCACAGTTTTTATGTTGAAATTATGTTCCTGAAAGGCATGTTTTGAAACTAGCCTCATGTGTTGTTTAATGTGAGTTCGGGTGGCTGCATTTGTGTTTGCAACCCAAATGACATCCTCCCAAGGGTGTCCGTGATACCGTAGAATTTCATATCGAACCCTTTTGTTAAAAAAAATAGTAATACTTTACTTTTTTTTGTTAGAAATTATTTTATTACATTATAATAATAGTTTTAATTGAGTGAAAAATAAATGTAAAACTGCTTTGGATAGACACAATGGTATGTGAAAAGTTGTGTGCATTCATGAAAGGATGTGACTATTCATAATAGGATGTCTCTCTTTCTATAACTAGAATACCCCTCATTCATTCTCAAAATCATTAATTTCTTAGAGTAAAATTTATGTCATTTTTTTTCCTTATTGAGTCAATCCACAAGAGAGTACAATATAGAATTCGGATTCAATTAAAGTATCGCATATATAAACACGAAAATATCGTTCTATCTTAGGAGACAAACGTTCATCAAACGTTGGACACCGGTGAGGGGACGAATCTGTGCGTCTTAGGGAAATTGTGTGAAACACAAGGCTCGACATCAATTTCTATCGAATAATCTGTAAATTTCGGGTGTTCATTTTTTATTGTTGTTTGAATTAATATTCATGTGTATTTTTCATATTTGATTCCTGACAAACACAAAATAGCATACATATTTTGATAACAATCTTAAGACAAATTCTGTGAATATTTGTGTTTAATTTGTATTTGGATAAGTAAGATATATCAGGGAAGTTGTATTTGAAATTGTCCAGTGGAAACTTGTTAAGCGTAATATGTACTTTGATGATATGATAAGTGCAATCTTTAAAGGTGTTTTGTTATTAGAACTTTTGTTTAATGTTTGTAAACTTTTGAACGGATATACTAGTTCTAACCGCAGATGTAAAAACAAAACCAACCATTCATTCTTTATATAAATGCGAGACATAACCATTGCATTCCTATAATTTTTTAACATCGTCAAGAAGGCTTGAAATGCTTACTGTATTTTTATAAGGCAAATATGATGGCATGAATACAAAATGATTATGTATTGATTATTATGTGCCAAGAGCCTTCATTATGCAATTATCTATGTATATATATAAAAGAGAAGCCAACATTCATAGAAAGGCTCCACGTGGCATCTATGCTTAATTAAGCCTCCCACAACTTTGTTTCTTTAATTTAACAAATGTAAGCATTTATTGGAGCAGAGCAGCTGTGAAGAAACACAGTGAAAAAAAACTCTTCATGGTCACGTTATTGTTTTATCTTTCTCAACGATTTCGCTTCTTTCATCTTCATAAATGTGTAGTGTGAGTACAAGAAATATCACAATAATGAGATCCATGAAAATAATCGCAAAGATTGAGTTGTACAAGGAACTCAATTAACACGTTGAATATATATGAAGGAGCACTTGAATATCTCTTCCGAGATTATTGGTAACTTATTTGACTATATCCGTAAGTGTTCTAGCGTATTTGAAATAGTCGTGTGTGAACTGAATCATTATTTGGGCCAAGCAGCTTTTTGATCTCTCTGGGTTGGTCGGCTACTTTCAAGGGCTATGTTAAGTAGGTCCCCACAACTACCCTTAAAAAAATTTGGCCTCGCGAACCATGGCCCAATAATTTTTAAAAGGCCCGTAACTTGAAAACCTTCACGTTTAGATAACATTCTTGTATATATGAAAGAATTATAGGGGTATGCTCATCCAAAACAAATCTTCTTGGCATAGTTGTATTTTATTTGAACATGAGAGGGTGTTGTTGTTTGACCAAGCATTTAAACCGCCAAAAATCGTTTCGGAGATTGTGTTCATCATTGAGATCAGGTTTCAAACTGGAGATACAGTCTCTCTCGTCAGTTTAGTTCAGTTTCTTACTTCCTTACTAAGCTTCACAAAGTTCACCTTCTCCAGCGTCTTCTTTTCCTACAGGGCTCCATATTTTTGTAAGTTTAGCTATTCCCTCTCTTAAGCTTTTCCTAGAACTTATTGTGTAGCTGTAGCTAGGGTTTTCTTCCTTGTTTATACAATTATGGCGATGTTAGATAACAAAACGGTAGCTAAGTTTAGGTGCCAATACAATATTCCTGACTGGGTGATCATCGACTGTGCCCCTCTTCCTCAAAATGTTCGTGATGTTGAAGGGGGACACTGGATCACACCCTTATGATAACCCATGGGGGTTTAACGTTTCCCCCAAACTAGTTGTTTCTTAGGTTCTTCAAATATTTTAAAATTGTACATGCCCACTGTGCCCCAATATTTGAAAGATAGATAATGGGGTCCATAGGATAAACACCCTTTATGGGACAAAATTAGGCCTTGTCGAGATCTACTACTACTATGTGTGGTCGCTAACTGGTGATGGTCTTATGTATTTAAAAGCCAGGAAGGCTGAGAGGGTTTTGGTTGTGAATCTTCCGGACTCCCACAAAGACTATAGGGAATATGGTTTCATTGCTAGAAATTGGAAACATCCTCCTGTTGGTGTAGATGAAAAGCACAGGGACCCTGTAATTTCAGACTATGGAGAGGCCCAAATAAAACGCTTTTTCTTTTTTTAGACTATGCAATTTTTCTTTTGACTTCTATCCTCTTAGCTAATGTTCTTCTCCCTTTTTATTACAGTTCGCATAAAAAATTAGGATACTGATATACATGAGGTTGATGTCGATGACCTTCTAAAAGTATGGAACATTAAGGAAAGGCTACTAAACAACGAACACCCAATGGCCTACTTATTGGAATACAAGAATATAACTACCAGTTTTATTGCTTGTCCGGTCGACAAGGTTCCATCCTTAAAAGCTCCTGAGGCTGGTTCTTCTGAACCCATCATGATAGAAGAGGAGGAAGAGGGATCCGAAGAGTAGGGAGAAGGATCTAAAGAGGAAGAGGAAGAAGAAGAAGAAGAAGAAGAAGAAGAAGAAGAAGAAGAAGAAGAAGAAGAAGAAGAAGAAGAAGAAGAAGAAAGGAAATGGACCCTCTAATAAAGAAAAGAAAGATGAGGCTTCCTAATAATGATAATCAGACCATCTCTAACACCCCATATTTTTGGATAAAATAGAAATTAATTAAATTGATGACCTAAGAATTTATTTAATTAGGAGAAATTATTTAATTCGATGATTCAGATTAAATTAATTCACTCTAAGTTTAATTTCACACGTGGCATATTTGAAGGTAAAATAAAAGGATTTTATAAAGTGACTCGAATGATGATGTTGAGGTTACGGTTGGTTCCGAAAGGGTCAAAATGGTTGAAAAAGTATACTCGGGTGTACAGTTTTGGTTCCGGGATGATTTTGGACCAACCCGACATCGTTTAAGGGTATTTCGATCATTCGGGAGTTGGAGGTTTAGAGAACTCCGAAAATATTATGTGTTTATCTGCCATTAGAGAGAAGGGGCTAGGGTTAACACAATCACAATAGAAGAGAGGCCATTGAAGAGGAAGAGGAAGAAAAAGCCAAAGCTTCCTTCACAGTTTTTTGCCCCGAACATAACGGAATCGAGATCGGAGCGAGGGGAGAACAACCACACCATAATATTAATGAAATTCAGACCTGCTATTGAGAGGCAAGTATTTAAATGGCAATTTATATTAAGCATGTTATACTACCCATGTAGATTAGAGTTTGATTTCATGCTTTTGGAAGTTTTATATGAATTTGGGAGGGTTTAATTCATAAACTAAAGTGGGAATACATGTAGAGATGTTCCTTAATGATGATAATATGAAATTAGTGGGTTTGGGTTGATTAATAAGAGAGAAATCTGAGTTTTTGATTTATAAAGTTGATGAACATGAGAAACTTAGGGTTTTATGTTAATTAGAGGAGAATTTGATTTTTGGGTTGAATCTTTGATGTTTTTGTGTAAATTTTCATTGTAAATTTATCTCTATACGAAGATAAACTGATATTAGAATATATTTAATGATTAAGATTGAATCTTGATGGGTTCTTGATTGAAGAACATGAATCTTGAATGACTCAGGATTTAATTGATGAACACAAGATGTCAATCTGCCAAAATTATTAACGTAACTTTAAACGTATGCCATTTTCATCATACTTCGAATTAAAGTGATATCCATAAATTTTTGGAAAGGTATTTGTCTTGGATTTCTAATGAGATTTGAATCAGGTCAATCGGAGTTCCGTAGAGGGAGAAATCGATGTTTTACTATAGGGTGTTTGATCTGCCAGCTTAGTAACTACCAGAATTTTTGACGTAACTTTAAACGTATTCCATTTAAATTGTACTTATAATTACAGTGAGATCCATACATGCTTGGAAATATCTATGTCTTATATTTCAAATGTGTTTTGAATCAGGTCAATCAGAGTTCTATAGAGGGAGTAATCGATATTTTACTACAGGGTGTCTAATCTGCCAGAAAATTTTCTAATCGATTCGGTTGCCCAGTTTTGGCCAATAATTTCCTTTTTGTTTAGGACCTTTGGAAATCGTTTGGAATTAATTTGTGGGATTTAATTTCTAATATAATGGAATTATATTGAAACGCCAGTAGGCCTAGTTTGGGTTTTAGGTGTGGCCTACAAGAGAAGTTTAAGGGCTAAATTAATTTGGATTAATAGAGAGAAAAAAAATCTAAATTGAAGGATAATTCGAGTTAAAAGAATTCGAGAGGAACGAGGACTTAGGCTAGTAGGGGATAGAGAGTTTACCTTATGATATTATATGTGGAATAAAGGATACCCTTCGAGTGGTGAGAAATACTCGGGAATGTACGGTAATAAACGAAGTTATAAATTATGGAATATGTAGAATATTCAGGATATAAATATACTATGTATGAGGCTTGTGATATGGGATGTGTGTATGCCATATTGTTATTTTATATGTATATAGGTGGAGTGAATACCTATCGTTATTATATGGTTGTGTGAATACCTCGTTGATGTTATATTTATATAGGTGGAATGTGTACCTATATTATTGTTTATTATGTGTATGGCATACCTACCATACTTGCTATCACGGGAGGTTGGCATTCGAAAGAGGACAATCTTATCCTGTGTTGCCTTCGGGGGGATTTTAGAATTGGTACCTCTAGAACATAGGACTATGAAGGACTTATTTGTGAGTCGATAAGTCTGCTGACTGTGGGAGTGTATGTATGTGCGTGACCCATGGATATGTGAACTATGTTCGCCTCCAATATGTGTGATTTGATATATATGGTTCGTGAGAGAAGACGAACCAATAGTCCTTTGTAAAGCGAGAGATGTACCCGTACATGATAGCAGAGTATGCATGCACCGCAGCTGTGCCTAGGGGTGCCGTACTAGTATAGATATAATGGATGATAAATATATATACCTTTGATATGTTTAAAGTATGCACCGCAGCTGGGTCTGGGAGGTTCCGTGTTATATATATATATATATACTTGTTATGTTATCTACTGTGTAAAATTAATGGACGAGAAAGATAGTGAAATCTTATTTGACTTAAGAATGTGAACACTTAATCCTAAAATTTAAAAAGCCTTGCCCATATTAAAGTGAAATGGATATCTATTTAATAAATGTATTTGCATGGAAATATGGTTGGACGCTATTAGTTATGGGTAGCAGACTTATGATTTCAAACTAGTTGTGTGTATATAAACTAAAAGTAATCTGATTATTGGGGTCGATGTAACATTCCGAACCATTACATATGGAATAACTATTGGGGTCGAGGTAACATTACGAACCAATAGCCCTTAATGTGTGATACAAGGATATAATAGCAGAGTGTGTACTTATATTATATATGGTGTGTAAAATATATATACAACACGAATAATTTACTTATGTGTGCTAGTAGAGAGACGAGATAGTATGTATCTAAAGAACGATTAATCTACTAAAGAGTAATTGGTAGGGAGCTTAGATAGGGTATATCTATATAATGATGAAGCTACTAATGTGTGAATAGTAGGAAGATAGTTAGTGAATATCTACAATAAAGTTTAAGTAGAGAAACGTAAATGGTAAAGTTTGAACAATAACCTACGTAGAAAGGGCAGCTGGGGTTTAATAATAACATAAGAGAGATGTTAATTATTAAGGGTATTTGATAGCGTATTGTATGGGCGGTACGGAGGAGCTATATTGATTTGGGTTTATTAGATAATGGTTGCCTAGTTAGATTGGCTAGAATTGACTAGGTGGGGTTGAGTAGGAAACGTTAGGTGCGCATTATAGATGAGAGGTGAGGAACTCAAGGAAGTGTTCGCAACCTAACATGTGTATCTAATAACTGTTCATTTAAACTGTTATTTAATTACTTGCTAAATATTTTTAAATGATTTTTACTTGAGCTCTGACCCGTACTTGCAAAACCTTTTTCCAAAAACTTTTAAGTGTCCAACCACAGGGACGCCAAGTAGGATGATCTATTCTAGGGATGCGTAGCTGCAGCACTTGTGGATGCTTGCAAGATTTGGACTTAGACGATTCAGTTACTTCACTCCTAGCGTAGGGTGCAGGGTGCAGGGCAGTACTTTATTCGGGCATGTTGCCCACAGTTATTTCATTTATGACAGTCAGAGCTTGCATTCAGACTTTTATTCAGGTTGGACTTTATATTGGATTTTGTAACCGATGGTTTATTCGGTATTATTTCATTTTAGTCTTTTATATTGTGGATGGATTTATATTACTATTGCATGGGATGTACTTATGTAATAATGTTTTGTTGTTGATTGTTAAATAAAAAGATTAAAATTTTGACATCGGCTTTTTGAATACTAGGTGGTTAGTAATGTTTTAAAAAGTTTTCGAAAGTGATGCTAAGAATGAACCAGATGAGAAACCTGTTTTAATTGGATATAGCACAGATCACCAGGTATTTAATTAGACAAGGTGTCACAGATGGTATTAAAGCATCAGGTTCTAGTGTCCTTAGGATTTGTGCGCCTTTTCACGTTTCAGCATATCGTTCTTTGATATAGAGCCTTATGATAGGATTGTTGTATTTCTCGACGTATGAGATTACGTTCTCCTGCCATTATATAGAGTAGATGTGATTCGTATACGAGTTTGGTTGGGATTCATACACCGAACATTATAAGACGACTAGTGAGGGCCGTTAGAAGGTCTACAGGAGGAGAGGAGAGGCAGAAAGACCTATAGTATTCTGGGAATGGTGATTGAGATGGAAGTCACCATGATTATTGTTAAGGATGGTGACAATAGGAAAATTGCTCGAGAGGAGAAGTTTTCCCAAGAACTTTTATAGATAATGTTGGTGCAGATTTTTGACTCACCCAGCGTTGTCGATAAGAGGTGGGGGGAAAATAGAGGGACTCTTTGAGAGAGTCATATATAAAGAAAAAAAGAGAGTAATAGGCCAATGGAAGGATAAAATCCAAAGGCAATTGTGTAGGGCAGAGTGTAGCGACACCCGAGATTAAAATTTCGAGCAAAAAGTTTTGAGCTCTTAGGGGCAGCATAAAGTGACAAGAGTTAGTCACCACATATAAGGAGTATATGGGATTAAACGAGAAATTTGAGTGAAATTTGATTGATAGATATTCCATCTGCTATTTGAACATAGATGCGAATTAAGTTTTGAAACTTATCACAAGTGAGCGATTTATAGGCCAATTGTGAGAAACGAGCTGACTTTTTAAGGGAACTTCGTACTCGACGAACGGGAATAGGAAGAAAATAAAGGTTCTTTATGTTGATAATGGACTCATGAGTAGAATACAAAAGTATGGATGAGAAATCCTGTTAGGATGAATAGTTTTGAGGTCGTCAAAAGTCGTATATGTTTACGAGTTTGTATTAACGCTTCCATGAGAAGGGAGCCAAGCTAGAGGGTTAAAGAATCTACACGAAGAGTAAGATTGGATTTAACGGTGATATTGAAACACCACAGGAGGGTATACCCATTAGGGGACCCATTTATATGATTAGGATCTGCTGAATTCCAGTCGAGTGAAGATGGATTCCATTAGGCCCTTCGAGGCTAGAAATGAGTCTATAGGGCCAGCGGAGCTAAAGGGACTACGGGGGTAGCAAATAAGGCTAAGATTACCAGGTTCGAGAGAAGGACACACCGACATGGTCAGTGGCGCTAGAGATAGGGTATGGTATGTAAATGTGTCATATGTGTGAAGAGTTGGACCACCTATATTTAACTTGTCCACAGTGAGAAAGTGAGACTACTCGGACTGGAAAAGTATATAGGAATGGTGTTAGTAGGGAAAAACAACCGTCTGAGGAGCGAGATTTTCGATAAAGGAATTGGGCTAAGAGAATGCACTAAGAGGACATTTATCTTATGTATTAGTTTACTGCTTTTGAGAGTTATGAAAATAGGGTAGACTACTTAGAGAGTTGACTGGTTAGCAATGGGTTGAGTGATCATAGATTGTGATAGTGAGATCTCGTGTTCGCTGCCCCAGGGTATGATTTATTTTGTGAGGTATCACCTGAAAGAGGGTTGATCCTATATATATACGTATATATATTATATATATTGTGTAGTAGACTTTTGTGTGTATGTTGTCCAGTCATAATTAATCCCGGTGTGCAGGGACGGTCACTGATGTGAATCAGGGTAGAAAGGCTTATTGACGAGCGGAGAGATATAGCTCGTGACTTTTTAGCGCTAAGAAACTAGTGATAGTAAAGGCGTCGTGATATATGTTGTCTTGTGTAGCATACGAGTAGGCGATTATACTTTTATGTCAAAAGACGAGTATTTGAGGGTACGTAATATGGACTGAGGGCTTAACAGATCTCAATGACTGACAATGCTAGGTAGTAGTGTATCGGGAGGGTTCCTTATTTGGATTTCTCTTTGCGAGATGTCCCACGCATGAAGCTTAGTACAATGTTGGGAGTGGGGAGATGATTAGCCATTAAGAAATGGGTTTAGTACCTTGAGTATTATTTATTTATAAAGTGATATCTAAAGGATAGTAACTATACGATAATGAGAGGCTAGTGGAGCCAGGTAGCATCGATGAAGTTATGCATATTTATAGGTTGTTTGGGCGCCTTGGTTAGTGGAGATGTTTATATAACCCACAATTGGGAGGGGTAGAAATAATTGTGATGATCTTGAGAGTATGGGATTCAGGACATGTAGAGACCTTGGAGTACAAGCCTTATCCAAATTTCGAGGACGAAATTCCATTGTAAGGGGGGAAATATGTAACACGCCATATTTTTGGAGAAAATAGAAATTAATTAAATTGATGACCTAAGAATTTATTTAATTAGGAGAAATTATTTAATTCGACGATTCAGATTAAATTAATTCACTCTAAGTTTAATTTCACATATGGCATATTTGAAGGTAAAATAAGAGGGTTTTATAAAGTGACTCGGATGATGATTTTGAGGTTATGGTTGGTTCCTAAAGGGTCAAAATAGTCGAAAAAGTATACTCGGGTGTACAATTAGGGTCCCGGGATGATTTTGGACCAACCCGGCATCGTTTAAGGGTATTTCTATCATTCGGGAGTTCGAGGTTTAGAGAACTCCGAAAATATTATGTGTATATCTGCCATTAGAGAGAAGGGTCTAGGTTTAACACAATCACAATAGAAGATAGGCCATTGAAGAGGAAGAGGAAGAGGAAGAGAATGCCAAAGCTTCCTTCACAGTTTTTCACCCCGAACGCAATGGAATCGAGATCGGAGCGAGGGGAGAACAACCATACCATCATATTAATGAAATTCAGACATGTTATTGAGAGGCAAGTATTTAAATGGCAATTTATATTAAGCATGTTATACTACCCATGTAGATTAGAGTTTGATTTCATGCTCTTGGAAGTTTTATATGAATCTGGGAGGGTTTTAATTCATAAACTAAAGTGGGAATGCATGTAGAGATGTTCCTTAATGATGATAATATGAAATTAGTGGGTTTGGGTTGATTAATAAGAGATCAATCTGAGTTCTTGATTTATAAAATTGATGAACATGAGAAACTTGGGGTTTTATGTTAATTAAAGGAGAATTTGATTCTTGGGTTGAATCTTTGATGTTTTTTTGTAAATTTTCATTGGAAATTTATCTCTATACGAAGATAAACTGATATTAGAATATATTTAATTATTAATATTGAATCTTGATGGGTTCTTGATTGAAGAACATGAATCTTGAATGACTTAGGGTTTAATTGATGAACACAAGATGTCAATATGCCAGAATTATTAACGTAACTTTAAACGTATGCCATTTTCATCATACTTATAATTTAAGTGATATCAATAAGTTTTTGGAAATTTATTTGTCTTGTATTTCTAATGAGCTTTGAATCAGGTCAATCGGAGTTCCGTAGAGGGAGAAATCGATGTTTTACTATAGGGTGTTTGATCTGCCAGCTTAGTAACTATCAGAATTTTTAACATAATTTTAAACGTATGCCATTTAAATTTTACTTATAATTGCAGTTAGATCCATACATGCTTGGAAATATCTGTGTCTGATCTTTCAAATGAGCTTTGAATCAGGTCAATCGGAGTTTTGTAGAGGGAGTAATCGATATTTTACTACAGGGTGTCTAATCTGCCAGAAAATTTTCTAATCGATTCGGTTGCCCAGTTTTGGCCAATAATTTCCTTTTTGTTTAGGACCTTTGGAAATCGTTTGGAATTAATTTGTTGGATTTAATTTCTAATATAATGGAATTATATTGAAACACCAGTAGGCGTAGTTTGGGTTTTAGGTGTGGCCTACAAGGGAAGTTTAAGGGCTAAATTAATTTGGATTAATAGAGAGAAAAAAATCTAAATTGAAGGATAATTCGAGTTAAAAGAATTCGAGAGGAACGAGGACTTAGGCCAGTAGGGGGTAGAGAGTTTACCTTATGATATTATATGTGTAATAAAGGATACCCTTTGAGAGGTGAGAATTACTCGAGAATGTACGGTAATAAACGAAGTTATAAATTATGGAATACGTAGAATATTAGGGATATAAATATACTATGTATGAGGCTTGTGATATGGGATGTGTGTATGCCCTATTGTTATTATATATGTACATAGGTGGAGTGAATACCTATCGTTATTATATGGTTGTGTGAATACCTCGTTGATGTTATATTTATATAGGTGGAATGTGTACCTATATTATTATTATTTATTATGTGTATGGCATACCTACCATACTTGTTATCAAGGGAGGTTGGCGTTCGAAAGAGGACAATCTTATCCTGTGTTGCCTTCCGGGGGATTTTAGATTTGGTACCTCAAGAACATAGGACTGTGAAGGACTTATTTGTGAGTCAATAAGTCCGCTGACTGTGGGAGCGTAGGTATGTGCATGACCCATGGATATGTGAACTATGTTCGCCTCCAATATGTGTGATTTGATATATATGGTTCGTGAGAGAAGACGAACCAATAGTCCTTTGTACAGCGGGAGATGTACCCGGACATGATAGCAGAGTATGCATGCACCGCAGCTGTGCCTAGGGGTGCCGTACTAGTATAGATATAATGGATGATAAATATATATACCTTTGATATGTTTTACAGTATGCACCGCAGCTGGATCTGGGAGGTGTCGTGTTATATATATATATATATATATACACACTTGTTATTTTATCTACTGTGTAAAATTAATGGGCGAGAAAGATAGTGAAATCTTATTTGACTTAAGAATGTGAACACTTAATCCTAAAATTTGAAAAGCCTTGCCCATATTAAAGAGAAATGGATATCTATTTAATAAATGTATTTGCATGGAAATACGGGTGGACGCTATTAGTTATGGGTAGCAGACTTATGATTTCAAACTAGTTAGTTGTGTGTATCTAAACTAAAAGTAATCTGAATATTGGGTTCGAGGTAACATTCCGAACCAATACATATGGAATAACTATTGGGGTTGAGGTAACATTACGAACCAATAGCCCTTAATGTGTGATATAAGGATATAATAGCAGAGTGTGTACTTATATTATATATGGTGTGTAAAATATATATACAACACGAATAATCTACTTATGTGTGCTAGTAGAGAGACGAGATAGTATGTATCTAAAGAACGATTAATCTACTAAAGAGTAATTAGTTGGGAGCTTAGATAGGGTATATTTATATAATGATGAAGCTACTAATGTGTGAATAGTAGGAAGATAGTTAGTGAATATCTACAATAAAGTTTAAGTAGAGAAACTTAAATGGTAACGTTTGAACAATAACCTACGTAGAAAGGGTAGCTGGGGTTTAATAATAACATAAGAGAGATGTTAATTATTAAGGGTATTCGATAGCGTACTGTATGGGCGGTACGGAGGAGCTATATTGATTTGGGTTTATTAGATAATGGCTGCCTAGTTAGATTGGCTAGAATTGACTAGGTGGGGTTGAGTAGGAAACGTTAGGTTCGCATTATAGATGAGAGGTGAGGAACTCAAGGGAGTGTTCGCAACCTAACATGTGTATCTAATAACTGTTCATTTAAACTGTTATTTAATTACTTGCTAAATATTTTTAAATGATTTTTACTTGGGCTCTGACCCGTACTTGCAAAACCTTTTTCCAAAACCTTTTAGGTGTCCAGCCACAGGGACGCCAAGCAGGATGATCTATTCTAGGGATGCGTAGTTGTAGCACTTGTGAATGCTTGCAGGATTTGGACTTAGACGATTCAGTTACTTCACTCCTAGTGTAGGGTGCAGGGCAGTACTTTATTCGGGCATGTTGCCCACAGTTATTTCATTTATGAGAGTCAGAGCTTGTATTCAGACTTTTATTCAGGTTGGACTTTATATTGGATTTTGTAACCGATGGTTTATTCGGTATTATTTCATTTTAGTCTTTTATATTGTGGATGGATTTATATTACTATTTCATGGGATGTACTTATGTAATAATATTTTGTTGTTGATTGTTAAATAAAAAGATTAAAATTTTGACATTGGCTTTTTGAATACTAGGTGGTTAGTAATGTTTTAAAAAGTTTTTGACAGTGATGCTTAGAATGAACCAGATGAGAAACATGTTTTAATTGGATATAGGACTGATCACCTGGTATTTAATTAGGCAAGGTGTCACACCATACTATCTAATCAGATTAAGTATTTAAAGATGTATGAAATTGAATCCCCCATTGCTAGTGGCTCTAGCCCGTCGAACAAGGGGAAAGAGAACGAGAATGATAAAAAGATAGATGTATATGAGAGGAAGAGGGAGAGATAGAGGGAAAAAGAAGAAGAGAATTGGAGAGGAGAGGAAGTAAGACAAAATAAATTTGTTCCTAAAGGCCTCTGGCTTTCCTCTTCTTATTGAAAATGCTGAGGGGGTAGCGTGGATGACTCCCCTTACCTTTCCCCTAACCTATTGAAGAGGATGGTGCTCGCTGCTGATCACGAGGGATCCTCGAGATTGGGATCATCCCATATCACCCTCAAAACTCCTCAGGAGATGGCCCTAGTAAGTCTTCTCCACAGTTTATTTCTTAGCACCTTCCCTACCTCTGTACTGACTTATTGCTCTTTCCGTTTCTGCGCAATTGTTATTTGATTTTACTACCCTTTTGGACGATCATGCCAGGAAGTTCAAAATTGAACAAAAGATGAAAGACATTTTTAAATTCGAGAAGAAAGCCTTTATCGAAGATCGCCTGGTGTGGGAGTGAGAGATAAAGAGGCTGACCAAGTCTTAGGATGAACTTGGGGCACCCCAGAAAGTGGTGGTCGCTGAGAAGGCCGAGATGGTTGAGGCAAATGAAACTCTTTTCGACAAGGTCGTGAAGCTAGAGGGGGATCTTACTCAGGAAAAATATGCTAGTTATCTCAAAGTCTTGAATAAGGCTTACGATGATGTCAAGCAATAGCTGGCCTACGGATGCAAGGTGGCCTTCAAGAAGGGTTGGAATCAAGGCTTGAAGGTTGCTGGGACTCCTATTGAATTCGAGATTTTCAGCCTTCATTCCCTTGGTCCTAATCCTTTCGAGGAGGATGAAGAGGGTGATGATCAGCCTACTGGCTATGCTGAGATCCTTTCTGGTGAGATATGCATTGATGATGATGTTGGCCGAGAGAAGCTCATCATTGATGAGGGAAAAGGCATTATCGAAGCTGATCAGGTAAAGGATCAAGGCTCGTAGACTAGGATTTTTTCTTTTTTCCTTGTACAATTTTTTCTTTTGAAAGTTTGTAATTGTTTCTGAAAACATATTATATTGGCCCTTGTATCCCTCCTTTTTGCGAATTAATGAAGATGAAATCTTTTTTCTTGTGCATTCGTTTGCTTATTATTTATGTGATAATATCCCGCTCATGATTTTGTTGTGTTATTTGTAGTTCATTGATTTAGACAAATACATTCCCCCTAGCTCCCGTCTAGGGCAGATCCTTGGGTCAAACATCAGTTTGAAGGCTCGCAAAGCCTTCATAAACATTTGCGAGTCTGTAAGGATGAAGAACGAGTAATACAAGGATCAGTCTGATCTAGTTGCCAAGTTGTAAAATAAACTTCAAGATATGGAGGAGATATGCGCGTCCGTTCAAGAAGAAGTTAATTCATTAAGGTCCAAACTCTTGGGGAACACTAAGGTTAGATAAGTGGGTGAAGTCTTCAGGACGAAAACGATGCTCTAAGGAGGGAGGTCATCGGACTGAAAGTTAAGATTGCTGGACTCAAGAAATATGTTGTGAGATTACGGAATGCGATCAAAATAGAACCTCGAGAACCTTGATCATAGGGTTATAATGTACGTGGCGATGTTTTATTACTTGAGCTTTGGTATCACCTCATCTCACATTAGTTGTAGGGTAATTAATACATGTCATTGATAATAATTACAAGTTATCATTTTGTTATCTTATTTCTTGAGTCCATATATGCATTCTCTAATTTCTTTCTAAGTCCTTATTTTGATGTCTTGTTTTGTGAGTTTCTTATATAGCCCGAGTCGTGTATTATTCATGTTGTGTTCTTTTTCACACACATAACATGTGAAGAAAAACCTAAGATTAATATCCTCTTTAATATAAATTAAGTATATCACTTTTGTTCTAACTGTTCTGCTTGAGAATGCTAAATAGCACTAATATTTAATGATGTTTATGTTGTGGTAACTGTTCATGATATGTTCACCTTGTGGTAACTGTCCATTTTTATTGTATTAAAATTAGGACTCAAAATGTTTAATTTACTTCTTTTGAACCCACGTTTCTTACTTCTGTTATCTTTTTTTATTATAGGTTCATCTTCTAAGAAACGAGTCAAGGGACTAACATGATGTATTGTATTTCAAAAAAGTTAGAAAGGGGGGAGAATATTCACATCATAACCACAAACGATCATATAGCAGGAACCTTTCATCTAATTTTAAATCCGAGGCAGACATTATTATATGGGATCATGCCCCATTCAAGTTCAAATATTGGAGATAAGTTTCAAATGGGAAAAAATGACATATGTGGATACATTTGTGAGTAAGCTATATATCTATGTAAGAATTTTTTTTATAATTTCTCATTTTATTTTTATTTGGCTCATCCCATTATACCGTACTACACCTTCATGACTACTTCCATATATTTGAAGAGAAGAAGTTAGTGACATTTGGAAGATTGAAGATCGCTCATTACAACACCATTTAGAAGAGTTATTAGGTGGTTTGGTAAAGACTTTAATTATCCAGGGATTATTGTTAAAGAATTCTCATTTAAAAGTTTTCAAAATATTTTAAAATCATTTTTAAAAGAATTTTTGAAAAACTCACTAACTCGTTAGAATGATATCGGTATATCGTTCGAATGAGTTGCGTACTGTCGCTAAAATGAGGTTCTTTTGTTATAAAGACATCTGAAACATTGCATTTTTGGTCAGTTCTTAAATGTCGTTCGAAATTTCATCAAAAATAATTTTAACAAGATATGGAACGATGCCTTCTGAGTTCGCTTTGGAAGGTCGTTCGAAGTTTTGTTGGAAACTGTTCGAATGAGATTGGATATGTTGTTCGAATGAGGTGGCAGTATTTGAACGAGTACTCATGTTTTTCTTTTTCAAAACATATCTTTCCAAATCTCTAATATCTATCTCTTTACACCAACTTTCCCTATAAATAGAGATGCGGGATTAGATCCAAGCCCTTTTAAAGTTATTTTAGTGATCAAACTCTATAATTTTTCATCTAAACCTCATTGATCTTTGAATATCACTTTTTTAAATCAATAAGAACACATTGAAAGTTATAAAACCCCTTGTAGATATTTTCTCTACTGCTGAATTATGGAGTTGAGGCTCTACTACTGAAGAAGAAATGAATTGAGATTCCTGAGGCTAATCGAAGGATACCGAGGAAAGAGCTGCTTGTTGTGGGCAGTGCTGGACTGTACCATTTTTTATTGAAGAATTGTATACCCTACTGCATTATACTCAGTGAATCTCTAAGTAGTCTGTAAGTTGTCAAGTGTCTGTGTTTTCGTTAACAATGCTAAAATTAAAGGTTTACCTGAAAGGGATTTTTCCTCAAAGTCTTCTTCTTATTATTTGATTTGGATTTTGGCTTCATTATGTTATTCCATCTTCACTTTAAATTAAATAAAGATAAAATTTGGTAAAAAGAGAATTTATGTATTTGGCCTAAGATACAAGTAAATCTGTATAGTCCCTATTTTATCAAATTGGTATCAAAGCGAATTTCTTTAAATTATCATGTGATCCTGATTTTGTTGAAGTTCCTTTCGGATACCAATTTTTTAAATTAGTATCAGAGAGGTTGCACTAAAATACTGTGTAATCCTAATTTTTTTAAACTTCCTTTTGGATACTAATTTTTTAAATTCGTATCAGAGTTGCTTGCACTTAATTAGTATGTGATCCTTTTGACTATGGATTTTTTTTGGATACCAATTTTTCAAATTGATATCAGAGTGGGTTGCACTAGTTTATTATGTGATACTTAAATTTGGGATTATGTGGCTAATTTGTACAATAGGCTACCTATTTTTTATGGGTCAAATTATGCATATTGGAAAGCTTGAATGAGGTCGACACTGAAGTCAATTGATGAGAGAGTTTGGCTAGTTTGTGAAAGAGAATGGACACCACCCACAGTGACACCTGTCACTGCCTAAATAGATGATGATTTTAAATGGAGTAGTTTGAATTCTCGAGGCTTAAGTATAATTTTTGGTGTTGTCAATACTGATGAGTTTCTTTATATAATGATGTGCACCACGTTTAAGGAAGTGTGGAATATCCCCCAGCTCACTCACGAGGGTACCATCACTGCAAAATCTTCTAAGCTTCAAAATCTTACCACTCAGTTTGAGACTATACATAAGAATGAGTCTAAAACTTGTGATAAATTCTACGCATGTTTATTCTATAAGGAATTAATGTTTTAATTTGGGTTAGAGAATTCCTGAGATGCAAGTTGTGATAAGGATTTTGAGATCGATCCCATTCTGTTTGAATACTAAGGGTAATATCCTAAATTCTTTAGAAATCTTAGATACTACTAGGTTAGAAGAACTTGTAGGAGACCTTCAAACTTATGAATTAGATATGTTCCCAAAAACTAAAAGGATAAAAAGTAGCTTTAAAAGAAAAAGTAAAGAAAAAGGATAAGGTTTTTATTACGACTCCAATTATGATTTTGATCTTGCTGATCATGCCTTGTTTCGAAAAGTTTTTAAAAATTTCTCAAATTTAACAAAGAAAATTCTTTCAAAGAAAATAAAGGTTTTGAGAAAAATAAATAAGAAATTAGGGAAAGAATATTTTGTAGAAAGATCAAGTGAGGTGCTTTAATTTTGAAGGGAAATGTCACAAAGCACATGAGGGCCCCACTAGGTTAAAGAGACAGGGAAAAGTTAAAGCTGCATATAAATCCTCTATTAGTGATAGAGATGTCGAGTCGATGCATTTCGAGGATGAATACCCACATGAGCCATGCGTTACGTTCATAAAAAGCCATGTTACTAATACTAGTTCATCATGCGCCATTTAGTACATTTATAAACATAATATTGTTGACAAATTGTCGAACCATTCTGGAGAGAGTGAGAGTGATAAGGAGAATTTGAGTGAGGGAATGTAGACTTCAATGCGCCTACCCCTAACTTTGCAAAGAGTCTTTGAGAACTAAAAAGAAAAATAGAAGTTTAACTCTTAGGGTGTTTGACTTAGAGAAAGAGGAAAAATCTTTGAGAGAGTGTGAGGCATCGGTGAGTCAACTCGAAAAGTTAAAAGTTTCTTTGTGTGAGCAATTGATTATGGTTGGTAGGGAGAAAACCGATTTGACCAACGTTGTGGATAGTCTTACGAGAGATCTTTAAGCTTTATAAGAGACTCGTGAAAAACTTGAAGACCGTGTATCCCAACCCGAGAAAGATATCGAACATTCTCGAGAGGTTAAGGTCACTTTAGAGGACATATCTAAGAAGGTTGGAAATTTTTTCCTCAGTCCCACATTAGGTTTGAATGAGAGGCAAAGAATAGGTCATGATGGTGCATCCACTTCCTATTTTTCACCGGAGCCGGTTGTCAAGTTTTGTTATGGATGTTTATAACACTCTTCCTAACCTACCTATGAGGCGGAACCCATCAAGGAGAGCGCGTCCTAGGCATTTTTATCAAGGTAAACCCATGTCAGTTCACCTTACAAAAAAAATTAATCTAGGAAGATATTCTCACACGTGTTCCCGAATGAACTCTTATACATGGTCCTAATCATGCTCACACACACAATTGTAGAAATTTTGAAAATTTTCAACAGCAAGTAGAGTTTTTGGTCAAAAATGCGCAATGTTTTGAGGTTATGACTTGTTTCTAGAATAGGGTGTTTATCTTGTTCATATATTTTGTCCCTATTGCTAGATTGTATTTCTATGCTTTCATTTTAGAAAAATCTTGAAAATTTCAAAAATAATTTTGTTATTATAAAAAAGTTTGAAAAATTCCAAAAAAAAAATTAAAAGGCAAAAAGATTTTTTTTAATTTTTATTTTCATCATATATGGATGTGAATTTAACATATTCGGATTACTCCTACATTCCATCCATCCATGTGACTTTTTCAAGGTTTATTGAAACATTTCTCCTCTATTTAGGGTGCTTAATAATGCGTGGTTAGTATTTTGTTGTTTATTGATGATTAATTTCTTCATGCTAGACTTTTTAGCACTTTTATTGCACATATGCACGGAGTTTTTGAACATTGTACTTGTGTATCACGTGTCAATATGGTGTTCTTATCTCAATAGTGTTTAATAAAGAACCAAATATAATAGAGATAAGTTATGCTTGTAAGAGCCATTGCCCGAATTTTATTTTTTGAGAAAATTATTATATGTTAAGCAATGGAAAGGGTCTATGAAAGAGCAAAATTTTCTTTGCATTAAAAATCACCATTTACGAAACGTTCCTAAAATCTTAACGACACACAAAAATAAAAGTGCCAAGGCCATTTTATTTCATTAATGCCTCGCTACATATGATCATTATGATATCTTTAAAAATATTGAGAGTGAATTCTTATATATGTGTGAGATTTTGCGGGTGTAATAAAGTAGAAGATCAATGGATTTTCACAACGGACGCTCTTGAAAAGCATTACATAATTTGGCATTATTGATTTGAGAAGCATTAACATTCATGACATGTTGCATAAGTCGTGTTAATTTTATCTTGTTCAACATTATTACACCTAAGTTTGAAATCGAATTCTTTCTTTAAAAGTATCTCAATGACTTCGTGCACCTATATTATGAATGCCTATGTTGATTTGCATCGAAAATGTTCACACAATTACATTCTATTTTCCTGATTCAGACATTTTAGTGCTATGCGATGGTGTGATGTATTTTTTACCTATAAGTACTTTTTGTACATATGCCTAATTTTATACTTGAAAAACTTGAATGTTTTCAAAAATAATTGGTATGCTTATTCGCAATTTGTTGCATGTGCTTAGTTGATTATCTTTGTGATGATTATTTTTTTTGAATTTGGTGATCCTAACATTTTAGGATTAGTTTCTTACCCTTTGTCTACTATTGAGAAAAAGGAGGAGAACAAATTAAGGGAGAGTTTATTTATTTTTTAAACTCGTACAAGTCACGGTATTTCTTTTGTCTCAAGTGTGTAGGTCATTCCACCTTATTGGTGATTTTATGGACCACAAAAGATGAAGAGTTTTCACTAAAAGACTTATACTTATTCATTTATCTTTCTTTATTTGGGAGGGCATTAGTTATATTAGTCTCAGTAGTCAACTTGGCTTCGTTTTTTGTTTTGTACTAGAATAGCTAAAGGGGGCGATTTGTAAGAGCGAAATTTATA
Organism: Sambucus nigra; assembly: GCA_949130495.1. Taxonomy (NCBI): domain Eukaryota; kingdom Viridiplantae; phylum Streptophyta; class Magnoliopsida; order Dipsacales; family Adoxaceae; genus Sambucus; species Sambucus nigra. Next base: position 574,432,610 of record OX422215.1, on the reverse strand, counting down.
ATTGCTCATTTTATTTTTGTTTATCTTATTCTATTACAAAATATTTTACCTTCATGATTACTTCTATGTATTCAAAGAGAAGAAGGTGGTGACCTTTGGAACATTGAAGATTGCTCATCACAACATCATTCTAAAGAGTTATGAGGTGATTTTGTAAAGACTTTAATTATCTAGGGATTGTTTTTAAATATTTTGAATTTAAAAGTTTTCAAGATGTTAAAATATTTTTTGAAAAAGTCGTTAACTCGTTAGAACAATATTGTCATGTCATTCGAACGAGTTGTGTAGTATCGTTAGAACGAGGTTCCTTCGTTTGAATAGGATCTGTAACATCGCCTTTTTGGTCACGTATAGAATGCCATTCAAAGTTTCGTTAGAAACCATTCGAACAAGATCTGGAATGACTCCTTATGGGTTCGCTCTGGAATGTCGTTCGAAGTTTCATTGAAACCGTTTGAACGAGATTGGGTACGTCGTTCGAATGAGGTTGCAGTTCATTCGAATGAATACGCATGTTTTTATTTTTTAAAACATATCTTTCCAAATCTCTAATGCTTATCATTTTGCAATAACTTTCCCTATAAATATATATATGTGGGATTAGACATTTCTTCAATCTTTTTTAAAGTTATTTTTGTAATCAAACTCTATAATGTTTTCATCCAAACCCCTTGGATCATTGAGATCAGTTTTCCAAATAGAGAAGAATGCATTCAAAGTTCTAAAGCCCTTGTAGAGATTCCTCTACTAATGAATTGTTGAGTTGAGACTCTACTATTGAAGAAGAAAAGAATTGAGATTCCTAAGGTTGATTAGTGGATACCGAGGAAAGATCTTCTTACTGTGTGTGGTACTAGACTATACGATTTTCTATTGAATAATTGAAGACTCTACCACATTATACTTAGTGGATCTCTAAATAGTCGGTAAATCATCAATTGCCTGTCTTCTTTTCTTAAACATGGTTGAAATTAAAGGTTTCTCCCGAAATGGAAGTTTTCCTCAACTTCTTCTTCTTGCTATTTGGTTTGGATATTGGATTCATTATTTTATTGCACATGCTCACTTTAAAGTAATTCAAGATAAAATTTAATAGAAGGTGAATTTATATATTTGGCCTAAGATACAAGTAAATACATATAATCCCTTCTTTCTTAATCTATATATTATGGAACAATGGGCTTTTCCCCCGATGTTGGAGTTATTATAGAAAACAATTATTTGTCACACTTTGTGATTATTAAAAGGCCGAACAAAGTCTCAGTGTTCATTAAATAATTCTTTTCACTTATTAATCTTTGTTGTCATGATCCTTTTATGAAAATTTAGTATGCTTATTAATTTGGACTATCAATTTTTGAAATTATATTTTATGTTTTTCTCTCTTAACTAGGGGAACTTTTAATTGCCATAAGATGATTTATTGACGTGTGTAGTGGTGGCACAACTTAATACTCAATTTCGCAACTTCTGGTAAGAAATTCATTGCGAACACGTCAAATCACTTGGCTTTGTGGAACAGGCTCTTCACCACCGTCCTCCAGAATTACGAGAGGTGAAATGGAACGATCTTTATGACACATATGAAGATAATTTTTTTTTAGATATATGGAGTGTTGTATTTTTTTTACTAATTGAATTTGTTTCTGTTATATTGAAAAATAATGTTTGATATTTATCTACAAAAAAGAAGTGAAATAAATGCGATTAATTGAATTAAACAAATGATTTTGTATTACAGAAGCAAAGGATTTTGTCAAGTGGAGTTTGAGTCGGTAATACATCTCTAAGACTTTTCCAAAACCTATTTTTTATTTATTTTAACACTTTATTGAACATTAAAATCTTTATAGTGCGATAAAGAGACTGGAACTCCTGTGCCTATGGCTAATGTATGGTATAAGACTCATATGAGCGAAAAGAAGGGAAAATTGGTGACTAATGATGTTGGAAATGTATATGTAAAATGCGTTCCAATAACATATTTTTTGTATTTGTTTTCATATAGCTCATGGAATAATTCAAATACTTAAATTATTCTTTATAAGACGATGTGCAAGAAACACTCAAATGACGATCTAAACTTGAAGATGGTGCAGTGGTGAATGATGCCGTGGTGTTTCAAGAAGTTTGGAATTTCTCTCTAGCTATTTATGTAGTCGTAGGGGTGGTCTTAAGACCATATCTTCCGCATTTGTTTCTTTGTAAAATAAATGACATTGAAAGAGATAAAAAAATTGTTGATGTAATGAGGGAAGCTGATGAGGCAAGAAAAGAACGTAATGAGGTGAGGAAGGATGTTAATGAAGCTAAAAATTAGAATGCAGAAGTGAAAGAAAAAATGAATGAGCTTTGTGGAAAATTTAAATCATTATCTAACCTCGTAAAATGACAATGTACCTTTTTGTGTTAAGAACACAATCCGCCAATATTTCTTCTTTTTAGTTTATACCATTTACTCATCAATAAAAACTAAATAAAACTTCAAATTCAAATAATAATTTCAACCAACAATGTAAAACACAACAATTAAACATGTCATCTATATGATTTATAAAGTAGTGGGATCAAATCCACAATGTAAAAGTTAAAAGAAAACAATCCATTTAATTACCTAACCTTGTAACAGCACATAATAGTGTAATTACAACTTTATAACATATGTATGTATCACAAGCATAAATACATAAAAATAAAATTACATCTAAACCTTCATTGTACATTTGAAAATCTATTGGGTGTGCTATCGGCATCGGTATTTCTAGTCCTTATATATCTATTTTTATTTCTCATTTGAAGTTATTTCTAATTCTAACTAGTTCCTTATAGTTTTACACTTATTTAATAGAAAGAATAAGTTGTAGAGAAGTAATGGATTAGCGATCAAGAATTATGAAGTCGAATGAAATATCTTTGATTATTTTTTTTTGTGACAAAAAAAATAAGTTGACACCACAAGTGAAATTGTATTGTGGCAAAGGTTGCTTTTCTACTAAAGGTTTATATTTAGCGCCGACGAAATATAAGGATTTCCACTGAAGGAATTTGCAGTAGCCTTTTAGTGGTGAACTAGTTACGAAAAACAAATTGCCACCCAAACTTTTGTGCCAATTTTTATTGATTATTCACAAATAATATTACCACGAAACGTCATTTTTATTGTAGTATTTCTGTATATCTAAGAGACTTTTACATTAAGTTGGTTTGTAATATATTAATCCTCTTTTCATAAGTAACTTATTTTTTATGGAAGACTTGACCAAATCTCTGAGGATTTCTGTGGGAAGTTTGTTCCAGTTCCGTAGGCCTTATCGTCATCCGACCCAGTCTATGGGGGAGGATTTAGTAGTGTGAGGAGTTTATCTGAACTGGTTATAGAGGGATTTGTTCTTGAGGATTTGTGTTGAGGAATCTGGGTAAATGTGGATTAGAGTTGAAGAGGTCATTGAAGTGGTTGTCGTGGTCCCATCAAATCTTTCAAAAGTTTACTATTACATTGAGCATTTGTGAGTACGTACTTAGGATAGGCACTATTGCTAGTTACGATAATAGTGGTGATGATGAAGAAATGGGACCATCTAGTAGTTGAGGGGAGTTTCATTTGTGAAATTCACCTCGAGGAGTAAGTAGTTTTAGGTGTTGGTTTTTCTAATGTAGATTTTAGGAAGGGTTTATAAGTTTTGGTTTTACTTGGGTAGGTTTGGGTGTTTGGCAGGTGTTTGGGATTTTAATTGCTAATGCTTAATGTAATGATTGTGTTTTAAGTAAAAGTGTTGAAATAAATGTAGATTTTATCATATCTTGTTGTGCCTTTGTAGGAGAGATACTTATGTTTGAACTATTTATACCAATCACTAAGGCATGCATAATCCTTTTATTAATTTAAATGATGAGAGATACGTATGCCTCTTAATGGGAGAAAGAAAGAATTTTGTGAAAGATAAAGGTTTGCACCAAAAGTTACTTTATGGACTGACTACATAACTTTGTGGGGAAAAAGGTTGTATGTTTGAAAATATTTTGAGAGGATTAGGTCCTACATAGTTCTTGTATAAAAGTAAGAATATAAGAGATTTTTTAAAAATGTAATGTCGGTCAGAATTGTGTAACGATTCGAGAGTCAGATTAAGGATATAATTTCTTGAGATGGTGTAAGTTAACTATGTGCGGCATCTTTTCACCATCGAGGTCAATGAGCAAAGTGGCGCCACCTGATAGGATTTTCTTCACATGATATGGTCCACTCCAATTGGCTTGAATTTCACCCCGGAGTCCCTGATACGTTCCATGATTTCTCTGAGATCAAGGTCATCTTCTCGCACACCACGATCTTTGACTTTCTCGTTTAATGATCGTGTAATGCGATAATGATACCCTTCTATTTGGTGTAAATCTTTTAGTCTCTTTTCATCTAAAAGTGCAAGCTCATCTTAACGGATTTGGTGCCAATAAACTTCTCCAACTTGACATTTGTGAATCACCCATAGGGAAGGTATTCCAAGTTCGATAAGAAGGACTGATTCCATGTTATAAACAATCGAGTAGGGGGTAGCCCCGGTGGGTGTTCTGATGGATGCACGAGCCCCAAAGGATGTAAAGTATCATGTCAGGCCAATCTCTACAAATTTTCATCATCTTACTCATTATGGATTTGAAGGTCTTATTTGCAGCTTCAACAACCCATTTTCTTACGACTATTAAGGTGAGGACTTGTGTCTCTGAATTCCATAATCGTCTATCACCTTTGTGACTTAAGCTTTAAAATAGAGCCCATTATCGAATACAAACTTGTGAGGGACCCCATAGTGACACTTGATATTCAAACTGATGAAGTTGGCCATTTTATTTTCATTCAGCTTTAACCCATTTGGTGAAATAGTCAATGGAAACCAAATTGAATTTGTACTCATTGGAAACTTTAGGATTGAATTTTTTAATAATGTTGATGTCCTTAGTTGACAAGGCCCAAGGACAAGTCATGTTGTATAAATCTCGGCGAGGTAAGTGCTAGATATTGGCAAAATTTTGGCTTTTAAGACACCCTTTTGTCGTGAGCAGCTCAGTCTTGGACCATAATGGTCTAATTGTAACTTTATTGGATGATTTTCTTGGCAAGCATATGGTCCTTCATGGTAATCTTCACTCTCCACCATCGATCTTTTGCACAATCTCCTCAATTTTTTTTAAAGATGGAAATAAACCCCTATTATTTATAAATATAGGAGAAATCGGCTTTCCTGGATGGAACTCACAAGCATGAAAGATATATTAAACCAAGTAAACATTGGAATTTATCATATTCCCATTACATCAAATAAGGAAAATGAGCTTAAACCATTCTAAGACTAGGAGCACCTAGTATATCTAAGTTGAAAAAACTTTTAATGAAGTGAGGGATGTCTTTAAATGAATTAAAATAGTTATATTGACTAGAATTAGAAGACAAGTTTGCAAGAGCATCTGCCATGGAATTCTTCTGCCTCCAAATATGATAGATGACCACTTGTTTATTTCAATCATTGAATTAATCTCCTGGAAGTATTTCCTAGCACTCCAAGTTGGTTTCCAAGTCTCAAAAGCCATGTCAACAACTACTAATAAGTCTGATTCAATATAGATATGATCAAATCCAAGACAAATGCACAATTCAATGCCTTTCTTACGATCCATAACCTTTGACAATAAACTAGTATTATGTCATATACACTCAGGAAAAACCAATTTGAAGCAAACCCTTTCTCCTCTTATAATCCCTCCCATACCTCTTCTCCTGAATTTCCTATGATTGATCCGTACCAATTGAGTTTTAAAGAGCCTAGAGCAGGATATAACCATCTGTCTATGATGACTTGAGGTTTTTTTACATTCACTCTGAGATGAAATGAAGCCATTAATGATACATGCTTCTGATCAATAAAATTATCAAACATAATAGTAGAGGTTTTAGAAGAAATTCGAGTTAACATTTGTTTAATAATTTTAGTAGCACACATTGGAACTCCATAAAATAAGCTTTTACATCTTGCTTTCCAAATCCCCCACATAATCACCATTAGTAAAACTTGATGAAAAAATTTGATATAATCCGTTTTGGACTTGAATGGCCACCAAGAACTAAATAGTGCCTAAATGGAGTTAAAACAAGGAGAAATTTCTACCAAAGTAGAAAAGTGATTCCAAATGACTTGAGTAATTTTACTATTTAGAACAAGTGTTGGATAGTTTCTACTTGGCTATGATAACATTGGCATCTAGAACAAAGTTTAATAGCTAATATTTGGACTTGGTCGTCAAGAGGAATAGCATAATGAAGCATTTTCCAAACAAATATGTGACACCCCACTCAATTAAATATCGGGTGATCCGTCCTTTATTAAATAAAAAGAGGTTTCTCATTTGGTTCATTATTATCATCACTGTCGAAAACTTTTTAAATCTTACTAACCACCTAGTATTCCAAAAGTCGGTGCCAATTTTTTATCGTTTTATTAAACAATAACAACATGTGAAAAATATAAGTTAAACCATTCACACAATCACTTATCTAAATCAATAAATAAAATACTTGCCGAATAAACCATCGGCTATAAATCCCAAATCCAGCATAATAATAACTTGGATACAAAGTCTAACTGAAATAAATGAAATAGATAGGGCAGCATGCCCAAATGTAATGTTGAAATATAGATCCTAGTCTAGGAATGAATAACTGAAGCGTCTATGTCCAAGTCCTGCAAGCATCCACACGTGCTGTAGCTACGCATCCCTGGAACATATCGTCAAGTTTTGCATCCCTGTGGATGGACACCTGAAAGGTTTTGAAAATATTTTCTAAGAAGGGGCAAAGTCCAAATCATTTTGAAAATATTTTGGAAGTGATTAAAATGCAACAACTAAAATGCATGAATTCTCTTCATATTTAAGCTAGTGTCACACTCCCTTGAGATACTACTCACCCCTCATCTAAAGTACACACCTAGCGCTTTCTTCCTAACCCTCCTAGTTATACTACCATGTCTAAGTAGACTTGTACCAAAAACTTCCTGAAACACAACTCTAGCCCTAATAAGTCGTACTTTTACTTCATAATCTCATTAACTTAATTAATCATTTATTTCAAGTAATACCATTTATCTTCATTTATTTCACCAGTATATAAATATCTATTCTATTGCATACGTATATACTTAATACAATTACACTTCATGTATTTCACCCGTATATAAATATCTACACTATTATATACATACAATTATACTACAACATTCATGTACATGTCGTATATATATATATATCCTCCCGAGGACTCACTGGATGTTTTCTATAAAATGCTATCACCCCAGGTATACTCAATTTACCCGAATACCCCGAGACGGGTACCTCACCAAATCAGAAAGACAAAAATAAGCATAGCGGAGGCGATCATACTTACCTAGTTGTGAGACCGAATCATACCCAAAGCAGCTCACCCCGAAAAGAATCACGATATAAAATAATGGGCGCTATAATCTGGGGATTATACTCGACCTGCGTTCTCTATCTAGGGGATTCACCCACATCGCGCAACCTCATGTGATAGCACGAGAGGGGTACAATAGATATTATTCACACCAATAATTATAAAGCACACAAATATATATATATTACACAATCATATATATATATATATATATATATAAGCTAATTGAACTGGCTAACCCATGCCTAACCCATGTGGCACTAGCCCTTAATACCCGAGTGAAATTCCCCAATTCTTAATTTATTTAATTACACATTAATTAATTTATAAAAGTAGTGTTACTCAACTACAATACCCGAACACATTCACTCGTCCCGTAATGTAATCGTTTTGAATTTATTACACCAAGTCTCATTTATAAGTTTGATGCCCTTATTAATTTTAATAATCCTTAATACTCATCTCCAAACATCCTAAGTATGGACCTCCCTTTAATCTTTCACTTATTAAATCCCTTTACTCCAAGAATAAAACTAAGAAAACCTCAGGCCAAATAAAAGAAAAGAAACGATTTGGCAAGGATTTATCACATCGCTCGAACCAGGCCATATGTTGTATGAATGACCTCCATTGTCGCTTGAGCGACTTTTTTGGTCGCTCGAACGACCCTCTGGGTTCACTTCCTTCTTCTTCCTCACATACTTGTTCGGCCATGGCTCCTTTAACCTACTGTTTTCCCTCCATTCTCCAACATTTAAGGATTAATTGTTCAAATCAGTCAACTCCAAGTGATTTATACTAAATGTTTATAATCGTTTTTTAATAGATTCTAACTTGCTTGTAGCCCAAAACATCAATGATTTCAATTGTCATTAAATGAATTTGTGAATTGGGAATTATAATAGGGTATTACATCTAAAATCAAAACTCATGTTTTGATATTCTCAATTGCCCATATTCTGGTCCTAATATTAGATCTAACTTTGATTTCCAACAAGTTTAATATGCATAATATCTTCAGAATATTTTTAAGTCAATAACTCGTCAACCAATATTAGTCCATGAGATTTGTTCACCCAAAACCTATTTACACATCAACGCACTCCAAAAAATGGATTTCAATTACACCCACCATGATATGAATTGATTTTCACAGATTTACATTGAAACAAATTAACCACTTGCCTGTATTGATTCGTAGTGTCTGATTCTTTTGGGTAGATGGAGATTTGACAAAGAACACACTTAATCCCTTTTCATTTGGCTCCCCAAAGCTTCCCAAGTTATCCCTCTTTTCTCCTATGCAAAAATAGGGTTTTCTTATTTGAGTTGTGTCTATTATAAACTCTCTAATTTATGTTACATAATGTGAATCCCGAAATTAAGCTTATGGGCCAAGTTAAAATGGCCCAAATACCTCAGTGTGATTCCGGTTATGCCTAAAAATGTCCCGAGACCCAATTACTACCCTCAGATACTCTTTTTTGACTATCTCGACCTATTCAAAAATAACCCTGCACTCATAATCGTCATCCGAGTTACTCTACATAATTCTCTAAATTTTAACCTCAAAATACAATATGTACAATTGAAAAAAATAACCCGAATTAATTAAATCTATGTCACCGAATTAAATAAATTCTCCGAATTAAATAAATTCCCCAAATTAAATAAAATTCTATTTCACCAAAACAATTACATTCCATGTCCTCAAAATTATGGGGTGTTACATTCCCCCCCCCCCCCCCTCAAAGGAATTTCGTCTTCAAAATTGAGCTTGGTTTATTACTCCTAGACTCGAATATTTCCTAATCACATACCCTTAAGATCACTACACCTATCTCTACCACTTCTGATTGCGAATTATTTTAAAATTAAATTAGTTAACTAGGGCTCCCACACACCTTATACCCGTGCATAACTGCACAAATGTTACCCGACCCCACTAGCCTTAATTATATTATAACTTGCAACTCTTAGTTATAACTGCGTACAAGTATAATAACCAAGGTAGCAAACCCATGTTATAATGACCAAGCATCTCCCCACTTCCAACGTTACGCTAAGTTTCATGCGTACGATGTATCACAAAGAGAAATCCAAACAAAGAACCCCCCCGATACACTACTAACTAACTTTACCGGTCATTGAGATCCGTTAGGCCCTCAATCCATAGTACATACCCCAAATTCCCCGTCTCTTGACATAAGAGTATAGTCTCCCACTCTTATGCTAAAAAAAACAATATATACCGCGACGCTCTTACGATCAATAATTTCTTAGCACGAATAAATCCTGATCTATATCTCCCTGCTCGATCATAAACCCATCTACCCTGAATCACCTTAGTAAACGTCCCTACTCCTTGGGATTACAAATAAAAATACAAACATGTTATTATAAGTCAATTATGCAACATGTTTTAACATATACACACGTATATATAAGCTAGACCCTATTTCAGGTCGTACATAGCAAAAATAATTCATACCCTGGTACAGTGAACACCAAGTCTTACTATAACTATCTTCTATATCCCAAAACTATCGTTGAGCAGTTAAAACTTGGAAAGTAGTCTACTCTACTCTCATAACTTTCAAAAGTAGAAATCTCACATGTAATTAGAATGTCCTCTTAGTGTACACACCCGCTCTCTCGCAGGCGACACTAATGATCCCCGCTACCCCATGATAATTATATACATAATAAAGCTATTACAGCCAACGCACCCACTAAACTTGACTCACTCGCGAATCCTAGTGATAACAATCTTACGTTATGACTCCCCTAATGTCATAAAAATCTACCCATACTCATAGGAAAATAAAGAAAATTTTCCTCCATACTCTAGATGCTTTGCTTGGTCAATGGGATCCTGGTCAAAATCCTCTCGTCCGAACTGACCCATGAATTGCTGTAGTGTTTGTAAATCCAGAACCTCTTCATGTAGTTTCCCTCTTCCTAGGTTAGGGAAATATCTCTTCCTATGGACTGTTTCCCCATAGTAGAAACATTTAGGAGAAAATCCTCCCTGCCACTGATCATGTCGCTGCTAGCCTTCCCTGCCATTCCCTTCGCCCTGGCGGCCTTGAGGAACGAAGTGCTGCTACTGCTGAGGGGCATGTTGTCACTGATGATGCTAGGATTAGCACCACCAGGTAAGGTGTTTTCAAGATCAACCTAAGAACAATAATGGCAGCATAGTTACGTAATAGGTAGGAGAATGGGATGAGGAGAAGAAGAGAGAGCACCGAGATATAAGTGGTTCAGCCTAAATTGGCCTACGTCCACCATGTGTTTATGAATAACCTCACTGTAATAAGGCACTGATGGCCATGGATACAATCTCTCAAGATCTTTCTCTCTACTGTGTATCTAGACAGAGTTTCAGCTAGGGTTGTATATATTCCCTCCTTTACAAGGTAGAGGATGTTCTCTATATATAGTACCTAGAGGGTGTAATGTACCCCCCATGCATGTAATGTGCATGTGTGAGAATGCCTCACCAATATGGGAAAGCCATCTGTCACTGTCACATGTAGAGAATGATGATGCAATATTCTCCCCACATATGAGGAATAATCTTGTTATAACTGATTTGTGTCTACGTGCCCTTATCCAAATGTCAGCAGATGCTTGGCTATCTCACCTGATGTATGACCTCGGCCTGGTAGAGGCCGAGGATGGTAAGTCCAGGTGCTCGTTCAGTCCAAAGTGACCATGTAGGTCTCGGCTTAATCCTGTCCGAGTCAATGGACAAGGTCGGCCTGAGGTTGAGCTAGTGTGTTTGGAGCATCGACTAATGTCTTAATGAGGTTGCTGGTGGCTTCTTGCGAGCTTAGCCTATGTCTGGCCGAGGTTGCCCTTCCCAGGTGTACTGGAGTGCTGCTGACCCTTATGATACGTGCAGTGTCCCTTAGAGAGGCTGGTGGCAGTGTTGGCCTGGGCCGACCTTGCTATGGCCGAGTGCTGATGCCGCATGTCTAAGGCTTGTCCAGTGTCGGCCATGATCTCGGCCGAGGTTGGTGTCTCCGAGCCGAGGTCACACTTGGGGCATATCAATCACCCCCAGCCCTTAGTGACATACGAAAGTAGGTGACTGTGGGATTTTCACATCTCCGAGGCCTTTCCAATATGAGCCAGTATTTGCTTGACACTTGTCCAGTGTTGAAGTATGGCTTGCTTGGCAAGCGTGTGTTGTCAGCCGCCTTTGGTGCTCCCAAGGCAATGATGGGCCTTGGGAGTCCCGCCTGTATATTTAAGGGTTTTAAACCTTTCCTTTTCCCTCCATCGTCAATTCTTTCTTCTGCGCAATTGCACTCCAGCCATTTTCTCTCTTTAAAGGCATTCTTCTCCACGACTTCTCTACAAAGGTCTTTGGTGGTGCTCTCTTGGGTTTTCTTCGCTTTTCCTTGCCGTTTCATCTTCAGGTATCTTCTTCCCCTCATTTTCCTCCATTTTCTCTGCTTTTTCCTTTCTATTTGAGTTTTTCGGCGAGTTTCTGGGTTTTTCGGTGAGTCCACCATAGTTGCAGGCGAACTGTTCTTGTTAGGTTTGGGTAATTTGATCTTTAGACTCCTTTATTTTATCAGCCAATCTTGTTTGTAGTTTAAGGCAGTTTCTCCAAGTGTAGTGTCTGTCTATGATGCTCAGACCCCTATACCAACTTCTTGAGGAGTTCCCCTCCCTTAGGGAGAAGACTTTAGAAAAAATCAGACAAATAGAAAGAGCACAAAAGGAGGCTCGTAGGTCACAAGAATTCCCTATTAGACCCATCTTCCCACCACCCCTGAAGGTGATCTATCCTGATCCCTCGGAGTCTTTCAACCGGGCCGAGGCTCCTGTCGATCCTAAACCAATGTCTGAGTCTGAGTCTTACACCTCAGACCCCATGTATGTGGATTCCTTCCAGGAGGCCATGGACTTCCCAATTCAGGAAGATCAGGCCCCTGATCAGGCCGAGGTCTCCAGCCGGGCCTCATCTCATAACAACTCAAGCTCCTCAGCCTCCTCTTCAGAGGTTGAGATCGTCGAGCCGAGTGTGGCCATTCCACCACCACTTGACGCCATTCCTCTGTCAGCCTTCACTGGTGTCGAGTTTGCTCAGAGGTTCCCGGGTAACCCAACAACATCTGCTCCGGCCGACGTTGAGCTAGATGATCATGACGTTGAAAGTGATGTCGACGTCTTTGAGGCTGTCGAGATCGAGAGTACTGTAACTGAGGTAGACCTTCTCTGCTTTAGATATTTGTATTCCATTAGTCCCTCCATAAAGCTAAGAAAACCTCTGAGGGAAGAGAGGGTTTTTCACGGCCGAGACGGTGAAATCTGCTTGTACGAGCAGATGTTCAAGTTGGGGTTTCGTCTCCCATCCACCCCATTATCAAATATATCCTTGCTTATATCAATTTGGTCCCCTCTCAACTATCCCCTAATGCCTGGAGGGTCATAATAGGGGCCATAGTCTTATGGAAGGTTGTCCACCACTCAGACCTCCTAGTTCAGGTCTTTGTAGGTTGCTATGTCCCTTCATTAGCCAAAAATCATCCGAGCTACTATCATTTTATAGCTCAAAAGACTGAAAAAAATATGCTTCAAATAACTCAGACTTCCAACCACAACTGGAAGCCACGTTAATTTTTTTCTTCTGGACTTGGGAATTTGGCCCATGTGCTCCCTTGTCCATTCTGGAGCCGAGGATGCCCCTTAGGTGGGGTACGGTCACAATGTCTGTGAGGGCTGGACCTGGCCTGAGCCCATCAAACCTTCAGAAGGTGAAAGCCCTTCAAGATCAGGGGGTACATGGTCTGATCGTCAGGTTCGAACACTTGATGACCCCCCATTACCTCTCTGAGACAGGTCTGGGTGGAAGTCCTCTTTCTAATCTTGGTAAGCATTTTCTATTTGACGTTGAACCTCTGAGTTTATTTATGTCTGATCTTCTAACTCAGATCTATTGATTTTCGCAGAGCGTTCAAAGGATATCTCAGACAAACTCTAGAAAATGGTTGAACCCTGCTTGACGAGACTTGCAAAGAAAGATGGACTTAATGCTCCTCCCCCAGCTCCCTCTGCCTCAAACCCCTAAGCCACAAAGAAGAGGGCTCCAGCTGATCGTGCCCCTGAGGATCAGAGGCCGAAGAAAAAGAATGCTGATACTGCCATTCCCATCTCTTCAATAGACGCCCTGTCGGCTCATCTAGAGCAGTTGAAGATTACTGACAGCATAGTCGGCCATAGTCTTCAGGCCCTAGATGCCTTCGGCTCTACAATGACCGAGGCTGACAAGCGCTTTTTCGGGTCACTTGATACTCCTTTGTTGGTTGAGTTCGGCATTCACAGATCCATTCAGGTATGGCCTCACTTTTCTTTCCAATTCCTAAGTGTAACCTCTGATTTGTCTTCAACTCATTCCTGATCACAAAATATGCAGGGCCTGGCAGCGATGCACCACCTCTTCAATTGGACTCTGAGGAAGTTTCCCCTCATCCAGAAGGGTCAAGAGGCTGAGAAGGTTCAGAGTTCTTTGAACGCGGAATTCAACCAGCTGAAGTCTGAGCTGGGTGAGTCTGACAAGAAGGTGAAGGGGCTGGAGAATGAGGTCTCTCAGCTTAACAAGGACCATGCCACAGCTCTGAAGGCCAAGGATGATGTTCTATAGCAGAAGGTCAGATCGCCCATGAAGGCAGCCTTAGATGATGCCTCAGAGGGGATAATAGCCGAATACAAAAGCTCTGACGAGTTTATGAGCTTCGGCTTTGAATACCTTGAAAGAGGTATCAAATCCACTATTAAGTGGGATGATGTCAAGGAGAGGGAGGATGGTACTTTTAAAGCCTCTGACTTTGTAGGCCTTGGCTTTGCTGATCCTCAGTTTGCCCAGGCCCTTCAGGAGGTTGAGGAGGAGGCTGCTGCGCCTGCCGAGACTGCAACGATGGACGGCACTGAGGTTGGAGGGGCAGACGTTACCGAGGTGACCAACGTTGTTCGGCTTAACCAAGCCGAAGATACCAGCATTCCCCCTCAAACCCTTAGAGAATTTTTGAACATTTTGTAACCCTTGACATTGTAATCCCTGCACATCTATAATTTATGAATGAACATGGCTCTTACTTTTCCATGATTTGTAATCTCTGAATATTTATAATCTCTAAATGTGTTATTCTCTGAAGAGGACCATCTTCTTTTGTTACATGTATGTCATGATGTTTTTGCTCTAAAGCTTATGCAATGGTGTTTGCCTAAACTAAATTAGTAGTCTGTGCTCAGACCTCGTCACCATTGAATGGTGTTATGAAGGTCTGAGGTCACCACCTAAGATGTCCTCTTAATCTCACCAAATTAATGATGTTAAGGGTCTGAGGTCATTCCATTATGGTGTCTGAGCTCAGACCTCGTCACCACTGAATGGTGTTATGAAGGTCTGAGGTCATCACCTAAGATGTTATCCTTATAACTAATCTCACCAAATTAATGATGTTAAGGGTCTGAGGTCATCCCATTATGGTGTCTGATCTCAGACCTCACCACTATTGAATGTTGTTATGAAGGTCTGAGGTCATCACCTAAGATGTTATCCTCATAACTAATCTGACCAAATTAATGATGTTAAGGGTCTGAGGTCATCCCATTATGGTGTCTGGTCTCAGACCTCATCACCATTGAATGGTGTTATGAAGGTCTGAGGTCATCACCTAAGATGTTGGCCCCATTAATGAATCTCACCAAATTAATGATGTTAAGGGTTTGAGGTCATCCCATTATGGTGTCTGAGCTCAGACCTCGTCACCACTGAATGGTGTTATGAAGGTCTAAGGTCATCACCTAAGATGTTAGACCCATTAATGAATCTCACCAAATTAATGATATTAAGGGTCCGAGGTCATCCCATTATGGTGTCTGATCTCAGACCTCGTCACTATTGAATGGTGTTATAAAGGTCTGAGGTCATCACCTAAGATGTTGGCCCCATTAATTAATCTCACCAAATTAATGATGTTAAGGGTCTGAGGTCATCCCATTATGGTGTCTGATCTCAGACCTCACCACCATTGAATGGCGTTATGAAGGTCTGAGGTCATCACCTAAGATGTTAGCCCCATTAATGAATCTCACCAAATTAATGATGTTAAGGGTCTGAGGTCATTCCATTATGGTGTCTGATCTCAGACCTCGTCACCATTGAATGGTGTTATAAAGGACTGAGGTCATCACCTAAGATGTTGACCCCATCAATTAATCTCACCAAATTAATGATGTTAAAGGTCTGAGGTCATCCCATTATGGTGTCTGAGCTCAGACCTCGTCACCACTGAATGGTGTTATGAAGGTCTGAGGTCATCACCTAAGATGTTAGCCCCATTAATTTCTGACATAAGTGCAAAATAAAGCAATGACCACCATGGGAACTGATCTTTTATTAATAACCTCTTCATGACAAGATGGTACATTTATACAACTTTATGCAACATCATATGTAATACTTCTTTAGGTGATCAGCATTCCATGGATTAGCTAAAGGTTCTCCTTCTAGATTTTCTAGTCTGTAAGTGCCAGGCACAACCTCTTCTATCACTTTGCAGGGACCGTGCCAATTTGGGTGGAGTTTGTTTGCTTTCTGTAAGGTCTTCTTTAGCACTAGGTCTCTCATTGCAATGGGTCTTGACTTCACCCTCTGGTTGTAGAATTTTTCTTCCCTCTGTTGGTAAGCTGCTTGTCTGACCTCTACGTCCTCTCTTCTTTCTTCGATAAGATCTAGGTTTAGCCTCCTCTCTTACCCATTATTATCACGGTCATAGGTCTTAATCCTATGAGTTGGGAGCCCTACTTCTGTTGGTATAACGGCCTCTGAGCCATGTGCCAACATGAACGGGGTTTCTCCTGTCAGTGTCCTTGCCGTGGTTCTATAAGCCCATAACACAGCGTAGACCTCTTTAGTCCATCTCCCCTTCGCATCTTAAACTCTTCTTGATTCCATCGAGAATTATTCTGTTTGTGACCTCAGTCTGACCATTTGCCTGAGGTCGGCCAGGAGATGAGAAGAATTTCTTTATTCATACTCTTAGGCAATACTTTTATAAAGAGGAGTTGTTGGATTGGGTCCCATTATCCTAGATGAGAGTGTTTGTGAGGCCATATCTGCATATGATATTCCTCTAAATAAATTGGAAGGTCTTCTGCTCTGTGATCGTTATCATCGGCTCTGCCTCCACCCACTTTAAAAAATAGTCGATGGCAACTATCAAGAATCTATAATTATTGGCAGCTCTTGGCAGGGGCCCTACTAAGTCAATCCCCCATACTGCAAATGGCCATGGAGAAGTGATTGACATCATAGGCTGATGATGCTGATGTGGGATGGCGGCGAACCTCTGGCATTTATCACATTTCCTCACATAGGCTGTAGCGTCCTTGGACAGGGTTGGCCACCAGTACCCCTGGGTGATGATTCTTTTGGCCAAGGGTCTTCCTCCTATGTGCCTAGAGAAAGAACCCTCATGGACCTCCTGTAAGACCCAAGGAACTTTTATGGGGTGCACACATCTGAGGAGAGGTAGCAAGAATCCTTTCTTGTACAGGACGTCTCCTACTACCGAGAACTTGGCAGCATTATATCTCAATTTCTGCCTTTGTAGCTTGGATTCAGGTAGCTCTCCCTCTCTGATATATTTGAAGAGGGGGTCCATCCATGACTCTCCTAAGTTCAAATTGTGACAAGGGTTATATACCTCTTCTTGATCAATGGTTGCCTTCCCCAAGACCTCGATCGGAATAGTCCTTCTAACATTTGTCTTTGTTGTCGAGGCCAACCTTGCCAATGCATCTGCGTGGCTGTTACTTTATCGAGGCACTTTCTTCAGTCTTGCCTCTTCAAAATGTTCTAACATTATTTTCACCCTTTTCTGGTATTTGACCATCCTTTCATCTCTGGCCTCATAGATTCCCAATACTTTATTGACAACTAACCGCGAGTCGCTGTGGAGTAGGAGTCGCTTTACGCAAAGAATCTTTGCCAATGAGAGACCTACTATTATGGCCTCATACTCGGACTCATTGTTAGAAGCTCGGAAGTTGAATCTCAAAGCGTATTCAATGTTGGCACCATCTGGAGCTGAGAGTATCAACCCCGCACCACTTCCATTGTCACAGGAAGAGCCATTAACGAAGAGGCTCCAAATATCTGTACCTGATGAGAAGACCCCCTCTCTCATGACTCCTTTTTTGAAGAGGTACCGATCTTCCTCGTTTTCCTCAACTTGGTTCCTGGTCCTGTTGGATGCGATCTCTTCCTAATCTTGGAAGACGTTTGGTGTCGTCTCTTTCGAATTTCGGAAGACACCACGATTTTCAACACCCTCTAGGCCATTTTCTTCCTCGGCCTCTTCCCATGTAAACTCAGCGATAAAGTCTGTGAGGGCTTGCCCCTTGATGGCCGTCCTAGATTGGTAGGTAAGATCATACTCCCCCAATTCAATGGGCCATGTCATCAATCGTCCGAACTTATCAGGTTTATGTAGGACCTGTCTTAGTGGGGAGTCAGTGAGGACGACCATGGAGTGGGCCTGGAAGTAAGGTTTCATCTTTCTCGAGGCATGTATTAAGGCGTAAGCTAGCTTTTCCATGCGAGGGTAATTATGTTCAGCCCCTTGAAGGGCCTTACTGTTGAAATATACAGGCCTTTGGATTCCAGCGTCTTCTCGTATTATGGATGCACTGATGGCTGATTCGGAGACTGCCAGATACACGTACAGTTTCTCCTCTGCTACAGGCCGAGACAGCAATAAGGGAGACCCTAAATAAGACTTGAGCTGGTTGAAGGCTTTTTCGCACTCTTCGTCCCATTGGAAGGCCTTTCTCAGCACCTTAAAGAATGGAAGGTACTTGTCTATTGCCCTGGAAACAAACCTGTTAAGGGCAGCCGCTCTCCCCGTAAGTCTTTGAACATATTTGATACTCCTCGGTGTCTTCATGTCAAGTAAAGCCTTGATTTTTTCAGGGTTTGCTTCAATCCCTCTCTGGTTAACGATAAATCCTAGGAACTTCCCATCTCCTACTCCAAAGACACACTTCGCGGGGTTGAGTTTCATTCTGTATAAGTCTATAATGTCGAAGGTCTTCTCGAGATTCGTTACATGAGTGTTAGCCTTCAAGCTCTTCGTTAGCATATCATCTACATACACCTCCATAGTCTTACCTATTTGCTCTTCGAACATCTTATTAACAAGACGTTGGTATGTCTCCCCTGCATTTTTCAGGACGAAGGGCATTACTTTGTAGCAGTACGTCCCTTTGTCGGTAATGAAGGCCGTCTTTTCCTAGTCTTCCGCATCCATGAAGATCTGGTTCATGAGCTCATATCCCGTCGTAGAATTCACCATCTGATCTATCCGAGGTAAGGGATAACTGTCTTTTGGACAAGATATGTTCAGGTCAGTGAAATCAACACACATTCTCCACTTCCCATTGGCCTTGGGCACAATTACTGCGTTTGACAACCATTCCGGATATGTGACTTCTCTTATAAACTCAACCTCTTCCAACTTTTTAACCTCTTCTCGGATGACGTCGTGCTTCTCCCTAGAATAGACTCTTTATCTATGTTTGATTGTCAAGGCATATTTGGTCACGTTGAGCCTGTGACTCATAACTTCAGGGTCGATGCCGAGCAAGTCTGTGTGACTCCATGAGAAGACACTCTGTCTCCTCCTGAGGAAGTTTATAAGCTCTTCCTTGATTTCTTCCTTTAGGGCTTTACCGACCTGGACGGTTTTTTCCGGCTCATCCTCATTGAGGATGATGTATTCTACCTCTTCCGTGGCGTCTCCCTTCTTCAACTTTGTCTCATCTCTTGGGTCAAGCATATCGATGCTATAAGTGGTGGTTTCCCTCTTATGGGCTTCTCTCTCTTCGGCCGAGTTGAAGTAACATTCTCGCGCTGTGGTCTGGTCACCTTGCACTTCCCCTACCCCATAAGGAGTCGGGAATTTTAGCATCTCATGGATCGTCGACGGCACAGCTTCAAACACTTTAAGGGCCACCCTTCCTATGATGAGGTTATAGGCCGAAAACACGTTCTCGTCCATGACGAAAAAATTTATCTTCTTGGTCAGCCTCTTAGGCCACTCATCACCCATCCGTACGTCCATCTCATACATGCCCAATGGGCGGACCTTTTCGCCACTGAAGCCTATCAATGGGTGATAATAGGGTACCAGCCTTGCTCTTCTAAGACCTAGGCTCTTGAAGCAAGGCTAGAACATCACGTCCGCCGAGCTCCCCCCATCTATGAGGATCCTCTGCACCTCTTACCCATGCACCCTTGTTGTTATGTCCAGAGGGTCATTATGGGGGGCTAATATACCCATGAAGTCGAGTCTGGAGAACCCAACTATGAGGGTATCCATGTCTACTTTCTTCCTCTTTTGCACTGTATCGGAAGACGTTAGATTCATAACTTCAAGCTTGGCCACTGACCTGGCCTCTGCTACATGAGCCTTCCTATCAGCTACTTCAGAGCCACCTCCTGCAAATCCTCCACATATGGTGTCAACACCAAACGAGATCGTACCGACCCTCTTCACCAGGGTGTTGTCATCTTTTGACGGAAGATCCGGATCGTCTTCATCATCACCTTCTGAATCATTGTCTCTTCTGGCCGGGACATTGTCACGGCATCTGTCATTTCTCCTTTTCTTAGGGTCATCTCTTCCACCCTTAGGAGCTTTACCGTCCACATACTTCCTTAACTTTCCAGATTTTAGCATCTTTTCAATCTCATCCGTCAGGGCGAAGCATCTGTCCGTGACATGGCCATGATCTCGGTGGAACTCGCACCATAGGTTTTTGTTCCTCTTATGTGGTGGGGCTTTCAGTTTCTCTGGCCATCTCAGAGTCCTATCATTCTTAATCTCATTGAGGATGTGCTCACAGCTTACAGTCAGAGGAGTATAGTGAGCGAACTTGTCATCACCCGACCTCTTCTTCCCATCTTTCTTGCTTTGGGACTTTCCACTGCCACCGCAGTTCTCATCCTCATACTTGGATGCCATTGCCTCTTCTGCATTCATTACTTTCCCTGCGATTTCCAGGAGCTCCGCCATAGACCTAGGGGGGTCTTCCGTAAGTTTCCACAATATCTTCCCCTTCTAAAGACCTCCTATAAGGGCGATCATGGCTATGTTCTCTTCATAATCTTTGACCTCCAACTTCTCTTTTTTGAATCTTGCTATGTAGTCTCTTAGGCTCTCATCCTTGGCCTGCTTGACATACAGCAGGTGGGTAGTCTTCTTTTGAGGCCTCACCCCAAAGAAGAAGTTGTGGATGAATCGTTCAGCCAAGCCTTTGAAGTTCTCAATTGATTTCTTCGGAAGGGAGGTGAACCAACTGTGCGCTGCCCTTGTTAAGGTCCCAGAGAAGGCCCTACACTTCATCTCATCGGGTATCGATTAGATGTCTGCTGCCGACTGGTACATCTTGATATGATGTACAGGGTTAGTGTTTCCATCATACTTGGGAGACACTGTAGGAGGCTTGAACTTAGCTGGGGTTGGGAAGCCCACTATCCTAGCCACAAATGGGGAGCCCTCTGAGTAACCCCTTTGTAATGGGTCCCTACTTTTAATGAGGTCTCCTATCTTCTCCTCAAGGCGCTGGATAGAGTCATTCCACGGTCTTTCACCATCAACCTGGTCGAGGTTATCCCCTGCCACCTCCATGGGATGGACCGAGGGTTCCCCTGCCGCGACACGTCGGCTGTTGACCTCTTCCTGTTCCCTGCCTCTTCTTTCACAGTGTCGGCCTTGATCTGGCCGACCCTGCCCGTTCCCTCTCTGAGAGCCTGCTGCGCTCCTTGATCTAGATAATCTCTGTCTTAGGTCATTCATCGGGCCCAATCTCTCAAAGGCCGACCCTCTGCTCAACCTATCAAAGGTTGGCCCTCTTTGATGGGCCTTTTCACCTCTTAGGCCGACACAACCTTGACTTTGCCGAAGAGGTCATACAGTGTTATTTGACACCTCATACGGCTCCCAGCAGTCTTCCGGGGCTTCTTCCGCCTCTAGATCGTCATACATGTCCTCTGGGCAAGGGTTTCCCTACCTCCCCAGGCGCTAGCGCCTAGGGTCAGCAACGTCCTTTCTCCGCTGGGGTGCAGGCTGGTCCTTCATTGGTGCCTGGGGTGGTCCCCTGGCGTCAGGATGAGGCTGAACAGCCGCCGGAGTGATCATATTCGGTAAGACTCCAGGTGGCCTCAACATAGTTTGGTTGAGCTGTACAAATTGCTCCTGCATAGCTTGTTGTGTTGCAGCTAAAGATCTCAAGGTTGCAGCTACCTGCGCCATTTCGGACTGGGGCGGCGCCTGACTGGAACTAGGCCCTCCACCCCCAGGTGGCTGAAGAGGCGGTGGTAATTCTGGTGCCATATGTTAACACTATAGAGCTTGATTAGAAGATGAGCTTAGTACCTCAAAGGACCTCTTTCAATGGTGAAGCATCTCCGCGCAAGGGGCGGTGCCTAGTTCACCACCAGAGTCTCCGGTGAGGTTAAGCTGAAGAAGA
Organism: Sambucus nigra; assembly: GCA_949130495.1. Lineage (NCBI taxonomy): Eukaryota > Viridiplantae > Streptophyta > Magnoliopsida > Dipsacales > Adoxaceae > Sambucus > Sambucus nigra. The sequence continues at coordinate 574,410,595 of OX422215.1, read as the reverse complement.
GGAAGAGATAGCTTCTTTTGTCTTCCCACGGACGGCGCCAAAATGATGATGCTAGGATTAGCACCACCAAGTAAGGTGTTTTCAAGCTCAACCTAAGAACAACAATGGCAGCATAGTTACGTAATAGGTAGGAGAATGAGATGAGGAGAAGAAGAGAGAGCACTGAGATATAAGTGGTTCAGCCTAAATTGGCCTACGTCCACTGTGTGTGTGTGTGAATAACCTCACTGTAATAAGGCACTGATGGCCATGGATACAATCTCTTAAGCTCTCTCTCTACTATGTATCTAGACAGAGTTTCAGCTAGGGTTGTATATCTTCCCTCCTTTACAAGGTAGAGGATGTCCTCTATATATAGTACCTAGGGGGTGTAATGTACCCCCCATGCATGTAATGTGCATGTGTGAGAATGCCTCACCAATATGGGAAATCCATCTGTCACTGTCACATGTAGAGAATGATGATGCAATATTCTCCCCACGTGTGAGGAATAATCTTATTATAACTGATTTGTGTGCACGTGCCCTTATCCAAATGTCAGCAGATGCTCGGCTATCGCACCTGGTGTATGACCTCGGCCTGGTAGAGGCCGAGGTTGGTAAGTCCAGGTGCTCGTTCAGTCCAAAGCGACCATGTAGGTCTCGGCTTAATCCTGGCCGAGTTAATGGACAAGGTCGGTCTGAGGTTGAGCTGGTGTGTTTGGAGCATCGACTAATGTCTTAATGAGGTTGTTAATGGCTTCTTGCGAGCTCGACCTATGTCTGGCCGAGGTTTCCCTTCCCAGGTGTACTGGAGTGCTGCTGACCCTTATGATACGTGAAGTGTCCCTTAGAGAGGCTGGTGGCAGTGTTGGCCTGGGTCGACCTTACTATGGCCGAGTTCTGATGCCTCATGTCCAAGGCTTGTCTAATGTCGGCTATGATCTCGGCCGAGGTTGGTGTCTCCGAGCCGAGGTCACACTTGGGCCATATCAGTCACTGCCAGAAATCACCTCTCTTAAATCAATAACTTCCAAATTTAATCTTCTTAGTTGTATTCCCCTACCAGGAGTCCTTCTCATATCGTTGTTATGCCCAAGTTACTGTACCAACCTACCTTCTCAGTATCATTAGATCCACTCATCCTTTTGATATTCCTTATGTTCAACCACTAATCCTAGAAATGAAGTAGCGTTGCATTGACAATCTATGTGTATGTCTCTAACGTCGGATTACCCAACAGGTGTTGTCGGATACTCCAAGCAAGTCCATCCATGAACTTAGGAATTCTCTTCCCTTAAGTATTTACCTCATCTTTCATGAAATTTGTTAACCGAGTAAATTCTTCTTCATGTTCTGCCACGGTCATATCTCATTGGGACACATTGAGAAACTTCAGCCACATCTCTATTAATGGAAAATACTTGTGGTCAAACCGCACCCAAAACTGCTCAACGCTCATCACATTTCTCTCCTCTGCGATGGTCACAGACTCCCACCACTGCAACGCTGTACCCACTAGCTTAAACGTTGCCAAGAACTATTTTTTAGTGTCACTACACTCAATCATGCGCAGGTGATGTTGCACGTCTTTTTTCAACTGACCAGCCATTACTGCATCCGCGTTACCTTGAAACTATGGTGGGTGACCATTTCAAAATTCTTCTCTCGCTCTTAGCCAAACGGACGACCCTGGGTGGGCCGAAATGTCGGGTGTCACTATCGGTTGTGGCTGATTATGTAAAAAGTGTCATTCCATTACGGTCATCGCCGTGTTAACTAGCTACGCCACGATCTCGACCACCTATGGGAATGATATCATCTCCGGATTTGGTTGTGGTTGTGGTACCTCTTGCTCTTGTCGAGCCTCCCCTGCCTCATCATCCCTCGCTACTACCCTAACCTGACATCCTCTCTTAAGAAGCATCTGAAATGAGATTTGAAATATGTATAAGTTCACCATTAAATGTAAAGTAATCGGTAGAAGATCGTAAATACGCATATGCAATGAGGAATACAACAATCATACAACAGGGCTTTATATAAAAGAACGCTAAAATGAAATGTCAAAAGCCACACAGATCCTAAGGACTCTAGAACCTGATGCTCTAATACCATCTGTGAAACCCCGCCCAATTAAATACCGGGTGATCAGTCCTTTATTAAATTAAAATAGGTTTCTCATTTGGTTCATTTTTAGCATCACTGTCAAAAACTTTTTAAAGTCTCCTAACCTCCTAGTATTTAAAAAAGTGATGCCAAATTTTTATCTTTTTATTAAATAATAACAACATGTAAACAATATAAATTAAACAATTCACACAATCACTGATCTAAATTAATACTAAATTAATAAATAAAAGAGTTTTCGAATAAATCATCGGCCTTAAATCCCAAATCCAAAATATTAATCCAACAGTATAATAACTTGGATACAAATTCTCACTGAAATAAATGAAATAGGCGGGGCAACATGCCCAAATGAAATACTAAAATGTAGACCCTACTCTAGGAATGAACAACCAAAGCATTTAAGTCCAAATCCTACAAGCATTCAGATGTGCTACAACTACACATCCCTGGAACAGATCGTTAAGTTTGGCATCCCTGTAGAAAGACACCTAAAAGGTTTTGAAAATATTTTGCAAGTATGGGTCAGAGCCCAAATCATTTTGCACCTATTTTTCAAATGATCATGAAAGTCAGGTAAGCCCCCAATTTAAAAATTTTAAAATCAATTTCCTTGTTGAGATATACGGAAGCATAAGATGGTTCGTAAAAACACCAAATTTTAATTTACTTCAAATTAAAATTAAACCAAGTGAAATATGATTAAAAACACACACAACTTAAATTTCACTTAAACCAATTAATCCAAGTCCTAGAAAATTTGACTAAGTCATATTTCTCAATTTTAACAAATTAGGCCAAACCAAATTTTAACACATTAAATTAATGACTTGAATTAATTAAATATTACCCAAAATTAATTTAGCACCAAATTAAACATGTAGTGATTAAAATCAACTTTTATCTTGAATTACCTAAGCATGTGTTCTAGGTGAGTATATCAACATAAGGTAAACAATAAATCACTACGCCGCGATGTACGAGGAAAAACCCATAACGGGAAAAACCTCGGACGGCCCTAGCCTCAAATCCACTAAGTAAGGAATTTACAAATACAAGAAAGATGACTTACAACACTCGACTCGATCCCTCTCAAGCCCCGACGCGTTTTCTTGTATCAACCTTTGCGTAGCGAATAACAACAGAGCTCCACTGCGGTCTTGGAATCCACCGATCGAACTTTATATGGTCACCGTCACCCGAACACGGAGCCTTTCTCCAAGTGGGTAAATCAACGCAAACATCTTCTTCTTTGTGGGATTTAGAAGCAAACCCAAACATCTATTCAAAACGATAGAGATGAAAAATCGGTGCCAAAACTCCAAGCAATGTTATATATGGAAGCTTGGATAAACAATATGGGTGAAAACTAAAGTGTAAATGAATTTTTATTTGAAAAATAAACACTTTAAAACATGAACTTTTACTTTTTATCTTTTTCTCTCAAACTCTCTCTTCACTACACCAAAACTGTCAATCTGGCACACGTGGATAAGGAGAATCTGGCACGGTTTTAAACTGTGCCAAAATTTGGCACGGTTTCTTAAAATTCTGGCACAGTTTTAAACTGTGCCAAAATCTGGCACGGTTTTAAAATGTGCCAAAATCGTTCCAAATTAAAAAAAATTTAAATAAAATACTAAAATAAAAAACTTTTCATTCCGCTCACTCTTCACCCAATTCCCCCTCCCGCTTTTCACCTAATCCTCACTCTTTCTTTGAAAGAAAAAAACGATTCAGCCCGTCGTCATTCTCTCTACGTCGCTCGCTCTCTCCGCCGTTCAGTCCTCCCCGTCGTCGTTCATACCTCCCCGTCGCCGTTCAGTCCTCCCCGTCGTCGCTCGCTCGCTCTCTCTGCGCTCGCTCTCTCTCTACGCCACTCGCTCTCTGCGCAGCTCTCTCTCTACGCCGTTCAGACCTCCCCGCCGCCGTTCAGACCTCTCCGGCGCAACACTGGTAAGAACTGATAGATTAAATAGTTTTTGATCAAACGATTTCTCAGAACCAAACCAAAACTCTATAATCTGAGATGTATTTTCACCAAACCAACACAATGGGTTTTGGTTTGGTTTGGGTGAATACTTAGTTTATGAAATGTAACTAACTTTGCTGTTTCGTTTATACTTTGCTGAAAAGGTTGTATCCCAAACATGGCAGGGCCTGTATATTTAATTCAAAGCCCTAGTACACTATATGCAGTTATTTTTAATGTCCGCAATGCCTTGCAGAATGCTTGAGGTTATTAATTCAATTTTCTTTATCTGTTTCTAAGCTTTTTGAGATTGTCAAAATAAGTCACGAGCTAATGAAAGACACACAATTAACTAAAAGCTTCAAAGAAATGTGTGAGTGTGTTGGCAGTGTCTACTTTTGTCAAATGGCTTAGAGTTCAGAAGTTTGATGCCAATGAGGACTCGTTTGGTAACTCAATTCCAAGGATTGGAATTTGAAGGCCTATTTCAAGTCCGTGGAATTAAAATTGGTCTTTCAATTCCATTTTTATGGTTTGGAATTCGGTTACCAAACGGACCCTTGTAATACCCCGTATTTTTTATGCTATATTAATTTGGGGGTTTTATTAAATTTAATGAGAGTGAATTATTTAATAAAAATCCGGAAATTAATTATGTTATAATTATTAACGTGACGAGAGTTAGTAATTATAGAAAAATTGTCGAATATTACTAATGAGCATAGTAATATATGATATGGGTTATATTATAAGTCACGAGTGAATGAAATAACAATTTTGAGAATTTTAGTCGGGACGCGCCCGTGTCGCGTCAGGACTAATTATTGAGATATAAAAGTGAATATTTTATAAGTTGTTCGTATGGTCGTTTTGAGTGTGCCAACGCGTCCGGAAGGGTTGAGATAGTCAGAAAAGTGTACCTGGGGGTTTGGTTCGGGTCTCGGGGTGTTTTTAGACTTAATTAGTGACCCGGGAGGGCATTTTGGTCATTTTACAAAATAGGGTAATTAAACCCACGAATTTCAGCCATCCTTAGCAGCCATTTAAGTCAGCCTTTTAGGGTTAGAACATTCAGAACCCTAGAACGGCCATTGGAGTAGAGAGGAGAGATCTCTCAAGGTGATTCAAGGCCAAAACACCACCATTTGCACCACCGTCACCACCAACGCGTAGATCGCAAGGAGGAGAACGCAACCACACCAATATCAGCAGGAAACCAGACCTCTGAAATCCCAGGCAAGTGTTTAACTTGCGTATTTTCGTTGGTGCAATATTCATATTAGTGTAGGAATGATTAGGAGTGAAATCAATGGAAGAAAACCCCAATTTTTTATAGGAATTTGCATGTAGAAAACGTTATAACCATATTCTGCAAATATTATGTAAAGTAGATGATTAACCCACGAATTTTTTGATAATATGTTAGAAGGAAATTCTGGAGAAAACTGATTAGAACAAAAGTTAAGAAAACATTAGGGTTCTTGATGTTTAAATGAGATTTTGGGTTGTTTAACCATGATTAATGATGGATATACGCATGCTGAACGTTAAAAACATCTGGAAATATGTTATTATGTTTGTAGTAGGAGTTTTGGGACGATTAGTGTTGGAAAATATTGATTTGGGTGAAGAATTTTGGTAAAACCCGTAACTGCACTTCTGCAGGATTTCGCAGACCTGCTTGATCGATCGATCGAGCCTAGAGCTTCGATCGATCGAAGGTTCGATCGATCGAGCCCCAGACCTCGATCGATCGACCCTTCCTGGCAGACTCTTATTTCCCCTTGTTTAATTAATCGAACATGATTCATCGTGAAATAATTTTTGGGCTTTATGAATAAAATGTTTTCGGATATAGGAGAGACCAGTAGGGCATATGATTAAGTGTTGAGAACTTTATTATGATATGATAATTGTATTTTAGGGACAATTATTTAAAGGACGAGGAAACTACGTAATTCAAGTGAGAGATTACGTCAAATACTTACGATAGTGAGTAGACGTTTACCTACTGATTTTGCTACTTGGATGGATAGAATCCACGAGTGTTACGTAACTAGTGAAAAAACCCTTCGAGTTAAGGTTAGAGACGAAATCTTATATGTAATCATAATAATGAGAAATTTAGGATAAATGTTATGACTATGGGTAACGGGAGGAACCTATATTAATATGATGAATGGGTATATTTATATGATTCTGTGTACATATATTATATACATGTGAAAAACGTACCCGCGCTACTTGCTATCCCTGAGGTTACCGCGCTGGGACGATCTTATCCTGTGTTGCTTTATGGGGGATATTGATTCGTACCCTGGAAGTTAGAGATCCTAGGTACGGGCTATCAGATTAATAGTCGGACGGTCCTAAGAGACGTGTGGGTATGTACTGACCTCTTGGACTTGGAATCTATGCTTCGCCTCAATGTTTTTTTGTATATGTTAATACAGTTCGAGAGTGATTCCGAACTTGTATTTCCCTTTGTGTGAGCGATACGGGGATTGGATAGCAGAGTATGCCCGCACCATAGTTTAGATGGGGTGCTGTTATATATATATATATATATATATATATATTATACGAGTAGTTAATATATATATGAGATTATAAACTTTAAACTGCCTACTGTGATTTGATAAGTAGAACATGGTTGTTGACTCAAATTAAATACTTGTTTGTGAAAGTATGAGAAGACACTAGGAAACTTTATAATTTAATGAAGCTAAAACGAGAGTAGTGCTACAAATTGAAAGTACCTTTTTAAAACATTGTCATCGTTCGGTTTTGAAAACTTATGAGTAAGTTAAGATAAACTAAATTATTTGGGAAGGTTAGTACGATAGGCGTGCACATTAGAAGAGAGGTGAGAATTTCTCAAGAGAGTGTCGAACTAATATGATTTGCATTGGCCTGTATCAATTTAAATACTTGCTTAACGTATTTTTTAAAATCAAACACACTTTCGGGCTCTGACCCGTTTCTTTTCCTCTCTCTCTCTCTCTTGTATATATATATGTATATTTTCAGGTGCCCAGCCACAGGGGCATCTTGCTTAGGATCCCTTGAGAAGAAGGAGCTGCAGCTTAGGTGGGAGTTGCAGGTCACTTGAGTAGACGGCTTCTGTTATTGACTCCACTCCTGTTATTCTCATTTATTGGGCACGTGTCGCCCTTTTCATCATTTCATTTGTTGTTGGGATTTTGTATTTCTTTTATTTCCAGTTTTGTTCTATGGGATTTATTCAGGATGGATTTGTGGTTTTAGTTCCATTTGTTGACATTCGATTGACGAATGTATTATGTTATTTGGTTTATTGTGGTGTGATTCTTTATTTTAGAAATGTTGTTTTAAATTAAAATAAATCTTTTTTCTTTAATTAAAAATTGGAAAGTTTTGTATGGAAAATGTTTTGACACTTAGCTTAATTATTTAGGGTGATAAATTGGAAAAATTATTTTTATCGACAGTGATGCTGAGAATGAACCAACTGTTTACCTTGATTTAATTTAATAAAGGAGTGATCGCCCGGTATTTAATTAGGCGGGGTGTCACAGGTGGTATCAGAGCATCAGGTTCTAGTGTCCTTAGGATCTGTACGGCTTATTTCGCTTTCAGCTCAACGTTTTTTCTATAGAGCCCTATTTTTAGGATTGTTGTATTCCTGCTTTTACGTTTAAGTCTTCAGCTATTTGAGATTTGATGATAACTGTAGACCGATGAATTTTGTTCACGTTTCAGATGCCTCCGAGACGTGCTCCGAGAGATAGTCGTGCCCAGGCCGAGCAGCCAGCAGCTCCGGCACCAGGCACAATGAATGCTAATGAAGTAGACGCCATAGTTGCTCAGGCGGTGAATGCCGCGATAGCGGTGATTCAACAGGCTCCACCCCAGGTTCAGGCAGTGGCGCCAGTACCAGCACAGCTTCCATCTGCATGGGAGAGGGAGAGGGATGCTTTTCAGAAAGCACATCCCCCTGAGTTCTCTGGTAGCTCCGACATTGTCACGGTTAGCCAATGGAAGAAAGACATCCAGCGGCATCTTCCCATGTATGAGTGCACCGAGGTACAAAAGCAGTTATTGGCTTCTTTTAAGCTGGTGGGAGCCGCGTTGCAGTGGTGGGAGTCCACTACTACTTTGGAGGAGAGGGACACGATCCCTATTCAGATGTTCTGGGAGCGATTTGACCGCAAGTATTTTCCACCTGCAGTGCAGACTGAGATGAGGCGGAAACTACTGAATCTGAAGCAAGATAATCTTACTGTAGCAGAGTATGAGGAGGAGTTCACGAGACTTCTCACCATTGTGCCAGATGAGGCTCCTACTGAGAGCAAGAAGATTTTGTTGTTTGTCGACGGGTTAGCTTGGAGGATCCGTCAGCACCTTATTGGGAACTTATCCCTGAGTACGTTCAACGATGTACTCAATGCAGCGTTACTACATTACCAGGATCACCGCTTCCATCTTCAAGGAAGCAAGAGAGCAGGAGAGTCCAGCCATCAGGGAAGGACAGGGGGTAACGGTGTCGGTGGGGCACCATCTCATGGACAGACTCGTCAGCACGAGCAGAGTTCCCATCAGGGGGACCCTGCTAAGCGATTCCGGTCGGGTGATCCCAGGCAGGGAAATGGGGGTTATAGGCAGGGCCAGCAGGGCCAGCCTAATCAGCAGGGTCAGCACCGACAGCAGGGTCAGCAACAGGGCCAGCAGGGCCAACAGCGTGCACATCAGGGCCAACAGGGCCAATGGCGTGGAGGTAACGGCCAGCAGGGCTGTGGTCAGCAGGGACAGAGGGGAGGTAATTTCAGAGGCCGGTGTTTTGTGTGCGGCAAGCACGGCCATAAGCGCCAGGATTGCCCAGAAGGCGATAGGGCCCCACAGCAGCAGGGAGGCCGTAATGAGCCACAGAGGCCACTTTTCCCACCTGCCCTTCCAGCTCCAGCCCTACCAGCCATCCCAGCAGCTCCAGTGCAGCAGGGGCAGTTACAGTATGGACGTGTCTATAACGTCCACCAGGCAGCTGCTCCACAGGCACCACCCGCAATTGAGGGTACGTTTCCTATCCATGGTACTATAGGTCGGGTTTTATTTGATACGGGGGCCACGCATGGTTTTATAGCTACGCATTTTGCGAAGGACTTAGGGTTGTTAGCCACGGCAGAGAGCACAGTGACGTGTGTCGACTCACCACTGGGGAGTGGGTCACTTATATTCTTTATATGCCAGGGAGTGGGGGTAGATATTGGTAGCTTGGTATTACCTGTAGACATGCTAGTCTTAGACATGCACGAGCATGATGTGATTATTGGTATGGATTGGCTCGCATCTTATAGAGCCATGATTGATTGCTTCGGTGGGAGCATTGTTTTTGCCATTCCGGGGCAAGAGATGTTTGTAGTGGCGATGCCTCGCCCAGAGGGAGGTTCGACCGCTCATTTATATTACATTGAGGAGGATACCTCTAAGGAGGTTGTGATTCCTTTGGATTCGATCCCAGTTGTTAGGGAGTATTCCGATGTGTTTCAGGAAATACCGGGCCTACCCCCAGTCGAGAGATAGACTTTGTTATAGACTTATTACCAGATACGAGACCTATAGCACGCGCACCATACCGTATGGCTCCGGCAGAGATGCGAGAGCTACGAGATCAGATCGAGCAGCTGTTAGGTCAGGGATTCATTCGTAGAAGTACCTCACCTTGGGACGCTCCAGTTTTGTTTGTGAAGAAGAGAGATGGTTCACTGAGGTTGTGTGTGGACTACCGGGAATTGAACAAGGTCACGATACGAAATAAGTATCCGTTGCCTCGAATTGATGATCTGTTCGACCAGTTGAGGGGAGCGAATTTCTTTTCGAAGATAGATCTGAGGTCAGGGTACCATCAGCTACGTATTAGGGAGCAGGATGTTTCAAAGACTGCATTCTTGACGAGATATGGGTCTTACGAGTTCAGAGTGATGCCGTTTGGCCTCACTAATGCTCCAGCCGTATTCATGGACTTAATGAATCGAGTGTTCAGAGAGTTCTTGGATCAGTTTGTCATTGTCTTCATAGATGGCATCCTGATATATTCCCATTCCGAGGAGGAGCATGCCGAGCACTTGAGGCAGGTTCTTCAGACTCTGCGAGAGCATGAGTTGTATGCTAAGTACGAGAAGTGTGGATTCTGGTTGCGAGAGGTACAGTTCTTGGGCCATGTTGTTTCTGAGCAAGGGATAGCAGTTGAACCGAGTAAGGTATCAGCAGTGAGGGAGTGGGGACAACCCACGACACCGACAGAGGTACGTAGTTTCTTGGGGTTAGCCGGATACTACAGGAGATTTATTCGGGGATTTTCCAAGATAGCGGGTCCGTTGACGAATTTGACTCGCAAAGGGATACCGTATGTTTGGGATGATGCTTGTCAACTAGCTTTCGACGAGCTGAAAGACAAGCTTACTTCAGCACCAGTCCTGGCCTTACCGAAACCGGGTGTGGAGTACCTGGTGTAAACTGATGCGTCTTTACGGGGACTTGGAGGAGTACTCCAGCAGGAGGAGAAGGCTATAGCTTTTTCTTCCCGCAAGCTTAAGCCGCATGAGAAGAATTACCCCACCCACGACCTGGAGTTAGCAGCGGTCGTCTTTGCATTGAGAATTTGGAGGCACTATCTATTGGGAGAGAAATTCCATTTGTTCACAGACCATAAGTCACTACAGTACCTGTTCACTCAACGAGAGCTGAATATGCGTCAGCGCAGGTGGTTAGAGTTTGTGAAAGACTACCAGTTTGATATACAGTATCATCCGGGGAAGGCCAACGTAGTTGCTGATGCGTTGAGCCGTAGACCGGTAGAAGATGTAGCAGACATCTGGAAAGCAAAGTGGAAAGAGCTGGGTCATCAAGACGCCGTAGCACGTTCTTTCATATCCGTGATGTCAGTCACACCCGAGATTGTTACGAAGGTGATCCAAGCACAGACCACAGACCCGTTTTGCCAGGAGCAGATTGTGCGACTTCTAGCCGAGGGTGCTGAGTCCTATTCTGCTAGTTCTGATGGAGGTTTGCGGTTTAATGGGAGATTGGTGGTTCCAGAAGGAGCAGAGTTACGTCATGAAGTGATGACTCATTCTCATGGGTCCCGATTTGCAGTGCATCCGGGAGGCGATAAGATGTACCAGGATATGAGGCGACAATACTGGTGGAGCGGGATGAAGAAGGACATTGCTGAGTTTGTGGCCAAGTGTTCTACCCGCCAGCTGGTTAAGGTGGACCACCAGAAACCGTCAGGATTGCTTCAGCCATTGTAAGTACCCGCGTGGAAGTGGGAGAGTATTTCCATGGACTTCATTACAGGGTTGCCTACATCACAGAGGGGCCATGATTCTATCTGGGTGATTGTAGACCGTCTGACCAAGGTGGCTCATTTTCTACCGGTACGGACAGATTATACCATGGGTCAGTATGCTCAGTTGTTCATTGCTGAGATTGTCAGATTACACGGGGTGCCTCTGAATATTGTGTCCGATAGAGACAAGATTTTCGTATCGCGTTTTTGGGAAAGCTTTCAGGAGGCTATGGGTACTGAGTTGAGGTTGAGTTCAGCTTATCACCCACAGACAGATGGGCAGACAGAGCGTACTAATCAGATGTTAGAGGATATGCTACGCATGTGTGTTCTCGATTTTGGAGGAGGTTGGGAGCCACACCTTCCACTGGTAGAGTTTGCTTATAATAACTCTTATCAGTTCACGATTGGTATGGCTCCATTTAAGGCTTTATATGGCAGGCCTTGTCGTTCCCCAACTTGTTGGCTTGAGGTGGGGGATGACAAGTTGCTAGGACCAGAGGTGATTCAGGAGACCTCCGTGAGGATTGAGATGATCAGGGGTCGCATTCGAGTAGCCCAGGACAGACAAAAGAGCTATGCCGATGCGAAACGGTTCTTCAGGGAGTTTAATGTGGGGGACCAAGTGTTACTGCGTGTGTCTCCTATGAAAGGAGTGATGAGGTTCGGGAAGAATGGAAAGTTGGCCCCGAGGTACGTGGGACCATTTCCCATCATAGAGAGGATTGGGCCAGTTGCATACAGATTGGGACTGCCGGAACATTTACATCGCATTCACGATGTATTTCACATCTCGTCGTTGAGACGATACCTTCGAGATGATATGGCCCATCCTCACATCGCGATAGAGGAGATCGACTTACAGCCTGATAGCTCCTACGAGGAGAGACCGGTGGCTATCCTAGACTATAGCGAGAGGAGATTGAGGTCGAAGATAGTTCCACTTGTGCGGGTCCAGTGGGAACACCATAATGTGGAGGAATCCACTTGGGAGCGTGAGGCAGAGATGCGCGAGAGATATCCAGATTTGTTCTTATCAGGTATACCTTATTTTCCGAATTTCGGGACGAAATTCCGTTATTAGGGGGGAAGTATGTAATACCCCGTATTTTTTATGCTATATTAATTTGGGGGTTTTATTAAATTTAATGAGAGTGAATTATTTAATAAAAATCCGGAAATTAATTATGTTATAATTATTAACGTGACGAGAGTTAGTAATTACATAATAATTGTCGAATATTACTAATGAGCATAGTAATATATGATATGGGTTATATTATAAGTCACGAGTGAATGAAATAACAATTTTGAGAATTTTAGTCGGGATGCGCCCGTGTCGCGTCGGGACTAATTATTGAGATATAAAAGTGAATATTTTATAAGTTGTTCGTATGGTCGTTTTGAGTGCGCCAACGCGTCCGGAAGGGTTGAGATAGTCAGAAAAGTGTACCCGGGGGTTTGGTTCGGGTCTCGGGGTGTTTTTAGACTTAATTAGTGATCCGGGAGGGCATTTTGGTCATTTTACAAAATAGGGTAATTAAACCCACGAATTTCAGCCATCCTTAGCAGCCATTTAAGTCAGCCTTTTAGGGTTAGAACATTCAGAACCCTAAGACGGCCATTGGAGTAGAGAGGAGAGATCTCTCAAGGTGATTCAAGGCCAAAACACCACCATTTGCACCACCGTCACCACCAACGCGTAGATCGCAAGGAGGAGAACGCAACCACACCAATATCAGCAGGAAACCAGACCTCTGAAATCCCAGGCAAGTGTTTAACTTGCGTATTTTCGTTGGTGCAATATTCATATTAGTGTAGGAATGATTAGGAGTAAAATCAATGGAAGAAAACCCCAATTTTTGATAGGAATTTGCATGTAGAAAACATTATAACCATATTCAGGAAATATTATGTAAAGTAGATGATTAACCCACGAATTTTTGATGATATGTTAGAAGTAAATTCTGGAGAAAACTGATTAGAACAAAAGTTAAGAAAACATTAGGGTTCTTGATGTTTAAATGAGATTTTGGGTTGTTTAACCATGATTAATGATGGATATACGCATGCTGAACATTAAAAACATCTGGAAATATGTTATTATGTTTGTAGTAGGAGTTTTGGGACGATTAGTGTTGGAAAATATTGATTTGGGTGAAGAATTTTGGTAAAACCCGTAACTGCACTTCTGCAGGATTTCGCAGACCTGCTTGATCGATCGATCGAGCCTAGAGCTTCGATCGATTGAAGGTTCGATTGATCGAGCCCCAGACCTCGATCGATCGACCCTTCCTGGCAGACTCTTATTTCCCCTTGTTTAATTAATCGAACATGATTCATCGTGAAATAATTTTTGGGCTTTATGAATAAAATGTTTTGGGATATAGGAGAGACCAGTAGGGCATATGATTAAGTGTTGAGAACTTTATTATGATATGATAATTGTATTTTAGGGACAATTATTTAAAGGACGAGGAAACTACGTAATTCAAGTAAGAGATTACGTCAAATACTTACGATAGTGAGTAGACGTTTACCTACTGATTTTGCTACTTGGATGGATAGAATCCACGAGTGTTACGTAACTAGTGAGAAAACCCTTCGAGTTAAGGTTAGAGACGAAATCTTATACGTAATCATAATAATGAGAAATTTAGGATAAATGTTGTGACTATGGGTAACGGGAGGAACCTATATTAATATGATGAATGGGTATATTTATATGATTGTGTGTACATATATTATATACATGTGAAAAATGTACCCGCGCTACTTGCTATCCCTGAGGTTACCGCGCTGGGACGATCTTATCCTGTGTTGCTTTATGGGGGATATTGATTCGTACCCTAGAAGTTAGAGATCCTAGGTACGGGCTATCAGATTGATAGTCGGACGGTCCTAAGAGACGTGTGGGTATGTACTGACCTCTTGGACTTGGAATCTATGCTTCGCCTCAATGTTGTTTTGTATATGTTAATACAGTTCGAGAGTGATTCCGAACTTGTATTTCCCTTTGTGTGAGCAATACGGGGATTGGATAGCAGAGTATGCCCGCACCATAGTTTAGATGGGGTGCTGTTATATATATATATATATATATATATATATATATATATATATTATACGAGTAGTTAATATATATATGAGATTATAAACTTTAAACTGCCTACTGTGATTTGATAAGTAGAACATGGTTGTTGACTCAAATTAAATACTTGTTTGTGAAAGTATGAGAAGACACTAGGAAACTTTATAATTTAATGAAGCTAAAACGAGAGTAGTGCTACAAATTGAAAGTACCTTTTTAAAACATTGTCATCGTTCGGTTTTGAAAACTTATGAGTAAGTTAAGATAAACTAAATTATTTGGGAAGGTTAGTACGATAGGCGTGCACATTAGAAGAGAGGTGAGAATTTCTCAAGAGAGTGTCGAACTAATATGATTTGTAGTGGCCTGTATCAATTTAAATACTTGCTTAACGTATTTTTTAAAATCAAACACACTTTCGGGCTCTGACCCGTTTCTTTTCCTCTCTCTCTCTCTTGTATATATATATGTATATTTTCAGGTGCCCAGCCACAGGGGCGTCTTGCTTAGGATCCCTTGAGAAGAACGAGTTGCAGCTTAGGTGGGAGTTGCAGGTCACTTGAGTAGACGGCTTCTGTTATTGACTCCACTCCTATTATTCTCATTTATTGGGCACGTGTCGCCCTTTTCATCATTTCATTTGTTGTTGGGATTTTGTATTTCTTTTATTTCCAGTTTTGTTCTATGGGATTTATTCAGGATGGATTTGTGGTTTTAGTTCCATTTGTTGACATTCGATTGATGAATGTATTATGTTATTTGGTTTATTGTGGTATGATTCTTTATTTTAGAAATGTTGTTTTAAATTAAAATAAATCTTTTTTCTTTAATTAAAAATTGGAAATTTTTGTATGGAAAATGTTTTGACACTTAGCTTAATTATTTAGGGTGTTAAATTGGAAAAATTATTTTTATCGACAGTGATGCTGAGAATGAACCAACTGTTTACCTTGATTTAATTTAATAAAGGAGTGATCGCCCGGTATTTAATTAGGCGGGGTGTCACAACCCTGAATTTCAAGTCTTCGTGGAAATCGTTTCCAAGATCTCTTGTGAATGTCTTTTTGTTTTGCCACATTACCTCACACTTGCAACATCTCTTTTGACTTTTCTTGTTCTTTTTTATCTAGGCCTCCAAGGTGGTCTGTCAAATTGTTTCTAGTCAAACGATTTACACCAAATAAATTACGGTTAAAATCTAAGATGTATTTTGTTGATATGTTGCTCAGTGCAATTTTTAAGAAATTCGTCTCTTGCCAACGAGATATCAAATTATTAATTTCTAGAGTGGGACATTGCTTTTTCTTGGATTTTTACACATAGAATTCTCTCGAATTCATTAAATTCGGGCTATGATTTTAGATTTCAATGATCCCTCTCTCGCCCTGCTTATCTTTTGGTGGGATTTGTGACTTCTGATGTGGTTTGTTTTGGTTTAATGACCGATTTATTCGTTTAAAGGCTAATTGGGAGATGTGTGGTTGATTTTATCTTTGTTTCAGTGTTCTTTGGGGGGTCGGAGGATGTGTCATTGGGGTATTGTTTGTTAAGGATTGTTTTGATGCTTTTTTGAAAGATTTCTTCGAGATTAATTGTTTGTCAAGGTGAGTTTGTTTATCTTTAGTTATTTCTGATTCTCATGTGATTTTTTAAGATGCGGTTTATTTTTTATTATGGGAGTTTTTTTTATCCATTGGTGTAGAAACTTGTTCCTCTATTGGCTTGCTAATGAGACGACAAGTCTTAGTGTATTTTACTCCATGTTTGCGTCTTTGATAGTTTTTCAGATTCTCGTGAAAATGTCTCTAAAGTAATTCGAGTAGGATAACAATAGTTCTAGTTCGAGCTATGTGTAAAAAAAATTATTTGATATTTGTTCCAACCTTGAATTCTTGATGAGTTCAGTATTAAATTGGGTTTTAGACTTTTCGGTCCATTTTTTTAATAAAAGGTACATGTTATCAATTTCACACACATGTGTGTATAATCATATATGGGTACTGTAATATTAAAGAGTTTGATCCAGTGCTAGGTGGGAATTGAATGCAGGTATTGGGGAGGTTTGGAGATCAAAAGGCCAGCATAGGTTGCCAGTGATTTGTTTAGTTTTACTTTACAAAGGTTCAACTCAGGCCAGTTCCATCCAATCTTATTCAAGTTTCTACAGGTAACTATTATTTAGTACCCATTTATTAACCTTTTAAAATGCAATGAATTATTTCTACTCAGCATTTATATTATTTCTTTTTCATTCTATATCTGATCATTCCTTTTAAACTTTGAAAATCTCTTCATGGCTTACTTTAGAGCTTATTTAGTTAAATTGGTGGAAGGGATTGTTGGTGGTTTGGTTTTGGAACTGACCGCGTAGTCCCGGGTCTCCGGGTTTGTGAATTTGACGATAATTTGCAAAAATCAGCACTTAAACTTAAAAACAAGCCGTTAAAGGGTGAAAACTCAAACCACCCCCCAAACGACCCCGTAGGGGGCACGAACACCTCGCACGGGACCAATGTAACTTGTAGGAACTGACCGCGTAGTCCCGGGTCTCCCGGTTTGTGAATATGACGATAATTTGCAAAAATCACACTTAGTTAAAAACATGCCGTCAAAAGGTGAATACCCAAACCAACCGCCAAACGACCTCGTAGGAGGCACGAACACCTCGCACGGGACCAATGTAACTTGTAGGAACTGATCGCGTAGTCCCGGTTCTCTCGGTTTGAGAGTAGGACGATAATTTGCAAAAATCAACACTTAAACTTAAAAACAAGCCGTTAAAGGGTGAAAACCCAAACCAGCCCCCAAACGACCCCGTAGGAGGCACGAACACCTCGCACAGGACCAATATAACTTGTAGGAACTGACCGCGTAGTCCCGGGTCTCCCGATTTGAGAATACGACGATAATTTGCAAAAATCAACACTTAAACTTAAAAACAAGCCGTTAAAGGGTGAAAACCCAAACCAGCCCCCAAACAACCCCGTAGGGGGCACGAACACCTCGCACGGGACCAATGTAACTTGTAGGAACTGACCGCGTAGTCCCGGGTCTCCCGGTTTGTGAGTATGACGTTAATTTCCATTCATATATGTAATTTTTTTGTTTTGAGTATTTTTTTTTGTAAATTATTGGGTTACTAATATCGTATCTTTTTTGTATTCTTTTTTTTTTGCAGGATAACAGTTTATCGTTGGCTTTTATTCGCGTGGAACACACAAAGAATTCAATGGTTTACAACAAGGGGTTTATTAATGAATCCATTTTTTTGTTTCATGACCGTACGGTCTTTTGTTGTTTTATTATTGACTTTTATGGCCATGAGGTCTTTTGTAAGTTAATTGTTATATTTTGTGGCCGTGCGGGCTTTATGTTAGGCAGGTTTTGTATTTACAGGTTTTGGAATGTCCTGAAAATAGAGGAAACTCTGCCCAATTTTTTTTGGGCCTATGAGAGTTAAAGAGTTGTAATATTTTGAAGTTTGTATGTACATTAGTTTATTAATAACGCGCAATATTATTAATTTGTGAATTTTGTGCTTTCAAATTTTTTTTTTTAAATTAAAAAAAATTGGCACAGTTCAAAACCGTGGCAAAAGTGTATCATATTTTGGCACGGTTTTAAACTGTGCTAATTTTTTTTTGAATTATGCTGAATCTGGCACAGTTAAAAACTGTGCCAAAAGTGTGCCAGAAATATCAAATTCTGGCACAGTTTAAAAGTGTTCCAGAAGTGTTCCTATTTTGCTGAATTTGGCACAGTTAAAAACTGTGCCAAAAGTGTGCCAGAAATATCAAATTCTGGCACGGTTTGAAAGTGTGCCAGAAGTGTTCCTGTTTGACTGATTCTGGCACACTTTTAAACCGTGCCAGAAAAAAATTCCCATTTTGGAACACCTAATTCTGGCACAGTTCAAAACCGTGCCAGATTTTATCTGGCACAGTTTTGAACTGTGCCAGAATCCTATTTTTGGTGTAGTGCTTGGAGATAGGTGTGTATGAAAAAGTTAACTTTCCAAAGTTGATTCCCGCACTTAGATAATCAGTTAAAAGTTAGTGGGGAAAGATAATAGGAAAGTGGGTGAAAACTGTCAAAAACTGCCAACTGTTCTCGCCAAATCTCGTTCGAACAAGACTTGTCGTTCGAATGAAGTCTCGTTCGAACGGCCTTCTAATGACATTCAAACGAAATTCTAGTGTCTTTAAAAATGAACTCGTTAGAAATCTCGTTCGAACATCGATCTCGTTTGAACGATATTTCGAACGACGTTACAGAGGCCAAACTGGGAACTCGTTGGCAAACTCGTTCGAACGACATTTGGTTCAAATGAAAAACTCGTTCGAATGAACTTCCAGAAAGTTGGAAATTTTTATTTTTGGCCCAGAAACATTATAAACTTTATTTAAAGTTTTAATTAAATGTTTCTGAAAATAAACAACAGTTTTAATTTAAATCTACACCCATTATACTGTTCCAAGCTCCTATATATATATATAATGCATTCATACCTTGGGAGCATGAAACCATGTTGGTGACGTAGAAAGGAGGCACTTTAAACTCGGTAATATGATGAAGCTTTATACTCTTGGCCGCTACGTCTTCAACAAACACGTCATAGGCTTGAAGGATGATCAATTAACTATATCCTATGACTCAAACATTTTTGTTCGGAATTGAACCAAAACTACAAAGGACTCAGTTGGAAATTTTGTGTCCTTACAAATCTCCCCCTTTGGCTATTCCGGGACAAAAACCAACAAAAGTCCTAAAGGGTCGTCAAGCTCTACAAAACTGACACAAAGTCCCACCCAAAATAAAAATACAAGGGTTGACTCGAACAACCCAAAGGATCAAAATCTTTGCCGGTGAAAGTTGCCACTTAGAATAGAATTCCTGCACACTTAAGCAAACACATTAAACGCATAGGGGATATCAAAATATTAAATGAAATTAAATTATTACTCCCCCAAAATGAATTCTCCCCTTTATCAACTATGATCAACCTAAGAAGATAGCGACTCCCCCTAAGTTAAATCTCCCCCAAACTAAGATACGATTACAATAGGATTAGATACCATTTCTGCCCCTATCATTCTCCCCCTTTTTGTTCAGGAATAGACAAAGGCTAAAGAATCAAAACATTAACTTATCTTCCCAATTAAAGCATATACACCCCCGAAACTAAGCAAAGGATAATTAGAATGGGATAACAAGCTAAAAATATGCAATTGCGCATAAAGTGATGAGAACATTAAAGCAAATGGGCAACAAAATCATAACTATCCAACAAAGAATAATGGATACCAACTAAGATGCAAGAAACAGATACCAATATGATACATAAGTATTAAACATGTGATATCAACAAAGAATGCAATAAGATGGATAACAAATATGAATTAAAGAATATATGGAATAGAGAGCAAGGCAAAGACTAAACAAAAATATCAAATATATGTATACATAATATATACCTAATAGACTCAAGTACACATATATAGATATAAACACACAAATGACACAAAATAAGATAATCTTTTCTCACTCGTATGGAAAAAATGTGTCATATGGAAACGGAAGTGTTGGGGTGTGAACTAGCAACAATTAAATTTAGACCCAGTCACTTAAAACATGTTCACGGAGTTCTCAATTGATTGCAAACTTCATCACATTTGAATATAACCTCATGTGACAATATAGATTGAACTCAATGAACAAACATACACAATGCATACAAGCCTAGCATGTTGATGATTCTACAAACCATTAGAGTCATGACATTGAAAGCGTAACTAGGATATACGAACATTGTGCAAACCGTTGATATACCATCCAATCTCCCTCAATAAGCATATATATTATTAATTTTGAAGGAATATATCAATCAAACATAGGCCTTGGTAATTATTTTCTTTTTAATGCCATATTTTCTGTTTTTAGGCCTTTGGACCACGTATTTCTTTTACGTCCAATCAAACGGTGGCTTACTATTCGCAAAGGACAATAAATCCTTTCGGAGACCTTCCCCGTGCACATTTATATTTATCATTTTTTATTTCTCACAAATCTCACGTGCAATGGATTTTGACATGCACTAGACCTCCTAGGTCACAAATATGAAGATGACAAGATTGATAGGAGAACATCTCACAAAGCTCAAATATACATATGAAGTTAAAATTTCAAATGATCTCGTGCATGTGTGAAAAGAGGCATATAAAAATAGAATCCATTTAAGCAACGCAAAATCCAACTACTCCATGTAAGCATGGCACAGAACATAATAAGGATTGACAATCTAAACCAAAAGTTCAAGCCACATGGGAGCGTAAAAGATGGAATTCTAACACAAGTGTGTGCCACTTAGAGTGTGTCAAACTATAATACACCAAAAATAAAATCTTTTTGAGTTTTTTGAAAGTTTTAACCAAAAATAAAAAATATATACTCAAAAGACAAACAAAAATCATTTGAATTTTTCATTAAGCTTCAATTATCAAGAAATAAAACCCAAATGATAAACAAAAATCTTTTTGTATTTTTCATTTAATCCAAACACAAATGAAAAGAATATAATACATAATTTCTAGCATGAGATATGAAATAAAGCAATGAATAGAAAATGACTAAACAAGCATACATTTAGCATGAGAATATAGGATGAATTACAAAAGCTAAGGTATGCAAACAAAACTAACACATTCAACCTTTAGATTTTACAAGGGAGGAAGCATGTGCAAGTAAATGAGAATCAAATACCCTATCTTTTAAAGCTACCAAGTCGGATCTCCTAACCCAAACTAATGATGAAAGACTATCTCGGGGTGTAGGAATCTTGGCTACCTCGGTTGCCTTACCTTTGGATTTTTTAGGAACTCGTTTAAGATCAAAACAAAATTTCCTAAGATGGCCTTTTCGACCACAATGTGAACACTTGAACTCACGGAGAAAAGATTTACTTAAGGAGTGATCTCTAAAGATTTTCCTAGGCGATTCTCCTAAAACATTGGTTTGACTTTATGAGTTGATTCACCACAAGTATCGAAGCCTAAATCACAAGTGTCATTTTTAATTTGGACCGTTCCTAATATTTTATCTAATTTTTCTAAACAACACTCCAAATCAAATTTGACGTTACTAGAGTCTTTTAATTTATTTTCTAATTCTAGGATGTTAGACTCTAATAAAACATTTCTCTCTTCAAACTCGAGAAGCTCCTTTTTCAAGGATTCCATTAAACCTCTAAGGCTATCTCTCTCGCCATCTACATATTTTAGCTTCTCTCGAAAAGATCTCTCTCGTGTCCCAAGGTATTTCACTAACTCACTATCATCAACGACCTTGACACACTCTCTTAAACAAGCTTCTAATTTCAAATTAGCTCTTTTTAATTCAATTTATTCTTCATATAATTCTTGAAAAGCATTTTGAAGTTCACTCACATTAACCTCTTCTTCATTTTCACTATCTCTTTCTTCTCCACTCTCACTATCATAAAAAATAAGGGAATCATAAACTTTGACCTTGGAAGTGTCATGTGTTTGAATATCTTCATGAGAAGATTCATTATTGGTGCTCATATGACTAGACATAAAAGCCACAAAATTAGGCTTAGTGGGGGAATCGGGTCCTTCTTCCTTATCACTGTCACTAAGGGTCTCATTATATGAAATGGGGCCCTTACCCTCTCTCCTTAGTTTAGTGGGGAACTCAGAAGCCCTATGGCCATAAGCCTCACAACAAAAATACCTATTTGACTCGTCCCTATTTAAATTTTCATTAATAGTTTTAGGGATCCTCTCGGCTTTGTCATGCTTAGAAGTTTCAAATTTCTTAAAGTCATTTTAAAATAATCTTTGTTAATTTTAAGGAACTTTCTAAATTTCCTAGCAAACAAGGCCATATCTTCCGAGTCACTATCATTCTTGCTCTCTACTACTTGTTTATCCTCTTTTCGGGCTTTTAAAGCAATGCCCTTTTCTATTTTCTTTTCAGTTTTAGAGGAAAACATGTCCAGTTCATAGGTTTGTAAATCACCTACAAGTTTTTCTAATTTCGTAGAGGCTAAAGCTGGTAATGAATTTAATACGGTCACTTTTAGAATAAATCTATCGGGTAGGGACCTTAAATTTTTCTTTACAACTCGATTGTCGGGTATTTTCTCTCCCAAATTAAAAGACGAATTAATAATATCGGAAAGTCTAGCATAAAATTCATCAAAAGTTTCTTTTTCATTCATTTTGATAGTTTCAAATTGAGTGGTGAGGTTTTGGAGTTCTGAAGCTTTAATGACACTTGTACCTTCATGAGTGAGCTGTAAAATAACCCATGCTTCTTTAGAGGTCTCACACGTTATAATGCGTTGGAATTCATCCGGCGTGACAGCGCTAAACAAGGCATTTAAAACACGAGAATTAAAATTTAAAAGTTTAAACTCATTCTCACCCCATCTATCGGCCGGTTTGGGAACACGTTCATTATCTACTAAATGAGTAGGTGGAGACCACTCATTAATGACAGATAACCAAACTCTCTCATCGATAGATTTTAGTGCCGATTTCATTCGCGCTTTTCAATACGCGTAGTTAGAACCATCGAAAATAGAAAATTTTGAAAATGGGGAAAATTCCATTTTAACCAAAAGTAGTTAAATGATCTTTAACGAAATAATTTATCGTTTTGACTCTGATACCAATTTAAAAGTGAGGTAGGCCCCCAATTTTAAAATTTTAAAATCAATTTCCTTGTTGAGATATGCGAAAGCGTAAGATGGTTCATAAAAACACCAAATTTTAATTTACTTCAAATTAAAACTAAACCAAGTGAAATATGATTAAAACACACACACAACTTAAATTTCACTTAAACCAATTAATCCAAGTCTTAGAAAATTTGCCTAAGTCATATTTCTCAATTTTAACAAATTAGACCAAACCAAATTTTAACACATTAAATTAATGACTTGAATTAATTAAACATTACCCAAAATTAATTTAGCACCAAATTAAACATGTAGTGATTAAAACCAAATTTCATCTTGAATTACCTAGGCATGTGTTCTAGGTGAGTATAGCAAGATAAGGTAAACAGTAAATCACTACGCCGCGATATACGAGGAAAAACCCACAACGGGAAAAAACCTCGAATGGCCCTAGCCACAAATCCACTAAGTACAGAATTTACAAATATAAGCAAGATGACTTACAACACTCGACTCGATCCCTCTCAAGCCCCGATGCGTCTTGTATCAACCTCTACCTAGCGAATAACCATGGAGCTCCATCGCGGTCTCAAAATCCACCGATCGGACTTTATATGGTCACCGTCACCCGAACACGGAGCCTTTCTCCAAGTGGGTAAATCAACGCAAACATCTTCTTCTTTGTGGGATTTAGAAGCAAACTCAAACCTCTCTTCAAAACGGTAGAGATGAAAAACCGGTGCCAAAACTCCAAGCAATGAATATATATATGGAAGCTTAGATAAACAATATGGGTGAAAACTAAAGTGTAAATGAATTTTTCTTTGAAAAATAAACACTTTAAAACATGAACTTTTTCTCTTTCTCTTTTGCTCTCAAACCCTCTCTTAGAGATAGATGTGTATGAAAAAGTTAACTTTCCAAAGTTGATTCCCGCACTTAGATAATCAGTCAAAAGTTAGTGGGGAAACATAATAGAAAAGTGGGTGAAAACTGTCAAAAACTGCCATTTAACTTTTCTCGCAAAATCTCGTTCGTACGAGATTTGTCGTTTGAACGAAGTCTCGTTCAAACGGCCTTCTAACGACATTCTAATGAAGTTCTAGTGTCTTTAAAAATGAACTCATTAGAAATCTTGTTCGAACATCCATCTTGTTCGAATGATATTTCGAACGAAGTTATAGAGGCCAAACTGGGAACTCGTTGGCAAACTTGTTCGAACGACATTTGGTTCGAACGAAAAACTCATTCGAACGAAATATCGAACGAACTTCCAGAAAGTTGGGAATTTTCATTTTTAGCCTAGAAACTTTATAAACTTTATTAAAAGTTTTGATTAAATCTTTCTGAAAATAAACAACAGTTTTAATTTAAACCTACACCCATTATAGTGTTCCAAGCTCCTATATATATATGTAATGCATTCATACCTTGGGTGCATGGAACCATGTTGATGACGTAGAAACGAGGCACTTTAAACTCGGAAATATGATGAAGCTTTATACTCTTGGCCACTACGTCTTTAACAAACACGTCATAGGCTTGAAGGATGATCAATTAACTCTATCCTATGACTCCAACATTTTTGTCCGGAATTGATCCAAAACTACAAAGGACTCAATTGGAATTTTTTTGTCCTTACAGATTAAAATGCAATAATTAAAATGCATAAATGCTCTTCATATTTAAGTTAGTGTTGCACTCCCTTGAGATACTACTCACCCCTCATCTAAAGTTCACAACTAACGCTTTCTTCCTAACCCTCCTAGTTATACTAGCCCGTCTAACTAGCCTTATTCTGAAAACTTCCTAACACACTACTCTAGCCCGGGTAAGTCGTACTTTTACTTCATAAGTTATTTATCGCATTAACTTAATTAATCATTTTTAAATACAATTATATATCACTCTCACTAGTTATATACATGTAATACCATTTTTCTTGATTTAATTCACCCGTATATAAATATCTACTCCGTTATATACGTATACACTTAATACAATTGTACTTCATGTATTTCACCCATATATAAATATCTACACAATTATATACGTACAATTATACAACAACATTCAATCACATGTCGTGTGTATATATATATATATATATATATATATATATATATATACATCCTCCCGAGTAAGGACTCACTAGATGTTTTCTCTAAAATGCTATCACCCCAGGTTACTCAATCTACTCAAATACCCCAAGACGATTAACTCACCGAATCAGAAAAATAAAAATAAGCGTAGCAGAGGCCGTCATAGTTCCCTGGTTGTGAGACCGAATCATACTGTAAGCTTCTCACCCCGAAAAGAATCAGAATATAAAATGATGGACCCTATAACTTAGGGATTATACTCTCCATATAGACCATATTTCTTACTTATTCCTCGTAAATGTAGACTATATTCCTTTTGAATTGTAATCTTCCTAATCAAGATTCAAGCTAAACGCAAGAATATCATCTCTCAAATGTCTTATTCCTAATCTCCCTTCACTTGTGGGAAAATAAAGCTGGTTCCATTTGACCCAAGAATACTTATCCCCCATTTTCAAATCAGTTGCCCAGAAAAATTTGTTGAAGATGTTATGGATATGGTTTATGATAGATTTAAGATGATTAAGGGATAGTGTATAATGGAATAGAGGAAAGAATATGTTTATTGAGAATAAGTCTTCTTGCAACTGAAAGGTATATAGTTTTCCACCCTATGAACTTGCTTCTTATTCTGTCTAAAAGTTGAGAGAAGTAACATATATTATTTCTACCTTTGACAAGAGGGAAACCAAGACTTATAATGGGAAAAAACTTAAAAGTAAGACCCAAATGCGAGCGTATAGTTGTTCTTCTATATATTGGAATCGAGGGATATACTATGAAGCTCCTTTTGATAGAAATGACATAAGGTTGTCTAGGATCTTCTTGTTCCCATTGACAAATAGAAAATTTTCATCCGCAAAGATCACATGGGAAATTAGTTTACTACTATTGGGGTGAGAATAGGACTTCACTCTCTGAATTTTAACCAACTCATCCAAACCTTTACTGAGCACTTGAGCAATAATGACAAATAAAAAGGGAGAAATATAGTCACCTTGTTTTAATCCTCAAGAAGACTTAAAGAAACCTACAAGACTTCCATTAATTAAGATGGAGAACCAACTATTGGAATGGAGACTCCAAATATAATCTATGAAAATTTCAAAAAATCCAAACTTACTCAACACTTTAATAAGAAATACCCAAGAAACTCTATTATAGGCCTTTTCCATATCTAACATAATGTAAACATTGGAACCATGGAACTTTCTTCCAAAATATCTATCCATTTCATGAGCTAGGATTATGTTATCTTTGATGCATCTGCCTTTGATAAAATCATTTTATTTA
Source organism: Sambucus nigra (assembly GCA_949130495.1). Lineage (NCBI taxonomy): Eukaryota > Viridiplantae > Streptophyta > Magnoliopsida > Dipsacales > Adoxaceae > Sambucus > Sambucus nigra. Next base: position 574,384,001 of record OX422215.1, on the reverse strand, counting down.
GGAGAGGTCATGAAAGGGAGAATATGAGAGAGTCTTGTGTTTGGAGTTTTGGATAGAATATTAGGAGCAAAGTTGTAAAGACTCCAAAGCTCATGTAGATTCCAATTTCCAAGAAGGAGGAGTTGGTTGAACGTGGAAGAGATATTCCAATTGTTGTTCTACACTATTGACAATGACTTCCTAATATTGAATAGGGGCCTAAGACATAATCCCCTAAATTCATCCATAAAAGGCAATGACCACTGCTAGTGTCATCAAGCTAGGAAAATCCTCAGCTGAAGGATTGATATCTACCTCAAGAAATGCTTCTCTCAATCGAGCATCTTTAAGAACTAATGGAATAACAAGTGACTTTGGAGCACTTACAATAAGGATGGAATCATACATATGATCTTTTCCTTTTATATTTGAGATCCCAATTGTCGCATATTTAAAGTTGAAAGTGGGGATAAAATAATCAACATTCTTTGGGACTATTTATTCCTCAAGAACTAAATTCGAAGTGGGGATAGTGGTTAGGACAGGAGCATCAATTGGATCATTAATTGGGGACATTAGAGTAGATGTTCTATGATCTCCAACTGGGACAGACTCATCCACATTAACTAAGGTACTAACTGAACATATAGTAATGAAAAAGTAATTAGAAGTCTAATTTACTAGTGCAATAATGCCAAAGTGATAAAAATTAGTTAGAGAGAAAAAGAAATTGCACACCTATAAACTATACACGGTTCATAGGTTTTCTTACTAATATTTTCGTGCGCTTCTTCTTGTGAATGATGAACATAATAGAAATATAAATTTCAACAGCCCCAATAGTACCTAATGAAGTGATAGTTGGATTATTAGAAAAAGATCTTGATTTGTATGGTCGAGCTAGAGGAACTTCTTCCTCTTCCTCTCTAGCTTCTCTCAAAAGTTACTCCTCTAAAGACTCCTTTTCCTTAGAGGATAATTACCTCTTGAGCAAGATTTATCATCTTTCAGAGGTGGAACTCCTATAACAAAATTAAAGGCAGAATTTAAATAAGGATGAAGTTACAAGAAATATCAAAATCCATACCATAAGAATTGGATTTCAACAGCTCTGTGGTTTCTTATAATGGTTTTAAAAAGACTTGGATGTAGTTGGACCACCAATAAATAAAAAACTTGGTAACTCCTACATTAAACTCAACTTTTGTTATGCTAAAGGCATCTCTAACCTTATGGTTGTCAAATATGCCTTTCAAAAGAGTTTCCTTCGAAAGTTGAGAAGACCTAGCAAACGTATTAGGATTGGCATAGCTCCTCATTGGAAGTAGAATAGATTGGTAAAATGAAAATTTCCTTGTAAATTAAGGAGACAAATATATCTCCCCAAAAGACTTGGAATAAGGTCTAGAGGGAGGTGATGTTCTACAATATAGATCCCTAGGAATCAAAAATCTCCACCAACAAGGATCAGTTTGTGTTTAAAAAGGAAAATTTCTCAAAATTGGGACTAAGAAAAGTGGTGACTTAATAGGAGCCAACAAAGGGTACAAATAGATCCTTGGCTTATCAATTGACATGCTTTGAAACATAGTGATGGGAGATTCAAAGCTCTTATTCTTAGACACATAAATGCACTTGAAACCGCCATTGTGTTTCACTAAGGGATCCACTATCGTGCAAAAGAGAAAGAAGGTGAAGAGATGAGTGGCTCAGATTTAAAGACCAAAATGTTTATTTATTGGGATGGAAATGTTCTCACCGCCACTAAATGAATACTTATGGTGCATAAGTAATGATGACCAGACGTAGAGTGCTGGAGTGATAAACTTAAAAGTCCACTAATTATTTTTTTCGCAAAAATCAATTAGTTGGGGGTTTGTTTTCACCAAATTATCACGACCCAATGAGGTCTTGCCACGTGGGATTATAAGACAGTAATATTAACTGAACTATAGTACACAAACTCAAGGTAATTGGCAGCACACATGTGTGGCACCTGTTATAGTTTGGTTGTAGTGTAGAAAATATAGCAAAAACAATCTACATGGGTGCATTAGTGCACCTGGGCGAGAAATATTAGAATAATTAACCAACCAGCAGTTACTAAAGAAGTTATGTTGCATGGCAAGAAACTCTATAAATAAGCGACAAGCAGACAAAGAAAATAGTCCCTCAACAAAAACTATATTTACTCATTCCATCCTTTCTTTCCTTTTACTTTATTTTTTCTAGTTTATTTACTGCTTTCTGTTCATTCAAAGTGGATTGAAAGGTAGATTTGCAACTTTCCTTAAAGTTAATTAAAATTTCTTAATTTATATTTTTTTCTTTTACTTTCTTTCTTTACATTTCCTAATGTAATTATTTACTTTCAAGCATTTAGTTTTTTTTTATTTTAAAGATTTACTTTTATTTTAGTTCATGCACTTTACAACTCCTTTTTGTCATAGTTAATCGTAGCAGTTTAGCACTCACGTCAAAGTCTTCCCTAGGGAAGCATAAGTCATCTTGATTGAAGCATCAAATGTTACATAATTGTCTGATATATCACAAGTCTAAGATTTTTTGGTTGGAAAGGTAATAACCTTATCTCGCACGCTCACAATTAAAATTAAACCTATTAACCGAGCCAAGTGAAAAACACACAAACAGGACTTAAACCCAACTAGGCTCAATTTCTAAAGTAAGCCTAAATATAGACTAAGTAATTCTCTTAATCTAATGATACAACACCATGAATATGCATTAAGTCCAAAAAAATTTAATTAAATAATTTCATAAAATGTGGGATAATACAACCGGCTTGTAAGGTTCGAAGAACCATCCATCGAGTGGGTTGCAGACAAGTTTATTAATAAGAAATAGTCTTTCCAAGGTGTGACCTTGGAAAATTTAATTCCCTTTAATATTTTTAACACAAGGCTCCTAAAAATAATATATGCAATTCCAATGAATGAGAAGTATATTTTGAGTATTAAAAATATAACGCATATATTTCCTTATACCAGAGAACTCCCACGAGAGCATTAACTCCCACACACATTCAATGCACCCATCATTGGGCATTAACTAAGCTTGAAGATCCTACCTTGTACTTATTGTGCCTTGAGTGCTTGTTCTTTCTCCCTCCGACCACGTTACTTGCGGATCCCATTCATTTATTATGTTTGCCATATGTTGCCCATGTCAATATGTTCTTTAATGGAACTTTGAATATTGAATCTTTCTGCCTCTGATTCTCCTATGGCTCTGACCTACACTCTATATCTAACGGTGTAATCCCGATCTCGATAAGGGGTTATGCCTCACATAATATTAACAGTATTTGAAGAACCCACATCTTACATTTGGCGACTCTACTGGGGAGGTATTCTCTTTTGAAAATATTCCAGAGGATAACACCATTAGAAATATTGATTTCGACGCCATACAGCGTGAAGAAGAGGCAAACAACGTTGCGCTGCCTGAAATGGGGAGAACGACAAGGATAAAGCTTAGCGCACCTAGCGTTGGCATCACGGAGATGATGTCCACGCAAGGGGGAATAGGCCAGGCATAGATGCATGGGTAGATGGGACATTTTGGAGAGTTCATTAAGGCTCCGGCAGCCCAAGCAATGTTAGGAGCCCCCACGGGAGTGAGCTCCTTTACCACACCGCCAGCCAATATACCAACTCCAACTGTTACTGGAGGGGTTGCGGCCGCTGCTCCCGTTAACACTTTCCCCATGGTTCCACCACCCTCAGGCGGTGTATATCCTACCACTGTCCCACCTGTGACAATGGGACCAGCGTCGCTAAATGGGGGAGTAACTCTAGCTGTCACCATAAGTCAAGGAGTCGGCACACCAGCCTCAATGACCCCGGTGATAACAACGCCGTCTTCAGCTAGCCCCTCGTCAACAGGTTAGAAGGTATGAAGAAAGAGCTTCTAAAGTTCATAGCCGTGTGCAAAGGGGAGAGCTCCTCTATATATGATGACTTTAGGAGTCCCTACCCAGAGGAGTATAACAACGAACCCTATCCAGTGGGTTATATTCCCCCAATATTTGAAAAGTACACAGGGAAAGGTGCAAATCCCAAGGAGCATGTGAAGAGGTTCATTGAGAATCTGGGGGCCCATTGCAATGATAAAAAGTTAAGGCTAAGGGAGTTCTAAAAGTCCCTAATAGAGAAATCCTACACGTGGTATTCCCACCTAGCTCCAGGTAGTGTAAGTTCTTGGGAGGAATTGCATGTTTTGTTTGTACAAAAGTTTTTTTTGGTTGAGGATGAGTTCACACTCACCCAACTCGCACGTGAGAAGCAAATTCTTCTCACTGGATAGGGGGTAAGGAGGGGTAATATGAGCTACCAACAAACCTTTTACAAAGGAGGAGGCCCATATAGTGGATGCGACTTTCTATATCGATCTAGTGGAAGATGTACAACTTCATGGACGGGTATGTGGGCCATAACCAGATAAAAATGGATCCAACTGATGCGAAGAAGATTTCCTTTTGAACACCCTTGGGCAATTTTATGTACACAGTCATGCCCTTCGATTTAAAGAACGCAGGGGCTACCTACCAGATGACGATGATGGCCATATTACACGAACGTTTCTACAAGGTCGTGGTGTTTTATGTTGATAACTTGGTGATTAAGTCCAAGAAGGAAGAATCCCACTTAGATGACTTGAGACGGGTGTTCACACACTGCAAGAAGTACAAGCCGAAGATGAACCCTCTCAAGTGTGTGTTTGGGGTGACGAGCAGGAAGTTTTGGGGGTTTATGGTGAATTTTTAGGGTTGCAAATGGACCTGGACAAATGAAAGGCCATCCTCGACATTGCAAGACCGAAATAAGTAAGGGAATTAAAAAGTTTCTTGGGTAAATTCTCCTATTTTAGGCGGTTTATTCCAGGGTTGGCCGTAGTAACGCACCCTTTGATGGAGCTACTGAAAAAGGGTATGAAGTTTGGGTGGGAAGAAGTGCACCAGGAAACCATGGATAAGCTGAAGGCGCTCCTTAGGCAGGTACCCCTTTACGCTTATATATCACGTCAACAGAACGGTCTATTGGGTATTTGTTGGCCCAAGAGAGTGAAGGCATTGAAAAACCAGTTTATTATCTAAGTAGGATTATAGATGCGCCCGAGGCCAGATACACTAGCATCGAGAGGCATTTTTTAGCCCTCGTATTTGTATCACAAAAGCTTAGGCACTATCTATTATCATTTACGGTTCATATTGTAACTAAATGTGACCCCATAAATTTTTTGCTTGCTAGAAATGTATTAATAGGCAGGGCAGCTAGATGGTTCTTAATCCTCTCAGAGTATGATCTGAAGTGTGTGATCCCTCAAGCTATCAAAAGCCAAGCGTATGCAGATCTGTTGGCTATATTTTCGTTGATAACATTTGAGCCGCTTGTCAAAGTGCTCCAGAGGGATGATCTCCATGCCATTTTGTAGCATCTAGCCTGGAGGAATGGAGTATGGAGTTCGATAGCTCTTTAGCCGAGAAAAAAGGAGGAGCGGGCGTCATCCTCTGAAGAGGCAACGAAGAAATTCACTTGTCTTTCAAACTGGAGTTTGAATGTTCAAATAATGAAGCTGAGTATGAGGCCTTGGTATTGGGACTTCTAGAGGAAGTGATGAGGGGCAATCAGGTTCTAAAAATCAAAGGAGACTCAAGCTTGGTGGTGAAACAAGTGACGGGGTAATTCTCATTGAAGCACGTGAGTTTGGCACCTTATAGCACGATCATCCAGCGATTACTGGGCCAGTTTGAGGTGGTAAAGATAAAAAGGCACCCCCGAATGATGAACAGGCATGCGGATGCCTATGCCACCATCGCGTAAAAGATTGACTTTGATGGAGAATCAGCCGTGGTCCGAATCACAAAGAGAATAACCCCCTCGGCGGTATCCGAGATGCTGCCATCAGAAGATAAAGATGAATGGATAGGTGAAATCAGAAAACATCTAGATAGAGGGGAAAGACCACTTAGCATGGCTGGCTTAGGACAATACTTTGTTTCCAGTGGAAACTTATATTATAAGAACAAGGGAGGTTGTCTATCCAGGTGTGTGGACCCCGAAGAGGCTAGGAGAAGATTCATTGAAATACATGAGAATTACTGCGAGACTATGGAGATCCCTCTATACAGAGGGATACAGTGGGCGGGGTACTACTAGCCCTTGATGAGATAAGAAGCCACCATAGTATAGAGAGAGTGATCGAAGTGATTCCTTTTCTATCAAGCGGCAGAGTGCAACTTTATTGACCAATCGCAAGATTGGAGATAACCCTACATGGGCTTCTTAATAGATAGAGTAATGCCAGGAGATAAAGAGGATGCTACGAAGATAAAGAGGCGAGTACCGAGGTACTTCGTGCAGGATGGGAAGCTATACCAATGAGGCTATCATGATAGGCCCCTAAGGTACATAAGAGGTGAAGAGACCGAAAAGGTGTTGAAGCAATCTCACGAGCCAAGTCACATCGGGGGAGCTAAACTTTATGATAAGCTAATGACCTTGGGCTATTATTGGCTTAGATGGAGAAAGACTCAACTGATTTTGTTAGAAAGTGCAAAGCTTGCCATCTATATGGGAATATAATCCACACCCCTTTGGTGGACCTACACTCTTTATCCGCTTCATTCCTATTCCATACTCGGGCATTCGATCTGGTAGAAGACACTAACCCCTCGTCGAGAGGAAAGATATAGATCTTGGTAGCCACAGAATGTTTCACAAAGTGGGCAAAAGTTATACCGCTCAAGAAATCCATTACGAGGCTAGTATCCCAATTTATGAAGGAATACATTATTTGCTGCTTTGACAGCCCGAAGGTGTTTCTGTTGGACAACGGTACCCCCTTTGTAAACAGCGAAGTGCGCTTGCTCACAGAAAAGTATTCCATCATCCATCACAAGTCAATAGTGGCATACCCGAAGTGCAATGGGCAAGCAAAGGCCACCAATAAGATGTTGGTGAATATTTTGGCAAAGATGTTAGAAGACTACCCTAGAACATAGGATGACAAGATCCCCGAAGTTCTATGGGCCTATCAAATGCTGAAAAGAAAGCCAACAGGGTATACACCATTCTCCTTAATATTTTGGGCAAAATCTGTGTTGCCAGTCGAATTGAGGTACCTTCTGGTCGTTAGAACCTACGAACTGCTATGCTCCCTCACAATCGCCATATATAACTCAAAACCTTGAAAGAACATAGGGATAATGCTGTGAAACACTTCAAGATATACAGGAAGTAGTTGTCCAGATCTTATGATCAGTTAGTAAGGCCAAGTTCAAGGAGGGAGACTTATTTCTAAAAGAATGCACGAGACAAATAAGGGGTTTGTCATTACCAAAGTTCGAGGCAAACTAGTAGGGGACTTATATCGTTCGAGCAGTTCACAATTCGGGCTACTGCGAGATATCTAAGCTGGAAGATAATGTGACTTTTAAATTGAACAACAAGTGGCTGAAGATTTATTACGTCTGAATGTATGTTTTGTCACCCTTGTTCAAAGACTTGTAATTTTTAAACCGTATATGTATGCTTTAAAGAAATTGGGCTCGCTTATTTAATATAGTCAAAAGCAAAATTCATGGAGCATATGCAGATCAATATTTTATTTTCACAAGTCTACGGGTTGATTCCTTTATTATACATTATGTACTTAGCATTTATGTATAAGCATATCCAACATTTAATTAAAACAACAGAAAGGAAAGGAAACACAAAAGTTGCTAATGTTTCTTTATTTTAAATAAACGATAGCATTGTGCTTACAACCAAATTAGAAAAACTCAAAAGTTCACAGAAATAGGCAAGACCAATACAAGAAACACTGAAAAAATAATATAGGGGTATTCCATGATAAAATGAAGATTCTCTGAACCAAGTATCCGGTGGTGATGCTGGGGAAGATTATGCTCAAGACGGCTTTACTCTGCGATAAGGTCAGCTAGATTCTTTTGGCGAATTTCTCGGGTCTGGTAGATGGTTTCTAACTCTTGCTCTTTTTTGACCAATTATGCATCTGCACGAGCAATCGCCTCACGGGCCTCTTACACTGCTTGCTCAGTTACCAGTAACTAGGATTCCAGAACCACAAGTTCTTCAGAGGTAGCCGCCTGCTCGCGATGGGAATTCTAGAGACGATCATAGACGCTGGGAAGATCACTCTTCTTAAAACTTCGCAGTAGCTCCACCATCCACGTCATGGAAAAACCATAATTAGTTAACACATTAACCCAACCCAATAAAGAGTTGATAGTGTCAGGGCTAAGGGAAAAAAGGGGGTGGGGAGAATTTCCTCTAATACCATAACGAGCCCAAGCAACAAGCAGGTGATCATCCTAGGAATTGGCTATAGATAGCGAACAGTAAAGGTCGAAGGAAAGAGAGCCAAAAATTACTCGATCAACAGACGAGGACCCTCAGTCAGAATAGAGGGGAAATTGGCCAGAGTTTGCCGAACAACCACCTCGGGGGCTGCCTCAGGCAGATGAATACTGAAAATGCTATCATTGGTAGATGGCCATCGGGTATGCAAAGCACTATCACTCTCTTGCGCTTGAGGAGCGCATTGTGAAGGAGTATCATCAAGTACATGGGCCCCACCCAAAGAAGTAACTGAAGCCACTATCGATGCTTGAACTAACTCTTTAACAACAGGCTCCACTTCGAGCCTATGATTTTCTAGCTGATCGACCTCCACCTGAAATGCAATAAATAGTTGAAGTTAACAATAAAGACAAAGGAGAGCATGAATAAAAACACTATGCTAACTTAGAGATTTATACCTATAAGACTAGGCCCGCCCGACCCTCGATTATGGGTGATTTATGCCTATAAGACTAGGCCCACCTGACCCTCGATTATGGGAGATTTATGCTTATAAGACTAGGCCCGCCTGACCCTCGATTATGGGAGATTTATGCCTATAAGACTAGGCCCGCCTGACCCTCGGTTATGGCAGATTTATTCCTATAAGACTAGGTCCGCCTGACTCTCGGTTATGGGATATTTTGATTCTAAAGTCCTACATTACTAGGCCCGCCTGACCCCCGATTATGGGAGATTTTGTTTTTTTTTAAAACCTACATTACTAGACCCGCCTGACCCTCGGTTATGGAAGATTTTTATTTTAAGGCTAAAATATTTACATACAGATTATAGATGGATGAGTGGAAATACCTCAGGGTGTGTCTCTCATCTACAAACTCGCGAGTGGCCATCTAAACCACGTCCTCCTCTTTAATCACATCGGGAGCTACCAATGGGGGATGACTTTGGGGGGTAACCACACTCCCCACAACCTCAACAACCTGCTCTTGCCTATTCTCCACCATCTCATTAACATGTTCTTATTCATCTTGCCTTGGGCAACTGCAGCAGGTTCAGCACCTTCTTGGTTTGAAATCGAAGGCCGGAATAAAGTAACAAGCATTTGATCATTTGAAGGTGGAGGTGCCATGGAGATGGTTGAAACGGGCGTGGGAGCCTAAGAAAGGAAGAAAGTCATAAATTAAACCAGTAAATTGAGGGGGAGATAAGTGCAGAAAATAAAGGGTTACCATATGTATCGAATTTACAACAACAGGCATAGGCACAACTTCAATAACTTTCACAGAAGGCACCTCCCTCTCGAGGCCAACCTGCTCGCGCAAAAAAAAGGCCAGCCACTACTAGACTCAGAGGAAGTATCAGATATAACTTTCACTAGGGAGAAATTGGAGATTACCTGCGAAGTAGTAGGGGCAGCTCCCTCGACGGTATGATCCTCTCCAACTCCATTGTGCGCATCACCTCGCGCATCAAACTGAAAAAGAGACATGGGAGTATTAGTATGAAAAAAAGATAAGGAAAAAGATATTTACAGTAAGAGAGATTAAGAGGCTTACCTCTCATTCTAACCCATCCTCTACAATCCCATAATCTCGAGGGGGCGAGGCAGGTTTTGAAGGAGAAACCAACCTCCTCAACCCGTTCCACCGCACCAATGCATTTTCTTCTTCTTCATCTTCTCCCTCTTCTTCGGCTTCCACCTCTTCTTCCTCATCTTCAGCATCATCATCATGAACATCGCCACTAGACACATGCTCCTCAGGCAACTCCTCCTCACTGGACTCACTTGACTCCTCCATCACAAGCTTGAGGGGGCTAATCATTTTCCTCTTTTTACTACCTCTGACAGATTGGGGGTCATAAGAAAACCCACGATTATACATCTCGGCTGACATGAAAGATTTGTCTTGTTCACTAAAATGTTCCCAAGTCTGGCGAAGACGATCCACCATCTAGGCTAACGGAGGTTGTGAAACGGTTTTAAGCTTCTTCAAAGGTGCCTTTCGAGTGGCCCTAACTGCCGCACCCATTGAGGTAACACAAGGAGACTCAGTCCTTCCAACTGGCCTCGAAGGACCAGGGGAAACATCATTCGAAAGAATGGAAGGCTGGGTAGTTTTTTTTCTCTTCATAACTGCCTAATCCACAGGCTTTATGGGAGGCAGCTCGGGGAGAGGGCATTGGTATTGTCTATACTGAGGGAAAAAATAGAAGATTGTGAAGCCCTTATGCTTTTGACTCACTTGAGTCTAGACTGTATAAGAGCTCATCTAGTTTGGAAATAGTGACAAAATAGTGTCCATCCTAGAAACCAAAGAGCTTCAGAGATTGGGTTGCTTCTTCTTCTATTCATCTTGTGATGATCCTGAGACTATAGCCATCACTCACACACTTAGAATTTCATTCTTGCATTTCATATTGCACCACTATGTGTATTAATATTGTGAGTGTGTTTAAATCCCTCAATTTGATTTTTAATAATTTTTTGGGAATTTAAAACATATTTTAAACAAGGTTTTATTTAATTAAAACTTGATTTAAAAGGTCTTGGGGTTAATGTATAAATATGGATTGTTGTGTTTATTGGCCTAAAGTTACTCTGGGTAGAAACCTAAAGCGCTAAAGACTTTAGGGTTGGCTTTGTAATTATTTTGGGACGCGCGTTTACATTCATCCTCAGGCCTACACCTGCTGTCCTCTGATTGGCCTGAACTGTGTTTCTTTACTGAGACAAACCATCGCGTGCTTTCAGCCCTTAGATCAACCCTTATCGATGGCCTGCATGTCTTTTGAGTGAATCCCAGTGTAAACCCTTTAACCAATCACAGTATGTTTAATCCACCGCCTGTTATGAGCCCTTAGATTGGAGTCAAAGTAGCTTGACTCAATCAGAGCCCTTGATTTTGAACGAAGCTCTGGAATCTTCTTCTCTTCCTATTTAAAGGCCTTTCATCTCAGCCTTCGAAAGCTTTTGCCATTTTGAAAAGTCTCAGAGAATAGAGAGAGGAGAGAGAAGAGAGAAGAGAGAAGAGAGAAGTTAGAGAGAGAAACCAAACCCTAGTTAGAAACCCTAACTTCGTCAAAATACCTCTAAACCTAAACCACTTACCTCTCCATAAACACCATAACCAAATAAACACCATCCTTAGTGTTTCTTGAGTTATGAGAGTTCGAGTTGAGTGATTTCTGGTTTGCTGAAATCCTTGTGTTCATAAATCTTATTTCCAACTTAGACATAGACTCAGATCTTGTTTCTCTTTCAATAGAAATCATAGATCTGAAGTTTTTCATGTCACAACACACTTAGTTGCATTTATTTCTCATCTTGAGAATTTCGTTGTTGATTGTTTTCTGATAAAACATTTTCTTACTTCAGAATCAACAATAGATGTTTTTCTATTTCTGTTTTTACAAAACCTAACCTGACCTAGTGGGATTCGCACTTGGAGGGTTCTCAATCCCCATAATATTTTCAAAAGTTATTGAGAAAGGTCTTGACCGATTTCTTAAGCAAGATCTCCGTGGAATCTGGGTTATTTTGAAAGGTCAAAAAGGTTCTTGGTTTTGTAAGAAAGAAAAATAACAAATACACTGCATATAGACTTTATATGTGATTTGTTAGGATCGTATGTAACTAATAAGTGTGTGTGTGTGCATGCATGTGTTTTAGAACACCATTCACAAACATCTTCACACTACAAACACTGAAAGTGTTGGCTATAAGATTTGGTGAACATAAGTCGACGTAAAGTGCTGAAACAAAGAAGAGTTGACAAACTGAGACAACTACATCAACAAACAAGATCTGCAGAAAAGTTAAGGACGCCAGAGGGTACAATCCTGAACTTGTATAGATTTGTTTTTGTGTGCATGTTAGTTAAATAGGTTGTAACTCATATATTTGTTTTAGTGATTGTTTTTGTTTTACTCCGTAGAGGGAGTCGTGGATGTTTCCTCAAGGTTGAGGTTTTACCACGTAAAAATCCTGAGTATCAATATTTCTACATCTTCTCATCTCATTCTGATCGTGTGCTGAGTTTAAAACATTTTAAACTGTTTACTAAAACTTGTTATCAAATCTTGTCCATATCTCGTACATACTTTTGTTAACACATCTTGTGTTCAAATCATTTTGATTTAAGTAAAGAGTTTCTTCAACAAACTTTCGGAGTTGCTTAAATAGTTTATTTTCATAAACGGCTTTGGCAACGCTATTTCAGATTGGGTAGTGCAGTTTCTGAAACCCAACTCAGTGGGTGGAAATATCTCAACTTCAGGATAATGGGTTCTTTAAGAAGGTTGGTTTGAAAGCAAACCAATTGTTCTTATAGAACACATTGATGTACATCGCTGATCTCCCTCCTCGAGCTCTCTTTCTTGGGATCACAACGGTAGCAGGATAATGGGAATACATACTGGCAACAGTGGAAGTGAGGAAATTCGAGCAAGCAAATGAAAAATTAGTGGGCTTCTCTCTGGTGAAATGGATTAATAGGGGGCCCCTTGATCATAGGCAAACTATATGGCTACCCGTTGGGGGCTATATATAAAGTAAAATGATGACCATTCGGTACATGAAGGAAAATATGAAGGGATCAACAACATGGGACACTGTGCTCGGGGAATTTTCTGGCAAGGGCTTCTTCAATAGGAGTAATGGTACGCTCCTCTTCACTAAAGAAATCATTTATCAAAAACTAGCTCACCCCAACATAAGAGTGAGGTTTGAATCTCTCAGCTCGATCAATCATAGTTATCAGAGCTTTCTTCACACTCTTATTCTTCCAACAGCAAATACGTGGGATTCTCACATTCTGTGAATCGGGGAAGTGGCCAGCGGGGGCATAATCTGGGAAATGACAATAGAGGAACATCGTCAAAAGAATATTTCTTGCATATTTAGAAACATCGAACCTACCAATGCTTCGAGTGGAGTCTACAGACACATGATCTAACCAAGCGTATAGAGATCCAAGAACAATGGCAGCGAGAGGGATCTTTACACCACTGGCCATTCAAACGGCCATGTTTGATCAGATCCTTACGAGGATAGTCATGGGGATTACCCGAAAGGTATAACTTCGACAATATTACCCATATGTACCCCACCGGCTCAATTTTTTACTCATATCCTTCCCAAGTCGGAGGCTACTCAAAACCTTCTTTCCCTCAAGGGTTCTCCCTAGCAACCTCACGGGCTCTAATGACAACCTTATCCTCAATGAAGTAAAAGTATCGGATGACCTCAGAATATGTTCACTTGTTATAAGTGATCATACAATCCTTCACAACAGCTTCTAGCTCGCTCCTCAGAGTTTTCTCTTCATTAGAGACAGCCTCCTTGAAGAAGATGTCAAATCCATTAGCTTCCAATCCCAACAATTCGCAAACATCCTCTAGGGTAACATTAAACTCACCCTAGGATACCATGAAGGTGTGTGACCTATGGGTCCACCTGGACACCAATAGTTACAAAGCGGTGTTATTATTATAGAGCAAGATAAACCTACAAGGGCCAGTTGAACAGAGTACTTTGAATGGATATACTCGGTCCAAGGGCCCATACCTTCATTGGCACTAAAGGATGCCTCAAATTCCACCCTAGAATAGGGGAAATCACCACTCTCTGGAAATGGGTAACAGTAGCGATATGGATATAAGTTAATTCTTCAATGTCTTCACCTTCTTCTATCAGTAAGTTTGGCTCCTCAGTTGACACCAAAGCAGCGGGAAATCGCTCTGACGTCGCCCAGAAATGATCGTCCTCTCCAAAGTAAGGGGTACGATGGTATCATGCCCATTAAGTCTGGCGTGCCTGGGTGGCAGGAGAAGTGCCCTAACAGAAAGAGTTCTCTTCACTGGTGCCATAGAAGATGAAAGAAGAGAGAATGGAATATAACTGAAAAAAGAAAAGGGGTCAAGAAGTTGAAGAAGGCAAGAATTTATTTGATAAACTCACAGAGAATATCTTGAACTCAGAAACTTAAACCCAAAGGTGAGTTTGAACTAAAGGTGCGTCCCCTTTTATAGGGGCAACATGAATTCCAAAAGACGGCAAAAAAATAACTTCTGTAAAAGTGTAATGATGGAGTTTCAGAATTATGTGGCTGGCGTGTTGGACAAATGCGTGTGGTCATAAAAGATTAAAGGTTGCTATGATGATGATTCAAGGAACGATGCATCGAATGGTTGCATCGTCTTCACGTGTTCGCCCGGGCACTGCCACGTGTGACGCAATGAAACGCAAACGACAGTTGTATTTATGAAGCATGCCAGGGGGTCTTATCTACCTTGGGGAACGAAGAGCTTTGGCAAAATTTGAATAAATCTCTTTATTTTCCCTGAAAAATAAAATCATAGATAAACGGAGGTTTCGTACCGATATTTCTTCATATAATAAACAAATATCTCTACGAAGGGGCAAAATTTAGGGGGTGTCCCCCCCACATGGATGATTAGCTTAGCCAAATGAGCTGATTGTTCACAAATAAGCATGTTAACCAAACTCATTTCAAAGATTCTTCACAAGAAAGTAGCTCGCAACGCTCTACCTTGAAGAGTCTCCATGGACCTTGCCCGAAGGATCTAGCGCAAAGAACAAAAGGTCACTCGAATGACAATAGTTTGTAATAAGAAATAGAATGTTGTATTATGTATTTTATCTTATGAATATATATGTTGAGTGAGGTAATTTAGTACCCACGAGGGACCATGCCTGGCAGGGCATGAGAGGTCTTTCATGCTCTATCAAGCAACCTCCTCTTGGGAATTTTGCAGGGACATGATTTGAAGGATTGAGAACAAGGAAACGTTGGAAATTATTACCAACCCTATTGACACACTTGGACAAAACTTCACACGGGACAAATTTCACTCGAGCCTACTCATTGCTTACCTATTCAAATGAGCCTCCTCGAGTCATTCGATCTCCCTCAATACTTATCCCTCGAGGTCACCTCCTCGAGGTACCTTAGGTGCCAGCCCACCTAACTGATGTGACTAGATGCCCAACAATAGCTACTGTCTGAACCACTTCCTGACTTCACGACGTATGATGGTCAGGGACTCAAAGCGTAGAACTCAAGTATCTTTACCCTTAGGATGGCAGGTCTAGTTCACCAAATCTAACCATATAGCCATCCTAGAGTAAGCCTCAAGCTGATAAGTCATATCCCTTATTAATGCCCTCAATACTTCCAACAAATAGAATATTTTTCCACCAAAACTACTAGATCCCACGCATTAAATACAGTGTCTCATGCATTTAATGCACCAGACTAGAGGAATCGAGGGCATGCTAACTCGATCAACCTCTCCCCCATATAAATAAGACCAAATAAACAAATCAAAGAGAGAGGATCCAGAGCCCAGAATTGCTGCCAAAATTTCCTTATACCGGAGAACTCTCGCGCGAGCATTAACTCCCACACACATTCAATGCACCCATCATTGGGCATTAACTAAGCTTGAAGTTCTGGCCTTGTCTCTATTGTGCCTAGAGTGCTTATTCTTTCTCCCTCCGACCATACTACTTGCAGGTCCCATTCATTTATTGTGTTTGCCATATGTTGCCCATGTCAATATGTTCTTTAATGTAACTTTGAATATTGAATCTCTCTACCTCTGATTCGCCTGTGGATCTGACCTACATTCTATATCTAATGGTGTTAATCTCAATCTTAATAAGGGGTTACGCCTCGCTTAATACTAACGGTATTTGAAAAACCCACATCTTACAGTTTCCAATCATCAAACCTTCCATTTTTTGTATGATAAAATCAATTGTGTCAACTAAGAATTTAAGTCAATTTTGCCTCTCATCCTAAGGTATATGAGTATGGTAGAACAAAGATGAATTTGGACATGAAATCTTGATTTCAATGAATCTATAGAGCAAAATATGTAAGACTCGAGGTGTATTTGTGAAACAATGATAAGATAACAAAAAATATCAGATTGCCTATTATTACCTAATATTTAACAACAAATCTTGAAAGACACTCTAAAAGATACCCCAAAATCAGATATGGTTGTATGTTCATGACTAACACGTCATGAGGTTTAATTTTTTGGTATCATATAAGGGTTTAACTAGAATTATACATATAAAAATGGACTCTTGAAATCTTTTTGTGTTGACACGTGACACACGTTCAAATGATGGGGAATTTATTCTCCACCCCCTCATTTTCACCTCTCTCTCTATATATATATATATATATACACCCTAATTTATCTCTCTATATATCCCCTCATATGATTTTTATTTATCATCCTTCTATCTCTCTCTCACACAAATAAACTTACTTTTCTCTTTTACCCTAGTTATTTTTCTTCTATTTATCCTAGCCTTTAACTTCCTTACTCTTTAACTTGATTTTGATCCTCCACTATTTATTACTTAATATTAGTATTAAGATCTTCTTAACGCGTCTCATCTTAGTAGATTATATACATATAATGAATAATATTATTGTCGTAATTTCACCATATTACATGATTATATTATCGAAAAGTTACCACACATTCTCCTTCTTTACCCTTCAATTTGTTTAGGTTTAAATTGTTGGATATTTTAATATTAAATGGGTCTTAATGGTTAGAGAAAATAAAAGTTTAAAACCATTAATTATTTGGAATAAGAAAAGACAAAGGGAAGTGGGAAAACCAACGCCCCACTTTCCCCGCATTGGAAAAGTGTGAAAAAATTAGTGGGTTAATAAATTCTCTTGTATCATAAGAGGTTAGTTGTGTGCATTGAATTGTATGTCACTAGTGTACACCTTAGGTCCAATAATTGTGCTTTTGAGTTTAGGGCGGTTTAGAGGCGCACTTTGCACTTCGCATCTTCGTGAGGACCAGTAAGAGCCTTTTATTTTTTTACTAGATCAAACGGTCCATATTAAATACATAATAAATGACACATAATTATGGCTCAAGTGTATATGAACCGTCGAATTTTTCCGCCACTTTGTTAATTGTTAATCCGTACAGTCACACCTTTTTAATTCAAATCTGGAACGTTCAATATATAGTTATATATCCAAGGGTCATGATTAAATGACCTTTGGATGTGGATGCTATATATAGAAGCACGAATCCTATCATAATTAATTTTTAAAATGTTTTCTCTCTATTATTTCTTCTTACCAATTCCATAGAGTGTTCTGGGTTATTCTTCAAGTTTGCTACTTTGAATAAACCCGTGGATTTGTTGTATCTTAGAGGTAATTTTCCCAGACCCGTTATAAAATTATGTATGAGTGGGGGAAAATAACACCTTAAGGATAATAGTTATCCAATCATCTGTTCATATTCTATGGATTCTTAAAATTCGTCAACAATCTTAAGGTGTTATTAACGGAGGCAGAAAAGTATATGAATATGTTTCTAAATTCCAGTGTGCATTTGGAAATCTTTGATGGAACAAATTTCACTCGTGGAAAGGAAAATTATTCTTCCTTTTCACCATTTTGAAAATTGCATATGTTATGGATACTAAACTAGAAGCAATTCCGGAACCAAAACAAGACGGTAATGAAGCTATCAAAGAACAATGAAAGAAACGGGAAGAAGACAAATTGGTGTGTCGTGGGCATATTCTGAATACACTGTCTAATCGATTATATGATATTTAAAACTCTATGCAGTCTTCGTGGGAAATATGGAATGCTCTTGAATACAAATAAAAATCAGAGAAACAAGGTACGGATAAATTCTTAATTCTAAAATATTTCGAATTCAAAATAAGTGATAACCAAAATGTTTTAGACCAAGTACATGAATTGAAAATTCATGTCACAAAGCTTCGTAAATTAAAGGTGGAAATTTCTGAGTCATTTCACGTTAGTGAAATTATTGCAAAATTACCACCAAGATGGAATGATTGTCGCAAGAAAATCTTATAAAGAAAATTTTATATAAGTTTGGAGGAATTACATAAACAGTTAAGAATTGAAGAAGAAACTAGATCCCGTGATCAAACAAATGTTTCTAAGAATTCCACCAAAGTTAACTTTGTTGAAGGAAAGAAATATCATAAGGACTTCAAACCTAATGGTAAGAATTTCAAAAAAAATAATTCGAATAAGAAACAGTCAAATGGGGCTTGTTTCAATTGTGGTAAAAATGGACACTATGCCCGAGATTTCATAAACAAGAAATGAAAATTAGATGTTAATGAATCCAATAATGAAAATAATGCAAATGTGGTGGAAAATAAAATTAAGGATCTCGTAGCAATGGTATTGGATATTCAAATTGGTATGATTACCGAACTAAACATGGCGGCAACAACGAAGTCTTCTAATTGGTGGATCGATTTTGGGGCTACCATACATGTCTACAATGATAAATCATTGTACTCCGCATATAAAAAAGTAGAGGACGATCAAGAGGTTCTAATGGGGAATCATAATTCTACCAAGGTTCTAGGAAAAGGAAACGTTGAACTACAATTCACATCTGGAAAGAAATTGACGTTGACAAATGTTCTATATGTACAAGAAATTCAAAAAAATCTAGTGTCGGCAAGTTTGATTTGTAAAAGCGACATCAAAGCCGTCTTTGAGTCAGATAAGTTAATTATGTCTAAGAATGGGGCATTTGTTGGGAAATGGTATGCTTGTGATGGAATGTTCAAACTCATTAATAATAATAATAATAATAATAATAATAATAATAATAATAATAATAATAATAATAATAATAATAATAATAATAATAATAATAATAATAATAATAATAATAATAATAATAATAATATGAATAATTATGCTTATATTGTTGAGTCTTTGGATGTTTGGCTTGCTAAATTAACGCATTTAAATCTTAAATCGTTGAAATACCATTTTAAACATAAATATCTTGTGATAGTACTTCTCATGGAAAATGTGAAATCTGTATTCAAGAAAATTAACAAAAAGGCATTTTCCGAATGTCGAACGAAGTACTGAATTATTAGAATTATTTCATTCTGATATATGTGAATATAATGGTATTTTAACTAAAGGCGAAAAAAGATACTTTATTACATTCATTGATGATTGTTCAAGATTCACATATGTATACTTGATAAGACATAAGGATGAAGCTTTTTCAATGTTTAAAAGTTTTAAAGCAAATTTGAAAATCAAAAGGAAAAGAAAATTAAAATTCTTCGTAGTGATAGAGGGGGAGAGTATTTTTCAAAGAAATTCGACTCATTTTGTGAAGAACATGGAATAAGACATTAAAGAACTGCCCCTTATGCTCCCCAACAAAATGGTTTAGCTGATAATAAGAATATGACTCTTGCTAATATGATTAACTCTATGTTGATTAATTCAAAATTACCAAACAATTTGTGGGGAGAAGCACTTCTCACCACTTGTCATTACCAAACAACATGGGTTTCTCCTTACGAGGTGTGGATGAATCAAATACCAAATCTGGGCTACCTAAGGGTCTGGGGTTTTTTGGCTTTCTATAGATTTCATGACTTCAAAAGTTCAAGTTGGGTGCAAGGGGAATTAAAAGTGTTTTATAGGATACGTGGAAAATTCTAAGGCATATAGGTTGGACTTGAATTATAATATTGTAATTGAATCAATGGATGTTGAATTTATTAAAAATAAATTTTATAAAGATTCATTTCTCGAATTACATGTCAATCCCGATACATCCACCAGTTTGATTCCTAGAACATCAATTAATGATAAAAGGAAGGAACTAGAAACAGAAATAGAACCTAGAAGAAGTCAGCTTGGTAGAAATGAAAAATCTTTTAACCCTGATTTTATTTCATCTCAAGCCTTAGCCTTTTTTATTGAAGGAGATAAAAATAATATTCTTAATGAAAAACAAATCTTACTTAATGTAGAAGAAGATCCTAAACCCTTTAACGAAGAAAGGACTTTAAGAGATGCTTCTTTTTGGAAAGAAGCTATTAATGATGAGATGGATTTGATTCTATCTAATCAGGCATGGGTTTTAATGGGCTTGTCACAAGGATCATAACCTATTAGTAGTAAAATTTAGAAGAAAATATAACCTTTAAGGATAGATTGGTAGCGGAAGGTTTTAAACAAAGAAAAGGGATTAACTATTTCGATACGTATGCACATGTTGCTAGAATTACATATATACATGTTTTAATGGCAATTGCATCTATTTATAATCTGTTTGTGCATCAAATGGATGTTAAAACAACATTTTTGAATGGTGAACTAGATGAAGAGGTATATACAGAACAATCCGAAGGGTTTGTTTTGCCCAGAAATCAACATATATTTTATAAATTAATTAAGGCACTTTAGGGGTTGAAACAAGCACTAAAGCATCGACATGAAAATTTTAATACAATCATTCTTTCAAATGGTTTCAGACATAACAACGTAGATAAGTGCATTTATTCTAAATTTATCAACGATAATGGTGTGATTATTTGTCTATATGTTGATGACTTATTAATTTTTGGTACAAACATGAGAGGTGTATCTGAAACTAAGAAGTATCTTAGTTCACAATTTAATATGAAAGATCTTAATGAAGTGGATACTATCTTAGGTATTAAAGTTAAGAAATATGGTGGGGGTTATGCATTATGTCAATCTCATTACATTGGCAAAGTTCTTCACAAATTAAATCACTTGAAAATAAAAGAAGCAAATACCCCATATGATTCTAGTATAAAATTATTAGAAAATTCTGGCAGAGCAGTTGCACAACTTGAATATGCAAGTGAAATTGTAAATTTAATTTATGCGATGCATTGTACAAGGCCAGATATTGCGTTTGCGGTAGGTAAAATGTCAAGATACACTAATAATCCAAGTGTGGATCATTGGAAATCAATTGGGAGGATTTTTTGTTACCTTGAGAAGAGCAAAGAATTAGGTCTATTTTATTATTACTTTCTAGCAGTTCTTGAAGGGTACTCTAATGCAGTTGGATAAATAATGCAAGTGAAAATAAATCCACATCTGGATGGATATCCACCTTGGAAGGTGGGGAAGTATCTTGGGCATCCAAGAAACAAACTTCCATTACACATTCAATAATGGAATCTGAGTTTATAGCATTGGCAGTAGCCGAAAAAAAAGTAGAATGGCTAAGAAATTTATTATTGAACATAAAGTTATGGTCAAACCCAATGTCATCTCCTTCTTTGTATTGTGAGAATGAAACTACATTGTTTAAAGCGTATAACAAAGTACACAATGAAAAATCTAGACACATAATTTTAAGACATGAATATGTCAAACAACTAATAACTAATGGAGTTATTAATATTATATATGTTCGAACAAATAAGAATTTAGTTGACCCTCTTACCAAAGGACTCTCTAGAGATTTGGTAAAGGACACATCTAGTGGAATGGGACTAAAACCATTTTCCAATAATCACCGGTAATGGTAACCCAACTTTTTAATAGCATTACCATTATTCCAAAGTTTAATGGGTAATAACAAGTTACTGATAAGTGAATAGTTTTGCACTGAAATTTATTCAATTTTATGTCCCTTATAGGATGTTCAATACATATTGCTACATCGAGAGGATGAGTTTAACGCTTAATGAAGTTCGTTGTCGCTGGCCAGCCTTATCATGGTCATTGACCTTGATCAAAAAAATGCACGGTCAATAACCGTGAAAAGTCTATGACAATGGTTTATCATGGTCATTGACCGTGACAAGTCCATGACAACGGTTTGTCACGATCATTGACCGTGAAAAGTCTGTGACAAGTACAATTGTCATGGACTTTTCACTGTAAAAAACCATGACAGGCCTGTGACAACTTTCTCAGTAAAAAAAACCTACCACCTCTTTTTTTCCACCATTTTTATTTCCCCCTTTCTCTCTCTCTCTCTCTACATTTTTAGGTGAGTTTTTTCTCTCTCTCCTTTTCCTTCATATATGTGTGTGTGTATATGTGTATATGTGTGTGTGTGTGTGGGTGTGTGTATGTAAGTGGGTGGGTGTGCGTGTGTGTCTATGTGAGTGTGTAGATGTGTGGGGGTGGGGGAAGAAGCCAGCGTATGGGGGCAGGGGGTGGTAGTGGTAGGTTAGGGAAAGTGGGTGGGCAGGGGAGTGATGGGGGGGCAGGGGGTGGGGGTAGGGTGTGTTTGTGCGTGTGTGTATAGGTGCGTGGGGTTGGGGGAGACAGTTGTGGGGCAGGGGTGGGTAGTGGGCAGGGGGAGGTGAAAGAATCAATGAGTTGTTGTTTTGAATCCATTTTTTGGGAGTTTAGAGGTGGGATAAAATGGGGATATATAGGAAATTGATTGTGTTTGGTTTTGGTGTAAGAGATTTGAGTGTGTTGTTTTCAATTTAGGGATCAATATATGGAATGTCACATGTGCGTATATGATTCCGAAAACATATGACAATGTTGTTTGTGGACTTTATACTTTGCCCAAATAGTGTTACCATCCCCTTAGCTCCTTATGAAATGGACTAAAACATGTGAAATGCTATAAACATTAATAACCTTTTTAATTTTTATACATTGTAATTCTATAGGACCCGTTTCTCTAAATGGCAATTGAATTCTAATTCGTATTGATATTGGTATAAATTGAAATTGAATTTAAATTGGTATTGATATTGATATAAATTGGTATAAGTTTTATTTCTTATGTGTACTTTAAATTAAATGAAACATAATTTAAATTACATAATTAAATGAAATCTCTCAAATTGTGATAAGCCGTAATTAAATGAAACATACTTTAAATTACATATAGTGCGCATAGATACTAGCCTTCTAGTTCTTATGCGTACGCATTCAATAGCCCTTAGACCCGCTCGAGAGACATTACCCCTGTAATGAGATCTCTCAAATTGTCCCATTTGGACAGTATAGGACTGCATAATTTGTGTATAATAATATTCTTAGTGGCTTAAAAGTGTTACTTTGGGGGGAAATTCCACAGTCGTATCTTAATGTTCTCTAGGTACATACTAGATGATGCGATGTTAAGTGTTATTTTAATTTATAAATTGAAATAACACTCACACTTGCGAATCTATATCGTGCACTTGTAGAACTATGGGGATATGCTACTGAATTTTTCTCAAATTGGAACAATGTGCATGAGTTGTTAAGTATATTACAAAAATATGCGATGTCGAATGGGATAGTACCACTCACCCTTTAGAGGAGATGGAGGAAATAGGAATTAATATTATAAATTTAATTTTAATTTCAATTTCAAATTAAAATTGAATTTGAATGCGCGAATAATTTTGCGCATAGAAACTAGCCTTCTAGTTCTTATGCGTATGCATTCAATAGGTGATTTTTTATACTAATGGGAACTAAATATTCACACTTTTGTTTATGCTAAGCCATGAATATACACTTCTTACCCATAATAGGTGATTGTCTGTAGTATTAGTTGCGATGGGATATCCTAAATACAAAGAGTGGACGGGTGAGACAAATAGATTAGGTGATGTGTTTCGCAGAGGTGCTAATAAATTTGTGAAATACGCAAAGAGATGTCATAATGATGAAGAGTTTTCGTGTCCGTGTGCTAGATATAAGAATGGTAAGGTGTTTGAGTGGAAAATAATTGAACTACATTTGTTAAGATGGGGTATGCAAGACACTTATCGAATTTGAGTTTTTTCACGGGGAATCGAAAGTTTCTTTTGTCCTCGAGCAACCTTCACAATAACCTTCAACGAGTAGAATAGATATAAAAGGGGAGGATGGCAATGTAGATCATAATATGTTAAACGACTTAGTTGATGATGCGTATGGAGTTCATGAAGTGGAAGAGAATGAGGTCATTAGCGATGTACAAGGTTCATGTGCTCATGAAGATATCGGGATAAACCTTGACGATGACTACCAAAGTTTAAAATTTAAGGCGATCCAACTGTTATACTCTGGCCGTGAGAATGATCAAACAAATTTACATGACATGGTTGGTTTGCATAGTTTGAAGACCCAATATGGTTTGTCTGGAAGTAACGTGACAGGAATTTTGAACTGGGTGAAGAGCTTGTTACCCCAGTAAAATAAGCTTCCAAACAGCTATCCTACTATGTAAAATAGTATGAAAGGTTTGGGAATAAAGTATAAATCAATTCATGCTTGTGTGTATGATTGCATACTATACCGAAAGGAGTATACAAATCTCGATCAGTGTCTAGTATGCGATGAACCTAGGTATGTCCAATATACTAGCAAGGAAGGCACAAGCTCAAAAGTGCCTCAAAAAGTAAAAAAAATGACTTCATCCGGGTGGCGGAGACGATGAGGGCTCCTCGGATAGTAGGCCCCCCAAATGGGGCAAATTGGGGTCCGTCATCGAGACTAAGACGCCATTATTGTCTAGAGCACTAGAGTTGCTGAAGGCGATCGTTGGCTCGGGGTACACTGATTGGAGGTCTGTGCCTATTGACCTCAAGTTGAACATTTGGGGGGCACTACGGGTTGTGTATTTATATTTATATTTATATTTATAAGCGTGTATTTATATTTATATTTATATTTATATTTATATTTATATTTATATTTATATTTATATTTATATTTATATTTATATTTATATATATATATTTATATTTATATTTATATTTATATTTATTTTTATTTTTATTTTTATTTTTATTTTTATTTTTATTTTTATTTTTATTTTTATTTTTATTTTTATTTTTATTTTTATTTTTATTTTTATTTTTATTTTTATTTTTATTTTTATATTTATAAGCAACTAACACTTACTTTCTTTTTTGTTTGTATTTATTTAATGGGAACAATTCGGTCTGCCCCTATATCTCTGCGATTCCACGTTGGAACAATTGAGGAATCAATATAAGACGTGAAAGAATTTGCGGGCATGGTACTTTGGAAAGACCCGGGAGTCCATTCTAAGACTATGTGACACCTTCCCCCCAAATGAGCCGATCTCATTGGCACCGTGGTAAAGTTTTAACGATAATGGGACCAATGAGCGACAATTGTCATCTCACCAATCGGGGAGGGACAACCGGGCAAAAAAGTTGGACGTGCACTACCCCGGGCAGACGTCTGACACTGAGGTGGAGCACATGATGGTAAATTTTTATTTTTCTTTAATTTTAGTTATTCTAATTTAGCATTACTCTGAGTTACTTACTAATTCTGTATTATTTTATTTCAGAACACGAGGAGTGGCCCTAGGGGTAAGCCACATAGGCTCGATGCCTATGTGGCAATTTAGACAAAAAAAGGTAAAGACAAGGAGGTGGCCCCGAGCGTCACAACCACCCTTGTAAGTTATAAAAGTTTAATTTTTTTAATTATGTTACAATTTTTTTATTTACTTAATTAACAAATCGTGTACTTTGCCTTTTCAGGTAAACCTTAAGGAAGTGCATGAGTCGCGGTTTGATGCCGACAAAGCATCTTTGTCTACGGACGCACTCAGCCAAGTGCTCGGGCCAGATCGCAAGGAGAGGACTAGGAGGTGAGCTCCTGGGTGCGGAAGTCTAGGATCGTAGGAATTGAGACGAGAAACAGTGGGTTGGCACATAAGGTGGACACCCATGACGATAACCTATCAAGGTTGGAGGCGACAGTCCTAGATATGTACGCCTTCTGATGCGACCCCAAATGTGTATCTAGTGTTTGTGCTAATATAGTCTAAAGTGAAAGCCTATCGCATTAGTAATAAACCCAGTAAGTAGGGATCATCTCCACAGGGAACTAGGACGAAGAATCGTAATGACACGAAATAGATGACTAACCTTAAAATTAACTCTCGAAAGAAATGAAAAAGGTGATTAAAATGAATAGAAAATATATTAACTAAATGTGAATGAAAATTAACTAATAACTAAACTAAGTGCAAAGGAACAAATCTACTGAATGAATTAACTATGAATAAGGAAAGATAGTCAGGTTACAATCTCCCAAACCCTAGTACATTTACCATGTAGAATGCTATATTTTTAATTAGAATTTTAACTGAACCCGGACTTTATTAATCCTAAGCATTACATATATGAGGATAGGAGTCCTCATCATAAATAATCAAAGGTAGAATAAAGTGGTGCTGAATAGCTACACACACATCGCATCCTTAAACACCCCAGTTACCTAGGGCAAACGAGGTTAAAAGGTCTACGATGGTTGTGTGTACTACACAACACGATTCACTAAAAATTCAATTCAAACCCTATTTTCGACATGGGTAAATTACATCGGGTGGAGTTCATGCTCCCCAACCCTTAAAAACTTATCCGGACATGATTAAATTAAATGAAAACACAAGTTTTAAAGTGCAGGAATTCATGATAATTTTGGAAATTTTGAGAATAAATTTTTTGAATTAAGAATTGAAAACTAGGAATTAATAAATAATCTAACTAACTACTAAAGAAATTGAAAGCAAAAATTAAATGTTACTTGCAATCAGGAATTTTGGAAATAAACTTCGAATCTTGAATTAATTGCAAAACTTAAAAACTAGGGTTCTTCTATGCAAGGGCCCTCTAAAACTAATAATATTCGAACCTCCTAATGTCTGACTATAAGCTAAAATAAATACACTTCGAAATTTACAAGAGTTTGAACCAAGTAAAAATCTAAGTTAGAAACAAAAAATCTAGGAAAATCACAATCGAAGCGGTCTAGCGGGACTTCTTCGATTCGGTCTGGTGGCATAATCCGGATCGGTTCATTTTCTTCAGGAATCAAATCGGTTCGGTACTCAATTGTGTTCTAGAATCTTCAAAACATCGGACTGGTTCCTTTTCTTCTGCACCCTAATCGGTCTAGCAGCTAGTTTCATTCGGAGTCTTTATTCTCTCCTGATCGGTTCATTTTTATCTATATCCGGTTCGGTCCGGTGGTGAAATTTATTCACAGACTTGCTTCCTTCCGGATCGATTCTCTGCTTGTATTGACCATTCTCGTCCGGATTTGAAATTCTTCTTTATTTCTTTTCTTTTGATTTTCTCTCATCTTTGAATCTCCGTAAGTTCTGATCCAGGGCTCAATTTGGGGTGTCGTTTCTTCATACATGCTTGTAGACATGAGGTCTTCATTTTTCTTGTTGGTCTCTCATTCGATCTCTAGATGTGAAATGACTATTTTTGCCCTCTGACTTTCCTTCCTTTGTTGATTTCTCGTCTTTGGATTACATTATTCGAGGCACTATGTGGTTATTGTCAGTAGCATATAAATGAGATAAATTAATATGAATTACATTATTCGAGGGGCTAAAAGCTACTAAATTAAGGGGGAAAATTCAGAAGAATTTATGCCTAGTCACCTTCATGAAGCGTCAGTTGGGTAGGGGCAAGGGGAAGAAGAAGGAGGTAGAGGTAGGTGAGGACGAGATGAGGACACAGCTTCTTCATCATCGATACACACAGACTCAACGCCATATAATGATCTATTTCCCATCGTGACTCCCATAGTGCAGCCTATGTCAATAATCGGTTGGTCGAGCATATTTCTACTGGACATATATTGTGGGGAGGCAATAGCGAGGGGGTTGAGGGATCCGATCTTCCTCTCGGGTATGTTGGTTCATGGATGTCCCCTTGAAGACATTAAGGCAAGATTGCGCGTCACGCATGTGGTGGAGGGAAAGGAGAACTCACTTTTGTGGTTGCACGAACAATGCAGCATTCAGCATATTGCGGGGTGTCTCAATTCATGTCATGTGGTCGTCCTTCCTCCTTCGACCTGATCCTTTTTCACGACATTATTTTGATCTTTTTATTTGTATATTTGGATATTTGATTGTACTTGTATTTTTTTTATTTTGGTACATGTTAGTTTGGATCTGGATATTTGCATTTCTATTTTATTTAGATATGGATTATATATGCCATGATTTAGTATATTATTTCTATTTTTTTTGGATATATGTTGTTTGGATAGGTACAATTTTACTATAATAGGTACAAATATATTGCTCGATAGTGGAACTAGCCATAATGCCTAATAGTTTTTTTTTTAATTTTGCCCAGAATTATCACAATTTTTAATTTTTCCCATAATAAAATAATACTTGCAATGAAAAAATCTGGAATTAAAGCTTAAATCTGGAATAATTGTTGCAAAAGTTAAAAACCTAGGGTTCTTGAATGCAAGAGCCCTTGAAAACTAATAATATCCAACCTCCGAATATCTGCTATTGAGTTAAATTAAATACCCTACGAAAATTATAAGAGTTTGAGCAACATAAAACTCTAATTTGGGACAGATAATTCAGAATAAATCTCATCCAAATTGGTCCGGCGGGAGTCTTCGGTTCGGTCTGGTCTCACCGGGATCGGTTCATTTTCCATTTATAATGGAATGATCTGATCACTAATTTTATGCAGAGATTTCAAGGCATCGGACCGATTCATTTTCATCTATTTTCGGATCAGTCCGCAGTTAAAATTTATTCAGAGTCTGCCTTTATCCCGGATCGGTTCACTGTTGGCTTTGGCAGTCCAGTCCAACTCTAGAATTCTTTTTTTCTTCTTTTTTCTTATTTTTCTCTCATCTTTGAAGCTCAACAACTTTTGACCCGGGGCTCGAATTGGAACATCGTTTCTTCCTACATGCTTATAAACGCGAGGTATTTAATTTTCATGTTGGTCCCTCATCCGAACTCCATATGTAAAGTTACTATTTTACCCTTTAACTTTCATTCCATTTTGATTTCTCGGTCTTGAATTCTTCATCTCGTACAAAACACCTGTAAAAAGCACGAAAAATACACAAAACTTGAGGCTCTATGTAGGAATTGTCAGTAGCACATATATGAGATAAATTAACACAATTTACATCGTCTGAAGCGCTAAAAGTCTCTAAATTAAGGGAATAAATTTGGAAGAATTTATGCGTAATCAAACCACCCCAACTTAGAACATTGCGCGTCTCGAGCAATGTAAAAGAACTTCACCAAGGCTCAACTCTCGAAATTTATTTTATTAAGATATAATACCACTTTCTTGGGAAAGCGGTTGCATTTAACGTATGCAACAAGCCTTTAAACCCCTAGGCTACCCTAGTAGGACGAGTTTTGTCTTGTGAGGTTTTGTTGTGAATATACCCACAAAATTCGATTTTTGACTCAAACAAAATTAAAAATACCTAAAAATTGTATAATTTAAACTTTACGAAAAATAATCACCATATATTTGTATGTTCAAATCTCAATTTGTCGTGTGTGTGTGAGAAGCCAGAAATTTAACTGCAAATTTCCGCCGATTGATCATTACGTTACTTTTTCAAAAATTCATTTTAATTCAAATGCTCACGGGATACTCTCATAAACGAATCACTCGGAATGTGGATATTTCACTCGGTATGTGTGATATAAGGAGTAAATGCATTGGAACACAAATTCACACACAAAAAATTGAAAGACGGAGGTTTATGGGTGAAAATATCTCTTTTTCGGGTTATGATCATTGGGAAGCGGGGACATTGCCTCTTATACACACCGGTTAATCTCTTCTATTTTTATTTTCGTATTTTTCCTCTCCACACGGTAATCAATTTCATAATCCGGACTCAGTTAGGATTTTTTTTCGAGTTTTTAAGGTGTATTGGGTAAAAAGTGAAACTTCGGAATTGGAAAATCTTCTATGATGTCCATTAGTGCCATTTCAAGCTTTTTCTCATTTTCTCTTTTTTTTCTTCGTATTTTTCTTTTATTGCCGCTTTTCATTTTCACAAAAATTGGAATTAATTACTGAATTTTTCGATTTTCCCAATTCCGGGCTATTTGGGTTTTTCGGATTTTCAAATGAAAGGAAAAATTTTATTTGGCTGAACTTGGTTTGCAAAATGGAATTTTTCATAACTTTTTACAGCTAATCTTATTGGGTAACAAACGATGGCCTAACTTTATTTATCCGAATTACTAATCATATTATGATACACGTCTCGAGATGAATTTTAGTTTAGAGATATTTCAGCGCACTTTTCGATTCAACATCACACACTTTTCTCGTAACTGATCAAAATAATAAATTAGAGATCATCAACGACTTATTTTAACGTTGAATTGAACTTTGAGTTAATCATTAACTCGAATTGATTTTAAATACTCACAAAAAAGTGAAAAGCTCGAAATCTCACCGATTTGATTAATCTCCTCACTAATTCGTTAAGTCATCAATTTTCGCTCAATTTCCATCTTTGGTCAATTTCGGCTTTGTGCAATTTAAAATTTACAAATTTGAGACTTTAAACAAAACTTCGGTGATATTTTTGAAAAATTTAAACTCCAATTTTTATTTACTTTGAAGAAAAATATTTTTGGATTTTTCAAAAAAATTTCAATTTTATTTTTAGAATTTTTTGAAAATTTTCTCATTTTTTCAGTTTTGGGGCATTTTGAACTTTGTGAAATGTGAAAGTGCATGCGTACACCCCCCCCCCCCCCCCCCCAACTTATATTTTTCAAAGTCCCGATGCAAAAAGGACTAAAAGCTAAATTACGAAGAAAAACAACAAAAATGGAACAAAGTACAAAATGCAATATACAAAAGCAAGCATAAAACATACATGATAGGTAATCCGGTCTCCATTAGATATATAAAAAGCATACAAAGCTGTGGAAATAAGGAAAGAACAAAAATTACATAAACAACCTAGGAGGAACAATTACTGAGGGGGAGGGGGAGAAGTTCCGGGAGCATTTGGGTCGTAAGGTTCATAGCAATAGGCGGGGGGAGGATTACCCATGGTCATCCAGTATATTTCAGCTTAGAGACGATGTAGCATACTCGTATCTCATCGATATGCACGTCGATACTCCTCCCGGTGAGCATTGTATTGATTGATAAACCCATCGAATCAGGCTTCCAGCGCTGTGATTCTTATATCAAAGTTGGATCTTGGGGGCTCAAAATCAGAATCGTTATCCTCGTTATACTCCTCCTCGTCACCCTCAGCTATACTCACGTCATCACCCCCAACAGCTTCCTCCTCGGACTCATCATCCTTCGAATCATCCATCTCCATATCATCGTCGTCTTCTGCCACCTCAGCTTACTGGGCGCGAATAATCACCCGTTGGTGCTCACTCTTGGTACGGGTTCCTTTCCCAAGAGTATTGGGAAGGAGAAGGGACCCATTGGGGAGAACAGTGAGTATGTCGGCTAGAATAGACATTATGAGTCAGGCATACGATAGAGGGGCAACACCTTTTTGTCCAAGGTCGCGTAAAATATGAATTTGAAAATAATATGGTCCAGGTTGATCACAGTGTTGGGTTCAAAGAGATGATATACAAGGGTCTCTTATCGGGGTCGCATTTCGAAATTATTTGAGGTTTGTAGGAGATTGGCGCAGATAATTTGAAATGTGATACGCGCCTTGTCACTCATATACCCTACCAAAAATGTTTCGGTAGCCCAAAACTCACCAGTTGCTATACGAGCAATGCTAACAGCATTATCGATGAGGCGAAAGCGTTGGGGTACGTGAACTCGATTGGGTTTAGGACATCCGTTTCAGCTAGTTTCTAGGCAAGAATCTCACGGGAGAAAGGGATTCGTTGTTCATCCACATGCGCCTCGAAAACAAAATAATCAGTGCGGATAAGAATTCCATAGAAGGCTCACACTTCGGCTGTCTAAACTGCATTGTGGGGCTCGTTAAGGTACCAACACCAACCCCGTGGAAGGAAAAGGCTGGTGGCAGAATTTGGTAGCTCGTTCCAGCGCACTTGGCACTTCAATTGCAGTTTCTGATCCTGGCCAAAAAATTGTTCACACCATCGCTGTTCTTGATCAAAGCGGTATGCATTGTTGTCGTTGATGAACGCGACGGATTTGTACTTTTGAGGGCGGGCTTGGTTGGCCTTGTGTAACAGTAGTGGTTGGATGCTAGAAATTTGGAAGAGAGAGAGTATGAGAGTAACGAGGAGTGGTGGTGGAAAAGAGGAGGAGTAATGGTGTATTTATAGGTGGGTGTGGTGGAAGGAAAGGTTAGTTTTGGAGGGAAGGGTGTTGGAGGGAAGGGGGTGAATTTGGGAGGGAAATGGTGGAGGGAAAACATATTGGGAGTGAAGAAAATGGATTGGGGTAAGGGGGTTGCACCTTGGGAATGATCAAAGAAAATAAGAAGTTGAACCGATCCGGGTATCCAGGACTAGATCGGTCAGGTCCCTTTTTAATTTAATTTTTCCCACAAATGAATTGGTTCGGGTGTCCAGGGGAGGACCAGTCTGGTTCCCAAAATGATGTAGTCCCCTATGGCTGAATTCGCTCATCTCTCAACATCTCTGGATGCTCTCACCACTATACCAACACATAATCGACCGAACTTCGCTCAATGCGTGCTCTGAAAACCCTAGGCTCGCTCACAACGTGTGTTCTCTCCACCTATCCTATGTGACCTATACCTTCCGACTCTAATTAAATTAACTTACACACATATAATATACACAAGAATAACCCCATACGCGTCGGGGGTGCGATGACCTTATCGTACTGCTCAATCAATCCCCATAGATGGGGTCCGATAACTAAATGGTGTCGTCTTTTGTGACACCCCGCCTAATTAAATACCGGGTGATCACTCCTTTATTAAATTAAATCAAAGTATACAGTTGGTTCATTCTCAGCATCACTGTCGATAAAAAAATAATTTTCCAATTTAACACCCTAAATAATTAAGCTAAGTGTCAAAACCATTTTCATACATAATTTTCCAAATTTTATTTAAAGAAAAACAATTATTTTATTTATTAACAACATTTCAACAATTAAGAATCACCCACAATAAACCTGGAACACAATCCAATTAATTTAAAACATTCGTCAATCGAATGTCAACATGCGAAATATAAAGTAACACAATTCAAACTGAATAAATCCCATAGGGACAATACGAGAAATAACTGGAAATACAAATGTCCCAATAACAACGGAATAATGGAAAGAGCTACACATGCTCAACTAAATGAAAGTGCTAAGAGTGGATCTGAATGAACGAAGTCGTCTAATCAAGAGACCTGTAACTCCCACCTAAGCTGCAGCGCGTTCCTTCCAAGAGATCCTAAGCAAGACGCCCCTGTGGCTGGGCATCTGTAATACATACATATATATACAAGAGAGAGAGAGAGAGAGAGAGAAAAACGGGTCAGAGCCCGAAAGTGTGTTTGATTTAAAATATGTTTAGCAAGTATTTAAATTGATACAGGTCAATGCAACAACATATTAGAGCGACACTCTCTTGAGAAATTCTCACCTCTCTTCTAATGTGCATGCCTATCGTACTAACCTTCCTAACGGGTTATCTTATCATTTTATCATACTAACCTTCCCCATAATTTAGCTTATCTTAACTTACTCATAAGATTTCAAAACCGAACAATATCATTGTTTAAAAAGAATACTTCCAATTAGTAGCACAACTCTCATTTTAGCTTTATTAATTTATAAAGTTTCCCAGTGTCATATTATACTTTCACAAAACAGGTATTTACTGTTTGAGTCATCAACCATGTCCCACTTATCAAATCACAGTAGGCAGTTTCAAGTTTCCAAATCTCATATACATATATTATCTACTCGAATAATATATATAAAATAACAGCACCCCAAATAAAACTATGGTGCGTGCATACTTTACTATCCAAAACCCCATATCACTCATATTAAGGGGAATACAATCGGAATCACTCTCGAATTGTATTAACAAAATACACAAACAAAATTGAGGCGAAGAATAGATTCCAAGTCTCTAAGAGGATGGCACATGCCTGCGTCTCTTATGACCGTCTGAACTATCACGTCGATAGCCTGTACCAAGGACATCTATCTTCTAGGGTACAAGTCAATATCCCCCATAAAGGTCCCATCGAGATAAGACTGTCCCAGCGCGGTAACCTCAGGGGTAGCAAGTAGCGTGGGCATGATTTGCACATGTATATAATATATGCACACACAATCATATAAATATACCACTTTTATCATATTAATGTAGGTTCTCTCGTCACCCATAATTACAACATTTATCCTTAATTTCACATTATTAGTATTATTTATAAGGTTTCATCTCTAACCTTACCTCGAAGGGTTTTCTCACTTATTTCGTGACACTCGTGGACTCTATTCTTCCAAGTAGAAAATTCAGTAGGTGTCACATTTACGTTTCATCGTAACTCTCTTACGCGCCTCACACTTTAATATATCAATTTACTAACCCTAAAGTAAACATCCCATAAATACCATTCTCGTCGAATATTAATGATCCCAACATTTATTTATACGCCCTACTGGTCCTCTATGTCTCCCAAATCATTATACTAAGAATGCCCAAGAATTATATCACGACAATTCGATTTTTAAATCATTTACAAAGGGAAATAGGAGTCTGCCAGGAGGGGTCGATCGATCGAGGTTTGGGGCTCGATCGATCGAACCTTCGATCGATCGAAGCTCTAGGCTCGATCGATCGATCAAGCAGGTCTTCGAAAATCTGCAGAATTGCAGTTACGGGTTTCATCTCCAAATTTACACCAAATCCATATTTTCAAGTTCCAATCGTCCCAGAATTAATACTACTAACCTTATATCGTCATAACAGGTATATTCAACGTAAAACATATCAATTTACATCACTAAACATGGATTTATCATGCCATAATTCATTTAAAACTCAAGAACCCTAAAAATCTCTAACTCATGATTCTAATCTGTTTAATCCCAGAATTTCCTTCTTATTTATACCAAAATTTCGTGGGTTATTTTCCTCTACATGGAAAGGGTTCCAGAATTTTCATATAAATCAAAACTACATGGATTTTCCTATCACAAATTGGGTTTTCTTCCATATTTTTCATCTCTAATCATTCCTAACTAATATGAAGATTGCACCAACGAAAATACGCAAGATAAATACTTGCATGGAATTTTCAGAAGTCTGGATTGCGGCTGATTTTGGTGTGGTTGCGTTCCCCTTCTCGCGATCTACGCGTTGGTGGTGGCGGCGGTGCAAACCGGTGACTTTTTGGCCTTGAATTGCCTTGAGAGCTTTCCCTCTCTTCTCCAATGTCCATACTAGGGTTTCTGAATATTCTAACCCTAAATGACTAACCTAAAAGGCTGATATAGGTTTCTGAATTTCGTGGGTTTAATTACCCAAGAATGTAAAATGACCAAAATGCCCTCCCGGGTCACTAATTTGGCCTAGAACCGCCCCGAGACCCAAACTACACCCCCGGGTACACTTTTCTGACTATCTCGACCCTTCCGGACGCGTTGGCGCACTCAAAACGACCATACAGACAACTTATAAAATATTCACTTTTTATTTAACAAAATTTAGTCCCGACGCGACAAGGGCGCGTCCTGATTCAAATTTCCAAAATTGTCATTTTATTCACTCGTGACATTCAATATAATCAATATCATATATAAATTTGCTCATTAGTAATGTACAACAAATTTCCCATAATTACTAACTTTCGTCACGTTAATAATTATAACATAATTAATTTCGGATCTTTATTAAATAATTCGCTCACATTAAATTTAATAAATCCCCAAATTAATATAGCATAAAAATACGGGGTAATACAGCTTGTTTGACAGACACCTCGTAGTACGGCTTGAGGCGTTGTCCATTTACTTTGAAGGTATTTCCCCTTTTTGCATCTTCCAACTCTACAGCACCATGAGGGAACACTTTTTGAACAACAAACGTGCCCATCCATCTTGAACACAACTTAATGGGAAATAAGTGTAATCGAGAGTTGTAGAGAAGCACTTTTTATCCCAGATGAAACTCTTTTCATCAAATTATCTTGTTATGTGCGAGTTTCATTCATTTTTTTGAAATTTTAGCATTCTCATATGCTTCATTGCGCATCTCTTCCAACTCATTCAATTGAAGCTTGCGAGCTTCACCTGCTTTATCAATATTGTAATTCAACCTCTTGATGGCCCAATACTCTTTGTGCTCTAGCTCTATGGGGAGATGGCAAGGTTTGCCATAAATAAAACAAAATGGGGACATTTCGAGGGGGTTCTTATAGGTGGTATGGTAAGCCCATAGCACATCGTTTAATCGAAGTGACCAATATTTTCGATTAGGATCGATGGTCTTCTCAAGGATGGTTTTGATCTTATGATTTGCTAGCTCTGCTTGCCCACTTGTTTGAGGGTGATAAGTCGTCCCAACCTGGTGGATGATCCCATACTTTCTCATTAACTTTTCAAACGACTTTATTGCAAAAATGTGTGTCGTTATCATTTATGATCGCATTCGGAGCACCGAAGCGAGAAAGTATGTGTTCTTGTAGGAACTCAATCACCACCTTGTTGTCATTCGTCCGGGTATCTATTGCCTCCATCCATTTGGAGATGTAGTCTACCGAGATGAGGATGTATGAGAAGACGAATAAGAGAGGGAATGGTCCCATGAAGTCAATACCCCAATAATGAAATAACTCAATGACGAGTATAGGGGTTAGAGGCATCATGTCGCGAAGAGTAATAGCTCCCATCCTTTGGCATCTATCATAAGATTTGAAATAGGCATTCACATCCTGTAATATTATGGGCCAATAGAGACCGCTTTGCAGTATTTTAGCAGCCATCGTATTCTTGGATAAGTGGCCTCCATAAGCTTCTATATGATAAAATTGGATCACATCTTAAATTTCCTCATCCGGAACACATCTTCTGATGAGCTGGTCCACGCAATATTTAAATAGGAATGGGTATCATAGAAAAATATGCGGGACCAAGTGATGAATTTCTTCTTCTCTTGCAGTGTCCATTCCGGAGGAACGACTCCCGTGACAAGATAGTTAACAATGTCCACAAACTAAGGTAGAGATGAAGTAGCAAATATCATCTCATCTAAAAAATACTCGTCTATGGGTATCAGATCACTAGGCACGTCGGACGAGAGTCGTGATAAATGGTCGGCAACAACGTTTTCTACCCCTTTCTTATCTTTTATAGAGAGATTGAACTCTTGTAGGAGTAGGATCAACCTCATGAGGTGCGACTTTGCATCCTTCTTAGTAAGGAGATATTTCAGGCCTGCGTGGTCGGTAAAACAAGTGACGAGCGACCCAATAAGGTATGAGAGGAATTTATCCAAAGTAAAAACAACCGCTAGCAACTCTTTCTCCGTAGTGGAGTAGTTAAGTTGTGTCCTAATTAACGTCCGACTAGAGTAATATATGACATGATATTTCTTGTATTTTCCTTGTCCCAAAACAGCCCCAATTGCGTAATCATTAGCATCAGACATAAGCTCGGATGGAAGAGACCAATCCGGAGCTTGCATGATGGGTGCAAAAATTAGCATTCTTTATAATTTATCGAAAGCCTCTTGG
This sequence comes from Sambucus nigra, assembly GCA_949130495.1. NCBI lineage: Eukaryota > Viridiplantae > Streptophyta > Magnoliopsida > Dipsacales > Adoxaceae > Sambucus > Sambucus nigra. The sequence goes on along the minus strand of OX422215.1, from coordinate 574,346,379 downwards.
CATGCGTTATTCCACTCAAAGGGTGCATCCTTCATAAGGAGGTTACTCAAGGGTATTATGATGGCGCTAAAATCCTGGATAAACTGTCTATAAAAACCTGAATGGCCTAAGAAGGAGTGCACGTCCTTTAATAATTTAGGCGAGGGAAGCTCGGCTATGACATCTATTTTTTCTCGATCAATTTCTATTCCCTTAGATGAGACTATGTGGACTAAAACTATGCCCTCGGTAACCATGAAGTGGCATTTTTCCCAATTGAGGACTAAGTTCATCTCCACACATTGGGATAAAACCTTTTCAAGATTCACTAAACATTGGTCAAAAGAGGGGCCAAAAACGTTGAAATCGTCCATGAAAACCTCAAGTCCTCTTTCTACCATGTCGCTAAAGAGAATTAAGATGCACCTTTGAAAGGTTGCGGGCGCATTACACAATCCAAAAGGCATACGTTTGTAGGTAAATGTACCAATTGGACATGTAAAAGTCATCTTCTCTTGATCAAGTATATCTACCTCAATTTGGTTATAAGTTGAATAACCATCAAGGAAGCAATAATATGGTTGGCCCACTATGCGTTCAAGCATTTGGTCAATGAAAGGTAAGGTAAAGTGATATTTTCTCGTCCCGGCATTAACTTTCTGGTAATCAATGTAAACACGCCACCCGATGGTGGTGTGTTGAGGAATCAATTCACCTTTAGCATTTTTTACCACTGTCATTCCCGAATTCTTCGGGAAGACTTGAATTGGGCTCACCCATTTGCTGTTTGAGATAGGGTAGATAATCCCGGCATCTAACAACTTTATAATTTTTGCTCTAACGACTTCTTTCATGGTTGGGTTTAGTTGCTTTTGCATTTCCCACAAGGGCTTCACGTCCTCCTCAAGGTGGATTTTGTGGGTACAAATCAGGGGACTTATACCCTTAAAATCCGCTATAGACTAACCAAAAGCACCTCTCCACTTTCTCAAAATTTTTAGTAACTTACCCTCTTGCTCTTTATCGAGGCTAGAGGAGACAATAACAGGAAATGTCTTATCCTCTCCTAGAAAAGCATATTTCACATTATAGGGTAGTTTCTTCAACTCAAGGGTAGGAAATGTCTCTTCAGAAATTTTCAAGCATGAATCCCTCGGGGGTAGTTCCTCGAATCTAGAAACCCAATGAACCTCTCTTAACTCCTCTAACGACGCTCCCTCATCTAATATGATTTTCAACTCCTCGACTCTCGCTCATACTCGATGTATGGGATCTCACTTTCATCAACTCTCACTAGGCATGCTTCTAACGCGTCCCCACCCATGGATATCTCGATGTTCTCTTCTGTTACCTCCTCTATAAGGTCGACCATATGGATTTCATCTTCGTCACCCATTTGATTAGCAACATTGAAGATGTTTGTCTCAAGGGTCATGTTCTCAAAAGTGAGTTGTATTTACCCATTTCGTGTATTGATCAAGGCATTAGTTGTAGCTAAGAATGGGCGGCCTAGAATGATGGGAACATGGTTGCTAGAATAGATGGATGGCTCTGTAATACCCCATAATTTTATGGCTTTTAATTATGAGATTAATTAAATGAAATTGCTTTTAATTGTGGGATTAATTAAATTAATCTGGGATATTTATTTGTAAATTAATTTGGATTTAAATAACTAGCGAGACGAGAGTTAGTATTTAAATATGATGATAATGTTGAATACTACTGAGTGATTATGGTAATATGTGGTTATTGAATTTATTAAAATTGTCGTGAGTTGAAAATACGACACTTTTGGTAATTAAGCTGGGACGCGCGTGTCAGTCGTGTCAGGACCCAATTTAATGAATTTAAAAGTACGTATGAGCATTTTTAGTGCGCCAATGTGTCCAGAAGGGTCGAGATAGTAAAAAAAACACTAGTCGGGCGTTAGTTTCCCGGGGAATTTTAGGCCTAACCAGCAACCCGAGAGGATATTTTAGTCATTTTGACTTTTTGAGGAGTAATAACCCACGAATTATATACTGAAGTTATCAGCCAACACTTGAGTCCCTTAGGGTTTTCACAACTAAAAATAATAATGGCAGTTAGAGAGGAAGAGAGGAGAAGTTCCAAGGGTTTCCATGGCCATAACCACCACACACCACCACCATCACCAGATTTGTGACCGAAAAGAGACGGAGAACCAACCAATACCGTCATCAACGGATCAAAATCTTTATTTTTCCAGGCAAGTGATTTATCTTGAAAATATTCAAAGCATATATTTTACATGATAGTTTAGATTTCATGATTTACCGTAAATAAGTGAATTAATTGTGAAACTGGAGAATTAAACATTAAATATGGGTAGGCCTCATGTAGATAAACTTCAGGGCATATACTAGTTATGAAACCATGATCCATGTGAAGGGAATTATGAATTTATTTTGAGTTATATGAATATCTTGAAGGAAATAGAAGAATTAGGGTTTTTATGAAAATTGGGTGTTTTGATCCAAGAAACTGATGATCTATGATGATTTAATGATTATAATACGTTAATGATTATGCTAATATGTTAATAGGATGATTAGTAAACTTTCTTGGGATTTTGGGACGTTGTGATGAAGGATTTGGGGTGTAAAATTGGAATAACCCATAACTATCAAAGCAATTCTGGGTTGATAACTGCTTGATCGGTCGATCGATCCAAGAGTGTCGATCGATCGATCCCTCTAGGGAAAGTCAAGTATTTTACCTTCAAATAATTAAATAACTTCCAACCTTTAGAACTCTTTGGTGATGATTGATTGAGCACATTGGTACTTAGGGAAGACCAGTAGGATGGTATTTGAAGCCCAAAAAATTATTAGATTTAATTGAGGTTAAGTGGTAGATTTACGAATATTCGATTAGCGAGGTACGATTGTGAGTTGTGAGAACCTGAATATCTTTTGCTCCAATTATAATTTGAGGTTAAATACTAAAAGTGGGGAACTTTAAATACTGATAAACCCTTAGAAACTAGCGGGGAATCTAGTAACCCTTTCTAGGATAGGATATGTACTCGGAGCTATACTTTGTGAATTATCACATTAAAGTCTATTGTGTAGTATAAAGGTGACGATATCATTATATGTGTGAGACATACTATATGGGTATGGAATATACCTATACTAAAATGATGTTTACCTAAGTTGTGTGAATACTTCGTATATGGATGATTATGTATAGGACATACCTACCATACTAGCTATCACGGGAGGTTGATTTTTAGGAAAGGGCGGTTTTATCTTTGTGTGCCTTTGGAGGGATTTAGACTGGTACCTTAAGGACATAGGACTGTGAATGACTTATTTGTGAGTTGATAAGTCAGCTGACCATGGGAGCATAGGTATGTGCGTGACCCGTGGGTATGTGAACTATGTCCGCCTCCAATATGTGTGATTTGTTGAAACGGTTCCTGCGTGATTCGGAACACGTGATCCTTGCATACGTGATGTACTTGGATTTGATAACAGAGTATGCGTGCACCGCATCTTAGCCTAAGGGTGCCTATGAATATGAGAATTTAATTAACACTTGAGATAAGTAATTTAATGAATGTGAATATGGGTTATGAATATGACTAGTGTGGTGTTACGAGTAGATACCTTATATCAAAATGCGAAAGCAGGAATGGCACAGACTAGTTAGTTAGAGGCATACTAGGATGGGTTAAGGGTATATATTAGGCGTGCACATTAGTTCAGAGGTGAGAAACTCATGTGAGAGTACGTAACTAACATGTTTATAATATGTGTTGTTTAATTATAATTTAAACACTTGCTATATTTTTAAACTATTTTCACCTCGGGCCCTGACCCGTTTTCCTCCAAAATCTATTTTGTTCGGTAAAAACATTTTAAGTGCCCAACCACAGGGACGCCAAGCATAGGAGTTCCATTCTGATGACGGGTTGTAGGTGCTGTGGAAGCTACATGATCTTGGTATTAGACACCTCCACATTTATCCTTGGTTCCTTCAGAGTCATTCACATCAGTTAGGGCATGGTGCCCATTCTTATCTAGAGATTGTAGATACAGACTTTCATTATTTTAGATGTTGGTTGATTTATTCAGACTCGTGTATTGGAATTTTATTTACTCTGTTATTATTATCATTGGAGTGTTTACTCCAGACTCAGTTTATTTCATTTCGTTGGTTATTCATAAGAGATTGTTTATGCGATTGATGGTTGATGATTTAATTACTTGGTTATTGTTAATTTAATTAATAAAATTTGGAATCTCTCTATTTTAATATTAGGTGGCTAGTAAGTAACTAAATGTTTTCGACAGTGATGCTAAGACTGAACCAACTTGATATTCTGTATTAGTTTAATAAAGGAGTAGCTACCCGGTATTTAATTAGTCGGGGTGTCACAGGTGGTATCAGACCATCAGGTTCTAGTGTCCTTTAGGATCTATGCGGCTTATTATGCTTCCAGCGTAGCTTTCTTTGATGTAGAGCCCTATGTTTAGGATTGTTGATTTTTTTGGTGAGATTTCGTTCTCCTATTATAATCCATATAATAGTGAATTTTATTTTCATTCGGGTGCGTTCGCATGTCAAACAATGCAGTATGTCAGGAGAAGGCAGTTGGACGGACAACAGGAGGCAAAGCTCAGTTGAGGTTATAGGGTATATTCAAGATTGATGACCGTAGTTGAGGTCACCCCTATTATGGCACGGAAGGCCAGGATGATAAAGATGGCTAAGGCACGACTTATAACTTCTAGGTACCACTATAGTAGCAAGTGGGGTGAAATTAGACTCACCCAGTAAGGTTGGAATGGGAGAGAGTCAGATGAAACATTGAAGAGAACCAGCAGTGGAAATTCTAGAAAGGCGTAAATGGCGTGTGTTAGCCAACAAAGGTAAAATATCCAAAGGCTTGGGCATATGTAGGAGTGTGGCTAATCGGGAGTGAAAATTTGAGGGTAAAATTTGTCTTGACTCGTAAGAGAAGAGTTACAATGGTGAGAGGCAACCACCACACTTAAAAGTGGAATGTTTTGTCAAGAGAAGGTGCATAGGTATGGTTTAACCATAAGTTCCTTCATCATATGTTCAGGATAAGATGCGAACATTATTCTGAACTCACACAAGAGGGTCGGACATACGTCACTTTATGAAAAGAAGTTTAATTAATTAGCGAACCTTACACCGGATGAAGTAGGTGCAATGGAGAAGAGGACATAAAAGGGAAAATTAACTTATAAGAAGAATTCCTAGCACTTTTAGGGAATTTTTCTTGGACGTTCAATGCAGATGGTAATAGTGTCATGTTTTGTTAATATGGATGTAAACGCTTCCTTGTGTGGGGAGCTACAAGAATCTAAGAATTTAGATAGAGTAAGATTGGGGGGAAATGTTGTTAATGAAGCACCGCAAGGGGGAGACCCGTCTAGGGACCCATTTAAATGATTCAGATAGCTGAATTGTTACCGAGCTATGGTCATTTTGGTAAGAGTTGTCGAAGCCAGTAGAGTTTTTCTTAGGGACATCATAGCTAAGGGAACAACAGAGATAGTCATCAGAGTCGAGACTACCAATGTCCGAGAAAAGGACCACCTTAACATGCTCAGTGTGACGGGAGATAAGTGGAGTATGTGTAGAGGTATTTTGTGGGGAATGAAACCCGTGCGTTAAAATTTTCCTGAACCAAGTATAATGATAAGGGTATGGTGCATAGCAAGGGCAATAGTCATCAAAATTTTCGGTTTGGTGTTGACATGTGTGTTAAGTCCAAGAACCATTTGAGCAGCCAAGGAGATTGGCAAAGTAGACGTATGAGTTATATCCTCAGATGATGATGAGTGTTGTATGTGACATGAACGAGTTACTACATTTTTTATTATCACTATATTCGCATGAGAGACGAGTTTAGTGCACATATCAGAAATATTATTATTTATGTGAATATTTTCCCTGGTATAGTGGGGTTACCTTTAGTGTTATCCGCGAAGGATGAATGGGTGTATCGATAGTGGTATACACTTTATTGAAATTACTCTTTTTAGTGCTGTGTTATATGATTATGATGTTATCCTAATTATGGTTTTATAATAATAATTAAACCGATAGTGTGCGGATATTGCAAGTCTATCGGGGTTACTACCTTGGTGTAGAATGCTTTGTTCTAGAGAGACCCCATCTGCGAGAGGGTCGGGCTCACGTTTATATATTTGTATATATGTATATATATATATATTATCGATACTTTGAAAGGTATAATGGTCTCGGATATTTGATCCCGGTATGTGTAGGGACTTTATTATTATGATTTGGAGTGTATTTGGTTTACTGTTCAGCAGAAAGATTTAGCTGATTATTATAATTAACGCTCAGGATGTGGTAATAACAAGAGTGCATTGTTATATCACCCTTTAGAGACGTGGAAGTTAATACTCGTAGTTGTATGTCCGGGAACATGATTTTGAGAACCCCGATTATAGTTGCATGATGTTTATGGGATATGATTACCATCAATGTTAAGAGATAGTGTCTTTCGGAAGAAGTTCCTTGTTTAAGTGTAATTGCGGAAGGAGATGTAACTTTGTTGTCAAGAGACGGGAATATAGGGGTACATTCTATGGACTGAGGACCTGACGGATTTTGACGACCGACAATGCTAAGTAGTAGTGTATCGGTGGGTTCCTTGTTTGGATTTCTCTTTGCGAGACATCCCACGCATGAAACTTAGCGTAAGGTTGGTAGTAAGGATATGTTTGACCATTCATCCATGATTTAGGTACCTCGATCATTATGGAAGTATGTGGTTATAACTGGAAGTTAAAGGGTAAATTAAGAAATAAGGCCCGTAGAGCCAGTTATGAGGTGAGGAAGTACTGAAAATTTTATTTTATTACAGCAGGTTGCAAAATGGAATGATGTTAAGGAGGATTTAGGATTTCAAATTCGGGGGTGATTGAGAACGCCTAAGTGGTATATCCACGTTGAGAATACAGGGGTAATAAAGAGTTTGGAGTATGTATGAAGCGTATATGATGTTTAAACCCGTATGCACGGGTTATAAGGGGTGTAGACACCCTGGTTTATTGATGTGGTAATCGCCGAATGAAGAGACATAGAGATGGGTGAGATTTATACTTGTGAGACTGATATTACAAAATAGTAGTGGTATAATGGATTAAGCATCGTAAAAAAAGTATGATAATCACTATACTCATGTACAATCAGAGTAGCACGTTCGAACTTGGTGGAAAGGCAGTGGGAAGCCATTTAAAAAGGGGGTATACCTTAAGAAGACAAATATTTAACTATTATGGACAATTTGGAGCGGAGTTCCACCCAAACGAATGTTGAGGGTGGATTATGCGTAAATAGAGTGAGGATGTCAATAAGGTATAAAGAGTCCAGAGGTGCACATCGTGGTGAAAAATTTTGGTTGCGTCGAGGGAAGAAGAGGGTTAGTAAGTATCACTTAACGGAAAGAATTATACGTGAAAGTCAGTGTTGAAAGGGGTATGGTAAGTAATAGATCGGTTGGGGTCAGCTGATCAGCCATATAATTTTGAATCAAGCCGACGATTCCAGTGATGGAAGAGTCAAGTTGGTAAATTTCTTTAAGGGGTTGCCAACTTATAGATAAGTAACGAGTTCCTTCGAATGTGTGGGACATATTTTCCAGAAGGAAAGTAATTGTTATATCGTTGGGTAATTTACATTATTAGATAGTGAACGCGTCGATATGTGGTCCTACCCATCATTATTCTGAACTAGGATGAGATCCCCGAAATCCATTTTCAATATGGGGTATCAGGAAGTAGTCGGGATAGCAATTCATTTTGAGAAGGGTGTCTCACCTATAGCTCGAGGAGTAGGTACAAGGTTATTGACGACTAGTGGAACTGTATGAAAGTAATTTTGGACTCATGGAGATCATTTCATTTCCACAACGGGTATATCTAGTAAGTAAAGTATAATATGGTAATGGGGAGAGGATATTATCTAATGGAAGAGTTGAGTGAAAGTACCCGTACCTATTTATAGTGGACAAGGTTCTTACTGAGGTTTTGTGTGGATAAACCTTACCATTCTTCCTCTGGATGTTTTGAGGTGAGTGGATTATCAGAGTTTTGGATTAGTCAGAAGTTAGAGTTCGATGACTATATTGGGATAACCACAAACCATCTTAAGTGGCTTGTTCCTTTTTTAAAAAGTCACACCGCCGGGAACAGATATTCGAAGAACGGACAAGAGTAGTCAAATGTTCTATAGTTTCTCCGAGGATGGGTATTCTTTGTTTAGATAAACACGAGAGTTGATACGAATTGAGGTGCAAACTCAAAATAATATTGAGAAAATGCGGTCATTGATGTATAGTCTATTCTTATTCAAATGTTGTTTAGTAAGAACACAACATGAGGTGCATTTATTGAGGGGTAACCCAATAACTGATAAAGTGTCAAGAGTGTTCAACAAGCTTGCTGTGAAGTGGGGGCTGTATTGATTGAGCCTTTCTTTGTATTTTATTTTGAGTACTGGAGGATACCTAATTTTTCTAGGTATGCCTTACTTTTTGAATTTCGGGATGAAATTCCATTATTAGGGGGGAAGTATGTAATCCCCCGTAATTTTATGGCTTCTAATTATGAGATTAATTAAATGAAATTGCTTTTAATTGTAGGATTAATTAAATTAATTTGGGATAATTAATTAGAAATTAATTCGGATTTAAATAACTAGCGAGACGAGAGTTAGTATTTAAATATGATGATAATGTTGAATACTACTGAGTGATTATGGTAATATGTGATTATTGAATTTATTAAAATTGTCGTGAGTTAAAAATACGACAGTTTCGGTAATTAAGTTGGGATGCGTGTATCAGTCGTGTCAGGATCCAATTTAATGGATTTAAAAGTATTTTATTTTTTATGTAATCCGTATGAGCATTTTGAGTGCGCCAACGTGTCTAGAAGGGTCGAGATAGTCAGAAAATACTAGCAGTTTAGTTTGGGTCCCGGGACATTTTAGGCCTAACCGGTAACCCGGGAGGGTATTTCAGTCATTTTGACTTTTTGAGGAATAATAACCCACAAATTTTAGACTGAAATTATCAGGCAACACTTGAGTCCCTTAGGGTTTTCACAACTAAAAATCATAATGGGAGTTAGAGAGGAAGAGAGGAGAAATTCCAAGGATTTCCATGGCCATAACCACCACACAACACCACCATCTCCGAATTTGTGACCATAAAGAGAGGGAGAACTAACCAATACTGTCATCAACGGATCAGAAACTTTATTTTTTTAGGCAAGCGATTTATCTTGCAAAGATTCAAAGCGTATATTTTACATGATAGTTTAGATTTCATGATTTATCGTAAATAAGTGAATTAATTATGAAACTGAAGAATTAAACATTGAATATGGGTAGGCTTCATGTAGATAAACTTATGGGCATATACTAGTTATGAAACCATGATCCACGCGAAGGGAATTGTGAATTTATGTTGAGTTATATGAAGATCTTGAAGGAAATAGAAGAAATAGGGTTTTTATGAAAATTGGGTGTTTTGATCCAAGAAACTGATGATTCGTGATGATTTAATGATTCTAATACGTTAAAGATTATGATAATATGATAACAGGATGATTAGTAAACTTTCTTTGGAGTTTGGGACGTTGTGATGAAGGATTTGGGGTGTAAAATTGGAAGAACCCGTAACTGTGAAAGCAATTCTGGGTTGATAACTGCTTGATCGATCGATCGATCCAAGAGTGTCGATCGATCGACCGTCAATCGATCAATCCATTTCTTCGATCGATCGATCCCTCTAGGAAAAGTCAAGTATTTTTCCTTTAAATAATTGAATAACTTCCAACCTTTATAACTCTTTGGTGATGATTGATTGAGCACGTTGGTACTTAGGGAAGACCAATATAATGGTATTTTAAGCCCAAAAATTTATTAGACTTAATTGAGGTTAAGTGGCAGACTTACGAATATCTGATTAGTGAGGTACGATTTTGAGTTGTGAGAACCCGAATATCTTTTGCTCCAATTATAATTTGAGGTTAAAGACTAAAAGTGGGGAACTTTAAATATTGAGAAAACCTTAGATATTGGCGGGGAATCTAGTAACCCTTTTTGGGATAGGATATGTATTCGGAGCTATACGTTGCGAATTATCGCGTTAAAAATCAATTATGAAGAATAAATGTGACGATATCATTACATGTGTGAGACATACGATATGCGTCCGGAATACACCTATACTAAAATGATGATTACCTAAGTTGTGTGAATACTTCGTATATGGATGATTATGTGTACAACATACCTACCATACTTGCTATCACGGGAGGTTGATTTTTGAGAAATGACCGTCTTATCTTTGTGTGCCTTCGGGGGGATTTAGACTGGTACCTTAACCATATAGGACTGTGAATGAATTATTTATGAGTTGATAATTCAGCTGACCATAGGAGCGTAGGTATGTGCGTGACCCGTGGGTATGTGATGTCCATCTTAAGTATGTGTGATTTGTATTGAGACGGTTCCTGAGTGATTTGGAACACGTGATCCTTGCGTATGTGATGTACATGGATTTTATAGCAGAGTATGCGTGCACCGCATCTTAGCCTAGGGGTGCCTTATATGTATATATATACTGAGAGTGATTTATATATGTACTTATGACTGGTTCACTGTTGCTTAGTATATGTGAATAACTAAGATATTTGAATGGGCTAAGAATGTAAGAATTTAATTAATACTTGAGATAAGTAATTTAATGAATGTGAATATGACTTGTTTGGATGTTACGAGTAGATACACTATGTCAGAATGCGAAAGCAGGAGTGGCACAGACTAGTTAGTTAGCGGCATAACTAGGATGGGTTAAGGGTAAACGTTAGGAGTGCACATTAGTTGAGAGGTGAGAAACTCATGTGAAAGTACGCAACTAACATGTTTATAGTATGTGTTGTTTAGTTGTAATTTAAACTCTTGCTATATTTTTAAATTGTTTTCACCTCAGGCCCTGAACCGTTTTCCTCCAAAATCTATTTTGTTTTGTAAAAACATTTTAGGTTCCCAGCCATAGGGATGCCAAGCATAGGAGTTCCATTCTGATGACGGGCGGTAGCTATTGTGGAAGCTACAGAATCTTGGTATTATACGCCTCCACATTTATCCTTGGTTACTTCAGAGTCATTCACATTAGTTAGGGCATAGTCCCATTCTTATCTAGAGATTGTAGATACAGACTTTCATTATTTCAGATGTTAGTTGATTTATTCAGACTCATGTATTGGGATTTTATTTACTCATGTATTATTATCATTAGAGTGTTTACACCAGACTCAGTTTATTTCATTTCGTTGGTTATTCATATGAGATTGTTTATGCGATTGATGGTTGATGATTTAATTACTTGGTTATTGTTAATTTAATTAATAAAATTTGGCATCTCTCTATTTTAAATATTAGGTGGCTACTAAGTAACTAAATGTTTTCGACAGTGATATTAAGACTGAGCCAACTTGATATTCTGTATTAGTTTAATAAAGGAGTAGCTACTTGGTATTTAATTAGTCGGGGTGTACAGGCTCCGTGTCCCAAATGACAAAGTATATCGGGAAGTAGAAACTGTCCACTTAGACTATCACGTCCTCAACAATCCCTCGAGGCACCTTCACTGTGTGATCCGCTAATTGTAGAGTGATTCGTGTGGGCTTAAGGTCAACCAACTCAAGTTGCCTATAAATGGAGTAGGGAAGTATATTAAAACTCACACCTAATTCCAATAAGGCTCTCTCAATTCGACGTTCTCCAATAACACATGAGATCGTGGGTGCACCCGGATCTTTATACATGGGTGGAAGGTCGTTAAGTAGAAATGAGCTCACATTTTGTGCTAGGAAGGCATTCTTCTTTACCTTTAGACGTCTTTTCCATAGTCAAAAGATCTTTAATGACCTTGGCATAGGTAGGAATTTACTGCATGGCATCAAGGAATGGAAAATTCAACTTAACTTTCTTAAGAACATCTAGCACATCTACACAAGAGGTTACCTTTTGAGGTGGGTCCAACCCGAGGGAACAAAGCAGTAGTGGGTGGTTTCACAACAATTTTGGGCTCACTAATTTCTTCCTTGTCACTCTCATTCAAGGGGGCAACTTTGGCATCTTTCATGCTGGGCGAAACCTCCTTATCTTTTGGCTTCATGTGTGGGGGAGGTGATAAATCAACGACTCGGCCACTATGTAGAGTGGTGATAGCTTGGCATTACTCTAGATAATCGGAAGATGACCTTGAGGAGGTTCTTGGACTTGAGCTGGAAATTTGTCTTTCTCTTGGACACTCAACGAAGATTGCAACTTAGATAAGCTCATATGCATCTCAGTGAACATACGCTAAAACTTGGCATTGATTGCATTTTGAGAGCGGATAAACTAGGTTAAGTTGTCATTAAGAGTCCTCCGTGGTGGGGTAATGTATGGTCCTGGAGGTGGATCTTGCATGTGTGCTTGCATAGGTGGTGCTTCCTGAAATTGAGGAGGGGGTGGAGGTAGGGAAACATGTGAATGTGGATTCAATGCGGCTTGTTGTTGCCCATTGCTAAAACCAGGATGATTTATCCACAAAGGGTTATACGAGCTCCTATGAGGGGTGTTAAAATTTCCCTTAAACCCTCCTATAGCTTCCACTTTCTCAGTATGCATAGATTTGTAGGCGGGTATCGTCGGACATTCCTTTATTGAATGGACCGCCTCATAAATAGCGCACATTTTTTCTTTCACAGCACAGGTGGATTCAGTATCTTCTCTCAGTCGTACCTCGAGTAAGTTCCTCGTACTCTATTCAAATGGATCTAGTCATCGGTCTACCACGGTATCATGATTCAATTGATATATATTGGACATAGCAGGAGTATTGGACACTTATCGAGGTCAGTTTTGGGCATTAGGATCGGATGTGTCCTATGCTTGAGTAGTCTCGGTGACATACTTAAGATGAGCCTCAGCGTCACTCGTATCTAATTCATAAAATGGTCTTTCACACATTATTTGAACAAGTTAATTAGACACTATTGTAAGCTCGTGATGAAAGAAAGAGATAAGGTGATGTTTCTCAAATCCATGATGGGGGCACGCGTTAACTAACTCTTGGAATCATTCACAGCACTTGTCAAACGGCTAATTATCCCTTTGTAGAAAGGCTTGAATTTGAGCCTTGACAGAGTTGGTTTTATGTGGTAGAAAGAACTTTGAAATAAACTTATATTGGATATCCTTCCATGATATGATCAAGTTCGGGGGTAAAGACCAGATCTAGGTCTTAGCTTTATCCTTTAAGGAAAAAGGAAAAAGCTTTAGGTGAACAACATCTTGTGTGCAATCTTAATCACTAAGGGTTTCGCACGCCTCTTCGAACTCTATGATATGGAGATATGGTTTCCTCGAATCCATGTCGTGAAAATTTGGAAGAATTTGTATCATCACATTACGAAAGTGGAACTATCCGGCATTATACGGTAGTAAAATGCAACCAAGGGTGACATTTCGCTCAGGAAATGGGAGTTCTTTCAGACGATACGGTAGGTTTCCCTCACCCTTACCGAAACTAGAGATATCTGACATGGCTCTCTCTTTAATGGACTCATAATCATCACTAATTGTTCTAGATGTGTGACTCAGTGTGTGACTGGTGATGGAGTTTAAAGGGGTAGGAGATGGAGCCCAGAATTGTGGAACTCGAGGGGTATGGGGACTTTCGGAATTATACTCAACGATGGGATTTTTGTGAATTCTTATTGGATTATTTTGAGGAGTTTGTTCTTGATTTTGCATAAAAGGGATTCTGAGAGATGATTTCTTTTTTATTTTTTTATTTTCTGAACTCTTTTGGATTTCTAATTTTTTTGAATTTTTTTCTTGGCTTTTTAAATTTTTGGAATCAAATTTAGGATTAAATCTATTAACCTAAAGTCTAACTAATTCCCCATCAACGACGCCAAAAACTTGACGTGACCCCAAATGTGTATCCAGTGTACGTGCTAATATAGGCTCAAGTGTAAGCCTGCCACGTTAGTAATAAACCCAGTAAGTTGGGGTCATCTTCACAGGGAACTAGGACAAAAAATCGTAACAACGCAGAATAGATGACTAACCTTAAAATTAATTCTCGAAAGAAATGGAAAAGGTGATTAAGATGAATAGAAAATATACTAACTAAATGTGATTGCAAATTAACTAATAACTAAACTAAGTGCAAAAGAACAAATCTACTGAATGAATTAACTATGAATAAGGAAAGATATGTCGGGTTACAATCCCCCAAACCCTAGTACATTTACCGTATAGAATGCTAGATTTTGAATTAGAAATTTAATTGAACCCGTACTTTATTAATCCTAAGCATTACATATATAAGGATACGAGTCGTCATCATATATAATCAAAGGTAGAAATAAAGCAGTGCTAAATAGCTACACGCGCATCACATCCTTAAACACCTCGGTTACCTAGGGCAAACGAGGTTAAAAGGTCTACAACAGTTGTGTGTACTACACAACATGATTCACTAAAAATTCAATGCAAACCCCATTTTCTACATAGGTAAATTACATCGGGTTGGGTTCATTCACCCCAACCCTTAAAAACTTAGCCGGATATGATTGAATTAAATGAAAACACAAGTTTTAGTGCAAAAATTTATGTATATTTTGGAAATTTTGAGGAAAAAAAATTAAATTAAGAATTGAAACTAGGAATCAAGAAATAATCTAACCAACTACTAAAGAAATTAAAAGAAAAATTTTAATTTTACTTGCAATCAGGAAATTTGGAAATAAACTTTGAATTTTGAATTAATTGCAAAACTTTAAAACTAGGATTCTTATATGCAAGAGCCCTGTAAAACTAATAATATTCAAACCTCCTAATGTCTGGCCATAAGCTAATATAAATACACTTGGAAATTTACAAGAGTTTGAACCAAGTAAAACTCTAAGTTAGAAACAAAAAATCTGGGAAAATCTCAACCGAACCGGTCCAACGGGACTTCTTTGATTCGATCTGGTGGCATAATTCGGATCGGTTCATTTTGTTCTGAAATTGAATCGGGCCAGTACTCAATTTTATTCAGGAATCTTCAAAACATCAGACCGATTCGTTTTCTTCTGCACCCGGATCGGTCCGGTAGCCAAATTCATTCAGTGTCTTTATTCTTTTCGGATCGGTTCATTTTTTACTATATCCGGTCCGGTCCAGTGGTGAAATTTATTGAGAGACTTGCTTCCTTCCGAATTGGTTCGCTGCATGTATTAACCAGTCCAGTCCAGATTTAGAATTCTTCTTTCTTTCTTTTCTTTTGATTTTCTCTCAATTTTGAATCTCCATAACTTCTGATTCAGGGCTCGATTTAGAGTGTCATTTCTTCCTGTGCGCTTATAGACGTGAGGTCTTAATTTTTCATGTTGGTTCCTCATCCGGACTCTAGATGTGAAATGACTATTTTGCCCTCTGACTTTCCTTCATTTGTTAATTTCTCGGCTTTGGATTTTTTTTCTCTTCACTTGCATTAAATACCTGTAAAAAGCACGAAAAATACATAAAATTTGAGGCACTATATAGGAATTGTCAGTAGCATATAAATGAGATAAATCAATACGAATTACATTATTTGAGGTGTTAAAATCTACTAAATTAAGGGGATAAATTCAGAAGAATTTATGCCCAATCACCTTCATGAAGCGACAGTTGGGCAAGGGCAAGCGAAAGAAGAATGAGGTAGAGGTAGACGAGGACGAGGATGAGGACACCACTTCTTCATCGTCGATACGCACGGACTCGATGCCATATGATGATCTATTTCCCATCGTAACCCCCGCTGAGCAGCTTATGTTAACAATCGATTAGTCGAGCATATTCTACTGGACATATATTGTGGGGAGGCGATAGCGAGGGGATTGAGGGATCCGATCTTCCTCTCGGGTATACTGGTTCATAGACATCCCCTCGAAGACATTGAGGCAAGAGTGCGTATCACACATGTGGTGGAGGGAAAAGAGAACTCACCTTTTATGATTGTGCGAACAATGCAGGATTTAGCGTATTTCGGGCGTCTCAATTCATATGTCGTGTGACCTTTCTTCCTTCTCTGACCCGCTCCTTCTTCATGACATTATTTTTATCTTTTTATTTGGATATTTGATTGTACATGTATTTTTTTTATTTTGGTACATGTTGGTTTGGATATGGATATTTGCATTTCTATTTTATTTGGATATGGATTATATATGCCATGATTTGGTATATTATTTCTATTTTATTTGGATATATACTCTTTGGACCGGTACAATTTTACTATAGTAGGTACAAATATACTTCTGGATAGTGGCAGTGGCCATACTGCCCAGCAGTGTTTTTTAATTCTGCCCAGAATTGTCACGGTCTTTGACCCTGACAATTTTGTGATTTTGTCATGAGCTTGTCAAGGTCAAAGACCGTGACAGGACCATGATAAGTCTATTGAAATTGTCAGGATCTTTCACCGTGACTAGTATGTGACAAAGAAGTTATCACCCCCAGACTTGTCACAGTCAAAGACCTTGACAACTTGGACTTGCCATGGTTAAAGACCGTAAAAAGTCAGGTTTTTTGGTGTAATGATGCAAGATAAGTTCACCTATATGAATATAGGAAGTGGTGCCTCTTCTAGCAAGATTTTGGGTTTACTCTTGTAAATATTAATGAAGCCAGGATAGAGGACATGGCCATAATAGTGATAAAACATATTAAACATCTAGTAGAGATTAGGATATCTCATGTGTGATATATATCCGGTTATAAATTATGAGACAAGGTTTAATGCATAACCCACCATTGTCTTATTCACTAACAGAAGGTTTAAATCGAAAGATACCTTCTTGTATGCATGAGCATATCACAAGAAGAAATTGCATTAATATTAAAATCTAATGGGGGATTGTTAGATGATTTTAATATTATATGGGTATTAATGGTTAAAGAAAATAAAAGGTTAAAATCATTAATTAGTTGGAATAAGAAAAGATAAAGGAAAGTGGGAAAACCAAAGTCCCACATTAGAAAAGTGTGAAAAAGTTAGTGGGTTAATAAATAATTGTGTCATAAGAGATTACTTGTATGCATTGAAGTGTATGCGACTAGTGTACACCTTAGGTCCAAGGATGGTACTTTGCACCATTCGCACATGCCCACACGCGTGCACGCTCCTGCGATTGGGCGATTGGGCGTTCAGGGAGCTTTAGAGGCCCACTTTGCACTTCGTACGTACGCATCGTCACGAGGAGCAGTATTAGCCTTTGATTTTTTACTAGATCAAATTGTCCAGATTAAATACATAATAAATGACACATAATTATAGCATGAGATAATATGAACCGTCGAATTTTGGCGCCACTTCGTTAATTGTTAATCCGTACAGTCACACATTTTTTGTTCAAATTCGAAACATTCAATATATAGTTATATATCCAAGGTCCGTGATTAAATGACCTTTGGATGTGGTGTATATTCATGAACCGACACGACAAGAGGCTATATATAAAAATCCAAATCTTATCATAATTAATTTCGAAAATTTTCTCTCTCTATTATTTCTTCTTACCAATTTCATAGAGTGTTCTGAATTATTCTTCAAGTTTTCTACTTGAATAAACCTATGGAATTGTGTGACACCCCGTAAAATTAAATATCGGGTGATTAGTCCTCTATTAAATTAAATTAGAATATCCAGTTGGTTCACTCTTAGCATCACTGTCAAAAAATAATTTCTTTATTAATTCACCTAATATTAATTAAGCTAAGTGCCAAAACTTTTCCATTTTTAATTTCATTATATCCATTCTACTATATGGAATAAAATAAGTAACATCACATCGCAACTGAATTTAAATTCAATAGGAATAAATGTAATTGGAATAAACTCTCCAGTTCAAATGATCTGGATTAAATGACCTGGGGTGGAGCCTGCTGAACCACTGCTAATGTGGCATTCACCGCCTGAGCAGCAATGTCGGCTACTTCAGTTGCATTCATCATTCCCTGAATCGAAGCTTCTAGCTGCTTTGGCTGGGCATTACTTTCTCGGGGTTCTCGTCTCGAAGGCATCTGAAATGAGAAGGAAGTTTATTAGTCTATGATTATTATTAAATCCCAAATAGCTGAAGACGTAATCGTAAATACAAGATTACAATAGTCCTAAAATAGGGCTTTATATCAAGGACGCTAAGTTGAAAGCGTACCGTACAGATCCTAAAGGACACTAGATCCTGATGCTCTGATACCCGATGTAACACCCCGTCTAATTAAATACCGGGTGATCAGTCATTTATTAAATTAAAAATCAAGGTGAATAGTGTGGTTCACTCTTAGCATCACTATCGTAAATAATTTTTCCGTTTTAATCACCCTAAATAATTAAGCTAAGTGTCAAAACATTTTAAAATGTTATTTCATTTATTAAATTCCATCGTAAAACCTTTTTAAATATAAACCAGTTTGAAAATAACATAAATGCCAAGGATAACAATCATCCAAAAGAAATATGCTAACTAGATTACTCAAATCCAAATAAATAACCATAACCACTGACAATGTGGTAGATAAAATAATCCCAAATGTAAATAGAATAATAAAATGATAAAAGTATATGTAATCCCTATCAAGTCTAAACAAGAGGCTGTAAATGGGTGACACATGCCCTAACTAAAAGAACTAAATATAAATCTAAGGAGCCAAAGGAGGAAGCGTCTGCTGCAATGACCTGTAACTCCCACACAAGCTGCATCATGTCCAGTCAAATGAATCTACACCTGACACCACTGTGGCTGAGCACCTATAATACACACACACACACACACACATACACACACACACACACACACACACACACACACACACACACACACACACATATATATATATATATAGGAGAATGAAATATGACAGGAAACGGGTCAGAGCCCGAGTGTAAAACAGTTTAAAAATGGTTTAGAAAGTATTTAAAATGCTTACTAGCTAATATGATAACCATGTTAGTACACGACACTCTATTGAGAATTCTCACCTCTCATCTAGTGTGCACGCCTACCGTACTACTAAAATAATTCATAAGTCTAACTCTATACTCCTCCCATAAGCTCTTATTCACAATATCATAAGTCTATGATTAAATTAAGACAACATCCACTTAAACGTTATTGAAGTCAATTATGTATTTCTCAATACTGTGAGGTTTCAAACACTTACTATGACTTGGAGAATTTATTTAATTACTTATCTTCTTGTACGCACAGTAAAAAAATCTCAGGTATAGGTATGTATATTAATCACTCATACAATATATACTACTCGGCACCCCACATAAAATTTATGGTGCTGGCCTACTCTGCTATCAAGTCCCCGTATACCTCGTACAAGAAAAATACTAGTTCAGAATCACTCTCGAACTGTATCAACACAATACACACAAAATGGAGGCGAAGCATTATTCCAAGTCACTAATAGGTCAGCACATACCCTTATGTCTCTTAGGACCGTCTAACTATCACTCAGATAGCCTGTACCAAGGAATCCTATATTCTAGGGTACAAGTCAATATCCCCCATAAAGGTCTCATCGAGATAATAATGTTCGGGTGCGACAACCTCCGTGATAGTAAGTAGCGCATGTATGATTATACATACATACATATATATATATATATATATATATATATATATATATATATACACACACACACACACACACACACAATCACTCGGTTATATATTTAAATATTCACATATTTCAATTAGGTTCGCTAGCTACCTATAACAATAGTATAACCGTACGTAGTACAAATTACCCAATTCTTACGCATAATGAACTCATCTCTTTTCATTCTCAATTATAACCATTTTATAATTACTTCTCGTCCCTATAAGTGTTTTCTCTTCCTGAAGGTAAATTCAGTAGGTATACCCTTACTCCCATGCTGGTCTATCTTGAATCCCTCAATACCTTACTTAACGTACGCACGATTTCTAATAAATGTCATACCCTCGTTATCCTGCGATTTCATCTCGTATAAAATTACATCCACCGGAACCTACTTAGACCCTACTTGTCCTCTTCATGACCCATTATAATCCTTGAATGATATAAAAAGGGCTCCTACGTATTTTAACTAAATTAATTAAAAAGGGAAAATATTCAATTTCCAGGAGGGGTCAATCGATCGATAAAATGGGTGCGAGAGAAATATCCAAATTTATATATACCAGGTGTGCCTTACTTTCTGAATTTTGGGACGAAATTTCGTTATTAGGGGGGAAGTATGTAACACCCCGTATTTTTTAGAACCAAAATAATTATGTGATTAATTATTATTGTGGGATTAATTAAATTAATATAAGAGAATTAATAGGTAATTAATCCGGATTTAAAATAATTATTAACTAGCGTGATAAGAGTTAATACTTATTAACCAAAATTATTGAATATTACTGAGTGAATAAGTAATATAGAATTTCTGAATCTGATAAATTATCGAGAGTGAAATATACGACAGTCTGGTATTTTAAGTCGGGACACGAATGTGAGTCGTGTTAGGACTAATTGAATGAAATATAAAAAGTAAACTATTTTTATGTAACTCGTATGGTAATTTCGAGTGCGTCGTTGAGTCCGGGAGAGTCGAAATAGTCAAAAAACACTACCCGGGCATTTTATTTAGATTCCGGGAGGTTTTTAGGCCAAACCGGCACCCCGTAGGGGTAATTTTGTAATTTGATTTTTGGAGGAATTGAATGGACCGAAATTGGGAGTTATTTTATCATCCACAAGTGATCCATTAGGGTTGAGAGTTACAAAAAGTAAAGAACGACCACAGAGGGTGTGAGTGAGAACAAATTCCAAGAGGGAAGGTCTAATTAGAACCATCTTGCACAACCATCACCACCATCGTGTATATCTAAACTAGAGGAACACACCCATATCAACAACATCAAGAAATTAGACGACTAATTTGAGGCAAGTGTTTATTACTTCTGTGATTTATTAATAATTATGTGAATGATTAGAGTAGTCGATAACCCATTAAATTATGAGATTTAATTTTGATGAAAACTTGATGATTTGATTCATATTTGGGTCTGAATTTATAAGAGATTAAATTCCTTCATGTAGATAGGATGTCATCCACGATGTACCGATCTAGGTTTAATTTGCAAATATGATCTTAAATTAAGAACTAGGGTTCTTGTTAAATAAATTTGGGGATTTCGTATTAAATTGATGTATGGGGAGGATTTAATGATTCTAGGTTGTTAAAAAACATCTAAATATGCTGGAACATCGATTGGGTTTACTGTTTGGGCGTTTGGGAATGAACAGTAGAGGTTTTAGGGTTAAAAATGGTGGGAAAATGCTGAAATTCTGGTAAGAAGACGAAACAGTAGGTCTCGCGCGAAGTCGTGCGAAGGTCGTTCAAGCGAGATAGACATCTCGTGCGAACTCGCTCGAGCGACACGTGGAAGTCGTTCAAACTACATTGCCATCTGGTTCGAGCGACAAGGTGAATTTTTGGGAAACTTCTTAGGAGAAGTTTTGGAATTTTCTAGTTTATTCGAGTGAGAGAAATTGCCAGTTAACAGATTTGAAACGAGGCACGTCTACAAGAAAGTATGTGAGTTTTATACTTTAATTCATCCGGAAAGAAGAGTTACTTCGGAAATTACTAAAGAGTTGTGGTAATTTAGTAATACTACAAATACGTTTACTAAAGAGTTGTGGTAATTTAGTAATACTACAAATACGTAATAATGAGAATAAAATACGTATGGTAAGTATACAAATGGGTTGGGAAAATACCTACAAATTTTAATAGGATGTGTGTATGCCCATTACTTGATATTTTGTTAAGTGCACTAATGGGTGATAACCCGGGGGTGCAAGGTTATGTGGTTAATACACTAAAAGGTGATAACCTGGTGGTGTAATATCTTTCTTTAGTGCACTAATGGGTGATAACCCGGGGGTGCAAGGATATTGTTTTAAGTGTAGTAATGGGTGATAACCCGGGGGTACATAATTATTATATTAATAGCACTAATGGGATTTAAATCGGGAGTGCAGAGATATATATATATATATATATATATATATATATATATGCATAACTATGAGATATTCTACTAATAGAAACTAGTAGTTTTGGCAATGAAGACAAATGAATTTAATCTTAAAGAGATAAAGACTCAAATAGTCATATAGTAAACGTGATAGGTAGTAATATGTGACAGGCTACTTATGGAGTATTGTATGGGCAATACAGGAACACTATTCTTAGATGTAAAGAGTGTTAAGTGACTTGAAC
This sequence comes from Sambucus nigra, assembly GCA_949130495.1. Classification (NCBI taxonomy): domain Eukaryota; kingdom Viridiplantae; phylum Streptophyta; class Magnoliopsida; order Dipsacales; family Adoxaceae; genus Sambucus; species Sambucus nigra. Next base: position 574,323,995 of record OX422215.1, on the reverse strand, counting down.
TAGATATCTTGGGTAGAGTTACTAGTACTAAATAAAAGATGCGCTAGGAGTACACAATAGAAGAGAGGTGAGATCTTCATGTGAGGGCACGAATCTAACATGCACATAATACTTGCTTTAAAGAAGTTTTAAATACTTGAAAAACATTTTTACACATCGGGCTCTGACCAGTCTCTTGCATCTCTTTTTCTCTTGCTGTATATATATGTTTTATATCAGGTGCTCAGCCATAGGGTCACCAGATTTAGAGACTTGGGTCGCTTGGCGTGCTACAGCTGTTGTGGAAGCTGTAGGTCTTTGCATTAGACGCTCCTATCTTTCCTCTCAGTTTATCTAGACTTTTCATTTAGGGCTTGTGTCACCCATTCCTTAGACATTTTATCAGAATTTGTATTTAGTTTACTTTCTATTCATTCTGGTTGGATTTAGTTTATTATGGTTCTTTGGCTTAAGGTTTTGAACTGGAACGTTTAAATCCAGTCGTATTTATTTCAGTAAGTGATTCAGATTTATTATTTATCTTTGTTGATTGGTGAATGGTGAATGGTTTATATATAAATTCTTGGACTTATTAAATAAATGATTTTTTGGTTACAAATAAAAAGGAAAAAGTATTTTGGAACTAGCTTGATTTATATTAGGTGGTTGTTAAAATCAATGTTTTCGACAGTGATGCTAAGAATACACCAACCGAATATTCTATTTTAAAATTTTGTAAAGGACTGATCACACGATATTTAATTGGGTGGGGTGTCACATGTGGTATCAGAGTTTAAGTAAACGGCAGCCCTCGGGGCTTGGGGTTTTGGGTTCATTGCATGATTAGCAATTTTCGAAGATAATTTTTTTTGTGATAAGTCATGTTAGGCATCGAGGTTAGATGTGAGGTATTTAAAGTTGATTTTTGAAGACGATATTTATTTTTTAAGACTGTTGGTGTGGCCTGATTTTTGAGTGTGAGGCTTCGTTGAATTTCGAGGGCGAAATTCCTTGTTAGTGGGCAAGTATGTAACAACCCAAATTTTTTTAAATGGGAATTTTTAAATTAATTTTGGAAATCGTAGAAAAATGAAATTTTGAATTTTATAAAATTTATAATTTAAAATGTTGATTTTTATATTTGAAAAATAAATTTTCAAACGGAATTGAAATCGGAATAAAAATGGAGTTTTAATTGAATTTTTAATATATAGAAGAGTCCTCCAAACATAAAACTCTCTAAGAGTCCTCAAAACATAAAACGCTCTAAAAAAAATAATATTTTTAGAAATTCGACCGTCCGATCGAGCTGAATTTTTCACAGCAGTCATGTCTCATCGTTAGCTACAACTTACTAAAATTTCAAGCCATTTTGATGTTTCGATCGTTCGTAATGATTTTTCAAGTGTTTGTATCTGATTAGAACTCTTTTCTTAATCAAACTCTTAATCCTTTATATATCACAAATTCGTGGTTTGGCTTTTCAAATAACTTTTTCTCAAACTTTTCAACCAGAAGACCTCTCCAAAATTACTCCCTTTCATCTACAAACCATAGCCCCAAACTTATTCAAGATTTCAACCTTAGATTATAAGGCTTATTTGGTGTTTTCTCGAGTTTGGGCTAGAACGAGATTAGATTATTTTCGCGAGAGGAACGTGATGGTGCGATCTGATATTAAGGCTGAATATATGTGATGATTTATGTGATTATTTTGAGGTATGGGGTTTTACATAATATGCTCCTAAATCTCGCGAGTGTTATTCCCGTTGTTTTCTTATGATTATTGACTCATATTTGAATTGCTAAATTCATTGAAATTCTGAAAAATTATTGTTGGAATCTAATTTTTTATTCATGTGGTATTATTATTTGTGTTGGGCATGTTGTCATGAGATTTTAATATGGCACTGAGGTTGGGCACCCGCTAAAATTCCTATTCTGGCTACTTGATAAAGTATGGGCGCGGTATGGTGAGGCCTGGTGACGCTGATTAATGTGTTATTGAGAAATTATATTGATAAAAATGCTTATGAGATTCGCATTTGATTTGAATATTCGTATTGTTACGTTTTATTCACCGCTAATAATTGTTGAACACATTTCCTGTCGTATTGTGTATTTCCCCATATTTTCTTTTAGTGGCAGGTTAGCGCGGATTTGGGTGCTTTGGATTGGAATTGGAGATTGTTTATTTAGCGTGGATTATTTTGGGAAGATTATTGGAGAATACATACTTGAGAATATTGTATTTATGTGACACCCCGACTAATTATATACCGGGTAGCTACTCCTTTATTCAAATTAATACAAAATGTCAAGTTGGTCCAGTTAATAGCATCACTGTCGAAAACATTTATTTAAACAATTACTAGCCTTTAAAAAGTGAGTTGTCAAATTTTATTAAATTAAATTAACATGCAACCAATTAAAATTATTAGCTAAATGATACTACCATCACATCACAGTCACATCAAGATAATAATGGAATAATAAAATGAGTCTAAAGTAACACTCCTTTGAATAATTCCAAATAATGGATAAAACCAAATACAACGTCTAAATAATAAATGAATTAACTCCAAAACTGCAATGAAACTGAGTATGATAAAACTGTCTCTAAAAGAAAAAGGGCGACATACCCTAACAAGTGAATAAATCTGAAATGGAATCAATATAGAATGTGGAGGCGTCTATCATCAAAATCCTGTAACTTCCACAGCAGCTACAGCAGGTCACTGAAATGGAACTCCTAAGCTTGGCGTCCCTGTGGTTGGGTGCCTAAAAGGTTTTTCAAGAAAATATATTTGAAAGAAAACGAGTCAGAGCCCGATGTGAAAATAGTTTAAAAATATAGCAAGTGTTTAATTGCATTAAACAATGAATATAAAGTACATGTTAGTTCCGCGCTCTCACATGAGTTTCTCACCTCTCAACTAATGTGCAGGCTTAACGTATATCCATAATCCATCCTAGTTATGCCGCTAACTAACTAGTCTATACTGCAACCCGTCCTCACATGATAATATAGGGGTTTGTTCAAGACATTCCAATCTAACTTATGTGAATCTACCTTTTCATTTCTCAGATTAATTTATATGAAATCATATGGAAATTCTCAATTTTAACTTTACTCAAAGTGTCGCAACTATTCACACACATTAATAAGAATATTCACCCACATTAACAAGGAGTCAATTCTCATCACCAATATATAAATTTTAACATAATATTATACTTGGGGCACCCCTATCGAATCCCGGTACATCACGTACATAAGGACTACGTATTCCGAATCTCTCAGGAACCATTTTAATAAGCAAAATCACACATATTGGAGGCGAACGTAGTTCACATACCCATGGGTCACGCACATACCTACGCTCCCATGGTCAGCTGACTTATCAACTCATAAATAAGTCATTCACAGCCCTATGTCCTTAAGGTACCATCTAAATCCCCCCGTAGGCACACAAAGATTAGATGGCCCTATTCCGAAAGCCGACCTCCCATGATAGCAAGTATGGTAGGTATGTCATACACATATAAATACATTTACTAAGCATTCACACAACTTAAAAACTTTATAATATTATTAAATGTATGTTCTCAATCCTTATACCATCAATCCAATTAGTACATTTTTATACTTCCGGATAGTTATATAATATAGTCCACCGACACATCTCACATCGTAGTTTCAAGTACTTAAAACCTAACTCATAAAGGTTACTAAGTCTCCTATTAATCCCACACTTTAATCCAATACTCTTAAAGTCCAAATTTCTGCCACAAAGCTTATTTTATCAAACTATATAGGTTAACTCATTTAATCTCAGTTTTCTAATAATCCCTCACTCGTCGATCCTTATTAAATTTAACATAAATCCCAAATTGAATTCTAATAATAATTCGGGTCTCATAATCATGCCTATTGGTCTTCCTCAAATCTAAGAGTGTTCACAAAGTCCCCACCAATAAGTTTTTCTAGAGTCTAGTTCGTTCAAATTCAACAAGGAAAAATACAATAATTTCTGGGAAGGTCGATCGAGATCGATCGCACCAGATGGGATACGGACTGCTTCGTTTTCAGTCCCAGATTTGTCCCAAAAATCCATTACAAGGTATGTAACTCTAATCTAAGGTTATACGATCATTATACAACCTAAATACGTTATTTTTAACGTTCCAAAACCATTAAATCATCAATAATTAGCTTTACATGGATCAAATCTTCATAAAAACCCTAGTTTTCTATTTTCTTCAAGAACTATGATATTACTCTTCAAAAATCCATTTTTAATTCATCAAAGGTTATATTTTGGATACTGAATTTCATCCAGAACTAATCTACATGCAATTCCTAACCAAGGTTTAGACCTTTACATCAAATTTAATGGGTTTTCATCATCTTTCAAGGCAAATATCAATTTCTACACTAATCATGGAAGAAATATTCGCTGAAGCTAATGGAATCAAATCACTTGCCTTAAGTTTGATGTTCATAATCGTTGATGGTGTCCAAGGGCTGGTTCTCTCCTTCTTTCCGGTCACAATTCCGTCTAAAGTGATGGTGGTAGGTGCTGGCTAGGGTTTGGAAACCTCCTGCAACTTCTCTTCTAACTCACGTAGCCCACTATTCCCTTTTTGGCTGATAATGGCCCTAATGGAATTTCCAATAACAATTAAATAAACCCTCAAATTCGTGGGTCTTATTTCCTTAAAATTTGAAATGACCAAAATGCCATCCCGAGTTGCCGGTTTGGCCTAAAAGTGCCCTAGGACCCAAACAAAACTCCCGGCTAGTGTTTTTTGACTATCTCGACCCCTCTGGACACATTGGCGCACTCAAAATGACTATAAGGTTGATAGATTTATAATTTACTTTTTAATCTAATTAAATTAATTCCTAACACGACTGACACGCGCGTCCCAACTTAATTTTCCAGATTGTCGTATTTATGACTCGCGACAATTTTAATAATTTCCATAATCATATATTACCATATATGCTCAGTAATACTTAATATTATCGTCATAATCAAATACCAACTCACATCTCGCTAATATTTAAATTCGGATTAATTTCCAATTAATTCTCATTTAATTTAATTAATTCCATTAAATAAAATCAGTAAAATTACGGGGTATTACAATTTATTTTTATTGTATAGAGCATTTTATTTCGAGAAAGATAGTTGTTTTATTTCGAGATATTATTGGTTGTATTTAATTTGAAGAGATTTGAGATTAGTGGATTCTTTTTTTTATTGCGAGATTTGTTTTTAGATGCTCTAGACCTTGTTATATTGTGGATTAGTTTAGTTTTATCGACAGTTGTGTGCCGCTCTCTCTCCCCGTGCAGGCGGGATGTGACAATTGATCGATCGACATTCTTGAGTCGATCGAACGATCGAGCAGTTCTTGCCCAGATTCTGCTAATCCAACCTACGGGTTTCATCCATAAAACTTCTCCAAAACACCATTAATGAATCCCAATCTCCCAAACAATTAAACCAAGAGTTATGTCAACCTATCTACATGATTTCCTACATAAAACATGTACGAATTCATTAAAGACATCGAATTAAACTGGCCAACTCAGCAGAATTATCAAAAACCCTAGTTTTGTATTAATTTCCAAAATTTCTCATTCTTCTTCCATATTTCTTTTTATTATTAAACCATTACAAATTCGTGGTTAATCCTCTACATATGAAAAGGCTTCCAGATTTCATGAATTACTCCTAAAGCATGCGATTTAAATCATCTAAATTATATAATTCTTCAATGAAAAAACATGTATTCTTAATCATATTCTAACATGGGTGAAATATCATCTAAGAATTAGCAAGATAGATACTTGACTTCAGATCGTAGGCCTGATTCCATGAATTTGACAGGTATAGACTTGGTCCACTCGCTCCGATCTTCGTTTAGGTGGTGGTGGGGGTGCAATCCGGTTAGTTCTTGGCCTTGAATTATTGGAAGGTTTTCTCCTTTCTTCCTCTCACTATCGTTGTAATCTTTTGAGAATATTAACCCTATAAGGCTCTCCTAACATCTAATTTTAATTCTTAATTTTCGTCACTAACTAAGGCCTAATTTGAAAAGTGACTAAATCGCCCTCCCGGGGTGCTGGTCAGGCCTAAAAATGCCCCGAGACCCAAACTAAACTCCCGGGTATACTTTTCTGACTATCTCGACCCTTCTGGACACGTTGGTGCACTCAAAATGATCATACGGGTGACTTATAATTTATTCACTTTTTATTATAATAATACAGTTTCGACACGACACATGCGCGTCCCGGCTTAATTTTCATAATTGTCGTATTATTCACTCGTGATAATTTTTATAAATACAATTATATACACTACTTTACTCAATAAGTAATATTCAACAAATTTTCAATAATTACTAACTCTCGCCACGCTAGTAAATATTTAAATTAAACTTTGGATTAATATTAAATTAATTTATCTCAATTAAATTTAATAAATCCCCAATTTTAAAAGTCATAAAAATACGGGGTATTACAGCCGATAGCCAGTAGCGTAGATATGTCATACACAAAAAAAATTATAATATAGGAATTCACCCCACATATATAATATCAATAAGGTATTCACACAACCATATGATAATTCCATACGTAGTATATTTTTCTCTCTAATATCCTACGTATTTATAGATTATGAATTTACTTTTTATATACTTTTGAGCTTTCCCAACACTCAAAAGGTTATCAATTTCTTCTCATATAAATTCAGTAGTTAGACCTCTACACCCTACTGGTCCATGTCATCCCAATTCACGAATTTTCATAAATTAATATTATCCTTAATTAGATTTATTCTTTGATAATCTCTCATTCAATTTTTAACCTATTATTTCATTTTCAAGGATAAATCCCACACATAAATATTTTTCGAGCTTTAATCACCACCACATTTCGTAAGTCTCATTATGCTCAATTTAATTAATACTAAGCATCATTAAAAGTTGGGATTTAATCAACTATTAAAAAGGGAAACAAATCACATTTTTCAGGGGAGTCGATCGATCGACAAATTTGGTCGATCAATCGATCAGTCGATCGATTGACATTCTTGGGTCGATCGATCGATCGATCAGATATTTACACAGATTTTCTTAACAGTTACAGGTTTAATCATTTTTTATCCTCAAAACCTCTACTATATTATCCCAAACTCCTTATAAATCATCCCAAATGATATGACAAGATATATAAGTGATCTCTAATCATTAAACAACATGAATCAATCAAGAAGTATGAATTAATCATGATATTTCCCCTTAAAATTTAGAAATCTCATATTTTATCATTTTCCAAGAATAACTTATAAACTCAGATTTTCTTCACCAAATGATTCCAAATTTCGTGGATTAAACTATATAATAAAAAAGAGATTAATCCTACATGTTTCTTCTTTCAAGGAATTAATTAAAATCACCATAGGATGTCTTTAAATCATGCAACTTTTCAGAATTTTACAATTATCCTATTATGGAAAATATACACGCTAAGATTGCAAAGGTTAAATCACTTTCCTTTAGATTGTAGGTTTGAACCGTTGGGGATGATACTCTACTGGTGGTCTTCCCCTTTTTCGGCCAACTTCCGATGGTGTTGCTGGTGTACGATGACCTTTGGCCTCTTGACTTCCTAGAGGTGTCTCTTCCTTTCCCATAGAAATCTCTTACTCTCCCCTAAGTCTTTCTCTATAACTTTGGTGAATGAACTATTATTCTTACCACCTTTTAGACTTATAAATAATCCTCAATTTTTGTGGTTACGATTCATTTCATTTGTAAAATGACCAAAATACTCTTTCGAGGTGTCTATTCGGTTCCAAAGTACCTTGAGACCCAAATCAAACACCCAAGTAGACTTTTTTTACTATTTAAAATCTTTCGGACACATTGGTGCAATCAAAATGACCATTTAGATGACATAAAAAGAATTTAATTTTCATTCCATTTAATTTAGTCCCGACACGACTCACACCCCCGTTCCGACTTAATTATCGTAATTATCGTATGAATCACTTGCCATAATTTTATTAAATCATAATCATATGTAAAGTCACAATTATATATTACTTGTAATCACTAAGTAATATTCAACATAAATCACATATTACTTTATTCCCGAGTAATATTTAAATCAGGATTAATTTTAAATTATCTCACAATTAATTCTAATTAATCTCATTTTTTAAATCAATAAAATTACGGGGTATTACAATTTGTTGTATCTTTGAGATAATTTGCCAAAACCAGTAGCGAACTCTGTATGAGTGGGGGTAAATAACAACTTAAGGATAATAGTGTATTGCGCCTCAAATTCAATCATCTGTTCATATTTTCTGCGTTCTTAAAATTCATCAATTTTTTTTCTTCTCAAAGTTTTTTTAATTCTAGTAAAGAAAATATTCTTATTTTTTCCTCAATTTCAAAATTACTTAATACGATATTTTGAAAATTATGTTAATCATCTAAAATGCTTAATTAAAGTTTTTTTTCTATATATAAGTTTTTAAATATTCATTTTATGTTTAAATGTGAATTTTCTTATTACATATGTGTGTTTTTTTTTTATTTTTGGCATACTATTCATAATATATTATTTTTTTAATTATTTTTATACACGAGTTAATATATATTTACTAAAAATTATCTAGGGACATTAACTAATAAATCCCTTAAAATTTTATTTATATATGACCAGTTTAAGAGATAATCTTGTTAGTATCTTAAATCCATAAATTTTTTAATTAATTAACGATAAATGCAAATGATACAGTTACACTTATTAATATAGATAAAATTACAATTGTAATTGTAATTGTATCAACATTAATGAGTGTAACTGTATATATATATATCAAATTGTAATTATATTTACATTAATAAGTTGTGTATATATTTATGTATCTATATTAATAATTGTAACACACATGAACTTATTGAAAAAATTATTTTTAGCTTGTCCTTATCGTTAATTTCTAAAGAGTCTAGCGATTTATCACCATGTTTCCCAATTATCTATGACTTTTCTTTTTACATAATATAACAAAAACTATTATTTACTAACTTTAAATCAACATATTTTTAAAAAATAATATTAATAATATAACAAAAAAATTGTAACTTATTGTTTTTTATTACCCGCTTATGAAACACATTAAGACCATCGCTCTCTAAGCCTTCTTAAAAATATCATTTTGACATGTTGCATAATTGTTTTGACAAAAGCTAAAGTCCGGGAATTTTGCAAAACATCGTTTTTGGTAAAAAGATTAGAATATAAGTTGGTAAAATGTGCCTAAGCAGAAAGACTCCCCCTGTTGCTTTTAAACTGCTACAATAGTTATCATGGAAATTTAATTGTTATGAGAGGTCGAAAATAAATTGCCACCCGAAAATGTTATATATTGAACTCATGCGGTGATTGAATTCTCGTGAAAGCAACAACTATACCACACTGTTTAAAGTACCAAACAAATGTATGTGCTTCATTTGACAATTATATTACCTTCTTTGTTTTTACCACCTCATGCAAAACAATAAGGGTGCATTTAGTTGTGGAAAATAGTTTTTTATTTTCATTTTTCATATTTTCTGTTATAAATTTTCAAAGTATGCCCTATAAATCGAAATAAGAATGTGGTTTTATAGAAAACTATTTTTCGACTTAAGCTAATTCAGAAATTATAAAATACATGTTTTCTAGAATTGCTTAAGTTTAAAAACAGTTTTTCACTCCACATTCCCATCTTAATAGCTCATCGGCAAATATATAGAGCAAAAAGTGACAATGAAAAATAGAAAACAGTTTTTCAAAACTAAACGGACCCTAATATTGCTACCCATATAAAATTTATATTTATTTAATTATTTTACTTTCGTCCAAAATAATGTATCAAACATGTCAATGATCATTACTCGGACTAATGGCTAGTTAGATATATAACAATGTATAATTGTTGCATAATATATTTATATCAAATCGAATATAAATATCAAAATGGTCATATTCTACAATATTTCTTTAAAAAAAATATTTGATTTCAAATTTAATGAGAGTATAAAGTTGGTTCGAAAAATCTGATTATTATAAGTAATTTTTGTTAAAAGAATTTGAAAAAAAAAATATCTTTTAAAGATAATTTTTTTATTGATATAAATATATTTTAAAATGATGGTTTTGATATCTCCATCTTTATATACTATAAAATGCTATACAGGGAAGTTAAGGCTCCCTCTCAATTAAGGTGTCCATGTGTCACCTACTAAATATTTTCTTACAAGCATCTTTTTTCTACCCAAACGTCCATCAATTAAATTCCCTGACCGGAGGAATAGCCACATTATTTAGGGTTCGTTTGGGAGTTTTTAAGAGAAAAGAAAGGAAGGGAAAATTTTATTCGGAGAAAAAAAGAAAAGAAGGGAAAGTTAATAAGAGATAAAAGAAAAGAAGAGAAGAGAAAGGAGTTTGTGAGAGAAAGGAAAAGAAGAGAAGAGAAAGGAGTTTGTGAGAGAAAATAAAATAATTTTCTTTCTTGTGTTTGGGAGTTTGGAAGGAAAATAATTTTTTTAAGGGGAAGAAGGAACAATTCATTAAAAAACTTTCCTTTCTCTTCATTTCTTTCCGATTTGGAAAGAAATTTTTGGAGGGAAAGGAATGGAAAGTTTTTTAAAAGATTTCCTTTCTTTTCTCTCCTTTTAAACTCTCAAACGAGAGCAAGTCACTTTCCTTCCTACTTAAACTCCCAAAGGAAGGAAAGGAAACACACTTTCCCTTCCTTTCCTTTCGTTTCTCTCCAAAATATAACTCGCAAAGAAGGCCATATGCATCCAAGTCATCTGCCATTTACGTGATTCATCTAACAATGCCCTTTTTCCTTCTAAACCGAGAATAACCCATCTAACCCATCCTTTCCTCTTCCACATCTCTCTATCTCCCATGAGCTTGGGTGTTTCCTCGCAAAATGGGTTTATGAAAGTTTGTTGAGCATATCGAAATGTGGCTACTGGTTTAGGTACTCATCCCTTGAATGTGTTGATAGAAAATTTAATCGTTCTGTGAATGCGTTCGTAGGAAAGATTATCTACTGGTTTAGGTACTCCTCCTGTAAGTTGATTACCTATGATTTTTCAACCCAAAAGTTTTTCAAATCGAACTGCTAATTGGAGATGGATTTTAAAAAACGTGGGAATCAAAATTGTGAATGTGGTGGTAGGAAAGATTATCTACTGGTTCAGTCCATTTTTATGGTTTTTAAAATCGTGAATGTGCGTGTGTTTGTATGCTCACAAAGTGTTTGAAGAAATGTTAAAGGTGAAATTTTTTCAACTCACGAGTAGAAGTCTAGTTTTTATATTTTATTTTTGCAGATTGTTACGTAGTCAGGTATATTATGCTTTCCCTCTCTTGCATTGTCTCCTTCTAATTATTCCTTTTTTTAACTTTCATGGCATTCTAAAATCACTCTTATTTTTTTATGTTTCTAATTTGTATTTATTTATTTATTTATTTTGTTATATATAACATTTGTAAGAAGAAATTAAAAGACCATTCTATATTTTTCATAGTGCATATGACATAGATGTGTGATTTAACTAACTAAATATGAGGAACATCTTATTCATACTAAAATATAAATCATTAATTACTGATATTTTTATGTAGTGCTATTTAAGCCTTTAATTGATTATTTTACAAATGATGTTATTATCTCTACAAAAAAAGATGTAGTTGGTTTGAAAGATTCGTTTCATTTGGCTTAAAATGTTGAATTAATGAGAGGAACTTTGTCATTCCATTTATCAAAAAGTTGAAGTTAAAATATGTATTCAATAAGTTTTTGATGTGTATGAATCTTTTAAAAATGGAAATTAAGTTTTGGTCTAATAGTTCTATTTAGAAATGGAGACTAGGTTTTGTTCTACCAGTTCTATTTAGAAATGGAGACTAGGTTTTAATCTACCGTATTGTAGATATATTTGTTTTATATGTTTTGACATCACAAAGAATATGAGGTTTTGAATTCATCATGTTTACATCGGCATTCACCGAAGCCATTTGTGGAGAACTACATCAATTATTGAAGTACTCTTAGTGACTATACTACCAATACATCCTAACTTCCCTCTCCATCTAAAAACAGTAAACACATGGGGATGTGAAGCTTGAAGGATTTAAGACATTTTGTTGCATACTAAATAATAATAGAGACAAGTTTCCCCATTTCGAAGATAATATTTAAAGATTTGTTTTTAGATTATGCTAATAGCTAAAAATAAAGTGTAGATGCCTTCATTTTAATGCTTAACAACCATGTTTTCTTTCTTCAGTAATGGAAAAAATTATATCATAAAGAAACATGTGCTTTAATTTTGTGAGCTTTTTTGTATTTTTTGTCAAGAAAATGAAGTATTGAGTTGCTAAAAATGGTTGTTACATACGTGAAATGATGTTATCATCCGTATAGAGAGAAGTTAAATAATTACATTTATTTTTTTAAATTTCTAAAATTTTTTGTCAAAAACGAATTTCGCAATAATTTAGACCGCGCATCACACCTAGTCTATATATATATATATATCTATATAACTATATAAAAATTGTAGACCAAATTTGTGTGAGGTTGACACATGGCAGTAATAAATGCCCAAATCTTATGAGGCTGACACGTGGTAATAAGTAATAAATGCTTACTAGCATTTATCATTAATGTTTGTTTCTCCCTCTTTCACGGATTACACTGCTCCACAATTTCCAACTCATCTAACTGTTCACATTTATGTACTTACAAATATGCCTACATTCATGTACTTACAAATATGCCTTCATTCATGTACTTACAAATATACATCTAATTCATCTCCCCCCCCCCCCCCCCACACACACACACATCTATTAGATTCCCTTCCTGATGGTTAAAACACAAATTTGGGAGTTGATGTCAAACCTCTACGGTGGAACACGGCTAAATAAAACAAAGGGCAGTTGACCTAATAAAATAAAAGACAGTACTTTATTCTCTTTATTTGCTTTCTCCAACTCATATCTTTATTTTCCATTTCTTCTATTTTGAATTGGTTGTATTGGAGCAGGTGCTATCTTGGAAGACTGTCATCATTTTAGAGGTAATATAATCCAACACTTTCTCTTTTCTTTTATTTATGTTCTCTTTTAGTCACCATGTTTAAGATGATTTTAATCACTAACGAAAACTGCTAATGTAAAATTGCTATATATTATTAAATTGTAGATTTTTATTATTAATAACTTCAAACAACAAACAAAGAAAAATAACATCACACGAAGATCGTGTGGTCCTAGCTTGTCAAAACATAGAACCCGTCAAAACATATTCATCTCATTTTGTGTTTGATGATTTTAAATTATGTCATATTTTTTGGAAGGAAGTGGAATGGAAGCAATTCATCGAGTTTCAAAACCTATAATTCTATATTTAGTTGAGGGTATTAAAATTTATGAATTTGAAAGCTTAATATATACAGTTGCTATATATTTACCCATTTTTTGGGTGTGAAAATGGAAGATTTTGTTGTTAGAAGCTATTATATCAAATAGTGTGAAATAACATCTAATAATAATCTATTTTTTACTTTCATACTTTAGAAGTGTTGTTGGCTTTTTTTTATATTGTTCTCTAGAGTTTGGATGTGCATTTCATTTTATTCTGTTTTTTTGGAACTAAGTTGTTAGCGTTGATTTTTTTTCATAATGATTTTGACTGTTGAATGTTGTTTGCACTTTTGTGTTAACCAATCTAAAATTAGGTTTCATTTTTTTACCATACGTTAGATCCCAATAACTCATACCTTTTCATATGATTTAAGGATTTTTTTAATTTAAATCATGGTTTAAGAATTGAGTTTTTCATAATTTATTATATATACAGTTTATGTTGGCAGTTCCAATTTATGTTGCATCTATTCACTCTTTTTTTAGAAATAAGAAGACTCCATGTATTAATTGGGTGCATACATTTGTATAATCACTTTTGTTGGTTTTAACAAAAGGGTGATCTCCAAGCAACATTAAATTATATTTTAACTAGCTACAATCGTTAAAGTACAAATGACCTTTTGTTTTTAAACGATCGACAAGTCAACTGTTTTACATGCATAGAAGTGCATGCAATTGAGTTCGTTTTCTTTTCACGACACCACTGCTTAAAAAATGGGTGTAAGTTCATGCTTGATTGATTGTTTTCTTTTTTGTTTTACACCAATTATGCTTTATATATGTATTGGTGTGCAAACAGGTCTGCAAATGATGGTCAAGGCTCATGGGGCTGCTGAGGCAGCCAAGGGTGCTCTTGGCTTCCCTCGATTTTTGTAGCTCTAACTTTGACGGTAACATATAATTTTTTCAGTCATTAGATAAATAAATTTACTTCTTTTAAATGATTATAATCATTTATAAATTATTCGCCACGCATTGCGTGGCCTACATACTATTTTAATTTAAAATTCTATCTCCTTTCATTCATGAAATATATTATGTGAAAAAGACACAATAACAAAAGAATATAGCTTTCCTAAATTCAACCACGCACCGCGTGGCCTTCATGCTAGTAACTATATAAAAATTATAGACCCAAATTGAGTGAAGCTGACACGTGGCATCTGCCATAAATATGGCAAATGACTTAATTACCAGTCTTTTCAGTTCCCAAGCAAATGACTTAATTACGAGTCTTTTCATACCTATTGAAAATCCCAACTTTCCATCGTGTTCATTCTCTTTCTCACGTCCTTTCATAAAATTTGACTGTTCACATGCTTTATTCTAAAGGTAAGTAAATGCCTTTGGAAACCAACAGTCTCAAAACATTATTCCTTTCTCTCTTCCTACCATTCCAACTTTATTTTCTCTCTTAACGCCCCTTATAAAATGAACACGGGTGCCCTGACCTCTCCACTCCGGCTTGAATTTCAGATGTTTGGCGATTGTTCAGAGACTCACATATAACCTGTTTTAGTGCTCCATTTCAGATGTTTGGCAGCAACAGGTGTTGTTAATTCTCTATGAAAACCAATCCAAAACATGAAATCGATCTAAGAATCCCCTTTTGTGGATCTGTAAATTTTCTCTCAAAGTTAATGAAAGATGATTGGTTTTTTTTAGCCAAAAAAAAAAATTGTTTGAGCAAATGCCATAACTTCTCCTCTATGTTCATCTTCGTAATATAATGGTTTTTTCTTTTTTCTTTTTTATTGTATATATTAATGTTTAATGTTAGTATTGATGGTGGATATATTCATCCACGCATCGCGTTGCCTTCATGCAATAATACTCTAAAATGCTAAATGCTATATAAGCACTTCAAATGCAAGCCATCCGGACTACCCACGTAGTCAAACTAAAATTAAAAACCCCAAAACACATCTGGCTCTCCTTCACACATGAAATGCCCTCCTCTTTTCACGCGAAATTGGAAACCTTCCAACTTCTCGAATTAAATGGCAACGTCTTTTACTATCTCCAAGTTGTCCCTTTAGGCCTCGTTTGATGTGTCGTATAAGAAGTCTGTATGGATAAAATTATCCTATCCAATGTTTGGTGTAATTTAGGATGGGATATGAGATGGAATAAGTTATCCAAAGTGAGCTCCTTATCCCACAAGGAGTGGGATAAAAAAATCCCACCCCCAAGATCGTATAAAATTATACGGTGTCAAAATTTGATTGAAAATTACTATTCTACCCTTATTAAGTTATAAAAAAAACTCACGCAACTTGCAATATCTCAAGTATTAAATAGCAGCCGACGATCCCTTTGATTCACATAACTCTCCATTCATATTTTTCATCACGGTAGATCACTTCCTCATTTTTTATTTTTATTTTTTATATTTATTGCTTTATCATAAACTATTATTTTGGTTTAAATCGATGCAAATATTATATTAACTCGTCTACTAGACAAGTTGAAAGTTATGGGTTGTTAATTCACCGCTAATATTTTGTGACACATGTTTTTTTATGTATTATTAACCTATATGCTAGGCAAGTTGAAAGTTGTGTACAAATTAATTTATTTATTTTCGTATGTTTCTGACTGCTATTTTTGATAAAATCAATATTATCCTATCCAGTTTGATTCTTATCCTATCCTATCCGAACCCCTTATACAGCCCATCAAACGAGGCCTTAGTGATCTCTCTAATCTGTTTGCTGGCCTCCTTATATTTGAAAACCCAATAGCCCAAAGAAATATCCCTCATTCTCTCTCTTTTTCTCCACGGTTTTTTGTTTGATGACAAAGGTGAGTAGTTTTTTTGTTGTGCTAACATATTTATGAATCAGTTTTTATTTTTTATGCTTTAACTATTCTTTTCCTTTTCAGATTAAGGCTCCTTCACCTCCCCAGTTAAAACAACTTGAACTTTGTTCATAAATTTTCTTTTCTATTAAGGATTCTTCCCTAATTGGTAAGAACAAATTCATTTCTAATTATTTTAGTGCAACTTTAATTGTGTATTAGTTTGGGAAGAACTTGGATTAATTTTATTTGGAATGTAATTTACGAAGCAATCTTATAATTGATAGTTACAATTATTGATTTTGACGTTTACAGTAAGATCAAAGAGAAAATTTTGATTGATTTATTTTTTGTTTTATTCTAATTGTTTTATTATATAAGAGTTTTCTTCTAAGAATATTCATAAGTTTACTTGATTCTTCATTTTATTTTACAAATTCATTCAATCGGACTACATTTCATGTCCACAAACCGTTTGATATTGTGTCAAACTGGTCGTCGATACATCTTTAAGCAACTCAGTCATAAGAAAGAAAATAACATCATTGTTGTCATATGTTTGTTTCTGAGAAGTAATTTCTTGAACCTGTACACTAACTTCTTTGGGTACCTCTTGAGGGTTTTAAAATCGACATAAACAATGCCAAACCTTGAAGTGTAGTCTACTCTCCATTCAAAGTGGTTGAGCAAAAACCACACAAAGTAGCATATAACATTTGTAAAGCCAATAAGAATATGTCCGGGACCAATTGGGAATTTGGGACACCCTTACGTTTGCAAGAAAATCCAGCATTCCAGTCCTGCTGGTATGCTAAGTGCTTTGTCTTTTCTTTATGAGGATCATATATGTTGAAAGTTGTATACTGGTTTATACCCACATACTCAAAAGATCCATTTACTATCTTAACCTCTTATTGTTTGAACTTGGGAAAGATGATCTTTGACAATATTATGCATTATTTTTGGATACTCCCCTTATATAAGTGGATGCATAAAACATTCAAAATGGAAGTCTCTTACTCTTTGAGCAGCATAATTATCATCTTTTGATCTTGTAAGATGTTCATACCAAATAAAATCCAAAATGATTCCAATCCCCCCTTCTATTTTTCAGATATTTCTCACGGTATATATGAGTTGTAGATGCTTGTCATAAGATTAAATTATAAAGCACTGTGTAAATCTCAGTTGCATAATTTCCTACCTGCAATTTGTAAAAGATTTAGAGCACCTCCTGGGTGCAAAGAAACCATTGTCATACCCATGAACATCTACCACTCTAGGTTCATCAAAAGTCATCCATTCTTCACTGTCTCCAAATGTCTCAAAACAGAACTCTGAATAGGTATTATTATTAGGTTGTCTCATCTAATAGGTAGATTATGCAAAGGATTGTCAAAAGAGAATCTGGCCAGGAACTTGGTGCCAAAATATCCTCAATATGTTAAATTAGTTGTCTCCTAGGGGATGGGAAATCTTTTTTGGAGTTAGTTTCATGGAACCCCGAGTTTGCGAAATCGATAATCGAACAAGGATTAGAGGAAGAATGTAGGTTGAGGAGAATTGGAGTTAGTCCGTAGTGGTGACAATTATTATGCAACACAAATAGATAAGAGAAACGCAATCACCAAGTAAAAAAAGGAATGTAAAATGACAATCACACAACAAAGGATGTACGTGGTTCGGCAAAGATGCCTACGTCCACGGTGGTGCAGTCAGTGTTATTTATGTGTTCTCCAAAGAGTGATTACAGAGAATAAAATGTGTGCTTTGCCCCGGACCTAGGGTTTGTTATATACATGTTCGTTCTAGTGAGTGGGGTGTGGGACTCCTCCATGTTTCCCATTTCCTCTTAGAGTGCCCCTTAATGGGAATGTGGGAAGAGACTAAATCATAATCGGTTTAAGGTATAAGAGGCCTGGGCTTTGGGCCGCTACAATTGGGCTACTCGTCCAGGCCCATCATCCTAATTTCGGGTACCCACAATTTCCCCTAAGTTTGTTGGGCCATGCTTTGGGTTCAATAAACTTAAATGATTTGTCATAATGGCTGAGCTATATATCGTGTAACTTTTCCCAAAATTTGAGGACTGATTCTGGTGGCACCCGCTTAGTGGTTTGTGTACTATGATTAGTAATACTTCAAGGTTTTATTCAGAGCAGCCACTTTTCGACCGTCGTTTCAACCTTCTCAGCATTCTTCCATTTCCTGTGAGCTCTAGCGATTCACACTCTCTTCGTCCAGTCTTCATTTTCATCGCTTTTGATCTTCTTCGTCGTTTGGGCTTGTGATTCTCCATTATTCGAGTCGAACTTTCATCTTGTAAGTCTCATGTGCCCTCTCTTGGTAATTTTTTATTTGAATTTGTAGTTCCTTTAGGGTTTTCTGATGGCAAAGATTGGTAATAGGTCGATCTCTAAGTTTAGGAAATTTTACAACATTCCTGAGTGGTTAGAGATTGAGTGCGCCTCTCCCCCTAAAAATGTTAGAGAGATAGAGAATGCCCACTGGATCCATGTCTTGCTGCTTTCCCAAGGGGGACTTACTTTTCCTCCCAACAATCTATTCTTGCATTTCTTTGATTATTTTAACATTGTTCCCGCACAGTGTTCGCCCAATGTGTGGAAGATAATCAATGGTGTTCGTAGAATAAACCAGTTATATGGTACCAAGTTAGGGCTCGTCGAGGTTTGTTTCTGCTATTCTTTTTCTCGGACTAGTTCTGGTGTTCTTTATCTCCAAGCCAGGAGTCCTGATAGGGTATTGGTAGTAAACCTACCTGATTCCCATAAGGACTATTGGCAAGAGGGCTTCCTTGCTAGAAATTTACAGTTTTCTCCCCAGTTTGAGGGGGCGAGGGCTGACAGGTTCTCTGTTTCCTTTTTGGGGGAAGAATACATAGGTAGTTTTTGCTTTGTTCCTTCAATTTCTTTTATTGAGTTGTGATTGTTCTGACTTTTCCAATTTTTTCTTCACTGAGGTCGAAGAACTTGGAACCTGCTCTCAACGAGGTTCATCTTTCTGAGTTGGTCAAGGCCTGGAATATCAGGGAGCCTTTAGCTGACGGCGAGCATCCCCGATCTGCTGCTTTCCTGCTCAAATATAAGAACGTTGGTTCTAGTTTTATAGCGAGGTCGATGGACAGTATCCCTGAGTTTGATACCTCTGAAGGGACTGCTGCCGATCCTATTCAGTTAGACGAGGAGGAGAGCAGTTCTGAGAGTGATATCGTAGGTGGTGTTGGAGGTCATTTGGGTGAAGGGATCTCCAGTAGTAGCAGCTCCTCTGATTTGGGGGAACTTTCTGAAGTTCGAGAATCATCGAGCACATCCAGCAGTTCAGACGAGGAGATGGTTCTTCCAAGCAAAAACCTGATTCGAGATGATGATGACGACGATCACATGCTCGTTGCTCAGAGGTCAAAGAAGCAGAAGTCCAGTATTGGGGCTGTAGCTACTGGCTCTCGATCTTTTACTCAGGAGGAAGAGGAGAGAGAAAGAGCAGGTGAGAGAGAGGGAGAGAAAAAAGGAGGAGGAAAGAAAGGTGGAGGAAAAGAAGAGGATGGAAGAGAGGAAGAGAATGGAGAAGGAGAAAGAGGAGGAGAGGAGAAAGATGGAGTCAAGGACGAAGGCTGGGCAAGACTTGGTCCCGGTGTCTGCTTTGCCCGAGGGGGCCTCAATTTCCATTTCTCCTCATCTGGCTCCTGCGCTGCTCGAGAGGGCAGTTCTCCCTGCAGATCTCCAGAGGGCCCTGGGGTCTGATCAATTGGCCCTACAAGCTAGCTAGAGGCTATCCTTGGTAAGATCCTTTCCATTTTTCAATTCTTTAACAAGTTTTAGCTGTTTCTCCTTCTTGATCTCTTCTTTATTTTTTTGACCTCGTTGCTCAGAGGTCAAAGAAGCAGAAGTCCAGTATTGGGGCTGTAGCTACTGGCTCTCGATCTTTTACTCAGGAGGAAGAGGAGAGAGAAAGAGCAGGTGAGAGAGAGGGAGAGAAAAAAGGAGGAGGAAAGAAAGGTGGAGGAAAAGAAGAGGATGGAAGAGAGGAAGAGAATGGAGAAGGAGAAAGAGGAGGAGAGGAGAAAGATGGAGTCAAGGACGAAGGCTGGGCAAGACTTGGTCCTGGTGTCTGCTTTGCCCGAGGGGGCCTCAATTTCCATTTCTCCTCATCTGGCTCCTGCGCTGCTCGAGAGGGCAGTTCTCCCTGCAGATCTCCAGAGGGCCCTGGGGTCTGATCAATTGGCCCTACAAGCTAGCTAGAGGCTATCCTTGGTAAGATCCTTTCCATTTTTCAATTCTTTAACAAGTTTTAGCTGTTTCACCTTCTTGATCTCTTCTTTATTTCTGACAGTTTGTGGCTGACTTCGTCGTGCTCTATCGCTCTCACGATGATCTGGTGAGAAGGAATGGCGAGCTGGAGCAGCAGAAGTCCGCTTTGGAAGTCAAGGGTTCTCAGTTGGAGGCTGATTTAAAGACTGCTGACGTCGACCGAGCTTCCTCTGATCTGGCCCTCGTCAATTTTAATCGAGAGAGGGATGCGGCGGTTAAGGAGTTGAACGAGCTAAGGAAGGCCTATGACCTGGTCTGCTCGAGCAAGCTGGATGTCATGGAGGAGAACAAGGTTCTGACCGAGAAGTTAAAGGAGAAAGAGTCCCAGGTAGCCACCATCAAGGAGGATTCATACAACTCTGGGTGGACTACTGCTTACGAAGACGCCGAGGTTCAGATAGGCTACATCAGCCGTCTGAACTTCAAGAAGGGCTGGAACAAGGCCCTCTTAGCTACTGGTATTGATGCTGAATATTCTCTGTTCGACGAGCATGACCCGGGTTCGAAGCCAACTGTGGACGAGGATCCCCTACCCCAGCCATCGAGGGTGTTGATCTTACCTCTCAGACCATTCCTGCTGGTGCTTGTCCTGCCTAGGTGACTGAGAGCATCCCTGCAGAGGGGGATGCCTCTGTTGCTGCTGACAAGGGGAAGCAGCCAGCCACCTCTGGGCAGCTTGAGGTTGCTAGTTAATCTACTTTTAGGACTATTTGTGTACTTCTGCTTATAATTTTCCCAATTTCTGCTCGATGTACTTTGACTTTTATCAATGAAATGAAAAGGCTTATTTTTCCAGTGCATTGATTGATTTTTCTCTCCATTGCCCTTTTATGTCTTGTAGTTGACTGATGTAGAAGAGTATATTTCTGCCACATCTCATTTGGGCAGGACTCTTGGTCCCAATGCCAGTCCTCAGGTTTTCCAGGCCTTTGTTAGGCTTTGCAAATCTCTTAGGTCAAGGAATCAAAAGTATGAGGATCAGTCTGAGCTTGTGGCCAAGTTGAAGGACAGGCTACAGGAGATGGAAAAGGTTGGTGCTTCAGTGCAAGAAGAGATGAATTCGTTGAGAACAAAGCTTCTTGATGCTTCTGAGATCAACCAGCTTGGGGAGATGCTTCAGCAAGAAAATGAAGCTTTAAGGAAAGAGGTCTCGCGTCTTAGGGAGCATGCGCTGAGCACCGCTTCTGCAGTATTGCGAGGCTCTTCATCGACGCGAGCTAGGGCTGGCTCGAGCGACGTTTCGCCTGTGCTGCGAGGTTCCACTGGTCCACTCATTCCGCGAGCTGGTAGGAGCACCAGGCGTTCAGATAGGGAAATAAAAGAGATCCGTGGTGATGTCCAGCGAGCATATGTGATTGTTGTTGGGCTTCAAAGGGATATTACTCGGTTGCGTCATCTATTTATAAAAGGACCTCAGCGAGTATGGGCCAACGGTTATGACCAGGGTTGGCTGGATGCTCCGACGAGGCTGATAGAATTTGAGGAGCTCGCCTTTATCAGTGGGTGGTTGAGTTCTTTGAAGGAGATGCAGGTTCCAAGGAACTCTATGCTCTGGTATCGCCAAGAAATAACTCCTTCCACTCGGATGCCCAATCCCTTCCGAAGAGATGATCAGTGGATACCCATCGATGCTATCCCTCGGCAGCTATTGGAGTCAGATGCTAACGAAGCCGAGGAAGAGTTGGTTCCTGCTCCTGATGATGGTCAAAGAGCTCAAGTGGCTGATTATCTCGTTTAGAGGCCTCATCCCCACTGAGATTTTTCCAGTATTTACTCTATATATTTTGTGTTGTAGTGAGGTTATGTCAATGTTTTGGGCGAGATCGCCGACTAAACATGTATTGTACTTGTTGTAAATATGGTGGATTAAAAGAAAATTTATGTTTTGGGCTATTTTAGCCGACTAAACAAGTGTATTATATTCTCCATATTCTCGCTCCTTTATGATCTCTAAATTTGTATTATTATGCAAGTGTCCTTCCAGTCCAGTACACTATCGAGGTACCATTGTGCACCACTTTACCTTTTAGGTCGTGTCGTCACACTCCCTTAGGCCTAAGTGTGGCAATTGGTGAGGACACACCTAGTGTTGGATGCTCTATCCGATCAGGATTTTATTCAACTAAAGATGGTTTGGCGACCAGCTATAATTTGGTCATATTGCCTAAGGATCTCCTGTAGGGCTTCATATATTGCCAGGGGCAATGCTAAGAGGTCTTTCGTATTTCATAACAAAAGCCTGAGGAGGGTGATTTCCCTACTATGGTGTAATGACCAATGTGCCTGTCATTTGGAAAAGATGTGTGATAAAGCTTATATAACTGTTACTTATTAGAACGCAGCCGTTAAACAGCTTTCATTAATGACAAGGAAAATGAACTAATAGTTCCACAACAAAAGCATAAAAGAAGGATCTAAAAATAAAATTTCTTGAGATTGGTTGCGTTCTATGCTCGGGGGATTTCTCTGCCTTCCATCGTTTCTAAGTGATAGGCGCCTTGCAGATTATCTCTTGTTATCTTGAATGGTCCTTCCCAGTTTGGCCCTAGCTTGTCGTCTGATGGTTTCACTCTGTTGCCCAGGACTTTTCTTAGGACATAGTCCCCAACTCGAAATGTGCTCGGGTTGAACCTCTTGTTATAGTGCCTCGCGAGTTGTTGCTGATAGCTCGCTAGTTTTACTAGGGCTAGCTCTCGGCGCTCGTCGGCTAAGTAGAGCTTAGAGAGAAATGCTGCATCATTATGGCCTTGGTCGACAAGGTTGGACCTCATTATTGGCAAGCCTGCTTCTAGTGGAATAACTGCTTCCATCCCATATGTCAGTGAAAATGGGGTTTCTCCCGTTGCTCATCGTGGAGTGGTTCTATAGGCCCATAGAATGTGTGGTAATTCATTTACCCATGCACCTTTGGGTCGCTCTAATCGTTTCCTTAATCCGTCGATCAATGTCTTGTTAGAAGCCTCGACTTGGCCATTGCTTTGAGGATACGCCACCGAGCTGAAATGGTGTCTGATTCCATGTTCGTTATAGAAACTCTGAAAAGAGACGCTTTCGAACTGCGTTTCATTATCGGTGATGATGGTTCTGGGGATGCCAAAATGGGTGATTATATTTCTCCATATGAACCTTATCATATCTGCATCTCGGATGTTCGCTAGGGGTTCTGACTCGATCCATTTGGTGAAGTAGTCAGTCGCAACCAACAGATATTTGCGACTATCGGTGGTGGTAGGAAGTGGTCCTACGATGTCCATCCCCCATTGGGCAAACGACCATGGGCTGGACAATGATTTTAGGTCGCTGGCAGGTTGGTGGGCCATAGGAGCATGAAGTTGGCATTTCAGGCACTTGCGGACATACGTCGCAAAGTCCATTTGCATATATGGCCACCAATAACCCTCCTTCATTGCTCGAAAAGCCAGAGATCTTCCTCCAATATGGCTTCCACAGATTCATTCGTGAAGCTCATAAATAACTTGCTCGACATCCTTTGGGTGAACATATTGAAGGTAGGGACCGAAAAATGATCTCTTGTATAGCTTGCCCTCGGGAGATAAGTGAAAGCGAGAAGCTTTGACTCTTATCTGATAAGCAGTCTTCTTATCATCTGGAAGTGTGCTATCCTTCAAATAACCCCTTAGTGGGTCCATCCAGCTGGGTGCTGACTCAATATGGAGTACCTGCTCCACGCTTGGTAACTCGCCATTACGGTTAATGCTCGGATGAGCGAGAAAATCGATGGGCATTGTTCTTTTTAAGTCAAAATCGATTGCTGAGCTTAGGGCTGCTAGGGCGTCAGCATGGTTGTTCTGTCCCTTGGGGAACTACTGAACATTGACTTCCTCAAAATCATCCAATAGCCTTTTTGCCAAGGCGAGGTAGGCTGCCATCCTTTCATCTTTTGCATTGTAGTCTCCGTTGATCTGATTGGATACTAACTGTGAGTCGCCAAACACCTGTAATTGCTTTGCTCCCAAAGTGTGTACTTTCTGGAGGCCAGCTATTAGGGCCCCGTATTCTGCTTCATTGTTGGAGGCTTTAAATCCAAGAATAATTCCCTGCTCGAGGATCGTATTTTCTGGAGTGATAAGAATGATGCCTACGCCTGCCCCCTTTGAATTGGAGGCTCCATCAACAAATAATTTCCAGATTCCCTCCGTCGTGTGGCTCCCTTTTTGTTTGGCTGGTTGTGGTTGGTTGCAAGGCTGCTCGCCTGTAAATTAGGCTATGAAATCAGCGAGGACCTACCCCTTGATTGTGTTCCTTAGTTGAAATTGGATATCAAATTGTCCGAGCTCGACTGACCATTTAGACAGTCTACTCGACAAATCTTCTTTCCTTAGGATTTCTTTAAGGGGGTGCGATGTAAGGACGATTATAGTGTGGGATTCGAAATAGTGCTTCAGCTTCCTCGAAGCCACTACTAGTGAAAAGGTGAGCTTCTCCAGAGGTAGGTACCTCTGCTCATCCTCAAGCAGTGTTTTGCTCGCGTAGTAAACGGGGTGTTGGATTCCTGCAACTTCGCACATTAATGCATAACTGGCAGTGTGGTTGGAAACGGAGAGGTACGGGTACAAGGAATCTGTTTGCTGTGGTATGACGAGCAGTGGTGGAGAGCTTAGGTAAGCTTTGAGCTCAACCAATGCCTGCAAGCAATATGGGTTCCACTCTACCGTTTTGTTCCCCTTTAGAAACTGGTAGAAAGGCTTGCATTTCTCGTAGGATTTAGAGATAAAGCGATTTAAGGTAGCGAGCATGCCAGTGAGCTTCTGTACGTCCCGGATTGTTCGAGGAGGTTTTACCCTATTAATTGCATCGATTTGGTCTGGGTTAGCCTCTATGACTCTCTTACTGACCAAGTACCCAAGAAATTTTCCTGACTGGACACCGAAAGAATATTGCTCGCGTTAAGTTTCATTCGGTATTTCCTGAGGATTTTGAAGGTGTTTGACAGGTCTGAGAGGTGGTCTTCTTTCTTCTTGATTTTAACGAGCATGTCATCGATGTAGACCTCCATGGTGTCTCTCATCTGGTGCTTGAACATCTTGGTGACCAGCCGCTGGTAGGTTGCCCCTGCATTTTTTAGCCCAAAGGGTATGACCTTGTAGCAGTATAACCCAACTGTGGTGATGAATGTTGTTTTGTCTTGGTATGGGGCATATAAAGGGATCTAATGATACCCTGAGTATGCGTCCAGAAAACTCATTCGCTCGTGAGATGCAGTGGCGTCTACTAGTTGGTCAATTTTCGGAAGGGGGAAATTGTCTTTAGGGCACGCTCTGTTGAGGTCAGTGAAGTCGATGCAAACTCTCCACTTTCCATTGCTTTTTGGAACTACTACTGGGTTGGATAACCACTCGGGAAATTGTACCTCCTGTATGGATCCTGCATCCAGCAGTTTTTCTACTTCTTTTTCTACGGCTTTTGCCTTATCGGGTGCAGTTCGCCGTGCCTTCGGCGTGATTGGTTTGAAGGTGGGATTTACGTGCAACTGATGACAAACCATACTAGGATCAATTCCAGGCAGCTTGTATGGTTCCCACGCGAAAACATCTATGTTGCGTCTCAGTAGAGTTGTTAATTCCTTCTGTTCGTAGTCAGTGAGAGAAGCTCCAATCAAGAAAACTCTGCTACTATCGCTATCACCAGCTGTAACCTTTACCAGGTCTTCGACGACCCTTTCAGAGGGGAGGAGCCTGGTCTCCTCTACTCTAGGTCTTCCGTACTTTAATTGCTATTTAGAAGGTGTCAGGTCTTCTTGTTCTTCAACTTTCTCGGTGGGCTGATCGGCCTTCTTCTCTGGCCTTGGTCGGATAGCTGCTATGAAGAACCTTCTTGCCATCGCTTGATCGCCGTGGATCTCCATTACTCCTCGCTCAGTTACATACTTGAGTTTCTGATGGTAGGTTGAGGAGACTGCTTTCATCGCATGGAGCCATCCTCTGCCGAGGATGGCTTGGTATGGCGAGTCGATGTCAACCACCAAAAACTCAATCATCTTGGAGACGTTTCCCGCGCGTACTGGTAGTATAATTTTCCCATAGGCATAGTTATTTTTCCAGTGAAGCCAACTAAAGGGACAGAATCTTCCTTTAGGTCGGCGATGCTCAACTTCAATTTTCTGAATAAGTCGAGATACATTACCTCGGATGAGCTTCCTTGGTCGACGAGCAACTTGTCGACGTCAAAGTTAGTTATCCTGAGGGTAATGATCAAAGCATTGTGATGTGGGGTTCTCACTCCCACCAAATCTTCATCTGTGAAAATAATATGATTATTATAGTTGATGTCATCTTCTCGTTGACGCTTTCCTGACTGTGACTTTGCTGGATCGATCTGAAAAGTTTGCATCACCACTGTAAGTTTCTTCATCTTCATTCGAGCTGAATTTCCCTGGATCTGTCTGGCATCATAGGCCCCATGAATTACTGCGAACTCGTGTCCAGCATCATCGTCGAGCACGTTGTCGGGTCTCGCCTCTCTATTGGCAGTCGCTTTTTCTGCCTTCTTCTCCACGAATTTTTTCAAATGCCCGAATTGGGCTAGCTCTTCGAGGTGGGACTTAAAAGCTTTGCAATGCTCAGTCTTATGTCCTCCCTCTTTGTGAAAGGCGCATCTCAGCGCATTGTTCCTCTTCGAGGGATCTCCTCCCATCTTCCTGGGCCACTTGATGAATGGCTCGTCTTTGATTTTTGCGAGAATTTTGTAAATTGGTTCTTTGAAGACAATGTTGACCGCCTGAAATGCTTTCGACGCGTCATTGCTGCCTCCGTTTTTGGAGCCATTTTTTCTCCCATTCTTTCCTCCTTTCTTCTGGTTCTCAGTTTTGTCACTGCCCTTGGTAGTGAGTTTAGCTCGACCGTTTTCCCCTGTACTGAGGCGGGTGGCATCTTCCACCTTAACGTACTTCTCGATGCGAGCCATCAGGTCGTCAATAGTCATAACCTCCTTCTTTGTAAGTGACTGGCATAGAAGGGAAGAGCTGGGTAGCCTAATTTTGAAAGAGGCCACTGCCACTTGCTCCGAACAATCCTCGACCTCGTTGAATAACTCCCAGTACCTCTTTGCGTAGTCTCGGAGGGTCTCTTGAGGCGTTTTCTTCATTGTCAGCAAAGCATCCATCCTTTTGGGATGGGAGCTACTAGTAATGAATCGGGTCGTAAAGAGCTCGGCCAGGGATTTGAAACTCCTGATGGACCGGTGGGGGAGCCTTTCGAACCATTTTTGCGCCACGTCATGCAGGCTCGTGGGGAAAATTTTGGCACATTAGTGCGTCCCGGTGGTTCCAGAGGGTCATGGCCTGTCGGTACTGCCTGACGTGATCAATGGGATCAGTCTTACCGTCATAAATTTTGAACCTGGGAATGGCAAACTTCTTGGAGGCTTCTTCTTCTTCAATTTCCCTCGAGAAAGGTGATTTCATCTGGGTTTTAAGAGCTCGCCTAGCGAGTTCTCGGGTCGATGTGGTACCGTGATGGGCAGGATTTTGGTCTATCTCCCTTCGGACCAGACTTCGTATGTTCTCGTTGCTGCGAGTAGGGCTCTGGTAACGGCGAGATTTTCGCAGCTGCTCGCGTAGGTCGTCCTCTGACTCGTCTTCCTCAATATTTTGGGATCCTCGCCTGGGGCTCCTTCCTCGGCTGCGAGACTTGCTCGCCTGAGGGCTAGGAGTGCGGTACGGACGCCTCCTGGTATCATGATGTAGCTCTTTCTCTAGTCTCTCTAATCTTCTTTTCAGGCGAGCATTCTCAGCCTCGCGTCTGCGAGAAGACTCCCTCTGCTCGTGAAGCCTTGCCTCATACGCATCAATCAGTCTGGATATCTACGTGGACCTTGCTAGTCCTTGGCTTTCTTCTGAGGCTAGCCTTTCTAAGCGAGCCCTCTAATCTGAACGTCGAATTTCAGATCTAATCCTACGAGGAATAGGTGGTTCTTGAATATCCCATGCCTGGGGAGCATTGATATTGTGACCGGATATTTTAAACTCCTTTTTTGGTGTGGGATTTCTCAAGGAAGATAAACGTTCCCACAGATGGCGCCAATTGTGGTGACAATTATTATGCAACACAAATAGATAAGAGAAACGCAATCACCAAGTAAAAATAAGGAATGTAAAATGACAATCACACAACAAAGGATGTACGTGGTTCGGCAAAGATGCATACGTCCAGGGTGGTGCAGTCAGTGTTATTTCTGTGTTCTCCGAAGAGTGATTACAGAGAATACAATGTGTCATTTTCCCCGGACCTAGGGTTTGTTATATACATGTTCGTTCTAGTGAGTGGGGGTGTGGGACTCGTCCATATTTCCCATCTCCTCTTAGAGTGCCCCTTAATGGGAACGTGGGAAGAGACTAAATGATAATCGGTTTAAGGTATAAGAGGCCTGGACTTTGGGCCGCTACAATTGGGCTACTCGTCCAGGCCCATCATCCTAATTTCGGGTACCCACAGCCGTCATTTAATGTGAAGCTTCTGTCGGGTTTTTCTTAGGAAGGAAATGAGGGAGTGGGTTAGAGATTGGATGGAGCTTACTTATGTGTCGCCTTATGATGACGTGTCGAATTTGGATAATGCTTCGCGGGAAATAGAGAAACGGATGGTGGGGGTATTTCACGAGTTATTGTCGCTATCGTAGTTTAAGAGGATTCCAGTCCCGATATTGGGGTAGTTTAACAAGGAGTATAGGTTTTCGAATGCGTTTTCGACCGTGTTCACGAGGCATTCGGGGTTATTTCATATGTCTTTGAAAGGTGGGATTGATTCTGCGATGTTAAGTCAGGTGTATAGAGATAGGGAGTTGGTTTCCCCTGATTTGTGCTACGTTCTGGTGTTATATGTTGGCTATCTATTTGCCACAACGAGAATCAAGAATAACAAGTTGATGGTTACATTCCAATCAAATTTTATTTATTTTTTTGTATGTTCATTGTTAAAGAAAGTTCTCTGTTATGAAAAATTAAGTTTGCATTTTAGGGTTAAGAAGTTGTGTTTTGTTTGAGAAATTTCTCAAGAGAGAATATTATTTGAAACAATCTTAATCCTTCTCTTCCACTGATTTGACACTTTTTACTGTGTTAAATTTGATAGCAAAATAATTTTAAATAATTTTTTTGTTTACAAACTATTATTTTACTTAATACTCTTTTTACAGAATTATTACATAGAACCTTCACCCACACATAAGTTGGTCACTGCAAGTTTGTGTCTGAGTGTGTGATATGGATCCGTTTGTGTTTGTTTATAGGTTGAGTTCGTTGTATATTAAAATGAAAATAACAAAACGAATAAAATAAATCAATAAAATTATGCTTTGAACAAAATGTATGTTGTTTGTGTTTGTTTATGGCATTATTACATAAAACCTTCACCCCTCATTCTAGCCACACCACTGCTCTAAACAAAATGTATCAAGTTGTTAAGTAAACCTCTCTATCTCCGTAAAACATGAATGGTAAAAAAATAAGAAAAGTATTAGAAAAAAAAACACATACGTCGAAGACAATAAAAAATCCTTTTAAGTCAAAGTACCTTGTAATTTTCAAGTAACACTTGCTAAGTGTAAAATATGTAGTTATGACTGTAAAAATCAATCTTTATTTTCTTAGAATTTTTACAAACTTTTGGAACCAAGACAATTATATATTTTTGAACATAATACGGAGAATAATAATTTTTTAGCGAATAAATTAAATGAAGAATGCATACGGGGAAAAACTAGCAAACTTGGCATGTTATGAGGAATAGTAATCTTGTGATAGCATTTGAACAAGCTCACAAAAAAACATATACTCAATACAAATAAAACACCAAACTAAATGTTGCACCTGTATAAGTCCTTCCAAATAGAGACATCACAGTTTCCATCATATTGCACAAAAGGTGGGGACAATGTAAAGTTATATATTTCAAAACAAGTTGTTCCTTCTATCAATTGCCCTCAATCTGTTAAGATTTTCCTCCAATTTTTTTGTCTTTCTTCCATGTAAACACAATTTGACATGTTTTTGAGCTCCTTAGGAATTCTGATAATCGCTCGCAAACGACACTTCAGAACCAATCTTCTATAGAATTTCTCCATTCTTCAGAAATATTCTACAATATCAAATTAGCACTCCTGCCCATCAAATTCTTGAATTTTGATTTTGCTAAGCCATAAAGACAAACATATAGGCCACTTTCAGGCAGACAATATTCAAATTCCTTTTTGAGCCCACATTGATCTGTAAACCCCTATTAATAAAATAGTATAATCTTGAGTTCAAAAAATCTGACAATATGACTTTGGTAATAGAATTGCTCATCACTTCTGGACTGACCACATCAAAGAAAAGCACTTCAAGTTTAGGTGAAGTTTCGAGTTATGTTGGTAAAAACCGCCATCCGCTAATATGATTAGAAGCAAGCTGAATAAGGGTCATATATTGAAAGGTAGGCAGTGAACAACTAGAAAAATAAAGCCCCTTCTTCCATGGTGAGAAAGATGATCAAACATTGTACAACTACAACAAGGAGAAATATTTAGTGTGGTTAGTGGTTAAACATAAATTACATCTAAAGAAACTTCTCCTAAATAGAGACTTGACATTATGTATCTCAATGATAAGGTCTGATAATATTGGCCATAAAGAAAGTTATTTTGTTCATGTAGCAACTCCATTTGTTCCAAGCTCCTTCCAAAATCAATATTAGGTTTGATAACTTAAGGTTCTTGATCAAGTGGGTTCGAGCTCCATAACCATGGAGCTGAAGAATCTCAAGATCTCGCATACCTATAACAATTTTAAAATCATCTAGACAGTAATTCATAACCAACTTCTTAAGGAAAGGAGATGTTAAGAACTTAGATATGGATGATGTGTGTGTGGGTAGACCCAAGTTCAAACATCATGATAGTTCATGTTTTGCAGACAACCTTCTCATTCTTCTCCAATTCTTTATTCTTTCACGTGAGGTAAGAAACGAGAGGTTGTCGTGAGGTTGAAGTAACAGTGTATGCATATGGGTGACATTTTGGGGTTTATTAACACGTTTACTCTATAATGCTATACAAGGAGTTAAGTCCCCTGATCAACAAGAGTATCCACGTCATCTTCAATTGATGGAGCAGTTGGATAGCAGGACTTCGATTAAGCAAAACGATAAAGGCTATTAGAAGTGATAGAGGAGGTGAATATGAATATCCATTTGAGGAATTTTGTTCTGAAAATGGGATAATTCATCAAACAACCGCTCCTTATTCTCCTCAATCGAATGGTGTTGATGAACGCAAAAACCGTACTTCGAAAGAAATGATGAACTCAATGTTATTAAGTTCAGGAGCTCCATAAAATTTGTGGGGGGAAGCCTTACTTTCTGCTAATTACATTCTCAATAAAGTACCTCACAAAAGGACTCACAAAACACCTTATGAATTATGGAAAGGTCGAAGACCTTCCTATAAATATTTACGAGTGTGGGGGTGCTTAGCTAAAGTGATGGTTCCTAAACCTAAAAAGGTAAGAATAGGGCCAAAAACCGTGGATTGTGTATTCATCGGTTATGCTACTAATAGCAGTGCATATCGATTTCTAGTTTGTAAATCTGAGATTTCGGACATTCATGTAAATACGGTTATTGAATCGAGGGATGCTTCATTTTTTGAAAATGAATTCCCGTATAACATGACCCGAGAATCTGGTCGTCCTAAAAGGACAAATCAAGCTACTACAAGTGGTACTCATCAACCTATTGAATCAATAGAGGATGAACCAAGACGTAGTAAAAGAGCAAAAACCTCGACTTCTTTCGGTCTGGATTTTCTAACATATTTGTTAGAAAATGAACCTCAATCGTATAAAGAAGCTATATCCTTACCCGATGCTTCCAATTGGAAAGAAGCAATTAATAGTGAAATTGAATCCATATTACAAAATCATACATGGGAATTAGTGGATCTTCCACCAGGTTCAAAACCGTTAGGTTATAAATGGATCTTCAAAAAGAAATTGAAGGCCGATGGATCAATTGATAAATATAAAGCTAGACTTGTAGCTAAAGGCTATAGGCAAAAGGAAGGGTTGGGTTACTTCGACACATATTCACCGGTAACAAGAATAACGTCCATTCGAATGTTAATAGCAATAGCTGCTATTAATGGACTTGAAATACATCAAATGGATGTAAAAATTGCATTCTTAAACGGTGAACTAGATGAGGAAATTTATATGGAGCAACCTGAAGGGTTCAAAGCTCCCGGACAAGAAGGAAAAGTATGCAAGCTTGTTAAATCACTATATGAATTAAAACAAGCACCTAAGCAATGGCATGAAAAATTTGATAATGCAATGTTATCAAATGGCTTCAAAATTAATGAATGCGATAAATGTGTTTACTTTAAATACATTCAAAATGGATATGTCATTGTATGCCTCTATGTTGATGATATGCTTATCATGGGTAGTAACTTGGAAATTGTCAAAACTACAAAACAAATGTTGAGTAGTAGATTTGACATGAAAGATATGGGAATCGCCGATGTTATATTAGGAATTAAAATTTCTAGAACATCGGATGGACTTATATTATCTTAATCTCATTACATTGAGAAAGTACTTGAAAAATTCAAGAAGTATGATATTAGTCCTACCAAGACACCTGTAGATGTAAATTTACATCTAGCAAGAAATAATGGTGAAAGCATATCTCAACTAGAATATTCTCGTATTATCGGCAGTTTAATGTATATCATGAACTGTACGCGACTGGACATAGCATACTCAATAAGTAAGCTAAGTCGATTTACGAGTAATCCAGGAAGAGATCACTGGAAAGCAATATTGAGAATTTTGGATTATTTAAAATATACTCAAAACTATGGATTGCATTACTCAAAATATCCAGCTGTTCTTGAAGGATATTGCGATGCAAATTGGATATCTGATACAAAAGACTCTAAGTCTACGAGTGGGTATGTGTTTACCCTCGGAGGTGCAGCCGTATCCTGGAAATCCTCAAAACAAACGTGCATTGCTAGATCGACAATGGAATCTGAATTCATTGCACTAGACAAAGCTGGAGAAGAAGCTGAATGGCTTCGAAATTTCTTAGAGGATGTTCCAAATTGGTCTAAACTTGTGCCCGCAATATGTATACATTGCGATAGCCAATCAGCGATTGGAAGGGCACAAAATCACATGTATAACGGAAAGTCACGACATATTCGCCGTCGACACAATACCGTTAGACAACTTCTCTCAAATGGAATTATCTCAATTGACTATGTAAAGTCAAAAGATAATATATCGGATCCACTAACGAAAGGTTTAAACCGAGAGCAAGTTGAAAGATCATCGAGAGGAATGGGTCTAAAGCCTATAAATAAATAAGAATCAATATAGTGGCAACCCAACCTAGCTGACTGGAGATCCCAAGATCTAGGTTCAATGGGCAAACCGAACTACATTGTATTCAGTAAGCACTGGAGGATATTTAATCCTATCCATTCCAAAGATGAGACAGTGCATATCTGTCGCGAAATTAGGATAAGTTATGCTTTTAATGACATCTATATCTTAGTACGTCTAAGTGGGGTATTGCAGAATACTCTTTATGGAAGTCACCTACGTGAGTAAGAAGGGGGCCACTTCTATGAGAATAATGAAAGGCATATTCTCTAAAATACTTGCGGAACCAAGTGGTGTTCACGGCCAAAATGAACACAAACGTGAGAACCAACTGTGTTGAAGAATTGTTGTGTGAATACTGTTGTCTAGGTTTACAAAAACGGTTGACGGTTCAAGGACGTGAAGTCTACTGATTAACCAAGTAAATCCGATAGTATATCACTAAGGAAAGTTCAAGGCCACTAGGCTACTTCTCCTGATGCAATAAGTCTTCAGTTTTACTCAACTTGTGTTTGCATCTGCATTAGCATCTGTTTTGTTTTATTTATAGCGATATATCATTCATGTGGGGGATTGTTGGAAAAATTGGACTTAAATGGGTTTTAAGAAAGTTGTCCAGAATTTTCTGGACAGAATTTTGAGCAACTTTGAGCTCAAATTTAGGTGGAACCCACACTACGAAAATTGTGGGACCATATACGAACGCGTTCACCTCCGCAAGGAGATTAACGTAGTATATTCATATGTCCAATTTCAATAAGTTATGAATGATAAATATGTTCCCAAAGTGACTCACAAAGCAATGAAAGTTAATGAATTGGGTGTGTTTTAACTCTTGTCCCACATTGGAAGAGTAGTGGAAATTTGATGAGTTAATAACACCCCAAGTATGGACTAAGGCTTGGATGCCTTGGGGGTATCCCAACTCTTTGAAGGGGAGATGACCTAAGCTATGCACGGGTTGACTTTCGGTCAAAAGTCCTCGCGCGCGGGCGCGTCCGTCCGGCCGGCTCGGCTCGGTTCGGGCTCGGGCTTATAAAAATCTCCTACATTTTTGGGCCGAATTTTATTTAACTTTCTGGACTTTAATTATTAATTAATTAAGAAATTAATTAATTAATTAATAAACTGTTGGCAGTTATTGCCAACAGTCAACAGTTAATTTCGTTTAACTGTTTTGGCAGTTATTTGCCAACCGTCACCTACTTTACTATAAATACAGATGCCTCCCTCCGTTTTTAAACAATGAAAATTTTCCCTCCTCCAGAATTGCGGCCATTTTCCTTCCTGAAATTTCCTGTCATATTCTCTTCAGAAAATTATTTTTCTGCATAGCATCTGTTGCATTGTTGTTGAATATGGAACACAGAATTTGAGTTCGCTGCAATTAATTATTGTCGTGCTACATAATTAATTGGAAAATCCGTTCTATCTTGGGAGACAATATTCATCAACCTCGGAGCACATTGGAGGGAATAAATTGTCTTAAGGAAACTGTTCATAACAGGGCTCGGATTTATCTTTAATTCTTTTTATTATTTCTGCAAATTCAAGTAAGTGTTTCATTTCTGTAATTCTGTTTTTAATTCTGTAATTATTTAATAATTCATAATTTTGTACCATTGTTATTTATAAATAGTAGACATAACAATAATTGTTATTTATAAACAGTAGACGTAACATATATGAGTGTGGAAAGAAGGGTACTACTCCACAGTCCTCTGGAAAGAAGAGGAATGTTTCCAACGAGAAGAAGAGAAATGTGAAGAAGCTTAAATAAAATGGATATACGGGGTCGGTCAAACGGGAAGAAAAAGAGTCAAAGAAAGAGAAGGGTATGAAGAAGCAGCTTTTGAGACATAACCGAAATGGTGGTGAAAAAGGTTGGTCGCACATGTTAAATTATTTTTCATTCCCAAATGTCTTAAGACTTTAGTGATACATTTGTTTACAAGCAAGGTTATGAATGATAGACGTGCCTTTTGCTCGAGTAACAGTTTCTTAATCCTTCTTCCATGATCAACCTTTTTTGCCTATCCCATGTTTCCCTGTTTCAGACTATTGACACGATTTGCATTTTACTTTCTGGATGTTAAACATAGAATGTTGTTTCATTTGCTCCTTAGCAGAGATGAATTCTTTCACTTTTTTTAAGTTTTTTCTTACTCATGACAGAAAGCCAATGCAATGCAGCAGTCTTCAGATCATTCATTTTCAGGTAATTCCTGAAATCCACCGCTATAGTCTTTATGAAACTAATCAAGTCAAGTATAATGACAATTAAACTATGTGTGTTAGGTCCTTCAGAGATAACTGCAATGCACGTCTCTAAGGAAGTTGGGAGTGGAGCATGGGGGAATTTATATGGATATGATGCCTATCAGGCCTCGAGAGTGATGCCACCATTTTCTCATGCTCATTGCCTGTTCTTCCCTATGAAAAGTGTATGCACTAGCTATTGCTTTAACACCATGTGATCTTTATTGATTATGAGAAATAATTATCAGCTTTTTTTTGCAGTGAACCTGAACAATACAGAATGCAATTTTTAATGTCTTGATGATAATTTTCCCAGATTGAACAAACTCCACTCTGATGGGGAGGATAATACCTTGCTCGAAGATGTTGAGAATCATGCAATTGGAAGCTTGCTCCCTGATGACGAGTATGAGCTTTTAGCTGGCTTAATGGATGGTTCTGACCTAAGTGAGATTCCTAATTGCATGGATGACTTGGAAGAGTATGATCTTTTTGGTAGTCGTGGAGGTTTGGAATTGAATTCCGATTTGCAAGATAACCTCAGTATGGGAATATCAAATGTAAGTTCATATGATGGTGGTGTTGGGAATGGGATATCCCATTATGGTCTTTCAAATGGTGTGGGGACTGTTGCTGGAGAGCATCCGCCTAGAACTTTATTTGTTCGCAATATCAATAGTATTTGTTCGCAATATTAAGAACTGTTACTTTAATGGTGTCATTATTTTGCCTTTCGTTTCAATGATAGATTTGTTTATTTTGTAATCCTTTGTTGTTTAGTTTTACATATATACCCAAATTTTATTTATGAATTTTTAGTCTTTTATTTCAATTAAAGAGTGGTGGGTATTGGTTGTTTATTTCATTTAGTGAACATATAGGCTTTTCTTCGACAAAAACCTAGAAATTAACTACTATGTATATATGTTGTTATGTTTTGGTTTTCATTTTGAAAGGGATGTTTTATATTATGATTTGTACTATATTGTTGGACTTTGTGTAGAAATGTTAAATAAGAAGATTAGGTGGGGAGATAATTCTGTATGATATGTAAAAGGGGTGATCCACCTTTTCACTATGCTCCATCATGGGATTGAGAATAAGAGTATTTTTGTTGATTTTTACATTAGATTAGTTTAGTTTTTAACTTTTTAATATTACTATGTAGCTTGGATAAAAATAAAAAATAAGCAAATATGGAGAGAAATGTCAAAGAATTGTGTTTAAGTAAATGAGAAATTATTCTAATATAACTTTGTCATGGCTTCAAGTTCATATATAGATGGATATACTCTTACTCCATGAATATTTATAATACGTGAGAAAATACAATATCAAGAAGGAAGGATCCAAATTGACCCAAGAAGGATCCTAAAGTTCTATTAATCTCCAATGCCGATTAAACAATTTATCATGACATAAAGTAAAAAAGTTTAACATTTGAAATGAGTACCACAATAATCTAGCCTGCGCATCCCACACATCTTGCGGATTTACCCCTAGTTAACAAAATAATTAGGAAGGAGAGGGGAAGGGAAGGGAAGCCATAAACTCTGAAAAGTTATTAAAGTTGGATAATATTTGACACGGACAAATCCCTAGAACCCAAAGTACGACCGGATAAAAAATTTGAAAAATAAAATATAAAGCTAGGATTAAACGAAAGTTGACTATGGCTCCACGTGATTGGCAAGCAACTTAAGTCGGTGGAAAAAATGTAAGTCGGTGTTGGAGTTGTTTCTATGTAAGCAAAACTCTCTATAAAAAGGGAAAAAGAAAAGGGGTTCACGTACTACATGCACATCCCATTGAGGGAGAGACATATCTCTAGTTTGTGCGTGAATCCAGCCACATCATCCCAGCCGTCCAATTTTTTTGATCATGATGATTGTAGTTAGATTCACGCACAAACTCGTGATCTGTCTTCTCTAAATACACTATATACTAAACCTTTTATCTGTTAGTTGTCTTATTGAGGTACTTAATTAAGCTATTTTTTCATACATATATTTTGGGTTCTGCTGCTGTGATAAATAGAACATATTTTTTTCCCATTTTGTACAAGCAGGTTTGCATTTCCATTTGGATAGATGTATTTATGATTGGTAAGTAGACCCGGCAATTGGGCGGCTATGGGCGGATGTGGGCGGGTCAGAAATGGGTTTGGTTGATTTTGGACGGGTCAGAAACGGGTTGAGGCGAATGTTCGGTTTGGATTGGTTCGGATTTGAGCTGGGTCGGTTTGGGTCAAACCTCTTCTTCTTCAAACCAGTTGGTACAACTGGGAAAATAAACATTGAATCAACAATATACAAACAGATTTGGTGAGGCCAACTGAGAGTTGTGAGAGTGGTACAATCTATGGGTGAGAGAGAGATGAGGCGGGAGGAGAGAACATTTAAGGTTAGGGCAACAAAATAAATTTCTCTCCTACCCTCTACTTACTTGGTTCTCACCCGTGACTGATCCGCCGCTGACCCGCCGAAATGGGCCACATCACCCGATCATAAACCGCACAGAGATATTGTCGGGTCTGGACAGGTTTGTAATGGGTGGGTGATGGGTGATTTGGTCTGATTGGACCCGTATTGCCAAGCCTATTGGTAAGTTCCCTTTTAACTATTTATAAGCATTCTTTGGACAAGTGTTTTACTAGAATTTCAGATGCCGTATCTAGAAATTCTTGTATGTTATAAAAACATGTAGGTGCGTTTACAAGGAAAACAGTGATATATTGAGTTTTTTTTTAGGTTGACGGGCCCACATGATTGATCAAATGTAGATGTTAATCCACGTGTTTATTATACTTTCTTGTGTTGCTCTACGTGTTATACTTTTCGGCCCTTAACGTAGACCTGATAAAATGAGATATGGCACGAATCGACACGAAGTTATAAGTTAATGAGTGGATCCTTAATTGGTTCGGGTCATATCAGTGTCAACTCGCTAAGACACGATAGTTAACGGGTCGGGTTAGGATTGACCCCCTTCACCCGTTAATACCCGATAAAACCCGTTATAACCTATCAATTTAAGTAAATAAGATATATTTTTGGAACCTATAAATAATTTATGTAGTATAATGTTAATTTAATCATAATGAATTTTACTAAACGAGAGATTTAGTAATGTCAATGTATCAATTGGTCTATTTGAGTTAAAAATGAGACAATATGTCAACTTGTGTAAAATTCAAAATAATTCATTATCTTAATGGGTATTAACGAGTGAACATGACACGACACGATAACATAATGGGTCGGGTTTGGATATGATTTTTTCACACGATAAAAAAATCACCCGTTTATAAACGAACCCAATAAGATCCGAACACGATAAAAAACGACACGAACACGACTCGACACGACCCATTTACAGGTCTATTTAACGTGTTATAGTTTTGGTATAATTTTTCAACACTAGCTAAAGGGTAACTTCATTTAATTGACCAGGGCCTTTTTGGCCAACCTGGATTTATCGCCTCCGTGGCAAGGGAGTTGTGGAGGGGCCTTCGTGGTATCTGTGCCGGGAGTGATCTTCCTCTTCTTTATGATGCTCGCGTAGCATCCCCGCAAGAGGTGCATGATCTCCTTGGGGTTAATTTGAGCAAACTTTTCTTTGATATCAATTGAGATGGAATGTCAATAGCACAAAGATAACTTGGGGTGCGTTTGATTGCAAATATGTAAATTGCATGAAAAATGGTTCATTTGGATAATAATTTGAAAAATGAGGGGAAAAATATGAGTTTTTTTGTCTTACTTCTTCTATTTTTCATGCAAATCAATTTTTTGGTGGGTGGATAAGAAATTTTTTTCACTAAAAATGAGTTTTGAGATGGAGCCCTATTATGTGAATGAGTGTTGTTATTATATGAAGTATTTGCAATCAAGGTTCTACAAAAGTAAAATATATGTCAAAACAACTATTTTCTATGGAAAAAATTTCATGTCAATCAAACAAACCCTTAACATAAACTCGGGAATGAAAAAATTTATAGGTATTGAGATTTGGGTGCAAAATAATTCTAAGAGGTGCTATAGTAGGGAGGTGATATTCATGACACCCATGAGTGGCATCCCTCATACAACACTAATGACAACACTAATGGCGCCTTTTAGAATTTAGTGGGTTAATTATTATATCTAAACACTAATATAGGACAAGTGTGACAAAAAAAAATGTACAAATATACCCACATTAGTATTTTCATCATGAGGATTCCCATATAATTTTGTGATGGTGCAAGTGGCGGTGTCTATGAAGCACGGAAACTTCGCCTCAGGTCCAGAACATGTGGCCGACACTTTGGGGACACTATAAAATGTACGACAAATATTCGACACGTGTGGGGTAATAACAAGCATTCCTATTATTTATCAATCAATGGATACCTTCCTCCCCAACAATAAGAAGATTGTCTTTGGCTAGCAAAGGCGGATGATTCATTGTAGGCTAGAGCTTCAACAATATCTATTATAACTGGAGGAATTCTTTCATGGTTGTTCTATCCAAGCATGTGTA
The DNA here is from genome assembly GCA_949130495.1 of Sambucus nigra. Taxonomy (NCBI): domain Eukaryota; kingdom Viridiplantae; phylum Streptophyta; class Magnoliopsida; order Dipsacales; family Adoxaceae; genus Sambucus; species Sambucus nigra. The sequence goes on along the minus strand of OX422215.1, from coordinate 574,283,191 downwards.
GGAAGAAGACCTCGTGTCCAAATCTATTAATAGAGGATTCCAATCCATAATTGGATGTTTGTGACGGAACAACAAGCATTCCTATTATTTATCATTCAATAGATACCTTCCTGCCAAACCAAACAAGAAGAAAACTGTTGGTTCAGAAGGACATAACGATTAAACAAAAATCGATTAAAGTCAAGTGTAAGTCGATGAAGTCTTAGACATATTTTGTATAAAAAGGCTGACACGTGGAGTTAAGAGGGAGACACGCGGGTGCCAAAATAGAAATTAAGTGAGAATTAATTTGAAAAGTCATTTTTTTCATGGTTCACAAAAGATTTAACACAAAGTAAAAAACTTTATCCATTTATTGACTTTTACTAACTCTGACGTCACCCCCTCTCATAACCTAGGTTTCCTTATATGTAATAACTCCCTCTAAAAGCAAATCTAATTTACTTTTCATAATAATTAATTACTTGTTTGTCCGTATTTAATTAAGAAATAAGTCTACATAATTTATTTTTTGTAAAAAGCATATTTTAATTCGTTCTTTTCAGTCTTGTTATTATTATTGTTTATAGGAATCATATATAATGTTTTAGAATGAATTAAAGAATCTTATAGTTTATATGTTCGTATGAAATATATGATCATGTTAGTTTATAACTTCAAAAAAGTTAGTTCTTGATGCAGGGGCATGATCATCTTTATTGTTATTGCTATTAGTGAGGGCCACTATTATAATTTTGTGTGTTTTCCCCTAGTATATAAAGGTTCTTTTAGCATTGCATTTTATTACTACATTTTAGAGAGTGAATGATGACGCGAGAGAGAGTTTCTTCCATAATTTCTTATGTGAATTAGGGTGCGGAAGTGTAAAATAAAGAAGTTAACTACACAACAATAACATAGAAAATGTAGGAGATTCTATTATTTCTCTCTCTAATCTCTTAATCTCAAATGGTCAAAAGTATTACAATGAGGGTCTTAATAGCTATTTATACTAAGAGGATAAAAAAGTAAAAATAAAGAATAAATGCTAAAAAGATGACTATATCCCTATGCTCCTGCATCATTCTCCCCCCCCCCCCCCCCCCCCCGAGAGGAATCCATAGATGCGGAGTAATGGCGAAAGAAGTCAGGATTAACATGCTATAATATCGCCTCGGTAATGTAAGAGTCCTCGGCTGCAGGATGTCTAACCCAACGGATCAAATAGCGTGTGTAATCACCCAAGGTAGAGGAGACAAAGGCGGAGTCAAGTATGTCCTCAATACGATGAACATGAGAACGGACTGGCTAAGCTGGGAAGATGGAAAAGGGATAGTAGGAGGATGGGTACCCCAAAAAGGAGAAGGGTCTGCCATAGTAAATGTATGATGCATGCGAAACTCCGGAGGAAGATCAACCTCATATGCATTCAGCTCATAAGCACGAACAATTGATTACGACCCAAAACGGTGCATAAGAAGCTCGTTGTCATTGTCGACACGCCGTGGTTTTTGGAGGTACACCATGATCAAGTCACTGGACTGGTATGAAATGAAACGGTGATGTGCATTCGCCGCCTCTTTGTAAGAAGCGTAAATGGAATGGAGGCGAGAACAAAGGAAGCAGCATGGGTGCGTGCCTGCCCTACGTGACCTGCTAAACCACCTCCATGAACCTCAGAAATAATCTTCTCTTGCAAGGAGGAAGAAAGAATACACAAAACTGTCCCTCAACGCGAAAACCCATCTTGTAATGAGTACTCACCTTATGCGCCATTACCCTGCTCGAAAGTGGCATAAATAGGCCCTAACTCCACATCGATCGAGTAGAGGTCTCGAATCTCATCGAACCCAAAAACCTGACTCCGCAAGGTCACTAATGCATGAGGATGTCGGTTAATTGCATCCGCTGCTATGTTCTCCTTCCCAGGCTTATACTGGAGGTGGAAGGTATAACGTTGAAGGTAGGTTGTCCGCTTGGCTTGTCGGTCATTAACACGCCGCTTGTTATGGAGAAATCGCAGGGTCTCATGATCCGACTTGATCACAAACTCCTTAGGTAGGAGGTAGGGTGACTAAAAATTTACGACTTTCGCAATCACATTGAACTCCAAATCATAGGTAGAATAGTGTAGGGCCGCTCCCGTCAATTTCTGGTTAAAAAACGCAATGGACTTTTCCATTCTGGCTCAAGACAGGGCCCACCTCTGTCTTACAAGTGTCGCAAGATAACTCAAGCTACTGATCAAAGTTTAGAAAAGAAACAATAGGAGCAGTCGTCATCAACTTCTTAATATGTGTGAAGGCCCGATTAACCTCCATAGTCCATCTGAACTCAATTGTCGAAGAAGTGCCCATTGAACCTGTGAGTGGAGCCATGACAGTACTGAACCCCGCTATGAAACGTTGATTGAACCCTGCAAGTCCATGAAAACTACGAACCTGCATCACCGAAGTGGGATTGGGCCAATCCACGATCGCCTGAATCTTGGCATCGTCCACTCGAGCGCCATCTCCTGATACTACATATCCCCAAAAAGTCACATGGAACCATAAAAGCACAATTTTTTAATGTGAGGAAAAAGTATTCGGCTCATAAAACCTCTGGAACCTGAGTCACATGTCGCAAGTGCTCCTCCTTGGACCGGTTTATAAATCAAGATATCATCAAAATACACCACAACAAACTTGCTCAAGAATGGGTGCAAAATCTAAGTCATCACCCACATAAACGTGGATGGGGCTTTGGAGAGACCAAAAGGCATCACAATACACTCATAAAGTCAATTATTGATTTTAAAGGTTGTCTTTCATTCATCACCGGGTCTCATATGTATCTGGTGGTACCCACTCTTCAAGTCTATCTTGGAGAATATCGTCGCTACATAGAGTTGGTCCAACATATACTCAAGCCGGGGAATTGGAAATCGATACTTCGCCATGATTTTATTAATGGCACGACTATCCATTCATGTATGCCAACTTCTAACCTTCATGGGTGATAGAAGTGCGGGGACCGCACAAGGAGACATGTTCTCCCGCATATACTCCTTGTCACACAACTTGGTGACCTGCCTTTGTAGCTCCGCATGCTTTATAAGGGACATATGATAATGGGGAAGGTTGAGGTTCTGCGCCCTGGGGATGAAGTCAATCGCATGTTGTATTGTTCCTAAGGGGAGGAATTTTGTCGGGGGAGTGCACACATCACTATAAGAATCTAGTAAACGCTGAACACAAGGCATAATAGATTCCTCAGGAGTGGTGATAAGACTAATAAGAGCATAACACATTCCCGTCTCCGAGGCCTCGGTGGATAACTTCTCATGGAAAACAAGTAGGGCCGAGGGTCAAGTCATCGAAAACGGCTGCCTAGGGGGCGGAGAAGAAAGTTTTGCCCTCCATGTGTAAAAGAGTAAGTGTTGGCTCGACCATTATGCATATTACTATGGTCAAATTGTCATAGCCTCCCCAAAAGAAATTGGCATACCCTCATGTCAACCATGGTACAAAGAATCTCATCATGGTAATCCCTAATGGAGAAAGCTACTCAACACTGTTGGCTAGGGAAAAGTGTGGCTCCGTTACCCAACCACCCAATACGACACGGTGTAGCCAATAATTTCGTGGGAAGCTTTAGTTTATATATCATCTCTTGTGCAATCAAGTTATCACTCGCTCCCCCATTTATGATTACAGTGCACAACCTACCCTTCGCAGTGCAACGTGTAAAAGAAATGATTGTTCGAATCCACGTGTCATCTCTAAGAGGAGGTGACTAAGGATCGGCGGACGTTGTAATCATCACGATATGTGTGTAGGTAGTAGAGATATCCGCAAGTTTCACTTGGGTTAGACAAAAGGGATCACGTTGGTGACAAAGGGATTGAGCAGTGAGTAATGGGACATTGGTAGGAATGGGAAGAAAACCCAAGGAGCGGCAACCCTTATATATGGAATTGGTTTTTTTAGGAGGTGTGAATGTTAGGGTTTCTTGGAATTGGGGTAAATAGGATTTGGGGTTTAATTTTTTTATTGAAATTGAATGGGGTTTGAAATATGATGGATTTTGGATTGTTTGGACATAGGGGACAATGATTATTGGGAGTCGATAATACTTTCTTAAAATTTCAGTGGTTCTTGATCCGACCGGGGTTAGATCTCTGTGTTGGAATAGACGGGTATCATTACAGATGGACCAGAAGAGGATTCAGGGAAGATTGGTATGGATCGGCGGCGGAATGTTGGGTCGGACCTCCTGCCGAGGTCACGAATACTGTTCCGATGGCGGATGGCAGGTTCCAGCATGTCGGTGGTAAGTTCAATGAGTTCGGGATGGTCTCGCCGGCTGTAGAAGCCTCAGAGGTAGTCGGCGGTAAGGGGACCTGCTTGATGGTTGTCTTAGTTGCCTTCTCAGGTGAAAAAGGTGGTAAAAAATTAGGGTTTTTCTTAACATCATTCGGATGACTCCAATGGGAGTTCCAATCTTCTATGAACATGGATCAACAAAGACCAAAGTTGGCGCTGATACCAATTTAATGTGGATTAGGATCCAGAAGTGTAAAATAAAAAAGTTAACTACACAACAACAACAACAACAACAACAACAACAACATGGAAAATGCAGGAGGTTCTATTATTTCTCTCTAATCTATTAATCTCAAATGGTCAAAAGTGATACAATGAGAGTCTCAATAGCTATTTATACTAAGAGGCTAAAAAGGGAAAAGAAAGAATAAATCTAAAAAATGACTATATCCCTATGCTCCTACATCAATTTCTTTGTTGTCATTGTATCTTATTAATCGCTTCTGCCTTCATCACCTACATCAGTTAAACTACTTTTTTTATGTTCAAGTGCGAAATATATTAAATTATATATAAAAAAAATATTAATTAAATGTGTATATGTTGTTGTATCTTCATCGTATCGTGTCCTAATATTTATAGATTTTCCATGTTGGTGTGTCTGTGCCATGTCCGACACAACATCCGTGTTTGTCCTTCAAAGGGCTATGTTGATGGGTCGATGAATTTGAAGCATAATGTATTACAGGTGGTAACTAAATTTATGACACTGATGTTTATCATCTGGTTGACTAAAAGAAAGGGTCCATTCGTTAGTAAGATAAAGTCAAAATTAAATTCCACATCATCGCACATGTCGTGCCTTATCAATTTTATGCACTCCTATGGGCTCTCGTACCCTTGTCCTATCATCGATGTACGAAGGAAATCATAAATGGATTGAGATCTCCATCCACGCAACCAAGAGACCATTCTTTGAAAAATGAGGTTCACTTCACCGATGTTGCCCACTTTTCAAAACATATGTTGGGTCACATACCCCATGATTGATAGGCTCTCCCTTCCTTGTATTCCCCTAACCACCATCTCGATAGCCAAGCCTTTGATTTTGCCAAGTGAGTGCACGTTATTTAATATCTATAGGTGTTCCCTTGGATAACATAAGAGTGTTGAAGATTTTGAAAACTGGAAAGTTTTTACGGGTTTTTATGATAACCTTGGGCTAAAATCAAAAGTGGGACCCATATGTTGTTGGGATGGTACACGTTAGAATGCATTGTCTTCCTCAATGAGATTAACACCATTTTTTGTGTGTGCAAGGTGTATTTGGGAATTTCAGTTTCATGGCTTGGAATCGGGATTACACTATCTCTAGCTCACGACATCTCAGAATGAGGGAAATAATATTCTTGGGGAGTGGGGCAAAAGACCATTGAAATAGGAAATGCCAAAAATGTTTTCTATACTCGTCTATCCTACTGATATTGCGATTAGCTAGAATTAACCAGGACTTAAGGCCCATGGGGCTTAGTTGAATATCCTTCTTCTAGAATTTTGAGGGTTTGTGGATTGGAGGACATTGAGTAGGGGTTCGTTAGGCTAACACAATTAACCCCCTCAACACGAGAGGGAAGGGCACCACCTTCGACACCAATCTTCAATCCACCCCCCACCCCCACCCCCTTGCCCCCGTGATTAGCTTGAATCAAGCAGGACTTGAGGCCCATGGGGATTAGTTGAATCTCCATCTTCTAGTGTTTTGAGGGTTTGTGGATCGAAAGATATTGATTAGGGGTTCATTAGATGAACACAATTAACTCCTTCAACACGAAATGGAAGGACACCACCTTTGACACCAACCTTCAGTACAACAACAACCCCTCCCCCAACACACACACACACACAATTTTTCCATGCATATCTACTGTTTAGTATCTTGGCATATCTGGTTTTCTTTTAACAAATTCTGTAACGGTTTCTGACTCTGTCAAAATTATGCCTAGACTTTTGCTCCCTTTGATTTTGTCACAGTTTTTACCGTTCCAAAAATGTCTAATTATGCATGGCTTAAGAAATTGTTGAAACACATTTTTTTATTTAAATATTTTTACTTATATATATATATACTACACAACCATTGGAGATGCCTAATAAGAATATTCACTATAGAAATACTGCTGAAATAATTTTCTCTGAAAAGAACATTCATTACAGAAAGCTTTCTAATAAAAACTGCAACTAAGAGAATCAAACTGAAACACGAGGAGAGAAAAATAGATTTTTAAGGGAGAAAACCATAGTTGGGGTTATTAAAATCGAAGGGGTTATAGTGGAAGCCAATACGAAGGTCAAGACGACATTGTTTCTACAGGAAGAACATTTTTGTTTAATTTCATTTTACTTGGGTTGGATCTGAGTTTAGTTTTGGTTTGATTTAAAATAGTAGCATGTTAAATTTCTTGAGAACTTGGGGTTGTTCTCTATTTGAGTTAGAGAAGTATGTTCAATTTTTGTTGAGAAGTTAGAGGTGTTTTCTATGTGGGTTAAAGAAGTAGTTGAGAGGGAGTGTGCTTAGTTGTGTAATCCAAGGGTGTTTTGCTCAAAAAATTACTTAAGGAGCATGTCTAATTACCAAATAAGCATTTTTAATGGGAATTGAAAGGTGTAAAAAACTGTGGATGTGGCAAAGAGATTAGCAAATGGGGAAGTATTACATCATCATTGCAAAATATGAGGATTACATAAGGCCGATCTCTATTAACCACAGTGTAATCTCTTAATTACTCAAAATCCTAGAACTATATATAAGCTATTAAAGCCTACGAAAGATAGAGCTATTTATACTATTATGATAAAACTATGTAATACTAATACTACCTGGGTTAGATACTCCTAACAACCCTCTATCAAACTTGCATTGTAGCGACTAGTACATTGGGAGTTTATCAAGAAAAATGCAACTCAAATTCTACGAAATTGCAATTTGGAAATCTGTGTCGGATGCCTCTGCCACTGCTAAACAAAAATATTCCCTGCAAGTACATAAACTACAAATGTCATGCTAGATTCTGCAGTAACCTCCAATTAGAGGAGAAAAGATGACCAATCTTAGCAGGACCTCCGAGAAAAATATCAGAACCAACAACCACTTGACAACGATGACATTAAAAAGGGAAAAAAATCAGAAGGACCATGTATGAAATGACAAGAGAAAGATAATCAAAATAGAAAACAGATGAGATTCGAAGTTTCTGAGTATGGAAGATGTTAAAAGGAAAGTTGCCAGAGAGAGGTATATGACAATGACAGACAGCGAAAAACATAAAGAAGTATAATTGAAGATGTCTTGTGATATGACATAATGTTGTCTAGTCTTGTGATATACTGCAAATGGGAAGATTTTGCAATTTAAAGAAGCCTGTAGAAAGAGTAACTGTTGCAATACTTAGAAGATTAAAGAGAGGTTGTTCAGGATTTACAAAAGGAAGACAGACAAGATGTTTGCGACTGAATTAATGTAAAAACATAAGTACTTTTTTATTTTAATTATCAGTACTTTTTGTCCTCTCGTATTCTTCTTCGAACTAGGTTGTATCAAATATAAAATAGTATTGGTTTGCAGAAGAGAAGAAGAGTAGACTGGGGCCAAGGAGTAGCTTAAAAACAGGCTGAAAAGCAGATTTGGTCTGAATAAGTAATGGGGTTCAATGAAATAAGAATACATGGCTATAAAAAAATAATTGGGCAAGGTCAACTATTTTTAGTGGGCTAACATTAAGTTCTACCTGGGTTAAACTCTTAAATGAGTGAGATTTTTTTAAAGTTTGCCTTCCAAAGTTGCATATTTGTTGCTATTTAAACACACAATTGCCCTAGCAAATAGCAAAAGCTATTTGGGAATACTTGCTCGAGAGCATTGGACTTGCAAGTTTTGTTGACATTGGTCTCATATAGTGTTTACAATAAAGAATATTGACATAGCAAAGGGGGAAAGGAAGTTAAGAAGAAAAGATATGTTGCAAGTAGGAGTGAAAGTTGACTTTTGAATGCAACGACTTCGCTAACCGACAACTTAAAATTCTAATAAGGTGGTGTGGATCAACATCTTACCTTTAGAACAAAAGTACGCTATTAATCTTGCTGCATATCAGAAAACAGCCATAATAAAGGCAACACTATGTTCACGTGCTAGAGCTCCATGATGGGAAGAAGAGTCTGGACAGAGTCAACCTAAGTTTTTGCATCAGGATCCAAGACACTGCCTTCTATATATTTTTATATATTAGTTTGCAAAATTATAAAATAGAATCAACATCATTAGAGTTTCTTAAACCACTTCAGTGGCCAGAATGCTCACCTCCATTTTTTATGTCTTCTTGGTTATAAAATATTAAATGGTCAAATGATTTATGACTTGAGGAACGAACCTAATCTGTTCTTTTGAAAAATGGGTCGTTTAGTTATTAGTAATGTAACCATATGACAGCTTGTTAAGTCACTAACATGAGGTTCATCAGCTTTTATCTGTCACAATTACGAGTATTGCGGTGTCGCTTTGAATCTTTTATAGTACTTCTACGCTGTAGTTATATCTAGTGTTCATAATTATGTTAATTAGTTGGTGAAATGGACAGGTTGTTAGAGTTAGTTGAGAAAGGGTTAGAAATGAAATAATAACCATTGGTTTGCAACTAACTCTCAGCTACTCTATAAGTAGTCCTCTTTGCAACTTTGGAACTGTTGAATGATAATATAGAAATTTTTCTACTATTTTCTCTTTCTCTCGCATTTCTTACTCATCTGTTACCCCAAATTCCACTAAAAGTGTAACAATATGGTGTCAGAGTCGACTTGATCCTGGATTCCAATGGAGAGAATGGCAGAGGGTGCTCGATTTAAGGAGATACAAGATACAATCAAGAATTAAGAGGATCGCATTCAAAGTGTTCACGACGTTGCAACTCAGCTACAAGAAAGTATGAAGATGATGGAACTCGACATGAAGCAATTTCAAGAACACATGGGTAATATGCTCACAAAATAGATGAAATCAAATGGAGTAGAAGTATGAACCATATTAACTCAGATAGGAGCACCGCAAGGATTAGAGCTGGCCAGGAGAATTGGGGAAATCAAGCAAAAACTCCAAACATAACTTCCTAAAATTCGATGTCAACCCCAAGAATTGGATCCGAAAATTCCTCAAAATTTTCTCCCATCATATCATCTCTGAATTCCAAAACTCAGTTATGCTTCTATGCATTTGGAGCTCAAAGCTAACATTTGGTATCAAATAAGGGAAATAGGAGATTAAATGGGAAGAATTCGTGGAGGCCTTGAACATCAGACTTAGGGTTGGGTCCATGAAAACTTTGTAGTAGAATTTCACCAGTTAAAACAATTTAGCGGGGCACTGTTACACAATATCAAGAGAAGTTTGAAGAGCTCAAGTCTCAAATAGCAGGCCATGAGTTGAAAGAAGAATGCCTAGTACTGAGTTTTTGGGGAGGGCTTACAGAGGAGATCCGAATTGTTGTTCAGGTGTTCTACCTTTCGAATTTGCAACATGTTATTTCATTGGCCAAGTTATAGGAAACTATTGTGGATTCAACACAGAGAGCCAAAGAGGGCTCTAAAGCATACAAGTTCACTCCAAGCACATCGACTATAAAGACTTGGAGTCTGTCAAGGAAGGAGAATTTAACAATAGAAATTTCAAGAAATCTAATACCACCTAAGTCCCAGTTAAAAAAATATCCTATGCAGAAATGAAAGAGAGAAGAGGCAAGGGTCTCTGTTATACATGTGATAAATTATTCATGCCTGGCCATGTTTGTAAAAACGAGAATCTTTATTATGAAGACAGAATAGGAAGATGAGATTATGGAGATGCAAGAACTTGAAGATTTCCCTAAAAGGGAAGGTATGGATCAAGAAGACACGAAAATTTCTCTAAATTCACTCTTTGGTTCCACTACCCATAATTCTATCAGAATCAAAGGTTCTGTCAAGAAATTACCTATCTCTGTGCGTATTGACACTGGTAACGCGCACAGCTTCCTCAATCCTAACCCAACCTTATAAACTTGATGCAAGACTGAATAAACCACTTTGCTTAGTTCTACGGTGGCCAATGGAGGAAAGCTATTTAATAATGCCAAGTGCACTGGTTTTCAATGGATCATGCAAGGTCATATGTTTAAGGTAGACTTAAGAATAATAATTTAATGGAAGTTATATCGTTCTTGGTATGGATTGGATGAAACAATACAATTCATATATTATTTGATTTTGATACACCTAATTATATATTCAAGAGGTGGGGCAAGGAGGTGGTGCTGAGGGTATTGAATGAGGAAGCTCAGTTACAAGCTATGTAGGAAAGTTCATTCAGCCACTTACAAAAAAACTGCATAAGGCTTAATTGCTCAATTATTATCTATGCAAGGTGAATAGTATATTACCATATCATATGTAAATACCCCACTACCAATCCAACAATTGTTAAATATTTTTAATGATGTATTTGTTGAACCTAAGGGATTGAGACCCCAAATGACCCATGATTATCAAATAGTACTTAAAGTAGGCACTGTACCCCCCAATCAAAGACACTACAGGGTTCTTCATTTCCAAAAAATTAGAGACACAAAAGTTGGTGTAAGATATGCTAGATTTCAACATTATACAATCAAGCCATAGTCCTTTCGCCTCACCATTTTTTTGGTGAAAAGGAACGATGAAAGTTAATTCTGTGTAAACTATAGGAAATTAAATGTTGTTACCGTTAAAGATAAATTTCATATGCCCACAATTTATGAACTCCTAAATGAACTATTTGGTGCCAAGATCTTCTCCCAATTAGACTCGAGGGCAGGCTATCATCAGATTAGGATGAGGTAGAATGACATTGTTAAAACGGTTTTGAGAACTCATTGTGGGCATTATGAGTTCAGGTTGATTCCTTTTGGGCTTACCAATGTCCTAACTTTCCAAAGCCTAATGAATGAGGTTTTTAGACCTTAGTTGAGGAAATTTATTATGTTTTTAATGAAATTTTGGTCTTCATCCCTAACTTGAAAGAGCATATAACTCACATGGTGTTGGTATTGGGTTGCTCAGGAAACATACTCTTTTTCCTAAGTTGAGCAAATGTTCTTTTACTCAACATTTCATTGACTATTTAGGCCACATTATAAGTGGCCAAGGGGTATTCACTGACCCAAGAAAAATTGAAGACAAGAAGACTTGGCCAAGGCCAATCACTCTAAAGGAACTCAGAGCATTTATAGGGATAACTGGATTTTATAGAAGGTTTATTCAAGGGTATGGTAGTATTGTCAAGCCGCTCACGGACTAACTCAAAAAGGATGCCTTCCACTAGGATCCTGAAGCTGAGTTAGCATTTCATAAATTTAAAGAAATTGTGATTATTGCTCCTGTCCTTGCACTGCCTAATTTCAAATAACCATTCCTTATTAAAATTGATGCCAACAACAAAGGGGTGGGGTGGTGTTGATGCAAAATAGACAACCCATAGCCTTTATTAGCAAGGCCCTTAGTCCTAAATCCCTAGGCCTATCTGTCTATGAGAAAGAGATGCTTGCAATAATGTTGGTTATAACCAAGTGGAAAAGATACTTGATGGGACATCATTTCATTATATGCACTGGTTATCAGAGCCTCAAGTTTTTCATGGAGCAGAGGATTAATACTGATTTACAACAGAAATGGCTGACCAAAGTGTTTGGTCTTGACTATGAACTCAAATACAAGAGAGGGACTTAAAATGTTGTAGCAGATGCACTTTTTAGAAGAGCAGCAGAACATGCCACACTTGATGAAATTTTGGGAATACAAACTTGTTGCGCTAAAGCAAGACTATCTCTAGCGACCAAGACGATAAAACTCACTCGTAAATTTTATCAAACACTTGGTGTGCGAAAAATACCCAAGACCTTGTTCTCAAAATAAACTAGTGTGCACACTCCCAATCAATTCAACCAAGCATCAATGAAGAGACAATAAGAACATACAAGCAATCATCAAAGCAAAACAACAACGACATACCGTGGTTCACCCAAATTTGGGCTACATCCACCAAGGATGATTTCTTCTTTCTATAGATAAATGGAGGAACCCAAAGGTTATACACACACATAATTTATCTCTCTTAGAAAGTCACTCACAACCTCACAAGAACTCACCACTCAAATGAGAGCTCTATATCTCTTTTACTTTGATAACTCTCAAAATAGCTTTCAAAGTTGTCCTCTCTTGTCCTCCCTCAAAATCTAGAAATAACACTTGTATTTATAGATTTGAGCCAAAATGGAAAATTTGTAAATAAACCAAAACTGAAAAAATAGGAGAGTCAAAATCAACAAACTCCACCTTGGCGATCTGACGATCCAACCAATCTCTAGAATGCTGAAATTGAACCCGCTTGAAGACCATCCCACCATCTACCAAGCTAATGTGATTCCCCCAGGCGATCCTCACGATCAAATTGAAGTCGGAATACAAACATCAAATCCGCTCGAAGATCATCCCGATGTCTAACAAGCCAATACGCTCCACCCGAGGCTAAGCCACCCCAAACTTCAACTATGAAATGAGATACTGCAAGTCTTCACTCCAAGACTCCAAATGACTCCACTCGCCGAGGAACCAAGTTTTAAACTAAGAACTCTCCATCTCATGCATCTGAATACTTCCCATGTAACCAGGGGAGGATCCACCCCAGGACGAAGCGGGGCGACTGCCCCAGTTCAGTTTGTTAAAAAAAAAATTAGGGGTTTTTTGGTAAAGAATTAAACCTAGAGGTTTCTTGTAATTATTTTCAAAGTTCAGGGGAAATTTTGTAATAAACAAAAAATAAAAACCTAACTTAAGTTAAGTTTGGCAGCTGATCGATCTCTCGGAACCAAACAAAAGCTAAACCTAAAAAAAAAACATTCGCTCTCTCTCTCATCCTCCACTCCACCGCCGCTCTCTCTTCTCTTTTCTCTCCACCACTAGACTCCACGGTACCGGAGTCTCTCTTCTCTCTCCACCTCCCAGGCTCCACCCGCCCCTGTCTGCAACTCCGTCGCCGCCTGCCCTGCCTGCTACGCTGCAGCGCAACTTGCTTTCCTCCTTCACCGCACCACCACCAACGCTTGCTTTCCTCCTCCACCGCACCACCACAAACGCTTGTTGTCTTCCTCCACCGCACCACCACCTCCAGGTATATTTCAATTAATATGAAATTAATATATGTTTATATGTGTAAATTAATAGCTGTTTATTGAAATTTATATGAAATTATTTATACTAAAATGAAATTAAATTTATTTTATGTATATCTGTTTATATGTGTAAATTAATATAAATTTTTATGTTAATTTATATGTTATTTATATGTAAATTTATATGTGTCAATTTATATAAATTTTTATGTTAATTTATATGCTTTTTATATGAAATTAAATTTTATGTGAAATTAAATTAAATTTGTAAATATAGGGAATCAATGGAAAAAAAATTTAAACAAAAAAGAGAAGACAACGCACCAATCGTATCCGAAGCTGAGGTTCAATCATCTCCCACTCCAATTAGTGTTGAAAATGAATATTATGCCCAAAAAAATAAAAATAACCCAAAAAATTCCCGAAAAAACTCGAAATAACACCAAAAAAAATCGCCTCTGGGGCTACCGCCCCCGAACTCCCAGCAACTATCGAAACTTTCGCCCCAGTTCACATAAAATCCTGGATCCACAACTGCATGTAACCATACGGTGAAGCTCGCTCCTCATGTAACCCGGTGAGTACACCCCCACACAAATACATATAGCACACACCCTCTTTACACGAAACATTCAAACACATTAACACCATCTTCCACCTTGAGAAATAATCACGGATGAAAGGGAAAATTCCTCACCTCTCATACCCTCCAAATCTCACCCTCGAAAGATGTACCAAGTCTTTGTCACGAAAAACTCCCGTTTACCAATGCTCGCAAACAATAACTCATTGTCCTTCCTTGAACTAGATACACACACCTCGAATCCATCACAGTCCTACACCTCCTCGATTCCAATCGGTTAATGCATGTGTGCAACTAAACCGAGTCAACATCACCCGTTGGCCCTGGAAGGGGATTTCGATCCATCCCCTCCACTAGTAGGTATCCTCCTATCATTACCGTCTACTCTCGAAAAGATAGCACCCAATGTCTCCTCTTTGTTCACAAACGAGACATGCCTTGAACGTTCGATCACTTATGCACACCGCTTCCCCATCTTCCTCGAAGTCTGATTTAGACGATACAATCCCTTTCTCTCCTCTCCCCTCGCTAGGACCATACAACCGCGTGTGACTTTCAAGACTCCACCCGCCACCGACACCCGGCAACCCTTGGAATCCAAACGTCTAATGGATATCAAATTCTTTCGCAACTTTGGGACATAGGCCACACCACCCAAAGTGCGTTCCACCCTATCGAACATCTTGAGTTTCACCATCCCGACACCCTCAACGGCAACCTTCTCTCCGTTAGCCAAAGACATGGAACCTTTTCCATTTTCATTGAAGTCTCAAAATATTCCCTCTTGGAGCAAACGTGATCCAACGATCCCGAATCTAATATCCAATCATCTTGGGAAAGAGATTTAACCATGGAGATTGTGAGAAGTTATCCAAGTTCATCTTCATAATTCGCACTCGCTACCGTTGCCCTCTCAGAATCAACCTTGCCCTTAACCTTGTCGTTCCACAAAGGACATCCTCGGATCATATGACCCCATTCCCGGCACTTGTAGCATTTCGACCCTTTACCACTAACACCTCTCGATCTAGACCTACTACCGTCATTAAATCCCCGGTTGGAGTTCCTCCCGCCATTTTTTCTACCTTCGTCTCTCGCCGTAAGGCCTTCATTATGGGAATACCCGTCACCTCCACCTTCCTTCTTTCTCATCGTGACATGAGATTGAATATCTTGCACAACCTCATTGCACCGGAGCGTAGACTTCCCAAATATGAGAGTGGTCACTAAATGCTCGTATGAATCGGGTAATGATGCAAGCAACAACAATGCTCGATCCTCATTAATGAATTTAACATCTATCCAATTCAAGTCATTTATCAAGGCATTAAAAACGTTGATATGCTTCATCATATCCTCACCCTCCTTCATCTCAAGCTTGATGAGTTTCTTCTTGAGGAACAATTTATTTGACAACGACTTTCCCAAATAAATCTCTTCTAACTTATCCCACATTCCTTTATTCGTGGTCTCTGCTATCACGTTATTCAACACATTATCCGTGATAATCATCTCAATACACGAAGCCGCTCTTTGATCAATGTCAATCCACTCAGCATCAGTCATGCCTACCGGTCGTCCCTTTACCCCCAACAATGCTAATTGCAACCTCTGTTGGATAAGAACGCCTCGCATTCGTCTTTTCCATAACCTGAAATTAATCTTCTCATCAAAATCCTTCATGTCCATCTTCATTGAGCCACTCGATCCATAACTCGGATCCCATCTCTTAGAGCCTCCGCTCGTAGAGGTTTATTCTCGAGTACTCTTCACATTTTCCGCCATTTGGAACAAAAACAAAAGCTATGTCAAAATTGCCAAAATTGATTCAACCTCGAACCAAAATACCGGGCAAACAATGCAACCAAATATCTGATACAACTTGTTGCGCTAAAGCAATACTATCTCTAGCGACCAAGACGATAAAACTCACTCGAGAATTTTATCAAACACTTAGTGTGCGGAAAACACCCAAGACCTTGTTCCCAAAATGAACTAGTGTGTAGACTCCCAATCAATTCAACCAAGCATCAATGAAGAGACAATAAGAACATACAAGCAATCATCAAAGCAAAACAACAACGATATACCGTGGTTCACCCAAATTTGGGCTACATCCACCAAGGAGGATTTCTTCTTTCTATAGATAAATGGAGGAACCCAAAGGTTATACACACACACAATTTATCTCTCTTAGAAAGTCACTCACAACCTCACAAGAACTCTCCACTCAAATGGGAAATCTATCTTTCTTTAACTTTAATAACTCTCAAAATAGATTTCAAACTTGTCCTCTCTTGTCCTCTCTCAAAACCTAGAAATAACACTTGTATTTATAGATTTGAGCCAAAATGGCAAATTTGTAAATAAACCAAAACTGAAAAAATAGGAGAGCCAAAATCAACAAAACTAACTGGATTCATGAGGTCATTCATAGCTATGAGAGTGATTGAAAATCATCAAATCTTATTATCCAACTAATTGTGGATCCTCAATCTTCACAAGAATTCAAATTGTTTCAAGGCATGTTAAAGAAGGAAAATAAATTGGTGATTAACCTAACCAATAATTGAGAGAGAAGATTTTGGAGGTTATCCACAACTCTGCAGCAGGGGGACATTCAGGCATTGATGCTTCTTATCACAGGGCTAAGAAATATTTTTATTGGTCTGGCCTATAAAAAGATGCTAAAACCTTTATTATGAATTTTGATATATGTTAGCAACATAAAGCTGAACACATTCACCCACCTGGATTTCTCCAACCACTAATAATACCTGCCCAAGCTTGGGAAAAAATAGGAATGGATTTTATTGAAGACCTCCCTAAGTTTGGAAACTTAGATGTTATTATGGTGGTTGTGGGTAGATTTACGAAATATGCTCATTATATCCCTTGTAAACACCCTTATTCTTCATTAGTGGTGGCACACTTATTCATGGATTATGTTTACAAGTTACATTGGGCACCAAGGAGCATACTTTCTGACAGAGATAAAATCTTTACCAGTCAATTTTGGAGTGAGATCTTTAAGCTTCTAGGTACTAGGATTCATATTAGCACTACCCATCATCCACAATCTGATGGACAAGCTGAGAGGGTCAATCAGTGCTTAAAGACTTATCTCAGATGTATGTGCATCTAGAGACCACGAGGATGGATCAAGTGGCTCAGCCTAGCTATGTGGTGGTATAACACAAATTACCATACAGGCCTCAAATGTTCACCTTTTCAGGCTCTTTATACTTAGATACCCCCACAATGGTCAATTCCTACTTAAAACAATACTTTTGTTGTTGATGTGTAGAACAAGCTAAAGGAAAGACAACTTATGACTCGGCTTATCAGAGAAAACCTATTAGAGGCTTAATATAGATCAAAACAATATGCTGACAAAAAAGGAAGGAAAGGAAGATTGTAGTTGGAGACATAGTTTACTTAAGACCCATATCGACCAGCCACTGTGGCACTTAGAAGAAACTTAAAGTTAGCATCAAGGTTCTATAGCACTTTCAAAGTCCTAGAAAAAGTGGCTTAAGTAGCTTATCAACTTCAGCTACCTATTGGATCTATTTTTCACGTGTCCCAATTAGAGAAACAAATTGGGTCACATGTTATTCATTCACATTAATTACCTTTGGTGGGCATAGAGGGTCAGTTGCATGTGGAACCTGTAGCGATCAAAGAAATAAGAATGATCAACAAGAGCAATGCTACAGGCACCAAGTTTTGGTTCAATGGTCCGATTCCCTTCCAGAAGACTCAACTTAGGAAGATTGGTCCTTTATGAATGCTCAATTTCCTGATTTTGACCCATGAGGATAAGGTCAATTTTGAATTGTGGGGGAATTATCACAATTATGAGTATTGTGGTGTCGTTTTGATTCTTTTGTGTTACATCTACATTGTAGTTATATCTAGTGTTCATAATTATGTTAATTAGTTAGTGAAATAGACATGTTGTTTGAGTTAGTTGAGAAAGGATTAGAAATGGAATAGCATCCATTGGTTTGTAACTAACTCTCATCTACTTTACAAGTAGTCCTCTGTATAACTCTGGGAACCACTGAATGATAAGACATGAATATTTATCTTCTTTTTTATTTCTCTCCCATTTATTCTTTATTTGTTACTTCGAATTCCACTAAGGGTGTGTTTGGCAGCCCAATTCCAAGCTTTGGAATTGGAATTGGAAGGCCCAATTCCAATTTTTTTTTTGATACATTAAAAAAGCCCATTCATTTGGAATTCATTTATAATTCTCTTGAGCCCAATTCCATAAATCAATTCCATTTCATTTTGTAGAGATTTTGAAATCCAAATCTCATAAGAATTCAGAGCGGGACACACACTAGAAAAAAAAAACACATAAAACCCTCCCCCTCTTGCTTCTCTCCTCTCACTTCAGCAGCTCCGATCTTCGGCAACCAACTCCCACCGGAAAAACTCTCCGGAAACTCTCCCGCGGCTTTCTCTCCCTCTCTCCGGTCGTTTTTCAGGTAAATCTCCGGTCATAACCTCGTCCCTCTCTCCCTCTCTCCGGCAGCTATCTCTCCCTCTCTCCGACAGCTAAATCTCTGATTATATATGTGTAAATCTGAGATCTCAGATTATATATGTAAATCTCAGATTATATATATATATATATATATATATATATATATATCTGCTCTGTTATATATCTGCTCTGTATGTATGCAATCTCTGTATAGATCTCTGCTCTGTATGTATGCTCTGTATGTAATTATACATATATACATATATATATATATGCTCTGTATGTAATCTGCAATCTCTGTATGTAATATACAGATTACATATGTAATCTGCAATCTTTGCTCTGTATGTAATTATACATATATATATGTGATTTGATTCCGCTTTTTTTTAATTAAAATCTTTATTAAAAGTATAATTTTTTAATAGTTCACAAACTACTAAAATTCCAAATGAATTCTGTAATTGATCCAAATAAGGGATTTAGAATTCTAGTAGAATTCCAAAAGAAATCTACACTGGAACCAAACAATGAAATGGAATGGAATTCCTTGAATTTGAATTCCATAGAATTAGAATTCCAATTCAATTCCAATTTCGCGCATCCAAACGGACCCTAAAAGTGTAACATTATCTATAAGAAAATTATGTCCGACATCGAAGAAACTCACAGCTTTCCTAAAACCTTTTTGAATCGATCTATTATTAGATGTAGTTTTTGGAGAACTCTTTAAGAACCTCATACCTTATTTCATCAGAATTATCATCTGATTAAGTATGTCAAGAAAGATGTGGAGAAATTCTCAAGTGCATTGTCATCCATCCAAACGGTCCTTGAGAATGCTGAAACAACTCAGTTCAAGAATAAATCAATCAAAGACTAGTTGGGAAAAAGGTTAAGGGTGCAACATTTGATGTTGAGGATGTCTTAGAAGCTTGGTCATTGGGTCGAGTGAGTAATTTTGTCAAATTTTTTTTCATTTCAATCATTTTATTATTTTTCATATTTAAAATAGCCAAGATGATGAAAAGTATCATAGGTGGATTTAATGAGATGACAGATGAAAAAAAATCATTTCAATACTAATGATGTGCAATAAGATGTTTGGATCCTTCCCGTGGTAGGCTCTGGTGGGGTGTGGAAAACCACCCTTTCTCAATTGGCCTACTACAATAAGAGAGTAGTTTAAGGATATGGGCGTGTGTCTCTGAACCTTCTGATGTATAAAAGGTATTGATACAAATCCTCGAATATTTTGGAGGTTGCACCCTTGAAAGTCTTCAATCCATACAAAGCAAGGTTGTGGAATCACTAAAGGATAAGAAATATTTACTTGTCCTGGATAATGTGTGGAATGAAAATGTAAAATTGCTCAATTGCATAATGGTCCTTGTCAACCATACATAATGAATGAAGACATGATTCAAATAACTTATTTGCATAATGGTCTTTGTTAACCATCTAATCACGCATTTCCACACAAGAATAGAAATAATAATTTTGTGTGTCATGTATGTCATAAAAGAGAAGATGTTTTTTATTTGTATGTCTATTAATTTTGATAATGGACAAAAATGTCCTTACACGATGGAGCTCTCTCTTTATTATCTCTAATTGCCTTTTTAGGCGAGCATTTTCATCTTCTTACCGGCGCATGGCCTCCTCTTATTCTTGGAGTCTAGCTTCATATGCATCTATTAATCTGGAAATTTGTGTGGGCCTAGGTGGCCCCTGGATTTCCTTAGAGACTTGCCTCTCTTGGCGGAGCCTAGGGTTTGAATGGAGAATTTCAGACCTTACCCTTGGGGGGATAGGCTGCTGTTGAATGTCACCTGCTTGAGGGACATTGCTACTGTTATGAGACATTGCTAGTTCTTGTTGATGAATGCTTTCATAGGGATAACAGTTGCTTCCCACAGACGGTGCCAATTGTGGTGACAAAAATCACAGCACAAATAATAAGAGAAAATAATCACCAGAAATCTAAGAACAATATGCAATCTCTGGACAAGAATATACGTGGTTCGAAAAATTGCCTACGTCCATGGAGAGGTCTACTATTTGTATTAAGTATCTCTCAAGAAGGTATTTTTGTTACATGCCCCGGGCCAAGGGGTCCCATATACTTTGTTCATTAAAGGTGGTTGTAACCAATACGATAGACCCTGAATCCCTTAAATATCTCTCTGAGATTCTTGGGGATAGACTCGGTCCTATCTCGAATTTAATTCGTAATCAAGGCTCACAATTTGGGTCAAACACTTGATTAGCCTTCATGGGCTTGGTCGGCTACTCTTATGGGTTAATAAAAAAAAGGTACACACACACACACACACACATATATATATATATATATATATATCACTGTTCTAAAAAACCCGCCTAGGCACGCCTAGGCTTAAGGCTTGGGACAAACGCCTCGCCTTAAGTTTTTTACGCCTTATTCTTGGTAAAACCCTTAAGGCGCACTTTTTTCTAAAAATAACAATGCTTTGGTGAAACGATATCGCCTTTTAAAGAATTTTTTTACTAACCGGACTATTATTTCATCCAAAATAATTCAATAGTATTTTAATTAGTATTTTAATTTGCATATATTCGGACATATTTTTATAATATGTACAATTTTAGTATTTTAATAGCCTTGTTATGGTTTAAAAATATTAAAATATATTAAGAAAACCTAAACGCCTTTTCACGCCTTTTTACGCCAAGGCCCGCCTAGCCTTCTAAGGCTTAAGGCTTGGCCTCCACGCCTCGACCACGCCCCGTGTTTTTTAGAACCTTGATATATATATAATGCTAAAAAAACGTTGGCATATATATATATGTAGTAAATTGCAAACCTAGTATCCTAAAAAATGAAGGAAAAGTTGTTGGGGTAGTTCAAGAATCATTTATTAGGACATTAAGGGTATTTAGATATTGCCATCATCTTAGAAAGAATTTAAAATAACTAAATAACAGAAGGCATACACGGTTTGCCTGGTTACGCATTTTAGCTAGTTAATATTCACTGAAACAATCAAATTTGTGACTGCGTTACTTTATATTTTCATATCCTCGCGAACAGAGAGTTAGCATATAGCCCACCCATTTGCCAGGGCCGCGTTGAAAGTTCCATTTCAACGTGAACACAAATAAATTGAATTAGTACACTTTATTGACAGACATCAATTCAAAAAACATCCACAAAATATTATAACTTAAAGGAAAATGATAAACTAATTGTAAGGCTTCGTTTGGTTATCCCAAAATAATAAATTAATTCATTTATAAATTAATTTATTTACAAATTAATTCATTAATTATATTTAATTTTATTAATGAAATGATTCATTAATTGTTCCATTTTAATTCATCTATAAAATCTAAAATTGAATAATTTTACAAAAAAATGTGAAATACATTTATGGTTTTGGAAAAAGGTCCTTATAATAGAACACTCCATATAATTTTATAAATTTAATTCTTGTATTAAAAACATCATGAAAAATTGTGAAAAATAGTGCCGCTGGCGCGGATCAAAAAAATAAAAATAATTGTACCACAGGGAGTAGATTTATAAATGTTATTGTACCACAGGGACTAAATTTATAAACTTAAAAATTATTGTCCTAAAAATTCAAATATAGAAAGGAACATGACATTTACCTTAATTCTCTATTATTTAAAATATGAGTCGCATAAGTACATGTTTTTCTCTCTCTTTCTCTCCCTTCCTTCCTTTCCCCTTCCCTCCTCCTCTTAATTTATTTTTATTTATTTTTATATAATCTTAATATCAATTTTAAATTATCAAATCTTTTATAAAATTAAATTTATTTCAAATTCATTCATTTACGAATCACTAATTTATAATAAATTAATTTATATAATCAAATAATTTATACATCGGAATAAAACAGTGGAAAGAAAAAAACATCTCCGGCTGCGAACTCATATTTAATAATCTTTTCCTCGTTAAAATTGTATACAATAATCATTTAACTAAAATTATCCAAAACGAGTAAACCAATCAAACGGGAACGGCCAACAAAAGCACTAAAATTTTGTCGTCATTATCAATTATCAACTATCATCACACCGCCAAAATCTTGAGAAGGCCATCAAAAGTAACTCCCCCATTTTGATCCCCACCGCCCAATTTAATCATAGCCTGAATCTCACCATCCCCAACTTCAACTCCGGCCAAACTCAAATAAGTCTTGAGATCACCGTAGCTCACTTTTCCATCCCCATCTCTATCCATTACCCTAAAAACTTGTTCCATAACCTCCATCTCCCCATTCCTCTCTCTCCTACACAAAACCTTTTCGAATTCATCGTACTCCACGTACCCGTTTTTGTTGGAGTCCGCCCCAGATATCATTGAACCAATTACATCATCGTTTTCTGACGACGGTTTGATGGGGAAGTTAGTGTAGAATGTTTGGAGATCATCTCGGCTGATTTTGCCGTCTCGGTCAGCGTCCAGAACGTCGAATGCTGCCCTTAACTCGGATTTTTTTGTTGTTTGGGTGTACGAGCTTGTTCCCGTTGGACACATTTTTTTTTATTCTCTGTGTTTTGGGGTTTGTGATTTTGGGTCTGCGAATGGGAATTTGATTGAATTTTGAAACGAAAGAGTATATGTGTGGTAGGTGCAAGGGTTTGTTCATATATAGAGAGAGGAAAAATGAGAGGGGGCTGTTGCTCAATGAATCTGGACCTCCTCCCGTCCAGTGTGGTATACTTGGGGAATAAGCCACGGGGAATACAACAATAATATCCCCTTGAAATAGGTGTCATTACACAGAGAACCCTTCTCCACATACTTTTAATTGAATTTCAATGAATTACTCAAAAAAATACTCTTTTGTTCATGAAATTAACAGGAGTATTTTTAGTTACACATTATGGGAATTTCTTGACTGCTATGAACTGTTCAGAAACTGAATGTAGTATATATACCGAATTAAGGAAAAACATTAAATGAAAAATCTAAACGTATACAATGGGATACAATTGCATAGTAAATACAATAAATTTCAATATAAGAATTCCATAGCTTTATTCAACATTAAAATTGGTCATCTTTTATTAATTGATCAAAATATATTAAACAAGAGTATACAAAGGACTCCTTTTTACATTATAGTTTCTCTTGTTCAGTAATACATAGCGGCTTATACACCATTTGTATATACTTTTCTCGTCTAGTTTGTCTTTTTTTATATAGATTAAGATTATACTCATTAAAAATTTAAGATCAACACTTGTTTACTATCGTGAAATTTATATCATTGATTATGTCCAAATAAAAAAAGTAGACTCTTAATTTGAGATGGTACAAAAAAAAATAATAAATTTTTAATTCGGAACAAGTTATAAAATATAAAAAAATTAGTTGTTTGTCGAGTTCGTGTATAATCATATTTGTGTCACTCTTTTTTATGTATATCTAACGCTTTAATTCATTAAAAGTACCAACCTGGTAATATAAACTCAAACCTCCTAAGATTTTTATTGTGTCGTGGAAAGATTATGAGATTTAGGTACAAGGTTTTTGCTATAATGATATCAAACTAAAGGGTGGCCTTTATAATTTAGCTAAAAACGTTTAATATGCGTATGGGATGACATCACTGGTCTAAACGCTCGGTCGTTGATGAAAGTTCGGTGCAACAAGACAGATGTAGCCCCACTACGAACAAACAAACATGCAACGTGACTCCCAAAAATTTTGTGGTGAAATGTTAAGAATCCCTTTGCTCTACTAGCTTCCAAGTATCTATTCTTTTGAGTCGCGATGTCGACTTTAGTTCAAATAAACAAAGAGAAGATAGAGGAGAAGAATAAATTCCTTTAAAAAGATAGGTAAAAGAAAAATGTATAACAGGAGTCTTTCCTCAAGTTGAATTGGCTTTTGGAAGCGAGGAAAAGAACAATTCTTGGGATGATTATTTTTTGTTGGCCTTAGGGTGAATTGGAATGCGTGTTAGGTTGACCAAAGTATTAAAACCTCAAAACATGTTTCGTGATTACAACTCAACTTTGTACAAATTTATAATTGCGAGAGAATTAATTCTTAAAGACAAAAATTTATTAATAACATTTTTTAAGGAAAACATAATGATATTCTTGTATATATTACAAGTATAATGATAATTATAAAAATTAGTATATATCATAAATTCAATATCTTATCATAAAGTCATTATAAAATGTTATTTTTTTTCATAAATAAAATTTATCTATTATTTTTAAATAATTTTATTATATAAAAATATTTTTATAAATAAAAACTTCAAAACGACTGTATGTAATTTATATAAAAAATTATACATATTTTTATTCATTATTAGTTTAAAAAATTGTATGTCATTTATATATACAAACTTAAAGTTTTTTCTATAAATAAAACGTTAAAAATATTTTTATAACCAATTTTTTATTTATACAAAAATTAGCCTTGAAATTTTGAAAAATCTCTTTAACTTAAAAACTAATAAATAAAAACTTCAAAAAAAACTGTACGTATTTTATATAAAAAATATACGTATTTTTATTTATTTTTAGTTAAAAAAAAGTGTCATTTATGAATAAAAACTTAAATTTCTTTTTATAAGTACGACGTTAAAAATGTTTTTATAACTAATTTCTTTTATTTATGTAAAAAACAATTTTGAAATTTTTGAAAACTTTTTTTAACTTTATTTAGAAACGAAAACGTTATATAGATGTAGTAGTATTAGTAGCATTATGTAATGTGATTTGAGTGAAGAATAATGAAAAGAGAATAATTGAATCTAGATTATGTTGGATCAATATATTAATTAATGTAGTCTAGAATGGATCATCTTTTAGTTTTCAAAGAACACAATGTTCAAGATAAGAGAGAAAAAGATATTAAGTATTAAAGCATTATTAACTCCACTAATACTATCGTATTAGAGGTATAATAAGGATATATGACTATTAGTAAACAAAACTTAGCTAATATATATATATATATATATATATATATATATATATATATATATATATATATATATATATAGAGAGAGAGAGAGAGAGAGAGAGAGAGAGGGGTTCAAAAGAGAATTTAAAAGATGAACATTTTAATTAATCTTAACAAAAAATACCTAACACCCATTTAATTTTGAATTCTTATGTCGTAATTGGTCCGCGCCAGAGACAACAAACACGCATGTGGCACGCATCTTTTTTAATACACGCATTTCACACGCGCGTCTGTTGCATCTGGCACGTATACATGCGTGTTTGTTGTCACTGGCGCGGACCAATTACAGCATAAGAATTAAAATTGATTGGGTGTTAAGTGTTTTTGTTAAGGGTCATTAAAATGTTTATCGTTTATGTTCACTTCTGAACATCTCCCTATATATATACATATGTGTGTGTGTGTGATGTAAACAAAATCTAAAATTATTATGAGTCAAAAATATTTTTTTTAAAACACTTAATATCCAACTGAACTATGGCTAGTTTTCAGTCAATTTGATGCGTAATAAAGCATACTAATACCAAAACATTTTTTATTTGATCAAATTGAAATTTTCGATCAATTTGATTGGGTGTTAAGTGTTTTTGTTAAGGTTCATTAAAATGTTTATCTTTTATGTTCACTTCTGAACATCTCCCTATATGTGTATATATATATATATATATATATATATATATATATATATATGTGTGTGTGTGTGTGTGTGTGTGTGTGATGTAAACAAAATCTAAAATTATTATGAGTCAAAAATATTTTTTTTTAAACTCTTAATATCTAACTGAACTATGGCTAATTTTCGGTCAATTTGATGCGTAATAAAGCATACTAATACCAAAACATTTTTTATTTGATCAAATTGAAATTATCGATTTTACCAGCCGGTACACCAACCCATAAATCAAAATCGAACCGCCCAGTAAATATGGTAATTTTTGGTGAATTTGTGTTTACAGTAATTTAGTACTTTCATTAATGTCAAATTCAGCACAAGTCGGTACAGTATTTTCATTTTTGTACCAAACTTGTTTAGATGAATATTTTAAAAAGTTAATAATGTAATACCCCATTATTTTTTAAGAAATTTTGGAGGAATTAATTTATTTTTATATCAAGAAAACACTCGGATTTAATTTTAAGAAATTTAAGTGACTTACTTGTTAATAAGTTCAAATTAATTAATGTGGTGAATTTTTAAAGATTTAGAAGTAAAATTGAAATTTTAATGCTAAACTTAATTGTTAATATATTGGTTTAATATGTATATGAGTTGATTTGTGAGGATTTGGGTTTAATGGGTCATGAGGAACGGATTAATTAATTTAAGTGGGTCGTGGTGACAAAAAGAAAATGGGCAGCTGATTGGGTAACCTATAGGGTTCGGTGATTTGGGCGTTGAGATATTTGGAAGGGGTTTGGTATTAAGCAAATTTACGACCGGTAAAGTTGGCACTGGGAGAATTAAAGAAAGCTTGAATATGGGGTTTAGATAGATGGGATTAAAGTCTTATTGTGTTTGGATTTGGATATTTAAGGAAAGGTAGTCACGGTGTAGGGGTCCTCATTTTACGACGCTAAAATAATTAGAGAGGGTTAATTGTTGGAGATGATTGGCGGCAAGTGGGTTATAAAGGGAGAACAACTTTTTATTTTTGGAAACTCAGTGTCGTATCCCATTATTTCATCATCATTACCTCATTAACAAACATTCCCCCTTTTTCTTTTCTTAGAAACAATATAAATCAGTTGACCCTCTGTGGCGTTACGGGCCTGCGCAGCGGTTGAAGCATGCCCAAAGGGAACTTGCGTGTGTTGACGGTGGATGTCTAGAGTGCTTTTCTCCTAGTCCGTAAAGTCGCCTTGAGGTTGGGTTATCGGTTCGACGTGGGTCAAAGGTGGACTTGGTCGTGAAATATGTTTGACGTCATGTCCAGTTTGAGTCGCACACCATTAGTTTTTTTTCCTAGGTTTAAAGGTGTTTCGTGCGATAAGAGAATTGGTTAGTTTGTTCAAACTCGCCAATTTATTTTATATAAAAACAAACAAAAGGTTTGGGATAGACCTTTCGAGCTAATCCTAAAGCAGGTTTAAGTCTTTGGTTGGTCCATAAATTCTTGTTATGTGGGTTGGGGAACCGGGTTACGAGCGGGAAAGGTACTAAGAGCCCCAGTTGTTCTTTATGCTTCCTTAGTAATATGCTTATTATCACTCTTTATATTAATTGATTACTTTTTAGTTTATTTTTTGAACGTGTTTATGGACCTTAGATTGAGAATCACTGAAGCGTAGGTAGGTGCTTAGGTAGGAAAATAGTATCAATGAGAGGTGTAAGAACGTCACTTCAACCGATGCAGGTACAAAAGGGTGCTTATGCATGACTCCGTGCTAATGTATAATGGGTAGTCATTGGTATGTATGAAAGTGTGCGAAGGAGATCGACTTTGAGAAAGTGCAAGATATCTTCCGAGGTTTGAGGAGAGATAGAAATGTAATCTAAAAGATGGGTGCATCTTTATTGAGACACCATATTGAGAGAGATATTATCGAGGCTCGTGCTCACGAGAAGGACTCCTTATTAGGCCTACGTGCCCACAAAAGCTTGGGATCAAATCCTACGTAGTTCGATTTTGTATATGAGTTTCAACATTTGTGTAGGTTTATACAGGATGTTGCGGCTTGGATAATTTAATATATCATTTATTTTGAATGAAGGAGGTGAGGGGTGAGGGATAACGAATTTTCATCCTTTGAAATATGTACTAATTCCTTCAATGGTTACACTCGCGCTTCATGTAAGTCATAATCATGTAAGGTTGAGCCTTATATAAATAGTGAACTGTTTAATCATAAGAGTGTTAACAACTATGAATATAGTTCTTTTTCTACCGACATCTCAATGAAGAATACTATTTTCAAGTGGGTTGATGGATAATTCATGGTTCATAGTTCGATTGTGTATTATATGTATGATTTTGAGCATATACATGGGGGTGAGCAAGATATTGCGGCTTTGATATAGTTTGTTTGATATATCATTTGTAGTACATAAGAAATATGGTGTAAGATAGAGATAAGTGCATCTCTGTGGGGACAATATATCATAAGACATATTGTCGGGGCTTGAGCTCATGAAAAGAACTCGATATTTCTCTTATGTACTCGTGTAGACATAAGATCAAATCATACATAATTCGGTTTTATATATGCATTCAAGCATTTTTGTGGGTGTATTATGAGATATTACGCATTCGATATAATTATCTTTTGAGTTGTAAAGGGGTGAGAAATGAGAGATAAGAGATGAGTGCATATCTATGGAGGACAATATATCAAGAGATAAATTATCGAGGCTCCAGCTCATGAGAAAGACTTAGTATTATTCCTACGTACTCGTGTGGACACAAGATCAAAGCCTATGTACTTAGGGTTGTTCACGTGTTCGAACATGATGTGTCGTGTGGACACAAGATCAAAGCCTATGTACTTAGGGTTGTTCACGTGTTCGAACATGATGTGTGTGAAAGTGTAGGACTTGTCATAGGAGGAGGAGGAGGAGGAGGAGGAGGAGGAGGAGGAGAATTTATCTGCGGGCCAGAGGTTAGCTTCGGTGGAGGTTTAGAATGGGAGTCGACCTAAAGTCACCGAAAAAGATATCCATCACCCCTGTGTGGTCACTAACGCGAAGGTGTTGTTGAACCTTCGGACTAGTTTGGAGGTATAGAGTTAAAGATGTCATGTTCTAGACATCCTCGGCTAAGGAGTTAGAGGTAGAAGTCTGGGGAATATTTTGGATTGGTGGCTCAGTATTTTGGTAAATAGGGTTTTAGCTGGTGGGTTATGAAGGTGGCACAAATTTTTATTTTTGGACAACCATTGGCATATTCCATTATTTCCTCGCCTTTCATTAACTAACATACATTCCCTCTTTTCCTTTTATTTCCTTAAAAACCACCCAAATCACTTGACCCTTTATTCTCAACCTCCCGCTCACACTTATCATGAATTACAAATTAAATCCTAGCATATATATTTCTTCAATTCAAGGTTTAAATAGGAGTGTTTCAACTTTTTACAAAAGGGTTTCAAAGAGGGTTTCAAGACTATTTTCAAAGGTTTATTCACCAAAAAGAAATTAAAGTTTGGGATGCACTTTGAGGCAACAAGCGACTTTCAACTCCTTTTTTTCTATACGTGTATTTGTAAAATTCACCTGAATTTAATTATAATGATACTTTAATTAGGAACCCTTTAGTCATTGAGTATTCCTAATTTATGGTTGTAATTAGACGAATTCAAATATTCTCATGTGTTGAAAATAAATGTTAAGCCCTAACAAATTATAAAAATTGAACATTGGCCCCCACGGCATGAAAATGGCATTTTGGAATTTGAACCCACTTATTAAAATTGATAATGTAAGATTAGAAATGGATTATATGAAATTAATTTAGAATTAAATAATTTCAAAATTGACGCATGCTTATTAGGGTTGTACCTTATTCTAACACCCCTCCTACACTAATAACGGATGATCAATCCTCTATTAAAATAAAATAGAAATCTCAGTCTGGTTTATTCTTAGCATCACTGTCAAAAATCAAATTAATTACTAATAACCAATTAGGCCTGGTGTCAAATTTTTAAAATGTATTAACTTGCCTTAATAAAACTTGCAACCATACAACAAACCATTCCAATAATTTAGATCCGCATTCACCACACGAATGAAATAACTACTAATGAGATGGAATAAATAATTTAACCAAAAAACTCTTTGTAAATTCAAATACAAATAATGTAATTGGTAATGAATTAAAATAAAGTTTGAATAATGTAAGGACTGCCCAACTATGGGAGACATGCCTGAATAAATAACTGAAATGAAATCCTATATAGATGACAAAGATGGAAACATCTAGTCAAGCCTGCAGGTCATCCACAACTTCTGCATTGTCTGACTGGAAAGATAGCTACGCCTGGCGTCCCTATGACTGAGCACCTAAAAGATTTTTAAAAAGAACTTTATACGGGTCAGAGCTCAAAACCATTTGAAAATATTTTGCAAGTGTTTAAAATGCAATAAGGAATATGAAGCATAATCGTTCATATGTAAACTAGTCTCGCACTGATATGAGATAAATCCTCAACCCTCATATGTAGTGCGCACCTAATGTATGCATTTTAATTCCCTAGTTATGCTGCCATGCCTAACTAGTACCATCACTTATTTTAGCCCCACCCGCTAAGCTTCTAGACAAATTGTGCCACCCGTATTTTACTTTGCTTTAATTCTTAATGAGCTATCACATAAGGTATATCATTATACTTCTCAATTATAATCTTATCATTAATTGATTCACATAATTTTACACTAGTTATAATTTCAATGTTCACACATTCCTTTAATTCACACTTATACATATAACACTATTACATATGTATATATATATATATATAATTCCTGAGTTGTTCCTCCCGGATGCATTCCTTAGCATGCTATCAGGCTTGAAGTACATCACGTACCACTCTTTGACCACCGAGTTCGAATCTCATCACCGAAACCAAATTGCAAACACATGATTGGAGGCAGTGATAAACATACATCCATGGGTCATAATCATACCACATTACCCCCACTAGACTTTAAACTCACATACAGTGGTCATGCAATAGTCCTATGACCTGGGAAGACAACCCAACACCTACTGGCCATGTCGCGGGATGGACCGCCCACTACGCACAACCTTCAACGATATCATCCATATAGTAGATATGTTCACATATATCAATCACACGGATATATATATATATATATATATATATATATAACTGACTAGACATGCATAAATCACTCGTAGCACTAGCCCATAATTCCCGAGTCTACCACTGACTCTCGAATATTCAAGTATTCACTTACTTATTATATATTCATAAATATCATCATTCTAGTCACTAAGCTATTCTAATCCATCTCGTAGCTCACTCTTTTTGAAATCCCGACCCTATTTCATAAATTATATCCCGAGTGTAATTCACTCGAAAACATTCGTAATCATGTACCCGGATTTTATACCCGTCTAACCCTAGGTAGGTTATAGTCTCTCCTATAGATTCCTAGAAGTCCTAACTCACCAATCGAACTTTATAAACCAGGCCAAAACATCAACGGCATTCAATAAACCACAATGAAAAATGTGAGACAGACCTTCCCAACGAACCGATTCGCAAGGCTGCCCAAACTGATTTGGTGGGCGAACCTGTTCACCCCTACTCAACGAACCGATTCGGTTCCCCTGAGCAATGAGCCTAATTTTTTATGAGTTTCTTCTTCATCCCATAAACAATATGCATACCCAACATCAATCAAACCCAGTATAAAATCTTCCTAACAATCCTATACGTAAAAGTACTCATTTTCACATCTGAACTAACCAAAAAAATATCAATTCAAGGGATTAACATTTGTTCATTATGAATTATTCACTTTCTCAATTCTAAATCAAGATTTCTCCATTCACGTATTTGACATTAAATATCATATCTTTATAAAATAAATCATCTCAGGTTTCACATGGGATTATACTCAGTTTATTACTCGATGATTTAAATCCCAAAAGCCATGTTTACATGTTAATCGCCACCCAAAATTAGTGTTCCAACACCCAATTTTGATATGTAATATTGAAACTACATGACATCAAAGCAAGATAAACACTGGCCTTTTTATCGTAGGAATTCTGATTTCATGTCTTTGGATCTTCTTTACGTAATAGTTCTAAGCTTGGAATTGCTCCAATTTTTTTATCAAAGAGGGACAGTACCCCCACACATTTTATTTATAATAATATAAAAGAGAAAGATCCTCTCCATAGAAAACAAACCCAAAACTTACCTAAATCTAGAGGTTGGGCCCAAAACTCTAGATTGAAAAATAAAATTGGTGCTTTATAAGTAGCCCCATTACAGCTTAAGCATACTTGAGTAATATAAATGTGGGATTTTATATTAATCCCATTTATAATTTCTGGGTCCTTATTCTAAGTTGGGGGGGATTTTGCCTATCCATGATTATATTACCTTTGATCAGTCTAGGAAGATTGTTAGATGACCAATAAAAGTAAGAGTAATTAGCTAGAGCAACTCTTGATGCTAAAATATCAGCTACTGAGTTCTGTTTTCTCCTTATGTGACTAATTTGGAGTTGGTTTTAAGTAAGTCTTTAGATGTTGTTGATGATGGCTATGGAAGACAAAGGAGGCTTTGCTTGTTTTTGGATCACTTTAACTAGTAACCTGCAATCAGTTTCTCTAATAACATTTTGAATGTTTAACTAATATAAAAGATTAATACCTTCCTCTAAATACATAGCTTCTCACATGAAAGAAGATTGGAAACCAGTTTCTTTTTCAAATCTAGCAATGAACAAGCCTTCAAAGTCACTAATAATTGCACATCTTCCACTAGGACCAGGGTTGCCTTTTAAAGTTATATCTATGTTTAACTTAAAAAAACCAACAGGAGGTTTAATCTAACAATACTTAATGATTTGAATATGCGAGAATTGCTCTAATTCTATTCCTGAATTTCTCCCCATCGCCTTCTGATGGATTTTCCTTCTCTTTTCTTTCCTCACTCAAGACCTAGGTCTTTTGAAATTGGTGGAATGGTTGCCCACTCTATCCACCTTCCCTAGATATAACTCCCAAACTCATTAATCTCGAAATTATTTTAGGCTCTATTTGTAAAATGCCCCGAATACCCCTATACGGCTTAGCCTAAAAAGTCCCTGAAACCCAAATACAACCCCCGAGTACCTAATTCTGACTATCTCGATCCATCCCGGATCATTGGAGCACTCGAAATTACCGTCTGAGTCATCTAACATAAATTTTCCATCTCATTCCCACCACGACCCTACATGCGCGTCCCAAATGAGATACCATTAAACCCGTCGATTTTACTCACTTACGACGAAATATTATTTAACATAATTTAGTTTACTTATCACATAAGTAAATATAATAATCACATAAATATTAATCCTTTTAATCGCTGAATAATATTTATTTAATTTACTTTATTTTATAATTTAATTAAATTACCTGCACACTAGTAATTTAAAAATGCCCAAAAACAAGTGCTTAAAAATACGGGGTGTTACATACTTCCCCCCTTACAACGGAATTTTGTCCCTGAAATTCTGACATACCTGGCATGAAGAGCTCCGAATATTTTTCTCGTGTATCATCCTCCCATACTGATGTTGACTCATCGGCATTATGATGCCCCCACTGAACACGAACCAATGGCATTATATTTAACCGCATCTTACGCTCGCTACGATCCAGGATAGAAAACGATCTATTCTCATACTAGATGTCGAGCTACAAATCAATCTCCTCTAACTGAATGTGCAATATTCCATCGCACTCCTCTAGTACTTCTTAAACGACGACATATGAAACATGTCGTTAACCCTCTGCAAGTGCTCTAGGAGAGAGAGCATATAAGCTACCGGACCTATCCTCTCAATATCGAGAAATGCCCCACATATCTCGGTGTCAACTTCCCATTCTTCCCAAATCTCATAACTGCTTTCATATGAGACACTCACAACAATATCCACGTCAAGCTCCACGTGCCTCCTATCTACATTTTCATAACTCTTCTACTTGTCTTGAGTTATACGTATATGACCTCGAATTAGCTCGATCTTGGCAGAAGTGTCATGGATTATCTCCAATCCAAGAGAGTATTATCCCCTACCTCTAACCGATAAGAGGGCGAAGGACAAGGTCGGTCATATAATGCCTTAAAAATTATATGCCTATCGTGAACTGGTAAGAGTTATTATAAATGAACTCTACCAGTGGAATGTACTGCTCCCAACCTCCTCTGAAAGCCAATATGCACATCCTCAACATATCCTATAGAATCTAATTAACTATCTCAGTCTATCCATCTATCTACGGTTGGTAAGTCATACTCAACCATAATTTAGTCCCCATATTTTCTTGAAAACTCTGCTTAAAAAGAACACAAATATCCTGGCCTGGTCGGACATAATATTAATCAAAACCCTATGCAACCTCACTATCTCGGGTATAAAAAGCTAGGCATATTGTCCCATCGTATAATCCGTTTGAACCGGAAAAAAGTGAGCCACCTTGGTCAGGCGATCCATAATTACCCATATGGAATCTTGACGCCTCCGTGTTGTGAATAGCCCCATAATAAAGTTCATCGCTATGCTCTCCAATTTCCAAACCAAAATCTCCAAGGTATACAACATCTCGATTAGTTTCTGATGGTCTACCTTCACTAACTAATAAGTGGTGCACTTCGAGATGAACTCAGCAATGTCCCACTTTATCCTAGCCCACCAATCATGTCGCTTCATATCCTGGTACATCTTATCCCCATCGTAACCCGTGAGACTCTATCATCACTGCATGTCATAGGTCCCCATTCTCTAGGACTATAATCCTTCCATTGAAGCGTAAGCCTCCCTATGAACTGATCGAGTAAGACTTTTCCCCCTCTGTCAATAACTAATGCACCCTATCCCAACAGAAATAATCCTCTGTCTGCTCCTTTAAAACTCTCATAATGATCTCGAGTGTGATAGTTAACACTTCCATACAAGCTCTTACCACTGCGTTATCCTGCCGAAGTTCACTCCACTTCACTTTTCAAATCGCTACTAACTCCCTCATAGGTCATCACCTCAATGCGTCTGCCACCACGTTTGTCTTCCTCGAGTGGTACTGGATGTTAAATTGATAGTTTGTCACAAACTCTAGCCATCTACGCTGCCGCATATTTACATCCTTCTATATGAAAAGATACTACAGCGACTTATGATTTGTGA
This sequence comes from Sambucus nigra, assembly GCA_949130495.1. NCBI lineage: Eukaryota > Viridiplantae > Streptophyta > Magnoliopsida > Dipsacales > Adoxaceae > Sambucus > Sambucus nigra. The sequence continues at coordinate 574,247,717 of OX422215.1, read as the reverse complement.
ACACACTAAATTTCTCCCTTTGGAGATAGTGCCTCCCTATCCTTAAGGAAAAAACTATTGCTGCAAGCCTAAATTGTGCATGGGGTAATTCCTCTCATAGGGCTTAAGCTTGTGATAAGCATAAGTTATAGCTCGATCCTCCTAATGTATCACGACCCCACGTCCCTGTAAGGACGCATCTATTAAAAGAAAGTACTCCACTCTTCCTCTAGGTAATGTGAGTACTGATGTCGAAGTCAATTTATCCTATTCATTATCAAAAGCTAACTAACAATAGTCATCCCACACAAATGGAACCCCCTTTGATTCAGATCCGTCAATAGTTCCACAATCTTTGAAAAAACCTTAATGAAACGGAGATAATACCCGGCCAATCCTAAAAATCTACGTAGATTGTGGGACTATTGACGACCAATCCTAGTATGGTCAATAGGCGTTGTTACTACCTGCAGCACCACCAGCTCTAGCGGTCCCACCTCAGTAAGGACAGTTATAGTATGAACGTGTATACAAGTCTATAATGCCATGATTCCACTAGCACGCTCATACTATAACTGTCCCTACTGAGGTGGGACCGCTAGAGCTGGTGGTGCTGCAAGTAGTAACAGCAACTATTGACCATATTAGGCACCCTGTTGCTATTCATTGGCCTGCAGCGAACAAGCTCTCCACATATCGCCCGATTACCCATAAATAAATCATCAACATGTGAAATCCCCCAGCCTCTAGCCTTGTTGTCCATGTCGGGGCTGCTTCGATCTCTGGCCCTGGTGGCCTCAGCCCTGATGGCCACCACCATTATTTCCTTGGCCTTGTTAGCCCTGAGGAACACGTTGCTGATGGACCTACTTGAATCCCCCATCACCAGAGCTGAATCCCCTCGATAAAAATCTCTTATTCATATTCCGTTACTGGGCATCCTATGCATTTTGTCTGCTCGTTTGCTGCTACAGTGCCCCACTAGCACCATTACCTCTGGTCCTTCCCTACAAGCTAAACTCTCTAACTCTCTTGCCTTCCTTAACATGGAAGCGGTGATCCTAACAGTGAAGAAGTGCATCATTGATGATATCATTATACGTATTTAATGCCTAATTACCCACTAAGTGTTGTCATATCCTCCAGGTCAGTCCATCGGTAAACTCTGACATCTTTCTCTCCTTTGTATTCACCCCGTCGGGCATAAAATTCACTAAAAGAGTAAATTCCTCCTCAAAGTCAGCCACTATTCAACCCTCCTGTGACAAATCTAAAAACCTCATTTGCATCTTTATCTGAATCGCAAATGGGAAGAACTTGCAGTCGAACTGCACCCAAAACTCCCTTATCATCATAGTACCCTCTCTTCAAACGTGGCGACGGACTCCCACCACTGTAGTATTGCTCCCGCTAACTTTAATATAGCCAAGATTTTATTTTTATTATCACCGTACCTAACCATGTAGAGATGACGTTGTATACCCTTCTTCCACTGACTGACAATAACCATATCTGTACTGCCCTGGAACTCTGGTGGATGGCCTTTTTGAAACGCCTCTCAAATTCTCTCTCACACCGACAACACTGAGTGCGCTTGGACAATTGATGCCACCGACTATTATGGTTGGGTATCTGGGAAATATTGTTCCACGGAGGTCATGGCATCATCAATCTCTTGAGAAACTATAGTGGCTACCTCGGCAGTTGTTACCGTCCCCTGTGGCACTTGGGGATCCGACTGAGCCTCTCCTCCTATCCCTAGCTAGTTATCCTCTCATGTTTGGCATTTTAAATCAAATCAAATTTATATGAGATCATAAGTAAGATATGTCATAATATTAGAGTAATGTAAATGTGTAAATAAGAATACAACAGTCCAAATTATAGGGCTCTATATCAAATAACGCTACGATGAAAGAGTAATAAGTCGCATAGACCTTGTAGACACTAGAACTTAATGTTTTGATACTATCTGTGACGCCATGCATATTATAATAATGATTAATCGTCATCTACTAAAAGAAAACAGGAATCTCAGTTTGGTTCATTCTTAGCTTCACTGTCGAAAATCAAATTAATTATTAATAACCTATTAGGCCTTGTGTCAAATTTTTAAAACTTATCAACTTGCCTTAATAAAACTTGAAATCATACAACAAGCCATTCCAAACAAATAGATCCATATTCAACACATGAATGAAATAAATACTGATGAGATGGAATAAATAAATTAACCAAGAAACTCTTTATAAATACAAATACAAATAATCCAATTGATAATGAATTAAAATAAAGTCTGAATAATTTAAAGACTGTCTAACGATGGCCGATATGTCCGAATAAATAAGTCAATGAAATTTTATCTAGATGACAAAGTTGTAAATGCCTAGTCAAGGCCTCCAGTCATCCACAACTACTGAAACATCGTCTGACTGGAAGGATAGCTACGCCTAGTGTGCCTGTGGCTGAGAACCTAAAAGGTTTTAAAAAAGATTTTGATATGGGTAAGAGGCCAAAACCATTTGAAAATATTTTTCAAGTTTTTAAATGCAATAAGGAATATACAGTATCCCTTGCCAATAATCACTGATTTATTTAATAAACTATAGGGTACTTCATTCTTTTTAAAGGTTGATTTATGTTCGGGGTACTATCAGTAGAGAGTGAATGGAGAGTACATACCGAAGACTATTTTTTGGCACATTAGGGATGACCAACATCCCCATCGTGATTCATAGATTTGATGAACCGGGTGTTCCAACCATATTTTAATCAGTTTATCATCATTTTTATAAATGAAATCTTTATTTATTCTCGGACTTAGGAGGATCATGCTGAGTATTTCAGGGTTGCACTTTAGATGCTACGGGAGCATAAGTTATATGCAAAGTTTGAAAAGTGTGAGTTTTAGAAATTAGAGGTGCAGTTTTGGGGCCATGTAGTTTCAAAGTCTGGGTTATTGGTGAATTTTTAAAAGGGATTCGGTCATTTGGATTGGAAATAACTCACGACACCTATGGAGTTTCGTAGTTATTTGGTATTAATCGAGTTTTATTGGGTTCATTTGAGGATTTTTAAAGATTATGGGACCATTAACCGAGTTTCCTCAAAAGGGGATCCATTTTGTTTTGATAGAGAACTGCCGGCATGATTTCAACACTCTCAAGAAAAAGTTAACTTCGCCTACAGTTTTAGCTCTACTTAGGAGTGGAGTTGAGTATTTGGTTGCACATATGCATTTTTACAGGGAGTGGGTGGAGTTTTGATGTAGGAGGATCATTCGATTTCTTATTCATCTCGAAAGCAAAAACCCCATGAGGATAACTATTTGACTTATGATGTGGAGCTAGCGGCCGTAGTGTTCGCACTACACATTTGGTGGTACTATTTATGGGTTAGAAGTTTAATATCTTCAATGATTATAAGAGTCTTCAGTATTTATTCACTCAGAAGGATTTGACCATGCGGTAGTGAGGAAGGTTCGATTTTATCAAGAATTATTAGTTTATGATTTAGTCACCTAGGGATGGACAATAAGGTGGCGGATGCTTTGAGTCGATGATCTAGTGGCATTTTGTCTCCTCTTTAGACGATCGGTATGGGGTCCATTCAGGTAGGTTGTGAGTTAGTCGATGGTTTTATGAGGATGCTCACTATAGACACCATACTATTATGTAAAGGTAATAATACCTACCACGGTGCCCAAAAGTAATCCAAAATCCAAAAACATCTTCATAAAGGGAAACACATCCTAAACAACCCACAAAAAAACTACCCAAATGTGTCAAGACAACCCAAAATGGGTCCAAAATTCGAGGGTGAAATATACTTAATCGATCAATCTTGGGTGAATAGCGACCTTAACAGATCAATCATTGTCCCTAAAACGGGAGCCTCACCTACCATATTAAGGCATTAACTCCGCCTTCTTAAATAATGACCATTTTGGTGAGTAGAAATTTCTCTCCAAATAGCCCAAAACTCTCTTCATTTGTATCAAAATCCCTTTTAAGTTTTGATCTTGAGTTCCAACTTCTAGCGCTAGCTTCTCTCTTCTCATCCAAGCCCAAAAGAAATCAAAAAACCATTTTCTTCCTATCTTTTTTTACCTTTTTCCTCTTTAAGGTACTTTCTCTCTAATGTATCCTTAGATCAACTCCCAAAAAGTGTTATTTTAAGTCGAAACGTTGTCGAAATGAAAAGGAGGATGTGTACCTTTACAGGTACGCTGTCTCTCACTCTTTTATTTTGAAGCCTTGATATAGAAAGGGTGGTGTTGTGCTGAAAAACCACCCCGAGCTACTTTTTATGTGTTTCTTTGCTCTACAAGACTTGATATTTCTCCAAAGGTCATGTTCGAACTGCGTTGAATTTGATTTTGGATACGATGAATATGTAGGCATATTAGAGAAACTCGATCTCTAAAACTCAAGTCAAATATTGTACATATTCATCCATTTTTATTTTTATTCGCAAAAAACTAAATAAAAAGCTTCAAAATCATGGAATATTCTCATATATTATAGAGTACCACTAGATACGGGGATTTCATTTACTATTGTGTCTTTAATGTTGGAAATTTTTCCGTTCTTTTTTCAGTAAGTGATTTTATGGGTGAATCAATCGTGTTCAAGTTCTTTCATGAACTCAAATCATACATATTTTCAAATTCGGTTCCATTTCACTCTAAAAACATCTCAAATGATCAAAGAAAGACTAGATCTATCACATATAGCCTTTATATGAGGTAAAATCCCTCTTATTTCTCCAGAACTACGAAGAATTTTAATCGCTCAATGCGAGTACGTTGGCTCACTTGGACTATCGTTTGAGTGAATAAGTCCGACTTTGTATATATTTATCCCTTGACTATATTATTTACACATACATCCCACACTATACTGCATAGTCTAGGTACATACTAAATATTTTCACTTTATTATTTCGTTTTCACTATAACATACTGATATAAATGATTCACATCTACATTTGAGACCGAAACTAGGAGCGGGTGCCTAACACCTTCCTAATCTATAAACCTAGTTCCCGGACCTTTAACTCTCTAGTTAAAATAAGAATACTATTTGCCATCACCAGTTCTCTATGGAGGCTTATCCCCTCTTTTGTCTGTTTTGTATAAAATAAGCTAACGACTCTATTTAATTCATCCCAATTTTTTTAAAAAGAGAGCTTACCCGATTGAGGCCATGACCGCCCGTCGCCGACTGAGAATGGGAAGATGCAGGGCTCTCACACTCATTGTGACTCTCTATATTCTTATGATGGTAGTTAGATCACAAACCGATGATGTGTTTGCAATGATAAGCATAATACTTCTTATTTTTATTAATTATTTATTTATTGAAAAATAAATTAACTAATGGGATGAACTATTACTTGCGTGATTTTGTAATAAAAAGAATGTATAATTTATATAGTAATTAAATTTTGCATATGATTTGATTTTTAATAGCTTGGTATAAACAATTAATTGATGGTATTAATTATATGAAATTGGACTGTGAGTTACGCGTAAAAAAATTAAGTGAGTACTTTATTTACGCTGTAAGGTATTATCGTGTGTGTGTGAGGTATTAGCATTTGAGTTCGAATATAAAGTGTCACAAAAGCCTGAATAAGTGTTCTTAATGATTTGGATTGGTTCTATGGTGTAGGTATACCTTTAGGCTAAGTTTTAGAGTGGTTTGGGTAGTATATTGGGTTCATTTGGAGGCCCAAAATTAGGCCTTTTGGTGACCAGTTGGTTTATACTTATTTAAAGGTGCAAACACTCGTTAGTTGAATATTTTACACATAAAACACAAACCCTAGATTCTCTAGAGATTTTGGAGAACTTAAGAAGAACTTTAGAGAGGAAAAATGAAGGACCAAGAGGTATCCTTTGTACCATTCGGCCAAGAAATCTCTTGCTTTATAATTGTGTAATATGTAATTCATTTATGCTTTCATTCTCATGTAATTATTTTGGGATTTAAAAGCATGTTTGGGATTAAAATATGATATTTTAATCATGTTTAAATTATTGGGATTAGTATTAGTCAGAATTTCATTAAAGACATTCACCTTTGAAGATGAATCTTAAATTAAATGGTTTTGATGTACGATTATGTGATTAGAACTCATGGTTAGAATTTGATTTTGTTTATAAGTTGAGTCCTTAAATTTTTTTGGCATCGAGATCTGATTTCGTATGAGAAATTGATTTTATATTGTCGAAAAGATGAATTAAGGTTTAATTTAGGAAATTTGTGGAATTAAGCCTCAAATAATGTTTTAGAACATTGAGGATCATTTAGGCTCGTGAACTACTAATGGAATTAGATTTAAGTAGAGTTGTATTACTTAACTAAAAGCTTAGGAAGCATTAATAGAGGTCAAAGATTGAGAGAAAACTTAATTTGGAAGAACCCAGATCCAGGCCCGTCTGATCAATCCGATTCAAGGGTCGGATCGATTCAGACTATGAAAAGTTGTGAGAATGGGCCAACGGTTAGTTTAATTGGGTTTTTTAGCATAGTTTGGTTTTAGGAGTCATTTTATGCTCATTTAAGTTAGTTTATAGATAGAATAAACTAATAAGTTATTAAAAAGAGTTAACGTAGGTTGTTGCGAGTATAGTTTGGGAGTAACGAACTAAAATATTTGGGATGTTAACTTGGGTTCCGGGAGATTATGAGCCTTAATTAACTTGGTGATCCAATGGGGTGATATATGTGTATATTATGAGATAGAGTATATATATAGTGTTATGTGCTCATAGTTTAGAGACATGATAAATTAGGAGTTAATTTAATAAGGTTTAAAAGTTAATAAACTTGATAATGTAATGAATAATATGGCAATATGGATTAAGATCGTTTAGGGTACACTTGAGAGCATGCGGTATCCTACTTTGTAGTATGTGTCTGAGATGGTGTAAGGTTCGACTTAAGTAAGGTTTTGAGAAATAGTAAAAATATAATTTAATTGGCAATCTAGCATATGGGGACTGGGATATTTTGGGTCCGATGGAGGGTGTGCAATAACTTTCGATGAACTTTAAGGCATCCTTTTTCAAGAAAGGCCATCACTATCCCTGTGATATCGCCATATAAGAGAGTTACCTTCCCCCTGCGTGAGATCCATATCTAATTTGATGCATATCATCGAGATTCTCTTCCACTTGGTCTAAATGGACGTACTTTGGTAGAGGACTAATGAAAGACCGTAGTCTTCCTTCACCAACGATTCCCGTAAGAATCACAAGAGAAACAATACAGACTTCTTCTCTATAAGATCAATAGTGAAGGCTCCTTCTTCACGATCATAACTTCAATAAAGAAGTGGTTTTGGATTTCAAAGATGATTCATAAATGTATATAGGAGATATTGTGTGAATCAAAAAGTATTTTTCCTTTTTAAAAGTGAAGACTTTATGCAGCAGGTCTGCAGTTTGTGTAAAATAAAAGTCTTCTCAAAAACCCTATCGAAAGCAGGTATTTATAGAGAAACAATCAAATCGGGGCGGCATAGGATCATTCAAATGAAAATACCCTGTAGTTCTAATGAGATCATCATCTCATTCGAACGAGACAGGTTTTGTTTCTAACGACCTCTAAAAAAATCAAAATAGTATGCCCTCGCTCAAACCTCGTTTGATCTAGGTTTTAAACGACATTTGAACGAGGCACAAATTCATTTTAAAGAGATTGCCATATCGTTTGAATGAAGCATGTGAAAAATAAAATATTTTTAAGTTTAAAAACCAGCCTCATTTTTGTAAAAACTTTTTATTAAAAATCTCCCAATACTATATGAAAAATCCACGAAGTCCAAAGCGACTATTATACTAATATTACGTGACGTTGTGGAGCATAGGAATGATGATCGTGGAGCATGTTGAAGATTCACTGCGTGATGCTTGATAATCGAATCCGTCTTCTTCAATGTGATAACGTGAAGTACCATGACGAAAGTAACGAAATATTCCATACTTGATGTATCCTATATTCAATGGATAAGTCCTAGATACAAGGGGCAATGACATAAAATTTTCACTTATAATATGCGTCCATAAAACTCGTGCGTTGGTATACGGCAGTTGAATCGATGAGATAATCTGTCTTAGGCAATGAAAAACTACTCTTCGAGCATTGCTTGTTGAGGTCATTGAAGTCTACACACACCATTCACTTTCTTCTCTTCTTCTTGACCACAACGGGGTTGGAGATCTAATTTTGGAATCATACCTCCTTAATGGATCTGTCCCTAAGAAAGTTCTTAACTTCACTCTCCATAGCTTTGACTTTTTTGGTGCCAACTTCCTTGGCTTCTGTATGATCGGTCAGAGAGTTATATCCATATGAAGTTAATGATATAAAATCTTCAGATATATGATCGGGAGGTCGTAATGTTTCCATGCAAAGATGTTAGCATTGATCATAAGGAAGTGGATGAGTTGCTCCGCTTCCTTATTGGATAATTTTAATCCGATTATAAAGGCTTTATCTAGTTAATATAAATCCAAAGGAACAGTGATGAGTTCATACATTACTCATTTGGCAGGGGATAATTGGGCTTCTTCCACTCCCGAATGAACACTTTTTGGTTGTTATTTAAGGTGATCGTCCTCTGAATCGTCATCATTTTGATTTTTCTTGGACTGATCTTACTTTATTTTGGTGGCGATTATAAAAAAATTATCTCCCCTGATTTCAACGAATCCCTAAGGGATAGAATTTATATCTTGGATTTAGCCTCTACCAAGAATGGCATTGTAAGATAATCTTGACTAGATAATATAAAACTCAATGTCATGATTTATCGAGTTAATTTTAACTGGCAGCTTAATCTTCTTCAAAAGAGTATCTACATCTACGTTAAAACCGATTAGTGTCCCAACCATAATATCGAGGCCATTGATATTGTATCTAATCTTGTACAACAAACTAATGTACATTATCTCCGATGAGTTTCCTTGGTCGATTATAATCCTCTGAATATTTAAATTGGCAATTTGCAAGGTCAGGACCAAAGCATCTTTATATGGCAAACTCACGTCGACCAGATTGTCGTCGAAGAACACTATATCCCAATAAAAATATATATCCTTGCACTCACTTTTAGATTAGATGGTCTTGGATACATCTACTTAGAAGGACTTTTAGATGCAAGTAGCAATTTTGATTTTCTCGCGGAGTTTTTTTACTAGTGCACACTGAAGGATCGGTGTAGCCGTGGATGGCATTAACCAATGTTGCATATGGGAGATCATCGTCCTCCATCTAAACTTCGTTATCTTGACCGTAGACTTGATCTTGGAAGTTTTAATATATTCTTTGAGGTATCCTACCTAGATAAGATTCTTCAAATGCTCCTAGAGCATCTTAAAATTCTTCGTAAGATGTCCATGGTCCTGGCGATAGGTTCACCTAAGGTTGGCATCCCTTTCTCTAGGATCACTATCCATATTGGGCGGCATCTTAAAATATGACTTGTCTCTAATATGAGGAATTATCTTGTAGAGAGGCTTATAGAAGAAAGTCCCCACCGCCTGAAAACTGCTTATATTGGTCTATTCCTTGGATCGTCCCTTTTTTGTGTCATTTCATAGTCCCTTCTTCCTAAGATAATACTCATTTCCTCCCTTAGAGGTTTTCTTTTTGTCAATGTTTTTCATCTTCTTATAACTTTGATCGGATGGAGCCTACAGTGATGAGTTCATCCTCTACTTTGGCATATTTCTCAATCATTTTGATGCGAGGTGAAACCGAGTGTTTGTGTAGGGACACTGTCGTTGATTTCGGCTCCCGCTCTACATGCAAAAACCTAAACTACAACTACACTTGACAAGCAAGCAGAACGATAAGTCGGGCATCGTAAGAAATCCACAGGGAGTGATTGAATTTTGTATTTTAATTGCTTTAAAACTTCAAGAATAAAAGTGTAAAAGGTAATAGGTTGGAAATAAAGAAAAGGAAAAAATAAAAAGTTAACGCTAACTTACAACTAATTAAAACGAGAGTCGGGATCGCGTACCCGCCATGGGCTAAACAACTAATAATTAGAATTTCGGTTCAAAGATATTTAACCAAGCATTTTTAATTAATCATAAACATCACACAATAAGGAATTTAATCAAAAGTTGCGAGATTAAACATTTAATCAAAAATGGTCACACGCGGATTAAATTTGAATTATCGCTATAAACACTAACGTTGTGTGACAAAGAAAGTTAAATGCATAATAATCCGACTTTAATACGCGAGGTTTCAATTAAATGCAATTTTACACAAAACCTGACTTTCGGAGCTCAACGCCCATTAATGGAGAAAACGCAATCCCAATCCGTTATCTACTGACAATACATTGATTAAACTACTTTAAACAACAACTAAACTAATTAAAGCAATAAATAACAACAATAAACTAATTTGAAAGCAAGGAAACTAGTTATCAAAGCAAGAAATCAAGAAACACAACTATATTAATGGTAGGAGTAATGAATAGTGAAATTATAACCCATTAATGGGGAACACCCAAAGAAGAGGAAGAAATGAGCTCTCCATACCCAAAACCCTAAAAACTAACCTAAAATGAATCTATTCTCTCAAAAATAAGAGAAAAATGTATTTATACAAAACCCTAGTGGCAAAGTTGTAAAAAGAAAATAGGGAAAATAGGTCTGAATCGATTCGGTATGAAAATCTGCAGTTCTGGTGCATTCCGAATCGATTCGGTTTTTGGACGAATCGATTCGCACCCTACAGGTCTGAATTCTGTAGCTTTGTCATATTTTACAGAAAATGCCGCCATTTCTTCGTTATAGCTCGGAATTAGGCACGGTTGGAGGCTACGCGAAGATAACTCAGAGGGATACAACATCTAAGAAGAAATTAGGCTAAAAAACAAAATATGAAATGACTAAAATTCCCTTGAATGTGACCTTGAGTGTACTTTTTAAGTCAAAACCGTCCTAAAAATGCCATAACTCCCTCATTATACATCGGAATCATGCACCGTTGGCGGCCACGCGAAGAGAAATAAAAGGGCTTCAACTTCCGTGAAGAGCTCGGGATTCAAACCCGAATGCTGAAATTACTAAAATGCCCCTGAAACTGCAAAAGGCGAGGAAACTTTTCTGAAAAGAGTCTGAACTTCATACTAAACACCCTAATACCTACAAAAGCTAAATTAGCCCATGCAAAATATGTTAACATAGAAATCCGAGGTTGTCTGGTTAACGAGCATAAGTACAGGGATTAAGATACCCAAGGGGGCTAATAAAGCGTAGGTTAACGGGTGAAATACTCAATATTTGTGTCGTATCACACCCCCTAACTTACACATTGCTAGTCCCTAGCAATGAAATAGGAAACAACAAGAACTACAAGCAAACCAAAAGCAGGATACAAGTACAAAAGGGGATGAAAAAGTAATAAAAAGATAAGGCCACTTTCGCGAGCGAACGATTGCATTTAGCATATGCAATAAGCCGTTAAACCCCTAGGTTACCCTAGTGGACGAGTGTTGTCTCGTGAGGGTTTTCAGGGATAAAACCCACAAACATCAAACAGTTTACTCAAAATATGCCCAACCCAACATGCGACAAACTCAACAACAACGAAAAACATTTTAAACATGTTATTAGCATATTGAACGAATTCCAGCTAAAGTCCGTTGTTATTAACAAGTTGAATGCACCTCATAGAATTGAAACTTTAAAAGTGGGAGAGGGAGAGCACATGCATAGTGTGATTTGGCGAAAAACTTATATAAACCGGATACTAATCAAAGCAAACATACATTCAATCCTTACGGGAATTACGCTCATCAAATGAATTCACTCGGAACGGGAGGTAACATAAGGAGCATGCGGGCATAAAGAGTAAATGTAAATGGAAACTAGGCTGCACACATGTCAAAAATGAAGAACGCTATATATAAAATAAAAAACTGTAATCTCAATGAAAGGATACCGCACACTAAAAGAGGCGAAATGCATTTTCACAGATTATCAAAACTATTTAAACCTTTGAATTACAGCAACCTAAGATCACATAGGACTTGTTATAGGGTTGTAATGTAGGCTAGGCTAGGGTGCGAAATGAAGGAATGTATGTACGGATTCAAAGTGTTCGGAATGAAAACTTGGAATAATGGGGAAAATGTGGCCAATTACAAAATTGGAAAACAAGTTCCAAAACAAGCATTCAATGTATCATTTGGAGTGTAATCAAAGCTTATTGAACTATATACACAGCATATACAACTTTCTCATTTCTTTTTCTTTTCTTTTCTTCTTTTTCTCATGTTTTCTTTTGCTTTTTGATTTCTCTTTTTCACTACACTTTCTTTTTTTCTTTCTTTCCTTTACTTTTCAAACTCTCATATGCCTAAATTGCAACGACATCATAACTACATCATTCAATCCCAAGTAACATTCCAAACAAAGGTATGGAAGGTGTATGTATGGTTTAAAACTCCAATTTGGAGTTGGTTATGGGAATGAGGTTATGAAACGAAGGGCTATATTTAGGCTCAAAGGAGTTAACGAGGGTAAACATATAAGGGCGAGGTCAAGGCTAATATGGGTGATATAACAAAGATGGCCTATGATCATTTCACAAAGTTTACGCAATTCTCGAATCAAAACAATATATGAAAATCATGATCATGTAACACATTTCAAGTATGAACTCAATTAATGAACGGTCAAATGAAAGAATAAAGAGATTACTGACGAATTCAACGTTAGCAATGATGAAAGAATAGTGTATACACTCACAAACGACGAAAGGTACAAAGCTTACTCGGTGTAAGTATATACAACGCAACAAAATATTATCGAGTTATGAAAATCTTAAACCAAATCAATATGACAAAGAAAGTGCATATGCTCATGGGATAAAGTTTAATTCATGAAGTTATTCACAATATCAATGATTTGAGGGCTAAAGTCTAATAACATCTAAAATCGAGAACATGCATCATTGAGTTGTCAATCGGATCGGGCAATTATTAAAATTTATCATCGGAAACCAGGCAAAATGCCCAACAAAGGAGAAAAAAGAAAAAAAATATTTTTGAAAATTTTTAATTTTTAACAAAAAGGCATAGTAAGTAACTAACAAGTAAGCAAATCAATGGACTACACATGAAATAGATATAATATCCTACACCCCCTAACTTAAATGTTGCATTGTCCTCAATGCGCATTAAGAACACAACACAAAGAAGGAAAAGAACGATATTATCCAAAATTGGAGCGATCTCCATAAGCACGAGTCCAATGAAATCTACAAAATAAGTTAGTACCGAGCATAGAAAAAAAAAAGTTAACTAATTACACTAGACTAAATAAAAAGGGAAGAAAAAAAAGGAAAGAAAGAAAATTAAAAAGATAACTATTTACAACCTACTATTTAGGCATCACACTAACTATACACTAGAAGTATAAATAGTTGAGGGTCCACCCAAAAAGGGATTTGAGTTTGAAAGATTAACGGTGGACCCTCCAAAATGAACATGCCTCCCGAAAAATAAGAATTCCGCTTGAACAACGGAAGGCATGTGGGTGGTGAAAAAAGTGAACCATCGCCAATTTGAAATTTTGGGCGGACGATGGGGGATTTGGATACTACGGGGGACAAGACTACATTAGTCTCAGAAAAATCAAAATCGCATCCCCAAGATTCTTCAATTGGAAGGGGAGGTGGGGCAAGTGTAAGTGAAAAGCCCATGAGATGAAGCATCTCAAAATAACATACTCGTTCAAGAATCGGGTCAAACTCCTCAAGACTTTCAACCGATTCTTGTGATAAATTTAATTGTTCGGGAATAGTAGAGAGTAAAGGAAAAGAGGGACCAACAACCTCAATACAATCGGAAGCGTTAATGAGAGGTTGAAAATCGAAAGTGCTAAAGCTTGGATCACTTTCAATTATTTCTTCAACAAAAAGTGGTGGAGATGAAACGCAAGTTTCAACCTCAACCCGATTTTGTGAAGAAATAATCTCATCGAGCATGGCATCATTTTCTAGAAACCAAGCTTGAGAACTTTTCGATTGGTCATTCATTTCCTAAATCATTAACTCATAATCAAACGAACAAGAAGACATTTCATCTTCTTGTGCGAGTTGCTCATAGCTAACGGATTCCCCGCATTTCAAATTATCCTCACAAGGCGATGAGGGATTACATACATACTCTCAAATTTCACGCTCAATGCGCTCATCTTCAAGAATTTGTAGGCATTCTCTCATTGTTTTGGGAGTATAACTTGAAAAATAATTCTCATAACAATTAAGGTTATCTAAAGCGTAATAACGAGACATTTCAAAATAAGCTATTCAACAAAAGCAACAAGCGCCAAAATTTCAATTTCTTGAAATAATCTAGCACAAGTCAAAAAGAAAGGGGAAAATAAAGAATACAAATATGAATGAAAGAAATATTACGAAACAATAAAACAATAACAATCTAAAACACACTCATCGGCAATGGCGCCATTTTGATGCGAGGTGAAACCGAGTGTTTGTGTAGGGACACTGTCATTGATTTCGGCTCCCGCTCTACATGCAAAAACCTAAACTACAACTACACTTGATTAGCAAGCACAGTGGTAAGTCGGGCATCATAAGAAATCCAAGTGATTGAATTTTGGATTTTAATTGCATTAAAACTTCAAGAATAAAAGTGTAAAAGGTGATAGGTTGGAAATAAAGAAAAGAGAAAAATAAGAAGTTAACGCTAAATTACAACTAATTAAAACGAGAGTCGGGATCGCGTACCTGCCATGGGCTAAACAACTAATAATTAGAATTTCGGTTCAAAAATATTTAACCGAGCATTTTTAATTAATCATAAACATCACACAATAAGGAATTTAACCCAAAGTTGCGAGATTAAAAATTTAATCAAAAATGGTCACACGCGGATTAAATTCGGATTATCGCTATAAACACTAACGTTGTGTGACAAAGAAAGTTAAACGCATAATAATCCGATTTTAATACGCGAGGTTTCAATTAAATGCAATTTTACACAAAACCTAACTTTCGGAGCTCAACCCCCATTAATGGCGAAAATGCAATCCCAACCCGTTATCTACTGATAGTACATGGATTAAACTACTTTAAACAACAACTAAACTAATTAAAGCAATAAATAACAATAATAAACTAATTTGAAAGCAAGGAAACTAGTTATCAAAGCAAGAAATCAAGAAATACAACTATATTAATGGTAGGGGTAATGAATAGTGCATTTACAACCCATTAATGGGGATAACCCAAAGAAGAGGAAGAAATGATCTCTCCATGCCCAAAACCCTAAAAACTAACCTAAAATGAATCTATCCTCTCAAAAATGAGAGAAAAATGTATTTATACAAAACACAAGTGGCAACATTGTAAAAAGAAAAACAGGGGAAACAGGTCTGAATCGATTCGGGGCCATTTCGAATCGATTCGGTATGAAAATATGGAGTTCTGGTGCATTCCGAATCGATTCGGTTTTTGGTCGAATCGATTCTCACCCTACAGGTCTGAATTCTGCAGCTTTGTCCTGTTTTACGGAAAATGCCTCCATTTCTTCGTTATAGCTCAGAATTAGGCACGGTCAGAGGCTAAGTGAAGATAACTCATAGGGATACAACATCCAAGAAGACATTAGGCTAAAAAACCAAAATATAAAATGACTAAAATGCCCTTGAATGTGACCTTGAGTGTACCTTTTAAGTCAAAACCATCCTAAAAATGCCATAACTCCCTCATTATACATCGAAATCATGCACCGTCAGTGGCCACGCGAAGAGAAATCAAAGGGATTCAACTTCCATGAAGAGATCGGGATTCAAACCCGAATGATGAAATTACTAAAATGCCCCTGAAGCTGCAAAAGGCTACGAAACTTTTCTGGAAAGCATCCGAAATTCATACTAAGCATCAAATACCTACAAAAGCTCAATTAGCCCCTGCAAAATATGTTAACATAGAAATCCGAGGTTGTCTGATTAACGAGCATAAGTATAGGGATTAAGATACCCAAGGGGGCTAATAAGGCGTAGGTTAACGGGTGAAATACGCAATATTTATGTCGTATCAACGCGATATCTTTCATAGTTGATGATGGAATCTTTGTCAAGGATTGATAGAGATTATGTAAGCTGGAAATGCCGAACCTGGAGGATGAGATGGATAATTCCTCATTACAGTCATTTATCTCGTTGAACAATTCTCGTTACTGCTATGTGTACTTCGAAAGGGTTTCTCCTTTTTTTTTTTTTAAGGAAATCAGTGAGTCCACCTCCTTAACTATTTTACTGTTGGTGATGAAGCAAATGGTGAATTTATTAAACCATTTTAGGTCAATCTCTCCTAAAGTTGAGGGAAATACCTGACACATGAGAGCATCGTGATGGCTCCAGAGAGACATCGTTTGGCAATAATTCCTAATATGATGAGGGGGATTTGCCTTCCCGTCGTACGTTATAATTTTTAGAACATATAACTTCTTTGATAGCTTCGAAAGTTCTATCTCGAGAGTGAAAGGTGATGCTGGACCTTGCCCTAATGCCTTCCTGGCGATATCTATTAGAATTCGGGCTAAATGTTTTCTAATCATCTCTTAAATTCTTTGTAAAGAATATTCTGGAGTTCGCTGCTCCTGAATCAGGTCGGTTGTGCTTCTGGTCTAGCCAACCTATTTCTCTATGTGGATTCTGTTAGGCAAACGTTTTGGTAATTATGGCTAACGAAGTTATGTACCAACGTACGATAAACATACCATGAGTTAGAATGAAGTGAATGAGGACTTATGGACCTAGAAGCCCTTTTAATTGGAGGGACTTGTTGTTTTGTAGGGAATAAATCTTATCCTTTTATGAGATTCTAGAGTATGAGAAATGGAACAATGCTCTTATGATCGTTAATTCAGTTGCCTAATCAAATTGGAAATTTCCTAATCGCGGTATTTTAGACTATTTTCATAAATACTTTCCAGCGGAGATATTGCTCTTTCGACAAACTGTTTGACAGATGGATTGTGGCATCGATGACTAAAGACAAATTTTAGTTCAGTACCCCTTTGATTTAGATTGCCTGGTAGGCGAAGGAAGTCTGATATGAGTTTACTCCCACCTGACAACATGCATCTCATAGTGGACACGGTGAGACTAGTTAACACTCATATTTGTCGTTGGGTTGATGATATCTTAATAGTGAGAACTCAAAAGTTTCACACAAACGGTGTCAAATTATAGGGGATATCAAACCCACAATAAGATAAATATTATAATTTAGACACATAAAAGTAATGTGAATGCAACAAATACAGAGAATAAAATGTGTACATGGTTCAACAGATCATCCTGCCTACGTCTACAGGGAAGTGAGGGGAAGTAGTATATTTCTTGGAAGAATAAGGACGATTGGAGTTCTAATACTGTGAACTGAGAGTCCAAGACTCCATGTGTAAGATTCAAGTCAATACCCTTTAATTTGATGAGGTCGCCCTTATTTATAAGTACAAGGTTCCTATCCATCTTGATACAAGTCGTAAATTCCTATCAGGATTGTTCATCCACATTGTCTATGAGAACACACTATATAATTTACTTACTTGAATCTATATTATATAGGAGTTCCAAATAGTTTAGATATTGAGATAAAGTAGGTTAGATTTTATGAGTTGCTCCATATCCCAAAGGTTCAAGAACAAGAAAGAAGAAGAAGGAAGAAGAAGCAATCCTAATAAGGAAGTTAATTCTATCCTTAAGCCACTATAGGACACTCTCACTGCATAATATCATATTCCTATTTGCATTGGTGGTTTTTAAAACACTTTAACCTTTTTAAATCAATTTAATTCATTTACAATATTTTTTTGAACGTTTTAAATAATTTTTAAATTAATTAATTGGGGATATAAATTGAATTTCATAAAGTATTTATTTACTTGAAATTTAGCTTGGGTAGAATGTCAAAGCACTAGAGACTTCAAGGTGCGTTTGTATGTTTTTTAAACACGCATTTTTGTTTAATCTGGTTCATACACGTGTTGGCTCATTAAGCGTTAGATATGTGTTTTCTCACAGACACAAACCCACCTTCCAATCTCAGCCCTTGAATGACTTTAATCAACGATTTGCATGTCTTCTGTTACAATCCCAGTGCTTAATTCTTAACCAATGAGATTACGTTATTCCATCGCTTGTTATAAGCCATTAGATTTTAAGTCAAGACTATAAGACCAAATCTCAACCCTTGGATTGCAACTGATGTTCGATATCCTTCTTCACCAAGTATAAAAGAGAACCAGGTCTCATCATTTTGAGACTTTTGCCATTTCTTCCAAATAAGATAGAAAATATCGAGTAGAGAGAGAAGATAGAGAAGGGAAGAAAGAGAAGAAAAAAGAGAGAAAAGAGAGAAGAAGATAACCTAATTTCGAATCCTCACACCTTTGAGTGATTTCCCACAACCCTATGACAACCCACCTAATAAAATACCGGGCGATCACTCATATATCAAATTAAAACAAGAGTTGCATATGGATCATTCTTAGCATCACTGTCGAAAACCAATTTAATTACTAATAACCTATTAGGCTTGCGTCAAAAATTTTCTTAACTACTCTTTTTAAACCATTACGCAATTAAAATATTCACACAGTTTATAAAAATAAAACTGAAATGAAATAAAATAACCGAACACTCGGTTCAAATATGATACAACCAAATCGAATTCGCATAAAAGGCGGTAAAAGAATAAATAAATGCAGTTGGGTTATTAACCCGATTGTTTATACAGTACCTCCTATCTAGAGTACAAGGATATAAGCGTCTATCGAGAATCTGCACGCATCCACAGCTGCTGCAGCAGACGTTTGACTCGAAAGAAGCGTCATCCAGGCGTCCCTGTGTCTAGACACCTACATATAATACATAGCAAGAGAGGAAAAATATAAAAACGGGTCAGAGCCCGAGTTTTGAAAATATTTATCAAGTGCATAAATGCTTTATTTTTTAAAATATGTTTTATCTCATATTTAAATTGGTATCGCACTACCATGAGATACCCCTCACCTCTCTTCTAATAGTGCACACCTAGAGCATACCTCTAAACCTCCTAGTCCAACCACAAAGCCTAACTAATCCATCACCCCCAAACTATCCAATCCTAAACAACCCAAGTACTAAGGGCTCAACTTCTCCCTAGTCTCAACACTATGCCGTATTCATGCGTGGGGTGTCTTGCAAAGCAAAATCCAAATAAGGAACCCCCCGATACACTACTAATCGGCAAGGTCGGTCGTCGAGATCCATTAGACCCTCAGTACACGAAAGATCTAAATACATACATATAGAATAAATCCTAATATTAGAGAACTAAGGGTTAAACTTCTCCCCAGTCTCAACACTATGCCGTATTCATGCATGGGGTGTCTCACAAAGTGAAATACAAACAAGGAACACCCCCGATACACTAATACCCGACAAGGTCGATCGTCGGGATCCATTCGACCATCAGTACTCATATAATACATACATATATAATAAATCCTAATATTAGAGCACTAAGGGTTAAACTTCTCCCCAGTCTCAGCACTATGCCGTATTCGTGCGTGGGGTGTCTCGTAAAGCAAAATCCAAACAAGGAACCCCCACGATACACTATTACTCGGCAAGGTCGATCGTCGGGATCCATTAGACCATCATTACTCATATTACAATATACATCCGGATCTATCTCCCGGACTGAGGTATATTCTACGTTCATCTTTATCTCTTTATTTTTATAGAGATATATAATTCTTATTCTCATACACAAGTAATGTATTATCACACAAGTACAATAACCATACCACCGACCTATAACTCGAGGCTGCTGTCTCTCAATGCTATCATCTTCCAGTGCCCGGCTCACATAGTATAATGGGGACCACCGGTAGGACTAAATGACACCTACTTCGTGGTCAAAATATATATCACAACGTCCGGGAAGTGGTCATAGCTCCTAATCGGCAATGAGACGAAACATACCCACCACGTCTCATCCCAAAAATGTATATCACATAATAAAAACATGGATGACTATGACCTGGGGAATATCCACACTCTCCTCCTCGAGCCAGGGTGCTCACCCTCATCGCGCAACTTCCGATGATAGCATTAGAGGGGGTATGCTTCACATATATATATATACCATCACATATAGATATATATACATCCATATCCATATCATACAATATATATACTTTAATCACATAGTATATATATACAATATATCCCTCCTCGAATATATATAAATGGCCATAATTGCCAATAACATCTAGCGATGACCAATAATCCCAAAGATTCTCTCAAAGAATAATATTCATGCATTCACATACGCATGATACTATACCCAAAGTATTTCCTCACTTGTATAAATAATAAATACCTTATTCATCTCTAAGGATTTATTGGATATCTCCAATTACACCAATGTACACTAAGTGAATATATATCTACATTCTCAATTTCATCCTAATCACCTCGTAGGATTTACCCAACCATAATCGATATAGTTATGTTTTCCTACACGCATAACTATATAGGCCTAAATGCCCACTGAAATATCCTGGGAATTATTCTTTCCCGGATAACCTCAAATTTAGTAGGTCATGGATTCCATTTCCACAAACACATGGACTACATCTTGTCCATAATCAATTAGAGGTCCCCACCCTAACTTAGGAACCCTAAACCTTCCAATTCTATGATTTCTCTACTTTCCTCGAAAATATACTTTTAGGGTTACACATTTAAAACCCTCACTTAGTCCTCCTAAATTCCCTCAATTGGAGGACTATTTACTCCAATAAGATCCCTTATGTCATCACATAAATATCCTCGAATCAATTAGAATTGGAACCTAACCCACCCAATTAACCCTAGGAAAAATTGTCAAATTTCCTGAAGGGTCAATCGATCGACCCTTGGTCATCGATCTATCGAGGCTCGATCGATCGACCGAGGACAGTCGATCGATCGATCATGTCGGACAGTTTCTTCTCTGAGAAGCTGTTTCGGCCATTAAAGCTTCTTCCAAGATTTTGTCACTTCTCTCGACATCCTACAACCTCAACCAACAACAAATATACATATAACAAGGGTTCTAAACATCCTAGAACCCGAAACCAACAATTAATTTTGATTAATTTCTAAGTTTCTCCGATTAGAAAAATATTGGGGTTTATTCGTTTTAACTCCCGAAAACCCGTTTGATCCACGAAAACCCAACCCAAAATCTTTAGGGTTTGTTATTTACCAACTATGATATGAGATATTTATGCTCAAAAGTAAATAAAGCAAGTAAACACTTGCCTCGTGGATATAATCCGACGATCCCGAGTCGAATCCCGCGGAGGTTGGCCGAAATCTCCCCTTTTCTCCTCTTTTCTCTCCTCCTCTCTCTCTTCTCTCTTTTCTTTCTCTTCTCTCCCCCTTTCCCTCTTTATATAGGGAGAAATAAGGGTTTAACCCTTTAAACCCCAAAAATGACTCGTTTACTCAATTACGAGTTACTTTTACTCTAAAATTTTCCAAAACTCAATTTCGACAATCGGACACTCTTTTTCGACTATCTCGGCCATTCCGAGACTCACCGCGCAGTCAAAATTTCCATCCGAGGTACTTGACCGCAACTCACTAATTTAACCCAATATAACTTAATGCGGGTTTTCCAATTAAAATCTTACCTCTTGTCGCTTTACTCAACGGCGATATATAATTAAAATACTCCGACATATTTACTTAATCTCAAAAGTAAATATATCACCCATCAATGATCGCCAAATCCTTAAAAATCCCAAAAATTACTATTTCAGGAAATTCTCCATATTTCCAATTATACCCAATTATGGAATTTAATTATCCCCAAAGGTACGGGTTATTACATGCGTCCCCCCTTACAAAGTAATTTCGTCCTCGAAATTCAGATACAATCACTCCACATCCTAATGCCTCAAAGTGGAATGGTACTACCCAATAGCTCTTAACCGTATTCTCACTCAGGACTCTCCTCTATCGAGGTTTATATTATTCTATACTGCCATCTCGGCAAGATCTTCAACTCTATATACTAAGTCCTCTCTATCTCAGGCGATACATAAAACCAACTTACTAAGGTGCCCATACACCTTTCCTCGGTGTAATAATCACACATGGGTCATCCCAACCCAAGAAATTCAATTCTTCTCAAGGTTACCCAACCAATGATTCTATATCGGTGCCACCAACTCCACTGGCTTCACTGCCCGAAAATTCTAAGATCGAAGTGTTCCTACCTATGTGAAATAATACTATCCTAAATATCCCTAGTGCCCAAGGCCTCTCTTAACTTCTGACATTTGCTCAGTTTCATGCGTTGGACGTCTCGCAAAGCGAAATCCAGACAAGGAACCCTCCCATTACACTACTCTCTCGCATCGTCGGTCATTGAGATGTAACGTCCTAAGGCACACCAGCGGGACGTCCTAAATCCTACCTCGCTAAGGTACTAACACTCTTCTACCACTAACATCGGGCGCCCATCTCTATCGAGATGTTACAATCATCTTACCCAAAACATATTTCTTCCAAAATTTGCTTTTTCATTAAGGCCTGTCCATAAGCCTCAAATCAATTTTTTTCACCTTGCCTCACTATTATACTTGCGATGAGAAAAACATTTTAGTGCTTTTCCATAGCACAATATTCCATAAGCATAGCATTATCACATGGCTCATATTTTATAGTGGTTCATCCACACTATATGACTTTTTTACAAAACCAACATCCTTACATCCTATAACATCTCTCCACTCTCGACGTCGTTAAGGTTCATGCGCGGATCATCTAGCAAAGAGAAATCCAAATAAGGAACCCTTCCAATTACACTACTACTTAACTTTATCGGTCGTGGAGGTCCGTTAACTTCAAACATGCAATCGGGATAACCTTATCCCCTTTTCTAACAAAAGGTGGTCTGAACTTCTATCTCTAACTAAGAGTCACACCACCAAGCGCTCGTACTAATATTCAGTCCTCGCGCAAACCAGAATGAGCTTAAACTCACAGCTCAACAATAATCCTTGCATGCCTTAAATCATATTTATAAGGTCGCCACGTACTCAAATCATAATAATGAAACATCTGCTCATCGAAGTTCCATTTACCATAATAATAAAGGTGAACTCAACCTGTATCCAGGTGAGATATCGCAACAACCTGTTCCACCCTGGAACCATGGACACGATAGTCTTGCCATCATTAGCCTGCTATCGCTCCGATAATACCATAATATAATATACTCACAATATTACCCTACTCGTATAACACATATAATACGAGTATAACAAGCCAGATAGATATACAAAATATCAACACCCGCTTTTATAGCGAATGAAGGAAAATATAACTCCGCTACCGCGGAAAACACATAGGCCTACATTATACAATGTTGTCAAGATCGCCACCAAACTCAAAGTACACACACGAGTCTAGGGTTAACAAACACCGTGACTTTATCTAGCCATGCCACTTATACCTCTTCCTTCTGAGGTGAAACTCATAACAATGTTCTTGCCAATTACCCTGGCTACTCCATAAGGTTCCCGTACTTAATACACTTGCCCTAACTGAACCAAAATTTTCTTAACTTTATGCCCCATCTAGGCACCCTAATCTTGTCCTCTACTCCTACCGGGAAAGGACTTAACCGTGTGGCTCTACACTCCACGTTACTCTATTTTCATCACTGGCCTTCCTGACCATGACAAAGTTATCAGTATCTTGGACTCCATGGTCGTGATCCTGACAATTATTTTCTTTATCCCCTTAACTTTTTGGTTAAAAGGTAACTCCACTACCGGATTTAATAACCCTATTTTAATGAATTCCCCGGGTGGATGTCCACCAATGGGGCATATGAACACATTCATATTTTTCGTAAGTGTTAGCAACACTTTTCTAGTGAGCCTATCATTTCTCTGAAGGATTATTTATTCATTGTACCTACCTCACCTCGGTACAAAGTTCACTTCTCCATATTACTCTTTATTCATTGTCGGCCTCTGGCCGACCCTTATGTGAATAATTCAGAAACTGCACTCCTCCATATGTGGTGACCATCATTTTCACCACTTCAACATTGCTCCTACGAGTGAAAAGATTTCCTCAAATTTTAACATCTGGGTATTTCCATACCCTGGTCTAAGCCAACGCTCCCGAGCCTTCCACTTCCACTGGGTAGTGCTACAATTACTTTGCACAACCTAACTTCAACGTATGGTCCTTATCAAAGACCCTTTTCGAACCCTTAGCTTCATAGGGTAATTCAACGTTAGTACCACTCTCTACTATAGCAGTACTTGTATGCACATAACTACTATACTTTAGTAGTCGTTGCAACGATCTTAGCAAACACCACAAAGGAAGTGACCTCTACTACGGTCCTCATCTCCTACTTCTCTTACAGCTCCAATTAATCCCCACCTCCTGCTGCCCCCATCGCGGCCTTCCTTGGTCGTCCTTCCTTAATCAGCACACGAACCTCAGGCGAGCACGTAAAAGATTTCTATAATCTTACACTATGGCAGGTGAACGAAATCTCACAAGAGAAATCAATAATTCTAATCATAAGGCTCTATAACAAATCGAGAGAAACGCTGAAAGCGTAGTACGTCCGCATATATTCCTAAGGACACTAGAACCTGATGCTCTGATACCATCTGTGACACCCCACCTAATAAAATACCGGGAGATCACTCTTATATCAAATTAAAACAGGAGTCGCATATGGATCATTCTCAGCATCACTGTCGAAAACCAATTTAATTACTAATAACCTATTAGGGTGACGTCAAATTTTTTCTTAACTACTCTTTTTAAACCACTATGCAATTAAAACATTCACACAATTTATATAAATGAAATTAAAATGAAATAAAATAATAGAACACTCGGTTCAAATATGATACAACCAAATCGAATCCACATAAAAGGCGATAAAAGAATAAATAAATGCAGTTGGGTTATTAACCCGAATGTTTATACAGTACCTCCTATCTAGAGTACAAGGATAGAAGCGTATATCGAGAATCTGCACGCATCCACAGTTGCTGCAGCAGACGTCTGACTTGAAAGAAGTGTCATCCAGGCGTCCCTGTGTCTGGACACCTATATATATATATATATATATATATATATATATATATATAATACATAGCAAGAGAGGAAAAATATAGAAACGGGTCAGAGCCCGAGTTTTGAAAATATTTAGCAAGTCCATAAATGCTTTATTTTTTAAAATATGTTTTATCTCATATTTAAATTGGTATCGCACTCCCATGAGATACCCCTCACCTCTCTTCTAATAGTGCACACCTAGCGCATACCTCTAAGCCTCCTAGTCCAACCACAAAGCCTAACTAATCCATCACCCCCAAACTATCCAATCCTAAACAACCCAAGTACTAAGGGCTCAACTTCTCCCTAGTCTCAACACTATGCCGTTTTCGTGCGTGGGGGTGTCTTGCAAAGCGATATCCAAACAAGGAACCCCCCTGATAAACTACTACTCGGCAAGGTCGATCATCGAAATTCATTAGACCCTCAGTACACGAAAGATATAAATACATACATATATAATAAATCCTAATATTAGATCACTAAGGGTTAAACTTTTCCCCAGTCTCAACACTATGCCGTATTCGTGCGTGGGGTGTCTCGCAAAGCGAAATCCAAACAAAGAACCCCCCCAATAAACTACTACTCGGCAAGGTCGATCGTCGGGATCCATTAGACCATCAGTACTCATATAATACATATATAATAAATCCTAATATTAGAGCACTAAGCGTTAAACTTCTCCCCAGTCTCAACACTATGACGTATTCATGCATGGGGTGTCTCCCAAAGCAAAATCCAAACAAGGAACCCCCCCCCCCCCCCGATACACTACCACTCGACAAGGTCGATCGTCGGGATCCATTAGACCATCAGTACTCATATTACAATATACATTCGGATTTATCTCCCGGACCGAGGTGTATTCTATAACATCCGGATCTATCTCCCAGACTGAGGTATATTCTATGTTCATCTTTATCTCTTTATTTTATAGAGATATATAATTCTTGTTCTCATACACAAGTAATGTACTATCACACGAGTACAATAACCATCCTACCGAGTTATAACTCGAGGATGTTGTCTCTCAATGCTATCATCTTCCAGTGCCCGGCTCACGTAGCATACTGGGGACCACCGGTAGGACTAAATGACACCTACTTCGTGGTCAAAATATATATCACAACGTTCGGGAAGCGGTCGTAGCTCCTAACCGGCAATGAGACGAAACATACCCACCACGTCTCATCCCAAAAATGTATATCACATAATAAAAACATGGACGACTATGACCTGGGGAATATCCACACTCTGCTCCTCGAGCCAGGGTGCTCACCCTCATTGGGCAACTTTCCATGATAGCATTAGAGGGGGTATGCTTCACATATATATATATATACCATCACATATAGATATATATACATCCATATCCATATCATACAATATATATACTTTAATCACATAGTATATATATACAATATATCCCTCCTCGAATATATATAAATGGCTATAATTGCCAATAACATCTAGCGATGACGAATAATCCCAAATATTCTCTCAAAGAATCATATTTATGCATTCACATACGCATGATACTATACCCAAAGTATTTCCTTACTTGTATAAATAATAAATACCTTATTCATCTCTAAGGATTTATTGGATATCTCCAATTACACCACTGTACACTAAGTGAATATATATCTATATTCTCAATTTCATCCTAATCACCTCATTGGATTTACCCAACCATAATCGATATAGTTATGTTTTCCTACACGCATAACTATATAGGCCTAAATGCCCACTGAAATATCCCGAGGATTATTCTTTCCCGGATAACCTCAAATTTAGTAGGTCGTGGATTCCATTTTCACAAACCCAAGGACTACATCTTGTCCATAATTAATTAGAGGTCCCCACCCTAACTTAGGAACCCTAAACCTTCCAATGCTACAATTTCTCTATTTTCGTCGAAAATATACTTTTAGGGTTACACATTTAAAACCCTCACTTAGCCCTCCTAAATTCCCTCAATTGGAGGACTATTTACTCCTATAAGATCCCTTATGTCATCACATAAATATCCTCGAATCAATTATAATTAGAACCCAACCCATCCAATTAACCCCAAGAAAAATTGTCAAATTTCCTGAAGGTTCGATCGATCGGCCCTTGGTCATCGATCGATCGAGGCTCGATCGATCGACCGAGGGCAATCGATCGATCGATCATGACGGACAGCTTCTTCTCCGAGAAGCTGTTTCGGCCATTAAAGCTTCTCCCAAGCTTTTGTCGCTTCTCCCGACATCATACAACCTCAACCAACAACAAATATACATATAACAAGGGTTCTAAACGTCCTAGAACCCGAAACCAACAATTAATTTCGATTAATTTCTAAGTTTCTCCGATTTGAAAAATATTGGGGTTTATTCGTTTTAACTCCCGAAAATCCGTTTTATCCACGAAAACCTAACCCAAAATCTTTAGGGTTTGTTATTTACCAACTATGATATGATATATTTATGCTCAAAAGTAAATAAAGCAAGTAAACACTTTTCTCGTGGATATAATTCGACGATCCCGAGTCGAATCCGGCGAAGGTCGGCAAGAATCTCCCCTTTTCTCCTCTTTTCTCTCCTCCTATCTCTCTTCTCTCATTTCTTTCTCTTTTCTCCCCCTTTCCCTCTTTATATAGGGAGAACTAAGGGTTTAACCCTATAAACCCCAAAAACGGCTCGTTTACTCAATTACGAATTACTTTTACTCTAAAATTTTTTGAAATTCAATTTCGACAATCGGACACTCTTTTTCGACTATCTCAACCATTCCGAGACTCAGCGCGTAGTCAAAATTTCCATCCGAGGTACTTGACTGCAACTCATTAATTTAACCCAATATAACTTAGTGCGGGTTTTCCAATTAAAATCTTACCTCTTGTCGCTTTACTCAACGGCGACATATAATTAAAATACTCCGATATATTTCCTTAATCTCAAAAGTAAATATATCACCCATCAACGATCGCCAAATCCTCAAAAATCCCAAAAATTACTATTTCAGAAAATTCTCCATATTTCCAATTATACCCAATTATGGAATTTAATTATCCCTAAAGGTACGGGTTATTACAAACCCATACACCTTAACCTTTAAAGATCCAATTACCAGAAACCAAAACGTTGAGTGTTAGAACCATTCTAGGGTTTCTGTGAGTTTGATGTTGGGGTTGGACGTCTGTTGAAGACCTCTTTCAGTTTGAATCTCTTTCAGAACTCATCTCTGAGAAAATAGAGAGTTTCACATATTGAAACTTGAGATTTTCTTAAGATAACATCACACGCTATTTTTAAGTTCTCTATTTGGATCTCTTTCTTTACATCCATCTGATTCTAAAGTTTTTGAAAAACAAACTTCCAAGTTTTCAAGAAAATATCAGATCCTTAAAAATGTTTGTGTCTCTTGTTTTATATTTCACAATTTGTGAAATAAATGTGTACAAAAATAAAAACGAGACACGTTGGACCTTGGCTATTTTTTAAAGTAGGGTTATTTTTCTAGATTTGATCTTGAATAAGAATTTTCTTTTACAAAATCGTTGGAATCAGATTTTGCATGTCATATAGAATTAATTGATTCATAGGATATTGTTTGTATAAATTCTTTGAGAGGGTGAGTTGCATAAATCTACATCTAATTCACCTCACATACACTTCTCATACGAACACTTAGACACTGTGGTTCTGTTTGAGACTTGAATTTGAAAGAGTTGCTGGAATCAGAATTCAAAGAGAAGAGGGTCAAGGAAAAGGCAAAGAAGCAACAAAGAAGAGATCAGTCAAGTCAGAAAACCTTTGGAGTGGAGTAGCTCGTCTAGGTATAACTCTGAACTTAGATTTAGGAAACTTGTGTCATATATCAAAAAACAATTCAATAATTAAATCTCCCACGATAGTATCAATGAACTCCTAACATAAAACTCTTTTGGTAACAGCAACTAACCAACACCCAATTCCCAACACGAAAGACACGGGGCTAGATTTATAATCCTTTAGATGAACACATGTGATTCATAGTGTTAAATAAAATACTCGTTTACTCATCACATTTAGTATTATTAATTCACATACGAATTAATTCAATTTTCAAGATTTCCATTACAATTTCGTAAATCAATAATTTATAAGTATTCCAAGTAGGGTCCATATGATTTTCCAACAATTAAAAATGTCCCACAATAATCATGGGCAACTCATATTAAAAATTCACTTAACAAGTCCTATGCATAACTCATATTTCATTGATCAAAGTTCATAAAGTATATTATTTAACTCTAGGCCAATTAAAAAACTTCTCATTTTACAAGAATTATACCATTTAATTTGCACAATTATATTCTGGGAATTCTCATTACGACTTTCACATATTTAAATATCCATTTGTGGAAATAGAGAGCTATATAGATTTATCCTAACCTAGTTAAGCTTTTAATTAGTTTTAGTTAACAAATAAGCATTTTGTAGGCAATATCTAAGTCATTAAGCACTAAAGGAGAAACGTAGATTATTCTTGCCTTTTAACTATTTTTAAAAACTGACTTGAGTCCCTTGATCTCCTCTGAAATCTGATCAACCTTGTCTCTTAAAATAATCCCAAATTTCAAATTAAAGTCATCAAATGGAGGTTTGAAGGCTTTGTTTTAATGGGGTTTATGGTTTTAGTTTTAGGGATGAAAAGGAAAAAGAGGGCTGTAAGTTTTAGTTTAAAAGGAGATGAAATACACAAATGAAAATTCATGGGTTTAACTAATATAAAAGACCAAGGTAGCATGACCCGCAACTAGGCCGCGAGGGGGCCACACACTATAAAGACCGCGGTAGCGCCTCTGATACCCATGGTCAAGGCCTCCCTTCTCACCAGTTTCCCTCTCTTCTCTATTTCTTCTATTCACACATAAGCTACACTGTACTATAATGCACACAAGTGACATTTCTTTAATCCCTAGTTTGTCCAACAAGACATACCAAAAGATCTCCTTGCCCCAAGGTTCTAACTTAATTCTCACAATGTCCTTGAACCAAATAAAATTCCATTATATTGAAATAATTAGCAAAAAAATCTATAAATTCAATACTCTTTTAATTAAATTTCTTCCATCAAAAATAACCCGGTTTATATATTCTCTTGAATTATTAATTATTATTAAATTTTTTAATTAATTAATCGAAAATTATGAGGTATTACGCTTATACCCATTTTGATGGCACTATCTTAGTGTTCGGAATATAAATCTTGTTCAGCACAATTCAGTGGCATCTAACAAATACCTCAAACTAAAAATTATAATAATAAATATTAACAAATCCCCAAAGAATACAAAGAAAGATGTCTTTAATTCCATAAAGGGCATAATGAAATGGTTACGATATCAATAAAAATGACCCTCGATCGAAGATTTTATCAATCGAAAAGTTCTCATTCGAACGAGGACTACCCGCTTTGAATGAGGCCCTTTGTATTGGAAAACGTGTTTGAATGGATCTTTTTCACTGCAAAAAAAAACTAATTAAACACCTTTAAACGTGTATTCCAATTAACGAAGCCTAGTTTTTTCAAAACCCTAATTTGCTAGAGTCATCCGTTTCTAAGAGCCTTACAATTCTATGCAACTAAAGTAGACTCTAGGTTTACGAAGTTCTTCTACAGTGAAGCGGATAATGTGTTTGAGTACATTTGGGTTGATCATCACCAATCCAGTTTGGTGGATACCGAGACCTTTAAGAATGTGCAACTGCATTCCTGGATTGGAGTGGCTATCACTAGTATGGGCAAAGGTAAAAGAGTAGAATGCAAGGGATCGAGATCGTAACATGTCTCGTTGTCATATATGTAAGTCATTCTTGAGTCCTTATTAAGTCATATAATCATTTATTCATTACTAGTGGACTTTGTGTGGGTTGAGTGCAGTAGTGGTTTTCTTCACCAGGATTTTTTACTTTAAATCTCATTGTGCTTTGTGTGATGGTGTTTCTATTTTCTTTCGTTGTTAATCAACAACTATAAGCAATTTGGACTAAATAAATTTATTCAAGTAAATTTAAATTTGGTTAAAATAAAAAGGATTTTTAATATCTATACTTGTTGATTGATTAAGTTATTAATTAATTTGGACTCTTAAGGCACATACGTACTTCATAAATGATTTGGGATAATTTGTTTTACAAGTTTTGGCTGTTTTTATATCTTCAGCAATATATTTTTTCCAACAAGTAGTGGCAATGATTTTACTACAATAGCCAATAATAGTTGTACAATGTTTGATAATAAAAAATTAAAACAACACTTGTGACAATTTATGTTATCATTAAAACTGTTTAATTTACTATAAATTTTACTTAGTGGAACCATGTCTTTATGGCCCATAATATGAAATTGGGACTTCTATGCAAAGCTTGGGCAGATAAAATTGAGTTTTCTAATTTAATAATTCTTTTTATATATTATAAAATTTCATGTACACATTAAAAAATGCATAATAATTACAAAAATTAATGTATACATTATATCCTTATTTTATTACGCAAATTATTTGATTATGTAAATTGGTTCATTGTGAATTAGTAAATTATAAATGAATGGATTTGAAATTAGTTTAAATCCAATTTAATGCAAGATTAGATAATCTAAAATTGATGTTAAGGTTCTATGAGAGAGAAAAAAAGACAGAAATCAATTAAGAGATGGAGGGAGAGGGGGAATGAGAGAGTGGGGTATACACTTTATGTGACTCTTATTTCAAATGGATGCATTTCATATTTTTGTGAAATGATCATATTTCGGATTTTAAACATGAGCTAAAATGGGGCAATTAATTAATCATTTCATATATGAAACCAAACACAATTAATGAATTAGTTTGTAAATAAGTCAATTTACAATTTTGAGACAACCAAACGCAGCCTATAAATTTCACTTATATATTTTTGAAGAAATAAAGTATACACTGCACACAGTGACTGACTGTATTGAAAAGATCCCAGAAACATTTATCTACCTAGTAGTAAATCTAATATATATATATATATATATATATATATATATATATATATATATAGCACTGTTCTAAAAAACCCGCCTAGACTCCGCCTAGGCACGCCTAAGCTTAAGGCTTGGAAGAAACGCCTCGCCTTAAGTTTTTTACGCCTTATTCTTGATAAAACCCTTAAGGCGCACTTTTTTCTAAAAACAACAATGCTTTGGTGAAACGATATCGCCTTTTAAAGAACTTTTTTACTAACCGGACCATTATTTCATCCAAAATAATTCAATAGTATTTTAATTTGCATATATTCGGACATATTTTTATAATATGTACAATTTTAGTATTTTAATAGCCTTGTTATGGTTTAAAAATATTAAAATATATTAAGAAGGCCTAAACGCCTTTTCACGCCTTTTTACGCCAAGGCCCGCCTAGGCTTTCAAGGCTTAAGGCTTGGCCTCCACGCCTCGATCACGCCCCGCATTTTTTAGAACCTTGATATATATATATATATATATATATATATATATATATATATATATATATATATATATATATATATATATATATATATAGAGAGAGAGAGAGAGAAGGAAAGGGAATATAAGAATAAAAGATTCATTTTTACCCAATTGATTATTGTGGGATGGGAAAAAAATTGGGTACCATTTTTTATCACAAAATTAGGTATCGAAAAACAACATTCTTTAAAAAAAATACATATGTACTGAATTAGGTATTAGAAAACAATTTTCTTTTAAAAAAATAATTTTATGTGTTTAAATACAATTCTGATAAGAATTTGCGTTTGTACACATGTTTTTAAATACGAAATTACAATATTTTTGTGTTATAATCAAATTTTTCAGAAAACAGAAAAATAGTGTTTTTTAAATTATGTTTTTTTATTTTTCAACTCAGAATTATACATTCTCAATGTTTTTAAGCATTATATATATATATATATACACACACACAACAATATACATTATTATATGTGTAATTCTAATAAATAAAAAATACATATGTATGCATACACAAAATTACATATATGTATATTTTACTATATTATATAATATACTAAGATTCATGTGTTAAATAATATTATACTTATATATAGTTTTATACATATATTATTAATGTATGGAATAATATAAAATATACATATAGTACAGATGTACTAAATAATATTATCAATTCATGTATGTATATAATTTTATTGTAGATTATACATGCAATATCATAATACACACACACACACACGCACATATATATGCTAATTTTTTTTTAGAAAATTATATTTAAAAATAATTTAAGTAAACGCACATCAATATTAATCAACATAGAAAACAAAATTTTAAATTATATTTAAAAACAATAATTAAATTAAATTTTCTAAATACATAATTAAACGACCTTAATGGTCCGTTTGATTCAGAGTAAAATATGTTTCAACGCGGTAAAAAGTAATATGGTGAAATAAGTTTTCATTTATTTAGTGTTAAATTTTCTTCTCATTCTTGTTTAATATTTCATAATTATAGGGTGTGCGCTTATTCACAATGTCAACCCAATAAAAATTTAATTTTAAATATGTAAAAAAATATTTCACCATTTTATTTTTCACCGCGATTAAAAGTATTTTAATCCGAACCAAACTGGCCATAAACATTCAAATGGGAGATTCAAATATCATTTCGTTAATTGTGTTTATTTGACCCACTAAATTTTTCATCTCAATCATTAATGTGGACCAACCACTTGCTTTGTATTACCGAAAATACCTTTTTAAAGACCTTGTTCTCACCGCTTTAAAATTTAAACCTCTCCATCCCAAAACCATCTGGCAACTCCGTAGAGCAGAACCTATGTTGCCTAATGGAGAGTTGTTAGTTTTGGACTCTGAAAACGGCAAGCTATTTTCTTCGTTGTCTATATGATGTTGATATATATAAATGCCCAAGATTATAGCTTCATGAACAAAGCATCATCATGTAGATTCTCATTATTTAGTTCAAAATAAAGCATTCTTGGAGTAATGCTATGTTGGAAATAATAAATGCAGAATATATGAAAAAACCCAAATACGAAATAGATAAAATTGAAAGAACTTATCGATCGAGGTTTGTGTTTGACACAAAGTCCTAAAGGTGAAATTGCCCGCTGATATTGATGCTGTCAGCCTCTTAAACAAACACCTCCCAGGATTCAGATTCCGTCACCAGCAACTATGCGGAATCTTGAACTCTCGAGCTACTCCAGTACCAAAAATAATTAAATAAAATAGTATTATAGAGAAGTAATGAATTTTTCCTTCTGTAATGGGAAATTGAGAGAAAGACATATTTGAGAAGTTTTTTTTGCTAAATGGAGAGATCAGATAAATAGGGGATTTTTGGCAAAAACATTTTAGCCCCACTAACCCACTTTTATCTCCACTAACGGGCAGTGGAGTTAGAGTAACAGACTGAGTCAAATTTTTAAAACGAGTTAATTAAAAAAAATTAAAACGAATTTGAAAAGATTAAAATTTTAAGACATATTATAAATCTCCAAGAGCCCGAGGCCCTTAATAATTAGTGTGCCTCCTAGGGGTTGAACCCATGACCTCAAACACACACACCCATAAACTTACTTGCTCCAACTTATTTAGTTCATTCAAAATTTATATATATATATATGGTATATTATACCCAACAATCCCCCACATGAATGAAATAAATAAATAAAAATAAAAAGACGCTCTGGAGTATCATAAGGACTGACGTATAAGGTAAAGGTGTCATTCGACTTGAACATTTGCTTTGTGTTGATCTATTGAGTTTACCGGTTGATGGTGAACTAATGTCTTGAACTATTTCACCGTTGTTGTAAACTTAAGTCAATAGAACACACATATGACTCCCAAAAGTCATCATCGAATTCCCACGATTGCGCTCGTTTCGGCCTTGAGCATGCCCAGGTTTCTTGAGTGCTCTAGAGAATCAGCCTTAATTCTCATAAGAAGCGTCCCCACTACCACACTCATATAGGTGCTTTTATCAAGAGTGTACTGTATCTCACACCCCACTGAATAACAGCTATAGGAAGCATTAAGATATTAAATCTCATCCTCCATCGATACAGAAGTACTTCGTCATAGGAATGGGTTTTAAGTAAAACTTAAATTTGTACCCCCACAAATCACTCGTATAACTTTGTTATCCCATTGAACCCAGATCTTGGGATCTCCAGTCATATGGGTTGGGTTTCCATTATAGGTGATTTAGATATTAATAGGCTTTAGGACCATTTCCGTTGATGGTTGATAAACTAGCTCTCTAGCTAGCCCATTAGTCAATGGATCTGTCAGGTCTTTGACACTACACAGTCGATTGCTATAACTCCATCTTTCAATAGTTATCTCACTATGTTGTGTCTTCTTCTGATATGTCTACACTTTCCATTGTAGGTGTTATTATGTGCTCTTGCAATCGCTGCTTGACTATCACAATGAATGGACAAAGTTGTAACTGGTTTTGGCCACAAATGGATGTCTAATATGAAATTCCTTAACCATTCAGCCTCTTCGCTTGCTTTATCCAACGCTATGAACTCAGACTCCATGGTGGATCTAGAGATGCACGTTTGCTTGGTAGATTTCCAAGATATAGCGCCTCCTGCCAAGGCAAAAATATAGCCACTCATAGACTTACATTCATCATTATCAAAAATCCAATTAGCATCACAAAAGCCTTCAATTACAACAGGATATCTAACATAATGAATACCATAATTTATTGTGTATTTTAGATATCTCAAAACTCTAATCAAAGCATCCCAATGTTCATTATTAGGATTACAAGTATATCTACTAAGTCTACCCACAACATATGCAATATCAGGTCTAGTGCAGTTTATAAGATACATTAGACTACCAATAACTCTAGAATATTCTAACGATGATACACCAGGACCCGAATATTTTCTTAAGAGATAACTAGATTCATAAGTTGTCTTAGCAGGAATACAATTAAATTGTTCAAATTTTCTAAGAACTTTCTCTACATAATGAGATTGGGTTAAAATAATTCCTTCAGAATTTTTAATGATTTTAATTCCAAGTATAACATCAGCAATACCCAAATCTTTCATATCAAATTTCTTATTTAGAAAAATTTTAGTTTTATTAACTACATCCATATCAGTACCAAAAATAAGCATATCATCCACATATAAGCAAATAATCACACCAGAATTATCCTTGAATTTGCTATAAATACAATTATCCTCTTCATTAATGTTAAAACCATTAGAGATCATTACTTGATCAAATTTTTCATGCCATTGTTTAGGAGCTTGTTTTATTCCA
This sequence comes from Sambucus nigra, assembly GCA_949130495.1. NCBI lineage: Eukaryota > Viridiplantae > Streptophyta > Magnoliopsida > Dipsacales > Adoxaceae > Sambucus > Sambucus nigra. The sequence goes on along the minus strand of OX422215.1, from coordinate 574,211,186 downwards.
TATAAAGATTTTTAAGTCTACACACTTTTTTATCTAGGCCTTGGACTACAAACCCCTTAGGTTGATCCATATAAATTTCTTCTTCAAGATCTCCATTCAAAAAAGTCGTTTTAACATCCATTTGATGAATTGTCAGATTATATAATGACGCAGTAGCAATTAATAGCCTAATAGATGTATTTCTAGTAACAGGAGAGTAAGTGTCAAAGAAATCAATTCCTTCCTTTTGCCTATAGCCTTTAGCTACTAATCTTGCCTTAAATTTATCAGTAGAACCATCAGTTTTTAATTTCTTTTTAAATATCCATTTGCATCCAATAGTTTTACATCATTTAGGCAAGTTAACTAACTCCCATGTGTTGTTAAAAATAATAGAATTATATTCACTATTTATAGCTTCTTTCCAAAAAATAGAATCGGGTCAGGACATTGCCTCACTAAAAGTGGCGGGGTCATTTTTCATTAAGTATGTTAAAAATTCAAGACCAAAAAAGTAGCTATCCTAGGTCTTTTACTTTTTCTAATTTCAATTTCTTCTGAATCCGAAAATTCATTTCTAACATTAGGACCCACTGGAACAGAACCACTAGTTCCCTCACTTCTCACTTTAAAAGGAAATTTGTCCTCACAAAATTCAGCATCTCTTGACTCAAAAATAGTGTTTTTATCTATATATTGATTTTTATAATCAATTACAAGAAACCTATATGCATTACTGTTTTTAGCAAAACCTATAAAAACACAATCAACAGTCTTTGGGCCAAGTTTAATTCTCTTAGGTACTAGTATTGAAACCTTAGTAAAACACCCCCACACTTTAAGGTGTTTATAAGAAGTTTTTCTGTTTTTTCACATTTCATAAGGAGTTTTATCATTATTCTTAAAAGGTATTATATTAAGAATATAACAAGTTGTAAGAAGTGCCTCACCCCACATATTATAAGGTAATCCCGAAGTGCTTAACATAGAATTTACCATATCCTTACGAGTTCTATTTTTTCTTTCAGCCACACCATTAGATTTGGGAGAATAAGGAGGAGTAACTTTATGAATTATCCCATTTTCTTTACAATATTCGTTGCAAAACGTATGCCCCTCAATTTTAAACGTTCACACTTTAATTTCGTTTTAAATGCGGAATAAAGATGGTTCAACACAACACACACAAAAGATAAATTTTAATTTCTTTCAAATTAAAAATATACTAAACTTAAAGTGAAATTAGATTAAACACACACATTTTAAATTCACTTAAACCAAATTAATTTAACCCAAGTCTTAGAAATTTGCCTAACAGTAATTAATTCAATTTGCAATTTAGGACAAACCAAATTTACCCAAATAATTAAACATGCACCATTTTAATCAAGAATGCGAACTAAACCCAATTTTATCTTTTTACCCTAAGCATGCGTTCTTGGTGATTTTTGCAAAAGATAAAATAAAATCTATAATCCCACAACACGGTAATGTACGAGGAAAAACCCAAATTTGGAAAAAACCTTGGACGGCCCTGGCCTAACAAATTCACTAAGTACGGTATGAATTTTACTAAGACTCGACAAGAGGACTTACACAATCGACCTGACTCCCTTCAAGCCTTGACGTGCTCCTTCGATCTTCAACCTCCGCCTAGCGAATAATCCCGGAGTCCACCGGAACCTTGGAGTCCACCAATATAGACCAAGCAACTATCAACCACACATGGTGCCTTTCACAATATGAGAATGCCTCAGCAAAACAAAAGCTTCTTCTTCTTTGAGGGATGTAGAAGCAAACCCAAACTCTTTTCTTCTTGGGTAGAAAAGTGAACCCGGGGCCAAAATACTCCAAGTAAATAATATAAATGTAGGAGCTTGGATAAAAACTAAAACAGTTAGGTGTATGTGTTTTTTGTAGGAATTATTTCATCGATTCAAAAATACAAAACTATAAACTTTTGATGTTGGGAAATTTTCTCTCCAAAATTTATCTCAAAGAGTGTTTAGAAGTTATCAAAAGTTAGTTTTTCAAAGTTGGTTCCCGCACATATTAATTTTGTCAAGAGTAAGTGCGAAAAAGAAAGTGGGAACATGGAGAAAAACTGCCAAAAAATTACCCGCCAGAAATCTTGTTTCCAGTGGCCAAAAGGGAAAATTCGTTGGCAAACTCGTTCGAATGAAATTCTCGTTCGAACGACAATTTCGAACGAAATGTCAGAAGTTCATTTTTCAATTTTTAGCCCAAAAACTTTTTATTCAAAGTTCTAAAATAACTTTCTGAAAATAAAATTCATTTTAAAGAAAAATTACACCCACTAAAAATTATTCCAAGTCTCCTACAAATATATATATATATATATATATATATATATATATATAAGCATTAATACCTTTGGAGTCTTGAAATATGATGTTGATGACGTGAAACTTGGCACTGAACCTCGGCAATGATGTTCTCTTGATAAGTAGGACGCAACGTCTTCAACGCAAACTTGTCATAGGCTTGAAGGATATACAAGAACATTATCCTATGACTCCAATATTTTTGTCCAGAATTGAGCCAAAAGTACAAAGGACTCAATTGCAAATTTGTGTCCTTACAATATTTATCAAGATCACCGGTGTATTCTCCTCCCCTATAGAATCTTAATGGTTTAATGGAATTTTTCAATTGTTTCTCAATTTCTAATTTATAAGAAATAAATTTTGAGAAACTCTCTTCTTTACTCGTAAGGAGATAAATATAACAGTAGCGAGAGTAATCATCAATAAAAGTAATAAAGTATTTATTTCCACCACGTGTCACATAACCTTTTAAATCAATAAGATCAGAATGTATTAAACTTAAAACAGTTGAACTTGTTTGGACACTCGAAAAAAGGTTTTAGCATATTTTGATTCAACATATATTTCACATTTAGAGTTGGTAGAAATATCTGATTTTTGTATGTTTTCCAAAAATAATAATTTTTTAATAGATGTCTTAGTTACATGACCAAGTCTATAATGCCATATATCACAAGAGTCAATCAAATAAGCAGAAGAAGTTGATATTTTATTATTATCAGCCACGGTTACATTTAGTTTGAAAAGACCCCCATGAGCATAACATTTCCCCACAAAAGCACCTCCCTTAGTCACAACTAACTTATCACTCTCTAGAACAATTTTAAAACCCTTCTTAACTAAGATAAAATCGGACACCAGATTCTTCCTAACCTGAGGGACATACAAAACATCTTTCGAAGTAAGAACATTTCCTGAAGTGAACTTTAAAACTTCGGTTCCCTTCCCCTTAACCTTAGACGAAGAGGAGTTTCTCATGTACATACGCTCACCCTCACCCACAACAGTGAAGGTAGTGAAGGCCCCTCTCGTGCCGCAGATATGTTTGGTAGCGACAGAATCAAGCCACCAGTCTGTCATGTTACTCACAATGTTTGCCTCGGTTACCACAGCAGAAAAGTTACCCTCCTCGGTTACATTTTCTTGAGGCTTCACAATCTGACTCTTCTTAAACATGAAATCTTTAGCGTTGTTGATACCAAAATTAATATGCTGATGTGGACGAATCATACGAAGACACTTGTCAATCTACGAGGTACAATAACAACGAGGAAGTTCATTTCCTCGACCAACTCATGTTCTCCCCGAGCAACGAGGATATACCGAGGAACTTCAGCACTCCGAGGTACTCTAGCGCTCCGAGGAACTCTTGAGCAACGCGCAACTAAGGCGGTCCGAGCTGCATCTCGGTCGTAGTATTAATTGCCAGAATGTCAACAGTTCAACTATTCATTGAATGTTTATCGTCTTGACGCACACGCTGCATTAAATGTATTACCCTTTCATATGTATATCATTTAATGTATCAACCCATTCATGTACAGCCTAAGGGCTATAAATACCTTGTATCACCCTCATTCAAAGGGACCGGAATTTCTGGATTGAACTTGTAATCGAGAATTCCCAAACACTCAGCAATAACATAACAGTGGACGTAGGCCATTCTTATAAGGCTGAACCACTTTAAAAATCTTTGTCTCATTTTATTTATCTGTGATTGAATAATTAGAGCGATCTAATTTTTTACATCAACAGATTGGCGCCGTCTGTGGGAAATGACTGTTGCTATCGTTTTTCACCAAAAATCATTTATCATCAATGGCAGATAATCCAGAATCCAGTAATCGAAATGCTGGAAATGTTGGAAATCCTCCGAATCCATCTGCACCTCCAGATCTGGCTGGAATTATGACGAATCTGGCTGAAGGACAAACCGCCATGCAAGAAACAATGAGGCAACTCATTCAAACTCTTCACGGCGGTGCACCTACCCATTCAAGGCAAAGGAGTGATCGTGGGCAATCGCGATCCAGGCATACTGAGTCATATCGTAATGAAGAATCTAATGATTTTTCTTATCAACCTGGGCGAACTTCATCGATACGGGATACGGATACAGATCAACATATCACCCTCTCTCCGGAGAGAACTAGCGCCCTGGAAAGATTAAGCAGGGCATCTCCTTTCAGTCGGTTAGGACCAAGGAGAAATATGAGTCCACCTAGAGCCCCATCGAGAAGCTTTCGACCACCATCAGGATTGAGAGAAGGATCAGCACAATCAAGACCAGCTACTCGTCGAGATAGATCTCAGGAAGCTACGTCAGAACAATCAATTGCTCGGACTAAGCAACCCGAGGAGGGAAATGAAGCATGGAAGGGTTCCATTCAACGATTGGAGGATAGACTTGGAGAAATGGTTAAAGAAAGGAATCCCTTACAGAGAACTTTTGTTCAAGGGACACCTTTTGTGCAGGCCATTGTGAATTTTCCTACACCATCGAAATTTAAAGCATCTGTAGTGACCCCTAAATATGATGGAAAGACAGATCCTGTTCTTCATATAGAACAATACCAGGCTGCTGCCGACATATATGCTGTCCCCGACGAGATGAGGTGTAGAGCATTTTCGGGAACTCTTACCGGATCTGCACAGATATGGTACAACAATCTTCCTCGGGGTAAGATTTCGACTTTTATTCAGTTAGCCGAATTGTTCATTGGCAATTTCTGTTTTGGAGCAAAGCCGGTAAAGCGAGTGGCGCACTTGTTAAGTGTTAGACAAAAATCAGGTGAGAGTACTAGAGATTACATAACTCGTTTCAATAACGAGAAGTTGGAAGTCACAGATTACGAAGAAAAGACAGCGATCACTTCTTTGATGAGTGGATTGCTGCCTAACAAATTATACTATACTTTGGCCAAAGATCCACCTAAAACTATGTCAGAGTTGATGGCAAAAGCGGCCAAAATCATGAATGCCGAGGAGGCTATGGCTGCGAAGAAGAATATGGATAAAGAAACCAAGGTGGAGGTTGACAAATCTAAGAAGAAAGAGCAAAAAGGTAATGGTGGTGACAAGCACTCCAAGAATAATAGGACGTCATGGGAAGTCCTGAAGAAATATGATAATTATACTCCATTGAAGATGGGTATTAATCATGTTTTAGAAGAAATCAAGAATAACGAAGAAATCAAGTGGCCAGATAAACAGAGGACCAATCCTGACCTGAGGAATAGGGCCAAATATTGCGAGTTCCATAAAGATCATGGCCATACAACCAAAAATTGCATAGCCCTTCAGAACAAGATTGAAACGCTCATCCGAAGAGGAAAGTTGTCAAAGTATGTAGATCGCAGAGGTGAAAGGAAAAATGATGATAGAACTAGAGATCGTTCCAGATCTCCTCGTCGGGCGGAGGAGAAAAAGAAAAGAGATCATGAAGATGATCCAGATGAAGATCCCGATCTTCCAAAGAAGCCAAGGCAGCCTAAACGAGAGGTATTTTCCATACGTTTTGGGTCAATTGATTGTAATGTTATAACAGGAGGAGATGCTGGAGGGGGAGAACTTACTGTAGAAAGAAAGGCCTATCTCGGAGAGGCCCAAGCCTGCTCATATATTCAACGAATAAATCTTGCCGAGGATGATCGTCCGAGGAAGGTAAATAAAGAGAAGCTAGTTATTGGTTTTTCAAAAAACGATTTGGCAGGTGTTCTTTACCCTCATGACGATCCCTTGGTGATCAAAATGAGGATGAAAGATGTGGTGATTTCAAGGGTGTTGGTGGATAATGGTAGTTCAGCAGACATCATGTACTATTCATGCTTTGATAGCTTGAATTTGAAATTATCTCAATTGGAACCTTATCACAGACCCCTTCTAGGTTTTGCTGGCGAGAAAGTTTTTCCACTTGGGACGATCAAGTTGGACATATTCATTGGAACTTGGCCCGCTTGTCGAACAGAAAGAATACGCTTCTTTGTGATGGATAAGAATGTACAGTCAGCCTACAACATCATCATGGGAAGAGTTGGTTTGAAGAAGTTCGAAGCAGTTCCATCTACAGTGCATCAATGCTTAAAATTCCCAACAAACTTCGGAGTAGGAGTTGTGAAAGGTGATCAAAAAGTAGCTCGGGAATGCTATTATTCATCTGCCGAGCAAGAGGAGCTTGAGGAATCAAGGAAAAAGACTATTACCTACCAGGTAGAGGAAGGTACAGAAATTGAAACTCTTGATCCCAGGGATGAATCCCAACTTGTAAAAGGACAGGTAGTAAAATCTACAGAAAATGTTATTCTGGACGAGGATCACCCTGAACGAGTAACCCAGATAGGTTCGTCGTTGGATGCCTCAATAAAACAAGAGTTGATAATGTTCTTGAGAAACAGGAAGAAAACTTTCGCATGGAGTCATGAGGACATGCCAGGAATAGATCCAAACTTCTTATGTCATGAACTCAATGTGAATAAGGAGATCAAGCCTGTGAAGCAGAGAAGAAGGGTATTTATCCCCGAGAAGAATCAAGCCATACAAGAGGAGGTCGAGAAGCTCCAGAAAGCCCAATTCATTGAAGATGTTAAAATATCCAGACTAGCTGGCAAATGTGGTGATGGTAAAGAAGAAGAACAATAAATGGAGAATGTGTGTTGATTTCACTGATCTCAACAAGGCATGCCCAAAAGATCATTTTCCATTGCCCAGAATTGACCAACTGGTGGATGCTACCTCGGGACATGAGCTGCTCAGCTTCATGGATGCTTACTCTGGTTACAACCAGATCAAAATGAAACCTGAAGACAGGGAAAGTACTTCTTTTATTACCCCTAGGGGAACTTATTGCTATAATGTTATGCCTTTTGGTTTGAAAAATGCAGGAGCGACATACCAGCGGCTGATGAACAAGGTTTTCACCGAACAAATCAGTTGCAACATGGAAGTCTATGTCGATGATATGCTAACAAAAAGCAAGAAAGTTGCAGATCATCTAGTTGACTTAGCTCAGACATTTGACCAACTGGATAAATACCAGATGAAGCTCAACCCGACGAAGTGCACATTTGGAGTACGAGAAGGAATGTTTCTCGGATACATTGTCAATCAGCGAGGCATTGAAGCAAATCCAGATAAGATTAAAGCTCTTTTAGGGTTGCGATCTCCAACAACAAAGAAAGAAGTGCAGAGTCTTACAGAACGAGTTACAGCGCTCAACAGATTTGTATCCCGAGCAACTGACAAATGCCTCCCATTCTTCAAAACACTTCGAAAAACTTTTGAGTGGACTGATGAATGTGAGAAGGCCTTTCAAGACTTGAAAAAGTATTTGGGAGCACCTCCATTGTTGTCTAGGCCAATAACAGGAGAGAAGTTGTACTTGTATCTAGCAGTATCAGAGAATGCAGTTAGCTCGGCATTGATCAGATTGGAGAATGGAGTCCAGAAGCCAATTTATTACACAAGTAAGGCTTTCCGAGGTGCAGAGATCAGGTACCCAAAGTTAGAAAAATTGGCATTAGCATTAATTGAAGCAAGTAGAAAAATGAGGCCATATTTCCAGGCCATACCATCATTGTGTATACCGACATGCCATTGAGACAAGCCCTTCACAAGCCAGAAAAATCAGGAAGACTGATGTACTGGGCAATAGAACTCGGTGAATATGATATTGTGTATGAACCCAGATTATCATTAAAAGGGCAAGCTGTACCAGATTTTATAGCAGAGTTTACATACCCTGATACCCCCGAGGAACAAAAGTTGCTCACTGACCAACCTGTGGATGTTACAGGATCAACAGACATAGGTCCAGACCAACTCCGGTTGGTAAAAGGGATTGTGGATGTAGAAGGATCGTCGACTTCAAACTCAGATCAGCTCCGGTTGGTAAAAGAGCGAGAAGAGATGGTTAACGAGGACCGAAAAGTGTCAAGGGAGGACGAAAAAAAACAACAAATATTTCACCGAGGAACCCTGTCAGATAAGGAATTTGAAGACGGGTTACCCAGATGGAGATTATATGTAGATGGCTCATCTTGCACAGCAGGTTGCGGCGCAGGAATTGTTTTGAGCACCCCAGATGAGATTGACATGGAATATGCTTTACGATTCCAATTCAAAGCCTCTAATAATGAAGCTGAGTATGAGGCCATGATAGCGGGTTTAAACTTAGCAAAAGTTATGGAAGCACGGCAAGTAATTGTATTCATTGATTCTCAATTAATTGTAAATCAGATGACAGGAACATATGTAGTTAAAGGAGATTTAATGGCAAAATATCATGCAAAGGTGATGGAGTTACTGACAGAATTTGATGCCATTCAATTGGTGAGAATACCGAGGATGGAGAATGTACAAGCAGACGCACTGGCCCGACTAGCATCAGCTACTCGTACCGAGCTGCGAAGAACGATACCAATTGAAGTATTGGAAAGTCGGAGCATAGATGAAAACTTGACGATGAATGTTATTACCCTTGATTTAGGACCATCTTGGATGGATCCCATCAGGATATATATTGAAGAGGGAGGATTACCAGAGGATAAGCTCGCTGCCAAAAAATTGAAGTATAAAGCTGCTCGGTATGTATAAACTAATGGTATTTTATATAGATGAGGAATTATGGCAGGTTTGCAGAGATGTGTACATCCCTCCGAGGTGAAGGAATTGATTGAAGAAATCCATGAAGGGTCTTGTGGAGCTCATGTAGCAGGTCGAACACTTTTACAAAGGGTAATGACTCAAGGATACTACTGGCCAACGATGAGGGCTGATTGTATAGCCTATGCTAAGAAATGTGACAAGTGACAACGTTTTTCCTCTATACGACGAACTCCACAAGCATTGTTGACACCCATAACTTCCCCTTGGCCATTCGCCATGTGGGGAATTAATTTGGTGGGACCATTGCCGACCACCCGAGGAAGATTCAAGTACCTCGTCGTCGCAGTAGACTATTTTACCAAGTGGGTAGAAGCTGAACCCCTCATCGACATGACGTACGAGAAGGTATACCAGTTCGTTTGGAAGAATATCATCTGTCGATATGGTCTCCCTCATGCCTTCATCATAGACCATGGAACCCAATTTGATAACGAGGAATTTGCTGCTTATTGTCATCAGTCGAACATTTTGAAGGTCCATTCAGCACTAGGCCATCCTCAAAGCAATGGACAGACTGAAGTGACGAATAGAACACTGCTAAATGGTTTGAAGAAAAGGCTAAGTGAAGTTAAAGATAACTGGATTAACGAGCTACAATCAGTATTGTGGGCCTACCGAACAACTCCCCGAGCAGCGACTGAAGAATCACCATATATGCTGGCATTTGGAAGTGAGGCTGTAATACCTGCCGAGTTAGGTCTCCCAACACACAGAGTGCTGAATTTCAATTCCCCAGTCAGCGACTTGATGAGAAGACTGGATTTGGATATGCTCGAGGAAGTCAGAGAAGAGGCAGCCATTAGGAATGCTGCTTATCAACAACGAACAGCTCTTTTCTACAACAAAAGGGTGAGGAAATGCGATTTAAAAGAAGGAGATTATGTGCTAAAGAAGGTAATTCAGAAACACAATAAATTGGAGGCAAACTGGCATGGGCCTTACCGAGTTACAGAAGTTGTTCGACCAGAAACTTACCGAATAGCAACTTTAGAAGGAGAAGAATTCAAGAATGCTTGGAATGCTGAACACCTTCGCAAGTATTATCAATGATGTAAAATGTACAACGGGTTCATCAATATGAATAAAACGATGATGTTTTCACCATTTTCCTCTCCTTTGTTTGAAAGTTTTTCGGGGAATACTAGTGTTGTACACTACGCTGTTCGACAGTTGTTCGACAGCAAAAAGAAGACAATAGTTCGAAAGAACCAAAAAATATACTCCTTTGGTTAGGAGGCGTACACTAGCGTGACCAACTAAGGTTGGTAAGATAACTAGTGGACAAATAGTTTGAAAGAACCAAAAAATATACTCCTTTGGTTAGGAGGCGTACACTAGCGTGACCAACTAAGGTTGGTAAGATAACTAGTGGACAAATAGTTCGAAAGAACCAAAAAATATACTCCTTTGGTTAGGAGGCGTACACTAGAGTGACCAACTAAGGTTGGTAAGATAACTAGTGGACAAATAGTTCGAAAGAACCAAAAAATATACTCCTTTGGTTAGGAGGCGTACACTAGCGTGACCAACTAAGGTTGGTAAGATAACTAGTGGACAGATAGTTCGAAAGAACCAAAAAATATACTCCTTTGGTTAGGAGGCGTACACTAGCGTGACCAACTAAGGTTGGTAAGATAACTAGTGGACAAGATAGTTCGAAAGAACCTGATAATTGAATAATCAACTACGGTTGAGGGAAGAACAATATCATTTGATTTGAAAATAAGCCAACAAGTTGGTCGAAAGGTAAAATCATTCTAGAAAATACAAAGAATTCCAAACTGAACCAAGTATAGTTGGTCAGTGACCAATTATACTTGGTCGACGAGGATAAATTATCGACCATGGTTGGTCGGATACATTTTAGGAAAAGGTTTACCAAGTATGGTTGGTCGGGGATAAAAACCCATCAACTGTAGTTGGTCGACAAGCACAATTTAATAACCTTGGTTGGTTGGAAACAGTTTAAACATTTTATACTCATTACTTTATTATTAAGTGATTGAGCAGCATTGATACTTGTAATTTTGATTACTAAGTTGGTTGATGAACAGCATCATATTGTTATCTTTTTAACAGATATATACACACAAATGTAAAAATGTTTGATAAACACAAGACAATCGAAATACAAATTTGCAAACAGAAAATAAAATTCTTTCATTAAGATAATAATGTATTACAAGCTATACATATGTGCTAATTATTACACTGAAAAACCTACTCTATTGGTTTCTTTCCTTTAGCTTTTGAAACAGGTTCCTCGCCGGCAGGAGGATCTTCTAAGCAAAGAGGAGAATTGATGAAATTAATATCTCTGAGCATTCTGACGTTCATCACAGAAGGTGTATCCAAGAGATGCTCTGGACGAGATAATTCAGTCTGAGAATGAAGACTATAGTCGCCGAGATATTTTGAGATTAAACTCCGAGGAATGGAACGAGTTGGGATCCATTCCATGTCCAATTTGAAAGGTGGCACAGGAAAATCTAGTAACCCTGGAGCATGATAATCCCATAAAAAATGCCCTTGCTCCAATTTCAATACACCCAGGGCGTTCAACCACCCCTGCTTATAACCTTCATTATTGGCATGTTCAATCCGAGCATCTAAATGAACAAGGGCTTCATTATATCCTGCCATCCAAAATTCCCTGGGCTGTTTATGGAATTGGAAGGTTAATCTATCCAATTGTTCGTGAAGGCTCCTGGAAAAAACATCCTTATTATCCAGAGCAGACTTCATCGCAGTAAGTTGATCCTCCAATGATAGGTTTTTCTTGGACATTTCAGACAGAGCCCGATCTTTGGCGCTTAATTGGTATGCTTGAGTCTCCAAAGTAGACTGAGTGCGAGCCTCTTCAACATTACGGCTAAGAACTCTTGATCGACTCCGAGCAGCGACTGGAGAACTTTGATCCTCGGCAATATTTTGAACAGCTCTTCCTCGCCCACGAGAACCTCTTCCTCGTCCCCGAGCAGTCACAGGAATAACAGATCTTCTTAGAACGTCCAACTCTTGCCTTAATTTGGCATTCTCAACTTCTAAGAACGAGAAACCTTCATCGGTAACTTGTACTAAAGCAGTGGAAGATGACGCTGCAGATTCATACTGTGCCAACTTTTTCTGCAAATTATTGTTCTCTTGTTCCAGCAACTCAGTAATCTGCCTACAGGCCTCAACTTCACCTTTTAAAGTTCTTTCTCTAACATCGTATCCAGCAAGGATCTTTTTATGGCCTGTTTCAGAAGAAAGCTGCTGATATCTATTTTCATACTCCTTGTACAGCAAAGAAGTTGATTCATTGTGTTGACTCTGAAGATCTTCTAAGGTACAATGAAGTTCCTCGATCAATTCATAGTAAGCCACACTGTTGGCCACAGCTCGGTCGAGTAAATCCTTCAAGTACCGATAAGCCTCAATTGCTTGTTCTGAGGCATCATGACCAAGGATGTCAGCTATTTCTGATGTACTAAGATCTGTATGACCAGCTTTATAATATTCGTGGCATTGCTGCATCAGCTTTGTATCATGTGCAAATATCAGTTCCATTCTAGCAACAAACTAAGGATGAGAAAAAGACAACAATCAACAAAAACAAATCATCAACAACAGAGATGAACAAAGATGTATTTTATTAGATCACAAAAGGATTACATTGTTTGATTACAAATACTGAAATATAGAAACGATACCGAACAACTTCACACCTTTTCCTTGTCTCCCAAGACTTTCTCGGGAGGCTGGGACGAGGAGCTTGGTTGCTCGGTGGTCACAGCGACTTGATCAGCAGTTGAAATTTGCTCAGGAGGAAGAGGCATGGAAGAAATGTCCTCATTGGCAGAAGGAAGAGAAGCAGGGACTTGATCACCTATGGCCATGGAAGATTCATCAGAGACAGGCTCATCTTCTTCTTCCTCCACAATTGGTGGGGGAGGACCAGGGAGGTGTAGCTGGAATAGCCCAGAATCTTCTTTGATCTTCAATTCTTGCAGGGCAGCTACCCAGCCATCTCGAAAGTATTTCAACTTCCCATATTGAACTTGGGATGTCATCGCAGCAATCCCCTTGTCCCATCCTTTATCCCAGCCAGCGCTGAAGGATTTTTTAACTGCGAGCTTTCTTTTCAGTTTCTCCGAGGAGAACTTCGCATCCAATACTTCTTTTTGGCCCTTGATATCTCGCAGGGCGAACAATTCTTCCTCTGCCTTCCTCATTTTATCCTCAAGTTCTCCAAAATTCTTGAGCTTGTCGTCATATTTCTTATGCTCGACCTTTAAACTTTTCACTTTATTCTCCAAACTCTTGGAGATCTCAGCCAACTTCACCTTCTCAGCTTCAACTATTGACAACTTTTTCTCCCAAACAGCCTTGTCCTCACTATACTGTTGGCGAGATTCCTTCAAGGATTGGGTCAAACCCAGCAGAGCATCCTCTACACCTGACGAGGAGCTTGAAGCTTTAATAGCTTCATCTTTCTTCACGATGTTGTTAAAATAATTCACCAGCTAAACAAAGGAAAAAGTGACAGGTCAGTGCAAAAAGACAAGTATTCACAGAAAGAAAGGAAATTCAGAGTGTGAGAAATTTACCGAAGCAAGATGACGAGTAGCTGGGGATGTCAGTATATCCCTAGAAATTTTTTCATCAAATCCTTGGACCTCGGGTATGATCCAAGTTTTTACTGAGCTCATTGCAGAGCTCGGAGGAATGATGGTTGGAACACCAACACCACCAGCTGGTAGAGAGGACGCAGTTTCAGCCAAATTGACTAAGGATGATTTCCTCAATCTCCTCAAAGGGACTTCAGCAGCTTCAACCAAGGAAGAACTCTTGGTCGGAGAGATAGCAATTATTTCCCCAGGAGCAACCTTCTTGCTCGGAGCCACTGGGGGCTTCTCGGTAGCTTTGGAAGGTGCAGCATCCACCTTCTTAGTTTTGCTTTTCTTGGCCCCAGCAGCAGAAGTAATGTCATCAAATAGAGCAGGAGGAGCTCTTTTCTTGCCCATTCTCTGACTTAAAGGAAGATGAGAATCTGAAGAAGAATCCTCTGGAGTTGAAGCTGGCTCAACAGGGCGAGCAGTATAAGAGGTTGTATAACTCTTATACTGAAGCAAATATGATACAGACCTGATGTGCTCATCTGCAACGTTCTTATGCAAACCCCAGATAAGTTTCAGATGCTTAATATTAACCTCTGATTCTTTTGGAGTTTTTCTTTTACTATCAACTGCAAACAAACACATAATGAGATATCAGTCATACATTTTGTCAAACATGATAAAAGCATAATTTCATAAGTAAAAGAAATAAAATGAAAAATAAACCTATCCCATTGCCATATGGGGGCATCTGGGACCGTTGTATACTCCATCTCCAACTAAAGGGGCATATTGCCAATTTTTAATAACCACCCCATGTTCAAAATAATCTCTATTTGAATCAGGGAGGTTAACTACAAGAGCCCTATTCAGAAACCTAGTTTTTAAGTAATAAATATTATCTAGAATGGCCCATTTATAGCAATACATAACTTCAGGGATCCCTATACGGGTCCCATGAGTTAGATTTAATTTGTACACCCCATTAATTATTCTCCATGAATTGGGGGCTATTTTTGCAGGAACAAGATCAAAATACTGACAAAACTCAAGACACAATGGGTTTGGCGGAAAAGAAAATCCACATTCAGCAATGAATAGACTGGGGAACCAATGTCCCTCAGCCAATCGAAAATAATCTAAAGGCTCAGAAAGAACCTCCAGAGTTACCCAGGAAGGAATGGAAAAATCGGAACGAAATTTCTCAACAGACTCCGCAATATAAACCATACTGAATAAAAGAGATACAGAAGAAAGGAAGAAGATCTTACAGGAAGAAAGGAGGTATGTTGACAACGAACGAAAACTAGGATGAATGCACAAGAGAGAAGGAGAGAATAGAAAGCTTGAATGCAGGAAATTGGAAAAAGAAGAAGACGGTATGGTTACCTAAGAAGTTTAAATACTTTGCCTTGGGAAGCGGCGAAGGAAATGATTACAAAAAATAAACTATTGAACTTCCGACGGCTAAAAGGATAAAAAGGGCACTAAGATCGAAGCGCTCTTAAAAGTTCGAAAAAAGGCGAATTCGTTGAATTTGGAAATAAATTCAAATACGATGCTCCTAAAACCTAGGAAGATCATTCAATATTGCCATAAACCGAGAAAGAATGTTCCATACTCCTCAAAGTTCGAAATATGAAACATTGGGGGCTTCTGTTGATACCAAAATTAATATGCTGATGTGGACGAATCATACGAAGACACTTGTCAATCTACGAGGTACAATAACAACGAGGAAGTTCATTTCCTCGACCAACTCATGTTCTCCCCGAGCAACGAGGATATATCGAGGAACTTCAGCACTCCGAGGTACTCTAGCGCTCCGAGGAACTCTTGAGCAACGCGCAACTAAGGCGGTCCGAGCTGCATCTCGGCCGTAGTATTAATTGCCAGAATGTCAGCAGTTCAACTATTCATTGAATGTTTATCGTCTTGACGCACACGCTGCATTAAATGTATTACCCTTTCATATGTATATCATTTAATGTATCAACCCATTCATGTACAGCCTAAGGGCTATAAATACCTTGTATCACCCTCATTCAAAGGGACCGGAATTTCTGGATTGAACTTGTAATCGAGAATTCCCAAACACTCAGCAATAACATAACAGTGGACGTAGGCCATTCTTATAAGGCTGAACCACTTTAAAAATCTTTGTCTCATTTTATTTATCTGTGATTGAATAATTAGAGCGATCTAATTTTTTACATCAACAAGCGTAATGACCCGGTTTTCCACACACAAAGCATTGACCTGCAGGTTTCGATTTAAACTGAGGTTTAGAATTTTTATTTTGATCATTAGGTTTAAATTTATGGTTGGACCTCGAATTCTGGTTTGGTTTATGGTGCCAATTTTTCTAATTTGAATGGTTAGGCTTAAACTAGTTCAGTTTTTTGTTTCCATTTGATTTTTCCTCGACCAAATTAGCCTTAGAACTCAATTCAGAATTTTTCTCCTTAAGTTCTGCATACCTATTATCTTCCTCAATTCTCAAACGAACTATCAAATCTTCTAATTTCATCTCCTTTTTATTATGCTTAAGACCATTTTTATAAACTTTCCAAGAAGGTGGTGTAATATCCCGTAATTTTATTGATTTTTATTTAATGGATTAATTGAATTAAATGAGAATTAATTAGAAATTAATTTGGATGTAAATACTAGTGAGGCGTGAGTTGGTATTTGAGTATGATGTTAAAATTCAATATTACTGAGTATATATGGTAATATGTGAGTATTGAAAATATTAAATTGTCGCGAGTCAGAAATACAACAAATTGGGAAATTAAGTTGGGAAGCGCGTGTCAGTCGCATCAGGAATGAATTTATTTAGATTAAAAAGTAAATTATATTTTTATCAACTGAATGGTCATTTTGAGTGCGTCAATGTGTCCGGAAGGGTCGAAATAGTCAGAAAACACTAGCCGGGGATTTAGTTTGGGTCCCGGAGCATTTTTAGGCCAAACCGGCAACCCAGAAGGGTATTTTGATAATTTTAAAAATTGAGGGATTAAAACCCACGAATTTTAGAGTTAGATTAGATATTATCAGAGAGGCCACTAGGGACATTACCAGCAAAAGACAAGAGAGTGGGCTACGGGAGTTTTGAGAGAAGTTAGAAAGAGGTTAAAAGAGGTTCCAAACTAAACCAACTTCTATCACCATCATCTTGGAAGGGATTGTGACCAGAAAGAGGAGAAATTCAGCCTAGAATCACCGAAAACAAATATGAAGAACAAACCTAAGGCAAGTGATTTGATGTTATTAATTTCATTGAATATTTCCTCCATGTTTAGTGTAAAAACTGTATTTGTCTTGAAAATTTTGATGAAAAACCCAATGGGATTGTTGTGAAACTCATGATGTTGGGTAGGAATTGCATGTAGAATGGTTATGGAAGAATTTAATACCCAAAAATGTAACTTATAATGATTTAAAAACGGATTAATAAGGAGTCTTGGTAGTCAATTAAATTCTGAGTTCATGTTCATAGGGTTTGGGGCAAGAATTGGGGATTTATGATTATTGCATGTTCATTATTAACATTTGACCCCAAAAATATGTTAAGGAGTGACCTAGGGTGGCTTAGAATAGTTTAAAAACATTAAAACGTTATTGGGATGATCTTAGGATGGATTTAGAGAAGAGAAAAATGAAGAAAAACGAAGTTAGGAAATTTCTGGGCGTTCTCTGCCATCTCGTTAGAAGACCAACCCAGGTCGTTCGAACGACCTCGTTCGAACGAGCTTCTAACGATATTCCAGTACTCCTTCTAACGAGTTCATAGTTCGTTCGAAGCCATTCGTTCGAATGAACTCGTTCGAACAAGACTTCTAACGAGTTCACAGAATGGTCTTTTAGGCCCGATTTTAGTTTTGAACTTGCCGTATACTTATTTAATTGAGTGTTATTCCTCCCTTGTTGATTCATGGGTATAGTGGTGAGATTGGAGTACGTTGAGGATTAAAACTTAGAATTATATAATAAACCGGGTGACTTCTATGGGTTAGGATATAAGTACTTGAATTTGCAACGTGAGAAGAGTTGATAATCTATAATGTATATTTTTCGGAGACTTGTAAGTGTACTATATTAATGACGGTATAGGAATGTAAAATATACCTCTATTAATATTATAAGATATCTAATATGGGTGAATGCTTAGTATATGTGGTTATCTGTGTATGACATACCTACCATACTTGCTATCATAGGAGGTCGGCGTTCGATCAGCGCTATCTAATCTTTGTGTGCCTACGGGGGGATTTAGATTGGTACCTCGAGGACATAGGTTAGAGAATGACTTATTGGGAGTTAATAAGTCTGCTGAACGTGGGAGCGTAGGTATGTGCGTGACTCATGCGATGTGAACTATGTTCGCCTCCATTTTGTGTGATTGTTACTTACTGAAACGGTTTCTGAGTGATTTGGAATACGTGATCCTAATGTACGTGATGTACCAGGATTTGATAGCAGAGTATGTGTGCACCGTAGCTTAGTCTCGGGGTTCCATTATTGTATATTTATGATGAGATTAATATTCTAATAATTGAAACGAACTGTTATTATAAATGTAAGTGTGAATGATCGTAACATTTTAGTAGAGTTAAAGATGGAAAATTCTTAATAATTATTATAATTAATTCTGAGAAATAAAAAGTAAAACTCCCTATTTATATTAAGATGTCGAGAATTGAACCTTAATAGTTTACCAAAGTTAGGTGGTGAATTGGACTAGTTAGATAGTGAAATAACTAGAACAGGTACGGGTATGATAGGAGTGCACAATTAGTTAAGAGGTGAGGAACTCATGTGAGTGTACGCACTATCATGTATTTTATATTCACTGTGTTAATGTTATTAGATCACTTGCTATATTTTAAACTTTTTTCACAATTGGGCTCTGACCCGTTTGCTTTCAAATCTATTTTCTTGTAAAAACCTTTTAGGTGCCCAGCCACAAGGACACCAAGCTTAGGAGTTCCATTCCAGTGACGTGCTGTAGCGGTTGTGGAAGTTACAGGACCTCGATGATAGACGCCTCCACTTTCTACTTTGATTCCAGTTCAGACTCATTTATCTGTAAGGCATGTCGCCTCTTCTTCTTAGAGGCAGTTTATTTATTCAGTTTTATTTCAGTCTGGGTTGTAATTAATTAGTGATTCAGATTTTGTATTCAGTTTTATTCAGTATTTCGGATTATTTCAGAGGAGTGTTCCTCCAGATTTATTTATTCCTTTATTATTGTAATTTGACTGTGATGTAGTTGTGGTATTAGTATTTCATAACTTAATTTGGTTGTATGTTAATCTAATTTAATTAAAATTGACAACTTACTTTTTAAATATTAGGTGGCTAGTAATTGTAAAAATATTTTCGACAGTGATGCTATGAACTGAACCAACTTGAAATTTTGTATTAAATTGAATAAATGAGTAGCTACCCGGTATTTAATTAGTTGGGGTGTCACAGGTGGCAGTTTTTCAATTATGGATGACACTTGAAATCCCTCACATATACTATAACCCTTGGCCAGAATTTCATGAATAATAATTTGTAGTTCTTCAAGTTGCGACACAACAGATTTATTATCTTCCATTTTGAAATCCAAAAATTTTACAACCATAAATTTTTTAGACCGAGCATCTTATGTTGCATATTTTTTATCCAGTGTGTTCCATAATTCTTTAGTAGTAGGACATGACCAATAAACATCGTACAATTCAAGGCAGAGACAATTCAAAATATAATTCCTACACATGTAATCCCTTTATTTCCAAACAACTAATCCTTCAGGTATAGAATGTCTATCAGATGCAATCAAGTCAACAACCTTAAGAGTTATTAGGTAAAATTGTAGTTTCATTTTTCATCTTTTAAAATTCTTTCCGTCAAATAGTTCAGGTTTTAGGATTTTCCATAGAAGGTTGTAGATTAACAATAGAAATTTCACCTTTAGATTGTTTGAAATTATAAATGCAGAATATATGAAAAAACCCAAATACGAAATAGATAAAATTGGAATAACTTATCGATCGAGGTTTGTGTTTGACACAAAGTCCTAAAGGTGAAATTGTCCATGGATATTGATGTTGTCAGCCTCTTGAACAAACACCTTCCAGGATTCAACGATCAGATTCCTTCACCAGCAACTATGAAGAATTTTGAATTCTCGGGATACTCCAGTACCAAAAAACAATTAAATAAAATAGTATAATAGAGAAGTAATGAATTTTTCCTTCTGTAATGGGAGATTGAGAGAAAGACGTTTTTGAGATGTTTTTTTTTACTGAATGGAGAGGTCGGATAAATAAGGATTTTGGGGAAAACGTTTTAGCCTCACTAACACACTTTTATCTCCACTAACGGGTAGTGGAGTTAGACTAAAAGACTGAGTCAAAATTTTAAAACGAGTTAATTAAAAAGAATTAAAACGAAATTGAAAAGATTAAAATTTTAAGGCATATTAGAAATCCCCAAGAGCCCAAGGCCCAATCCTTGACCCTTAGGGATTAAACCCATGACCTCAAGCACAAACACCTATAAACCTACCACTAGGCTACTTGCTCCAACTTATTTAGTTCATTCAAAATTAATATATTTAGTATATTATACCCAACATGATAATCGTGTTCAAAAGTTAAAAAGAGTGAAAGTGAAACCCAAAGGGTGAAGTTAAACTTTTTAACTCTTTATATGGTAACACTATTTTTAGTGTTTCATTGAGAATATAGTGATTTTTGTGACAAGTGTTTCTTGTGTGTTGAACCAATTCGGTTGTTCTTTTCTTTATGTGCATTTTTTTATTTTATAGGTTATTATTGATGGAGGATAATGTGGAATTTTAAGCAGATCATTTATATTATGCGCTGACACGACATGGGAATTTGCCACTTTTTTTACTTTTGACTTCGTAAATTGTACCTTGATATTTTTTTTATTTGATACACGTGTTTTTGTAATTGAATGTGTATAAGTTTGTGTATGGGTTTTCTCTCAAGAATGCTTTTTTATATTGAATTTTTTCGTAATTAATTGTTTTTGAAAATTGTTTTTTTCTATTGGTTTGCTTGGAAAGATGATTAGGTGAGAGAGGTAGAAATGAGCACAATAGCATTTTTGGGAGAGTAGAGAATGTAATTGTTTTTCATTGTATATGAATGTGATAATCAAATTTTGGTAATGAATGCAATCGAGCCTTTAGGAACAATATTCAATTTGAAATGTAAATAGTTATATGTAATAAACATTTGTTGGAGATTTATGGGAAATGAACAAAATTAAAATCTTTATCCTAAATGGGATGAGAATGCAATTGTGAAATCCACCCTACATTTTGGGTGAGTTGCATATATTTAATAAAAAATGATGGAATGATTTAAAGATTTTTCAAAATAGAGTGAGATTACTGGGTATATCCAATAATTCTCTTTATATACAAGCACTATTATGCTACTATGTCATTTCTAATGTTTGTATGCCAGAGTGCGTAAATCATATATCTATAGTACAGTGGTACATTTAAATAAACTTGAATAAATTTAAGCACTATATGGACCTTTCGTTTTATATACTCTGATGATACCATATTTAGCTGTTGGTATTTCAAGACTCCACAAACCCTCCAACGCTACTCACATTAGAATAGAGGTCCTAAGATCAACATCTGATCTCTCCCCGACCACTACCAAGTTACCAAGACCTTTTTTGTCTTCAAGAAAGGACCATTGTAATGTTACAGGCCTCAACAACCTTCTCACTCTTCCATAATACTCAGTCGTTCCAACACACCACTGCAACCAAGCTCAAAGACCTTAGCACTAGCGTCCCAGTGTCTCTGACGTGCACAGCAGACCTCAGTTTGGAGAGAAATGGTCCACAAAGGTCATATATCCCTCAACCCAGAAGGCTAATATTACAACATACCTCAAGATCATCTAGTGGGAAGTCAATGACTATTCCAGACCTCTTAGACGTTTGGTTGAACTCTTGCAGTTCGTCTAGCAGGTAGTGAAAAGGACAACATTATTTGATAGACTTCCACCACTTAGCTCCACTTGCACTGATGACTCATATTCGCATCACATGCACCCATCAACTACCTTACACCACTTATAGGCTTTTCTCTCACACTCCATCTTGGTACTGTAGCTGGCAGACATCAGAAGAAGCCCGATCATACTATTGCAATCCACTCATTCTCTCTCTCCAAGAGAATGCATATATAGAGAAGGTTTGAGAACTGTGGGAGACATGTTCAAATCATCATACTCAAGTTAGAATCAAGTTGACAAGAAGAACAAGTGTTTCTCATTGTTGTACACACTCCCAACCTACCGTTGGGGTTCAGTCATAGCTTGAATCATTTCTAACTATTTTATTTGATGTATACCCTGTTGAGTCCTACATTAATACTTAGGAACTCTTATAGAAGTGTGTCAGTTACTTCCTAATGTCCTCTGGATTAATAACAAAGGTCACAGGAACCTCAAACTCTCTTGGCCAAAGCTCAAGAGGTATCCTAGATTGTAATAATTATTTTATGATATAATATAGAGTGAAACACCCTTTGACAGTGGATGTAGGATCCTCAGTTGATGTCTGAATCACTTTATATACTTGTCTCTTATTTTGACACATCTTCCCATAACCTATATGAAGTCCTGAGGAAAGCGCCTATTGGATCTGAGGTCTCATACGATTTCAATACCCAATACCCACTATACTCAAATGGCATATTCAAATAGCATTTTATATAGTGTTTGGATCTCAAAAAACTAAATGATATATAAAGAAAATATATGCTATAATTTATTGTATACTTAGTTTAACTGGTGCTTATGACGTGGTTATAATTTTCCTCTGATGTATTCGTATTCGATGGTACACACATGTGAAACCCTGCACTTGTTGCATAACTCGTGAGCAAGATATAATCTTTAAATTGCCACGGTTAAAGTATAATGTATTATTATTGTTGGATTGAGATCGAAATAACGTCCATTAGAGAAACTTCTCTTATTTCTAGAATTGGGAGAAGAGCTCTTGTAATAACTTGTGATGTTTCTGTTAATTTATTAAAATGGTAGTTAGGTAAGAGCAGGGACGGACGCATGTAGGGGGCGGCCGCACCTCCCAAGTTTTCAAGATCTTTTAATTTAATATTTATTTTATATTTCTAACGGCATACGTCCGTGACTAAACTGTCACAGCTTAAAACCGTTATAATTGCTAGTCATATGTTTCAACACGGTTTCTACTCGTGACAATTTTTGTCCTTTCGTTTTTAACAAATATTGTCACGATTTTTAAATGTGACAATTTTTGTCCATTGATTTTTAACAATTTTATCTTTGACAATTTTTTTCAAAACGCCAAAAATTTCATTTAGTTTTATTTCTCAAGAAATTTGTTTTGATTTTGGTAATTAAAACTTGTATCACGCATATAACATATGATAAAAATAAATATGTTTAAAATGTTTCGATAACAAAATAAGTGGTACGCCTTTTCTCACCAGAATTTCTAGATGCGACACTTTTGAAGAGTGATTAATCCTTGACATTTCTAGAATTTCTAACATAAACCTGAGATGGTAGTTGGCCCATTAATTTGTTTTCATTCACAAATATGCCACAGACATAATCTCACTACACATCTTAATATGCGAAATAACAAATCCTTAATCAATTCAAGTCGTGAATGTTCCAATATAAACCAATACTACTTCATTTCATTAATTATATTTTTTAATGTTTTTTTCCTTCTTTTTTTCCATCACACTAGTATGTAACTCGCGCGATGCGCGGGCGTTTAAATAAAAAATAATTGTTTCAAAATCTATTTAAAACTGGACTTTATAAATATAAATAGATAATAGTTGATAGTTGATAGCATATAGAAATTTATCATACATAATATTTTACCATGAATAAGAATAAAAAAGTACCCAATGTCACAATTTTGAAAGCACAATAATATGATCCAAAATTGATAGGATATGTTTTGAATGTGTCGTATTCATGTAGGAATTTTTTGACATGAAATTGTGCCATTATGTTTGTGTCAAAATAATGACTCGTAATATATTCATAGTAAATACATAAAAATATTTACTTTTATTGTTTAAGTTATAAAAATATCTTTGTAATTGTTTGGTGACCTCTGTGATTATATATTCATAATAGATTTATAATGATTATTTTTAATCCAATAGGATGTGCATTAATAAGAAATGAATAAAAAATATCAATTCATCTTTTTATTGATTTATTTCTTGTTAATGCAGAGTTTGTTTTTTCAAATGAATGTGTTTATTAGTTTGCAAGCACTTATATTAATTTTATATATGTTTTCTCCATTTTAGATAAGCTTTTTTTTAGGGTCCCTCTATTCCCACTCCAACAAACAATTCCCCCACTCCACTCTCATGTTCAAAGACCAAAATACCCTTATACATTAACTTTTTTTCATTTATATCCACTTTCTTATCCCAACTAAAACAAACATTTTATTTATTTGTTATCAAAGTTTTATTTGTATTAAAAATTATGTTTTTTTTATAAAAACTGTTTATTATAAAAAAAATGTTTTTGCTTTAAATTATATAAAAAAATATTTTAACTTTTTATAATTGTTTTAAAAAATAAAAAAAATCATTTCCACTATCTTAAAAACATTAATTGCTGCCTTTAAAAAAAAAAATAGTTCCACTATCTTAAAAACATTGTTTTACAAAAATAAAATATTTTAGCTCTTAAAAACCATTCTTTTATATATGATGATGAAACTTTGGTTCGCCACAAACATATATTATTTATGCACCGTATAAATACTACAGGTCTATCTATTCCCACTCCACCCCAAACTTCCACCACTCCACTTTTATGTTCAAACACTAAAATAGATGGATAATTCCATTAATTTTTTTTCATTAATCCAAAATTCACATTTATATTCAAAACTTATATCCACTTTTTTATCCCAACTAAAACCAACATTTTATTTTATTATTAACGGAGTTTTATTTATATTAAACATTGTTTATTATAGAAAACTGTTTTTTCTTTAAATTGCATAACAAATGGTTTCTACTATTTATAACTGTTTTAAAAAATAAAAAATCATTGCCACTGTCTTAAAAAAAATTAACTAATGTTTTTGAAAATTGTTTATAAAAACTAAAACAATGTTCTATATAATATAAAAGATAATTTTTTTACAAAAATAATTTTTTAGCAATTAAAAATCAGTCTTTTATATATAAAAAAGTATACATTTTATTTAACAATGTCAATAAAAATCTTTTATTTTTAAATAAAATGTATACTTTTTATATATAAAAGACCGGTTTTTAATAGCTAAAACAATTTATTTTTGTAAAAAAATTATCTTTTATATTATATTATACATTGTTTTAGTTTTTATAAACAATTTTCAGAAATAGTAGTTAATTTTTTTTAAGACAATTGAGATGGGTTTTTTATTTTTTTTAAACAGTTATAAAAAGTAGAAACCATTTGTTATGCAATTTTTAAAAAAAAAACAGTTTTCTACAATAAAAAATGTTTAATATAAATAAAACTCCGTTAATAAATAAATAAAATGTTTGTTTTAGTTCGGATAAAAAAAAGTGGATATAAGTTTTGGATATAAATGTGAATTTTGGATTAATGAAAAAAAAATTAATGGAATTATCCATCTATTTTAGTCTTTGAACATAAAAGTGGAGTGGCGGAAGTTTGGGGTGGAGTGGGAATAGATGGATCCGTAGTATTTATACGGTGCATAAATAATAGAATAAATCTAGGGAGACCCACTTCGTGGGCACATTTCGTAGAAACACTGCATTAAAAGTTTATACCTTATTGTTTTGGGTCCCGCAGGGCATCCACCAATGCATTAAAAACTTGTACCTATTTTTATCTTATTCACGGGTCCACGAAATGGATCTACGAAATAGGTCTCCCTATTGTGGTGTCAAAAAATCTGGGATATGGGGGGTGCCCATGTACCACGATGTATGCACAATAATAAATAAAAGAAAGACAAAGATTTACGTGGTTCGACCATGAATGGCCTACATCCACGGGGTTGCTGCTGTTTTCCATTAGAATGATAAGAGAGTTTACATGAATGTGTTTCTCTAGCTTCTAAGCCCCCTTTCACAATGAGGGGTGTCCCCTTCATATAGAGTTAGTGGTTACATTAGGGTTACAAATATGGATGAGTCCTATCTTCCTGGAGTTTGATTTGACTCAGATACTACTCCTCGGTCTTCTCATTTATCAAGGACTCTAGTCGTCCTCATCTTGTTAGAGCTTCCGTTGCTCACCATCTTGATCGGGGTGCTCGCCACATCTCATGCTATTATGTAGGCATATTTTTTGCCCCCATAATAGTCCCACAGGTCGCAGTTCAGCTGAGTTGATTCTGAGATGAGCTGGGAGCTGGTCTATAATCTCTTTAAATGTGCGTAGTTGCTGATGTGAATTGGACTGGCGTTCTTTGAGCTGTCGTTCAGCTTTTAGCCTTCTTTGGTTGTTCTTCTTGCCTTTATAAGTTTTTTAGATGAATGCTTGGCTTGAGTTGAGAGACTTTCAGTTGATATGGGAACTGTACTCGAGAATGTCAAGCTGCCTACGTACCCTCATGGGATAAGATCGAACGTAGTTCATTGTTCACTTTTATTGCATGGCCCAATTCGTGAGGCCGACCACAGGCTTGTTTAGAATTTGTTTGTTGAGGCTTTCTCGAGCTTGCATCAAGTTCAGGGTGCCTGTATTTTGGTCTTGTATGGTCCATTTGGTGAGGCCGACCACAGGCGTATGTGTCGAGCCTTGCTCGAGCATGTACCTAGTAGGGGTAAGACCCTGCATTAGGTTTTTCGTATGGTCAAATTGGAGAATCCGACCAAAAGCCTATGTGCCGAGCCTTGATCGAGCATGTACCTAGTAGGGGTAAGACCCTGCATCAGGTTTTTCATATGGTCAATTTGGATAGGTCAACCACAAGCCTTTGTGCTAAGCCTTGCTCGAGCATGTACCTAGTAGGGGTAAGACCCTGCATCATATGGTCAAATTGGAGAGGCCGACCACAGGCCTATGTGTCGAGTCTTTCTCGAGCATGTACTTAGTAGCATTAGGTTTTTCATATGGTCCAATTGGAGAGGCCGACCATAGGACTATGTACCGAGCCTTACTCGAGCATGTACCTAGTAGGGGTAAGACCCTGCATTAGGTTTTTCATATGGTCCAAATGGAGAGGCCGACCACAGGCCTATGTGCCGAGCCTTGCTCGAGCATGTACCTAGTAGGGGTAAGACCCTGCATTAGGTTTTTCATATGGTCCACCTGGAGAGGCCGACCACAGGCCTATGTGTCGAGTCTTTCTCGAGCATGTACCTAGTAGGGGTAAGACCCTGCATTAGGTTTTTCATATGGTCCAATTGGAGAGGCCGACCACAGGCCTATGTGTCGAGTATTTCTCGAGCATGTACCTAGTAGGGGTAAGACCCTGCATTAGGTTCTTCATATGGTTCAATTGGAGAGGCCGACCATAGGCCTATGTGCCAAGCCCTGCTCGAGCATGTACCTAGTAGGGGTAAGACCCTGTATTAGGTTCATAATATTTTATACGTAATCAGTACGCTTATTATACTTAGGCCTTTCCCGCAAGTAAATGTAATACCAATTTTGTTGGCATTTTTCCATTTTCTAATGTCTCGCATGTAAATATCCATCTATTTTACCTTTTAGGTTGTGCCGTCACACTCCCTTAGGCCTAAAAGACGATGGAAAAAATTCACCTGGTTTGAGTGAGCCATCCACCCGTTCAGGATTTTAATTGACCAACCCAAGTTGGCTTTTTGCCTAGGGATCCCCCATAGGGCTTTTATTGTTATCGGGGCAACTCGTGAGGCCATATGTGTTTGGAAATGACAAAGGCCTGAGGACTTCCTTAATTTAATTGAAACAAGCAAGATAGTTGTTGTAATTAAATCAAGCATGATCCTGATCGTCGTTTGGAAGACTAATGTCAATGTTAGCCGTGATGGCAGCCATCCTGAGTTAGCCTCTTCTATTTTTCTTTAAATGTTGTGCTGAATCTGTTCACGTGTCGTCATTTTCATGGAGCCCCCGATCGGGATGTGAAGAGAAGACTTCCCGACTGTCCATCAAGTTATTTGATCTGTATAATCGAGATGATAAGCGTGCCCAATCGTTCCTCGGGGCTTTGTTATATTGAAGAGTATCACGTTGATCGTTCGTCGAGCTGGATATAATTAAGGATTATCTTGCTCATATAGCTTCATGTAATGTATCGTTCCTCGGGGCACACTAGTTCTTCGACCAAGCATGGTGGTTCCAGGAGGCTGTGGGACACTCCATATAGCTCGTACATCTAAAGAAATTGATATGAGTTCAAAGCATCTTTGGGCAAAAATGCGTTGATTTAATATGGCGTTCAAGAAACGCCGTTACTTTGGAGTGGATATCTTGGTGCTGATGACGCCCTTTTGACATCGACAAGCGAATTTGCATCGCCCAGTAATCGCCGATCACAATGGGTTGTTCGAAGATGTTGTTGATACATTCAGGGTGGTCTAGTGTTGTTGCCAACACGTTATGTTCGTCGCATGTGTCGACCAGTAGGGGCAGACCCAGAAGCAAGCCGAGGATGACTGGACATAGGATTAGAAGGAATGTGTGGGTGCTTGGCTGTGATAGTCCCAGTTCGAAGGTTGGTGGGCCAAAAATTCTTAAATCAGCAGACCACGAAGCAGGTTGGTGAAGATGAGACGCGAGTCGTCCTTAAACCATGAGATCGTTGGTCGAAGTGGACAACGAGGAGTGGACATAATCTTGTTGGATATGTGACTTCCTATATGTTGGATTCGTTCTTGTTGATGAATATAGTTGATCATTGTACTTCATACTTCTTTATTGGATCTTTGTTATACAGATTTGCAAACTTCCCATTTGTCGAGGTTGAATTAAATAAGAATTGTATTGCCCAACTGTCCATTGGAGCTTGAGACATGATCACATAATGTCGAATATCCATCGAAGTTGAGGGTCCGTCGAGGCAAAATTGCAAAGGATTTAGTAGATGTTGCGACCGACCCGTGCTTGAGCATCTGTTGGAGCATTGATAAGATAAATGATGCCTGAGCATCCGTCGAGACCAGATCGTCAAGGTGAAAAGTATATTTTCAGATTAAATGAATGATGCCTGAATGCATGTCGAGCCAAAAATTGTAGAGGATCTGGTAGATATTGCGAGTGATCCATGCTCGAGCTTCCGTCGTGGCAAAAAAGGATCGAGCAGATATTACGAACGATCATGCAGTGTTAGTGAAAACTAACTTTCTAATAGATGTAATGTCGATCATTAATCGACTGTGCCAACCATCTGTCGGGACTGAATATAAGAATTATCCTGACCAACCATTTGTTGGGGATAAAATGTGACATGTGTGGCAAATATTTTCGGGACTAAATATGTAGAAATATTTTGCCGAGATAAATCTTGAATATGCGCGACCGTTCATAGAGCCAGATAATCAATACTGGATGCTGAAGAAATATCATCACCCGAGCATCCGTCGGTTATAACATATAATCTTGCCCAAACATTTGTCAGGTCTTAATAGTATTGTAGCGTGCTCGATCATCTGCCGGAGCAATAAAAAGATAAATAGCGCCCGGTTGGTCTGTCAAGACAACGCAGCACTGTGCCGAGTAGATATAGAGAGCGATCCGAGATCGAGCATCTAACGGTGCATTAATAAGATTTACAAGAGCTTAAGATTGTTGCCGAGCATTCGTCGGGACTGAATCTTGTACATGTGGAAGTTAATGAGTTGCTCGACCATTTGCTGAGGCTGAATCAAATAGGATTTATCATGAAATTTATTTATTCAGTCAAGGAATATATGATGTGCATCTGTCCGACCATGTGTCGAGGAAATATTTCATAGTATTGAATGAATGACATGAATGATTATTATGATAAAATCTCACGAGGATGGCCGTGCCCGAGCATCCGTCGGTGCTACGCTAAGTATTAGTAATGATATTACACCGACCATCCATTGGTATAACCAATAGTAGCTAGACAACAATATTGAAAATTAAATGAACGAATAAATGACATGAGCGCTCTATAAGTGCGCCCCAATATTTACGTGAACAAAATAATTGTAATAAAGTCGAATGAAAGATACAAAATTTATCAAATATATCCAGATGTGCGACATAGGAGTTAATTTGGAATTTTTTCAAATAGCTCTAAGAAAATACTCAATTGTGAGTTGGTTTCAAAAATTATTTTCACAGAAAATTTGTGTTGTGACTTTTCACAGAAAATTTGTGTAGTGACAATTGTGAAGTATGCAGTGTATATAGATAGCACCCTGCTAACAAATTTATGATGATAAAAATCGTGAGCATAATTTGTGAGCAAATAAAATATTATGAGATAGAAACGAACAATGCACAAATAAATGTGCGTATCCATCAATTGGGGTTATGTTAAATATAAGAATTATCCTAACCAACATCCATTGGGGATAAAATGAGACTTGTACGGTAGATATCTTCAGGACTAAATATATAGAAATATTTTGCCGATCATTTGCTGAGATGAATTGTAAATGTGCCTGACCGTCCTTCAGGTTAAGAATCAGAGAACCCGAGCTTCAGTCAAAGTAATAATACTTTTGCCCAAGCATTTCTTTGGGTCTAAAGTGTTATAGTGTGCTCGACTATCCGTCAGAGCATTTATAAAATGAATGGTGCCTAAATAGTCCGCTGGGGCAAAGTTGTACAATACCGAGTAGATATAGCGAGCAATTCGTGCTCGAGCATCTGTCGAAACATCGATGAGATTTCCAAGAACTTAATATTGTTGCCGAGCATTCGCCAAGACTTAATCTTGTACCTGTGGAAGTTAGTAAATTGCCCGACCATCTGTTGAGGCTAAATCAAATAGAAGTTATCATGAGAATGATCTGTTCAACAAAGTATATAAGATATGCATCTGCTCGGCCATTTACCGAGGAAAAAATTCATAGTAGCGTATGAATGTAATAAATGATCCAATGATTTTTACGATAAAAATCCCACTGAGATATCCGTGCCCGAGCATCCGTTGGGGCTGAGCTAAATAACCAATAATCTCCACTTGTCGAGATTGAATAGTTGTAGCCGAATGACAATATTGAAAATTAAATTGATGGAATAAATGACATGAGTGTTAAATAAGTGCGCCTCACTTATTTATGCGAGCAAAATAATTTGTAATAAGGTCGCACAAAAAAGTGCCAAATAAAATCGTTGTAACAATTATAACTTAGTCACATGGTCCCTCAAAAAAAATTCAGAGAGAATCAAGCAATGCAAAAATTAGTCAAATATACCTCAAATGTAAGACGTAGGTCTGATTTTGAATTTTTGCAAAAATATTTGGACTCCAAGCAAATATGAAATTATAAGTTTCAAAAATTTGTTTCCGCCCTAGTTATTTAAAATGGTGTTAATTAAAACACACAAGGCGTGCTGAGCATGCCAAACTGTTCGCCGAGCTCCCTCCGAGCGTGTCAAACTGTTTATCGAGCTCCCTCCGAGCGTGCCAAACTGTTCGTCCAGTGGCGAGCTCCCTCCTAGCATGCCAAACTGTTCGCCGAGCTCGTCACACTGTTTGCTGAGTTCGTCACTGTTCTCCGAGCACGCCACATTGTTCGCCCTGCTGGCTCATTGCTGTAGCATAGTGGCTGTCGCCGACCATAAGGAAGATGTTGCCGAATAATACCAACCCCAAATAGATCTTGTTCGCTGAGCTCGTCACTGTGGGGCGCAGGTAGGTTGGCTAAGAAATAAAAGTAGGTTGCTGGTCGACGCTAAATGGTTATCCCTGATCATAGATCGAAGGTGACCAGAGGATATGGACGGAGGTCACAGGCCGGATGGAGAGCAGCGCTGGGTACCTAGTCAGTGGTGTTGAAAAGATGAACGGAGGGGTACTGATCGCCCATAACCCTGGAGGTTGGTTGGCGGTGACCGGAGGGAAATCCTGCTGATTTCTTTGTAGCGTTCCCCAGGCCGCGGTGGATTTGTAAACAAATCCTCTCTACACACCTGTGCTAGTGGAAGGAGTCCTGTTGGGCTTCACAATTTCACGGTTGTCTCTCCGATGCTTATTCGTCGAAGTCTGGATCTTTTTTCTACGCTCTGACAGGAATTTTTGTACTGAATTCTTCTCTTCAAATGTTGATCCCTTCGTGATTGTGTGCCAGAATATGTGAAAACATATATTCACATCCTTAGAAACCTTATTTGAAGATCTAGAGACCATCCGTGATGAAAGAGAAAAGTTGTTATGGTATCTCCTGCCGAAAAATATGGGAAATAAGATACCATGTAACCCAATAAACAAATATATTTGGTTAGGAGTAGGGTGGTCATAGGCTCGAGGCCCGCCAAGCCCGCCCAACCCGTCCAATAAAAAAATAGGGCTTGGGTAAGGTAAATAGGCCCGCAAAGCGGGCTTGGCAAAATTTTATAGGGCCGATTTTTTTTCGGGCGGGCTTGGGCATGAGTTCTTAAGCCCGATGAGGCCCGACCCGGCCCGAGGCCCGATATATATATATATATATATGTGTGTGTGTGTGTGTGTGTGTGTGTGTGTGTGTGTGTGGAGGGGGGGGGACTTCTATAAATATAAAAACGTATACCAAGTCTTTTCATGTAAAGTGAGAAACTTTATATATGGACTTTGTAATATATGGAGTTTAAAACAGATTTTTAATTAAAAAAATTGGTCTTTAAATAAAAAAAATAGGTATTTTAATTTTAAAAAAAAATCTTTTAATTAACATAATAGGGCCCGATCGGGCGGGCCTGGGTAAAGAGATTTCAAATCTGGGCGGGCTTGGGATTACATAATAAGGCCCGATCTAGGCCCGAGCGGGCTTGGGATAACACTTAATTTTTCAAGCCCGG
Source organism: Sambucus nigra (assembly GCA_949130495.1). Taxonomy (NCBI): domain Eukaryota; kingdom Viridiplantae; phylum Streptophyta; class Magnoliopsida; order Dipsacales; family Adoxaceae; genus Sambucus; species Sambucus nigra. The sequence goes on along the minus strand of OX422215.1, from coordinate 574,178,582 downwards.
CCCGAGCCCGACCAGGCCTGCCCAGGCCCGGCCCACGGCCACCCCTAGTTAGGAGTCTCTCGAGAGATTCCAGATATTTCGAGAGTCTTTATAAACATCTCCGATAGTGAATTTCATGTGAAACAAACAATGAAAATTGATTAGAATCAACACCGCCGTGTAGATTTGCAGATAAAAATTGAATACAAAATTTGTAAATATAACTGTACGAAAAATCATGTATCAATGAAACGACATTTGCACAGAATCTATGATTGTTCATGTAAGATAGAAAAACAAAACTTAGCTCTTGATGAGTGTTGATGTAAAAAATTAGATCGCTCTAATTATTCAATCAGAATAAATAAATGAGACAAAGATTTTTAAAGTGGTTCAGCCTTATAAGAATGGCCTACGTCCACTGTTATGTTATTACTGAGTGTCTGGGAATTCTCGATTACAAATGATACCAAGAAATTTCGGTTCCTTTAAATGAGGGTGATACAAGGTATTTATAGCCCTTAGGCTGTACATGAAAGGGTTGATACATTAAATGATATACATATGAAAGGGTAATACATTTAATGCAGCATGTGCGTCAAGATGATAAACATTCAATGAATGGTTGAACTGTCGATTATCTGACAGTCAATGCTACGGCCGAGATGCAACTCGGACCGCCATAGTTCCTCGGAGCGCTAGAGTATCTGGAGTGCTGAAGTTCCTCAGTGTATCCTCGTTGCTCGAAGAGAACCGGAGTTGGTCGAGGAAATAAACTTCCTCGTTGCTATTGTGCCAAGTAGATTGACAAGTGTCCTCGTATTATTCGCCCACATCAGCATATTAATTTTGGTATCAACAGAAGCCCCCAATGTTTCATATTTCGAACTTTGAGGAGTATGGAACATTCTTTCTCGGTATATGGCAATATTGAATGATCTTCCTGGGTTTTAGGAGCATCGTTTTTGAATTTATTTCCAAATTCACAGAATCCGCTTTTTTTCGAATTTTTACCAGCGCTTCGATCTTCGTGCCCTTTTTGTCCTTTTAGCCGCCGGAAGTTCGATAGTTTCTTTTTGTAATCATTTCTTTCGCCATTTCCCAAGGCACGGTATTTAAACTTCCCAAATAATCATACCGTCCTCTACTTTTTCCAATTTTCTTGCTTTTCGAATTCTCCAGTCTTTCTTTCTCTTGTGCGTTCATCCTTGTTTTCGTTCGTTGTCAACAGACCTCCTTTCTTCCTGTAAGATCTTCTTCCTTCTTATTTTATTCACCATGGTTTATATTATTGAATCTATTGAAAAATTCCGTTCTGATTATTCCATTCCGTCTTGGGTAACTCTGGAAAATCTTCCTGAGCCCTTTGATTATTTTCGTTTGGCTGAGGGACATTGGTTCCCCAGCCTCTTTATTGCTGAGTGTGGATTTTCTTTTCCACCCAACTCTTTATGCTTAGAATTCTGCCAACATTTCGATGTTGTTCCTGCAAAAGTAGCCCCCAATACATGGAGAATAGTTAATGGGGTGCATAAATTAAATCAAACTCATGGAACTCGCATAGGAATTCCTGAGATTATGTATTGCTATAGATGGGCTGTTTTAGACAACGTTTATTATTTAAAAACTAGATTTTTGAATAGAGCTTTAGTAGTCAACCTCCCTGATGCCAACAGGGATTATTTTGAACATGGGTTAGTTTTCAAAAATTGGCAACATGCTCCTTTAGTCGGAGACAGAGTGTATGAAGGTCCCAAATGCCCCCCATATGGCAATGGGATAGGTTATTTTCATTTTATTTTATTCTATTCTTGAAATTGTGACTTCATCATGTTTGAATAAATGCATGATTGACATTTCAAATTATTTTATGTTTGCAGTTAACAGCAAGAGAAAAACTCCTAAAGAATCAGAAGTTAATATAAGGCAATTAAAACATATCTGGAGTTTGCATCAGAAGGTTGCAGACGAGCATATCAGGTCTGCCTCATACTTGTTGCAGTACAAGAGCTATACGTCGTCTTTTACTGCTCGCCCTGTGGTCAGCTCCAGTGATCCAGTGCAAATTCCTGAGGACTCTGATCCAGAATCTCATATTCCTTTGAGCCAGAAAATGAGCAGGAAAAGAGCTCCTCCTGCTCTATTTGATGACACTACTTCTGCTGCTGAGGCTAAGAAAAGCAAAATTGATGTCCCAGAGGGGACTAAAAAGGTGGATGTTGCGCCTTCAAAAGCTACCGAGAAGCCCCCAGTGGCTCCGAGCAAGAAAGTTGCTCATGTGGAGATGACAGCTATTTCTCCGACCAAAAGCTCTTCCTTGGTTGAAACTGCTGAAGTCCCTTTGAGGAGATTGAGGAAATCATCCTCAGTCAATTTGGCTAAAATTGTCTCTTCTCTACCATCTGGTGGTGTTGGTGTTCCAACCATCATTCCTCCGAGCTCTGCAATGAGCTCAGTAAAAACTTGGATCATACCCGAGGTCCAAGGAATTGATGAAAATATTTCTAGGGATATGCTGACATCCCTAGCTACTCGTCACCTTGCTTCGGTAAATTTCTCACACTCTGAATTTCCTTTCTGTCTTTGAATACTTGTATTTTTGCACTGACCTGTCATTTTTTCCTTTGTTTAGCTGGTGAATTGTTTTAACAACATCGTGAAGAAAGACGAAGCTATTAAAGCTTCCAGCTCCTCGTCAGGTGTAGAGGATGCTCTGTTGGGTTTAACCCAATCTTTGAAGGATTCTCGTCAGCAGTATAGCGAGGACAAAGCTGAATGGGAGAAAAAGTTGTCTATAGTTGAGGCCAAGAAGGTGAAGATGGCTGAGATCTCCAAGAGTTTAGAGAATAAGGTGAAAAGTTTAGAGGTCGAGCATCAGAAATATGACGACAAGCTCAAGAACTTTGGAGAGCTTGAAGATAAGCTGAAAAAGGCAGAGGAAGAGTTGTCCGCCCTGCGAGATATCGAGGGCCAAAAGGAAGAATTGGATGCGAAGCTCTCCTCGGAGAAACCGAAAAGAAAGCTCGCAGTTAAAAAATCCTTCAGCGCTGGCTGGGATAAAGGATGGGACAAGGGGATTGCTGCGATGACATCCCAAGTTCAATACGGGAAGTTGAAATACTTCTGAGATGGCTGGGTAGCTGCCCTGCAGGAATTGAAGATCAAGAATAAAATAAAATAAAATGAAAATAACCTATCCCATTGCTATATGGGGGGGATTTGGGACCTTCATACACTCTGTCTCCGACTAAAGGAGCATGTTGCCAATTTTTGAAAACTAACCCATGTTCAAAATAATCCCTGTTGGCATCAGGGAGGTTGACTACTAAAGCTCTATTCAAAAATCTAGTTTTTAAATAATAAACGTTGTCTAAAACAGCCCATCTATAGCAATACATAATCTCAGGAATTCCTATGCGAGTTCCATGAGTTTGATTTAATTTATGCACCCGATTAACTATTCTCCATGTATTGGGGGCTACTTTTGCAGGAACAACATCGAAATGTTGGCAGAATTCTAAGCATAAAGAGTTGGGTGGAAAAGAAAATCCACACTCAGCAATAAAGAGGCTGGGGAACCAATGTCCCTCAGCCAAACGAAAATAATCAAAGGGCTCAGGAAGATTTTCCAGAGTTACCCAAGACGGAATGGAATAATCAGAACGAAATTTTTCAATAGATTCAATAATATAAACCATGGTGAATAAAAGAAGAAGGAAGAAGATCTTACAGGAAGAAAGGAGGTCTGTTGACAACGAACGAAAACAAGGATGAACGCACAAGAGAAAGAAAGACTGGAGAATTCGAAAAGCAAGAAAATTGGAAAAAGTAGAGGACGGTATGATTATTTGGGAAGTTTAAATACTGTGCCTTGGGAAATGGCGAAAGAAATGATTACAAAAAGAAACTATCGAACTTCGGCGGCTAAAAGGACAAAAGGGCACAAAGATCGAAGCGCTGGTAAAAATTCGAAAAAAGGCGAATTCTGTGAATTTGGAAATAAATTCAAAAACGATGCTCCTAAAACCCAGGAAGATCATTCAATATTGCCATATACCGAGAAAGAATGTTCCATACTCCTCAAAGTTCGAAATATGAAACATTGGGGGCTTCTGTTGATACCAAAATTAATATGCTGATGTGGGCGAATAATACGAGGACACTTGTCAATCTACTTGGCACAATAGCAACGAGGAAGTTCATTTCCCCGACCAACTCCGGTTCTCTCCGAGCAACGAGGATACACCGAGGAACTTCAGCACTCCGAGATACTCTAGCGCTCCGAGGTACTCTAGCGCTCCGAGGAACTATGGCGGTCCGAGCTGCATCTCGGCCGTAGCATTGACTGCCAGATAATCGACAGTTCAACCATTCATTGAATGTTTATCATCTTGACGCACACGCTGCATTAAATGTATTACCCTTTCATATGTATATCATTTAATGTATCAACCCTTTCATGTACAGCCTAAGGGCTATAAATACCTTGTATCACCCTCATTCAAAGGGACCGGAATTTCTTGGTATCATTTGTAATCGAGAATTCCCAGACACTCAGTAATAACATAACAGTGGACGTAGGCCATTCTTATAAGGCTGAACCACTTTAAAAATCTTTGTCTCATTTATTTATCTGTGATTGAATAATTAGAGCGATCTAATTTTTTACATCCACGGAGAAACTTAAAAGAAAGCTCGCAGTTAAAAAATCCTTCAGCGCTGGCTGGGATAAAGGATGGGACAAGGGGATTGCTGCGATGACATCCCAAGTTCAATACGGGAAGTTGAAATACTTCCGAGATGGCTGGGTAGCTGCCCTGCAGGAATTGAAGATCAAGGACGACTCTGGGCTATTCCAGCTACACCTCCCTGATCCTCCCCCATCAATTGTGGAAGAAGAAGAAGATGAGCCTATCTCTGATGAATCTTCCATGGCCATCGGTGATCAAGTCCCTGCATCTCTTTCTTCTGCCAACGAGGACATTTCTTCCATGCCTCCTCCGCCTGAGAAAATTTCAACTCATGCTGATCAAGTTGCTGTTACCACCGAGCAACCAAGCTCCTCGTCCCAGCCTCCCGAGAAAGTCTTGGGAGACAAGGAAAAGGTGTGAAGTTGTTCGGTATCATTTTTATTTTTCATTATTTGTAATCAAACAATGTAATCCTTTTGTGATCTAATAAAATACATCTATGTTCATCTCTGTTGTTGATGATTTGTCTTTGTCGATTGTTGTCTTCTTCTCATCCTTAGTTTGTGGCTAGAATGGAACTCATATCTGCACATGATACAAAGTTGATGCAGCAATGTCATGAGTATTATAAAGCTGGTCATACAAATTTGAGTGTATCAGAAATTGCTGACATCCTTGGCCATGATGCCTCAGAACAAGCAATTGAGGCTTATCGGTACTTGAAGGATTTACTCGACCGAGCTGTGGCCAACAATGTGGCCTACTATGAATTGATCAAGGAACTTCATTGTACTTTAGAAGATCTACAACATCAACACAATGAATCAACTGCTTTGCTGCACAAGGAATATGAAAATAGATATCAACAGCTTTCTTCTGAAATAGGCCATAAAAAGATCCTTGCTGGATACGATGTTAGGGAAAGAACTCTAAAAGGTGAAGTTGAGACCTGCAGGCAGATTGCTGAGTTGCTGGAACAAGAGAACAATAATTTGCAGAAAAAGCTGGCACAATATGAGTCTGCAGCTTCCTCTTCCACTGCTTTAGTACCGGTTACCGATGAAGGTTTCTCGTTCTTAGAGGTTGAGAATGCCAAATTAAGGCAAGAACTGGATACATTAAGAAAATCTGGCGTTTCTACTACTGCTCGGGGACGAGGAAGAGGGTCTCGTGGGCGAGGAAGAGCTATTCAAAATGTTGTCGAGGAGCAAAATTCTCCACCTGCTCGGAGTCGATCAAGAGTTTTCAGCCGTAATATTGAAGAAGCTCGCACTCAGTCTACTTTGAAAACTCAAGCATTCCAATTGAACGCCAAAGATCGGGCTTTATCTGAAATGTCCAAGAAAAACCTATCTTTGGAAGATCAACTTACTGCGACGAAGTCTGCTTTGAATGATAAAGATGTTTTTGCCAGGAACCTTCACGATCAACTAGAAAGAATAACTTTTCAATTTCACAAACAACCTCGTGAGTTTTGGATGGCAGGCTACAATTAAGCCCTTTGTCACTTGGATGCTCGTCTTGAAAGTGCCAATAACGAAGGTTATAAACAAGGATGGTTGAACGCCCTGGGTGTGTTAAAGCTAGAGCAGGGCCATTTCTTATGGGATTATCATGCTCCTGGGCTACTAGACTTTCTTGTACCGCCTTATAAACTAGACATGGAGTGGATCCCAGCTCGTGCCATTCCTCGGAGCTTAATTTCAAAATACTTGGCGACTATAGTCTTCATTCTCAGACTGAATTATCTCGTCCCGAGCATCTCTTGGATACACCTTCTGTGATGAACGTCAGAATGCTCAGAGATATTAATTTCATCAATTCTCCTCTTTGCCTGGAGGATCCTCCTGCTGGCGAGGAGCCTGTTTCAAAAGCTAAAGGAAAGGAACCAATAGAATAGATTTTTCAATGTAACAGTTAGCACATATATGTAGCTTGTAATTTATTTTGATTTTAATGAAAGACTTTCATTTTCTGTTTGCAAATCTGTATTGCTATTGTCTTGTGTTTCTCAAACATTTTTACATTTGTGCATATGTATCTGTTAAAAAGATAACAATATGGTGTTGTTCATCAACCAACTTAGTAATCAAAATTACAAGTATCAATGTTGCTCAATCACTTAATAATAAAGTAATGAGTATAAAATGTTTAAAATGTTTCCAACCAACCAAGGTTGTTAAATTGTGTTTGTCGACCAACTACAGTTGATGGGTTTTTATCCCCGACCAACCATACTTGGTAAATCTTTTTCATAAAATGTGTCCGACCAACCATGGTTGATAATTTATCCTCGTCGACCAAGTATAGTTGATCACCGACCAACTATACTTGGTTCAGTTTGGAATTCTTTGTATTTTCTGGACTGATTTTACCTTCCGACCAACTTGTTGGCATATTTTGTTTTCAAACCAACCGAGATTGGCATTTTTAATAATGTTGTTCTTGCCCTTTTACCAACCGGAGTTGGTCATGGGTTCGAACTATCAGGTTCTTTCGAACTATCTGGTTCTTTCGAACTATCTGTCCATTAGTTATCTTACCAACCGTAGTTGGTCACGCTAGTGTACGCCTCCTAACCAAAGGAGTATATTTTGTTCTCTCCCTTTTACCAACCGGAGTTGGTCGTGGGTCTGAACTATCTTGTTCTTTCGAACTATCTTGTGCACTAGTTATCTTACCAACCGTAGTTGATCACGCCGGTGTACGCCTACTAACCAAAGGAGTATAGTTTGTTCTCGCCCTTTTACCAACCGGAGTTGGTCGTGGGTCTGAACTATCTTGTTCTTTCGAACTATCTTGTGCACTCGTTATTTTACCAACCGAAGTTGATCACGCCAGTGTACACCTCCTAACCAAAGGAGTATAGTTTGTTCTCGCCCTTTTACCAACCGGAGTTGGTCGTGGGTCTGAACTATCGTCTTCTTTTTGCTGTTGAGCAGTGTAGTGTACCACACTAGTACTCCCCGAAAAACTTTCAAACAAAGGAGAGAGAAATGGTAAAACATCATCTTTTTATTCATATTGATGGAACTATTGTACATTTTACATCATTGATAATACTTGCGAAGGTGCTCAGCATTCCAAGCATTCTTGAATTCCTCTCCTTCAAGAGTTGCTAGTCGGTAAGTTCCTGGTCGAACAACTTCTGTGACTCGGTAAGGTCCATGCCAATTTGCTTCCAATTTATTGTGCTTCTGAATGACCTTTTTTAGCACATAATCTCCTTCTTTTAAATCGCATTTCTTCACCCTTTTGTTGTAGAACAGAGCTGTTCGTTGTTGATAAGCAGCATTCCTAATGGCTGCCTCTTCTCTGACTTCTTCGAGCATATCCAAATCCAGTCTTCTCATCAAGTCACTGATCGGAGAATTGAAATTCAGCACTCTGTGTGTTGGTAGACCCAACTCGGCAGGTATTACAGCCTCACTTCCAAATGCTAGCATATATGGTGATTCTCCAGTCGCTGCTCGGGGAGTTGTTCGGTAAGCCCACAGTACTGATTGTAGCTCATTAATCCAGTTGGCTTTAGCTTCACTTAGCCTTTTCTTCAAACCATTTAGCAGTGTTCTGTTCGTCACTTCAGTCTGCCCATTGCTTTGAGGATGACCTGGTGCTGAATGGGTCTTCAGTATGTTTGACTGTTGACAATAGGCAGCAAACTCCTCATTGTCAAATTGTGTTCCATGATCTGTGATGAAGGCATGAGGGAGACCATATCGACAGATGATATTCTTCCAAACAAACTGGTATACCTTCTCATACGTCATATCGATAAGCGGCTCAGCTTCTACCCACTTAGTAAAATAATCCACTGCAACGACGAGGTACTTGAATCTTCCTCGGGTGATCGGCAGTGGTCCAACCAAATCAATTCCCCACATGGCAAATGGCCAAGGAGAAGTTATGGGTGTCAATAATGCTTGTGGAGTTCGTCGGATGGAGGAAAAACGTTGGCACTTGTCACATTTCTTAGCATAGGATATACAATCAGCCCTCATCGTCGGCCAGTAGTATCCTTGAGTCATTACCCTTTGCAAAAGTGTTCGACCTGCTACATGAGCTCCACAAGACCCTTCATGGATTTCTTCAATCAATTATTTCACTTCGGAGGGATGTACACATCTCTGCAAACCTGCCATAATTCCTCGTCTATATAAAATACCATTAGTTAATACGTACCGAGCAGTTTTATACTTCAATTTCTTGGCAGCGAGCTTATCCTCTGGCAATTCTCCCTCTTCAATATATACCCTAATGGGATCCATCCAAGATGGTCCTAAATCAAGGGAAATAACATTCATCGTCAAGTCTTCATCTATGCTCCGACTTTTCAGTACTTCAATTGGTATTGTTCTTCGCAGCTCGGTACGAGTGGCTGATGCTAGTCGAGCCAGTGCGTCTGCTTGTGCATTTTCTATTCTGGGTATTCTGATCAACTGAATCGCATCAAATTCTGCCAATAACTCCATTACTTTGGCATGATATTTGACCATTAATTCTCCTTTAACTGCATACGTTCCCATCATCTGATTCACAATCAATTGAGAATCACTGAATACCATCACTTGTTGCGCTTCCATAATCTTTGATAAATTAAGACCTTCTATCATGGCCTCATACTCAGCCTCATTATTGGAGGCTTTAAATTGGAATCGCAAAGCATATTCCATGTCAATCTCGTCTGGGGTGTTCAAAACAATTCCTGCCCCACAACCTGCTGTGCAAGATGAGCCATCTACATATAATCTCCATATGGGCAACCCGTCTTCAAATTTCTTATCTGATAGAGTTCCTCGGTGAAATATTTGTTGCTTCTTTTCATCCTCCCAGGACACTTTTCGCTCCTCGTTGACCATCTCTTCTCGCTCTTTTACCAACCGGAGTTGGTCTGAGTTTGAAGTTGATGATCCTTCTACATCCACAAGCCCTTTTACCAACCGGAGTTGGTCTGGACTTATGTCTGTTGATCCTGTAACATCCACAGGTTGGTCAGCGAGCAATTTTTGCTCCTCGGGGGTATCAGGATATGTAAATTCTGCTATAAAATCTGCTATAACCTGCCCTTTCAATGATGATCTGGGCTCATACACAATATCATATTCACCGAGCTCTATTGCCCAATACATCAGTCTCCCTGACTTTTCTGGCTTATGAAGGGCTTGTCTCAATGGCATGTCTGTATACACAATGATGGTATGGGCCTGGAAATATGGCCTCATTCTTCTACTTGCTTCAATTAATGCCAATGCCAATTTCTCCAGCTTTGGTTCCTGATTTCTACACCTCGGAAAGCCTTACTTGTGTAATAGATTGGTTTCTGGACCCCATTCTCCAATCTGATCAATGCTGAGCTGACTGCATTCTCTGATACTGCCAGATACAAGTACAACTTCTCTCCTGTTATTGGCCTGGACAACAATGGAGGTGTTCCCAGATATTTCTTCAAGTCTTGAAAGGCTTTTTTGCATTCATCGTTCCACTCGAAAGTTTTTCGGAGTGTTTTGAAGAATGGAAGGCACCTATCAGTTGCTCGGGATACAAATCTGTTGAGTGCTGCAACTCGTCCTGTAAGACTCTGCACTTCTTTCTTCGTCGTTGGGGATCGCAGCCCTAAAAGTGCTTTGATCTTATCTGGATTTGCTTCAATACCTCGTTGGTTGACGATGTATCCGAGGAACATTCCTTCTCGTACTCCAAAGGTGCATTTCGTCGGGTTGAGCTTCATTTGGTATTTATCTAGTTGATCAAAGGTCTGGCCTAAGTCAACTAGATGATCAGCAGCTCTCTTGCTTTTTGTCAGCATATCGTCGACATAGACTTCCATGTTGCAACTGATTTGTTCGGTAAAAACCTTGTTCATCAGTCACTGATATGTTGCACCTGCATTTTTCAAACCAAAAGGCATAACATTATAACAATAAGTTCCCCTTAGGGTAATAAAAGAAGTACTTTCCCTGTCTTCAGGTTTCATTTTTATCTGGTTGTAGCCAGAATACGCATCCATGAAGCTGAGCAGCTCATGTCCCGAGGTAGCATCCACTAGTTGGTCAATTCTGGGCAATAGAAAATGATCTTTTGGGCATGCCTTGTTGAGATCAGTGAAATCAACACACATTCTCCATTTATTGTTCTTCTTCTTTACCATCACCACATTTGCCAACCAGTCTGGATATTTCACATCTTCAATGAATTGGGCTTTCTGGAGCTTCTCGACCTCTTCTTGTATGGACTGATTCTTCTCGGGACTAAACACTCTTCTTATCTGCTTCACAGGCTTTATCTCCTTATTCACATTGAGCTCATGACATAAGAAGTTTGGATCTATTCCTGGCATGTCTTCATGACTCCATGCGAAAGTATTCTTCCTGTTTCTCAAGAAAATTATCAAGTCATGTTTTATTGACTCATCCAACGACGAACCTATCTGGGTTATTCGTTCAGGATGTTCGTCGTCCAGAATAACATTTTCTGTAGATTCCACCACTTGTCCTTTTACAAGTTGGGATTCATCTCGTGGATCCAGGGTTTCAATTTCTGTACCTTCCTCCACTTGGTAAGTAATAGTCTTTTTCCTTGACTCTTCAAGTTCTTCTTGCTCGGCAGACGAATAATAGCATTCCCGAGCTACTTTTTGATCACCTTTCACAACTCCTACTCCAAAGTTTATTGGGAATTTCAAGCATTGATGCACTGTAGATGGAACTGCTTCGAACTTCTTCAAACCAACTCTTCCCATGATGATATTGTAGGCTGACTGCACATTCTTATCCATCACAAAGAAGTGTATTCTCTCTGTTCGATAATCTGGCCAAGTTCCAATGAATATATCCAACTTGATCGTCCCAAGTGGAAAAACTTTCTCGCCATCAAAACCCAGGAGGGGTCTGTGATAAGGTTCCAACTGAGATAATTTTAGATTCAAGCTATCAAAGCATGAATAGTACATGATATCTGTCGAACTTCCATTGTCTACCAACACCCTTGAAATCACTACTTCCTTCATCCTCATTTTGATTACCAGAGGATCGTCGTGAGGATAAAGAACACCTGCCAGGTCATTTTTTGAAAAGCCAATGACCAGCTTCTCTTTGTTTACCTTCCTCGGACGATCGTCCTCGGCCAGATTTATTCGCTGAATATATGAACAAGCTTGAGCCTCTCCAAGGTAAGATTTTCTTTCTGCAGTAAGGTCTCCTCCTCCTGCATCTCCTCCTGTAATAACATTACAATCAAATGATCCAAAACGTATGGAAAATACCTCTCGTTCTGGCTGCCTTGGCTTCTTGGGAAGGTCGGGGTCATCATCTGGATCATCTTCGTGGTCCCTCTTCTTTTTCTCTTCTGCTCGACGAGGAGATCTAGACCTCTCTCTAGTCCGGCCATTATTTTTTCTTTCACTTCCCCGATCAACATATTTCGCTAGCTTTCCTCTTCGGATGAGTGTTTCAATCTCGTTCTGAAGACCTATGCAATTTTTGGTCATGTGACCATGATCTTTATGAAACTCGCAATATTTATCCTTACTCCTCGAATCAGGGTCTGACTTCCGTTTCTTTGGCCATTTTACCTCCTCGTTGTTCTTGATCTCTTCCAAGACATAATGAATTCCTATTTTCAAAGGAGTATAATTGTCGTATTTCTTCAGGACTTCCCATGATGATTTATTATTTCTGGAACGTTTGTCACCGTCGTTTAGACCTGTCAACGGGTCGGTTTGGGTCGTGTACGGGTTACGGGTCAAAACACCCTAACCCATACACGACCCGTTAAGCCTAACGGGTCTAATAACAATACCCAAACACGACCCGTTAATATTAACGGGTACACGACCCAAACCGTTAACACCCGTTAATATTAACGAATCATTTTGGGTCGAAATGGGTAACGGGTTGGGTGACCCTATAATACCCGTTAGTCTTCAATACTTTAAAAATAATGGGTTTTAATTGTAATTTTTATTGGGTATAGATTGGGTGACCCTATAGCACCCGTTAGTCTTTAAAGATTTAGAAATAATGGGTTTTAATGGTTATTGTTATTGGGTACGGGTTGGGTGACCCTATAGTACCCGTTAGTGTCAACGGGTGTTAACGGGTAGAAACGGGTTAAAACGGGTACAGGTAAATTTCCAAACCCTAACCGTTAGTGTTAACGGGTCTACCGTGTCAACCCGTTAATGACCCAAACCCAATAAGGGTAAACCCATTAACTTATAATTTTGTGTCGGGTCGTGTCGTGTTAACGGGTTATCGTGTATTTTGACAGGTCTACCGCCGTTGCCCTTATGTTCTTTATTTTTAGACTTGTCGACGTCCACCTTGGTGTCTTTATCTATATTCTTCTTTGCAGCCATAGCTTCCTCGGCATTCATGATTTTGGCCGCTTTTGCCATCAACTCTGACATAGTTTTAGGTGGATCTTTCGCCAAGGTGTAATACAATTTATTAGGCAACAACCCACTCATCAAGGCGGTGATTGCTGTCTTTTCTTCGTAATCTATGACTTCCAGCTTCTCGTTATTGAAACGAGTTATGTAATCTCTAGTACTCTCACCAGATTTTTGTCTAACACTTAACAAGTGTGCTACTCGCTTTACTGGCTTTGCTCTAAAACAGAAATTGCCAATAAACAACTCGGCCAACTGAAAGAAAGTTGAAATCTTACCCCTAGGAAGATTATTGTACCATATCTGGGCAGCTCCAGTAAGAGTTCCTGAGAACGCTCTGCATCTCATCTCGTCGGGGACGATATAGATGTCGGCAGCAGCTTGATATTGCTCTATGTGAAGAACAGGATCTGTCTTTCCATCATATTTGGGGGTTACTACAGGTGCTTTGAACTTTGACGGTGTAGGAAAATTCACAATGGCCTGTACGAAAGGTGTTCCTCGAACAAAAGTTCGTTGTAGGGGATTCTTTGCTTTGGCCATTTCTCCCAATTTGTCCTCCAATCGTTGGAGAGATCCTTTCCACGCTTCATTTCCTTCCTCAGGCCTGTTGGTTCGAGCAATTGATCGTTCTGAGGTAGCCTCTTGAGATCTATCTTGACGAGCAGCCGTTCGTGATTGTGTTGATCCTTCTCTTAGATCTGATGGTTGTCGAAAACTCCTCGACATGGTCTTAGGTGGACTCCTATTCCTCCTAGGGCCTAATCGACTAAAATGAGACATCCTACTCAGTCTTTCTAAAGCACTGGGTCTTTCTGGAGAGAGAGTGATATGCTGATCAGTATCTGTAGCCCTTATTGACGAAGTTCGCCCAGGTTGATAAGAGAAATCATCAGATTCCTCATTACGACGTGACTCAGTACGCCTGGATCGTGAAGAAAGTAAATAAGTTTGCCTCTGACCACTTTGCTGTCCCGAACGTGCAGGTGCACCGCCATGAAGGGTTTGTATGAGTTGCCGCATCGTATCTTGCATGGCGGTTTGTCCTTGAGCCAGATTTGTCATGATCACGGCCAGATCTGGAGGTGCAGAGGGATTAGGAGGATTTCCAGCATTTCCAGCATTTCGATTGCTAGATTCTGGGTTATCCGCCATTGATGATGAATGATTTGTGGTGAAAAACGATAATAACAAGTCGATTCCCACAGACGGCGCCAATCTGTTGATGTAAAAAATTAGATCGCTCTAATTATTCAATCACAGATAAATAAATGAGACAAAGATTTTTAAAGTGGTTCAGCCTTATAAGAATGGCCTACGTCCACTGTTATGTTATTACTGAGTGTCTGGGAATTCTCGATTACAAATGATACCAAGAAATTCCGGTTCCTTTGAATGAGGGTGATACAAGGTATTTATAGCCCTTAGGCTGTACATGAAAGGGTTGATACATTAAATGATATACATATGAAAGGGTAATACATTTAATGCAGCGTGTGCGTCAAGATGATAAACATTCAATGAATGGTTGAACTGTCGATTATCTGGCAGTCAATGCTACGGCCGAGATGCAGCTCGGACCGCCATAGTTCCTCGGAGCGCTAGAGTACCTCGGAGCGCTAGAGTATCTCGGAGTGCTGAAGTTCCTCGGTGTATCCTCGTTGCTCGGAGAGAACCGGAGTTGGTCGGGGAAATGAACTTCCTCGTTGCTATTGTGCCAAGTAGATTGACAAGTGTCCTCGTATTATTCGCCCACATCAGCATATTAATTTTGGTATCAACAATGAGGTTCCGTGCGTGTAAGCCATTGCATCGCAACGTAAATCTTCATCTTGTCAACAAGAAGGAAAGACTTTTTGTGTCGTTTCCCACAGACGGCACCAATTGTGGTGTCAAAAAATCTGGGATATGGGGGGTGCTCATGTACCACGATGTATGCACAATAATAAATAAAAGAGAGACAAAGATTTACGTGGTTCGACCATGAATGGCCTACGTCCAAGGCACTGCTTCTGTTTCCATTAGAATGATGAGAGAGTTTACATGAATGTATTTCTCTAGCGTCTAAGCCCCCTTTCACAATGGGGGGTCCCCTTTATATAGAGTTAAGGTTACATTAGGGTTACAAATATGGATGAGTCTTATATTCGTGGAGTTTGATTTGACTCAGATATTGCTCCTCGGTCTTCTCATTTATCAAGGACTCTAATCGTCCTCATCTTGTTAGAGCGTCTGTTGCTCGCCATCTTGACCGGGGTGCTCGCCACGTGTCGCGCTATTATATAGGCATATTTTTTGCCCCTACACCTATCCTTACTCTAAATAATATATGTTTGTGGCGAACCAAAGTTCCATCATCATATATAAAAGAAAGATTTTTAACAGTTAAAATATTTTATTTTTGTAAAAAAATGTTTTAAAGATATTGGAAATGATTTTTTATTTTTAAAGGCAGCAATTAATGTTTTTAAGACAGTGGAAATGATTTTTTATTTTTTAAAACAGTTATAAAAAGTAAAAACATTTTTTGTATAATTTAAAACCTAAACATTTTTTTTATAATATACAGTTTTTATAAAAAGAATAATTTTTAATTCAAATAAAACTTTGTTAATAAATAAATAAAATGTTTGTTTTAGTTGAGATAAGAAAGTAGATATAAGTTTTGGGTATAAATGTGAATTTTGAATGAATGAAAAAACGTTAATGGATATAGGTATTTTGGTCTTTGAACATGAGATTGGAGTGGGAATAAAGGGCTTCTTTTTTTATTATTTAATGTTGATATCCAAAGAAAAATGATGGTATTCGTAGGGCTACTTGGAAAGCTTATTAGGCCGTGGAGGACGGTGCCGAACCTTCTTTTCGACAGGAGAGTTGCCGAAATATGCTGGAGGTTAAGCCAAAATTGACAAAGTTGATGAATGTGACGATACAGAGGAGTTTAGGTCTGATTATTATGATAAATATTCTATATATGTACCCGGTCTCGGTGTAATTGTCTTAGGTATGATTACCATATATTATGATTTATGGAAAAAAATACAATAAAACATAATGGCTTACTAATAACGATCTCTAAGTCCTCCAAACCAGAACCATCCCAACAATAAAAGAGATAAATATATTTAAGTCCCATTTGTCGGGTCAACATTCATATAAGTCCTATTGACTTTTCAACAAGCCTATAGGTCTTATTCTAACTTTTTTGGGAATTTTTTCACAATTTTACCCTTTTATAACGAATCATCCGTAACTTCCTTTAGGAAGTTACATAAGTGGTTGGACTTTTTTTTAAATCTTTAAATGATCATAACTTTTGATTCACAAATCCGTTTTTCGAAAAATTACTATTTTTGAAATCTGCTCGACGAGATCTATTAAACAAGATCCATGAAGGCTATAAAATTTCAAAGAAAAAAATTTACACAAACAATAAACTTTACTGTATGCACTAGAATATGAAATAGTTTTATATATGTGACATTTTCACAAAGAGACAGTAACATTTACTGTGGTAATATATATATATATATATATATATATATATATATAGAGAGAGAGAGAGAGAGAGGCAGGCTCCTGTGCACACTAAGTTTGCACATTACCTTTTAAAAGTGTGCAAACTTAGTGCTGGCGCACACCAATTTTTTTATGTGATATTTTAACATTTCAACGAACTCACATAAAAAAAATTAGCTCAAAAAAACTTTTTTTACTATTTTTAAAAAATCGGTCAAACTTTCGCAGTTTTTAAAGGGCTTAAAAACTGCGAAAGTTTGACCGATTTTTTAAAAATAGCAAAAAAAGTTTTTTTGAGCTGATTTTTTTTATATGGGTTCCTTGAAATGTTTAAATATCACACAAAAAAAATCAACTCAAAAATAATTTTTTTACCACTTTTAAAAGGTAATGTGCAAACTTAGTGTGCACAGGAGCCTGCCTATATATATATATATATATATATATATATATATATATATATATATATATATATATATATATATATATATATATCCGGTGGATCCAAACCCTCTTTTTTCAAAATTAACTTATATTTAAAGGTTCGCGCTAGCGGCATCCAATCCTTACCACCATTGTTGGAGCTTCAACGACTTTCGTCAGAGCTCCGATTTGGGGTGGGTAAGGGTGGCATGCGGTGCCGCTGGCGCGGACCTTTGAAATAAGACACTTTTGAATAAATGGATTTTGGATCGACCGGAGTGTCATGAGGTGCCGCTGGCGCGGACCATTGAAAATAAGATTGGCTAAATGGGATCTGGATCCTCTTGAGCACCGGTTTGGGGTGAGTAGGGGTGGCATTAGGTGCCGGTGGGGCAGAGCTTTAAAAATAGGAGCATATTGTATATATATAAAATGTGATAACACAGCAAATGCTATTGTTTGTAAAAATATCATAAATATTAAACTTTATTGTATACAACAGAAAATGAAATAGTTTTATATCTGTGACATTTTCACAAACAATAACACTTACTGTGTTAATATATTTATGAAACAGTTTTATATATATAACATTTTCACAAACAGTAACATTTACTGAGTTAATATTACACAATATATATATATATATACACTGTAGATCCAAACCTCTTTTTTTTCAAAATTACCATATTTTTAAAGGTTTACGCTAGCGACATTCAATCCCCACCACTACCCACCCCCATTATCGGAGCTTCAACGACTTTCATCAGAGCTATGATTTGGGTGGGTAGTAGTGGCATAGGGTGCCGCTGGCGCGGACCTCTGAAATTAAGAGAATATTATATAAATGGGGTTTGGATTCACCGGAGCTCCGATTTGGGGTGAGTAGGGATGGCATTGGGTTAGGTTTATATCTATAACATTTTCATAAACATTAACATTTACTATGTTCATATAACACAGTATATATATATATATATATCCAAACCTCTTTTTTCTGATATTATCTTGTTTTTAACGGTCCGCGTCAGCGGCATCCAATCCCCAACACCACCCACGCCCTTTGTCGGAGCTCCAACAACCTTTATCAGAGCTCTGATTTGAGGTGGCATGGGATGCCGATGTAACATTTTCACAAACAGTAACATTTATTATTTGTGAAAACATTACAGATATAAACCTAACCCAATGCTATCCTTACTCACCTCAAACTGGAGCTCTGGTGGATCCAAACCCCATTTATCCAATATTCTCTTATTTCCTAAGGTCCGCGCCAGCGGCACTCCATGTCACCCCAAATCAGAACTCTGATGAAGGTTGTTGGAGCTCCGACAATTGGGGTTGGTGGTGGTCGGGATTAAATACCGCTAGCGCGGGTCGTTAAAAGTAAGACAATATCAGAAAAAAGATGTTTGGATCCACCGTATATATATACTGTGTTATAACACAGTAAATGTTACCATTTGTAAAAATGTTATAGATATAAACCTAACCCAATGTCACCCCTACTCACCTCAAATCGGAGCTCCGGTGTATCCAAACTCCATTTATTTAATATTCTCTTAATTTCAGAGGTCCGCGCCAGCGGCACCCTATGCCACTACTACCCACCCAAATCATAGCTCTGATGAAAGTCGTTGAAGCTCCGACAATGGGGGTGGGTAGTGGTGGGGATTGAATGTCGCTAGCGTAAACCTTTAAAAATATGATAATTTAAAAAAAAAAAAAAAGGTTTGGATCTACGTGTATATATATATATATTATGTAATATTAACTCAGTAAATATTACTGTTTGTGAAAATGTTATATATATATATATATTATATAATATTAACTCGGTAAATGTTACTGTTTATGAAAATATTATATATATAAAACTATTTCATAAATATATTAACACAGTAAATGTTATTGTTTGTAAAATGTCATAGATATAAAACTATTTAGTATCTATGACATTTTACAAACAATGGCATTTACTGTGTTATCACATTATATATATATATATATATATATATGCTCCTATTTTTAAAGTTATGTGCCACCGGCACCTAATGCCACCCCTACACACCCCAAATCGACGCTCCAGAGGATTCCGATCCCATTTATCCAATCTTATTTTCAAAGGTCCGCGCCAGCGGCACCCCATGATACTCCGATGGATCCAAAATCCATTTATTCAAAAGTCTCTTATTTTCAAAGGTCCGTGCCAGCGGCACCCCATGCCACCTTTACCCACCCCAAATCGGAGCTCTGACGAAGGTCGTTGAAGCTCCAACAATGGTGGTAAGGATTGGATATCGCTAGCGTGAACCTTTAAATATAAGGTAATTTTGAAAAAAAAAACTTTGGATCCACCGAATATATATATATATATATATACTGTGTAATATTACCACAGTAAATGTTACTGTCTGTTTGTGAAAATGTCATATATATAGAACTATTTCATATTCTAGTGCATACAGTAAAGTTTACTGTTTGTATAAATTTTTTTCTTTAGAATTTTATAGCCTTCATTAGGGGTGGCCATAGACCCGAGCCCGCCAACTCGCCCAGCTCGCCCAATAAAAAAATAGGGCTTGGGTAAGGTGAATAGGCCCGGAAAGCGGGCTTGGCAAAATTTTATAGGCCCGATTTTTTTTCGGGCGGGGTTGGGCATGAGTTCTTAAACCCGATGAGCCCGGCTCGAGGCCCGAAAAAAAAAATATATATATATATATATATATATATGTTGGGGGGGGGGAACTTTTATAAATATAAAAACGTATACCAAGTCTTTTCATGTAGAGTGGGAAAGTTTATATATGGACTTTGTAATATATGGAGTTTAAAACATATTTTCAATTAAAAAAATAGGTATTTTAATTTTAAAAAAAATCTTTTAATTAACATAATAAGGCCCGATCGGGCGGGTCTGGGTAAAGAGCTTTCAAATCTTGGCGGGCTTGGGATTACATAATAAGGCTCGATTTGGGCCCGAGCGGGCTTGAGATAGCACTTAATTTTTCAAGCCGGGCTCGAGCCCGACCGGGACTGCCCAGGTCGGCCCACAGCCACCCCTAGCCTTCATGGATCTTGTTTGATAGATCTCGTCGAGTAGATTTCAAAAATAGTAATTTTGTAAAAAACGGATTTGTAAATCAAAAGTTGTGATCATTTGAAGATTAAAAAAAAAAGTTCAACCACTTATGTAACTTACTCAAGGAAGTTACGGATGATTGGTTTTAAAAGGGTAAAATTATGAAGAAAAAAAAAAAGTTTCAAAAAATTAGGAGTAGAACTTATATGTAAGAGAAAAATATAATGGGACTAAAATATCTAAAAAAAAATCTAATAGCATCTAATTGTGCCTTTATCTTTCCATAGTTTGTGAAGAAGTCTAGCGGATGAACCTCAACAGTCAACACAAATAGTCGCTGCAAATCAGCCAATCCTTTTCTTCAGTTCAAGTTTTTAATTTACATTTGTATTTATTCATTTTCACACACAAATAAACAAACATATAGCTTACGCTCATATTTCTTCTCAAACTCCCCGCGGTAAGATGACGCTTAACAAATGTTTTTCCCCTACGACGTTAAGTAATGAGTAGCAGATCCAAATCACATCATAACAAAAGGCAAGTTAAAAAAACTAATCACAAATAAACAAACATATAGCTTACGTTCATATTTCTTCTCAAACTCCCTGGTAAGATGACGCTTAAATAATGTTGTTTTTCCAACAACGTTAAGTAATGAATACCAGATCCAAATCACATCACAACAAAAATCAAGTTTAAAAAACTAATTTATGAAAATACCCACAGTTTGTTTTTTAGGTTGGGTTCCTAGTGTTATCTGAATGGATATAAAATAGAAAGGAAAGTGAAATGGTCGAAAGGGCTTTAGACGGAAGGGAAGGGCGTTTGATGGAATACAACGAGAGGGAGACTATAACGTAAATGGTTTTTGTATTGAATGGTAATGCGTTTTCTGGTTGTATTTGGGAAGATAAAGAATTTTTTATAGGCTTAGCAGGTATTTTAACGTAGAGTTAGGCTTTTAGGCTTTCACCGTGGGTTGTTGGCTTTTACTTTTGACAATAGGTTGAATTCCAGAATAAGGTACTCGTTGGATAGGATGGGCTTGGGAGAAACCATATATATATTATTGGGCAGGACAAAAGTCACGTGGATGGGAAAAGGTTTGACCGTTTGGGTTTCCAATGGAATGCTGAAATGAATTCTTGAGTTGGGTGGAGTGATTAAAAACGTGTAGAAAGTTCTTATTCACATATGTAATAAATGGCCAGGAATTAAATTATTTTCCTATTCATTTAGAAGTATAATTTAGATTTCCCTCTACATTTCTCATATCCAAACATACCTACTGCAATCACCAGCAACTCTATGCCTACTTCTCATAAATCCCAAATTCATCAACAGATGTAATCAACGAGTAAAAGACTTATTGCAAAATCCCTACAGGCAATATACAATTATACAAACCATAGTGTGAACCCGACCATGGTAAAATACCCTTAAAGCAATTTCGATAAATTCGGTACACTTTTTCCGGTAAGTGTAGTGCTCAAATTATAATTAGTTTTTGCTTCCTAGCATTTGACCTTTTGTCAGTATTAATTGTGCTTTGATGCACAAAAACACACACATGGGCGTAATCAAAGAAATAATTTAATCTATACTGTTTGAGGAAAGCAATTATTTCTGTACTACTCTCATTCCAGATTCAAAAATAGATGCATCCATGGTGGATACGGACAGGGATCATTCCCTTAAAATATGCAGAGGGATCATTCAGTCCCATAGAAGAATAGTGAGTTAAATACTAGGATTAAGTATCATGGTCAATGTGTGCTCGTGGCTGAGATCCAACTCCTTAAGAAAATTTACACCGGAAATTTCATCAATCAAATGCATCTGTAGAAGTATTATTCCACCATAATTTCCTCTATAATTTCCGAAATCCAAACATGGGAAAAAATGAGAGTGAAAAAATACAATAAACTGTAGAGTCATATTTCATATTCTCCCCCATTTCCCTCGATACTTTGTGAGAAACAAATATAGCTTTAAAAACAATAAAGGAATCTATCAATTCAAGCAGTCTATTACAGATTTTATTTTTCCTAGTAGAAAATTAATATACAAAGTTAGACTTCATTGAGCCTCACCCAGTGTTGATCTGGTACAATCATTTACTATGGCAACTGATCACAAGGGCACTTAGTGTTCATTTTCAATGGAAGTTTCTCTGGACAAAATTACTCATGCTTACATAAACAATTTGCTGCATATGAAAACCCGCTAATTATATTCCAAGCGTATTCACTTCAACTCAGTAACCCAAATCCATCACTCATAACCCATGGAATCCCCTCATAAGCCCAAGTCTCTCTCTACCAATCTGTTCTTTGTCTTCAAATCTTCTGACAATTTTCATATCATCCACCACCTTAAGCTCTTCTTGCTCTTTATATTCAACAAGAAACACCCCTTCATATCCCCACGACGACTACCATTCTGCCAAAAGGCCTCGATCACTGTATAGACTATTTTGACCTTGCTGGTTCAGAGAGGACTCATTGGGCCTGATCAAACATTGGGGGAGGAATTGAGTTTTCCATCGACGACATTCTGGCGGTGAAGAAACCTGGCACGATCCCCAATCGGGCTCGACATTAGAGGTGGCATGGAAACATTTTCTATAAGAACGAAAGAACGGAACATAATTGTTCAACTACCTCATTGAATTTAAATGGCCCTTTCAATAATTTCATAGAGCTTTTCTATTTGCACCGAGATTTTTTGTACAGAGCATGTACATAGTGATGTGGCCACATATCTTTCATCTCTCTTCTTTTTTTTTTTTTTAAGATTTTTATTCTTTTGTTTTTAACAATGGATATAAAAACAATTTTTTATATAAAAAAAACTGTTTTCCAATTATTATAAAAAAATAGTTTTTTTTATTGTGTAAAAATATTTTATTTTCAAAAAAAAATTGGGTCGGCACCAACATCACTAACCAATCGCGATATAATGTAAAAATATTTTATTTTCAAAAAAAAATTGAAATCTTATTTTATTTTCAAAAAAATAATTTTATTTTTATTTTTTAAAAACAGTTTCTTATTTAAAACAACAGTATATTTTTTTTATTAAAAATATGAAAAACAATTTCTTAAGAGATGGCGTGGACCCACAATATCGCGATTGGTTAGTGCTGCTAGCGCGGACTCACATCATCATCGCGATTGGTTAGTACCGCTGGCGCGGATCCACAACATCATCGCGTTTGGTTAATGCCGCTAACGCGGACCCATCATCATCGCGATGGGTTAGTGCCGCTGGCGCGTACCCACATCACCATCGCGATGGGTTAGTGACGCTGGCGCGGACCCATAATATCATCGCGATTAGTTAGTGACGCTGGCACGGACCCACATCATCAACGCGTTTGATTAGTGTCACTGACGTGGACCAACATTATTATCGCGATTGGTTAGTGTCGTTGGCACGGACCCATATCATTTAAATGTTTTTTTTTATTTTTTAAAACAGTTATAAAAAATTAAAACAGTTTTTTTAAAAACAGTTTTAAAAAAAATATTTTTACTAAAAATACAATTTTTTTTTATTAAAAAAAATCAGTTAGACAAATAACTCTTTATTTTTTGTCTTTTAGCTCTATGTACAAATCTCGGTCCATCTATCTCGGTGCAAATAGATTTTTTCAATTTCATATCATCAAGAGGGGTTCTCTCTTTGTACAAAAGTATATCTCAAAGGCTTCCCTTCTTCGATAATACATAAAATATTGTGTAATGATGCATGTGTTTCAGTAACTGGATACCCACGACGTTGCTTCCATTCTTGTTTTTCGACATCTTCAGGGTGCCTAGTCCCGATGGGCTATTTTGACTGAATCATTTCTTCTGTGTGGGTGAGCAGCTCGGGGAGGTTTATAGGCTGCTTATCGATAGCATTGGGTTCAACAAGGTGAATTGCGTTGATGGGCGAAAGCTGGACCGAGGGCCTGAGCTCCGGGAGGAGGTACCTCTCAGCTTTGTTAGGGAAGTCATTAAATAATTCATGGTGATTGTATTTAGATTTTGAGGAAACTTGAACCACATTGGGTGGACTTCTCGTAAAAACTTTCCTGCTTTAAAAATAGGAAACAGGGGTAATAGAGGTTATCCACATATGTTCTGTGCAATTATTAAAATTCAAATAACAATGACAATAGGATCAAATGATCAGAAAACACAACCCAGACCAACCCCTGGGCCATGAGAGCTTATTAAAAAAAAATCGTTTTTTGGGGGGTGGGGGGGTGGGGGGGAAGGGAGTGGGGAATATAATATATATATATACACACAACATCGATAATAGCATACTACTTTACATATGTTACAATATGGGAAATTTCTAACAAATTTGATTCTTTTAGTTTTACTTTCATTTGGACAAACTTAGTTGTATTGCAAAAATCAAAGTTTTTGTTGTTTTTAACAATGAACTAGAAAGTTTATCTTAATGAGTTTGACACTTGAACACTCTAATTAAACTTTTCAATTCGCCTCTCCTCATTACAACTGTTTTGTTTTTGTTTACATGAACTAAACATGTTCATGATGAAACCCTCAAATCAAAGGTGGATTGTTTTATGATGAGAAAAAACAAATGGTCATCAAAGACTTTCAAAACAATCTAGTTTTAAAATCGTCTGGTCTTAGAACTAGATTGTTTTGAAATAACTATTACGGGTACAATCAATAAATCGGCAATGGGTCAGGTTTACAAAATTGTCAAGGAATTACTCGGTCAAATATTGTTGAATTGTTACATGACCATATACGAACATGGAAACTAAACCAATTTCTCAAAAGATGTGATCTAGCAAGATACGAATACACCGGTTGTATGCAAGACATGGTATCACAAACATATAGAACTTTGTCAGATTATTAGGAATTTGAGAAAAGATGAGTTGGAAGAGAGAGAAAGATAAACATTTTCAAAAATTATATGAGAATAATACCATGTCATCCATACTTATGGGTGTATTCGTATATGGTTAGTAAGATTAATTATTTTTATTTTTATTTCTAATTTTATTGTTTTATTATCGTTAGAATAAATGAATCTTCTTTAGAAATATTCAACATTAGGTTAGTAAGATTAATGATGTCATGGCTTGGGTCACTAAGTCCATGGCGTCACCCACAACATCATAAGTTAGCCAGGCCACCAAGTATTGGGCCTATTAGTAAAATAAAATTGTATCTCTATTTAGGGGAGCTAATAAAATAACATAAAGGGTAAAATGCAAAATTAACACTGACGTTTGGAATCATATTCAATTTTAGACCCGACATTTTAAAAGTTGTAATGTAAAACCTATTCCAAAATTTGTGCAATTTTAGCCATCCATAACGCATTCGTTAGGAGACTTAACAAAATGGATGGCATAAGGGAATCGGATGCCTAGTCTTCCACTTTGTTAAGCCTCCTAATGATTGTGACTAAGGGTTATAATTGCAAGAATTTTTAAACATCAAGTAACACTACAACTTTTGAAACATCAGGTCCAAATTTGAAAAAGACCACAAACTTCAAGGTCACTCTTCTTTTTCTTAATTTTAGTTTTAACGTTTAGTTTTGGTTTGTTTCTATTTTTTGTAAACTTTTTTCTTTCACTACGTAGTGCTTTGCCTTTCATCTATTTCGTTGCTCTGCCTCGTATCTTATTAATTTATAAATTTACCCTACGAATGAATGAAAGAGAATTGAGAGAAAACCTAGTTCTTAATTGTTGGTTTGTAATTCCGCTGCGTATACATTAAGTTGGCATGAGAGTGACATTTTCTCTAGAAGTGATCGCTTATGTTGTAAGTGTTATGAGTAAGGCTTGGAGGAACCGACAAACCACTTCTCCATAACATGTCCCCGCCGCTTGAGGTCACAAGGCACCACATTCAACTCTCACCTGTGTCGTCCATCCCCGATGACACCTAACCGCTACTTGCCGCCCTCCAGCAACTCTCCCTTGCAAGTCCTTTTTATATGTATATCTTGTGGGCATTGTATGCTATTTGTGTGGACATCCAAGGGGTGTGAGTAGACTCGTGAACTATCTATTAGTGGCGATTTGATGGGATTGTTTGTGGGAAAGCGTACCACGCCCTTAGCAATGATGCAGGTTGAGAATGGGTTTGATATCACAACCCTACGTGTTGTGGGTCATCCATCTCGTGTGAGAGATATAGGATGTTGCATCCTCTTGTGTAATGTGGTATGTGGTTACACAATTGGTGTGTCGGCGGAGTGATTTCCCTTTTTAATTTTGTTTCGAGTCACTAGGAGTGGAACCTCATATGTGGAGCGATCCAATACAGGCACGAGAGGTCACCGAAGGATGTACCTTCGCGTTATAATTATATAATATACTGGTCCAGTGATGGACGTACTTGTACGAGTATATTCTGTTGTAATATAATGCTAAGCTTATAGGATTTGGTGCAGTATAAGGTACTACACATATATATGATGTTCGATGTATAATTAGTTAATATAAACCTATATTGTGTAGTGTTAGGTATAGATCACGTAGCTTACATGATAGGCACGTGACTCGGGAACTTACATTGTTAGCTATGCCTAGTGTAGAACTGGTACGAATAGCTTGGATTCCCTTAGATAGAGGTGAGGTGAGTTACCTTGGGAGCGAGTTTTAGCGGGGACGGCATGAGACTTTGATTTGATCGCACTAGATATTATTTCCAAGTTGATATAGATATGTCTTGTAAAGTGGGGAATGCCTCACTCTTTTCTTGAAAAAAATTTGCAGGTATCCGACAGCGCAACAGTAGGGCTTAGTAGACAGATTATAGTATCAAAGGAAAGGTTGCGGACTACACAAAGTAGGCATAATAGTTGGGATGCCTTTAGGTCTTGAATTCGAGGTCGGGTAGTATTCCTTAAATTTTTACGTTGGAAGGAAATGATGAGGTTTGGAAAAGGTAAGTTATGTCCGCGGTATTTGAAACCTTTCGAAGTCTTAGACAAGGTTGTGAACCTCACCTACAGAGTTGCAATGTCCCCTAGCACACGTGCTAAATGTTGTGCATGTTTCAATGCTTCGGATTTATGCCATTGACCGTGTGCGTATTATCAAGCATGAGCCTTTAAATGTTCGCAGATATTTGAGCTATGATGAAAACCCAATGGAGATATGGATGGAAAGAAACAAGTCTTGCGGACAAAGTGATACCTCTTGTTAAAGTGTTGTCGAGGAACAGAAGAGATCCCTTGGGAATTGAAGTCAACCATGGAGGATAAGCACCCTAGGCTATTCCGCCAACATAGGAGTTGATTTTTGTTTTTTGTTTTTACTCATTAGTTTTGAGGACATAATTTCTTAAGGAATGGAGAATGCAACACCGTGAACCAATCCTTAGAATTATTAAGTAATGAACTCCCTCACGTTGTGGGCATTCCTAACTATAGGCATATCATCTTAGTTCATAGGCGCGAAGTTAATTGAGTTCGCCGAGGCCTAAGAAAAGCCAAGGCCTGAGACTAAGGGACAAACTTGACTCAATCTTGGAGATGAGAAACTTCTAGAAGATTCTAGGTCGAGGTCATTTCGAAAAGTGGCCCTATTTTGTGACACCATAGGAGCAATCCTAGAAGCAGATATTCAACTTTCAATGTTTCTAGAATTATGGGGAGAGCTCTTAGAGAGAGATTTGTCAAAGAGTTCTTCGGACTTAGGTATTTGAGGTAAAGGACTTTCTATCATCTTCTCCTTCAATTAAGCTCTTGAATACTGAATTTATATTAGATGAGTTTCCATTGCTAGTATGAAATATGCTTTAACACATGGATTGATGGTAAAGGACTTTTATTGTTCATAAACTTTCAATGTATAGCCTAGGCCTAGTTTAAATTTTTCTAGTTGGGTTTGATGGTTACTCCTTTTTGTGTTCTCGTGTTCTTGAGGTTCTGGGCTAAGATTTGGGTGTGGAATCCGTAAAACCTAATTTTTTAATAGTGTTTTTGGTAAACTATCCTTTTACAAAATTAACCTTTCCTAATTTGTAGATTAGAAGCTTATCTTCTAATTGTCCGCGGAAATGTTGATTTTGTCGCCCAAGGATACCCCTTGAGTTGAAATTTGATTGGTTGACATTAGGGATTTGGATTAAGGGTTTGAGATTACACACTCTGCACACCTAGTGATTACATGAATTGTGTTATTTCGTTTACCACATCATATGGTCATATCATGAGAGGATGAGTGTGACTATGAAGTATAATCATGAGGCTTAGGAGTTTGATGTATAAGCTGTGGTCTTAGATTTGGCCACGACCAGGGCCTTAACATTGCTCATTGAACCTTGTACATGTGAGTCAAGGAGTCAAGGCAGACATCAAATCGCGGCCTATTATGTGCAAGGCTGAGTGTGCACTAACTGTTCAGCGGGTTAAGGGGTGTTTGGTGGAAACAGAGTCGATCATTGCAGGAAATGGTTAATTTAACCAAATATAAATCGTCAGCGCTCTATTGTATGAAAAAGTAATATGGAGAAGCATTTGAAGGTGTATTTCATTTGCATCGTTTTCTCTTTTCATTATTGATTCAATTTGAATCTCAAGCCAGTGGTAAAAGTTGTTCAAGAAACTCAAACGACACGACCCTGCCTGTTCTCATTATTACTATCCAAGCTTGCCTCAGTTTTGACAATCTATTTGGCTGCTAAAAGATTAAGACGGGGATTAACTTTTTAATTTGAATTTCAAATAATTGTCAAGTAATTTTGCTAATATAATAAAAGAAGCATTAGGCGATTGTGAAGTTGACGCATTACGTAATAATTTTACTCAAGCACAAACAATTTCCTTATCATATATTTCTCGGTTTTAGCCTAGCACAAACAATTTCCTTACAATATATTCCTCAATTTTATTGTTGTATCTAACAGATCTGGCTCCTGGATATTTTCTTTAGTGTTCAAGGTAAAATGTATTCACTTAAGCCACTCATAAAATCTATGGTCTCCACTAAAACCCTTGCATTCCTTTTTTCTTCAGAATTTTTTAACTGGTGCTTCTTAGCAAACTCGAATTCATCTTGACAAAGAAGGATGAAAACCTTCTGCTCTCATTTGGTTGAAGAAGTCTGCAAAAAAAAAAAATCTTACTCATAGTTGATTAATTTTGTAAAGATTTTATTTTATTGTTCCTCGTTATGAGTGTTTAGCTTTTCTTTACGCCTATGGACAATGGACATCAACCTTATTCCTATATTACATGGTGTTCATAATTCTCATTGCGACAAAACCCTATATTGAAATTGTGAGGGTTGTATATTAAAATCATTAAACTACTAAATCAGTGTTCAATATATATCTTTAAGAGAAAAACGAGACAAATAACTTATTTCACCAATATTCCAAGACTTCATTAAATTTATCAAATGATTTTAAGGAGAAAGACTTTATCCTTGTCAAGATTTAAGAGAGTTGGGTAGCAACCGCCACAAAAAAGTTCCAAGAAAAAAGAACTTTAAAGTCTTGAATGATAAATAGACCATTGATTATCTTGGCGTGGGATAAATGTTAAATATACATTGATTCATTATTTACTAATACAATCAGTTTTCCCAGTTTCAATGAGAAACAATTGTAAGCATATGCGTGCACTAATATAATGTGTAATAGTTGTGTTTTATTCTAGACGATCTAGTGTGTAGATATTAGCTTACACAAAAGATTTTATCATCGGACCCTTAAAGAATATAAGTTAATTGTTCATTCTCATTGGGATTTGACACACCATTGGTCGGATTGTAACGCAATATTATATCATAATATTCTCTAACTATGAAAAACAGTTAACTTATTGTTCAAGTACAAAAGAGACCAATTTAGGGCTATTATCTTTATACTGACTATAAAAGATAATATATACATTACGGTCTATTTCGATTATTTAAACTCTTATTTTTTTCAACTTGGGGGATTAGGCAATTCCAATTAGTTTTTTTAGAGTTTTAATTAAGGATGGAATTCATGCCGTATACTGGTAATACCCTCTTGTGAAATGTATATTTCTTGCTCATGTCAATTTGATTAATAGATTACATTAATCCGAAACATCAATAAATTAGGCAATTGCAAAGACCAAAACCCCAACGTCTCGGAACGAGATCAATCAGACACGCCCGCATCTTCGATTGATTAGACAAACCTTCAATCGAATGCAATTCGAGTAAAGTAGGATGCTAGGCCGACGTCTCTCATTATATTTATGAATATGTTGTGGAGATCATTTTGATTCAAAAGGAGCGAAAATTAGTGTCGCTTGAATGGAGAATAAATTTTACCTTTAGCACTAACTATATAATTCTAGCAGCCAGATATCAGTTACATATGATAAAATTGAGGCATAGATGGTATCGTTTTGTTGTTTATAAAATCACTCAACAAGATAGTCTAACTTGTAACCGAAGGCTGCGAACCTATGTAATCAGGGATTAAACATATAAAGAGGAATGAGATAAAAGAACCAAAATCTAATGACACATAAAAAGGAAAAAATTCAACAAAACCAATACAATAAGAACTTTAAGGTCTAAAAAGGTTGTACAACATTACTGATGACATGAAAAAATAGGACTGATAATTTATTTAAAAGTTCAAATTTCTAGGGTTTGCAAATTAGTTAATAATTGTATAAATAACATAAACCTTGATTATTAAATTGAGCATATCCATCATGCCTGGAATATAACTTGACAAATAAAAACATGAATCGAATGAAACTCTAGATATGCTCATAAATAAGAAGAAGGGGAAAGTACTCTTAGGTCCCTAACAAACAAATTTTAAACACTAAGGACCCGTTTGGCAACCCAATTCCGAGTCTTGGAATTGGAATTGGAAGGCCAATTTCAATTCCGTGGAATTCAAATTGGCCTTTCAATTCCATTTGCATGGCTTGGAATTGGGTTGCCAAACGGATCCTAAAGGAATTTTGAAATATTTTAAACACTTAGGTCCACTAATTCCGAGGCTTGGAATTAGAATTTGAAGGCCAATTTCAATTCCGTGGAATTCAAATTGGCCTTTCAATTCCATTTGCATGGCTTGGAATTGGGTTGCCGAACGGGTGCTAAAGGAATTTTGAAAAATTTTAAACACTTAGGTCCACTAATTCTCTTCTCATAGAAGTCCACGCTAGTGGCATAACAAGTGAACCTAATAGTAAATTGTCCTTAAATGTTTAAAAATTGTTACCAAGGGACCTAAGTGTAAATTGCCCTAAGAAGAATTAGAGGTCAACCTGAGTATTGTTGAAGAATCCACTAGAGGAAACAATGAAAAGTACCAAAAAGACTTTAGTCTCACTCTCTCTCTCTCATTATGAATGATATCTGAAAAGAAATGAAACAATTTAGAAGAAAATATTTGTATAGCCTTTATGTTTAGCAGTATATATGATACCAAACTATGGCAAGATTGCTAAGAGGAACCTATTGCATTACAACAATCTCTTCAATATAATTGAAGAAAATCACACTACTTTACTAGTATGTTACAATTCAATTGAAGAAAATCACAAAACATGTGAAATATAGAAAAACGAGCATACCTAATAATTATCCAATTCAGAGGCGGCGAAGAACTCAAGCCCCGGCCTAAGAATCCTACAACAATTATGTTGTAACAGAAATTTCAATCGGTTTACAAGAAAGAGAATTAAGACACGCAAGATTTATGCTGGTTCAGGAATAAGGCCTACCATTAGTTTCTTTCAAATATAAAGATGAAAAATAGGATGGCGGCCTCATACTAAAAACCCGAGCCTCATAATCTTAAAATGAGTAGTCTCCACAAAACCCTAATATGAAACCCTTTTATACAAGAGCCCAATACAATACGAAAACACACGGCATAACGGGTTGAGCCATCCTCTGGGCCAAGCTGCGCTCAAGCCTAATGTATAGCCATGTTGGACTCAGAAATTATAAACGCAAACCCTTTAGCTTTTGAATTTCAGGTGTAAACAATAAAGACCTTGAGAGACATTTTTGGACATCTGAACAGTGTACCGATTCCAATTTGTTTGTCGAGCATGCGCCACGTGGCATGCAATGGAAAATTAAAAAGGTACCTACCCGGATTAAATGATAATCAGGAGTACACCAGAATTATCCTAACAATTTATGTACACGATCAACACACATTAGTGAAGAAGATATTGAAGCATCCTTAAAGGTACAATATAAAAGAAAAAATCGAATACTTATCAAGATTATACAAAAAAAGATAAGGTACCAACAAATTAAAAAATTCCATAAAGGAGGAATCCTACCCAAAATAGTAAAAAGGGGGGAACCGGATGCATATTGTAAAGAGAAAATATCAAATAACTGAAACATATGAAGCACAGATCGGTTTGTGACCCGGTGCAAGTTCGGCGATTAAAAATTGGGTCATTTGGCCTTTGGGTACCAAAGTCATGCATAATATCTATTTAATTACCATTCTCACTTTTTGCGACGCATTTTTACACTACATTGAACTTTTTGTGACACTTTGTTTCCATAAAAGTGTCACAAAAAGTGAAAATGGTACCCAAAGTGATATTACATTAAGTTTTGGTACCCAAAATGATATGCGACATAACAAATAGGGGCCAATGGCCAAATGAGCCTTAAAATTCTTATAAAAAAAGTAGGATTTAATTACATCGGGAAACAACAACATGACAATAGTACGAATAAATGATCGCATTTTTTCTTTCCCTTTTTATGTCTATAAGTAGATAATCATGTTAAGTAGTTATGAGTCTCCTAGAAGGGAATATCCTTTTGCTATTATTAGATATCTCTAGGTCCTTTTTGCCTTTTAGCCTAATAGGGTTACTTGGGCGTTAAACCAAGCTGGACTATATAAAGATATAATGTAAGCTTCTAGTACTCTTGACTCGTACATTTAGTAGAGAGATTTGACTTGGTGATTATTCTTATTTGGGTGCCATTGATGGTGATTTATTGGTATCAAAACAGAGTTCGCTCAACCGGCGTTGTTGTCGATAGTAAATCGTATGACACTGATGGCTTCAAAGAAGTATCTGACGTAAATGACGTCAATGGAGGGAAGAAAAGATAATTCTCTCTCAAACTCTCTCTAATCAAATCTCAAAATATGGAATAATGACTCAAATGAGTCTACAAAAGAGGTATTTATAGGAAGGAGGTTGTTTGGCCTCTAAGCTAACAATCTAATTACAATTATGTCCTTAAGTGCCAATTAACCTTCCTTCTTCTAAATACAAAAGAAAAGGAAAAGTACAATGAATGCTCAAAATAAAAGAAATACTAAAGAGAACTAAAAAATGATAAAATGACGACCACGTCCCTGATTCACATCACTCTCCCCCCTTGAAAAGAGTTCGTCCTCGATGATCGTGATGAGAGCTAGCTAAGAGATCTCGACGGCGAGGGAAAGAACAATTGGAGGCGCGATGACCCATCACCTCGCAATTGTAGCATTTGAAGGTAACTGGGTGAGCGGGAGCAGGAGGAGGAACCGTGGAAGCAGGAGGAGCAGTGGTGGAAGGAGTCCCAACAGGTGCAGAAGTTATTAGTGCTGGAGGAGTAGGCATGGAGCGGCTACATGGTGGAGGGGCAGTCTGGTGGAAGGACTCAACCTTAGTGGCATACTCCACCGCCTTGGCAAAGGAGGTGACCTCACGCAAAGCAAGATCGCGCTGGATGTAGCCCTGAAGGCCGTGAATATAACGGCTAATGCGCTGCTCCTCACTCTCGCCTAGGCGGGGAGAAAGTACATAAAAGCTGAAATCGATCAGTGTAGTCCAAAACTGTAGAGTTCTGGCGAAGGGACTGAACTCGAAGAAATAAGTCACGCTCATAAGTGGTTGGAACAAAAGCGGACATCAACTGTGCACGGAGCTCGGTCCAGGACTGGATAGGGGAAAGTCCCTCAATGGCATGGCGCTGCTCTAAGTCATTCCACTACACACTAGCGTAGCCTTGAAACTTGGTTGCTGCGAGAAGAACACATTTATGGTCCTTCAGCCATTTATATTCAAAAATCTGTTCCATGGCGTCAAGCCAATCAACAACGGCATCAGGCTGCAGGTCGCCATCAAACATGGGAACATCCACTCTGATATCACCCTGCAGACTCCCCGAAAGTAATTGTAGGGCCAACTGTGTGATGGCATCACCATCCAGTAGAGCTAGGGTATCCTCATCTATATCATCATCGCCTAGCGAAGGCTCGGGAAGTAAGGCTCGCTATGGACGCCTCCGAGGCGGTGGATGAGGAGGGTCAGGAACTGGGGTGCAGGAGGTGCGGAATGAGATGGACGAGTCTCTCGTGGTGGAGAAGGACGTGGTGCGGGGATCAACGGTTGGCGGTAGGGGCACTGATTCATCTGATGCCCTTTCTGGTGGCACACAAAGCAATGGCGCTCAGAGAGGGGGACATAGGGGGTCTCCTTGAGGTTCAGTGAGTCAAAGGGAGTCACATCCGTGCGCCACTCGGTAGGAGGGGGTGGCTCAAACTCAGAGCGGAGTGGGGACGGGATGAAGGAGGGTCAACATGGGGAGGAAGGGTAATCCACTCCCGTACCCGCTCATGGGAATCAATGGGTGCGGAGTGAAAGGAACGGGTATCCCACGGAGGTGGATGATGCGGGACATGAAGTGGGTGGTC
Organism: Sambucus nigra; assembly: GCA_949130495.1. Classification (NCBI taxonomy): domain Eukaryota; kingdom Viridiplantae; phylum Streptophyta; class Magnoliopsida; order Dipsacales; family Adoxaceae; genus Sambucus; species Sambucus nigra. The sequence goes on along the minus strand of OX422215.1, from coordinate 574,143,818 downwards.
GGGTGGGGGAGAGGTATGTAAAATAAGTGGGGACGAAAGCGCGGAAAAAGTGGAATGGGGCGGGTGAGGGTGTGTGGTAGTGGGTGGGGCATATCAGGCTGCAGGTGGCCATCAAACATGGGAACATCCACTCTAATATCACCCTGCAGACTCCGCGAAAGTAACTGTAGGGCCAACTGTGTGATGGCATCACCACCCTGAAGAGCTAGGGTATCCTCATCTATATCATCATCACCTGGCGAAGGCTCGGGAAGTAAGGCTCGTTGTGGACGCCTCTGAGGCAGTGGATGAGGAGGGTCAGGAGCTGGTAGAGGAACTGGGGGTGCAGGAGGTGCGGGATGATGTGGACGAGTCTCTTGTGGTGGAGAAGGAGGTGGTGCGAGGATCAACGGTTGGCGGTAGGGGCACTGATTCATCTGATGCCCTTTCTGGTGGTACACAAAGGGGGCATAGGGGGTCCCCTTGGGTTCAGTGAGTCAAAGGGGGACACATCCGTGCGCCACTCGGTAGGAGGGGGTGGCTCAAACTCAGAGCGGAGTGGGGACGGGGTGAAGGATGGTCAGCATGGGGAGGAAGGGTAATCCACTCCCGTACCCGCTCATGGGAATCAACGGGTGCGGAGTGAAAGGAACAGGTATCCCACGGAGGTGGATGATGCGGGACATGGAGTGGATGGCCGGGTGGGGGAGAGGTATGTAAAATAGGTGGGGACGGAAGCGTGGGAAAAGTGGAATGGGGCGGGTGAGGGTGTGTGGTAGTAGGTGGGGCAGGGGGTATGTGGGGATGTTCAAGGTGTTTTGGGGGGTGGTGGCGAGGGTAAATAGAGATAGGGGGCAAGGAGAGGTCATGTTGGGGCGAGGTAGAATATGTGGGTGGATATGGTGACGGGGAGTGGGGAGGGACAAGAATTCGGGGTGGGGGAAGGTGTGGAAAGGGCAATTGGTGGTGTGTTGATATATTTGGTGGTGGAGGGGGAGGTATAGGGGGTGGTGGTGAATTTTGGTGGGCAAAATTATTGGGAATGTGGGAAGATGAAAATTCTTGGGTTTGGGGTGCAAGATTGGGGTTAAGGTGTGGATAGGGCTCATTAAAAATGGAAAATGTCACCGGAAGCTGAATTTAGGTTGAATTTGACCCTTTGGCATGCCGGATGTCACAAATCATCTTAGCGATGGTTGGAGAATTCATTCCGAGCGTGGAAGGCACCATTTGAATACAAAAAGGAGAGGAAGTGACCAAAATTCCATCGGGTTGCAGTGGGACTAGCGGCGGATCAGTGGTGGCTGCATTTGGCCCTTGCGAGGCTCGTCCAAGGGCAAATTTGATGTCTGAACTAGAGAGGGGCACCGTTTGGGACAGCCGACCCTGAATCGGGGTTGTTTAGCCTTGGGCTTGGGTCGCCCGGCTCCGGAGAGCATACCCGGAGGGTGGTGGAGGAATTCCGGTTGGGGGTTGCAACACCGGGGCATGATCAGGCGGGTTTTGGGTTCCAGGAGGGCCGACATGGTGTTTCGAAGGGGGTAATGGCTGTGTCGGATCTGGAGAAGCGGCGGGATTGATTTGGGGCAGGGGAAGGGTTTTCGAGTCTGCCTGGGTGTTTTTTTGAGTTTTTTGCTTTTCCTACAGGTGGGAGGTGGTGGTGCAGCGGTTATTTGGACAGTGGTGTCTGTTAGGATGAGTATGGGATTAGGGTTTGATGAGCTAGGGTTTTTTTGAGGTAGAGGTGTAGAATGGGTTGATCTTGGAGAACTAGGGTTAGGGTTTTGAGATGTTACCGGGGCGGTGTGAGGGCGATCCGTGGAGGTTGTTGGTGGTGGAATCCAAGCGTTCATATCATCCATTTGAGCCTTCATTTGTTGGAGGGCTTCCAAGATTTGCTCGAGAGGGTTTGATGCGGAGGTGTTCATCTCTTCTTGGACCCACGTGGCGTTTACGAGTTTTTGTTTTTGTTTTTACAATAACAACAACGGGTGGAGCAACTAAGCTCTGATACCAAATGACGTAAATGACGTCAATGGGAGGAAGAAAAGATAATTCTCTGTCAAACTCTCTCTAATCAAATCTCAAAATATGGAAGAATGACTCAAATGAGTCTACAAAAGAGGTATTTATAGGAAGGAGGTTGTTTGGCCTCTAAGCTAACAATCTAATTACAATTATGCAATTAACCTTTCCTTCTTCTAAATACAAAAGAAAAGGAAAAATACAATGAATGCTCAAAATAAAAGAAATACTAAAAGGAACTAAAAAATGATAAAATGACGACCACGTCCCTGATTCACATCAGTATCATCAAGCAAGTTAAATGGAGAAGCATATGTTGACTATGGACGAGACATTGAGCCTTCTAGCATCCGAAAACTATGGACTCAACACCCTGCACCACCAGCCAATGGTATTCTCTGGTCTACTCCACACCACCGCCACTCCCTCTACCTTTCACCCCTCTATTCCCCAGCAACCGTAGAGCTAGCAGACAGTTAAGTTGACTCGACACCATCTCCTACACGACACTCTAGGCGCAAACCCAAGCCATCATTAGTGGCCATATGTGGCTGCCCAAACCCCAGCCTCTTCGAAAACACCCAACAACATCCATACCAGCCTTGCCACCCCCACCCCAAACCCTAACCCCGAGAATTCCATTACCACCCAAACTCCAACCCCTTAAACCTCGGTCGAAATTTTCAAAGACGCGAGCGATGAGAAGCCCCAACAACCCAAACTCCAACTCCACGAAATTTTCAGAGACGCGAGCCCCCTGCAAAGAGGAAAGCCCCATTGGTTTGTTGAAGTTTGGGTCGACCTCCGCGTCACACCATGCAAGGCGCGCAGAAGCCCCAACAACCTCCCCATTGAAGTTACCACGAGACCAAGCAATGGGATCGTGATGAAGGTACGAGTATGGCTTCAATGGCCACCTCCTCTACTGAGTCCTTTGATTCTGGGGCACTTCTCTGGCACTCCCTTTGGGGACAAATCGGAGTTTTTTACGCTAGGATTACGAATGATTACCGATCGGAACATGTGCATCTTCAATTCCCCGAGGTAGACTCTTTTGTCTCCGATTCCATCCCTTCGGTTATGCTAGCCCGAAGGCAACTGCCTAGAGCACCGACATTATTTTATTTGATTTGAGAAGGGACACCTAATGAATGACTGTCTTAGGAATTCCCTGTAAAGGCAACATAGGAGCAACGTGGGAGAATCTGGTGGTGTGGATGACCCTGACGATCTCATGTGAATGTCGGGTTCCCATGATGAAATTCGCACGGGGGAGTATGATGTAAATAACGGGTGGTACACATGTAATTATTGTTTTGATTACATAATCCATTCCCTTTCTATTTCTTTTAACAGATATTAGCATTATTCAGTTGTGAGTCTTCTTGAACAAAATCTTCTTTACTTGGGGCTATGTCTAGCTAGCCTATATACACATATTGTGTTAGCCTCTTACTCATTATTCATACATTTAACATAGAGATTCTGCATATTGTTTAGTCGTTTTTAGATGGCATTAACAATGTTTAGTTAATATCTACCATTATCAAATAGACTAGATAACATAACATAATTGAAGATTAAGATTTTCTATAGAATTGGTGGATTATTTCTTTGCTCTTCCAGCATTTTCAGAATATATTCTATCATATTAGAGCATTATATGGAGAAGAGAGAATCAAAACACGAAATTATAAATAGTATATTTAAGCTTACAAATTCTTTTTATAAAAGTGCCAAATAAATATTATTATTGTGGAATTTAAATGGATTTTGAAAGAAATTTAATTCATGCTTGTGTACTGTAGTGTGTTCAGTGTTTGTGCAATATTGTGTCTACAATGTGTTAAACTGTGTGAAATTGTATATGAAACCGTGTGTGCATATTTGTGTGATGTAGAGTGAGTGAGTGAGTGAGTGAGTGAGTGAGTGCATTTAATGTAATCAGCTTCATACAAATGTGAATTTATGATTATCGACTTTTACTTCGGAATGCAATTTATGGAATTGGAATTTTTAGAATTGAAGTCCCACGACAATACCAAATTCATTTTAACAAACCAAAAAATGGAATTAGAATTCAAGGCCCCGATTTCAATTACAAATCTTGGAACTGGGTTCAGACAACGTAAGTGATCAAATTGCATGATTTCCCTTGCAATACTTTGGACAGTTCCAACCCTAGTAAATATGCCCAAAAAGTCAATGGAAGACTGGCAGGACCATCTTCCTTTAGGAGAGCATGATGCTATAATGAGAATCAAATTGTAAGGCTAACTGTTCATGAGATCTTTACAATTATTTCAAAGAAATAACTACAGCGAACACTACATGTTTTAGCTCAAATGTAACAGTAACTATTGTACAAAGACATGAACAAAATTCCTACATATTAGCACAGGGTTCAGCGTATTAGGGTGCCTTCAGTCAAAATAGCTACGCATAGAAGTTAATCATGGGTAGAAGTGTAATTTTAACCATTTGGCGAGTTACGGTTATATGTTGTTGAGTGTGTTTTGTTTTAACAGCATGGTTCCTAGTGGGCTAACATTTCAATGGTTGACTTTTAAGTTTTAAGGAATAACTGATAGGATGAATATTCAAATTACGGTAAATTATGTATTTAGATTACGGTAAAGCCTAAAACACAATCAAATAAGGAAACAGTCAATTTCAGATGTCATTTTATAATAATGGTTTTAGTTTTACCTATTATATACCTGCATATAAGGAAATCAAGACATATACAACTCAGCATGAATTAATGATTAATTTGAATTACAGATAATTATGAAGTAATTTTTGCAAAATGTTACATAGACGTTAATAGTATATATCCATTTCATCCACGTTCACATAATTGAAAATCTCCATTCAAGCCATTTCATCTTGACAAGGAAGGATGAAAAGCTTCTCCCTAGAATTTGTTGAAGAGGTATGTATCCGTGAAAGCTTTTCCCAATCATGCTAGATAAATTTTGTACAGATTTATTTTATTGCTCTTCATTATGAGTGATGCCTTTCAGAAAAAATTATCAAACGTTTGAACCCCTGAAAATGGTCTCATTTGTTAATATCTATCTTCGTAAAAATGATTCTGTTTAAAGGGGAGCATGAGAAATCAATTGACTTCTTTTTTTCACTTCTTGAATGTGTTGTACATAAGATTGTGGCTGTCTCTAGAAACTTGCATAATCAAAAGTGATGTCTTGAAATTTAATTATATTTCCTAGGATTAGTAAGTTGGATCAATGTTTATACATCAACTCTAGGTTTGATCTTGAGAATGGGTAGACGGGAGAAAGGAAAGAAAAGAATCATATAAAAAAACTAAAAATTAAAAGTCTGCAATGGTTTTCCCATTTTTGGTCACACTAAAACTAGGTTTCTTCTAGGTTAAAAAATTTCCCTCCAATTTTCCTCCAGTCTGTATGCTCACAAATTTCAAACACACTAGTCAATCTAGCTTATCCCATAAAATTCCCAAAAAAGGCATGGAAACCGGAGAGGTCTTCCTGAATAAAAAATAAAAAATTAGACCCATCGAACCCAAAAATAGCTACATGGGAGGAAGCTCCTTCCCTCGAAGAATCTTCAATTCCGTTGAAGAATCTTCTATTTCTCTCGAAGAATATTCTATTTTCCTCAAAGATTGTCGATCTCGAAGAATATTCTATTTTCCTCAAAAAGATTGTCGATTCGGTTTCCACCCTCTTATAGCAGTCACTCAAACCACCAATACAATGAAACTCTTCATGAATAACATTAGAATGTAAACATTTTGACAATGTCAACTTTTCCTAATATTAGGTCCATTTTATTTAAAAATGGTGCAGATTGGTAGGGCTACATGATAGCATTATATACATGATATGCTTTGGTCATGAAATCAAATATACATCTACAAGCAATTACTGATATTTAATATATATTGATATTTAGCTAGCAACAAACATTGTATGATAGATGGTCTAATTGTATTTACTAATTATTTATTCTTGTTTATAGTGCATTTTATCACTAACATTAACCCCCAATGCCTTGCAGAAGTAAGCTTAAGTAATTATCATAGTTTTTTTGTTGACTAGTGTAAATGTTTTCCAAAATGACTAGATAATGGGAAGTATAAAAATTGTCCCAAACTGGATAGAAACCCTTACTCTTTAAAACAAGTATCTTATACCCTCATTGACTTTCCAACCACAAAACACCATTGCACAAAATAAAATATCTCAAGGTTAATGTTTATAATCAATAGACATGTTAATGTATCATACTTACGTGAGCTGAATATGGACATTTTGGGCAATGTTCTTCATTAGTTCTTCAGTGCTATCTTTAGTAAAGAGGAAAGGAATATGTTAGTCTAGATACAATAAGAATGCTCATCACATCACCCATGACTGCCCATCACATCACCCACGACCTCACAAGGAACCTAGAATGTTATAAATTATAATGTGTTAGTAATATTCCCTCTTCCTCACCCATATATATATATATAGTAGCCCCATTAGGGAAAACCTATTCAATTAATAAATATTTTGGAGAGTTGTATTTTTATTGAGTGCTTCCTTTTTAAGCACTGATAATGTTCACATACAGTTGAAATTATATCCCTCGAAAGAAAACACGAGGAACATCCTTTCTTTTACCTTTCTTAATAATTTATTTCTGAAAATTTGGTAATTTAAACACATAGTTGGTCCCAGGTTGGCACAGGCATCATGCGCGCCGACAGGGGGTGCGCCCACATGCATTCTTGTTGATGAGTTTGTTTAATTGTTACGCGGTTATCCTTTTTTACCCTACTTTTTACGTACAAAATACCCAAATACACCCATTTTGGTCTTGGGCAAACCAACTTCAGTGTTCTCATTATAATTCATTGATTGGTTAACAATATATATTGTTTAGGTATATATCAGCGTAACGCATTCGATAAACCAATACTAGATTGAGTTGTCATCGATTCCATTTGATAGATCACCCCCTCACAATATATTACTACACGCATTCTGTTCTCCCAATCCTATCGTGGGATTCAACACTTGGGAATCAATTCCCAATTAATTATCCACTGTTTCCAAATTCTTTAAGAAAATAATTCAGATGTACTTGTACTAGCAGGGTAGAAAAATTAGGTGATACTTCCTCAAAGGATATTCTCTTTCTAATTGTCCGTTGAACTTGCCAATGTATTATGACACGTAATTTGTTTCGGAGTAAGAACAGTTTATGTAGCTGAGCTTTATAAGAATTGATCATTTCGTCCAGCAGAAACATGAAATGTGGGACAAACCAGAAGCTTCTTGACTTGTTTTTGCAAAGAACATTCTTTGGCACTTGTTCAGATCACGATCTTCCCAAGAACGAGTTAAACAAATACTGCATCGATTGTAATTCATCAGCCTGCAGATACTGCATCTTATTGGGTTCCCATGGAGAACACAAGATACTAACGATTTATCGACATGTCTACAAGGATGTTATCACCCTCACTGACATAGCGAAACATCTCGATTGTTCCCAGATTCAGGTACTTCAACTTTTAGAGTTTTGTTAACCTGCCACCTAGGAAACAGATTAACAACCCACCAATGAAAGGGACAGGAAAATTCGTGACTTTTGGTGCCCGGTTGGTTACTTGTATACCCCTTGTCCTTTCCATAAATGGGTTGTTAACATGTGACCCAGGCACAGCACAGGTTAACAAGATCCCATCTTTTGATATATAAGCTCTTATTGGACAAATTTTAAGTTATTTTGGTCGCATTTTGTCTTTTCAGTAATTTTGTAGTTTATACAAGTAGCCATTACAGTGTTTGTAATTTTTTGGATTGGAAATGAGTATTCAAACAAAAACAAGAGCTTGCAAAAGTGGACCAGCAGTCCACCTACAATACAACCAAAGAAGAACGCAAAAACAGATCAAACGAAGTACGACTACTGCTGTTGGAATCTGACAAACACACATCCAAACCATCCCTTTATTGCAACCAGCGAAACCTGAGTTAATAAACACAAGCTGTCCAATTATTCCACATATTTACTTGCCGAGGAAGCCTTGGTAACAGCTTACAAAGTTTGTATTTACTAATCAAATATTCTCCCAAGATTTAATTTTATCACCATTTCCCACATTATACCGACTTTATTTGAGGAAAATGTCTAAGGCATAAGAACTAGATTTCCAAGGGTTTCGAAGAGAACCTCTGATGTCTACATGGGTTTGAGAGAATTAATTGTATTTTTATTGCTTTATTATTTTTAGAATTAAGGAACATCCCTTTAGAATGTTCAAGTCAAGGTTAGTTGGTTAGGGGGAGGGTGATAATCCTTTGGGGACATCTTTAATCTACATCTTTAGGCTTTTCACCTATTCAAATTTATCTTGGCTAATAAAATAACTTATCCTTTAAATAAGGAAAGTGGTCATCCATTGTATTCACTTAATACTTTTGAGAGATGATGAATATATGAGATGAGTTACAGAGATATCTTTGAGTACTTCTATGTGTGTGTCTAAGATCCGATAAGCTTACACCACCTCTCTCAACAACTCTAGCATCCCATCCATTTTCATGTGTCACATATTTACTCCTACTGATGGAAGCCCAAAGAGAGTTTCGTTGGGAAATCTCCACAACCATTTTCCCAAAACGCTTGATTTCCTTGAATCAAATTACCATACCCAAACCCTTTTTTATTTTTGACCTACAGGCAATATACCAAGGGGTGCTTTGTCCCTTAACCCATTCCCAAAAATATATTCTCATTTTTCTCTCAAATCTTTGTGATCCACCTAAGGGAATTTTAAATAATGATGAGAAGATGGGAGACTAACTATAACCAAATGAACTGGAGTGAGTCTACAACCTAGAAACAAAACCCTTTTTCCATCAATTTAATCTTCTAGCGACCCTCTCCACTATAAGATCCAAAAACTCTTGCAATCTAGATTTCCCCTCAAAGGCATGCCTAATTATTCCAAAAGACAAGATCCACCTGAGCACCCCAAGTCTCTAGACATATTTTTCAATTACATTGTCCTCCAAATTAATGACCACAATCTACACATCCGAATTGTGTCACGTCAGCTCTAGGATAAAATAACCCTAGAAAAAGATCTATCTCTGAGTGTCTCGTCTCCTTGTACAGGGGGAAAACCGAAATGTTAGGCAATTTTGAATTTAGTAACTCAGAATACTCGCTTGTTCATCTGGGGAAAAAAATTGAGGAGAGAATTTTTTTTTCTGGAGAGACACGAATCTCCATCTATTCTTTTGATGTACTCTACATTTTCCATCCTTTCAACCGGCGTGGGAGGAATACTCTTTCTACAAATGAGCAAAAAAGACATTAGGCTTTAAACAGAAGTTTAATTTTTTTCCAAAATCTCAACAAATATCCAACAGTTATTATACCCACTTCTGATTTCCTTTATAATGTAAATCTTATTTTTGCAATTATGAGTCAAATACATTCCTGCCTCCCCTCGGAAAGCTCACCCCTTCCAACACCTCCACCAACCAATATAGTCCTCCATAGAGGCCCCTACGTCCCCTGCCATCCAGTAGAACTCCAGGAACTTCTCCATCAATAAAACCTCACCACATCACGGGTCCTAACCTCAACACATCATGGGTCCTGCCAAAATCTAACCATGCTTCCGTCTTAATTGATTACATAGTGAAAGTGAACTCCAACTTGGGTGTAGACCCTCGTAGAGTTATTGAGTTGAACATGGTAAATCTTGTGTTCTGCTCTCTTGCTTTAGTCTTCATTTCACATGTTTACTACTATTTGACTGCTTAACTGGTACTTGTTAGATTTGTGAGACGACAATGGTAAATTAAAAGATAAAGTCTATTTATTGCTTTTTGAGTTTAATAATTGTTGTTGTAAATGTGATTATAGAGGTACAAATCCAACAAGAAATGGGTTATAGCTTTAAATCCCCTCCCCCATTGTGGCTCAAGTTCACAAGCAGATGCAGAAGCATCATGCAACGTTTGTATGAGAGGATTGATTGACCCCATTCGCAACCGCTACTGCTCTATAGCCTGCAAGGTATGAGTGTGCAATATTGATGTTAATTCTTTAAGCCTTTTTACTTTTTCATTTAGGTAAATATTATAATAATTAAAGTATTTTCATCTATTTAGAGAAAACAAACTGTTCAATATCATTAGGGTAATTTGTCCAAAAAAATTCTGAGTCATTCAAAAGTTGAAAGAAAACACGAGCAATTTGGTGCATAAAACCCCATGAACTATGAAATTCATTTCAAGACCCATTATCTGTGCAGAAAATGACGTGAAAGGGTCATCAGAAAGGCTTTTTGGAATGAAATACATATTTCATGGTAACTTATGAAAAAACTTTGAACTAAGAAAAAAGGAACGAAAACTCATTAAATAATTTTAGACAAGAAACCCCTGTAAACTATGCTGGGGGGATCACTGTGTGACATTTTATTTAGTGGCATACCTTCCAGATCACCCCCCCCACCCCACCCCACCCCACCCACACACACACACAGTAAGCTATGCATTTTATTGCAAAGACATTCTGGCCAAATACTTGTCGTGGCTCTCTGTAAAAATTCCGTAGGTTCAGTATTTTTTTCACTACCCTCTTTTTTATCCCATTCTCATATTATTGGTGTGTACACTTGTTTATAATTCCTAATGAACAAGACCTTTCAAGAAATGACAAAATGTACTTCCCAAAAGGCTAGTATTTGTTTCCCATTCAATGTATCTGTTCCATTTGTGTTATAACTGGAAGAAAAAAAATTCAGGCGGAAGCGTTTTCAAGGAAGAACCATTCGGACCCTACCTTTCTTGTTGTTCAACCTCCATCCTCAGCTGACAAAGGAGGTGAGAGAAAGAGAAAGCACAGAAGGAAAGGAATACCTCACAGGGCTCCCTTCTTTTGAAGGCTTGTTGCTGCTTGCTTGCATTGCATGGAGTGCTGAAATCATTATCTCCATGCATCTCATGACAAAAAGCTTATTTCAATATTTATATTATTTTCTTGAGATTGTAAGCCCATTTTTTTAAAATCAAGACAATATCAAAGGGCTTCATTGGCCTATATTACAGTAACATCCATTAATTATAAAATCACAACGTTATTAGATTTGAATTTAAAATGTTGTAGCGTGGTGCAAGTGTAATAGAATATATTTTACCAGTTTGATGTATTCTTTACTAACAAAATCAGCTTTCCTGATTTTAATGAGAATTTTATAGGCATATGTGTGAACTATTTTAGTGTATAGCAGTTGTGAAGAAGTTGTGCTTCATTCAGCATTGTAAGGGCCCGTTTGGTTCTCTATTCAGAAAACTCAATTTAAACGCTGCTTTTAAATACAGTTTTAAAATTCAATTTTTTGTGTTTATAATTATTGGTGTGCGTTTGGAAAACTTGTTCTAAAATACAGTTTTTTGAAAATTTGAGAAAATTGGCAAACATGTATATTTATATCATACATATGTGTGTGTGTGTATATATGTATATATAAACATACATAAAACTTTCATACATATATGATACTAAAACTTTCATACATATATATATATATATATATATATATATATATATATATATATATATGTATCATGTATGTAACATTTTTATGTATGTATGTATGTATGAATGTATATAATTCATGGTTCAAAGTCAAGGCCGATACCGCGACGATACGACCGAGTTGACTAGGTATCGGTGCCCACCGATCCGATTCCGAGTTACGAGTCGAGTTTTCAATTATTAATGTGAATCGACCCTATATCGGTAATTTCTCGGTAGTATCCATGATATAGAAGTATAATCGGCCCATATCGACAATATCGCAATAGAATCGGCCTATATCGGCGATATCGCAATGGAATCGGCCATATCGGTGATATATCGGCCGAGATGGTATAAGTTACTAAGCATCTCTCTCTCCCTCTCTCTCTCTCTCCACAGTGTTATGTTGGTAAGCGTGTTTTTTTGGGGGGTTATGAAATGCTAATTGTTTTTTTAATTTAGTGTGCTATGTGTGGGTTATTTGGTCATCGTGTAGGTTTAATTTAGTGCGTTGTATATGTGTCAGTTTTGTTTTTTTATTTTTTATAATAATGTTCCCAATGTTATTTTATAATATGTTATTATTTATAAAAAAAAAAGCGTAAATGTTATTCTTTTACAAACAAATATACCACTGTAATTATTGTAAAATAATATTTCTAACCTCTAAACACTTGTTAAAATAATTTTTGCATCCTTTATGTAAAAATAACATTTGCAACACAAGTAAAAAAAAATTTGCATCCTCTTTGTAAAAAATAAAATTTCCATCAATTTAAAAAAAAAAAACATTTGCAACCCAGCAACAAAAAAAAACATTTACATTCCTTTTATAAAAAAAATAACATTTGCATCATTTTTTGTAAGAAAATAACATTTGCATCCTTTTTGTAAAAAAATGTAGTGGTTTGTCAAAATCACTATTTGTATCCTCTTTGTAAAAAAATAACAATACTAAAAAGGAAACATTTTTATTCTTTTTAGAAAAAATTAACATACTTAAAAAACACATTTGTATCCTCTTACTAAAAATAATACTAAGAATATAATAGTTGTATCCTCTTTGTAAAAAAAAATAAAAAATTATCCTCTTTCTAAAAAAGTAACATTTGTTCTTCTTTGTAAAAACATAATATTTGTATCCTCCGTGAAATAAAACATTGATTTATTATGGAACATTGAATCTGGCAAGTTCGCAGCACGTCAATATAATCAATTGTACAATGTTATGTGTATTAAAGTATAGTTTTAAACTTATCTGATTGGTCCACATTGTTAATTGTATTTTTTTAAAATTTTCTAGATTTTTTTCGGAATTTTTTGCACTCTCTAAATAGTGTATCTTTGCGTATCGCCCGATACCGTGACCGATACCGCGACCGAGTTGAAAATCGAGTGGCCGATACCGGGACCGATACCGAGACTTTGAACCATGTGTATTTATGTATGTATACATTCATGTATCATGTATGTTACATTTTGATGCAATAATTTACGTATGTATGTATACATTCATGTATCATATATGTTACATTTTTATGATGTATGATGCATGTATGTTACATTTTTATGATGTATGATGTATGTATGTATGTAACATAAATTATATATACGTACATTTAATATTTAATATCATGTATTTTTAGATATATTTAATGAGGTATGTTGGGGAGTTTAACTATATATTTATATATCAGTCATGCTCTTGTGCGGACTAGTCCGCATTCTTAAAATGCGGACTAGTCCGCACAAGAGCGTTATATATATATATTGCATGTATAATGTACTATAAAATTATATACTTACATGAATTGATAATTTTTTTAATACATATGTACTATATGTATATTTTATATTATTCCATACATTACTTATCAAAAATATTATTCCATACATGTATAATACATGTATAAAACTATATATAAGTATCATATATCTATTGATAATATTATTTAACTTTATATTATTCCATACGTAATTTTGTGTACATGTACATATATATTTTTTATTTATAAGAATTACACACATATTAATGTATTATGTATATTATATATTAAGGTATAACTGCATTAAAATATTAAGAATGAATAATTCTGAGTTGAAAAATAAAAAACAGAAATTATTAAACACCCTACACCTGTTTTCTGAAAAACTTGATTATAACACAGAAATATTATAATTTTGTGTTTAAAAACGGGTTGCCAAACGAAATTTTTTATCATAATTGTATTTAAACACAGAAAACAGAATTATAGTTGCAAACCAAACAGGCCCTAAATGATCTAGCATGTAGATTAGCTTACACAAATTATATCATAATTTATCTTAACTATGAAAAACAGTTTAACTTATTGTACTAGTACACTTAGTGTGTGTTAAAAAGGACCATTTTGGGGTAGTTGTCTTTATACTAACCATATAAGATAGTTGACCATATAAGATAGTATATACCTTATGGTTATGACTTTTATTGAAACTCTTATTGATTCCTAGGTGGATTGGTTTATTCCAACTAGCATATATTGGTAGTACCCTCTTGAAATGCTTATAAGTAATGTTCGTGTCAAATTCGGTTAATAGATTATATGAATTTAACACGCCATATAAGTTACGCAAAAGTTCCTCAGAGAAGATGGATAAATTAACAAAATATATTGTCAGTAATTAATTTTATTAATGTGGGGATTAATTAAGTAATTAACAAGAAGAAGCTTGATATATAATATTGAGATACAGGTTTGGGGTGACTTATAATTTACGGGACTAAATAATTTAATTAAGGCTCTCATTAGGAGCCACCTCCTTAAAACTCTTCTTATAGTTACATATATATATATATATATACATGTGTGTGTGTGTGCGCGCGCGCGCGCAGCGTGCGTGTAGATGTGCCTCCCTCCCACACACTTACGTTAGGAACTTCAAAAGTACAACAATACGGAGTGATCTACACACACACACACACACACATATATATATATATATATATATATAGAGAGAGAGAGAGAGAGAGAGAGATCATGACAGCTTCCAAAAATATAGCCCCCAATGTCTCGGAATGTTGATCAATGCTCAATCAGATGAACCTTCGATTGATGCAGTTCCGATAATGTTGTATGTTAGGCCAAAGTGTCTTATATTTTCTCCTTATATTTAAGCATATGATACGGAGATCATTTAAATGCAAAAGGAAGGAAAAACTTAGGCCTCGTTTGATGCACCGTATAAAAATATCGTATTGGATAAAATTATCACATTCAATGTTTGGTGTAATTTATGATGGGATATGAGATGGGATAAGTTATGAGATCTTTATCCCACAAGGAGTGGGATAAAAAAAAAGGGACATATACCAAATAGTTCCTCGAACTTTTTTTAATACACGTTTAGTCCAAGCCTTTTTATTTTGCACCAAAAAATCCTTCACTATGCCAAAAAGGCTTTACCATGCCGCTGGCGCGGACCTTTAAAGATAAGATAATAAGGGACTTTTTTGTATAAAATAAAAGGCTTGGACTAAGTGTATATTAAAAAATATTTGAAGGACTTTTTGGTATTTGATCCATAAAAAAATCTCACCTCTAAGGTGGTACAAAATTATTCAATGACAAGATTTGATTGGAAATTACTACCCTGTCCTTATTAAGTTAAAAGAAACTCACTCAACTTGCACTCTCTTAAATATTAGATAGCAGTCGTCGGTCCCTTTCATTCACACAACTCTCCATTCACATTTTTCATCACAATAGCAGACCTCTTCCTCCTTTCTTTTTTTTTTCTATATTTTTTTATGATTGTTGTTTTATCATGAAGTACGATTTTAGTTTAAATCGATGCAAATATTATGTTAATCCACTTGCTAGACAAGTTGAAAGTTATGTGTTAACCCACCGTTAATAATTTGTTACAAATATTTTTTTTGGTTGTTAACCCACCTGCTAGACAAGTTGAAAGCAATGTACAATTCAGTTCGTTTGTTTTCGTATGTTTCCAACGGCTATTTTGGATAACCCAGTTGTGGCTTCAAGTAATTTTCTAGCGGCTGGGTTATTTTGAATTGAAAGAGAATATAATAAACAACCAGTTTTACTATCTTATTATTTCCGGCGATTGGTTTGTGTGCACACGATTTTTGTATGCGTGTGAGTGATTGCTAGTGGTTTACTGTGTACAAATTATAAATACAAATACATATGTCCATCTCATTATTATCATCTCATAATATTATTTTTTAACATCCCACGTGGAATTAAATACTATGTTATTGAGATAACAGTATTTCTTGTTTATTAAATACAAAAAAAATGTATTTTTAAAAAACTGGAAACAAATTAATCCTATCTGAACCATTTCAAATATAGGATTGTATTATTATATCCCATCTCGTCTTCTTATCAACAACTGTTCCAAACGCAGTATTGAAATAAATCTTATCCGATCCATCCTTATCCTATCCTATCTGGCCAAGTGTCGCTTAAATGGAGAATATATGTTACCTTTAGCACTAAATATATAACTCTAATAGCGAGACATCAGTTATATACAACAATAAAATTGAGGCATAGATGGTTATCATTTTGTTGTTTAAGCTTAAGTGATATCATTCCACAGCATGTCAATGACCTAATGTTTCTCTCATTACATAAGCAACATTTACTAAACAAGATAGTCTAGCTTATAACTGAAGGTCGTGAGCCTATGCAATCCTGGATAAAAATTATAAAGAGGAATAAGATAAATGAGAAGAATCAAAGTAGTACCTGAGTATTGTTGAAGAATCCACTAAGGGAAACAATGAAATGTAACACCAAACAACCTTTAGTCTCAGTCTCTATTTTATTCTGAAAAAATGAAACAATTTTAAAGGCAATTTGTTGAACAGCCTCAAAATTAACCAGTATATATGATAACTACATACAGATAAAGCATAAAATATAAATTGAAGCAAATGAAGAAACATGTAAGACCTACCAATAGAAGCATACCTAATAATTATAAATTTAAGAGGCGACGCAGAACTCAAGCCCCAACCTAGAATCCTGCAACAGAAACAGCTACGTTGTAACAGAAATTTCAATCTTGCGTTTTACGACAAAAAAAAAAAGGTAAGAGCGCACAAGATTTGAGTTGGTTCAATCAAGAGACATTTTCAATAAAGAAGTGTGTTTTAGATATGAAGAAGATACAAAACGGAGGCTCCGTGCAAGGTTAAGAATTTTAAAATAAGTAATCTTCACAAAACCTTAATGCGGAACCCTTTTATACAAGAGTTCAAAGCAATAGCCGACTCAAGTCTTTCAGCTATTGAATTTCAGGTGAAAACAGTCATTCAAAGACATTTTTCGAGTTCAAAGCAATGGGGGGTTTGAAAAAGGTGGGGAATTATGCGGGGAGGTCGACTCTTAATTTTTAGAAATTTAGGGGTCTTTAAATGTAAAAATACGTGAAAAGGCGTTTAGGCATTTTTCATATAATAGGGGTGCCCACGTGCGTTGCACGTGCGATCATATTCTAGTAGTCAATCTAAGCATAATAATAGGGAACAAATCATTATGAAAACATAAATGATACGCCGACACAAATATTTGACACAGAATGGTGTGACACGGAATGGTGTCACACCGGTATTGACTATTGCCTTATGGATGTAGGGTCGCGCCAACGGCATTAGCCAATACCCAGGGGCGGAGGCATGTGGGGGTTTGAGCCCCCACGGTTTTAAAAAAAAATTGTAGGTAAAAACAGATTTTTTATATAAAATAAGGTAAAAAACGTAAATATCCTAAACTTGACTTAAAATCCTATTTGAAACCTTCCCCTTCATTCATTTCTTTTTATCCCACACCGTGTTTCTCTTCTTCTCTCCACAAGAACCACAATAAATTCTCTCTCCACTCAAACAAAAGTATGTCTTGTGCAAAGCAACATTTGTAAGAAGCAATACGCTGCAAGCATCATTTGTAGAAGCATCAAGCATCATTTTGGTAGGTAAGTAAGAGTTTATTGCTTATTAATTGGTGTATTAATTGCTGAAATTTTGAGGTTTAATTGTAGGGCTAAAATTTTAGTGTTGAATTTTAGGAATAAAATTGCTTAATTTTATGGTTGAATTTTGGGGCGAAAATTTTTATGGTTGAATTTTGGGGCGGAAATTTTTATGGTTGAATTTTGTGTTTTAACAGTTAATTCATGTTAATGTTTGTTACAACTTTCTTTAAAGTTGTTGCTAGTTTTTATTTTAGGGGATAATTAAAGATATTGTTGGTTTAAATTTGGGGCCGAAATGTTCATTTAAATATTTATTTCTCCTTTCATTAGATTAAATAAATTACGTTATTTTTGTCAAATACAAAAAAATAACCTCAAAAAATTCGACTCGGGGACTCCCGCCCCCGAACCCCCGAAAATCACTGCTGAATTAGCCCCCATTAACGAGAATTCTTGCCTACGTCCTTGCCAATACCGGTGCGACGCGTCACTGTGTCGCACCAAATGTGTTGCAAAAATGTGTCGGTATAAAAGGACTCTTATGAAAATTGTGAGGCTAGATTGGGATCTCGAGCTATCAACGTCCATGACAAGCTTCTTTCATAACGCAATTGTAGTCTCTTTAGGCCTTGGCTCCATCTCAAATCTCTCATATGAAACATTTGCAAATTTGCCCCCACTACAAACCCGTTTCAGGATATATACACAGACCCGGTACAAAATTTAGAACAAAAATGAAGAGAGCAAGAAATTCTTTTTATTATTTTTCTTCTTGGAGATAGTAGTTGAGGGTGTGTCTTTAGCATTACCGTCACAACCATAAAAATATTGCACAGTGTTATTAGTACCAAGTAGCATCATTAGTCAAACACACCTTCCACCTCAACATTAATGTTCCGTCCATTTTGAATATCATCATTGTGTTAATACCTCTAACCCTAGCGTTAATACATTCAATAAAATTTTATTCCTCATCTTTGTCCCACCATATAGTTATATTTGGCTAAACCAAAAAAAATATGTTGTATTTATAATACGCTCGAACAAATAAAAAAAAGTTGTCGTATTATTGTGGTGAAAAAAATGAAGAAAGATAGAAATAGATAATTGTAAATCAACTTACATAAAAGAGCTTGTTAATGGGAAATTAATTTTAAAAACTTAGGATATTTAATAGAAAAGACAATGAATTCAAAAAAAGAGATCCACGTATAAAAGCATAGAAAGGAAAATTAAATTACATAAAATAGTTTAACTTCCAAATAAAAATGTAGAGTATAAATAAAATGAAATTAAATTCTACTTTTTTATTTTATCCAACATTTTGTACCTAGACTATAGTATTGAGTGAATAAAAATGTAAATAGAAATAAAATGAAAATTAGATTGTTCTTTTTTATTCTATCCAACATTTTGTATCTTATGTATTGCTTTAAGTTTTCATATATATTTCCATGCAAAAAATGATCTACTAGAAGAATTTTCCATAAATTTTCCGCGCAATGTCACAAGAACTTTTGGATGTAGTGTTGTTATGTTATAGCGGTACTCATGCCTCAGTTGTATTGGAATATTACAAACATTTAGTATTTTAATCTTAAATACAAATATTTAATTTATAACAAATATATTTTCCACCACATTAAACTTTTATCAATACTATTGTGAAATATAAACATATTTTATGTATAAAAATGAACTAACCTCTCCCCTAGGAAGAGCAAGCAACATCATTTGAATACCTCTCAAAAATGCAATAAGCATTTTCAAATTTCGCAGGAAGCCCATTTTTTTTTTCATAATACCCATCCATGAAGACCGCGTTTGGGAGACAATCAGTTAAAATTTGGAGTGAAATAACACATAAACCAGTGCCAAATTCTTTAGTATCAAAAAAAGTTTGATAATACCATTCTTTGATGGGATCCATATAAGGAACAGACATATCAAATACATATTATTTATGCATAACCTTTCTATATTTTTCTTTTCTAAGATCAAATATTGATGCAAGGGAGATGACAAGACCAGCTTCGACATCAAATCGAACGTGAAATTTTCAATCTTCCCAACTGCAATTATAAATGATGGTGTATATTAAATCAATTAAATTTGAAAGTGGGTCTTGAATGTAACATTTTTAACCAACTCCAATCCACAAGGAAAAATACACATCTGGAAAAAAAAAAGACGCATAGGTATAATAACTAAAACTCATTATGCAATTCTTTTATTGGTTAGAATTTTACATAGGATTAGCATGTAAAACTGAAAATCGAAAATTGGTTTAATGTACTTGACTTTGTCTTACCATGACTGCTGCCACGGAGTTAGCTGGGGCTTCTTCCTCGAGTCCTATCATGATCGCGCACTCAGCAAAAGGGCTTTACAAGCGGCATCTCCCTCATTCACTCCTGCGATATTACTCGATCGGGCTTTCGCCCATTGTAACAACCCGCGTAATTTTGGGCTATTTTAATTAATTTCTGAAAAATGGAGGAAAATAAAGTTTTAGATAAAATTATTTTTATTGCTCAAATATGTTGGCTATTATTTTTAAAGGCGAGAATTTCAAACGGTTTTGAAATCGGAGTTAAAACGGATTTCGTGAACATTAAGTAATTTTCAAGAGTTGTTTTGACTTCCAACTCTTCATTTCTTTGCCTTATTTAAATGAGTCTTTTGGATTCCAACTCTTCATTTCTTTGCATTATAAAATGAAGTCTTGGGCAACCCTTTTAACCTACTTTTAGCACAAATTTTGGCAGCAAATATATTTTATATTCCTCTTCTTTTTATATACACATTGACCCTTGAGATTTGTGAGTTCCAACCTTAGATTAGAGGTGTTCTTGGGGCTATTTTGTTGGAGGTTCTTGGAGGAGCTTTTGTAGATCTTTTGGGTTGATCTTGAGGATGTGATCATTGGTTTCTCATCATGGTTTGAGGTATGAGGTTTTACACAATATGCTCTTTAAATCTCGCGAGTGTCATTCTCTTTGAATTCTTGTTAATTGAACTCATATTTGAATTGATAAATTCATTGAAATATGGAAAATAATTGTTGAAATTATTTTGATTCATGTGGTATCATTATATTGTTTATGAGCACGTTATCATGAGATTTTAATATGGTACGGATGTTGGGCACCCGCCAAAATTCCTGTTTCACGGGCTATTGCTTGATAAAGCATATACGGATGTGGTGAGGTCTGGTGACCCGGTTAAAGTGTTGTTGAGAAATTATATTGATAAATGCTTTGAGATTTGCATTTTGATTTGAATATTCATACTCGTGTTGTTACGTTTTATTCATCGCTAATATATATTTGTTGAGCATCTTTCCTGTCGTATTGTGTACTTTCCCATATTTTCTTTTAGTTGGCAGGTTAGCGTGGATTGGGACGCTATGGACCAATTGGGATTATTTTAGCGTGGATTATTTTGGGAAGAATATTTTTGGAAGATTTGTATTATTTTGATGTATAGAGCTTTGGAGATTTGTATTTTATTTTCGAGTTAGTTGTTATATGTAATTCGAGAGACTTGTTGTAATTGAAGAGATTGAGATTAGTGGATTTATATTATTGTGGATTTATTTAGATGCTATATACCTTGTCACTTGTGGATTTGGATTTATTTTATCGCATTAGCGCTCCGTTCGCTCTCCCCGGGCGGGCGGGGTGTTACACCCATTATCCACACAGTCACACCTTGCGAATTTATGCCAACAATGAAGAATATAGGTATCACAAATTTTAACTATATTATGAAACAATAATGGTAACAACACTCTGATTAGTAGCATGATAAGCACGTCAAATAAAAAATATCAACTAAAATTATGGAACTAAAAAATGAACTACACATCTGATTAGCTTAGCCTTTTATCAAATAAAGAGTGTGCACAAAGGAAACAAAAGGATGGAATTAAGTACTGCCTATATCATCATAGGTTTGATTAAAGTGATTAGACTCAAAGTTGACAACTTTCTATAAAAGAAATTATCAAATCAGATTAATAATACAATTATGGGTGACTAATATCTTAAAGATGGAAATTATAAGCTTGTAGTTAAAATTAAATGTCCATTTCATAACTTTCGCCTACTTGTTTCGTGCAATGAGCTCGGCGGTGTTTTTGTCGATATTCTTAGGGAATATTCGAGTGGGATGATCTTTGGCTCAATTGAGCGATAGATGGTTCACACGTGTTTGTTGACATGCCGATACATTATCCAACCATCTACGCAAAATTAACCGCCTTGTTCAATGAATTGAAGTCATTATGATTCTACAGCAAGCCAGTTATTTGACCTCTGCCCAAGAATAAAGAAAATATTAATTCCTAACCCATATCAAAACTAAAAAAATATATAATTTTGAATTTCTAAAAGGGCTAATTATGTAAAAATGGATTCCCTATATAGACATATTTGTGAGAGTACCTAAAGTGTGTAACAGATACCACTAATAATTAGGTGATAAATTATATAACCAAAAATAATTTTAATTGCAGAGTTGACTTTATGGATTCAAAACAACACTTTAACAATAATTTTTTTATCTAATGTAACACCCCGTATTTTTGACGATTTAAATAATTATGTGATTAATTATTATTATGGGAATAAATATGTAATTAATTATTGTGGTTGGATTAATTAAATTAAAATGTGAGAAATTAATTTGTTATTAATCCGGATTAAAATAATTATTAACTAGAGTGCCAAGGGTTAATACTTATTGTTGAGAATTATTGAATATTACTGTGTGATATGTAATATGGAATTATGATACTTGATAAATTGTCGGAAGTGAGAAAAACGACAGTTTGGTAATTTAAGTCTGTCACGCGTGTGAGTCGTGTCGGGACTAATTGAATGGAATAAAAAGAGAATTTATTTTTATTAACTCGTATGGTCATTTCGAGAGTGCCTTTGAGTCCGGGAGGGTTGAGATAGTCAGAAAACACTACCCGGGTATTTTATTTGGACTTCGGAAGATTTTAGGCCAAACCGGCACCCCGCAGGGGTAGTTTTGTAATTTGGATTTTTGGGATAATTAAATGGACGAAAATTAGAGAATAATTATATCATCTACGGGAGTTTCCATTAGGGTTTAGTTACACAAAACAAGAATGGCCATGGAGGGTGTGGGGGAGAACCAAATTCCAAGAGAGAAGACTCATTTGGCATCACCTTGCATAACCGTGACCACCAACGCGTAGATCGAGAAGAGAGGAACGCGTATATACCAACATCACCAACGGATCAGACCGTCATATTCGAGGTAAGTGTTTATTACTTGCATTCTTTTAGCAATAATCATGCTCATGTTAGTATAGGTGGAATTAATCATAATTTATATGTTATTGGGTGAAAATTGGAGATTTAAATTATGATTGAGGATTGGTTTAATTAGTGGTTGGAATTCCTTCATGTATGTAGAGGATTAATCACGGAATTTTGATTATATATTGATGAACGAATCTGGATTGATTAGGTTCTTTAATTGAAAATTTGGAAACTAGGGTTCATATGAATTGATTTGGGAATTTTATATATTTATGATGATTTATGACAAATTAATGATCCTAGGAGGTTAGGAATGATTTATAACATGTTAGGTATTGATGGGTATTGATGATGAGTCATTGGAAATTGAATCTTAGAGGTTTTTAGTTTCAAAAATGGAGGAAAAACACGAACAGCGCAATCTCGCGCGATCTCGCGCGAAGTGGTTCAAACGAGATGGGGATCTCGCGCAAAGTGGTTCGAACGACATGTGGAAGTGGTTCGAACGACATTGGAAGTCGTTCTAATGACATGTCATTCTGGTTCGAACGACATGTCATTCTGGTTCAAACCACATGTCATTCTGGTTCAAACCACAGGGTGAATTTCTGGGAATTTTTCTTAGAATTAAATTTGGAGTTTGTTGGTTTATTGGAGTGAGAGAAACTACCAAATAGTGAATTCAAATAGGAAAGAATTTTGGAGAAAGTATGTGAGAATTAATACTTTAATTATTTTGGTATAGAGAGAATGTACCCTGGAGATTACGAGAGAGATAGTAATCTAATTATTTATACTATACGTAGTAATGAGGTTAAAATACGTACGGGGAGTATATATGTAGGTTGGAGAAATACCTATAAATTATAATATGATATGTGTATACCTATTGTGTGATATTATTGTTAAGAGCACTAATGGGTGATAACCCGGGGGTGCAAAAACCTTATAGATAAGGGCACTAATGAGCGATAACTCGGGGGTGCAGAAACTCTATTATTAAGTGTACTAATGGGTGACAACCCGGGGGTACAAGGATGATTATTGTTAGGTGCACTAATGGGTGATAACCCGGGGGGCTGGATTAATATTGATAGGTGCATTAATGGGTGGTAACCCGGGGATGCAATATTCTATTGTTAGGCGCACTAATGGGTGATAACCCGGGGGTGCTGAATTATTATTGATAGGTGCATTAATGGGTGCTAACCCGGGGATGCATGATTTTCTGGATATGTGCACTAATGGGTCTTAGCCGGGGGTGAAGAATTAGTATATATATATATATATATATATATATATATATATATATATATATATATGGACTTGTGAATATTGCTACTGTGTGAAATTAGTAGACTTGGTAATAATAATAATCATTACATTGCACCAAGCGGTCTTAACCTAAAGGTGCAGGATTAGTGTATATATATAGGGATAATGAGACTATATATATGTATGAGTGTACTTGGGTAACTTTCTACTTTGTGAGACTAGTAGATAAAAATGAAGATGAGAAGTAAAATAATCTTAGTGAATAAAAGATTTCACCATTCAAACGGTGAATTAATTCAGTATGTGAGATAAACTATCTGAATAACGTATTGTATGGGCGATACGGGAATACTACTAGTGAGCATAGTTAGTATTAGTATGATTTCTGACTAGTTAGACTGGAAGGTATAACTAGGGGGAGATTAGATGTACGTTAGGCGTGCACAATAGACGAGAGTTGAGAAACTCATGTGAGAGTTCGATAACTAACATGCGTATAAGACTTGTTTTAAGAACCAGTTTTAAATACTTGCTAAAATATTTTTTACACATCGGGCTCTGACCCGTTTCTTATATCTCTTCTCTCTTTTGCTATATATGTATTATATCAGGTGGTCAGCCACAGGAGTATCAGATTTAGATATTTGGATTGCTTGACATGCTGCAGCTATTGTGGAAGCTGTAGGTCCTTGCAGTAGACGCATCTATCCTTTCCATTCAGTTTCATCTAGACTTCTTGTTTAGGGCATATGTCGCCCACTTCTAGTTCTTTCATCAGAGATATTGTACTCAGTTTATTTTGTGGTTTGGAGTTTTAAACTGGGAGGTTTTATCCAGTCTTATTTATTTCAGTACTTGATTCATGTTCAGTATTTATTTGCATTCCTATGTGTGGTGAATGATTTATATTTTAAGATGGAAAGAAATGGATTTACTTGGTTTTACTAAATTGGAAATATTTTGACACCTAGATTAATTTTATATCATGTGATTAATATGTTAAAAAGTTTTTTGACAGTGATGCTGAGAATGAACCAACTGAATATCCTGTTTTAAATTAGTAGAGGACTGATCACCTTATATTTAATTGGGCGGGGTGTCACATCTAAATGTGTATGTCAATATATACTCATAGAAAATTTTGAAGATTTCTCATATGTGTATGAAGTGGATAATTCTATTTGACACTTTGAATAGAAAAGTGTTTCTATTTTTTTATCTATAACTCAACCATCTAAGCTAAAAAATTCACAAAATAAAAGTAACACTCATATTAAATTTAGGCACACTGCACAAAAATGTCAAATTGGCACCCTTCAACCGACCAGCCTTGTCACGATCATTGACCGTGACAAAAAAATATGCGTTTTTTTATCACGGTCAATGACCGTGACAAACCTTATAAACTTATCACAGTCAACGACCGTGGCATGTCCGTGACAAGTCTGTCAGTAAAAAAAACCTCCCCACTTCTTTTTCCCATCTATTTCTATTCCCTCCATTTCTCTCTCTCTCTCTCTCTAAGCGACTACACTCTCTCTCTCTCTACGATTTTGTTACGTTTTCCCTCTCTATTTCTCTTCCATTTGTATATATATGTGTGTATATATGTGTGTGTAAATGTGCGCGTGTGTGTGAGTGGTGGATTGAGGAGGCAGGGCTGGGGGTGGGGGTGGGGAGGGGTGTATATGTGCGTGTGTGTGTGTATATATACGCGCACATGTGTGTATGTGTGTGTTTGTGTGTGCATGTGTGTGGTGGGCAGTGACAGTGTGGGGGGAGGGGGGCATGGGGGTTATGTGTGTGTGTATATATGCATGTGTGTACTTGTGTTTGGGGGGGGGGGGGGGGGGGGAATGGGGCGAGGGTGGTGCTTGTTAATTTTTTTTAATTAAATTTTGATTGGTTTATTAGATATTGCCCCTCGTATGCAAGTAGTGACCATTGTCAAAGAATTGATTGATTAAATATTGATTGGTTATTACTTTTTTTAGTAAATTAATAATTAGTGCCCCTTTCATATGCAAGTAGGATTTCCCCTCATTGTAAATTATTAAATTAATAATTGTATACTTTAATTATTAGTTTAATTGATGAAATGAATTAATTGAGTAGATGAATTAGAAGGAGTACGGGATACACATTTGTTATTGCTATTGCGATTGGATTATAGTGGATCGATGTTCGGTTGGTTAATTTTAGAAGTGGCATGACCATTGGATTATTGTCCATATGGGGGTGGGATTTTTCAACTTTTTTTAAAAATTACTTTGTATCACGAACAATATATATATAGTATGATAATTAAATGAAATATACTTGAAATTACATATAGTGCGCATAAATACTAGCCTTCTAGTTCTTATGCGTACGCATTCAATAGCCCTTAGATCCGTTCGAGAGTCATTACCCCTGTAATGAGATCTCTCGAATTATCCCGTTTGGACAGTTTGGGACTGCATAATTTATGTATAATAATATTCTTAGAGGCCTAAAGTTGTTACTTTTGGAGGAAGTTCTGCAATCGTATCCTAATGTTCTATGGGTACATACTAGATTGACAAGTGTGAGTGTTATTTCAGTTGATCAATTGAAATAACACTCACACTTGCCAATCTACATCGTGTACTTGGAGAACTATGGGGATATTCTGCCGAATTTTTCTCAAATCGTAACAATGTGCATGGGTTGTTAAGTATGTTACAGAAATATACGAGCTTGAATGGGATAGGACCACTCACCCTTTAGAGGAGATGGAAGAAATAGGAATTTCTATTATAAATCAAATTTGAATTTGAAATTTAAAAATCGAATATAAATAAGACATAATTAAATGAAGTATAAATAAGACATAATTTAAGGCGACCCAACCGTTATACTTTGGCTGTGAGAAAGATTAAACAACTTTACATGCCATAGTTGGTTTGCACAGTTTGAAGACGCAGTACGGTTTGTCTGGTAATAGCGTGACAGGAATTCTGAATTGGGTGAAGGGCTTACTACCCAAGGAGAATACGCTTCCAAATAGTTATCATGTTATGAAGAACAGTTTGAAAAGTTTGGGAATTAAGTATAAATGGATTCATGCTTGTGTATATGACTGCATACTATATCGAAAGGAGTATGAAAATCTCGATCGGTGTCCGGTATGCGATGAACCTATATATGTCCAATCTACCGGCAAGGAAGGCACAAGCTCAAAAGTGCCTCAAAAAGTGTTGTAATATTTTCCCTTTGGGTCTAGATTAAAGTGATTTTTCACAGTACCATGGATAGCGGAGGCAATGACTTGGCATGCCAGGGCAGAAGTAGGGGTAATCTCATGCGTCATCCTATTGATTCTACAACTTGGGGGAGGATGAATTATGAGTGTCCCGATTTTGCTCGAGAACAGCGCAACATTCGTTTGGCTATGTCAATAGATGGTTTCAATCCATTTGGAAATCTAAGCACCAATCAGAGTGTATGGCCAATCATCCTAGCCCCACTCAACCTCCCTCTTTCACAGTGTATGAGACCTGAATTTTCGATGCTATCTTTGTTGATACCTGGGCCAAAGGCACCAAGTGATGATATCGACGTCTACCTGGCTCCTTTGGTAGAAGAATTAAATGAGTTGTGGGCAGAGGGTGTGCAAGCATTTGACTCTTTTTGAAAAGAAGAGTTTACACCGAAAGCTATGTTGATGTGGACAATTCATGATTTTCCAGCTTATGGGACATTATCCGGTTGTGTAGTACATGGTTATTTGGGGGATCCTATTTGTGAAGGGGAGACTGAATCTCCTCGTCTCTCCGCTAGATCAAAAAATATATACCATTGCCATAGGAGGTTTTTACCCCCGACTCATAGTTTCAAATTTGAGAAAGGTTCCAATTTTTTATCGGGCGGGGTTAAACATAGGCTACCGCCGAGAAAACTTTCAGGTTCAGAAATTAAAAGTAATTCTTCTGATTGTGGCCCTAATATGCCAAGTAAGAATCTCAAATTTAAGAATGCCAATCATAAGAAGACCCCAACTGGGAATGAAACTGAGACAAGAAAGGCATGGCCTAGGAGGTCAATTTTATTTGACTTGTCTTATTGGAAGAATAACTCGGTGCGCCATGTATTGGATGTGATGCATGCAAAGAAGAACCTCGCTGAACATATTGTGGGCAATTGCCTTGGGGGGAGTTATTCGAAGGATGGAGAAAATGCATGAAAAGACCTTAAATCATTAATACTTAAGCCATGAATATGGTTGAAAGAAGATAGTGGGGGGAGGACAATAATTCCTCCCGGTGCGTTTACTTTGATGAGTGGGGAAAGGAAGGTGCTTTTAGACACAATATATAATTTGAAGGGTCCATCTAATTTTTCCTCCAACTTACAAAGGATTGTGAATTATGCTACTCATGATTTATATAAGTGTAAGTCCCACGATTGGCATGTGATCATGCAATTGGTTCCTCTATTGTTTAAGCATTGTTTCTCCAAGCACAATGATTTACGGAGGGATATTATGCAAATTAGTATTACCTTCTCACTTTTGTGTGAGAAGATATCGAGAACACATAGTGGCCACAAAAATTAGCGGTGACCGAAGCGATTTGTGTGTTGGAGAAGTACTTTCCCCAGCATTTTTTGACATAAGTTTTCACTTGTTGGTACACCTATGCGATGAGGAACTTCTTTGCGGTCCAGTTAGATATTAGTGGATGAATTCGTTTGAAATATTGATTAAAGTTTTTAAAGATTACGTCAAGAATACGCGATACATTGCAAGATCAATTGCAGAGGAATACATCACCGTGGAGTCATCAATCTATACTTGGGAATATATGCCTGACTCGACTAGCATTGATGACACTGATGAGTTCGTCGATGATGGTGGTCATGTGATGGGAAAATGAGTGAAATTAACGAGTTTACAACATGAACAAGTAGCTCGTTATCTATTTGACACACATGAAGATGTCGAAGAATGGAAAAAGTAAGTTTAAATTATTTTAAGTTTTATATTATTTTAGATTGTTTTATACATGATTAATTTTGTAATATGCAGAAAATATGAAGCCTGTGAGAACAATAAAAGACGAAAAATAATGGTACAATCAGACAGCGAATTTAGGTTGTGGTTGTCACAAGAGGTAATTATAATAAAAATGGTCGTTATATAAAGTTACATTACAATAAAACTTTACAACTAACCTAATTAATTTATCTATATTCTCAGCTCTTAAAGACGGGGTGATGCAATATCAAGGCTTGCTCGTCTAGCTACTGGAACCTTGTTCATGGCACAAGAGTACAAAAAAGTATCGATTGAACGGTTACGTATTCGGCGCAAAGGTGTACGAGGAAAGTACAAATGTACAGAAATATGTTATTCTGCATTATTTTACTTTGCAGGCCCGATACTAATTTTGCATTACTTTATTTTAGGGGACGAGGAGTGGCCCTGGGGGTAGGCCACATAGGCTCGATGCTTATGTGGCTGTTCGGATGAAGAAGGGGAAGAATAAGGAGGTGTTCCCAATTATCGCGTCCACGATTGTAAGTAATCCGACAGTTTACTTGTTGTTGATTAAGTTATAATTTTTTTATTTACTTATTTAACTAATCATGTGATTTTTTTTCGTTTCAGGCAAAGCTTAAGGAAGTGCATGAGTCGCAGTCTAATGCCGATAAGGCATCTTTGTCTACGGATGCACTCAGTCAAGTGCTTGGCGCTGATCATAAGGGGAGGACAAGGGGGTGAGCTCGCGGGTGGCCAAATATAGGATCATCAGATTGGAGACGAGCAACACCGGGTTGGCTCGAACAGTGGACTCGCATGACGAGAAGCTGTCCTGTTTGGAGGCGACTATCCAAGATATGTTCTCATTCAGGAAGTGTTTGTTGGGCAGAAAGCATAAGGGTAAAGGGAAGGAGAAGGTGGTGGAGGAGGAGGTGCAAGAGGACGGGGACGTGGGCGTCGCTGCTTCATCACCGACACGTGTGGACTCTGATGATCCAGTCCCCTATTTGGCTCCCTTCGACCGACCTATGATGACACTTGGTTGATCGAGCGTATTTATACGGGATATATTTAATGTCAAGCGGATAGGGAGGGGATCGAGGGACCCAAATACCGTCCAGGGTATGCTAGTTCATGGACGTGCCCTTCAAGACATCGAGGCCAAGGTGCTCGTCACGCATGTGATACCCGAGAAGGAGAACTCCCCACTGTGGTTGGGCGAACAATGTGACACGATGCAAATTCAAGGGTGTATCAATTCGTATATCGTGTGACCTATCCACCTCCTCAAACCTACCCCAGACATGTAGTGACATTATTTGAATTATTTTTTATTATTTTAAGTTGTTAAATCTGAATTGTTTTAAGTTGTTACATTTGAATTATATTTGGATTATATCGTGGTGCATATTGTTTTGAATGTATATTTGCATTATCTCTATTTTATTTGGATATATAATGTTTGAACAGGGACAATGTTGATATAACAGGTACAAATATACTGTTGGGCAGTGGCAGTGGCCATAGTGCCCAGCAGATGTTTTTTCAATTCTGTCCAGAATTGTCACAGTCATTGATCGTGATAATTTTTTATAAAATGTCACGGGTTTGTCATGGTCTTTAACCATGACAAATATTATCAAGGTCAAAGACCGTGACATGACCGTGATAAATCCGTGATAAAAAAAAGTTATCACCCCCATATAGGCCTGTAAATCGGGTTGGGTGAGTCGGTCTTAGGATTGCTCAGGCTCGGCCCGAAATTTTCTGTCATTTCCCAAGCTCGAGCTCATCCCGAATTAAAATAGTAACCATAGGCTCAGACTCGGCTCACCAAACTCACGGGCTTCGGGCCCGTTTTCAAATGGATTTTATATTTTAATTCCAAAATTAACAAATACAGAGCTGAAATAGCTGAACCAAAGGGACACACAATACAGAGCTCAAATCTACCCACCCTTTGAACGAACCAAAACCAACAAGAACAAAGAGGGTACTCTGTTGATTTCTTTGGTGAACACTAGTTTTGATTTTCTTTTGGTTTCTTTGTTAAATAAATTAAATCTAGCAAAGCCATAACCATCTAAATCTAGCAATGTAAAAAAACATACCCAAAGCAGTAATAACCATCTAAATCTAGCAAAAATCTAAGCCAAACCATAAATAAACTAAAAAATATACACATAAAAGAGCAGCAAAATAATACCGTAGATGGTTTCTTCAGCAGTGGACCAGCGCGCAGCAGCAGAGGACTGCGGGGTGGAGCAGCGGGGGACGACGGGGTAAAAAAACTAGGGTTCTTTTCTTCTTTTGTTAAAGATGAGAGAGAGAGAGAGAGAGAGAGAGAGAGAGAGAGATTGTTCCTCTTAAAACTTACCGTGTGTGTCACAGTGTGTGTGTGATTGGTAAAAAATAAGGACTTTGTTCCTTTTTTTTATTTATAAATTGACCAAAAACAGTAACTCCTCCTAGTAACTACTAGCTATTATAAAAGGGTTATATGGTAAATATACCTAAAATTATATATATAATCTTAATTTATTATATAAAATAAAATATAAATTTATATATATAATTTTTAAGTTCGGGCCGGGCCCGGATCGAGCTTGACACTGTTATGCTCAAGCTCGGCCCGAATTACATTAGGGCTTCAAAAGCTTTAAGTGAGTTCGAGCCAATCCGAGCTTGAGTCAAATTTTGAAGCCCCAATGTAATTCGGGCCGAGCTTGAGCATAACAGTGTCAAGCTCGAACCGGGCCCGACCCGAACTTAAAAATTGTATATATAAATTTATATTTTATTTTATATAATAAATTAAGATTATATATATAATTTTAGGTATATTTACCATATAACCCTTTTATAATAGCTAGTAGTTACTAGGAGGAGTTACTGTTTTTGGTCAATTTACAAAAAAAAAAAGGAACAAAGTCCTTATTTTTTACCAGTCACACACACAACTAGGGTTCTTTTCTTCTTTTGTTAAAGATGAGAGAGAGAGAGAGAGAGAGATTGTTCCTCTTAAAACTTACCGTGTGTGTCACAGTGTGTGTGTGACTGGTAAAAAATAAGGACTTTGCTCCTTTTTTTTTTTTTGTAAATTGACCAAAAACAGTAACTCCTCCTAGTAACTACTAGCTATTATAAAAGGGTTATATGGTAAATATACCTAAAATTATATATATAATCTTAATTTATTATATAAAATAAAATATAAATTTATATATATAATTTTTAAGTTCGGGCCGGGCCCGGATCGAGCTTGACACTGTTATGCTCAAGCTCGGCCCGAATTACATTCGGGCTTCAAAAGCTTTAAGTGAGTTCGAGCCAATCCGAGCTTGAGTCAAATTTTGAAGCCCCAATGTAATTCGGGCCGAGCTTGAGCATAACAGTGTCAAGCTCGAACCGGGGCCGGCCCGAACTTAAAAATTGTATATATAAATTTATATTTTATTTTATATAATAAATTAAGATTATATATATAATTTTAGGTATATTTACCATATAACCCTTTTATAATAGCTAGTAGTTACTAGGAGGAGTTACTGTTTTTGGTCAATTTACAAAAAAAAAAAGGAACAAAGTCCTTATTTTTTACCAGTCACACACACAACTAGGGTTCTTTTCTTCTTTTGTTAAAGATGAGAGAGAGAGAGAGAGAGAGAGAGAGAGATTGTTCCTCTTAAAACTTACCGTGTGTGTCACAGTGTGTGTGTGACTGGTAAAAAATAAGGACTTTGCTCCTTTTTTTTTTTGTAAATTGACCAAAAACAGTAACTCCTCCTAGTAACTACTAGCTATTATAAAAGGGTTATATGGTAAATATACCTAAAATTATATATATAATCTCAATTTATTATATAAAATAAAATATAAATTTATATATACAATTTTTAAGTTCGGGCCGGGCCCGGATCGAGCTTGACACTGTTATGCTCAAGCTCGGCCCGAATTACATTCGGGCTTCAAAATTTGACTCAAGCTCGGATTGGCTCAAACTCACTTAAAGCTCGCCCCGAATTTAGGGGGCCGAACGAGCGGGCTTCGGGCTTGCTCAGCTCAATTTACAGGCCTACCCCCATACTTATCACGGTCAATGACCTTGACAAGTTGGACTTGTCACGATCAATGACCGTGACAAGTCGACAGATTTGGTGTAGTGGCAGCCTTAACCTATTCGGTCGCTAAGAGCTTCGTCGAATGTTCTCACTATATATTCTTCATATAATATCCATTTGGGATCTTTGCAATTTGTCAAAGCATATCAATATGAGACGCCCATTAAATAAAAAAATAACAGCATAATATGTAATGAGAACATTTGAATTCTGAAAGAGTATAGTGGATATGCTTGCCAATAATTGAAAGTAACCGAGGGTATTAGTAAAACAATTAAAACTCTCACCAAAATCGATCATCTCTTCTTACATGTCATATGTAAGAAATAGGAACGTAATCTAAAAGAGTATAATAGATATGTCTATGTAGGAATTTTGACAAACACTATACAAGCAATTTAAAACCAGATACTAATACACCTGTAAATTGTGTTCATTTACATCTATTGCATTCTATTTGCATTCCAAATTTCAATCTACTGACAAACAAATCAATGAAAAATAACTTCAAAATTCAAATAAAAAAATAGGGTTGAAACTATACCCATGGTCGTGGGTTATTGATCTTTCAAGTTTTAAACGTAACAACGGATTAAAAAAAACATTTATTGTTCAAGAAATATACACCATAAGCAGTGGATAGTCAAAATCAAGTTGAACTCAAACATATATCTGAGGGTCGTTGATCTTTCAACAATATCAATAAAATTGGGGCTGAGGAATTATAGTATATTACTAAATTTGACAACAAAATCCAGTGTCGACATTTGTCGCATCCACACGACTATATATGTACACTTCATAAATATTTAATTTATCCCAGAATCTGAAGGGACCCTATTTATTTAACTCTGTGATTCTTTATCTCATTGCCTTTTTGATTACCTAGAATTTAAAGAGGCCTTATTTATTTGACTCCATAACTCTTTATCTTATTGACTTTTGGATTACCTTGACTACCTTTGTATCTTCCACAAACCATAATCACATTAATATTTTTGCCTTTGTATCTTCCACAAATTTGAAACCCATTAATGTTTCATCCCCAAATGAGGTTATTTATATGAAATCTGATAGGGTTTATTCATTTCTCATTTTTATTCACTGAGGATCAATTTTTATAGATCCGTTGTGATGGGGTTCGACCTGAGGTACTACAGTTTTCTCTGCTTTAAATTTTTTTCGATTTTGAATTTATAAAATTTGATTTTCAGTTGTGAGTGACGGAATTGAAGAATTAATTGATTATTTGATTCTGGTTTCGGATATTCATTAATCATTTTTTATTTAGTTTAGAAAATTGATGTATTCATATTAGCTGTATGTTAAAACAACCACTGACATTTCATTCCAGGCTTATACA
This sequence comes from Sambucus nigra, assembly GCA_949130495.1. Taxonomy (NCBI): domain Eukaryota; kingdom Viridiplantae; phylum Streptophyta; class Magnoliopsida; order Dipsacales; family Adoxaceae; genus Sambucus; species Sambucus nigra. Next base: position 574,109,186 of record OX422215.1, on the reverse strand, counting down.
TATCAAAGACTTGAGGTCTGAATTTTAGTGAATGCAGCACGTGGGATCGATTTTGGTGATCGTAGATGCAAATATAATGAAAATTAATAAAAGCCATTGCAGGTGGGTAAAGTGTTTTTCTTTTTCCCATATTAAGTTGACTTTAGTTGATATCCTTGAATTTGTTAGGTAATGTATGAGCTTTCCTTCATTTAGTGTGAGGGTAAAGTTTGTTTACTCTCTCTCTCTCTCTCTCTCTCTCTCTCTCTATATATATATATATATATATATATATATATATATATATATATATACTAGCGAAATGCCCCTGCCTGAAGGAACGACAAAAAATTTTGAAGTACGTAATCGTAAAACGGAAAAAAATTATTTCCCCAACAAAATAAAGTGTAATTTTAAAAAGTTGGCCATAATATCCTTTGTTTATTGGACTATTCACCCTGCTTAATAAATAAAAAATAGTCCAACAAAATTGAATTGTCTAAATTCATCAAAAAAATTCATATATAACATGAAATAGACAGTATTCAACTACCGAATTCACATTGCCTCAAATAAATTGAGTGTCAATTTAAAAAAAAATTAGATATAGTTTCCTTTATTTATTGGACTGTCCACCCTGATTAAGGGATGCCAACCAGCCCAACAATATTTAAAGAGCCCAAATTCATCTAACAAATACTTCAACGCAGATTTTTGTTGTGTCCAATAATTTGAAATAAAATTACCAAAAATAGTGTGAAACAAAGGTAATATAATAAAAAAATTAAAAAAACTTTTCGAAGAAAACAGGGAAACAACTCATCCACACAGCACCTCCATCTCAGCCTCCTGCCTCTTTTTTGTTCAACCCACAACCTCTATCCCTCTCCAACTCGAGTTTACCTACAAAGAAACAATTTGATTGATAAGAATATATAACCATAAATAAAAAAATAACTAAAATTACCATCACTATAATTTATCCATGTTTTAGAAAATAACTCATATTTTAACTAAAATCCTTCCTATTCTTTATATTTTCTAATATCTTTTTTTTTGTTTCTTTGATATGTGTGTATACAAATACAACACATAGATTAACAATGAATAGAATGGTCCGAAATGTGATGGTTGTTCTTAGACAGAGATGAAAAGGACAAAGTTCTTTAAGGAATTAATTGTGAATGAATAATTGGACACTTCAATAAAAAAAACTAAATCAATAATTGGCATAATAACATGTACAAAACAAATAAAGAAACCAAATATGATCAGCCCCAAAATCTGTACAAAACAGCTACAATTTAACATCGTCATATTGTTATTGTTTAAGAACAAAAAATATGAGAGTAATTAAAGAGACACCGAAAGTAAGTTATAAATGTTGTTGATATGGGGCTGCACCAAAAGTTGTTGAACCTATTCTCAAAATTGTAAATGTTGCATTTGGCATATCGGATGAGAACATGGTGTTAAGTGCGTTCTCTTTTTCAGATGGAATTAATCAATTCAAGTCCATGTCTTTCATTACAACTCTACCCCCTCCCAGGAAAGAATAGTTTGTAAAAGTGAATGATTAATATTCACGAGTCATGTTTATGAATAATAAATCACCTAAAGATGTTTCAATTATGGATTTCCAAATAGTGATCAAGTTTTGTTATGATTTGACTAAATTATATATTCTTCTTTCATGTTGCTAATTGAGTACAATTTGGGCCATGAAATTATCGCCGTAGCAGCTGCTACCATAGCATCCCCGTAGTATCCCCATAGCCATCACCCTTTTTGCACCCCGGATTAAACTATTCAGGTGCACGTAAAGGTTGTGATTCAGCCCCATAGCAGCTCGATCTAATTTTTTGTCAAACCAAGGAACATTGAGTATGTAGCTTGGTATACATTATGACTATATGAGGAACCCGAATAAACTATATATGAACCCAACTAAACTTAAAAATATATAACAAAATCTAAATAAATCACTTAACATATATCATGTATGCCAAACTTAAATAGACACCTGATCGTGGTTAAGTGAGTGTTGAAATGTAGAAAATGAAATCAAATGTAGACTACCTATTTAAATATCTTTATAGAATGTATACCCACTGTTGAAATTAACTAATTATTTATGAATAAAATTTAGTCAGGTATTTATCGAACATTTCACAGAATTTTAAAAATATGCATGATGATATGAGAAATCGTCCACTTGTCGTGCTCGTACCAGCAAATTAAGTATAAAGTATAATAAATAGATATAACTAGTAAAAAGAGAGATAAGACACGCAGTATAGAGTGGTTCAATCTCTAAAATAGGCCTATGTCCACTGTGTTGCTCCATTCTCATTATATGCATTGCATAGTACAATACGATTAAGCCTAAAGTGGCGTACACGTATGAGAATAAAGGAGACTACATGGTAACAATGATGTCGGGATGCCGAAGCTATGGCTGAGATGCTTAAGTGAGAGTTCCTAGCGAGGGAGAGAGAGAGAGAGAGAGATCAGCTCTGAGCTATGTAAAAAGTGGACCCGGGTTTGGAATAATGAATTTGGATCTCGAATAAGGAATAATCAATCTCCCCCCAATCTCGAGGTGTAGTCCTCTATTTGTAGGTGTAGATGCTGGTGGATGAAAGGGGGTGCGACTAGTTAGTATTATAAGACTGGGGCCGCACCCTGTAGTAAGTAGGGGTCGTGCCCTGTAGTGAGTAGGGGTCGCCCCCTGTAGCATGTATGGGGTCGCACCCTGTGTATAAGAAGCTACGGTAGTAGGCCAATGAGGCATATATGTATAAGGCCACAGCCTGTAAGTTATAGGCTGCGGCAGTAAGTCTTCGGCACTTGCCCATCGTATATGTTTCGCGAGAAGGTACTATATCTGTCATATCAATAAGCCCCAAAGCGATTGTGCCAAGAGATTGCGGTTGGGGTTGCGGCTGAGTAATCAAGTCTTCTCATGCTGCCGTGACTTTTCAAAGGCGACGCTTTATCTTCCCGCACCCTATTGTATAAATAGAACCGGCCATGGACTTCATCACGTTTCCCAAATCATTTAGAGCATATCGAGAGAGAATTTCTTCACGTTTGTATCCTTGCATTTTTTGGCGATCTCTGGCAGTTGCGAGTGGTGGTTCTAAGGCGGTTGAAGGTGGTTTGAGGCTGAGCATTGGTGGTTTCTTCATTTCCAGGTAATTTTTTCAATTAACAACCTCTTTAATAGCTTTCTCAGTTCATAAGTCACAAATTCATCAACTGGACTTCTGAATTTCTGCCTTTGTGAATCACCCAATCTTGAATTATATCTGTTAAACTCATCACGAATTGAAATTACTTGAATGTGTTTTGTTGAATTGCAATAATGTTTGCTTCTTCCTGAACTTGTATTTTATAACTGAATAATTTTATGAATTATATCTGCTATATCTGTTTCTGCCAATTTCCCAACTAATCGAGCCCATTTGAATTCACATAGTTATTTGGATTTATCTGAATCAATCTTCAATGAATTTTGTTATGAATTTTATTGGTTTGGGTTAGACTTTAGGGTTTCTGAACTCCCATTATGTTCTTGACTATCTGAGAGGGACTCTTCGTATTCTAGGACTTTTGATCTTTGAATATACCGAGACTAAATACTAACCTATTTGAGTGAGTGTCCGCGACATGATAAAATGTCCCTTTAGTAATTTAGGACTGCCCTGGATCAACGCAACCTTCAAATGTTGGTCCCTTTAGTAAAGGCTGCAACATAAAAATTTGGTTGTGGCCTGTAGCAACTCAGAATAATCCTTAGGTTCTCAGATTAGAGTCCATGGCATTTTAGCCCATAGTTTAATGACTACAACATGTAAGAAGATTACACATCCTTCCCCAAAATCAATATATCGCGGCTACAATTAACTTCTAGGGCTTTAGATACCAACATTTGGTATACTTGGCCAATTTTGCCTAACATTTCTTGTTTGTCCTCAACTTGATATATCATTATACCTGTCGTGGACTATGAGAGGCCTTAGGACCATATTGGTTGCGATGCCTAACTACAGACTCTCTGCTTTTCAGGTACTGCTGTAGCCATATAAACTTTGACCCAGACGAATTTCTGAGAGGCTTTTGGAATAAACATTTTTGGAGCCTCTCCTCCCGAACTTCCTTCAGTGCATCCTTTGAGCACAATAGGGTCGTGCCAGTTGAGAGATTACCCTAATTGTGTAGTGTTAGATTCAGACTAAGATTCCACGACCATAGAGAAAGAGGCCAATTCTAATAACCAGCTAATGGACATAGATGAGAAGGCCGTGACAGTGGGTCCTTCTAAGGTTAGGGATATACCAGCTAGCACATCTGTGAGGGTTGAGAGACCTCTTGCTGCACTTAGTGTCCGCAGTACTATGACCCAAGAGTGGATGGATCAGGTTGCTGAAGCCTATGAATTTCCAGGGAATTTGATGTGCTCAACCCCTGCCGCAGAACAAAGGCCATGTACAGTGGTTGCTGACAATGGGGTCTGATTCCCCTTCCACGCTTTCACATATGGGCTGCGGCTTCCTGTCCCCATTCTAGTTAGAAGAATTTTCCATATGATGAAGTTTTCCCCAGCCCAATTATATCCTAATGGTTGAAGGGTAATTCTTACAGCCATAGTGTTTTGGAAGAAGAAATTCAAGAGAGACATTACTCCTGTGGAGTTTTTCCACTTCTACCGCCCAAAGGAAAACTCTGTAAAATTTTCGGGGTACTATTACTTTTTTGTCCGCGGCGGAGATGAGACCCTTTATTCAGGGAGGTCTATCAGTGTAAAGAACTGGAAGGGTAAATATTTTTACATTTCTGGAGAAGGGTGGGAGATCCACCCCTAAGAGACTAAGAGGGAGAGATCTTTTAGGATGTCGCAACTGTGGGGATGTCCCTCTAAGCTTGGTAATTTTTTTAATAATGGTCGCGTCCCCTTTTTACAGTTGCATATAATTCTTCATGTTTTACTTTTGTACTAAGCTTTGTATTTTTCTGCAGCTCTTGACAATTTGCAGCTCAGTGAACGGCAAGAGAAGAGGGTCGTTGAGGCCGCAGCAGTTCCTGTTGACAAGAAGAAGTTCAACACTCTTATAAACTCCGTTTCAATCTATAAGGGAGGCTTATTTCCCAACAAATGTATTCCCAAAGAGATGGGTACTGAAGGTAATACTATTTTTATTTTTTGATTCCGCGACAATTATCTTCAATCTTTGGATATTGACCTTGCTCTATTTCTTCTCAGGTGAGGAGATTGACATATCTCTATTAGCATCTCAGTTTGCTGAGTGGATGAGGACGCAATTATCCTCAATAACACTGCTAGGCAGAGGAAAAGGAATGGAACCAAGTCCAAGGCTCCTGTCGCAATGTCTTCTAATGACCAAGTTGATCCTGCCGCGCCCTAAAATTAGGTTGTGGATTAAACTACTCCTGCCACTCCTCGAAATCAGGCTGCGGATCAAACTAATACTGCCACGCCCTCACTCCAAGTTGAGAAGTTGGCCCCTCATGAGAGGCCTGAGGGTACTTTTGATGATGATATTGGGTCTAACCTAGCCACGATAGGTATAATGTCATCACTTTCTGACCAAGGTGTTCGCGGCACTTCACCTGTTCATGAGAGAAATTCTCCTCCCTCTCCATCAATAATTATTGTCAATGCAAATTTGCCACCTCCACAAAGCAGACGTCCGCGACCACAACTGCGCAGGCCAGATCCTCAGTCTTCCTGGGACACAACCTCCCGTGTTCTCCATAAGATAAAAAGGGTTGTTGATGGAGCCAACCTAGATCGGTTGGTGGATGAGGATTACGAGGATGTGGAGGATTATGCCCTCCATAGCCTGCTGAGAGTAAGCGATTCTAGCTTTCTAACTCAATACTTTGTAATTCCAGTTAAATTTTTTAACTCTCAATATATTTATAGGCCGCGACAGTTGTCATGACCCAAAAACTCAAGTACGAGGGTCTTTACAGGATTAAGGAGGTCACGGATGGGGTTCAAAATGTTGATTTGGAGAAGGCAAGAATTGACTCCTTTGAAGTTGGGAAGAAGTCATCTGCCACAACCTTGGAAGCATATAAGATGAGTGCTGATGCTAGGGTTGAGGCTACAAAAAGGGTAAAAAAATAAAGTTGAGCAGAATTTCAACCAGGCCGTGGAGTCTTTACGAGCTGCCCAAGCTCAAGTGGTTGAAGCTGCTAAGGCAGCGAATCTTTCCAACACCAAACTTGAGCTACTTCAGAAGAAATACCAAGAGCTGAAAACCAAAACAACCAATGATGTCATGGCCCACACCGAGGCCTTAAGGAAGATGGAGGAAGATTATACTGCGACACTTACCAGAAAAGATGAACAACATGGCGAAGCCCATTAATTATCCATTGACAACACTGTAGCTTCATATAAAGTCTCCCTAAACTTTTTCCTTACCAACAATAAAGCTTATATTCGCGACTACCAAGGGCTGAGATATAGGGTGGCAAAGAACTTCCTGTATGTCGCAACAACAATTAAGTCTTAGAGCGTTGGGGATGCCGAGCATACTGCCTGCGTGGCTAAAATGAAGGTGTAATACCCCGTATTTTTGTGATATTTATTTTATGGGATTAATTAAATTAAATGCGTATTAATTGGAAATTAATCCGGATTAAAATACTAGCGAGATGCGAGTTGGTATTTGATTATATGTGCATATATGATTATATATGAATTTTGAATTATGAAATTTGTCGTGAGATTGAAATACGGCAATTTGGAAATTTTGTTGAAACGCATGTGACAGTCGCGTCATGGTATATGATTATGATAATTAAAAAGTGAATTTTATTTCTATAAATCGTATGGTCGTTTTGAGTGCGCCAATGCGTCCGGAAGGGTCAAAATAGTCAGAAAACACTAGCCGGGGGTTTGGTTTGGGTCCCGGGGTATTTTTAGGCCATACCGGCAACGTATAAGGGTAGTTTGGTAATTTTGAATTTTGAGGAATTAAAACCTACGAAAATTGGAAATTAATATCTGATTTGGCATTAACCCACTAAGCCCACTAATACCTAAATAGGCTACGGAAGTTATTGAAACTTGTTCCAAAAGAATTTCTAAAGCACAAACCCTAGCCACCATTAACTTTGGAGAAGAAAGCTTGTAGAGAGAGAGGAGAGGAGAAATATGCAGAGGAGAGAGATCCATTCATCAAATTCGTCATCAAATCAGAGATACATATAAGGCAAGTGGTTTAATTCCAATTAACTTCAGAGAGAGCTTCTTCCATGCGTAGGAATTGGTTAAAATTGTATTGTTCTTGGAGTATGATGAAAACCCATTTAATTGGATGTAGAGATTTATAAATCTATTGAGGAAATTGGATGTAGATTTGTAGTTGATGATTATTCTGATGATATTACAATTAGTATGAAACCAAAAACGGATTTAATTAGGCTCCTTGATGATTTATAAATCCTAGGGTTCATGTGTTTGAAATTGGGGAAAGATATGTAGAGATTTGATATTTGAATGATGTTAGGATGAATTAACACCCCCAAACATGTTAATATGTGACCTAAGGATGTTTAGGGACGATTAGGAACCTTAAACAATCGTTGGAGTAATGTTTGGATGAGATTTGAGGTGTAGAGAGATGGGAAAAACAAAAGTAAGAAATCTGGGCTCGAATCTGGTCGCTCGTTAGAAGGCCTGCCCAGGTCGTTCGAACGAACTCATTCGAACGAGCTTCTAACGAGTTGACCATTGACTTCTAACGAGGGTGAAGTTCGTTCGATGAGATCGTTCGAACGAGATCTCGTTAGAAAGCCCACTTCGTTCGAACGAGATCTCGTTAGATAGGCCAGTTTGTTCGAACGAACTCTCGTTTGAACAGCCTCGTTCGAATGAGACTTCGAACGAGTTGACAGTTTAGGCTGTTTAGCCTGTTTTGATCCCGAGTGTCCCGTAAACTCGTGTATAGGTAGAGATAGCTTTCCCGTGATGAAGAATTGATATATTTGGGATGTTTGGGATATAATGAGGAGTCAAACCTAGTAGTGTAGTTTGAACCTAAGGGAAAATATGAAGTAGGACATGAGTGTCTATTACGTTGCAAGAACGATTGACGGCCAAATTTATTATATTAACCGGGAACATATAAATTGTGTAGCCTTATATGTCGGTACAAGGATGAGAAGTGTACCACAAATATATTATGGTGATTACTAAGACGCGTGCATACTTAGTATATATATGTATTAATTTTATGTGTATGACATACCTACCATACTTGCTATCACGGGAGGTTTGCGTTTGCTTAGGGCCCTCTAATCCTTGTGTTGCCCGGATTTAGACCGGTTACCTCGATGAACATAGGTCAGAGAAGGACTTATTGGGATGTTAATAAGTCTGCTGACAGGTATGTGCGTGACCCATGTGATGTGACTGTGTTCACCTCCATTATTTGTGATGTTGTTATCTGTGAACTATTCCTGAGAGATTCGGAATATGTGATCCTTATGTACGTGATGTACCGGGATGGATAGCAGAGTATGTGTGCACCGCAGCTAGTCTCGGGGTGCTTGTATTGTATATTTATGACGTGAATAATATACACTTAATTAATGGGAACTTTCATGTTGTTATTGTGAACAAAATTATGGTAATGTAGTGAGAGAACATAACGGGTTAACCGATAGTGAAATGTATTACATATTGGGAATCTGAGTTTAAGTAAAGCCCTCTATTTATTTGATAACGCTAGAATGTATAATGGCAATCGAGTAGTAAGGGGTAGAACTTATTACGGTTTGTTTAGATATGGATGTCGCATAGATGGGTACGGTACGTTAGGAGTGCACATGTAGTCGAGAGGTGAGAATTTCATGTGAGTGCACGTCCTAACATGTATTTTGCATTTAATGTTTTAATGTTATTAAAACACTTGCTGTTTTCAAAATGTTTTCCACTTTCGGGCTCTGACCCATTTGCTTTCAAATCTATTTTTGTAAAAACCATTTTAGGTGCCCAGCCACAAGGACACCATGCTTAGGATCCTCATTCAGGTGACGAGCTGTAGCTGTTTGTGGAAGTTACAGGACTTTGCTTGTAGACGCTTCATCTACTTTGACTCTATATTCAGCAGTTATCAGTTGTAGGGCATGTCGCCCACTCTTTTAGAGACATTTCATTTATTTCAGTTATTCAGACTTCTGGCATGTAATTATTCAGGATTCAGACTTTTCATTTTACTTTCAGTTGTGGGATTGTTGTGAGGAGTTTTCCTCCGGATTTCTTATTATTATTGTTGGTTATTTCATTACTTCGTATGGTGAATGGATTATGTTGACTCTTTCATTATTCTTTTATTGCATGTTATCCAGACTTAACTTAAAATTTGGCAACTTACTTTTTAAATACTAGGTGGTTAGTAATTATTAAAATGTTTTCGACAGTGATGCTATTAACTGAACCAACTTGGCATTTTATATTAATTTAATAAAGGAGTAGCTACCCGGTATTTAATTAGTCGGGGTGTCACAGAAGGCCGTCGCAGAAGAGAGAGCCATGCAAAGGGCAGCGACTGAGGCTGAGGCCACGACAGAAGACCAAGAGACTGAAACAACTGCGGATGAAGAAGATGGAAATAAAGAAGATGATGCATATTCTTAGTCAAATTTCATTTATAGGTTTTTGAACATTGGGGTTGTGTCCCTTTTGCAAACTAATTTTTGTCATCAAGGCTGCGATCTATAATCTGTGTAACTTTTTAACACACCAATTTTTGCTAAGGCTTTAGCCTTTGATCTTTGACATACATGACTGCTGCACCTCTTAAACTTCTACAACCTCTTAAATTATTTTTGCACTTCCTTTACATACCTTCTCATATGCCTCAATATTGTTTGCTTTGATGATTGATTGCTTAATTTATTGAACAGGTAACAGACTAAGGCCGCGACATCATAGCATAAATGTTCTTCGCATTGGCTGCGACCTGTTTTCTTAACCTTAGACTTTCCACTTATTTTCTTGTATACTGATGCCACATAAATGTTTACAACCTTGAGGATAGGCTGCAGTCTCTTTTTAAACAGGGCCACAACACCTTTATTGAATTTTGTAGAATGACGATATCTTGCACCTTTTAGCAGTAGGTTGTGTTTGTATTCTTGTGTGGTGGATATTGGGGAACAAGCCCTTGTTGCGGACAATCAAGTCTTTGGACCACCACTTTAAAAGGGTTCCTCAGAATAGGCTGCGGCCTATTGCATTTTTCCTTTGACTTTAATTTATCCAACACTTCTAAGTCTTTGATGGCTGCGGCCACATTGATAGGGCTGCGGTGCCTTTCATATCCCTGACAAATTTGATGATAACATGCTGGGCTAAGGCTATCCTTTTTATGTAGCTTTGGCGTGCTTCGTGATGTCAGCGTCACAACTTCTTTCAGTCGCTTTGATTGCATTTCATAGCTTTCCTTTAGTCGCTTCGATTGGGTTATTATCAGGCCCCCTGGGCTAGGTATTATGAAGCTTCCCCAAGCTAATGTGAGATCACCAAGCTAATGATGTTTTGTCTCTATCCACCAAGTTAATGATGTTTTTGGGCTGAGATCACCAACTGAATGATGTTTAGTCTCATATCCACCAATCTAATGATGTTTTAGGGTTGAGATCACCAAATGAATGATGTTTAGTCTTTATCCACCAAGTTAATGATGTTTATCGGGGGAGTAACCTCGTCGGGCTAATGACGCATCCCCAAAGCCCTAAGAATGGGAACCTGAAGCCCTTGATTCTTATGACACATCCCAAAAAATAAGAATGGGCATTAAATCCCCTGATTCTTATAACGCATCCCGAAAGCTAAGAATGGGCATTTGATGCCCCTGCGGCTAATGACGCATCTCGAAAGCTAAGAACGGGAATTGTAAGCCCTCGTGGGTAATAACGCTTTATGTTAAATGCTTTCAAGAATGTAGTCATAATATGCTGGAATATAGTCTCTATGAGTGATGTTGCAGATCAATTTAGATAGTTATTCTCAATAGTTGCTTTCGCCATTTCAATTATCACTTGTTTTCAGATAATCATGCGTCACGGGGGCATTGTGGGCCCATTTAGATATTATCGTTCCCGATATGACATATTGTCTCGAATCGAGATCTATTTAAGACAAAATGGTCTTTTATAAGATAACATTTCATGGAAATGAGAATCAAAATATGGCACTATAAAAGTGATCTTGATTTCATATATCTATTCATATATTCATGACTTTGTTAGGACAATACAAAGTTAACATGGAACTATTAAAAAGGGTTTTTACTAAGCACAAAAATAGATGAAACATAAATATAGGCATAAAATATAGGAATGTGACCTATCAGACTAGGCTGCATCCCCCAGGCATTCTTCAGGAAGCGCTGTAGCATCCCATGCCTTACGAGCCTCTCAATTTCATCTTTTAGAGCATATCACCGCTCAGTGTCGTAGCCGTGATCCTGGTGGAATTTGCACCACTTGGCTTTGTCTCTTTTGTGGGGTGGAGCCCTCAGCTTCTCTGGACACATCAACAGCTTGTCCTCCTTAATGAACCCGAATATGTCTTCTATTGGGAAATTCAATGGAGTGTAGGACTCAAAGACCCTTTCTTCCGATTTTCCTTTTCTGGTTCTTACATGCTGCTTCTGTGGATGGACCTTCTGGTACTGCCATAACAGCAAAAGTTGATGAGGCAATGATCTTGGGTGCTGCACCCACACTGGATGAGGCTGCGACCTCTAGCGTGAGGACCCTCTGGGTTAAATAGTTGACCTGGATTTGGAGTGAGGCATGACTATCATAGAGATGGTTGTGGTGATTATACAGCTGCACAATCTCATCTTTGACTTTTGTGCTCTAAATGGATTCTCCTTCCATTTTTTGCTTTGTTAGTCTTTAAAAAATATATAATCTGAGACAAAACTAGCAGAAGTGAGTAATCACAAGAATATTGGATTGACCAAGTAGGAAGTTGGGATGCAACATTTGAACTGCTGCATGTTATTACTGATGAGGCTGCAGCTAGTAAGACACATAGGTGTACTGCCATGGCCTTTGAATGATATTCACCAAGGTTGAGCTAAAGACCACCCGAGTCCATTCCCTGATGATTTGGAGTTGTTTTAATACAACCGCAATAGTAGAGGCCACGATAAAAAAAAGGTAATTGCCTACCAGGCCGCATCCCCGTCTAGGCAGCGAAGGGAGCAATCCCAAAATTGAAACCCAAAAACTGAGTTTTTCTCCCGCAACATATGGAAAGCATACCTACTAGGGTTTATCCATGAGTGAATATCATCAGGGTGCACAAAATAGCACGATTATAATGATAAGCCCTAGATCATAGGCAAAGAACAACAAAAAAATGAGTAAATACAATCCTTCCCTAATCACTCATCTTTTCGGGGCTAAAGCCCATTATGCTTTTCAGCATTATCTAGATGAAATGATATCACAGGGGTATGTAAAATAGCTCTAAGGTCATAAAATGGAGACCCAAAAGTAGATCTCGTTTCCCACAGACGGCGCCAAAAATGATGATACAAGAAATCGTCCACTTATCGTGCTCGTACCAGCAAATCAAGTATAAAGTATAATAAACAAATAAAAGTAGTAAAAAGAGAGAGAAGACATGCAATATAAAGTGGTTCAGCCTCTAAAATAGGCCTACGTTAATTGTGTTGCTCCATTCTCATTATATGCATTGCATAGTACAATATGATTGAGCCTAAAGTGGTATACAAGTATGAGAATAAAGGAGACTACATGGTAACAATGATGTCGGGATGCCACAGCTATGGCTGAGATGCTTGAGTGAGAGTCCCCAGCGAGGGAGAGAGAGAGAGAGATCAACTCTGAGCTATGTAAAAAGTGGACCCGGGTCTAGAATAATGAATTCGGATCACGAATAAGGAATAATCAATCTCCCCCCAATCTCTAGGCGTAGTCCTCTATTTATAGGTGTAGATGCTGGTGGATGAAAGGGGATGCGGCCAGTTAATATCATAAGACTGGGGTCGCACCCTGTAACAAGTAGGGGTCGTGCCCTGTAGTGAGTAGGGGCCGCGCCCTGTAGCATGTACGGGGCCGCACCCTGTGTATAAGAGGCTGCGACAGTAGGCTAGTGAGGCATATATGGATAAGGCCGCAACCTGTAAGTTATAGGCTGCAGCAGCAACTCTTCGGCCCTTGCCCATTGTATATATTCCGTGGCAAGGTACTATATATGTCATATCAGTGCATGCTTGAGTCTCATTGCAGCATTATAGTACCCTGCTATGATCATTGGAGTCGGAACTTCCTTAGCTCTAGGTGAGATAGAATTATGAGCATTGACTTCTGTTATTATGGTTTAAACAAATAACATTTGATAGATATAACACACAACCCGAATAATGAAATTGTCAACAAATAGGAATAAACTAACACTAAATGATTAATAACAAAAAGAAACTAAACTCCAAGAGTCAAATAAAAGGAAAAAATTCAACGGAAAGAGGAAATGGAGAAGAAGGTCTACCGTGTTAAGTGAATGTTGGCGTTGTTATCATGGTAAAGCAAGAGGTCAAATTGCGGTCGCGGCTGAGTTGGTAAGGGTAAGAAACCTTTGTCCCAAAATAAAAATTTCCATGAAAATGTGAATAAATCAGAGTTGTACTTTCAATTACAAAAAGGCATGAAACTTGTCAAGATGTGTAAAAAAAATGAAATCAAATGTAATCGCGTATTTTATCAAATATTTCACAAAATTATGAAAATATGCATACTTGAATCTCATGAGAATGTCCAACAAGAGGATTACAATGAACCAAATTGAAACCCAAACCAAAACCAAGATAGAACCCAAAAATACCTTCACATGGGTCAAAATGGTTTTGAAGCCAAAGATTATAATAGAATCATAGATAAATTGCATAATAGAAACAAAACTCTACTCACATAAACCTCCCAAAACCCATGTTTTTTATTGAAGCGCGCGCACACACAAAGTAGGAAAAAACAAAAACATATTAAAACCCCAAAATAATTATAATATGATTTTTTTTGTAAATAGAGTTGAGAGAATACCTTGAATGGTGGTGAGATGGCGATGATAGAGAGAATCGAGATAAAGAAAATTAATAGAGAATAAAGTTTGTACCTGTGCAACATAGAACAAATTAGATGAAAATTACCAAATTTAACACCAGAAATACCCTGCTTCAAACCCGAAAATAATGGACAACCGCGATGCACACAATTATACAAACACCCCGAAGTCACCACAAAATTTAAGCTTTCCCATATTGCTTTTCTTTCCCTCATTCACTCTTCTAAATAAAGATACTTAGATCAACTTGTGTCCTTACTAAGATAGCATCTTCCAAACACAGATAAACTAAAACCTATATTATATTTTACTAACTCATGTGTGTTAGCATCATTTTGTTTTATAAATTTCCCCAAAAAACCATAACATATCATGCTCAAACATCTGCTGCATATATGTAGCATATATGCTTATAGTTGCTGCATGCATATATGTTGTTGTGCATATATGCAACATATATGCATACAGTGCTGCATATATGTTGTTGTACGCATATATGTTGCATATATATAACATATATGCATAAAAAATAATTCCACTGCCCACTTGAGTTCTTATCATCATACACACAAAAATAATAGCACTTAATCTTCTACAAGAAAAATGAGAAAAGCCAAAAAAATAGCATTTAGCCAAAAAAAAAGAGTAGCCAAATAAATAATAAGATGTTACTTGTTTTGGGAATCATGTTCATATGAACCACCCCCCTGATTTCTCAACTCCAAATCTATTTTTCTTTGGCTCCCTTTTCATCATCAAGTTGCTTTAGCTTGGACTTGACGGATTGTTGATCCCTTTGAACTCAAAGAATCCTGGGCTTGAATGATTTTTTTTTCACCCAAATAATCCTGATTCGTTTCCCTCTTAGAAACTTTGGCAATAACTTACCCAATAAAGAAAATGGCGAGATTCAAAATTGTAATACAAATCAAGTAACTAACCCAAAGTTCGATTTGCAGGGAACTAAGATAATGCTAAACAAACCATTTTAAGCATCAATAGGAACATATTCGGATCCAAGACAAAAATGATGACTCGCTGGAGAGAATAATAACCAATATCGAATCAACAGCGGCTCAATCAAACATGTTGGGTAAAATTGAATACACAAACACCCAAAATCAGCATAGTTGGATTGTAATCAAAATTAAATCCGGACCCACAATCAAAATTGACATTGTAAGGACATATTTTATAAGCCCTATTTTACATTAGTGTATTTCATATACCGCTACAAACCGTCGAATAAAAAATTTAAGTTTAAAGATACATGTCGAATATCAAAAGTTCTTCATTATTCAAGCATCTGCGAGTGTGGTCATCCCCGATCCTCGCTGCAGGCGGGAGCGTGAAGGAAGGATCCTCGGGTCCCGTGCGTCCCTCTCGGGAGTGCTTCAACCGACGTCGTTTAAGATGAGGTGTAAAAAATGTAGAGAGATTTAGAGTCGCCAGTCTATTTTACTCAAAACAGACAAAAGAAAAAGGGGAAGCCATCCCGAAGAACGACATCCAAAGACATACTGGTGCATGCGAAACCAAAATGATTCGAGAAGGGTTCGGAGGCTAAGTTACAAAATGGGAAGGTGTTAGGCACCCATTCTGCCATTTCGGTCTCTCATGGATGTTTGTTATTTTCCCTTTTTATTTTCCCCGTGATATGTGTGCATGTGTATATATACAATGGAGATAGGAATCCTCGACTTGTATCGTGGAAGGGATAAAGCGAGTCATCCGTAGGAAGGTATAAAAATAATATTAAAAAATAAGATTTACGCGATTACCCTTACATTGATCATTATAACGGAACGATAACGCATATGGGGTGATACGTCACTAAGAACAAGTATATAGAATATAAGAAAATTGGATTTAGAGAAGATTGAAAATGAGAGAAAAAGTGAGAATAGGACTCGAGTCTCGGGTTTTACCTCGAGACGCCTACGTAGCCTATAAAGGCATCAAAGTTCACGTAGTTCGCATACAAAACTAGGGGTGGGGTTTATCCCATAAATCTAAATGGGGGATCTCTTATTTGTGAGTGTGTGTGTGTGTAGAAAAAGTGTTTTAGTTGTGAGAAAAGTGTGAGAAAAGTATGAGAATCCCTATTTGGAATTTATGAGCAAACCCTCTTTTTCTTATTTTTTGGGTTTTATTTATATGAAAATAAGAGATGTGCAATAATACTAAATAAAAAGTATATTAGGATGTGTGAGATGAGATAATAAAAGTGCTAAGTAATAAAATAAGTTATTGCGAATTTAAGAGAATTTGAAGAGAAAGTTGAGAAAGTTGGACCTTCTTGAAGATCTTGAGCTTGATCTTGAATGTTGGAGATTAGCCCTTGCACTTGGATGATGATGGAGAGTGGATAATTCACTAAGTTTGATGAAAAGTATGATGAAAAGTGGAAGTTAGAAAGGGATTTGGATGTTGAAATCGCGCTGTCTTCAAGAGAGGTTTTGGGATTCGCTGAGAGCGATTTTTTCCAGATCTGGGCTCTCCTTGCAACTGAGGTGAAGGCCTCCTTTTATAGGCCCAGGTCACTGTCGATCGGCATAGACCTGGTCCTGTCTATCGGCACCTGCCGATAGGTAGGGTCTGGAACCTGCCATTTGGTAGTGTGTTTCAGGCCTTTTCAGAAAATTGGCTGTCGAGGGCAAATCGTTGATCAGAATCGCGCACGGGGTAGACTGTTATAAAGTTAATTCAGAGACCTTTGAAAGTCCTTTGGACCTCTCTCGAGTTTGGGAGTTAAATTTGGGTCAAATATGGCTCGGAAGCGTTTGTCGGTCCATTGGACGGGGAATCGTTCGGACGCAAACGGATCATTCGTCCGCATGATAAGTCCGAATCGCGCACAGGGCAGACCGTTGGAAAGGTTAGGATATGTAATTCGACATTCCAAAGAGTTTGACCCGGTTTGGGGAGTTAACTTTGTTCAACCGGGCCCTGTAAGCATTCGATGACCTATTGGAGTTAAACGAATCATTCATCCGCATGGTAAGTCAGAATTGCGCACGGAGTGGACCATTGAAAAGGGGTTTCAGTGCCCTTCAAATATTCATTCTGTTTCAGTCGAGTTGAAGAGTTAACTCAGGTCAAACAGAGCCCGAGAGCGCCCGTTGGCCTCTGGATCAAGTTTCGGACGCAAATGGATCGTTTGTCCCCATGGTAAGTCAGAATCGCGCACATGATGGACCGTTGGAAAGGGATTTCAGTGCCCTTCAAAGATTCATTCATCCTCGGTCAAGCTGAAGAGTTTGACTTTTTGGTTAAACGGAGCCTGGGAGTGCCCGATGGCTTCTAGGTCAGTACTCGGGGTATGACCTGGGTTTGTAGTAATGAAGGGAGGTACTAGGGACCTAAAGAGAGTAAGGGGGTAACATAATGGGGTGTCTATATAGCCCCTCGACGGGTGAGTTTGGAACAAATGATAACCATCGAATAGACACCACATGATGCTTTTGAGGGATGATGATCGATTCAGAGGGTCGAGGCCAATTCTGAGGACCTGAGGGGTGTGATGGGGATGGTTTGAATAACGATCAAAGGTTTAGGTCTATTCTGAGGACCTGGAGTGATGCTGGGAGATGACCAATTTTGTGGGTCAAAGACGAATCTGTGGGCTTAAGTGATGAGAGTGACCGATTCTGCGGGTCAAAGCCAATTCTGCGGGCTTAAGTGATGAGGGTGACCGATTCTGCGGGTCAAAGCCAATTCTGTGGGCTTAGGGTGAAGATCTAATAATCGAGGCCAATTTTGACCTAAGAGTGGTGACGATCGAGGACCGAGATCAATTCTGACCTAACTCAGGTGACGACCGAGGTTAAATCTGACCTAAGAGTGGTGATGATCGAGGACCGAGGTCAATTCTGACCTAACTGAGGTGACGATCCAAGACCGAGGTCAATTTTGACCTAAGAGTGGTGACGACCGAGGACCGAGGTCAATTCTGACCTAACTCAGGTGATGATCCAAGGCCGAGGTCAATTCTGATCTAAGAGTGGTGACGACCAAGGATCGAGGCCATTTTTTACCTAACTCAGGTGACGATCCAAGACCGAGGTCAATTCTGACCTAAGAGTGGTGACGACCGAGGTCAATTTTGACCTAACTCAAGTGATGATCTAAGACCGAGGTCAATTTTGACCTAAGAGTGGTGACGACCGAGGACCGAGGTTAATTCTGACCTAACTCAGGTGACAATCCAAAACTGAGGTCAATTGTGACCTAAGAGTGGTGACAACTGAGGACCGAGGCCATTTCTGACCTAATTCAGGTGACGATCTAAGACCAAGGTCAATTCTGACCTAAGAGTGGTGACAACCGAGGATCGAGGCCAATTCTGACCTAACTCAGGTGACGATCAATTCTTACCTAAGAGTGGTAAAGACCGAGGCCAATTCTGACCTAACTCAGGTGACGATCCAATACCGAGGTCAATTCTTACCTAAGAGTGGTGACGACCGAGGACCGAGGTCAATTTTGACCTAACTCATGTGATGATCCAAGACCGAGGTCAATTCTGACCTAAGAGTGGTGACGACCGAGATTCGAGGCCAATTCTGACCTAACTCAGGTGACGATCCAAGACCGAGATCAATTCTGACCTAACTCAGGTGACGATCCATGACCGAGGTCAATTCTGACCTAAGAGTGGATAAAGATTGGATTTTGATTCTACTGGAGAAAGTGCCTTGTGATTTTGATCTGAGCTGGGGAGCTGATAGCTGGGGAAGCTTTTGTTTTCTTAGGAGGCCTCGCAGGGGGGAACAACCAATTTTGGTGCTGTAAAAACTCCATTGGGGAAGTGATTAGGCGATCCTTAGAGATCCTCCGTGGCCTTGCCAGGAGGAGATTCACTTGGTTTTTGAGGATTCCGCTGGGAAAGAGGGGTTTTGCTTGAGGGAATGCGAAATTTTCCTGCTGAAAGTGTTCTGAATCCTTCCTGGGATTTTTAGGAATTTTTCGAGGATTTTTCGGGGCTTTCTAGTATTTTCTAGGAATTTCTATACGAAAGTTAAGGGGGGTGCCGATCGACATGGTATGAGGGGTGCCATTCGGTAGTGGTACAAACTTTTGGACTGCCTCACGAAGGTGAGGAGTCAGTGCCGATCGGTATGGTTGGGGTCAGTGCCGATCGACATGGCGTTTGGCATCCTATATAAAGGGGGCGAATACCTTCATTTTTTCACAGCTTCTTTGCTTTCTCTCTTTCTGCGATTCCTCTACAAATCGTTCTAGCATTCCAATTTTACAGAAATGGCTACCTTTATGAGCACTGCAGTCCATAGGGAGTGGTTGACCGTTGATGACCGGACGAACGTGGAGTGGAGGGCCAGGGCGTCTCTTGCTTTGGGGAGTGATAACTCCTTTGATGCGTTTGAGCCTCTTGCGGATGAACGAACTTTGCTGCGGGAGCCGTCGCGTCATCGCTCTTCGAGAGTGAATCCTGATGGTTATGTAAGTAACCCGACCTTTGGCATTCCTCTATTTTTGGTGATTTTTCTTTCTTTCTTGACTTCTGATGAGATTTTTTCCTTTTTTCCAGTCTGATATTTCTTTGAAGAACATGCGCGCCCGCGGGACGATGAGGCTCAGGGATGTCTGGGAGCATCTCCCACCTGTGGTGCGTTGGGTGGTATCATCAGCGGGTTTTGGGAGGTTGGCATCTGCGCTGGATGAGACGCCTCGTTTGACAGCGGTCCTGTGCGCTTTGGGGGATAGGTGGTGGGATACTACTCACACCTTTCATTTCGACTTCGGGGAGATGACGGTGACTCCTATAGATGTGCAGCAGCTGTTGGGGCTGGATTGTGATGGAGAGTAGATAGAGGTGGGTCGCTCTTTGCGGGTGAGACCGGAGGCAGTGCGTGCAGTGCTTGGTGATGTAGGAGGATAGTTTATGGGGATTCTATCCGGTTGCCCCTGCTGAAGGACGTTCTATTGGGCAGGGTGATTGATGTGGAGGATGGGCTGCAAGTGAGGCAGATAACCCGGTTATTTATTTTTCTGGTGTAGGGAGGTTTCATGGTGGCGTCAAGTGGCGACGTCGTCCATCTGTGGTTCTTGCCGTACTTGAGGATGTTTTCGAACATCCCTTTCTATGATTGAGGGAGTCTGACTTTGGCGACCCTTTACTCTTCTCTGGATGCATTTAGCCGGTGCTTCCGGGAGACCTTTACTAGATCCACATACCTTTTTGAGGTATTCTTCAGTTTGCACATTTCTTTTTATGCATTCACATTTTCCTTATGCGTCTCTTTTTATTTGTGAATTCTTATCTTTTGACAGACGTGGTTTTATGAGGTGATTGGGTGCAATACCCCGTTGATCGCTCTAAAGAACGACACTGTTGGGGACTCCTGCCGATTGTATCGATGGCGTAAGACCAATTGACAGTCGAAGGGATCTCTCTCTCTGGAGGCAGTGCTTCAGGTCTTAAATGACCTGACCAGTGGTAGGGTAAGACTCTTTCCATTTTCAGTCTTATTTTTTTTTCACCTTCTGATCTTGTATTGATTTATGCCTGCTTGGAGATTTTTAGGTGACATTTTATCCCTGGGGGATAGCCATTCAGGATGCGGGGACGACCGGGATAAACGCACAGATGAGGCGTTTGCTGGCACATGAGTTCGGCCATTCCTGGTATCTCGGGGAGAGGGTGGTTCTCCAGATTGCTGAGGAGGAGGTGGTGGTTTCACCTGCGCAGCCTCCTACGTCTATGAGGCGGGAGCGACTATTGTTGGAGGATGCGAGGATTGCGATGATGATCGGTGAGTCCTACTTGTTGTACACTGATACGGCTGCGCCGTATGACTATATGGACTCTGTGACGAGTTGGTTGATGGCGCCCAGCATATATGATGCCCTGCCTCTCCCTCCTGCAGGTTTGGGTGGTGGGATCTTCCCACAGTGGTGGTGGTCCGACGACATATGCGGTGACGATGACTTCAGAGGTTCCTTTTGTGCGGTTGCATACTCCTTCGTACAACATTCGGCGGGCTGATGGAGGGATGGTGCCTATGTTGCACCGTCCTCATGCGATGGATCTGGAGGAGTTGGGTTTGATAGAGGAGTTCCTCCAACTTGCGGTATACCTTTATGTTCTTCTCTTTCTTTATTTTCTATTTTGGTCATCTCTGCTTTGATACTGATTTTGCCTTTTTCTTCCAGCAAGTTCGAGTGTCGACCACCTAGATAAGAGACATCAGAGACTGGATATCTTCGGCGATTGCCCATATTTGGGATGTGGTTCCTGTTCCTTCTTGCTTGGTGCCATCTGCTTCGTCCGAAGAAGACTCTGGCTCGGGTAGTGGTGGTGCATCGTCTCGCTGTAGGGGAAAGAGAGCACGTCGCAGGGGTGGAAGCTCTTTGAGAGAAAGGTAGGTGAGAAAGAGGGAGAGAATGTGGGTTCGGGCTGAGTCCCGTTATTTTTTGCTTTTTCTTCTTATTTCCTGTAAAATTGATGTAACACAGAAACAAATAGATGCAATGCAATGGAGTTTTTTATTATCTTTTATTAATGATGAATGAATGCATGCACATGCGCTTTTTACTCTGCTGTTGAGACCGTAAAAAGGGGTATTTTTGGAATTTTTGAGGGAAAGTTTTTTTTAAATTTTTTTTATTAATTAAAAGGGGAAATTATATAAGGAGAAAAAGGGATTTTGAAATTCTGTTGAGAATATCAATTTATTTTTATTGAGTTTTCTGATTTGTCAAAAGAAGAAAAAAGAGAAATTTCTAAAAATGGGGGGTTGCCGATGGGCAAGCACCCTGTCCTGCCTATCGACAGTTCAATCCAGTCCCATCAATTCAAAGCTTTGATTGGTACCCTCTTCAGCCTTTTGTATTTTGTGGGGTAGGATTACCTTCGATTTCTGCAGGGATTATGTCTCTTGTGAGGGTTCCCAAGTATAAAAAGGGAAAGGGTGGAGTGTTTTCGTCATACCTTCGCATTCTTACTTCCCACTATCTCTTAGCCTTGCAAGATGGCTCTCCCTGGTATCATTGAGTTTGCTAACGACCTCGAAGCCTTGGAAGCAATGTGCTCTTATAATGTCGACTATGATGCTTTCAACATGCATCGAGTCTCCTTGTGGCGCAATCAGCCTATTGAGTGGAACATGCTGATGGCGGCGGTACAATTCTGGTACCCCGAAGACCATGTATTCCGCTTTGGGTTGGATGAATTTTATCCTACCTACGAGGAATTTTCTGCCATACTGGGTATAAATCCCAGTGTTGCTGTGGCTTTGCCCGAATTTTCCCGTTCTCCCAGGGATTTATTGGCCGAGCTTTTTCATATTTTGCCTTTGGCGGCCAGATCACTGGTTGTTGGAGGAATGATCTCCCTCCCGACAGTGTTGTAGTCCGTGCATTTGCGGGAAGTAGGTGATGCTGGCTATGCTGGAGCCGTTGCTCCGGGCTTGGTTTCAAAATTACTACTGGTGACTAGGGAACTGATGGTGGACCCGCAACTTGTAGCCATTACTTCGTGGATGTCATACTGTCGTAATCCTACGACGATGATACTGGCAGAGACCCTGAATGGCCTGGATGTCTGGAGAGAAGGTCGTTCTGACTTTCTGAGGGGTAGCCCTGCGATGTTGTTCATGTGGTTGTCAGAAAGACTTCGCTTGGTGGCCCTTCCAGAGTATCCTTTGTCGGTTGTACCCAACTTCTTTTCGCGTTACTTCTTCAGCGTTGGCTTGGATATTGAGTGTTTGGAGAACTGGTTTGTGGAGAATTTGGCTCGGAATCTGTATTGGTTAGTGCCCTGGCGGGGGCAGTTGCTGCCTGTTCTGAAGCTAGGAGAGTACTCATATGTGCGGCTGGTTGGTCTCATACAGACCTCTTTCTATTTACCTTGGCGGATTCTACGCCAATTTGGTTGGGCACAGGTCGTGCCACCTCGAACACTAAATTTATTTCTGGTAGATGTTTTGACCGAGTGCCTGCGTCTGTTGCTTGGATCTCTGTGGGAGAATCGACGTCCGTCGACCTGTCCTTCTCAGTCTGTCTGGAGAGTTTGGCATGTCCCTGGGGATAATATGAAGTGGTTGTGGAGGAGAGTAGTCAGCAAGATGTTGGCATTGGATACTGGACAAAAGTGGTTTATTTTATTTAACACCATGGAAGGGGATGTTGTGTTTTTTCCGAAGCTGGTTCAGGCTTATCGGTCCATGGAGTGTTTACGGCACTCTGTTCAGGCAGGGGAAATTTGGGGACCCCGGGATGTAGATGATGAGGATGCAGGTTCCTCTGGTAGCTGTGGGTAGGACTCTTGGAGAGTTTATTTGTGTAATAGGGAATAGATATAGGGATTTTATTTGGTTTTTTATGGCAGTAGGGGGAAGGGAGTTATCCGTTCCTTTTCTTATGTAGTCTGTGCTGTAATTTCTTATTAATGAAATAAGCAAGTTTTTGATCATCCAGCTGTGCCTTTCGATGAATTTTGTATTTTTGAATTATCTATACCGATCGCTAAGGCATACACAATCCTTTTGTTCAAGTATTTATTAGAATGAACTGTCGTTCTCGGAGATAAGAAAAGAATAGTATTTTGTGAAAAAGAAAGGGCCATGCTCCTGTAAGATGTATGAGCTGCCTACGTACCTCTGGGGATTTTTAAATTTTTTTGTTTTTCTTAAAAAATGGTTTTTTGCAGAGGATCAGGCCCACGTAGTTTTGGGTAGAGGAAAATGAAGAGAGTTTTTTTTTTATAGAATAGAAGGGAGATGAGAAGAGTCGTTGCGCGCCGAGATTTCGGACTAGAGGTGGAATTTCTTAAGATGGTCCAGGTTGACTGGACGAGCCATCTCCTCCCCATCTAGGTCAGTGAGCATGGCGGCACCGCCGGATAAGATTTCTTCATAATGTTGGGGCCGCTCCAATTGGTCTTGAATTTCCCTCTGGGGTCCAGATGGGTTCTATTATCTCTTTGAGGGCTAAATCCCCTTCCCGGACACCGCTGTCTTTGACTCTCTTGTTGAATGATCTCTTGTGGTAAAGAGCTTTTAATCTCCTTTCATCTAGGAGGGTCAGTTCGTCGAGACGGCTTTGGCACCAGTCTTCTTTACTAACTTGGCTTTCGAGCATGACGCGTAGCGAGGGTATTTCCAACGCCACAGGTAGGACGGCTTCAATGCCGTAGAATAGAGAGTAAGGGGTTGCCCCAGTAGAGGTTCGGATTGAGGTTCGATAGCCCCAGAGGGCATACGGGATTCGATCGGCCCAATCCCTACAGCTTCCGATCATCTTATTGATGATGGATTTGAGGTTCTTGTGGGCGGCTTCAACTGCACCATTGGTTTGAGTTCGGTAGGGAGAAGATTTCTGTCTCTGAATCCCGTACTCGTTGACTACTTCTGTGACTTTTTCTTCGAAGTGAAACCCGTTATCTGACACTAACTCGTGCGGGACCCCATATCGGCAAATGATATTTTTCTCCAGGAATTTGGCCACTTTCTTGGCGTTTAATACTGCGTATGACTTAGCTTTGACCCATTTGGTGAAGTAATCAATGGCAATAACGATGAACTCATGTCCGTTTAAAGCCTTTGGTGTAACCTTCCCTATGATGTCAACACCCCAGGTGGAGAACGGCCATGGAGAGGTCATATTGTATAATTCTCGCGGAGGCAGGTGTTGAAGATTGGAGAACTGTGGGCATTTTAGGCATCTCCGGACATAGGCGGTGCAATCTTGGGTTATGGTGGTCCAGTAGTAGCCCTGTCGGATGATCTTCTTGGCAAGCATGTGACCGTTCATATGGGGCTCTCATTCCCCGCTGTGGATCTTCTGCATTATCTTCTCAATCTCAGCCCCTACGATACAGTGTAGATGAGTTCCATCGAAGTTCCTCTTGAGTAGAGCTTTATGACAGATGATGTACTGGGCGGCCAATCCTCGGAGGGTTGTTCGGTCTTTCTTATTGGAACCCTCGGGATACCTACCATGTTTGAGGAGGCACCAGATATCATAGTACCAACAATTGGCTAGTTCAGAATCTTCGGTGGAGACAAGCTCAATATGGGAGGAGTGGGTTAGTTTGTCTTTCTTTTGAACTAAGAAGGGGGTCATTGTTATTCCTTTGGGCATGTCGACCATGGAGGCCAAGGTAGCGAGAGCATCGGCTAGGTTATTCTTTGCTCAAGGTAAGTAATAGAAGGTGATATCTCAGAATCGGGAGGCTAACTCTTCTAAGTGGGCATGGAAGGGTTGGATCTTTTCGTCCTTGACTTTCCACTTTCTGAGCACTTGATCGACGATGAGGGAAGAATCCCCGTAGACATCAAGGTATTGAATACCTTTCTTGAGAGCAACTTTGAGGCCTACTATGCATGCCTCGTATTCCGTCATGTTGTTGGTGCAAGGGAAATCCAATTTGATGGCGATGGGAGTGTGGGAGTAATCTGGGGCGATCAAAAGTATCCCAATGCCATACCCATTTTTTTTGGCAGCGCCGTCAAAGAATTTTGCCATCGAAGTTTGTCTTGATCGGTGCAGAGGATATTTTCATCTGGGAATTAGGAGATCCAGATATCTGCTTCTTCTACGGGGTAATCGGCGAGGTAGTCAGAGATGGCTCTTCCTTTAATGGCTTTGTGTGTGACGTATATGATATCAAACTCGGTTAGGATCTTCAACCATCGGTCCATTCGATTGGATAAGGCGGGTTTCTCAAGCAGGTATTTGATGGGATTTATTCGAGATACAAGTTTGATGGGGAAGGCGAGCATGTAGTGTCGTAAATTTTGGGTGACCCAGATAAGTGCGGCACACGCCTTTTCCAAAGCAGTGTAGTTGACCTCGTACCTAACCAATTTATGACTGGCATAATAGATGGCTCTTTTTTTGCGGGAGTCTTTAAGGAATTGGGCTAGCAAAGCCCCAGTTGTAGTGTCGATTATGGTTAGGTATAGGAACAAAGGGAGACCAGGCTGTGGTGGCATGAGCACCGGAGGTTGGGTCAGATATTATTTGATTCGATCAAAAGCTTCTTGGCAAGCCTCGTTCCAAACCTTGGTTGAATCCTTTCGGAGCATCTTAAAGATTGGTTCACAGATGGAGGTTAGCTGACTGATGAACCGACTGATATATTGCAATTTCCCAAGAAAACCTCGGACTTCTTTCTCTGTTCGGGGCGGTGGCATCTCAAGTATAACCTTCAGTTTTGCAGGATCTTCTTCTATCCCCTTCTCACTGACCATAAATCCCAAGAGTTTTCCCTTTGTAACATCGAAGACACATTTCTGTGGATTGAGTCTCATCCGATACCGTCGGAGTCGTTTGAAGAACTTCTGGAGAGAGGGAACATGACCTTCTCTAGTTTTGGACTTGATAATCATATCATCCACATAAACCTCGTCTTCTTTGT
The DNA here is from genome assembly GCA_949130495.1 of Sambucus nigra. Classification (NCBI taxonomy): domain Eukaryota; kingdom Viridiplantae; phylum Streptophyta; class Magnoliopsida; order Dipsacales; family Adoxaceae; genus Sambucus; species Sambucus nigra. The sequence continues at coordinate 574,082,679 of OX422215.1, read as the reverse complement.
GAATCAGATCATGCAGGATGGTTGTGGCAGCCCTTTGGTAGGTATCCCCAGCATTCTTGAGACTAAATGGCATGACGGTGTAGCAAAAGGTTCCCCATGGGGTGATGAATGCAGTTTTTTCTTGGTGGTCTGGGTGCATCTTCATTTGGGTATCCGGCAAACCCGTCGACGAATGACTTGAGAGCATGATTGGTTGTGTTGTCCATAATTATGTCTATATTGGGTAGCGAATAATCATCCTTTGGAGAAGCTTTTTTTAAATCTCGGTAGTCCACACACATTCGAACCTTCCCTCATGATTTTGCTACAGGTACTATGTTGGCTAGCCATGTGGGATATTCGATCACCCGAATGAAGCCCACGTTCAACTGTTTGACCATCTCTTCTTTGACCTTGAGCGACCATTCGGTTCGAAGCTTTCTCAATTTTTGTTTAACCGACTTGTAATCTGGGAGAGTGGGGATCTTGTGCTGAGCTATTTCAGGATCAATGCCTGGCATATCATCATAGGCCCATACGAAGACATGCATGAATTCCTTTAGCAATTCTTTGAGTTGTGCGCGCTATTGCTCGTCAAGGGTTTCCCCTATTATAATCTCGCACAATTGGCTAATAGAACCGAGATTAATAATAATATCTTCTTCATTAACTTGAAGTGTTGTTTATTATTAACCTTATTTAGATCAGTTAAGAATTGTTCGTTTGCAAAATCATCATCATCAAAAGCTTGATTAGAATCCAAATAATTAATGTAAGGCACAGTAAGATACTCAAAATCTTCGTTTATTTCATTGATAGGAAAAACAACATTGAGAACCTTATCAAAAGAGGTCTCAATTACATTTGAACAAGGATAGATAACAGAAGAAGAAATAGGGTAAACATTGGGGTTAGGGGAGATTTCAAGAGGTAGAACTGGCGCAGCATACCAGTTGAGGAGGGGTGTATCAACAACTTTAATCAGATGGGATGGATCCATTGATGTAGTGCCTGAATGAACCATGCAGAGTGACATCCCTAGTATCTGTAAGTTGAAGGAATCTTCGAAATCACTTTCCTCAGTCTCTTCGGTATCTTTGACGAGCGGTTGTACTCGGTGTTGGAAGCTTTCAGCCCATGGGTAGCTATCTTGGAAAAAGATCTCCATTCCAGGCTTCATCTTCTTATCTGTGTGGTCATACCATGGTTCTGGAAAATCGCAAAAAGGGAATTCTTTGCCTTCTTTGATGAATCGTCCATTCAAGGAGTCTCCTAGGATAGTTTGGATGTAGTCTAATCTTCTCTTTGGTCGGGATTGGTGGATCATTCTGAGTTCTTGTTCTGATGATTGGTACCCCAAGCCACAAGGAGGGAAAGCTTTCTTTAGTTCGATGGGCTCAAGTATCACTTGCTGCCTTTGCCCTAGCCCCAGTCCGGGCATGAAGTTCATGTTTCTGAACATCTGAATCACACTGACATTGATATAAGGGTCATATCCTGGATAAACCCTTTCTTTGAAACCATCCACTATCGGGAGTAGGAGTGGTTCAACTCGAAATCCTGATAGGAGCATATCATTTGACCTGTGTTGTATCTCAAGGATTGGACTGCTGGTGTTTGCACCCTAAACATTTTCGTCGTCGCCCAAAATGGTGATGACTCGCCCGTCGGCGAAGAACTTCAATTTCTGATGGAGTGAGGAAGACACACCCTTGATACTGTGGAGCCAGGGTCGTTCGAGCAACAGGGTAAAATAAGCTGGGATATCTATGACTTGGAATTCAACGACAGGGTTTATAGGGCCAGCTCCTATTACAAGTTTTATGGATCCCATCACCTCCCGACGGGTATTATCGTAGGCATGTTCATCGGCGAAGGTTGGAGCGAGGTCGCTTTCTTTCAGGCCTAAACACTTGAAGGTTCTCAGTGGGCAGACATTCAAGACGGATCCGTTATCGATAAGAGAGAGTGGCACGGCCTTCCCTATAACTTCGACGGAGATGTTGAGTGCATGATTGTGATTTGGCCCATATCTGGGGATTTCTTCTTCAAAAAATGATAGCATTCGGGTAGAGGTCAAGGATTCGACCAGATTTATCGCTTCTTCTGGTGTGGTAGAAGGAGGAACTGTGGGTCCAATGAACAGCTTGATTAAAGCATTTTTGTGTAGCTAGGAAGACATGAAAATCCCCCATAGAGTGATGTTAGCTTGAGTTTTCTTTAGTTGATCGAGGATTTTGCTTTCCTTGATGGTCATCTCTGGCATATGAAGGTTTTCAACTCCCTTTCCTTTGTCATTTGCTGGTAGTGATATTGGAACCTGGTAATGTCTCCCTGATCTGGTCATGTGATTTACTGAAGAGGGGAAGAACATGAATCTTATTTCCTTGTCGATCTTGGGTTGTTTTGTCACCCTGTTTATTTCTTCGAGGATTTCTTCAAATGATATCATCCCACATATCCTGAAGCTTGTTCTTCACTCGAATCTTCGAATTTCCCCCCCCATCTAGTGGCAACAATTTTGTCTTTCCATGTAAAGCCAATGCATTCCATAAATTCAACGGCTTCTTCATACAGGTCTTCCCATTCTGTGGGGATATATATGGTTGAAAGGACCAAACGCCCTTGTAGCTTTAAAGTATCAAGTAACCCGGTGATACTACAAATGCTGTTGGTTTGCCCGAATAATTCTGCCATAATCTAGACAACATCATCTAGGCTGACTTTATCGGTTGGTACCACCCACTTGTCTGAATCTCAGGCCCATTTTCGTGCTTTCAAGAATAGTGTACTGAACCTTTGGCAATCGATGACCATCTATGAGGGCGATTTCAGCTCAAACTCTAGGAGTTGGTTTAACACCTCTGATAATTCCATACTTCCATATTCAGAACAGGTACGGACAGCGATGCATGCTCTGGTAAGGAGTGATAGTGCCTGATCAGCGAGGCTAGTAGGGTGTAGGAGGAAATATGGGCAAATTTGAAGAGGTTTAGGAGAGTATATGGGTGTGATTTGAGTTGAGGGATAAAAATCTAGGTTTTCTTATAAGAAGATGGCATTGGCATGACTTATGAGTGGATTGTGAGTAGTGTTTGGCTTACGATTGGCTGGTGGGGCGATGGTACCCCGGTCAATGAGATCTTGGATTATGTTTCGTAGGTGAAAGCATTGGTCGGTGGTATGACCAACAGTTTGGTGAATGGCGCAATGAGCGTCGGCCTTGAAGTGTCTTGGGAGTCGATTTGGAAATAAACGGGGATCCAAGGGTTTGATGAGGTTTCGGATTAACAGGGCTTGGTAAACTTTGGAGAGGGGAGCATGGATCTCAGTGTATTCCCTTCGGATGGGAGCAGGGCGACTTTCTGGTGCCCAGGTGTGGTCGGTTGAGAGATGTTGTTGATGGTTGAGACTGTAGCACTAGCAGGCTTGTCATACTTTCTAGGGGTGAACTATGAGGACACCTTCTTCGGTTCAACCTCTATTTTAACAATGCTTTCCTCGATTTCTACTCCCGCTTCTCTGAGAGCTCGGAAGTGGGGATAGTATTGTCCGCCCATCGTCGCTCGAACTTGGGGCAATAAGTTCTTCTTCACTATATTGACATGTTCTTCCCTAGATGGCCGATTGGTCATGGTAGATGCTTGCTCCCTCCACCGGGTTATGATGTTACTGGCTAATTCCCCAAGGTTTTGCTTGAGCATTTCTAAATCACGACGGGTGACCTCAAGCTCTTCGTTGTATTTATACTGTGACATGAATTCTCGGGCTACATCCTCCTAGCTACGGATTCTAGATTCCTCGAGAGATAAAAACCATCGGAGGCACTATCCTTTAAAGTTTGCTGAAATAATTGGGCCATCACTTCTTCAGAAGCCCCTAGTAGAGTCATGGAACGATGATAACTGTGAAGATGAACAATCGGGGGTCCACTCCCTCCGAACTTCTCGATATTTGGCATCTTGAACTTCTCGGGTAACCTCGCTTTAGGATAAGGAGATATGTGGGTGTAGTACATGTAATTCCCCGAGATTTTGACTTGGTTGAACTTCTTGGTGAGCATCTTGAGATCCTCTTTGACTTTATTCAACTGCTCCTCTTTCGGATCAACGACTATAGGCAGGTTAGCCACAGGTTGGGAAATATTTGGCATCGAAAGCTGGGCAGGTGGCGACCCATTGACAGGAGGGGCACGTTGAGCATGCTGATATTCTTCGGGAACACAGATAGGCTCGGGTGGACCCATATCACGAGGGAATAGGGCCTCGAGCTCTTGAGTAATAGGAACTTGGTTTTGTTGCATCTCTCGGACCTTAGTTTGGGGTTGTCAATCTTGGACAAGAGCTGAGCTAGGACTGCCGTCAGATCCGACTGTATAACTGGTACTTGATCTGTATTCTCCATAGAAAGTGGATGGATTCTGGACTCGGAAGAAGTAGTAGAAGAACGGACGAAACTCTGGGGTGATTTGACTGAAGATCGAAGCCAATAGGGAGCCAGGCCAAGGGCTTGCGATTGACCTGAGAAGGCGTAGAATGGGATTTATTTTTGAGAAAAAGAGAAGAAACTATTTTTGGATTTTTGATAAAGAAAGGAGAAATGTTTTTGAAGATGGAACTTAGCATGATTATTACGATTATTATGTTCTCACTTGTATTTAATTCTCTTAAATGCAATGCCGGACGGGACCCGAGCCGGAAAAGTGGGGTTTTTAATATATACGAAGCTATGGATGGACTTGTAACCAGGCTCACAAACAAGGTCCCATTTTAAAAAATGGGCGAAAAAATTGGGCGGCAGGCACACCCGAAATTTCGGCGGAGTTTCGGGTTGAAACTGGCAATCTAAGTGCGTGTCCTAGGTTTGACACCTATATGCGGGTATGCAGTTGGTTGGGTGAATCGAAATGGGTTCCCCCCTTTGGCGTGACTTCTTACGTCTTGCTCTTGCGGGCAATCAGTTCGTGTGGACAAGCCATTTGATATACCTGAGTGTACGTGAATTGCCTCACTCTATACCTCATAGGGACGGTACGTGTGAGAGCGAATTCGATATACCCGGCGTACGTGAATGAAATCCCTGTGATATACCTCCCGTCATGACTTCGGTGAAGAGGTACAATGTGGGGGAACCGTTCGATATACGTCGAAGGTACTTGGCCAATGGAAGGTGAGAGACATATCGCTTAGGCTAACTGCGCCCTGCTGGACCAGCGCCCATCGCGAAGTGACCTTCCAGTTACTGGGTAAAATTTGGTAAATAACAATGCTCTTTGGTGATGTCCTGTGAATCATGCATGATTCTCTTATTAGTATCTTATGATGAGAATGCTTTTCTTGATTATGCCAAACAGGGAACAAAGTACAAGTACCAAAGGTACACCAAGTATGGATGGGTGATGAATGCAACACGTGGATATATATGATCCTAGGTGCACGTGGTGTGAAGTGTACATGGAGAATTTTCTACAAGTGTGTGAACAGAAGCATAAGCATGGGATGCACGTGGAAAAGGGGAACATGCAGATATAGGGGAAATATAAACAAATATAACATCCATGTAAATAGAGTCAAGCCCTCAAAACATACATATCCCCAGTAGAGTCGCCACTGTGACCATCCCCGATCCTCGTCGTCGGCGGGCGCGTGAAGGAAGGATCCTCGGGTCCCGCGCATTCCTCTCGGGAGAGCTTCAGTCGGCGTCGTTTGAGATGAAGTGTAAAAAATGTAGAGAGATTTAGAGTCGCTAGTCTATTTTACTCAAAATAGAAAAAAGAAAAGGGGAATCCATCCCGAAGGACGGCATCCAAAGACATACTGGTGCATGCGAAACCAAAATGATTCGAGAAGGGTTCGGAGGCTAAGTTACGAAATGGGAAGGCATTAGGCACCCATTCCGCCCTTTCGGTCTCTCATGGATGTTTGCTATTTTCCATTTTTATTTTCCCCGTGATATGTGTGCATGTGTATATATATAGTGGAGATAGGAATCATCAACTTGTATCATGGAAGAGATAAATCGAGTCATCCGTAGGAAGGTATAAAAATAATATTAAAAAATAAGATTTACGCTATTACCCTTACGTTGATCGTTATAACGGAACGATAATGCATATGGGGTGATACGTCACTAAGAACAAGTATATAGAATATAAGAAAATTGGATTTAGAGAAGATAGAAAATGAGAGAAAAAGTGAGAATAGGACTCGAGTCTCGGGTTTTACCCCAAGACGCCTACGTAGCCTATAAAGGCATCAAAGTCCACGTAGTTCGCATACAAAACGAGGGGTGGGGTTTATCCCATAAATCCAAATGGGGGATCTCTTATTTGTGAGTGTGTGTGTGTGTGTAGAAAAAGTATTTTAGTTGTGAGAAAAGTGTGAGAAAAGTATGAGAATCCCATTTGGAATTTATGAGCAAACCCTTTTTTTCTGTTTTTTTTGGATTTTATTTATATGAAAATAAGAGATGTGCAATAATACTAAATAAAAAGTATATTAGGATGTGTGAGATGAGATAATAAAAGTGCTAAGTAATAAAACAAGTTATTGCGAATTTAAGAGAATTTGAAGAGAAAGTTGAGAAAGTTGGACCTTCTTGAAGATCTTGAATGTTGGAGAGCAGCCCTTGCATTTTGATGATGATGAAGAGTGGCTAATTCACCAAGTTTGACGAAAAGGATGATGAAAAGTGGAAGTTAGAAAGGGATTTGGATGTTAAAATTGCGCTGTCTTCAAGAGAGGTTTTGGGATTCGCTGAGAGCGATTTTTATCAGATCTGGGCTCTCCTTGCAAATGAGGTGAAGGCCTCCTTTTATAGGCCCAGGTCACTACCGATCGGCATAGACCTGGTCCTGCCTATCGGCAGGGTCTGGAACCTGCCATTAGGCAGTGTGTTTCAGGCCTTTTTGGAAAATTGGGTGCCGAGGGCAAACCGTTGGTCAGAATCACCCACGGGACTAACCGTTGGAAATGTAATTCAGAGACCTTTGAAAGTCCTTTGGATCGCTCCCGAGTTCTGGAGTTGACTTTGGGTAAAATATAGCTCGGAAGCATTTGTCGGTCCATTGGACGGGGAATCGTTCGGACGCAAACGGATCATTCGTCCCCATAGTAAGTCCGAATCGCACATGGGGTGGACCATTGGAAATGTTAGGATATTTACTTCGACATTCCAAAGAGTTTGACCGATTTGGGGAGTTTACTTTGGTCAACCGGGCCCTGGAAGCATTCATTGACCTCTTGGAGTCAAACGGATCGTTGGTCCGCATGGTAAGTCGGAATCGCGCATGGAGCAGACCATTGGAAAGGGGTTTCAGTGCCCTTCTAAGATTCATTCAATATCGATCGAGCTGAATAGTTAACTCAAGTCAAATAGATCCCGAGAGCGCCCAGTGGCCTCTGGATCAAGTTTTGGACGCAAACGGATCGTTCGTCCGCATGGTAAGTCGGAATCGCCCACGGGATGTACCATTGGAAAGGGATTTCAGTGACCTTCAAAGATTCATTTAGCCTCGGTCGAGCTGAAGAGTTTGAATTTTTGGTCAAACGGAGCCTGAGAGTGCCCGATGGCTTCTAGGTCAGTACTCGGGGTATGACCTGGGTCTGTAGTGATGAAGGGAGGTACTAGGGACCTAAGGAGAGTTAGGGGGTAACAAAATGCGGCGTCTACAACGAAATTAATTATGGTAAGGATACGTTTTGGTTACTTTACGGTTCATTTAAAAGTGGATGTTTTTCTAAAATATTTTTTAAGTGTTGAGGCGTTGTTTTTCGTCAAAATATTTTTCTAAGTGTTGAGGTGGTTTTTTGAAATAAAATGTTATTTTTTTCTCTCCGTCGTTCGAGCGACATATGCCTGTCATTCAAACGACATTGGCATCTCGCGCGATGTCGTTCGAGGGACATTTAAAATTCGTTTGAGTGATGCGCTGACTCAATTTTTTTTCTTCATATAAAGCGTGTCAAATGAGTCCTTTCTTGTTAAGAAGACCTGACGTTTTACGGTACACGAAAGCTGCAATCTGTAGAATACTTTGTCTTCTTCTTTTAGGGTTTAATCCTTTTATTTTTCAATTCATAAAAATCCCATATGCTTTAGTGAATTATTTTAAAACCTGAGATACATCTGTGGTGGAGTTTCTCTTGTAGGGAGGATAACCAACTGCTCATCTAGGTGCCACTTGAGGGAGGTACCGGGCTGACGACTGCGTGTCATAGGGAGTACTCGTGGGTGTTCCTAGGCTGATTAAACTGCATGCCTTTGTGGATCTTCTGAGGTTGATTCATTGCTGAGCGTGTTCTTGTGGGTATCCACAGATATTCATTGCAGATTTCGATTGTAATCATTGTGAGTATTATTAAGTGAAATAAAAAAGGTTTCTTTTTTTTTTGGATTTTTTTCCTGAAATCTCTGTCAGCAATTGTTTGTTTGTGTTGGCATGATCCATTGCATCTTGATGTTTGTTAAGGGTTATTTAAAATTCAGGTTTAATTAATTTGGTTTAAAGTTGACAATTGACTAAATAAGGGTTTAATTGGAATTTGCGAATTTACTCAAATCGATATCACACCACATTTACAAATTGGTATCAGAGCTTATTTAAGCGATCACCACTTTCAAAATTTGGTATTAGAGCTTATTTAAGCGATCGCCACATTCACAGAAATCGTTAGTCAAATTATAGTTCCCAACAACTACCATGGTTCCCTACATTCTGCATTCAAGGATCTAAAACCAAACGACATGGGGAAAGGAATGAAATACTTAAACACATACATATTTACACACTATTATCCTAGGTAAACAAACATGGACATACAAATGGAAAACAATTACATCGAAATGCATATTTTAGAACAACCAACTTATACATTTTCGAACCCAACATTCAAATCCCAGAATATGTGGTGTGTAAAGAAATTGATCTGAACCTAACATATAAATCCGAAAACAAAATCTTGGTCCTAATCTTATACATTTCCTGGTTTCTTAATCCAATAGTAGAGAAAGAAAACATCTATAATGTGGATTTCTTTATTCAACTTCTCCATAGAGTAAACATTGAACTGATTATAATGTCAACCTTGAAGGTGGGTGATTATTGCATAATGCAAACTGACTTTAATTCACATATAAAAATCAAAGTCAACACCCATTCATTTGAAGGACTCAATAAAAATTAATACACCCATTCTTTAGTGCCCCAACACCCACCCACGTAACCATTCCTTTGCTTAACATATTAAACAAATATCCTACCCATATTAATTAACATGTACATTAGTTTTGGATCTATATATATTGACTTGTTGAAATGGTTAAATGACAATCTACTTAAATGTTGGTTTAAACAATCTATATCACTTGTATCACAAAAGTCACATTTCACGTTGTAATGTATGCAATTTGAATAACAATAAGGTTACAAATCTAAATTCTAATTTAAAAATAAGTTTTTCCTTCAAGAATATTACACATTTCAAATAAATTGGAGTAGGGGTATAGTTTTCACCATTATCTTTGTAAAAAATGGTCGAATATATAACATGTGACAAGTCCTAAAGATACAAAGTCACCTACACATTACACAAATAAATTACAGAAATAATGACTCATATGAAACTAAACTCATATATATTATTGTCAAGGGTTTCTCCCTATCACAAAATCAATTTAGATCTAGAACAAAACTTCCCATCACTGAAAAAAGAAATTAACATAAAATCGATAAATCGACAATTAATAAAAAAGGCAAGGAGTATACCTGTTTGGAATGTTCAAGTATAATTAGGTCACCTGCAAAAGAAAAAATAACTAACAAAACACAAAAAATAATTAGATCCCAGAATATAAGCATAGATGTAAACAAATCTAAAACAAAACGAATGAAATTTAAATAGATCTTGACAAAAATCAAAATGAAATAACCAAAAATCGAAGCCCTAAATCTAATACAAAATCGAAGCCCTAAATCTAAAATAAAATTAAAGCCCTAAATCGCGCATGTGTGTGTGTGTTTGTGTGTGTGTGTGCGCACGTGTGTGTGTATTGTATGTTAGAGAATGGGGGAGATTACCTATATTGTGCGTTAGAGAGAGGAGGTGGAAGATTGATGAGAGAGGGACAGAATGAGGGGGCATCAGATGATTGTAGGGTTTGTGTTAAAGGTCACCCATGTTTTCTCTCCACTTGCCATGTCACAATGCTTAAGTTGTGAAATGGCACAATCTCACATCCTTAGATCGTACCAATAAATTCTATCCCAACCGTTGATATTTTGGAACATTAAAACACCCTCCTCTTATATATATATATATATATATATATATATATATATAAGGAGTAAGGGTGTTAGCACTATTCAATAAACATATAAGACATTTAAGGGTCCCGATTTAAGTTAGCAAATAAAAAATCAAGGGTGAGATTAAAATTCACATCATTTAGCACTATAATTCATCCCACCTGATTATATACCCTATATTGTATTTACAATTTTAACCCACTAAAACATACTGCCCCCTCAATTTCTTCCTAGATTTTTGCTTTTAATTCAAAGAAAGAGGGTATTTTGGAAACACATGCAACACACGCAAAAATAGTACTTTCTTGTTGACATATAATGACTTTCTCTCTCCCGTTCACTCCCCCAACAACACACAAACCCTCTTAACTCAATCCCTCATCTCTCGCACGGTGCATATACTCTCTATCTCAAGCCCTCACCTGGGTTATTTTTTTGTGAGTTTGATTTGGGTTTTACGTAGTTTGTGCTCGGTTTTACATGGGGGTTTTATGACTCCAGATTAGGGATTTATGGTTTCTTGGGTTTAAAAGTAGGAATTTTGATTATGCAAATCCTGATTGTGATTTACGGTATCTTGGGGTAGTTTACAATTTTAGTTTCTTTTGTTTAAAAGTAGGACTTTTGTTTATTGGGTTTATGATTTTAGATAGTGTGTGTGTTAGTTTAAAAGAAAGATTTTAGTTTAAAGTGGGACTTTTATTTACGATTTATGTTACTGATTGGGATTTATAGGGTGTTTGTGTGAAGGGTTTTGACGCTTTTTGGCTTCTTACGCTATGTTTATGATTTTTTACCATCTTAAGGAAAATGTATGAATTTTATCTGTATTCTTTTCTAACCATCTGAAGGCGAGTGTATGCTTGACTCTAATTTTTGAATTCAACGACTGTGTGAGACTGTGTGGGGTTTGGTCATGGGATGATTGTTTTTTTAAATCCTTTGTGCTTTATGTATATTAGTTCAGTTCTAGGGCCTGATTTTATTTTAGGTTATAGCTGTAGTTGTTAAAATGTTTTGGATATTTTATTTGAATTTCTGAAGGTTCTGATTTGACTATGTGTTTATTTTTGTTTTTCTAGTGCTAATTTGGTCTCTTAATTTTTATGTTGCAACATTCAAGTACTCTTTTTTACTTATATCTTTGCACATAGGTTGCAATTGCCATTTAAATATGTTATTGTTATATGCTATAATATTTCTGACACTGTATTATTCATTGTTACAGGTTTAATTTTGATCAAATACTCAGTTCATTTGTTGGCTAGCATATATTGAGTTTAACTATTTTACATTGATGTTTTTTCTTCTGTTGGATAACATATATTGATGTATATATCTACATATGTGTTATATCTCCAGTTTATAAATAAGGACTCTTATTTTGAAAACATGTTATCTAATTTATTTATTTTTTCAGCTTAATAGAAACTTAAATAGTTCCTTTGCTGGTTACACAATTCCTTTGCTAGCTAAATTCCCAGTATTGCCGTATTTGTGAAACTTGTAAGGTAAATGACATGTTTATTTTCTTTGATTTGCATTGGTTAATTGAAAATTTGCATCGATTTAACTTTTTTTATAAGGTTCTTATTTTATTACACATTATTTGTTTGAAAAAATGCTAGATAGGATACAACAAATATTGTATATTCTATTACACACTGTTTGCATAGGTTTATTGAGGTTTTAAGTTTCTATCTCTTTTCTTATGCTTGAATATATAATCCCCGTTTAATTCCATAAATTTGAGGTTATGTACTCTGACCTCCAACTTGATTAGAAACTTCAACATATGCGTGCACATTTCGCGTGCTGGTTCTATTGGTTTTGAACTTTATGCTGAGGACCTTTGGCTTCAGGTTAGTAGTGTTGTTTTTGTTTTTGAGTTTGCCCCTTTGATACGTGATGGATTGTAGTTTTTTTTCTACTTCTTTTCATTTCACGATTTTATTAGCGATCCTAACTCCAAAAATTAAATATTTCTAATTCATTTTGTGCAACAAATCCCTTTGATCTTGATATTTTTCTTATTTACACTTTCTGTACACATTGAAACTTAACAATAGAAAGATTAATGAGGGTATTCAAACCATGTTGTGTTTTGTTGTATTTCTCCCCTGTTTAATTTTTATTGTTTGTAACACTAATAGTTTTTTAGTTGTATTTGCAGATTTATTCCCATATGTTGTCTGAACATAGTATCTAATAAGGAGGAGGTGAGGTAGGTTTCAATTTAATTACCTTTTAGAAATATGTTCATGCCTTACACGTGATATGTTATGTTTGTATATTTTGAATTATAAAGTTATGAATGCAGCATCCATTGTGATAATCATAGATTTCACTGAAAAAGAACTCTTAAAATGCTTAATATTAGCGTCAAGGCCAAATGATGTTCTGGGTACTTCAACCATCTAGCTATTATTTATCAATGTTTCGATCAATGAATGTTGATTAATCATCAGGTAAAGTCATCTCCTTTATAACAGATTGTATTTTAATTTTTCATTTAAGTGTTTAATATAATAATTCTAGGATTACAGGATAATATTGGTATTATCATGTTGCTATAATTGTATATAAATTATACTCATGCTGAATATTCTCAATGTTATATGCATTTAGACTGGTTTGTCGTTTATGGTGCGTGCATTTAGAATTTCTAATATTTAAAAGTATGTAGATATCACTACCGTCCAAAGCTACATTATTAACAATGCCATGAAAATGCATTCGAGGCATACTTATGCCTTAGATATTAATGGTTATTATTGATTATTTTGTAACACCCCGTATTTTTAATGATTTTTAAACATGGGATTAATTGAATTACATATGGGAAATTAATTGATAATTAATTCGGATTAAAATAAATATTAACTAGCGAGACAAGGGTTAGTATTTAATTTATTGATGTGAATTATGTTGAATATTACTTTGTGAATAAAGTAATATGTGATTATGAACTTATTAAAATTGTCTCGAGTGAAAAATACGACAATTACGATAATTAAGCCGGGACGTGCGTGTCAGTCATGTCGGAACTTAATTTAATGAAATAAAAATTGAATTATTTTTAAGTCATCCAAATGGTCATTTCGAGTGAACCAAAGTGTCCGAAAGGGTTGAGATAGTCTGAAAAGTCTACACAGGGGTTTAATTTAGGTCCCGAATCAATTTTGGACCAAACCGACATCCCGGAAAGACAATTGGTCATTTGTATTTTTGGAGTAATTAAGCCTACGAATTTTTTAAGTTATTATATCTGATTAGAAAAGGGGGGTTAGGGCTAGTTACGTGAGAAACAAGAGGAAGCAATAGAGAGGCCATAGGAGGAAGATGAGAGGAGTTCCAAGGCTAGAACCACCACCTCTACACCGATTTCACCACCGAGACCGTCAGATTTTAGATCGGAGAGAAAGGAACACCAATCTAACCATATTATTTAACGGATCAGACCTACATACAAAGAGGCAAGTGTTTAATCTTGCAAACTTATAGCATATATAATATCCATGTTAGTGTAGGTTGAATTAACTATGAAATTCATGTGATTTGAATGAACTTTTGAAGACATATATCAATATCTTGGGTGAAATTGATATAGAATAGGATCCTCCGTGTATGTAGTATGAAACCCATGAAATTATATTGAATCTTGATGAAGAAATCTGTGTTTTGATGGCTATAATTGAATTGTAGAACAATTTCTTGAATTCGAAGAAGTCTATAAAATTGGATAAATTAAATCGTCGTTTTAGAAACTGTCTTGAGCCATTTTGGTGCCGAAAATGGCTATTATGTCAGCATGCCTCGTATGAAATCCCGTTTTCTACATTTCAATCTATGATACGTTTTTTCCAAAATGACTCCGAAAGCTTCAAAAGTGCATTTTAAAAATCTCGGCAGATTCGTGGGGTAAATCTTAAGAAATGTTATTATAGTTGTCATTCCATTGGAGGTTGCCTAGATTTATTGATTGTGATTGTATTTCTATAATAAGGATATTAGGCCTAAATTGGAGATTAGGTTTACATAAAGTTAGACGAACAAATATTGGAATAATTGAGAAAATCGTTCTATTTGAGTTAAAACCTTGCGACGTAGTTAATTCGAGGGAAATGGAATAGCCCACGATGATTATTAGGGTAAATTAATAGTGGGATGTGACACCTTGTCTAGTTAAATACCGGATAGATACTCCTTTATTAAATTTATACAGAATATCAAGTTGGTTCAGTCTTAGCATCACTGTCGAAAAATATTTAATTAGTTACTAGCCACCGAATATTTAAAAAGTGAGATGCCAAAATTTATCAATTAATTAAATTAACTTACAACCAAGTAATTGAATAACCATCCATTCAACATACACATAAATAACCTCATATGAATAACCAATGTAATGAAATAAATTGAGTATGGAGTAAACACTCCAATAATAGTGCCAAAGTAAAATATAATCTCACTACAAAAGTCTGAATAAATAAAACCAACATTTGAAATAAATGAAAGTCTGAAATTGCTATCTCTGAATAAGAGTGGGCAACATGCCCTAATTGATATGAATGACTCTTAAGGAAGCAAAAATATATGTGGAGGCATCTAATACCAAGATCCTGTAATTTTCACAGCAACTACAATATGTCAACAAAATGGAACTCTTATGCTTGGTGTCCCTGTGACTGGGCACCTAAAATATTTTTACAAAAATAAATAGATTTGGAAAAAAATGGGTAAGAGCCTGAGGTAAAAATATTTTAAAAAAAAATAAGTGTTTAATTGCATTAAACAGTAAATATTATATACATGTTAGTTATGTGCTCTCATTTGAAATTCTCACCCCTCAACTATTGTGCATGCCTAACGCATATTTACTACTCAACCTAGCTATGCTGCCCACATATCTTGTCGGTACCAAATCTTTGTCTATATGGATTACTATATTGAGTTACCCGCATTACCCGAATACCATGAAATTCCATTACCAATATTTATTAATCAATTTCAAGTAACTTAATATTCACTTTGAATTTCCACAACTTTACATTATTTCATAGGTCTCATCCTAACTCATTTACTAAGTAAAAGAGTAGAACAATCTCAAGAATATATTTATATCATTCTCAGTACATATATACACATATGTCACCCCTAGGGTGAGCTGCGGTGCATGCATACTTTGCTATCGAATCCCAGTACATCACGTACATAAGGATCACGAGTTTCGAATCACTCAGGAACCGTATCAATACAAATCACAAATATTAGAGGCGAACATAGTTCACATACCTATGGGTCACGCACATAACTATGCTCCTATAGTCAACTGACTTATTAACTCACAAATAAGTCTTCACAATCCCATGTTCTTGAGGTACCAAATCTAAATCCCCTCGAAGGCACACAAGACAAGATTGTCCTCTTCCTACAACCTCCCGTGATAGCAAGTATGGTAGGTATGTCATATACAAAATCATCCATACATTAAGAAATCAAGCAACCTAAGTATTTATAAATTAATATAGGTATTCACACGTCCTATATTATAAGTCTCATACGTAATATATTTTATATTTCGAATATCCTACGTAATATGTTTAGCGCAACAACTCTTGTCGTATAAGTCGGAGTACTTAAACCTATCCCAAAAGGTTACTAAGTCTCCCACTTGTCTCTAAGGTTATTTTAGTAATTTAAAGTCCCCCACTACTGTCTCTAACCTTAAGTTATTGTTTATCCTAATTAAATTCAAGTTCCCATAATTTCTAACCGTAACTCACTCGTTGAACACTCGTAAGTTTTTCATTTAATTCCAAACCAATCTAATATTTTCTGGGCCTCAATACACCCTTACTGACCTCCCCTAAGTCCCAATATGTTCAAATAGTCCACACCAAAAAATCTTAAAAGCCGGGATTGGTTAAACCTTAAAAGGAAATTTTATCACAAATACAGGGGGAGTCGATCAATCGAAGGAAATGGTCGATCGATCGATCCATCAGATATTGGCCTACGAATTCTGTGTATTTTTGCCTACGGATTTCATCAATTTCAACCCTCAAATCCTCTATTATAATGTCCTAAACTCCCAAATATTTATACCAAACGTTATACCAACCTAAACACATAGATTCTAACGTCTTAGAATCATCAAATCATTATGGGTTGTCATTTTCTTGGATCAAATCATGTATATTTCATAAAACCCCTATTTCTTCTATTTACTTCAAGAACATCATATAAATCAATCATAAAATTGTAATTCTCTACACATGGATCATGATTTCATGGCTACTATTTTTCCATAAGTTAATCTACATGCAAAACCTACCAAGATTCAGATTTAAATCTCCAAATCCATTAATTAATCATTTTTCAAGGTTTTTCCCCAATTCTAAGCTATCATGGATAATATATACACTGAATTATTGCAATTTAAATCACTTGCCTGTAAATGGAAGTTCGGATCCTTTGGAGAGGATGCTATGGTGGTGATGTTCTCTTTCCGGTCATAAATCTGGCGGTGGTAGTGGTGGTGTAAGGTGGTTGTTTGGCCCTAACAACCTTTAGAAACCCTTCCTTTCTCCCTACTTGTCTCTCTCAAGTTTGTAACAGCCAATAAACCTAGTGATCATAAGGGTTGGCTGATATATTTAACCTAAATTTCATAGGTCACTATTCATTTAATAGTAAAATAACTAAAATACACTCCTGAATTGTCGATTTGACCTAAAAATACCCCGGAACCAAAACTAAACCCCATGGTGGTCTTTTTTGACTCTCTTGACCCTTACGGACACAGCGGTGTACTCAAAATGACCATAAAGATGACATAAAAATAAACTACTTTATAATCCATTAAATTGGTCCTGACACGACTGACACGCACATCCCAACTTAATTTTCAAAACTGTCGTATTTTCCACTCGTGATAATTTAATAAGTTCATAATCATATATTACTATACTCGCTCAGTAATATTCAACATAATTATAATAATCAAATACTAACTCTCATCTCGCTAGTATTTAAATCTAGATTAATTACCAATTAATTTTCCATTTTTAATTTAGTTAGTCCTATAATTAAAATCAGTAAATATACGGGGTATTACACGCTACCCCCTTTATAATGGAATTTTGTTTCAAAATTCGAAAATAAAGGTATACCTGGTAATAATAACTCTGGATATTTATCGCGCATCTCATCCTCACATTCCCAGGTATACTCCTTGGCATTATGATACCGCCACTGAACACGTACTAGCGGTACTACCTTCGATCTAAATTTCCTCTCGCTATGGTCTAGGATAGCAATCGAACCCTCCTCGTAGGAACTATCAGGATGCAGATCAATCTCCTCCAAAGCAATGTGAGTGTGGGCCAACTCATCCCCAAGATACATCCTCAGCGAAGAAATATAGAACATGTCATGAATCCTATGCAAGTTCTCCGGTAACCCAAGTCTATAAGCAATTGGCCCAATCAGCTCGATGATAGGTAATGGCCCCATATATCTCGACGCCAACTTCCCTTTCTTACCAAAATGCATTATGCCCTTCATAGGAGATACTCTCAGAAACACTTGGTCTCCCACATTGAACTCTCAAAAAAATCTCTTGGCATCGGCGTAGCTCTTCTGTCGATCCTGAGCAACCCGAATACGGCTCCGAATCATCTTTATCTTGGCCGAAGTATCTTGGATCACCTCCGGCCCAAGTAGCTTTTTATCCCCATCCCCCGTTGAAATCTAGGATGCACATTCGCAACATATCCTCTAACATCTGATTCATTCACTCAGTCTGCCCATCAATCTGTGGGTGATAGGCCAAACTCAATCATAACTTCGTACCCATGGCCTCCTGGAAGCTCTCCCAAAATCTGGACACAAAAATCCTATCCTTGTTGGAAACAATATCAAGGGGCACCCTGTGAAGTCTCACTACCTCCGCAATGAAGATCCGAGCGTACTGCCCCGTAGTATAATCGATCTGAATTGGCAGAAATGAGCTACCTTGGTCAGCCAATCCACAATCACCCATATGGAGTCGTGACCCATTGGTGATGTAGGCAACCCAGTGATGAAATCCATGGAAATGCTTTCCCATTTCCACATAGGGATCTCTAACAACTTTAGGAGCCCTGGCGATCGCTGGTGGTCCACTTTTACCAGCTCACAAATGGCACATTTTGAAATAAACTCGGCGATGTCCTTCTTTATGCCACTCCACTAGTACTGTCGCCTCATATCCTTGTACATCTTATCCCCATCGAGACGTACCGCAAAATGTGAAACGTGCGACTCTGTCATCACCTCTTGTCGTAAGTCCTCCCCCTCAGGAACATCCAATCTCTCATTGAATCGCAAACCTTCATCCAAACCAATAGTGTAAGACTCGACCCCTTGTGCTAAAATCTATACTATTCGATCCTGGAAGAAAGGATCCATTGCCTGAGCCTGTACCACCCTCGTAATAATCTGAGGCATAACTATCATAACAGATATAAATGATCGGGCCACTGCATCTTGGTGTCCCAACTCCTTCCATTTTGATTTTCACACTTTGGCTACCTCACCTACTGGCCTACGGCTTAATGCGTCTGCTACCACGTTAGCCTTCCCCGGGTGGTATTAGATATCGAGCTAATAATCCTTCACAAATTCAAGCCACCTGCGCTGACACATATTTAACTCCTTCTGGGTGAAGAGGTACTATAGTGACTTGTGTCATGTGAATAAGCGAAATTTCTCCCCCAAGAGATAATGTCTCCATATCCGAAGTGCAAACACGACTGTCGCAAACTCCAAGTCGCGGGTGGGGTAATTCATCTTATAAGACTTAAGCTTTCGGGAAGTATAAGATATAGCCTGATACTCCTGCTGAAGCACACCCCCAAGTACCTGTAAGGACGCATTAGTGTAGACTAAATTCTCCACTCCTAGCCTAGGCAGTGCTAGAACGGGTGCTGAAGTCAACTTGTCCTTCAGCTCATCAAAGGCTAAATGATGGGAGTCATCCTAGATGAATGGCACCCCTTTGTGAGTCAGGTGTGTCAACGGATTTTCTATATTTGAGAATTCTCGAATAAACCTTTTGTAGTATCCTGCTAGGCCCAAGAAACTACGTATCTCTATCGGTATTGTGGGCTGTCCCCACTCCCTCACCGCTGACACTTTGCCTGGATCTATGGATATACCCTTGTCTGATATTATGTGCCCTAAAAATTGGACCTTCTTCAGCCAAAACCCACACTTCTCGTATTTAGCATACAACTCGTGCTGGCGTAGTGTCTGCAACACCTGTTGCAAATGCTCGGCATGCTGCTCCTCAGTCTGAGAATATATCAGAATGTCATTAATGAAGACAATGATAAACTAATAAAGAACCTCTCTGAACACCTCATTCATCAAGTTCATGAATACGGTTAGTGCGTTGGTTCGCCCAAATGGCATAATCTTGAACTTGTAGGATCCACACATCGTCAAGAATGCAGTCTTAAACATGTCTTACTCCCTGATACGCAACTGATGGTATCCTGATCTCAAGTCTATCTTAAAAAAGATGGCAACTCTTCTCAACTGATCGAATAAGTCATCGATTCGGGGCAACATATACTTATTCTGTATCGTGACTTTATTCAGCTCTCGGTAATTAACACATAATCGTAAAGATCCATCACTTTTCTTCACAAACAGCACGGGAGCACCCCAAGTCGAGGTACTCCTTCGGATGAACCACTGTCCCACCAACTGTTCAATCTGATCCCGTAACTCTCTCATATCTGTCGGAGCCATATGGTAAGGCACGTGGGCAATCAATCGAGTGCCCGATGTCAAATCTATAATAAATTCTATCTCTCTACTAGGGGCAATCCCGATATATCCTGGAATACATTAGCAAACTCCCGAATAACAGGAATCTAATCAACTGGGATTACTACCTCCTTAGAGGTCTCCTCCTCTATGTAATACAAGTGAGTGGACGATCCTCCCTCAGGACGAGGCATCGCCATCGGGAACATCTCCTGACCCGATATAGAAAATATAATACTCCTACTAAAGCAATCGATAATAGTCCTATACGCAATGAGCCAATCCATACCTACAATCACATCATACTCGATTATATCTAATGCAAGCATGTCTGCAGGTAAAATAAATCTCCTACTCTCTATACCTACGCCCCGACATATAAAGAAAATTTGTTTCCCATTCCCCAATGGCGAGTCAAAACATGTAACATTACTCTCCACTGTATCTAATAACCCCACAGTGCGTGCAAAACTAGTGGCAATAAAAGAGTGTGAAGCCCCCGTGTCGAACAAAATACGTCGCAAAGTCCCCTAGATAAAAAACATACCTTTAATCGTGGGGGGAACCTGTGGGACTGTGGCCTGATGAACATTGTAAACATGCCCATATTGTAACTTCCCCTGCTGAACTGGAACCACTGGTATAGCTGGCAAAGCTGGCATCTGTGGTGGTGCTGGGAGGGTGGTGGGAAATATCGATCTCTGAGGCTCTTGTCAAGCACCCTGCTGCCGTGGCTGCGGGACCTTGTCCCTCTCAGGACAATCATGACGTTTGTGTCTAGTCTTGCCATACATATGAAACACTTCCCCCTAAAATTTCCCCCTCTCTGTCCCTGCTGCCCTCGGCCCTGATGGCCATGCTGAGCCTGTTGGCCATGTCTATAACCTCCATGACCATGTCGAAAACCTCCCGATCTGAAACGCTTATAATCTCCCTGCTGAGAATTCTGATCACCCTGCCTCTGCTGGCCCTGAGCTGACTGTGCCCCACTGGGACTGCTACCTCCTGTTCTGCCCTGCTGGCTGGACTTCCCTACTCGCTTGCTCCTTCTCAGATGGAAACGATGGTCCTGGTAGTGAAGTAGTGTTGCATTAAGCACATCAATATAGGTCTGTAATGAGAGGTTACCCTGAAGATGCTATCAAATCCTCTAGGTAAGGCCATCCATGAACATCTGTATTTTTTTCTCCTCAATAGGTACCTCTGCTGGTACTAGATTCACCAGCTTGGAACTCTTCCTCATACTCAGTTACGGTCTTCCCCTCCTGGGTGTGTTTTAGTAATTTTCACCTCATCTCAGTCTGAATGGAAGAAGGGAAATATTTACGATCGAACAGCACCTAGAAATCCTGAATAGTAAGGATATCTCTCTCCTCAAAAGTGGTAATAGACTTCCACCATTGCAACGCTGCTCCAACTAGCTTAAATGTAGCTAGTATTTACCTATGTACATCTGTGCATTCATACATCCGCAAGTGACTTTGGACATACTTTTTCCATTGGCTTGCCACTACAATATCTTAGCTCCATGCAATCTCCGGAGGATGTGCCTTTAGAAAGGCATCTCTGACACGTTCCCAAGTAGACGGGAATGCATGAGTCTGAACTGGGTCCACCACCGGTGCCTGAGGTGGTGCCTGCTGCACTACTGCTAAAGCTGCATTTACCACCTGTGCTACTATATCGGCAACTTCAACGGCGTTCATAGTACCCTAAACTGGTGCTGGCTGAGGCTCGGGTTGGGCACCCTTGGAAAATTGATGTGCACGTCGAGGAGGCATATGAAATGAGAGATAAGATTTATAAGTCTATAGTTAACATAAAAAAATGACTGAAGACGTAAAATGCACAACTAAAGAATACGACAGTCCTAAAATATAGGGCTCTATATCAAAGAACGCTACGCAGAAAGCATAACAAGCCGCACAGATCCTAAAGACTCTAGAACCTGATGCTCTGATACCACCTGTGACACCCCGTCTAATTAAATACCGGTTAGCTACTCCTTTATTAAATTAATACAGAATATCAAGTTGGTTCAATCTTAGCATCACTGTCGAAAAACATTTAATTAGTTACTAGCCACTTAATATTTAAAAAGTGAGATGCCAAATTTTATTAATTAATTAAATTAATTTACAACCAAGTAATTGAATAACCATCCATTCAACATACACATAACCAACCTCATATGAATAACCAATGTAATGAAATAAACTGAGTCAGGAGTAAACAGTCCAATAATAGTCCCAAAGTAAAATATAATCTCACTACAAAAGTCTGAATAAATGAAACCAACATCTGAAATAAATGAAAGTTTGAAACTGCTATCTTTGAATAAGAGTGGGCAACATGACTTAACTGATATGAATGACTCTGAAGGAAGCAAAGATAGATGTGGATGCATCTAATACCGAGATCCTGTAACTTCCAAAGCATCTACGAAACGTCAACATAGTGGAACTCTTATGCTCGGTGTCCCTCTGGCTAGGCACCTGAAATATTTTTACAAAAACAAAATAGATTTGGAAGAAAACGGGTCAGAGCCCGAGGGGAAAATATTTTTAAAAATAGCAAGTGTTTAATTGCATTAAATAGTAAATATTATATACATGTAAGTCACGTGCTCTCACTTGAGATTCTCACCCCTCAACTATTGTGCACGCCTAACGCATATTTACTACTCATCCTAGATACGCTACCCACATATCTTATCGGTACTAAATCTTTGTCTATAGGGATTACTAAATTGAGATACCCGTGTTACCCGAATACCATGAAATTCCATTACCAATATTTATTAATCAATTTCAAGTAACTTAATACTCACTTTGAATTTCCACAAGTTTACATTATTCTATAGGTTTCATCCTAACTCATCTACTAAGCAAAAGAGTAGAATATTCTCAAGTATATATTTGTATCACTCTCAGTACATATATACACATGTGGCACCCCTAGGCTGAGCTACGGTGAATGCATACTCTGCTATTAAATCTCGGTACATTACGTACGTAAGGATCAGGAGTTCTGAATCACTCAGGAACCGTATCAATACAAATCACACATATTAGAGGCGAACATAGTTCACAGACCTATGGGTCACGCACATACCTACACTCCCATAGTCAGCTGACTTATCAACTCACAAATAAGTCTTCACAATCCTATATTCTTGAGGTACCAAATCTAAATCCTCCTGAAGGTACACAAGACAAGATTGTCCTCTTTCTACAACCTCCCGTGATAGCAAGTATGGTAGGTATGTCATACACAAAATTATCCATACATTAGGAAATCAAGCAACCTAAGTATTTATAAATTAATATAGGTATTCACACGTCGCATATTATAAGTCTCATACGTAATATATTTTATATCCCGAACATCCTATGTAATATGTTTAGCGCGATAACTCTCATTGTATAAATTCGAGTACTTTAAACCTATCCCAAAAGGTTACTAAGCCTCCCACTTGTCTCTAAGGTTCACTACACCAAATTCGCTATTTTATAAGTGTTTTAAACACTTACAAATCAAACAGTAACGGTTTTAAACTGTTATAAAAGGAGGGGTTATAATTTTTTTATAACTTTTCAAAACACTTACAAATTGAAATTAGTAACGGTTCAATCGGTGAATATTTTCGGAGGCATGTATTATATAGTTAACCCATTATAAGTGTTTAAAACCGTTATTGTTTAACAGTTTATAAGTGTTTAAACGGTTACTATTTTAAGGTTTTTAAGTGTTTAGAACCGTTACTATTTGATGTTTTTTTAAGTGTTTGAAACCGTTACTGTTTTTTAATTTATTGGTGTTTATAACCGTTACTGTTTGATACTTTATTAGTGTTTATAACCTTTATTGTTTGTCAATTTATTAGTGGTTTAATCCGTTACAAATATTGATAAAAATTAAAAAAAAATTATTTAACTAGCAAGGCCTTAACCAAAGCAATTCGATCATATCTGAATACAATCCCTAACATGAGCAAAATATCAATTAAAATCCAACTCAGAATTAGAAGCTAGAAACTAAATTAAAATGAGAAATAATTCCATATATAAAGTAGTGCTAAAATTCATCCATTATATGTAATAAAAATTATGCAATCCAACTTCAAATGTCTAACTGAGAAGATAAAAAATTAGTAACTAAAACCCTTCAACCCAACTCCAATTTCCAAATGTCCTTGACTGTCAGTGTTCTATAAAAGCAGCTTCATATTAACAGCCTCCAAAGTGATAATATGCCATAAAACCTAAAATTTAATAGAAGGAATTAGAATTGTCTTAAATATGATTTTATTTAAAAAACTAAATTAGATACTTACTTTAGAAGTGACTTAAAGAGTAGATTGTCTTGCCATGATGCCATTGTCTCGGACCCTGCAAGTTGATATATGTTACCAATCAAATACACGACAATACCAAAGATTAACAATGAAATGGAAGTCGTATGAGTATTATTTGGATGGAACACTTTGTAATCTCGCCTAGATTTATATACTATTTTTAGATACAAGACTATTAATTCCGGTCAGCCTAAAAGTGAAAGAAGAACAATTAATTTGAGGACAGGGAGTATATAAAGTGAAACCAAGATACAAGAAACGAAAATGAGAAAGTATGTAAG
Source organism: Sambucus nigra (assembly GCA_949130495.1). Taxonomy (NCBI): domain Eukaryota; kingdom Viridiplantae; phylum Streptophyta; class Magnoliopsida; order Dipsacales; family Adoxaceae; genus Sambucus; species Sambucus nigra. The sequence continues at coordinate 574,057,937 of OX422215.1, read as the reverse complement.
TACCTGTTAAATTGGAGAATAACTTTTGACTTGGTGATGACAGATTACAACTAGAAATAAGGGTGAAATGATGTACACACCCAACAATTAGCACCTGTCAAATTGGGTCTGGCCACTCAGAGATTAAGCTATTTAAACCACTAAATGCACAGATCCCACAACACAATAACTTGACTTCCAATTAGGCATCCACTTCTACCAGTTTATCATTAGGAAGAGATCAAAACTAACAAGATATCAGGTGGATTATTAAGTTCGGAAGAAATATTATAATAGAAAAGAAAGATAATAAGGAAAACCTGTATGCTATCATTAAGTTGGCGATTCAAGAAATAAACTGATCTTGTGGTCGCCTTGTTGAATAGAAACCCAGGTCAAGAGTGAACGAAAATTGAATATCTTTTCTCGTCACCTTCTACAAGTACAACCAAAGTGCTTTCAAAATTTAAAGTGCAAAGATAACATCACTAAACACATACATAAAAAATATTGTACATTATCCTCAGGAAAAAGAAAATAGAATAATTAATACGACTTATTTACTAGGGTATACGTCTTCAAAACGTGTGATGGATCCCCATTATCATCTTTGAATAGGTTTTAATGTCAATATGTTGGCCGTCTCAAATAAAGAGTTGTATTTCATTTTTGTCCATCTCAAACTAAAAGACGTGCTTCTAAAATCTGATCTATAAAACAATATAATATTCTTAATTTGTAGATTTTAAAAATTGTTTCAACACAAACTCAAACCTTATTAATTTGAAAAATGTTGACCAATCGATGTGAATTATATGGTTTTCTTTCTTCTTCAAGATACCACCTTCTCAATAGCAAGCACCAACTCATATTATTAATAATAGTTGAGGGAATCAAATTGAAAATGTTAAGGACAATATAAAATTGATATAAATACCTTGAGCAGGTTAAACACCTTCTCAGCAATATATTTATGATGGACATTAGCCCCTTTTTGTTGCACCTTATCAGGATGGATTCAAAAAGTTGCCTTTCTATAAAATTTTTTGACTGAGGCACCCGTAATCAAGTCAGTCAAAGAAATAGGTTGCCAACCGCATTCAGGTCAAAGCACCTGATCATCATTCAAGAGAAAATCAATTGGTTTGATAAAAAACAAAGAAAAGAACACCCTAGGAACATTTTACAAATGAGCAAAGATATAAACATAGTTCTGTAGACACCTCACTCTATTACCCCTAATTCTCCTTAGGTCCCTAGTACCTCCACTCATCACTGTAAACCCAGGTCACGTCCCGAGTACTGACCTAGAAGCCATCGGACACCCCCCGGCTCAGTTTGACCCAAAAATCAAACTCTTCGTCTTGATCGAGACTCAATGAATCTTTGAAGGGCACTGAATACCCTTTCCAACGGTTCTCCCCATGCGAGATTCTGACTTACCATGAGGACGAACGATCCGTTTGACTCCGGGAAGCCACCGAGCGCTTCTCGGGCCCGGTTGACCAAAGTCAACATTCCGAATCGGGTCAAACTTTTTGGAATGTCGAAATACATCTCCTAACCTTTCCAACGGTATGCCCCGTACGCGATTCGGGCTTACCATACGGACGAACGATCCGTTTGCGTCTGCACGATTCCCCGTCCAATGGACCGACAAATGCTTCCAAGTCACATTTGACCCAACATCAACTCTCGAAATCAGGAGCGGTCCAAAGGACTTTCGAAGGTCTCTGAAATACCTTTCCAACGGTATGCCCCGTTCGCAATTCTGACCAACAATTTTCCCTCGGTGGCCAATTTTTCGAAAAAGCCTGAGGCGCACTACCAAATGGCAGGTCCCAGACCCTGCTTATCGGCACCTGCCGATAGGTAGTGCCATGGAAATGCCGATCGGTAGATCCCTGGGCCTATAAAAGGAGGCCTTGACCTCATTTGCAAGGGAGCCCAGATCTGATAGAAATCTCTCCAAACGAATCCCAGAAACCTCTCTCGAAGGCAGCGTGATTTCAACTTCCAAATCCCTCTTTTGGCTCCACTTTTCATCATCCCTTTAATCAAAACTTGGTGAATTAACCACTCTCCATCATCATCCAAGCTTAAGGGCTGCTCTCCAACATTCAAGATTAAGCTCAAGATCTTCAACAAGGTCCAACTTTCTCAAACTCTCTCTTAAATTCTCTTAAATTCTTAATAACTTGTTTTCTTACTTAGCATTTTATTATCTCATCTCACATATCCTAATATAATTTTTATTTAGTATTATTGCACATCTCTTATTTTCATATAAATAAAACCCAAAAAACAAGAAAAAGAGGGTTTGCTCGTAAATTCCAAATAAGGGATTCTCATACTTTTTCACGCTTTTCTCACAACTAAAACACTTTTTCTACACACACACACACACTTGCAAATAAGAGATCCCCATTTGGATTTATGGGATAAACCCCACCCCTTTGCTTTTTATGCGAACTACGTGGACTTTGATGCCTTTATAGGCTACGTAGGCATCTCGGGGTAAAACCCGAGACTCGAGTCCTTTCTCTCACTTTTTCTCTCATTTTCTATTTTCTCTAAATCCATTTTTCTTATATTATTAGTCTTAGTGACGCATTACTCCATGTGCGTTATCGTTCCCTTATAACGATTAACGTAGGGGTAGCCGCGTAAATCTTATTTTTCTAATATTACTTTTATATCTTCCTACGGATAACTCGCTTTATCTTTTCCATGATACAAGTCGAGGATTCCTACCTCCATTATATATATATACACATGCACACATCTCACGGGGGGAAACATAAAGGAAAATAACAAATATCCATGAGAGACCGAAAGGGCGGAATGGGTGCCTAGCACTTCCCATTTCGTAACTAAGCCTCCGAACCCTTTTCGAATCATTTTGGTTTCGCACGCACGAGTATGTCTTTGGAAGCCATCCTTCGGGGTGGCTTCCTCTTTTTCTTTTGTCTGTTTTGAGTAAAATATACTGGCGACTCTGAATCTCTCTACATTTTTCACACCTCACAAAATCGACGCCGGCCGAATCGCTCTCCCGAGAGGGGACGCGCGGGACCCGAAGGATCCCTTCCTTCCTCCTTCCGCGGCGGGGATCGGGGATGACCACAGTGGCGACTCTGCTGGGGATGTGTATTTATTTTGAAGGCTTGACTCTATTTACATGGATGTTATATTTGTTTATGTTTCCCCCCATTTCCGCATGTTCCCCTTTCTCATATGTATCCCATGCTTATGCTTATGTTCACACACTTGTAGAAAATTCTCCATGTACACTTCACACCACGTGCACCTTTCTCACATGTATATCCCCATGTTGCACGCATCACCCATCCATACTTGGTGTACCTTTTGAGGTACTTGTACTTTGTTCCCGGTTTGGCATAATCAAAGAAAGGCATTCTCATCATAAGATACTAATAAGAGAATCATGCATGATTCACACGACATCACCAAAGAGCATTGATATTGACCAAATTTTACCCAGTAACTGGAGGGTCACTTCATGATGGGCGCTGGTCCGGCAGGTCGCAGTTAGCCTAAGTGATATGACTTTCACCTTCCATTGGCCAAATACCTTCGACGTATATCGAACGGTTCCCCCACATCGTACCGCTTGACCGAAGTCATGACGGGAGGTATATCATAGGGAATTCGTTCACGTACGCCGAGGATATCGAATTTGCTCTCACACGTACCGTCCCCACGAGGTATATGGTGAGGCAATTCACGTACACTCAGGTATATCAAATGGCTTGTCCTCACATACCGATTGCCCGTAAGAGCAAGACGTATATCGTGGAAGCCATGCCAAAGGGGGAACCCACGCCGATTCACCCAAACCAACTGCATACCCGCATATAGGTGTCAAACCTAGGACACACACTTTAGATTGCCGGTTTCAACCCTAAACTCTGTCGAAATTTCGGGTCGATCTTCCGCCCAATTTTCGCGCATTTTTAAAACGGGACTCTGTCGGCGATCTTGGTTACAAGTCCAAACATAGCATTGCATGTATTTTTCCAGGCTCGGGTCCCGTCCGGCTTTGCATTTAGGAGAATTAAATACAAGTGAGAACATAATAATCATAATAATCATACTGAGTTCCGTCTCCAAAAATATTTCTCCCTTTTTATCAAAAATACAAAAACATTTCTCCCTTTTTATCAAAAATCCAAAAATATTTCTCCCTTTTTACCAAAAATAATCTCTTCCCCTTTTCTAAAAAAAAAAAAAAAAATCTCATCCTGCGCCTTCTCAGGTTGATCGCACGCCCTTGGCCTGGCTCCCTATTGGCTTAGGTCTTTGTTCAAATCACCCCGGAGTTTCATCCATTCCTCTACTACTTCTTTCGAATCCGAAATCCATCCATCTTCCATGGAGAATGCAGATCAAGCACCAGTCATACAATCGGATCTGCCGACAGTCCTAGCTGAGCTCGTGGCCAAGATTGACAACCTCCAAGCTGAGGTCCGAGAAATACAACGAAACCAAGTTCCTATTCCTCAAGAGCCCGATGCCCTATTCCCTCATGCTATGGGTCCACCTGAGCCCATCTAGGTCCCGAAAGAATATCAGCACGCTCCGCATGCCCCTCCTGCTAATGGGCCGCCGCCTGCCCAGCTTCCAATGCAAAACATTGCCTAGCCTATGGCTAACTTGCATGTGGTTGCTGATCCAAAGGAGGGGGAGTTTAACAAAGTCAAAGAAGATCTTAAGATGCTCACTAAGAAGTTTGACCAAGCCAGGATCTCTGGAAATTACATGGACTACACCCATATGTCTTCTTATCCTAAAGCAAGGTTACCCGAGAAGTTCAATATGCCAAATATCGAGAAGTTTGGAGGGAGTGGTCCCCCGATTGTTCATCTTCGCAGTTATCATCGTTCCATGACTCTACTAGGGGCTTCGGAAGAAGTAATGGCCCAATTGTTTCAGCAAACTTTGAAGGATAGTTCCCTCCGATGGTTTTTATCTCTTGAGGAATCCAGAATCCGTAGCTGGGAGGATGTAGCCCAAGAATTCATGTCGCAGTACAAATACAACGAAGAGCTCGAGGTCACTCGTCGTGATTTAGAGCTGCTTAAATAAAACTCTGGAGAATCAGTCAGTAACTTCATAGCCCCATGGAGGGAAAAAGCAGCTACCATGACTAATCGTTCATCTGAAGAAGAACAAGTCAACATAGTGAAGAAGAATTTCTTACCCCATGTCCGAACAACTATGGGAGGACAATACTTCCCCCATTTTCGAGCTCTCAGAGAGGCAGGAGTAGAAATAGAGGAAAGCCTTGCCAAAATAGAGGTTGAACCCAAGAAGGTATCCGGACAGTTCATCCCCAGAAAATATGACAAGCCTGTCAGTGCCAGTCTCAACCATCAACAACATCTCTCAACCAACCACATCACGGGCACTAGAAAGCCGCCCTGCTCCCGTCCTAAGGGAATACACTGAGCTTCATGCTCCCCTCTCCAAAGTTTACCAAGCCCTGTTAAGCCGAGACCTTATAAAGCCCATGGATCCACGTCCATTACCCAATCCACTTCCCAGAAATTTCAAAACTGATGCTCATCGTGCCTTTCACCAAACAGCTGGCCATACCACCAACCAATGCTTCCACCTTCGAAACATAATCCAAGATCTCATTGACCGGGGTACCATCGCCCCACCAGCCAATCCTAAACCAAACACTACCCATAACCCACTCCCAAATCACACCAATGCCATCTTCTTGGAAGAAAACCCGAATTTCGATCCATCAACCCAGATCACACCCTTATACCCTCCTAAACCCCTTTAACTTTGACCATATTTCCTCCTACACCCTACTAGCCCTGCTGATCAGGAACTGTCACTCCTTACCAGAGCATGCATCACTGTCCGGACCTGTTCTGAAAGTGAAAGTATGGAATTATCAGATGTGTTGAACCAACTCCTAGAGTTCGGGATGAAATTGCCCTCACAGATGATTATCGACTGCCAGAGGTTCAGTACGTTATTTTAGGAGGCACGAAAATGGGCTCGAGAATCAGATAGGTGGATGGTATCAACCGATGAAGTCTGCTTAGGTGATGTTGTTCGGATCATGACGGATGCATTCAGGCAAACCAATAACATTTGCAGTATCACCGAGTTACTTGACGCTTTGAAGCTACAAGGGCGCCTGGTCCCTTCACCCTTACACATCCCCACAGAATGGGAAGACCTATATGAGGAAGCCGTTGAAGTCGTGGAATGCATTGACTTCACAGGGGAAAACAGAATTGTTACCACCGGATGGGGGGAAGAATTTGAAGATTCGAGCGAAGAACAAGTTTCAGAAAGAGCTGGCCTAGTAGCTGACTTATGTGGGATGATATCATTTGAGGAACTCCTCGGAGAAATAAATAAGGTGGTAGAACAACCTGAGATTGATGAGGAAACTGGATTTAAGTTTTTCCCTTCTTTAGTAAATCACATGACCAGATCTGGGAGACATTACCAAGTTCCCAACTCACTACCAGTAAATGATAAAGGGAAGGGAGTTGAAGACCTTCTTATGCCGGAAATGACCCTCGAGGAAAGCAAGATCCTTGATCAACTGAAGAAAACTCTAGCTAACATCACCCTATGGGGGATTTTCATGTCTTCCCAGTTGCACAGAATTGCTTTAATCAAGTTGCTCACAGGACCCATAGTTCCTCCTTCTACCACACCAGAAGAAGCGGTGAACCTGGTCGGGTCCTTGACCTCTACCCTAATGCTATCCTTTTCTGTAGAGGAAATCCCCAAAATTGGACCAAATCACAATCATGCGCTCAACATCTCCATCGAAGTTATGGGGAAGGTTGTACCGCTATCTCTCGTTGACAACGGATCCGCTTTGAATGTCTGCCCACTGAGAACCTTTAAATGTTTAGGTCTGAAAGAAAATGATCTCACTCCAACCTCCGCTGCCGTGCGCGCCTACGATAATACCCATCGTGAGGTGATGGGATCCATAGAACTTGTAATAGGGGCTGGTCCTATAAACCCTGTCGTCGAATTCCAAGTCATCGATATCCCGACCTGTTTTAACCTGTTTCTCGGACGACCCTGGATCCATAGTATAAAGGGTGTCTCTTCCTCATTCCATTAAAAATTGAAGTTCTTCGGCGATGGGAAAGTCATCACCATCTTGGGTGACGACGATAACGCTGAGGGCGCAGGCACCAGCAGTCCAATTCTTGAGATACAGCATGGGTCAAATGATATGCTCCTATCAGGATTTAGAGTTGAACCATCCCTACTCCCGGCAGGGGACGGTTTCAAAGAAAGGGTTTGTCCAGAATATGACCCTCATGGCAATGTCAATGTGATTCAGATGTTCAGAAACATGCACTTCATGCCCGGACTGGGGCTAGGACAAAGGCAGCAGGGGATACTTGAGCCCATCGAACTGAAGAAAGCTTTCCCTCCTTACGGCTTGGGGTATCAACCATCAGAACAAGAGCTCAGAATGATCCACCAGACTCGATAAAAAAGAAGGTTAGACTTGGTCCGGACTATCTCGGGTGATTCCTTAAATGGAAGATTCATCAAAGAGGGCGAGGATTTCCCCTTTTACGATTTTCTAGAACAATGGTACGACCACACAAACAAGAAAATGAAGCCTAGAATGGAGATCTTTTTCCAAGATAGCTACCCATGGGCCGAAAGTTCCCAACACCGCATACAACCGCTTATCAAAGATAGTGAAGAGACTGGAGAAAGATACTCCGAAGATTCCTTCAACCTGTAGACACTAGGGCTGACACTCTGTATGGTTCATTCTGGCACCACATCACTGGACCCCTCTCATCTGATCAAAGCTGCTGATACACCTCTCCTCAACTGGCATGCTGCGCTAGTTCTATCTCTTGAAATCTCCCCTAACCCCAATGTTTACCCTGTTTCTTCTTCTGTTGTCTATTATTGCTCAAGTGTTATCGAGACCTCTTTTGACGAGGGTCTCAATGCTGTTTTTCCTATCAATGAAATAAACGAAGATTTTGAGTATCTTGCTGTGCCTTACATTAATTGTTTAGACTCTAATCAAGCTTTTGATGACGATGATTTTGCAAATGAACAATTCTTAACTGATCTAAATAAGGTTAATAATAAACAACATAACCGCGTTCAAGTTAATGAAGAAGAGACTGTTGTTATTAATCTCGGTTCTAGTAGCCAATTGCGCGAGATTATAATAGGGGCAACCCTTGACGAGCATGAGCGCGCACAACTCAAAGAATTGCTAAAGGAATTCATGGATGTCTTCGCATGGTCCTATGATGATATGCCAGGCATTGATCCTGAAATAGCTCAGCATAAGATCCCCACTCTCCCAGATTACAAGTCGGTTAAACAAAAATTAAGAAAGCTCCGAACCAAATGGTCGCTCAAGGTCAAAGAAGAGATGGTCAAACAGTTGAATGTGGGTTTCATTCGAGTAATCGAATATCCCACGTGGCTAGCCAACATTGTACCTGTACCAAAATCAGGAGGAAAGGTTCGAATGTGTGTGGATTACCGAGATTTAAACAAGGCCTCTCCGAAGGATGATTATCCGTTACCCAACATCGACATGATCGTGGAAAACACAACCAGTCATGCTCTCAAGTCATTTGTTGACGAATTTGCCGGATACAACCAAATTAAGATGCACCCCGACCATCAAGAGAAAACCGCATTCATCACCCCATGGGGAACCTTTTACTACACCGTTATGTCATTCGGTCTCAAGAATGCTGGGGCTACCTACCAAAGGGCCGCCACAACCATTCTGCATGATTTGATTCACAAAGAGGTCGAGGTTTATGTGGATGATATGATTATCAAGTCCAAAACTAGAGAAGGTCATGTTCCCGCTCTCCGAAAGTTCTTCGAACGACTGCGACAGTATCAGATGCGACTTAATCCATAGAAGTGTGTCTTCGGCGTTACAAAGGGAAAACTCTTGGGATTCATGGTCAGTGAGAAGGGGATAGAAGCCGATCCCGCCAAGCTGAAGGCCATGCTTGAGATGCCACCACCCCGAACAGAGAAAGAAGTTCGAGGTTTTCTTGGGAAATTATAATATATCAGCCGGTTCATCTCCCAGCTAACCTCCATCTGTGAACCAATCTTCAAGCTCCTCCGAAAGGATTCAACCAAGGTTTGGGACGAGGCCTGCCAAGAAGCTTTTGATCGAATCACACAATACCTAACCCAACCTCTAGTTCTCATGCCACCACAGCCTGGTCTCCCTTTGCTCTTATACCTAACCATAACCGACACTGCAGCTGGGGCTTTGCTAGCCCAGTACCTTGAAGACTCCTGCAAAGAAAGAGCCATCTATTACGCCCGTCCCAAATTGGCCGGATACGAGGTCAACTACACTGCTTTAGAGAAAGCATGTGTCGCACTTGTCTGGGTCACCCAAAAGTTACGACACTACATGCTCGCCTTCCCCAGCAAACTTATATCCCGAATGTATCCCATCAAATACCTGCTCGAGAAACCCACCTTATCCAGCCGAATGGACCGATGGTTGATGCTCCTAACCGAGTTCGATATCGTGTACGTCACACAGAAAGCCGTTAAAGGAAGAGCCATCTCTGACTATCTCCCTGACTACCCTGTAGAAGAAACAAATGTCTGGATCTCTGAATTCCCAGATGAAAATGTCCTCTGCACCACTCAAGACTGGCTCCGATGGAAAATGTTCTTTAACGACGCTGCCAACAAAAGGGGATATGGCATTGGGATACTTCTGATCGCCCCAGATGACTCTCACACTCCTATCGCAATTAAATTGAATTTCCCTTGCACCAACAACATGACAGAATATGAGGCATGTACAGTGGTCCTCCAGGTTGCTCTCAAGAAGGGTATTCAATACCTTGATGTATATGGGGATTCTGCCCTCATCATCGGTCAAGTACTCAGAAAGTGGAAGGTCTAGGATGAAAAGCTCCAACCCTTTCATGCCCAATTAGAAGAGTTGGCTTCCCAATTCCAAGATATCACCTTCCGTTACCTACCCCGAGCAAAGAACAACCTAGCCGATGCTCTCGCTACTTTGGCTTTCATGGTCGATATGCCCGAGGGAATAACAATGACCCCCTTCATAGTTCAAAAGCAAGACAAACTAGCCCATTGCTACCACATTGAGCTCTCCACCTCAGAAGATCCCGAGCTAGTCAATTACTGGTACTATGATATTTGGTGCCTCCTCTGGTATGGTAGGTATCCCGAGGGTTTCAACAAGAACGACCGAGCTGCCCTCCGAAGGCTGGCCGCTCAGTACATCATCTGTCATAAAGCACTACTCAAGAGGAATTTCGATGGAACTCATTTGCACTGTATCGCAGGGGTTGACATTGAAAAGATAATGCAGAAAATCCACAGCGGGGAATGTGGGCCCCATATGAATGGTCACATGCTTGCCAAGAAGATCATCCGACAAGGCTACTACTGGACCACTATGGCCCAGGATTGCACCGCCTATGTTCGGAGGTGCCCTAAATTCCAACAGTTCTCCAATCTCCAACATCTACCTCCGCGGGAATTATACAACATGACTTCTCCCTGGCCTTTCTCCACCTGGGGTATCGACATCATAGGAAAGGTTACACCAAAAGCGTCAAATGGGCATGAGTTCATCCTGGTTGCCATCGATTACTTCACCAAATGGGTCGAAGCTGAGTCATACGCAGTATTAAATGCCAAGAAGGTGGCCAAATTCATCAAGAAAAATATCTTCTGTCGATATGGGGTCCCGCACGAGCTAGTGTCGAATAACGGTTTTCACTTCGAGGCAGAAGTCACAGAAGTTGTCAACGAGTATGGGATTCAGAGACACAAATCCTCTCCCTACCGACCTCAGACCAATGGTGCAGTTGAAGCCGCCAATAAAAACCTGAAAACCATCATCAGCAAAATGACTGAAAGTTGTGGGGATTGGGCCGATCAAATCCCGTATGCCCTCTGGGGCTATCACACCTCAATCCGAACCTCTACTGGGGCTACCCCTTACTCCTTGGTCTACGACATGGAAGCAGTCCTACCTGTGGAGCTAGAAATACCCTCGCTACGCGTCATGCTTGAAAGCAAGGTTAGTGAAGAAGACTGGTGCCAGGGCCGTCTTGATGAGCTGACCCTCCTAGATGAACGGAGATTAAAAGCTCTTTACCACATACAGGGGTATCATCGCCGAATATCGCGATCATTCAACAAGAAAGTCAGGGACTGCGGTGTCCAGGAGGGGGATTTAGCCCTCAAAGAGGTAATCGGACCCATCTGGGACCCCAGAGGAAAGTTCAAACCCAATTGGAGTGGCCCTTACATTGTGAAAAAGATTTTATCTGGCGGTGCCGCCATGCTCACCGACCTGGATGGGGAAGAGATGGCTCGTCCAGTCAATCTGGACCGTCTCAAGAAATTCTACCCCTAGTCCGAAATCTCGGCACACTACGACTCTTCTCCCCCCCTTCCTATTCTAAAAAAAAAAAAAAAAACTCTCTCCATTGCCCTCTACCCAGAACTACGTGGGCCTAATCCTCTGCAAAAACCATTTAAAAAAAAAAAAAACTTTTCAAAAACCCCAGAGGTATGTAGGCAGCTCATACTCCCACATGAGCACGACCCCTTCTTTTTCACAAAAATATATTCCTTTCTTATCTCCGAGAACGGTAGTTCATTCTAAACATCTACTTGAACAAAAGGATTATGTATGCCTTAGCGATTGGTATAGATAATTCAAAATGCAAAATTCATCGAAAGGCACAGCTGGATGATCAAAAACTTATTTATTTCATTAATAAGAAACAACAGTATGGATCACATAAGAGAAAGGAACATATAATCCCTTTCCCATACTACCATAAAAACCAGATAAAATCCCCCACATCTATTACATGAATAAGCTCCCCAGGAGTCTTACCCACGGCTACCCGAAGAGCCTGCATCCTCATCATCGACATCCTGAGGACCCCAATTTTCTCCTGCCTGAATGGAGTGCCGCAAACACTCCATGGACCGATGAGCCTTAACTATCTTCGAAAAGACCACAACCCCCACTTCCATAGAGTCGGATAAAATAAACCACCTCTGACCAGTCTCTACTGCCAACATCTTGCTAACTACTTTCCTCCACAACCACTTCAGATAATCTTTGAGGACATGGCAAACCTTCCTAACAGACTGAGAGGGACGGGTTGACGGACGCCGATTTTCCCACAGATATCCAAGCAACAGACGCAGGCGCTCAGTCAAATCTTCTATCGGAAAGAAATTTGAGGTCCGAGGGGGTACGACCCGCGCCCAGCCAAATTGGAGCAAAAGCCGCCAAGGAAAATAAAAAGAGGTCTGCCTAAGACCAACCAGCCGCACATATGAATATTCTCCTAGCTCCAGAACAGGCTGCAACTGTCCCCACCAAGGCACTGACTAATACAGCCCACGAGCCCCGTACTCCACAAACTAATTCTCCCAGTTCTCAACATACAGGCCCATGCGGATGAAGTAGCGCGAAAAGAAGTTGGGTACAGCCGACAAAGGGTATTCTGGAGGAGTCGACAAGCGGAATCTTTCAGACAACCACATGAACAGCATCACAGGGCTACCCCTTAAAAAGTCGGAACGACCTTCTCTCTAGGCATCCAGGCCGTTGAGAGTCTCTGCCAATATTACCGCCGCAGGATTGCGACGATATGACATCCATGAAGTAATGGCTGCAAGTTGTGGGTCCACCCGCACCTCCCCAGTCACCAACAACAATTTTGAAACCAGACCCAGAACAATGGCTCCTGCATAGCCAGCATCACTTACTTCCCGAGAACGCACGGACTGCAACACCCCCGAAAGGGAGATCATTCCTCCCGAAACCAATGACCTGGCTGCCGATGGAGAAATATGAAGAAGCCCGACCAACAAATCCCTAGGAGAATGGGAAAATTCAGGCCAAGCCGCAGCAACATTGGGATTCACACCCAGTATGGCAAAAAATTCCTCGTAGGTAGGACAAACTTCTTCCAACCCAAAGCGGAATACATGGTCTTCGGGATACCAAAATTGTACTGCCGCCACCAGCATATTCCACTCAAAAGGTCGATTACGCCACAAGGAGACTCGACGCATGTTGAAAGCATCATAGTCGACATTATAAGAGCACATAGCTTTCAAGGCTTCAAGGTAATTGACAAACTCAATGCTACCAGGGAGAGCCATCTCGCGAGACTAAAAGACGATGGGTGGTTATGTAAGAATGCAAAAGGTGTGAGGAAAATACTCCACCCTACCCCCCTTTTATACTTAAGAACTCTCACAAAAGACATAATCCCTGCAGAAATCGAAGGGTATCCTACCCCATAAGGTACTAAAGGCTGAAGAGGGTACCAATTAAAGATTTCAATTGATGGGACTGGAATGAACTGCCGATAGGCAGGCCAGGGTGCTTGCCGATCGGCAACCCCCCATTTTTGGAAATTTCCTCCTTTCCTCTTTTGTCAAATCAGAAAAACTCCATAAAAATAAATTGATATTCAAAATCCTTTTTCTCTTTACATAATTCACCTTTTAAATAAAAACTTTCCTTCAAAAATTCCAAAAATATTCCTTTTACGGCCTCAACAGCAAAGTAAAAGGCGCATGTGCATGCATTCATTCATCATTAAAATAAAAGATAACCAAAAAAAAAAATACATTGCATTGCATATATATGTGTTTTCTGTGTTACATCATTTTGCAGGAAATAAAGAAAAAGCCAAAAACAATGGGACTCAGCCCGAACCCACTCTCTCTCTCTCTCTCTCTCAAGAGCTTCCACCCCTGTGACGCGCTCTCTTCTCCCTACGACGAGACGACGCGCCCGCACTACCCGAGCCAGAGTCTTCCCCGGACGAGGCTGACGGCACCAAACAAGAAGGAACAGGGACAACATCCCGAATGTGGGTAGTCGGCGATGATATCTAATCTCTGATGTCCCTGAGCCAAGTGGTCGACACCCGAATTTGCTGCAAGGAAAATGACAGAATCAGTATCAGGCAAAAGAAATCAAAAAAAGGAAAAGGATCGAAAGGTTTACCGCAGGATGAAGGACCTCCTCTGTCAAACTCAACTCCTCCGAATCCATCGTAAGAGGACGGTGTAGCATCGGCACTATCCCTCCATCAGCCCGCCGGATGTTGTACTAAGGAGTGTGCAGTCGAACAAAAGGGACCTCCGAGGTCGCTGCCGTCGCAGGTGCTGACAGACTACCACCACTGTGGGAAGACCCCACCGCCCGACTCGAACCAGTAGGAAGGAAAGGCAAAGCATCATGTATACTGGGCGCCATCAACCAGCTCGTCACAAAGTCCATATAATCATACGGAGCGACCGTATCAGTATACAACGCATAGGACTCGCCAATCATCGCCGCAATCCTCTCATCCTCCAACAACTGTCGCTCCCACCTCATAGAAGTAGGAGGTTGCGCGGGAGGCACCACCACCTCCTCCTCAGCAATCTGACGGATCACCCTCTCCCCGAGGTACCAGGAATGGCCAAACTCATGCGCCAACAAATGCCTCATCTGCGCGTTCACCCCAGTCACCCCCGTATCCTGAATGGAGGTCCCCCAAGGATAAAAGGTCACCTGAAAATCCCCAAGAAGGCATAAGTCAATACAAAATCAGAAGGTGCAAAAACTAAGGCTGAAATGGAAAGAGTCTTACCCTACCACTGGTCAGGTCATTCAAGACCTGACGCACCGCCTCCAGGGAGAGAGATCCCTTCGACTGCCGGTTGGCCTTACGCCATCGGTACAGTCGACAGAAGTCCCCAACAGTGTCATCCTTCAGAGCAATCAGCGGGGTGTTGCACCCAACCACCTCATAAAACCACGTCTGAATTCACAAGCAAAAAGAGACGCATAAAGAAAATGCGAATGCATGAAAAGAAAATGCGAATGCTAAAACGAAAATGCGAATGCATGAAAGGAAAATGTACAATGTAAAGGATACCTCCAGGAGATACGTGGCTCCAGTAAAAGTCTCCCGGCAGCACCAGCTGAATGCATCCAAAGAAGAGTAAAGGGTCGCCAAGGTCAGACTCCCCCAATCATAGAAAGGGATGTTTGAAAACATCCTCAAGTACGGTAGAAACCACAAATGGACGACATCGCCGCTCGACGCCACCATGAAACCTCCCAACACCAACAAGATGAACAACCGGGCCATCTGCCTCACTTGCTGCCCGTCCTCCACATCAACCACCCTGCTCAGCAAAACATCCTTCAGCAAAGACAGCCGGATAGAATTCCCAGAGACTATCCTCCTCACATCACCGAGTGCCGCATACACCGCCTTCGGCCTCACCCGCAAACAGCGGTCCACCTCTATCTGCTCCCCGTCACAATCCATCCCCAGCAGTTGCTGCACATACCGATCGACACTGTCTCCTCACTTTCCCGAGGCAGCCCAAAAGTCCATGCCACTGCCGAATGGCACCTCTCAGTCTATGCCGACCGGCACCCACCTTAAAATTTTGTACAAAAATTCCCAGAAAATACCAGGAAGCCTAAAAAAATCCACGAAAAATTCCTAAAAATCCCAGGAGGGATTTAGAACGTTTCCGCTAAGAAAATTTTGCACTCCTTCAGGCGACACACCGTTTTCCCCAACGGAGCCCTCAAAATCCAAGCGAATGTCCTCTCGGGCAAGGCGCCCAGACCACCTAATCACACCCTCACCAGACTTTACAAAAGGCCTCCCCGGCCATTGGCTACTCGGTGCGATACATTATCACAGGGTATTTTTCCCAGTAAAAATCAGAAGAACCACTCGCCTCGAGCGATCTTTCCCAAAGGGCAATCCAAATTTCCCCCGGATCATTCATCGTTCCCTAGTGGAACCTCAAATCCAATTCTTATCCCCCAAACGGGACCCCTCTTCCCCAGTGAAATCCTCAAAAGCTAAGTGAAAACTCCTCCGGTAAGGCTCCGAAAAATCCCTAAGGATCACATGATCACTTCTCCAGCGGAATTCTCTCACAGCACCCAAAATAGGTTGTTCCCCCTGCGAGGTCTCCTATAAAGCTTCCCCCAGCTATCAGCTCCCCAGCTCAAATCGGAATCACAAAGCTCTTTCTCCAGCAGAATTAAAGTACAATCTTTATCTACTCTTGGGTCAGAATTGACCCCGGTCTTGGATCGTCACCTTAGTTAGGTCAGAATTGACCTCGGTCCTCGATCGTCACCACTCTTGGGTCAGAATTGGCCCCGGTCTTGGATCGTCACCTTAGTTAGGTCAGAATTGACCTTGGTCCTCGGTCATCACCACTTTTGGGTCAGAATTGGCCCCGGTCTTGGATCGTCACCTTAGTTAGGTCAGAATTGACCTCGGTCCTCGATCGTCACCACTCTTGGGTTAGAATTGGCCCCGATATTGGATCGTCACCTTAGTTAGGTCAGAATTGACCTCGGTCCTCGGTCGTCACCACTCTTGGGTCAGAATTGGCCCCGATTTTGGATCGTCACCTTAGTTAGGTCATAATTGACCTCGATCCTCGGTCCTCACCACTCTTAGGTCAGAATTGGCCCCGGTCTTGGGTCGTCACCTTAGTTAGGTCAGAATTGACCTCGGTCCTCAGTCGTCACCACTCTTGGGTCAGAATTGGCCCCGATCTTGGATTGTCACCTTAGTTAGGTCAGAATTGACCTCGGTCCTCGGTCATCACCACTCTTGGGTCAGAATTGGCCCCGGTCTTGGATCGTCATCTTAGTTAGGTTAGAATTGACCTCGGTCCTTGGTCGTCACCACTCTTGGGTCAGAATTGACCTCGGTCTTGGATCGTCACTTTAGTTAGGTCAGAATTGATCTCGATCCTCGATCGTCACCACTCATGGGTCAGAATTGGCCCCGGTCTTGGATCGTCACCTTAGTTAGGTCAGAATTGACCTCGGTCCTCGGTCGTCACCACTCTTGGGTCAGAATTGACCCCGGTCCTAGATCATCACCTTAATTAGGTCATAATTGACCTCGGTCCTCGGTCATCACCACTCTTGGGTCCGAATTGACCCCGATCTTGGATCGTCACCTTAGTTAGGTCAGAATTGACCCCGGTCCTCGGTCGTCACCACTCTTGGGTTAGAATTGACCCCGGTCTTGGATCATCACCAGAGTTAGGTCAAAATTGACCTCGGTCCTCGATCGTCACCACTCTTAGGTCCTCAGAATCGACCTCGACCCTCTGAATTGGTCATCCTCATTCCCTTAGGTCCTCAGAACTGACCTCGATCCTCTGAATTGGTCACCCTCGCTTCCTTAGGCCCATAAATTTAACTTCGATCCACAGAATTGATCATCCCCAACATACTTCTTAGGTCCTCGGAATCGACCTTGACCCTCTGAATCGGTCATACTCCCTCAAAAGGCATCATCCGGTGTCTAATCGACGGCTATCATTTGTTCCAAACTCACCCGTAGAGGGGCTCTGTAGACACCTCACTCTGTTACCCCCTAACTCTCCTTAGGTCCCTAGTACCTCCACTCATCACTGTAAACCCAGGTCACATCCCGAGTACTGACCTGGAAGCCATCGGACACCCCCCGGCTCAGTTTGACCCAAAAATCAAACTCTTCGTCTTAACCGAGACTCAATGAATCTTCGAAGGTCACTGAATACCCTTTCCAACGGTTCGTCCCGTGCGCGATTCCGACTTACCATGAGGACGAACGCGCCATTTACGTCCGAAACTTGACCGAGAGGCCACCGGGAGCTCCCGGGCTCTATTTGACCTATGTCAACCCTTCAGCTTGACTGAGGCTGAATGAATCTTCGAAGATCATGGAATACCCTTTCCAACGGTCCATCCCGTGCGCAATTCTGACTTTCCATGCGGACGAATGATCCGTTTGACTCTGCGAAGCCATCGAGCGCTTCTCGGGCCTGGTTGACCAAAGTCAACTTTTCGAACCGGGTCAAACTTTTTGGAATGTCAAAATACATCTCCTAACCTTTCCAACGGTATGCCCCGTGCATGATTCGGGCTTACCATGCGGATGAACGATCCGTTTACGTCCGCACGATTCCCCGTCCAATGGACCGACAAACGCTTCCGAGCCACATTTGACCTAACGTCAACTCCCGAACTTAGGAGCGGTTCAAAGGACTTTCAAAGGTCTATGAAGTACCTTTCCAATGGTATGCCCCGTTCGCAATTCTGACCAATGGTTTGTCCTCGGTGGCCAATTTTCTGAAAAAGCCTGAGGCACACTACCAAATGGCAGGTCCCAGACCCTGCCTATCGGCACCTGTCGATAGGTAGTGCCATGGCAATGCTGATTGGCAGACCCCTGGGCCTATAAAAGGAGGCCTTGACCTCATTTGCAAGGGATCCCAGATCTGATAGAAATCTCTCCAAACGAATCCCAGAAACCTCTCTCGAAGGCAGCGTGATTTCAACTTCCAAATCCCTCTTTTGCCTCCACTTTTCATCATCCCTTTAATCAAAACTTGGTGAATTAACCACTCTCCATCATCATCCAAGCTTAAGGGCTGCTCTCCAACATTCAAGATTAAGCTCAAGATCTTCAAGAAGGTCCAACTTTCTTAAACTCTCTCTTAAATTCTCTTGAATTCCTAATAACTTGTTTTCTTACTTAGCATTTTATTATCTCATCTCACATATCCTAATATACTTTTTATTTAGTATTATTGCACATCTCTTATTTTCATATAAATAAAACCCAAAAAACAAGAAAAAGAGGGTTTGCTCGTAAATTCCAAATAAGGGATTCTCATACTTTTTCACGCTTTTCTCACAACTAAAACACTTTTTCTACACACACACACACACTTGCAAATAAGAGATCCCCATTTGGATTTATGGGATAAACCCCACCCCTTTGCTTTTTATGCGAACTACGTGGACTTTGATGCCTTTATAGGCTACGTAGGCATCTCGGGGTAAAACCCGAGACTCGAGTCCTTTCTCTCACTTTTTCTCTCATTTTCTATTTTCTCTAAATCCATTTTTCTTATATTATTAGTCTTAGTGACGCATTACTCCATGTGCGTTATCGTTCCCTTATAACGATTAACGTAGGGGTAGCCGCGTAAATCTTATTTTTCTAATATTACTTTTATATCTTCCTACGGATAACTCGCTTTATCTTTTCCATGATACAAGTCGAGGATTCCTACCCCCATTCAATATATATACACATGCACACATCTCACGGGGGGAAACATAAAGGAAAATAGCAAATATCCATGAGAGACCGAAAGGGCGGAATGGGTGCCTAGCACCTTCCCATTTCGTAACTAAGCCTCCGAACCCTTTTCGAATCATTTTGGTTTCGCACGCACGAGTATGTCATTGGAAGCCATCCTTCGGGGTGGCTTCCTCTTTTTCTTTTGTCTGTTTTGAGTAAAATAGACTGGCGACTCTGAATCTCTCTACATTTTTCACACCTCACAAAATCGACGCCAGTCGAAGCGCTCTCCCGAGAGGGGACGCGCGGGACCCGAAGGATCCCTTCCTTCCTCCCTCCGCGGCGGGGATCGGGGATGGCCACAAGTTCACTATTGAGTTTTCAGAAAACTGAACCATCGAATCATATTTTTGTTGGAAAAACAAATAATTCACCATCAATTCTTACAAGATTGTAACAAGTTTGGCTTTAATTAAATATAGTAAAATTAAATTCAGTATAGTGATCTCCATCAGTTCAAATTTCATATAATAACATTAGCTGGATTAGACAGCTCTTTAACAAGC
Organism: Sambucus nigra; assembly: GCA_949130495.1. Taxonomy (NCBI): domain Eukaryota; kingdom Viridiplantae; phylum Streptophyta; class Magnoliopsida; order Dipsacales; family Adoxaceae; genus Sambucus; species Sambucus nigra. The sequence continues at coordinate 574,038,199 of OX422215.1, read as the reverse complement.
AATGTGAAGCCAGATTACATAATCTGATAGTAAGCCACTCCCCATCATGACAAACAATGTGAGCCGAGTCAAACTCACAACATAAATACAATGTCCATCAATCATCATAAATTCATATAAATAATTTTAATTCAGAATAAGAAGAGAAGATGAACGAAATATAATTTACAATTCATTGGCTAGTGATATGAATCACGTAACGAATTTTACATGAACATGAATCAGAGTGAATATTATGATTCACCATATAAGCCTTGATTTAATTCATACGATTTGATTTGATAAATAACTGGTTAGATTCTGGAATGGTGTTTAAAAGCTAGGTAAACAGGGCCATAGTAATTTTATGATGCTACTGATATTGGGAATGAAAATGCATTATAATGAATCATACGATTCTGACAAGTATGATTATGGTCCTTAGCTTTTGGCCAAGTTAGCAGTAGCTGGATCCTAAACAAAACATCTCCATTAGGTCATATTTTGAAAATAAAAATGAGTGATATTTCATTCCATAGGTACTTACCCAAAGTTGATAGTTTCTACCCTCTGGTAAGAACTCAAATCCGCCTAACGAAGAACCCACTAAATAAAAATCACAAGCAACATGCATATCTTAGAGAAAGCACAGGACATTCCTTCAACCAATTTCTAGAAAACAGAACATGAAGTTTATGGTTGAACATAACATATTTGAATTTTTTGAGTAATTCATTATGAAGACCCGCTCAGTCAAAATAGATGGAAGAATGATAAAACCGAATAACTTACGAGTTCGATGGATGATTGAAACACAATGATCCAAGAAAACGGGCACATGTTAACAACCCATAAATACAACAGAGACAAACATGGGTATGATTACGACGTGGCTAGACCAGACATGGGTACATTATCAACCTTAGTCTCATGAAAACTTACAAAATTCATTTAGAAAATTACGTGTCTCAAACACAAACATGCATAAGATGTGATTTCATTTTTAAGTATTCAAGACCCTAAAAATTAGTAAGCATCAAAGAGGTTTCAAATGATTAACGAGATGCAGATAATCGAATGCACATATTACAATGTTGATAGCAACGCCGGCAAATTTCCCTCTTTCCCGGCAGCACAACGCTTGATCTCAACATCTAATGTTTCGCCAACCCTTTGAAATCATCAGTACATATCAAGATCAGGTAAGATAAATAATACAAGTTTATGTCAAGCAAGAATTAATTTAATTGCATCAATGTAACAAGTTAGACTATAAGAAAAATAAGTAATATACACTAAAAAGTCATTTTTATCTGGCATGAATACCAAATATTTCAAATTTGAGTTACAACAAATAATCGAGAATGATTTGTACAACAGTTTCTAAGAATTAATCATGACCATATGATTTTAAAAGTGAGATAGCTAGCATTCTTTCGACACATCGACAATGAGTTTCAAAGTTTAATAGAAAACGAACAACATATTGCAGAGCTAATGTTAACCTCTATAATCAATTAAATGCCTGCTTGATAGGCTCATTTTCCATGACACATACGGAATCTCTCGTTTTCCAGCTTTCGGGAGCATTTGATAGCAATTATTTGCCTTGGATAACATTAATAGAGCTAATGCATTGTTTGAAAATTTGCCATGGAAATCAATTCTTTAGGGATGCGATAAGAATTGTCTTCCGTGGAAAATAGTACCTTTGAAATTAATTCCACCCTATGCTATCAAATAGGGCCTAGGTTTCAACCCAATTCCAAAGGTACATCAAGTTCACCAAATAACACATATTAAATATTGTTGATTATAGTTATGCAAGAAAATAAAAACCTTATATAGTTCACTTGAAAATTCACGATTTGTTTAGTACAAGTATAACATATTTTGAGTTTGAAGTACAACAAATATCGAGAACAATTCTCATGAAAGTTTCTAGTTGCTGATTATCACCAAATGATTTAAATGCTTGTTTGGTTCAGGTTTTGTCACTTAGCAGGAATCCTTGATCGGCACATTCACATATTGATAAATCACGACATCCTGAGGGGATGCGCATGGTTAGGCAGAAAAGTGAGGGGGTCCGGTAAAGTTTTTCAATTTTTTATTATTTGATTATAAGTATTCAGTAATTGAGTAAAGGAATCATCCTAAAGGACCAAATACACCTTGTGCAATAAATAGATTCTAAATAATATATGAACACAGCGAGGTCAGCCATATCAATCGGAGGATCACTAAAGAAGGCTCCATTTGGAGTCAGTGGTGGCGCATTGGCTACTTATAGGTCCAGTGAGGTTCAATAAATAAACTAGTAATCAATGTGAATAATGCTTAATATGAGTAGAGACTGACATAACAACAAAAAGTGGTTGCCTTACGTGGTATTGAGATTATAACCTTACTAAACCTTAGTGATGGGGCATGAGAACAGGACATCCCGCGTGAAAAACAAACCAACACCACAAAAATCCAATCAACAATAGGCTACCAATACTATGAAGTAGACGACAACATAAAGATTGATTGTATGAACAAATATCAATCTGTTAAGATGTCAAACGACGACCATTGCACAATAGATGAATTTAAAAGGAATAAAAGTTGTAATAATGAAATACGAGGTAACAATGAGGGTAAGGTCCTTAAAAAATGGTTAGTTCATTGCTAGTCTCAAGCAACCAACCTTATCTGTGGATTATGATATGCGATTGTTCGGGGGTTTATGATTGTTTGGGGGTGTATGATGTGTGTCATAATATACCTTGCACATATGTTAAGTTTTAATAACCTATGGTTTTGTCGATTTTGAAGCAAATTAATACATTTAAAAACATTTGGGTTAATCTATGATTGTAAATTCAAAACAGTTGGTTCATTCCTGGAATACTAATGTCACATTGACAATCAAACATGGACTTAAAAAAAAAACTGTGGCTAAATTCTAATTGATGTCTAGGACTAGTAAGTAATTAACAACCACATTTGGCCCTGCCATAGTATAGTATAGTCCCAGTGAGATCCTACTACTCATCAAAATGACAGCAACATGTATTTTAATCGAGAATATAACCACATTTGAACATGGGATCAATTGGAATCCTTCAGAGTTGGATCATCAAGACACCTAAGGTTCAAGTATTACTAATAGCTTAAATTCCTTTAACTAAAAGCCACCCAAAACCTAACAAATGCCCCAAATAACACATTTGAGGAATAAAAGTTCTAGTGCGAAATTACAAACATAACAAATATGTTCCCATTCAATGAGTACACAAGCAAAACCCAATGAGCAAAAATCCATGAAACAATATAAATAGGAAGAGCATGCAGAGAATTCCAATGTAATGACTAAGTGGAAAATCCCCGTACTATAAACATCTCATCTTGTTTAGAAGATAGTTACAATAGCAATATAACCATTCTTCATAACCTGAAAATATCTCTAAGAACCTAGTAAGCAATCCATTTACCATTGCTTAACGATGAAAGAAAAGAATAGCATAGTGACAGACTTAACATAATGGGAATATATATACATATATACATGCACGAGCGGGGAGGATAAAATCTACAGAAGACAACAAGATAGAAAAGAAAATATCAAATTTTAATTAGTAATTCACCCCAAATGCAACATTTAGATAACCATATACAAAGGTGGATCCAAAAGAATTGCTTGTAGAGCCTTGTGTTTAGATAGTAGCTCAACCACAATCCCCAAGAATCTCCTACATAAGAAAAAGTACTTTAAATATAATTAAACAAGAATCAAAGCATGAATGGCAGAAGTAGGGAGAAGCAAGTTCGTGATAGCTGGTGCAAGAATCTCCTGCAGAAGAATATCTATTGTAACAACTTCACCTACCAACACTATTAACCTACAAGGGAAAATATTGTGACTCAAAAATATATGAGACAACACACCTAGCATAAACCATTAAAATCCATAATTATAGAATCCATATAAAAAAAATAAAAATTGAAAATCATTAAACACACTTGACAAGTGAAGAAAAACCCTTTAGCAATTTTAACTCTTTTAAGGTACAAAAGAACCAGTCTTTTTCTTCTTTACCTAAAGTGAATGCAGCTACAGGTTTAACAGTTTTTCCAGATTCATCTACGGTTAACCATAACTTTTTTTATCCCCATCGCCTCCATATCTTTACGGGCATTAGTTTCATCTTTTGATTTATCCTTCAAGTCCAAAATAGTTGACAAAAGACGATCGGTGACATTCTTCTCAATGTGCATAGCATCTAAATTATGTAGAACATCATGCTCTTTCTAATACGGTAAATAAAATAAAATGGACCTTCGAGACCATGGAGTTGTGATATTTGTCTCCACACAATCATTGTTGTCCCCATTTCGTTTCCTTTTCTTTTTAATTTTTTGTTTACCAATTCTCAACTTAATGCATGCTACTTTCTATTCAATCTCGGTACCAGACAGCCTTTATGGAGCTTTACGAACTTCAACATTGTTGTTAAAGTTGTGTTTGTCCAACCTAAACTTGTGATTGCGAGGAAGGAATCTTTGATGACCCCGGTAGAAAATTTTCATACTATTTCCAAGACGATCTGAATCGATTTCTTTCGCACAAACTGGACAAGCTTTGTAACCATGAATAGTGCACCCAGACAAAGTGCCATATGCAGGAAAGCCATAAATTGCTCACGATAACATAACTCTCAGTGTAAAATTAGCTTCTGTGTGGCAGTCATATGCCGTTACACCTTTGAGCCATAATTGTTTTAACTCATTTACTAAAGGTTCAATATGAACGTCTATGTCCTTGCCCGATGCATTCTTCATATCTGGATACTTTATTGGTTTTGAATTTCCTTTGGGAAAAAACTCCTTAATAAACCCAAGATATTGGCTAAAATATTGTCCGACAAACCATGTCTTGTCTTTATGTTATTTAATTTGACAAGAAAATACAATGTTGTGTGTTTCTCAGTACACGACGGTTACAATGGCTCACTCGCCTTACCATGTAAGTACTTGTATTTCAGCTCCTCGTGTGTTTGAGAACCATTTTCACCACCTGCGTCTCTACCAATGGGATCCGTCGAATGATTAACGTTTTGATTAAACATTTCAAATGCATCATAAACAAGTTCCTCCATCCTCGGATCTTCAGGCATGGCATCATTTTCTTCAACATCTTCCCCGGTTGAACGTTCATTACTCTCGACACATTCCTTTTCCCCGTGTAAATGCCAAAATGTGTATGAATGCAAGATACCACGACGAAGAAAATGAAAATGAATATCTTAGAGGTCGAGTAATTTTCCATTCTCACATTTACAGCATGGACATGCAAACATAGTTTCTCCACGATCATTTTTCCTCGCGAAATCGATAAATGTAGCAACCCCATTTATATATTATGGCGTTCCTCTATCACGTTCTTGCATCCACTCTTTATAAAGTTGTGATGACATTCTACAAGTCATACAAATTTAATGGCAAATAAATGTTAATTGATATATTTTATAAAAGTTATAAAGTGCTAAAAATAACACGATTATTATAGTAGAATATGCGTTTGCCGACCTGTTTTTAAAACTTGTTTTTAAAACTATTTGTTGAAAATCTGTGTTTAAAACCCCAATTAGTCCCATTTGAATCCAGTACCACACACAAAAACACTGAGTACCGACTATTTCTAGTTACTTATTGATTACAAATTGCCTTTCCTGAAAAATATTATCAGAAAATTACAAATGGAAACACTACAACAATCCAAGTGTTTGGAATAACTAAAGCAAGACTATGAAAAGAAAAATGGGAAAATATCTGAATAGCTAGTGAATCATAAACAACAGCCATCCTAATTGTGTCAAAGGTGCCTCACTTTTCTGATTAGCCAAGGCAATTTGTGAATTAGTAGAAACTAATTCTTTTATTTGTTGAGTTTTTTTGTCATCCATAAAATATTATCCGTGCCAATATATCATATAAGTTGACCATGCCAATATCTCATCGTTCTGACAGAGTATAATACCAATTTTCATTATTCAATGATTATTTGGTCTAGTTTCAGTAGATTTCATTGTCTGTCATGTTAATTAAGTAATGTTATATTGGTGCCGCTATTTGCACTCCTATAAAATATTTGACATAAAAAAACACTACAACATCATCTTTTTCCAGAAAGAGCAACCCAAAATTTTCTTCCAAATCGAGATAAAAATATGGATTGATTTAGAAAATCTATTATATTTTTCTTTACTATTGGATCAATAGAGTAAATATGTTGGTTTTTTTTTAATAAAAATATATTATGGATGATTCGATTTGGTATTAACCCCTATTAAAGAAATATATTATAGGTAGTATTTTGTACCTATATATCTGAGAATAGAAACCTCCTTAGAACAAAGATGAGACGCGATGAGACCAAAGATGGCCGGAAAACCACCTGAAACCAAAGAATGGAACGCAATAACAAACAAAAAATGAGTAAGCATAATATCCATTAATAAAATAAGAGTAGATTAATCAGCTCTACCGATTTAAACAAAATTAAAAAATTTTAAAAAACAAAACAGGTTAAGTACCTTTAATTTTTAAACAAATGAAAACAAAGTAAACAGTCTTGAGCCTTACGGTATCAAGACTCAACTTGTTAATACAAGGAGAAGAAAAAAAATAGATGAAAAAAAAATATGTCGATTTAAACAAAATTAAAACTCTAGTGAAAGATCTCTTGAAGACCGCACAACCAAAACAGTATATGTAGAAAACACAAAGCAGAATTAAAAATTACGGTATCAATTTTCAAAACATATTAAAATTTTAACAGTTTGGCCGAAGGCCGAGCTTTCAAAGCTGAATATATCTTTTGTGTATGTGCGTGCGTGGGTGTGAAAGAGAAGGGTATGAGGGGTGAGGGGTTACCTGACACCGGAGACTGGGGATCGAAGATGCCTGAGACCACAAATGAAACCCGCGCGAGTCGAAGTACTAAGTGGAGCGGCACGGGTTATTCTCTTAAGCGGGAATGTTGAAAATACAATAGAGGGAAGGGATTTTTTTAACCCTTTTGGACTCTTAGAAGAGATACATGTGACCCTCATGTGTTCTATATTATCTCTTGTGTGTTATATTAATAATTTTGTATCAGTCATGAACACTTATAAATTTTATAAGTGTCTAAAACTGTTATATTTTTTATAAGTGTCACGAACACTTATAAATTATTTTTTCAATTAGTTATAAAATAGACAATTTGGTGTAGTGGTTATTTCAGTAATTTAAAGTCCCCCACTTCTGTCTCTAACCTTAAGTTATTGTTTATCAGAATTAAATTCAAGTTCCCATAATTTCCAACCGTAACTCACTCTCGGACACTCGTAAATTTATCATTTAATCCCAAACTAAACTAATATTTTCCGGGCCTCAAATACACCCTTACTGACCTCCCCTATGTCCCAATATGTTCAAATAGTCCACACCAAAAATTCTTAAAAGCTGAGATTGGTTAAACCTTAAAAGGAAATTTTATCACAAATACAGGGGGAGTCGATCGATCGAAGGAAATGGTCGATCGATCGATTCAGTTGATCGATCGACATTCTTGAGTCGATCGATCGATCCATCAGATATTGGCCTACTAATTCTGCATATTTTTGCCTATGGGTTTCATCAATTTTAACCCTCAAATCCTTTATTATAATGTCCCAGACTCCCAAATATTTATACCAAACGTTATACCAACATAAAGACGTAAATTTTAACGTCTTAGAATCATCAAATCATTATGGGTTGTCATTTTCTTAGATCAAATCATGGACATTTCATAAAAATCCTATTTCTTCTATTTCCTTAACATCATATAATTCAATCATAAAATTGTAATTCTCTACACATGGATCATGATTTCGTGGATATTATTTTTCCAGAAGTTAATCTACATCCTAAACCTACCAAGATTAAGATTTAAATCTCCAAATCTATTAATTAATCATTTTCAAGGTTTTTCTCCAATTCTAAACTATCATGGATAATATATACACTGAATTATTGCAAGTTAAATCACTTGCTTGGAAATGGAAGTTCTAATCCTTTGGAGAAGATGATATGGTGGTGATGTTTTCTTTCCGGTCATAAATCCGGCAGCGGCGGTGGTGGTGCAAGGTGGTTGTTTGGCCCTAACAACCTTTGGACCTTCCTTTCTCTCTACTTCTCTTTCTCAAGTTGGTAGCAACCAATAAACATAATGATCCTAAGGGTTGGTTGATATATTAAACCTAAATTTCGTAGGTCACTATTCATCAAATAGTAAAATGACTAAAATACCCTTCGGGTTGCTAGTTTACCCTAAAAATGCCCCGAAACCCAAACTAATCCCCCAGGTGGTCTTTTCTGACTATCTCGATCCTTCCAGACACATTGGTGCAATCAAAATGACCATAATAATGACATAAAAATAAACTATTTTATAATCCATTAAATTGGTCCCCACACGACTGACACGCGCGTCCTAACTTAATTTCCAAAACTATTGTATTTTCCACTCGTGACAATTTTAATAAGTACATAATCATATATTAGTATACTCTCTCAGTAACATTCAACATAGTTATAATAATCAAATACTAACTCTCATCTCGGTAGTATTTAAATCCAGATTAATTACCAATTAATTTCCCATTTTTAATTCAATTAATCCTATAATTAAAATCAGTAAAAATACGGGGTATTACATGGGAGAATTGGGTTAATTACGTTAAAATATTATTGGGTAGTGAATCATCCTTGGAAAAATACGATGGGGAGAATATTCGTAAGTTAATAAATATATTGGTAGTATTAGTGAAAAAAATACTACGTATGAATTATAATATTCGGGTTGTGTGTAAACCTAATGATTTTGATAGGTTGTGTGAATACCTATAGTAGTATTTATTATGTGTATGACATACCTATGTTGCTTGCTATCCCGTGAGGTTTTTGAAAGGGGACAGTCTTATCCCCATGAGCCCATTGGGGGGATTTTAGATTTGGTACTTCAGAATATGGAACCTAGGTACGGGCTATCTATGATAATGATAATGATGACGGTCATATGGGTGCGTAGGTATGTGCGTAGCCAATAGGCTTGGAACTATGTTCACCTTCAATATGTGTGATTTGTATTTATGGTTCATGATAGATACCAAACCGATTGTTCTTATTTAGTACGAGATGTACCGGGACTTGATAGTTGAGTATGCATGCACCGCAGCTGAGTCTAGGGGTGCCGTATTAGTATATATATAATGTAGTGATGAATATATATATATATATATATATATGCTTTTGCTATTATCTACTGCGTGAAATTAGTAGATGAGAAAGATTGTGAAATCTAAATTAACTTAAGTATGTGAACACTATATTGTACTTGTGAAAACTCTTACTCGGGATGTTAAAGGCAGAAATATTTATTAATATTATATAGGAAATACGGGTTATTATTATGAGTGATAGTTAGAAGGTTTATGGCTACAATATTGTTAGGTGTGATAGCGGTATCTAGAATGGTTTAGAGGTACGTTAGGCGTGCACAATAGTTGAGAGGAGAGAATCTCATGTGAGAACTCGAAAAGCTAACGTGTATAAAATATCTGCTTTATAACATTTTAAATACTTGCTAAACTGTTTTAAACTATTTTCAATCGGGCTTTGACCCGTTTCTTGCAAAGCTATTTATGTTCTGCAAACTATTTTAGGTGTCCAGCCATAGGGATGCCAGGTGTAGAATTTCAAATGATTTGATGTGCTGCAGCTATTATGGAAGTTGCAGGTCCTCATGATTAGATGCCCCCACCATTATTCCTTTAGTTCTTGATCTAGTTATTTCATTTTGGGCATGTTGCCCATTCTCAGTTATCATTTATTTCAGAAAGATATTGTACTCCTTTATTTCAGTTTGATGGGATTCAATTTTATTATTGATTATTGTATTTGAGATTTTAACTAGGACGTCTTATTGATTCAGTTAGTTGGTTTCTCATTTATTATTGTTGTAAGAGGGCACTTTAGATAAGATGGAGGCGTAACCCCTTTGAAGTATAGTAATGATAAGTTAATTAGCCAAAACCTTGGATTAGTGATAAAACATGCAAACACAAACCTAATAAAGATAATACTCAGTTTAAACTCACAAATCTTTAGTGTATAACTCAGAAGGTAGTAATGAACTTAGAAGTAATTTAGCTCAAGGGAGAGAGAAGTAAGCACCCTAGATACACCTTGGTAGGCAGACAAACACACTAAACACTCTCAAGAATCTCTGTCACGTATTAAAAGTTTCGTAATAAATGACAATGGTGAGTGAATAAGACCTCTGGTTTGTAAATAACTCTCTATGATGTGTATTCTCTCTAGTAATAACTTCTTAAACTCTCAAAAGATCATCCTATCTTCAAGGGTGGTTGGGGTCCTTAAATAGACCCCACATCATCTCCGAGGCAACTCAGTCATTAAAGAGTATAAAAGACATCCCTCATACTTTATGTCACAGCATTAAATGCCTCATGCACTAGTTGTCTCCACGTCATAAACATCAAATGCCTAACCACAGTGTGTCAGGGGTCTGTTGTCGCAGAGGTGGGTCACCAACTGCCTAACAGCCCCAAATACCACAGTGGTTTACTCAAGTGTAGGCCTGACATTATTTAGTTGGCTAGTGACATCACCTACAGTAGATGTGACATTAAGTAGAGGGCTACTTGGTTCACAACTCAACGCCCGGTGGAAATCCAAGCTGCTTCGCCCGAGGTTCCACGGTTAGGGTCCTTTGGTGTTTTACCAGGTGTATCTAAGATGGTCAGGACAAGCCCCAATGGTGCCTTACTTCTCAATCCTCCAAACCAAGTCCCTCTAAAGTTCCCACAGCGAGGTCATTCGATAGAGCATGAAAGCTCTCCCAGGCCCTGCCAAGCTTGGTCTCTCGCGAGTACCGTTTGACCTCACACTAAAACTCGTTATTATTTTCATTACATCATTACAATCGTTATAGCTTACAGTCAATATAAATAAAGATAAAATATGACTAACACAACAAGCTAAAGTATGAGTTGCCACTCTAAGCTGCCTCGCAGAGTTGCCATGCTTAAGTTGCCTCGGTTGCTTAATCCCCAAAACACTATTGCTAATGTGGAATTATTTCTAATATCAAAATTACCTTCAAGCCCCCTCTATATTTTCCCCTTCGTGGAGAGAGTTGTTGGAGCAAGAAATGTCTGCACGAAACTTCTCAAACCGATGAACCCTCTCTGTGTGAAAAAAAAATTGGCCTCCTTTCCTTCGTTAGAATCGCAGCGTTATAATTTCCAGGAAAAAGTAAAATTCTCCTCGATGTACCTGAGTCGTCATTTGAACGACGTTTGAACTCGTGGCGAGGGGACATCTTAGCTTTTTGAACCGTTGGGACATCTGTTCCGTAGGGAGTTATTAGATGTGTCTGACAAAAATTTTAGCGCCAAAACTTGAACTTGCTGAAGAAGGCAACCCTTTATATTCCCTAGGTGTCACTTCGTAAATGATGTAGCGCTATCTTTTCAGCTGTCAAAACACTTCCCGAAGTGCCACGTGTGCATTTGAAATGATTATAGGCAGCCTTGCACGTGCGATGGTGGGAAACTCAAACGACAGTTTTAAAAGGTTTAAAAGGCTTCAAACGTCTCTTTTATTTCAAACCCTTCTCTTTCCTTCTTCTTCTTCATGCTCCCGTATTCCTTAGAGAGAGAAACCTGTGCGAAAATCTCCATTGTTGTCCAGTTCTTTACTCATTCTCCTCCATTTCTCATGTGTTACGCTACCACCCGTGGTTGTGGTTCTCCATCTTCATTCCTAACCTTTCTTTTATCAAGATTTTCGTACTTCATCATTGTCTACAATGGCCTCCTCAAGCACCCCTACCACACCTTCCACAGTGCCCTAACAGCCACCCCCGCTGTCACTTCACGCACCGCTGCCGCCCGTAGCGTCCCTACCCTAAACGCTGCTCATCAAGCGCAACTACGCTTTTATCGCCGAGTGCCCATCATTGACGAAGATGATAAATTTTCTGATGCATGCAAGGCTTACCACTTCTCATCTAACTTCGACCATTTACTGTTGGGTGATGAGGAAATGAATTCATCAAAATCGAGCTATCTACCCCCATAGGGGACTCTACGTTTTCATTTGGACCGTGGTGACTTCCTCTACTCTCATATTGACTTCGAAGCACCCGGGGGGTTGTCAGCCCATTTCAGTGCCTGGCATACACATATGCAGATCTGACCCCGCAGCCGCGGGTGTCCCGGTTTGAGAGTACGACGGTAATTTTCTTATTTCTACACTTAGGCTTAAAAACATGGCGTTAGAGGGTGAGAACTCGAAACAGCCCCCGAACAGCCCCGTGGGTGGCACCAACACCTCCCACGGGACCAACGTAACTCGTAGGAACTGACCCCGCAGCCGCGGCTCTCCCGGTTTGAGAGTACGACGGTAATTTGCTTATTTCCACACTTAGGCTTAAAAACATGGCGTTAGAGGGTGAGAACTCGAAACAGCCCCCGAACGGCCCCGTGGGTGGCACCAACACCTCCCACGGGACCAACGTAACTCGTAGGAACTGACCCCGCAGCCGCGGGTGTCCCGGTTTGAGAGTACGACGGTAATTTGCTTATTTCTACACTTAGGCTTAAAAACATGGCGTTAGAGGGTGAAAACTCGAAACAGCCCCCGAACGGCCCCGTGGGTGGCACCAACACCTCCCACGGGACCAACGTAACTCTTAGGAACTGACCCCGCAGCCGCGGGTGTCCCGGTTTGAGAGTACGATGGTAATTTGCTTATTTCTACACTTAGGCTTAACATGGCGTTAGAGGGTGAAAACTCGAAACAGCCCCCGAACGGCCCCGTGGGTGGCACCAACACCTCCCACGGGACCAACGTAACTCGTAGGAACTGACCCCGCAGCCGCGGGTGTCCCAGTTTGAGAGTACGACGGTAATTTTCTTATTTCCACACTTAGGCTTAAAAACATGGCGTTAGAGGGTGAGAACTCGAAACAGCCCCCAAACGGCCCCGTGGGTGGCACCAACACCTCCCACGGGACCAACGTAACTCGTAGGAACTGACCCCGCAGCCGCGGGTCTCCCGGTTTGAGAGTACGACGATAATTTTCTTATTTCCACACTTAGGCTTAAAAACATGGCGTTAGAGGGTGAGAATTCGAAACAGCCCCCGAACGGCCCCGTGGGTGGCACCAACACCTCCCGCAGGACCAACGTAACTCGTAGGAACTGACCCCGTAGCCGCGGGTGTCCCGGTTTGAGAGTACGACGGTAATTTGCTTATTTCTACACTTAGGCTTAAAAACATGGCGTTAGAGGGTGAAACTCGAAACAGCCCCCGAACGGCCCCGTGGGTGGCACCAACACCTCCCACGGGACCAACGTAACTCGTAGGAACTGACCCCGCAGTCGCGGGTGTCCCGGTTTGCTTATTTCTACACTTAATTTTCATATTTCTACTTGGTTACTGATAATTTTAACTCATATATGCAATTTTTCAGCTTGATTAAATTTTTTGTAAAACTGCTTGGTTACTGATATTTTTGTTTTTTGTATCCTATCATTTGTAGGATTTTTGCACGTGGATCAAATGAAGGAGGCAATGGTTTACAACATGATGATTATTTATATGTTGTGGACATTCAGGATAATGTTTTTTTATGTGTTATAGCCGTGCAGGCTTTTATTGTTTAGTTTTATGGCCGTGCGGGATTTTATAATTTGATTGTTGAATTTTATAGCCATGCGGGCTTTATAATAAGCAGGTTTTTCATTTACAGGTTTTGGAATGTCAAGAAAATAGAGGAAATTCTGCCCAATTTTTTTTTGGACTGTGAATTATTAAGACGTGTAATATTTTTAAGTTTGTATACATATTTGTTTATTAACAACATTCTCAATTCGCAATTTGTGATTTTTTTTATTGTTTTGCCTATAATAAATATTTGTAACACCTCGTAGCAACCGATGATGCACTCACAGGACCCCCAATTTTAGGATTGGACAAAAAAAATACATTTTTTTTAAAGTACAGATAAATATGGTCATGGACTTTGTCCATGACCATTTTTATTTTTTTTGTCGCGCTTAAAAATGGTCGCGGCCAAAGTCCGCGACCATTTTTTTTATTTTTTATCACGGTAATGGGTCGCGGACTAGGGCCGCGACCAATTTTTTTAATTTTTTTTTGTCACGCACATGGGTCGCGGTCAAAGTCCGCGACTAATTTCTCACGGTTGTGGGTCATGGAAAAGGGCCGCGACCAATTTTTTTAATTTTTTTTGTCACGAACATGGGTCGCGGACTTTGGCCGCGACCAATTTGTCACGGTTGTGGGTCATGGACAAGGGACGCGACCAATTTTTTTAATTTTTTTTCGTCACTCACATGGGTCGCGGACTTTGGCCGCGACCAATTTGTCACGGTTATGAGTCACGGATTAGGGCCGCGACCCGTCACGGCATGGGTCACGGCCAAAGTCCGCGACCATCTGCCGTGACCCTCTCTTGGCCGTGACCATTTTTTGGTCAGGGACTTGGGCCGCGACCCACGAAAATGGTCACGCCAGAAATGGTCACGGCCAAAGTCCGCGACCCACAGTTTTGGTCAGGGATTTTGGCCGTGACCAATTGCCAGTTTTGGTGTAGTGAGAGTTCTTACGCTGATGCTCTTGCCAAGGTTGGGCTTCATCGAGACTACTGGTTTGGGAAATTCACCCTCTCTAAGCACAACGCGGCGTTAGAAGTACTAGTTTCCAGATGGAACATCACAACTCACACCTTTTTTGCTGCATGGGGGGAGTTCACCATTACACTGGAGGACGTCTGTGAACTCCTTGGGTTTAAGCCCATGGGTGAGTTCACCTACCACGATGAGGTTCTGGATGCCGAAAAGACTGCTGATCGAGTTGAGCTGGATCGAATCTATCGCAGTTGCACCGGTTCCTCGAACAAAGCCACATTTACCCCCCTTATCAACTATTTTTTTGAAGCTCCGACGCCGAAGGATGTCAGTGCTGTAACGAGCCGAGGTAGAGGTACATCCTTGGAACTACTAGCCTACATACTCGTATTGCTTTCACGCTTCTTCCTAACTGGGAAACCCAACGATCAACCCAGGAGGGATCTGATAAATATTTCCATTCGTTTGGCCAGGGGGTTCAACCTTCCTCTGGCCGCCATCGCCTTAGGGTCCCTCTACACCTGGTTGGATCGAACCCACATAGACATGGCACGATCACTGGGCCATTATAACTTGGCCAATTTTGCCAACACCATTATTCTGACGAGCTTTCTTTACACCCACTTTCCTGCTATTGCCGCCAAGTCAATTTCTCTGCCCGTGAGCCAAGGTATCAAGCCCCCACGCCTCCTGTGTTTTCATAAGAAGCAAAGTCAAAAGTAGATAATGGAAGTTTTTGATCTTCTAGACTCCTTTGTGATGAGGCTATACAGTGAGTCTACGTTTGCCCATAGTTGGTATTTCTTTCCTTCTGCAGCTACAACGGTCAAGTTCATGCCAGCTGTAGAAGATCCCTCGCAAGCCGTGGTGCTTCTATTTACCCCAGAGTTTCTTACCTACTATACTGAATGGGGATACACCTCAGAGCCCTATAACCCTGATAGATGTAGCAGGCAGTTCGGGTTTGATCAGGGAGTCCCTCGACCTGTGTTTCAACACAGCCATGCAAAGGCCACTTTCGCTGAAGCCTGCACCTTTTATACTGCAACAATGGTGCTTGGTGTGACATCTACCATCGATGGGCGAGTCAACCTTCCTAGTGCCACTAAGAAGAGATACGTATCCACCTCTTTCTCTACCAAGGTCCATTTGGGGTAGCTGGAAATGATCCGTGAGTATATGTAGTCCCCCCCCAATATCCCCCAGTCCTTTCTTTTTCTTTTACTGAACTGGGTCTTAAGGGGAACTTTGTGCTTGAGGTTGAATTTTCTTTGAGTACAATGATTAAAGAGTCTCTCCAGGAGCTACCCCCTCATTGTCCAATGATTCCTGCTGCCACCTCTAAGTCCAAGGTCGCTGCAGCCCCTAAATAGGCTGCCCCTTCAATCGAAGCTGCAACGGGTGAAGGACCTTCTTAGCCACCTGCCAAAAAAGCTAAGAAGTCCAAGTACTCAAAGTCTAAGCCTCAGGTTCAAGAACAAAATCCGTTGTTGGCATTTCCTATTGCCTCCGTTCCCCCTCTCATGTCTCCAGAGATGGCTGAAGAGCTGAGGAGGTAGGTTGAAGCCGAAGTCGCAAAAATAAATACCGAGTTTCAATGGCGCGTTATCATCGTTCCTCCTTCGGATACTTTTACCACGTTCATAGTTGATCCCAGTGAGCCACTGGAAAAAAGGAGAAGAAGGTCGAGGGTACCTAAAACTGGTGGTGCAACGAGCTCAAGGAAGAAAACACTGGGTACCAAGACCCAGAAGAAACAAACGCTTAAGAAACCTCCATCCCCAGCTCTTTCTGCTGCTGCCTCCTCGCCACCTTCACCAGTGGTTATACCTTTTCGTTCTCCCTCTGGATCTGAGATATGTGTGCATTCTTAATTTCTTATTCCCCTTCCCTTAAGGTGTGTTGCATCTGCTCATTTCTTAATAATAAAATGTTTTGGATCAGGGAGTTGAAAAAGAAAGGCCCAATCCTCCCAGTCCCCTTGTAAGCCACTTTGTGGGGGGGGGGGGGGAGGGGAGTTGTGGTATCTCTTAAGATGATACCACTTCTCCTCGTTACCCCATGACAAGCCTTACTTACTCACGAAGATTGTCCTCCCAACGGGCCAAAGAAACTACTACGAGGGTTGCTACCATTAAGTCTCCTGAAATTTTTGGTCAACCAGAGGGAACTACTGCAGCCTCCTCTGAGTTACCATCGGAGCAGGAGGTCCATCTTCCCCTCGTTGTGGTCGAGGAGAGTACCTCACAGGTAAATTTCTTGCCAAGTCTTACATCTTTTATTTGTCCCATTATTTTATTTATTATTTCTAATATGTTGGGCCGTTTTAGGTGGAAGTGGCATCACTGATAGCTAACATTCTCCTTCCTCCTGCATTGTCAAGGCCCCTTACTGCATTTCCTCTTTTTGGTGCTATAACGGGGGTAAGTAACGCTTAGATGTATTTCTCTCTTTTTGAGTATTAATTTGTCATTCCTAACACTTAGCTTTGTTGCTGCAGCTTTCCCCAAGTCTCTCTCCGCCCTTTGCCCTTAGTGGACTTTTGCCCTCCAAGGCTACGGTTGATGCTACTGCTCTCGATGAGGACATATCTTGAAGGTCCAACATCTTCTTCTGATGATGCGCCCATGTTGGCTTTAGTACCTTATGTTGGCAAGGGAAGTTTGCCTACCGTTGAAGCTTCTTTAGCCAAGGGCCCCGTTAAAGCTGCTGAGGCAATGATCCCGCCTCCAGCGGTTTCTACCATTATGGCCCCTGTGGTGACTCCCGTTCTCGCTCCTACTTTTTCTGAGGTACTTCGCTAATTTCTCTGTATTTCTCAGTTTCTCAAACTTCATCGATGTAGGAGACTTAATCAATGAAAACACTTGTTAAGGTTTTTCGTAAACTCCACCTATATCGGTGACCTAACAAAGAAAACACTTGTTAAGGTTTTCCAAAAACTCCACCTAAATCGGTGACTTAACAACGAAAACACTTGTTAAGATTTTTCCAAAAACTCCACCTATATCGGTGACTTAACAAAGAAAACACTTGTTAAGATTTTTCCAAAAACTCCACCTATATCGGTGACTTAACAACGAAAACACTTGTTAAGATTTTTTTCATGACCTCCATATTTCCTCTAACTGTTCTCAGGTAGCATGAGAGGATTCTCCACCAGTTCCTTCACCTGTTGGCTCGCCCCATCGGGAACCTGTCATCTCGAAAGATTCTAGCCATAATAACCAAGGTTCCACGACCAGTGCTGCTGTCGACAGTGAATCGGGGTGCGAACTTCCTCTGCCCGACCTGGCTCCTCACGCCTTCTGCCTGATGGTGCTCCAACGTTCTCCTCAAATTCCGTTAACCATCATTTGGTAGTTGAGCAACTTACGAACCATCATCCTGAAACATTCACGGTGGATTGCCTTCGTTCAAATATCTCTGTTATGACCTATAGGCTTTAGGGTATGGCCACCGTTGTTGCTGAAATTGCCAATACTCCAACTACGAGCGTTACCAGACCCCTCCTTAACCAATTTTTGGGTTTTATGAGGGAGTTGGGTCACAACGACTTTCGTTTTTATTGGCTCATCATGCATTTAAACACTTTGAAGAGCCAACTATTGGACAGTCAGAGGGAAATCTTGCGTAAACATCAGGAGGATTAGTGGGCGGAGGAGGCTAAATTAGCCAAGCTAGCACCCCTTCTTGGAGATATTGATAAGTATCTGGAGGACCTCGAAGAAACTGTGCGTCTGGCGAAGCTAAAATGAGAAAATCTCCTTATCGAACGCACGCAAGCACAAACAAGGTTGGAGGTTTCCATTAATGCCTAACGATCTTACTTAGCAACTTCTTCGGGTTTTCCTGGAGATTTTTTCTCCTCCCCAGATCTGTGGTTCCTCCTACGCCATTGAGTTTTTTGTATATGTATTTTTTTTTCTCATGCAATTCTTGGGCAATAGCTCCCAATTTTGTAATGCCCCAAAGTTTATGAATGAAGGAAGATATCAATTTTCTCATGCCATTTCTTTACGTTACAACTGTTTGCATAGATTGTGAAGTGCGAAGTTCTGTAATTCTTTCATCTCTACTTGATTTATAATAAAAAGAACTTGTATACTCATCATAAGAAAAACTTGTATATCCATAATCATCTAGATACATCGATGGCCCAAACATAATTGCTTACACATGATAAACCTTCAACCATTTATTATTGATTTTGAATGGTTTGTCTTCTTCCATCTTAGAAATTAACCAATAACCTGAGTCATGAGCTTCCTTCATAATGAAAGGTCCTTCCGAATTTGCTTTAAACTTGGGTAGAATAATCCCCCTGATATGTTTCACTGCTGCTTTCAATATGAGGTCTCCCTCCACGAACTTCCTTGGTCTCACTAAGTTATCATACGCCCTGGAGAGTTGCTTCGTATACATTTAAAAGTGTTGCATCACATTATCTCTCTGTTCGTCCAATGCTTCCAACTGCACATGTCTATTCTGGGGGAGCATGCTACTTCGTAAAGCATATCGAGCAGATGGGACTTCTAACTCTACTGGGAGAATTGCCTCGGCCCCATAGATAAGAGAGAATGGTGTATACCTTGTGGGCTTCCTTTTAGTTGTTCGATAGGCCCACAATACGGCTAGTATCTTGTCGTCCCACGATCTTGGAAAATCCTCCATTATTTTAGCCAAGATATTGACTAAAGTCTTATTAATCTCTTCGGCTTGACCATTTTCCTTTGGGTATGCCACCATCGAAGTGTGATGGACAATGGAGTATTTGTCTGTGAGCATCGTTACTTCAGAATTGATGAAAGGGGTTCCATTGTATGAAAGGATAACCTTTGGGATCCCAAAATGACAAATGATGTATTCCCTAATGAAGTTGCTCACCACCCACGCTGTTTCCCTTCTCAGTGGTATCACCTCAGACCACTTTGTGAAGCACTCCGTTGCTACTAGTATCCATATCTTCCCCTAGAAGAGGGGTGTATTGCCCCTACCAGGTCGAACGCCCAAGTGCGAAAAGGATATGGCATTACCAGGGAGTGTAAGTACCCTAACGGGGCATGGATCATATTTCCATGAAGTTGGCAAGCCTTGCACTTTCGAACGAACTCAGTCGAATCTTTCTCCATCGTTGGCCATTAGTATCCCAAAGTCATCAACTGGTCATATAACTTGGCTCCTCCTTTATGAGCTGGATCGTGTGCCTATTTGAGGACCTCTGTTGCCTCTTCTCTTGTGATACAATGCAAAGGCCTGTTGAAGTATCCCCTTCGATAAAGCTTCCCCTCCTGAACGTAAAATCTTGGGGCCTTCGTCGAAGTCCCATCGTATCAATTTTCTCCATCGGGACAACTCCATCTTTAATGAAGTCAATATAGGGCAGTCTCCAATTAGCCCGAGTCTCCACGAAATGACATTCAGCTGCCTTGAAGAACAATTGGCATTTGTCTCACTTCCATTGTAGCTCTGTCGCGTCCTGTTTCATTCTTGGCAAAAAATACCCCTCCCTTTTCATTCTTCGGTAGAGAGGTATCTCAGTTATTTTGCAATGCTCTTCGTGTGTTTTCTTCAATCTTCGTTCTGCCTCTTATGGGCCGATGCACCTTGATAACCATCCTCCTGCATTTCTAAAATAAAAAGTTCCTCTGATTTATGAAGTATTGGGCTAATTCTCTCAGGCCCATCTCTCCTTCCTCAGATTCCAATTGCCTTTTGATCTCTACCCTCCAGTTTACGTCCTCTTCCATTAGTAGAATTGATTGTACCATTGAAGGAGCTGTTCTTCATTAAATCAAAATTATAGTTGTATCATTCCTCATGATCATCTTCTGGGCAATGGTGGCGTATGCGTCTGGGTGGCGATTCATCGTTTTGGGCTGCCTCTTGATCTTGGTCCGATGGAACTGGCTGAGGAGCCTCTGAATGATTGTTCTGTATGGTGCCAGGCTCATGTGTTTCAATGTGTATTCTCCATTCACTTGCTGAACTACCAAGTTTGAATCCCCTTTGATGCAAAGTGAACGGATCCCTCTTCGGAGAGCCTCTAGTAATCCCAATACCAATGCTTTATATTCTGCCTCGTTGTTGGAACAAGGGAAATCTAATTTGTAGGAAAGGCATGTCTCCTCCATTCCTTTTGAAAGAATAACCCCTGCTCCTCCTTTCTTTTCTACCGAGGATCCATCAAACTTCATTGTCCATTCCTCATCCGTTGTATCTAGGTGGTTGGCCTACAAATCGTCTCCTGGAATACTTTCTTTGGGTGGCTCAAACGTTCCTGAGGGAAAAATAACCAACAGATCGGCGTACGCCTGGATTTTGATTGCGCAGGGAACCACACACTTCAAGTCATATTCGGAGAGGATAAGGAACCATCTAGCTTACCTGCCAATCAATATGGTTCTTGCAACCAAATACTTAATAGGATCACATCTAGTTACAATATGAATTGTAAAAGACAGCATATAATGTCTAAGTTTTTACGCTACAAATACTAAGTCCAAACAATGCCTTTCCAAGCTACTATATCTGACTTTTGGCCCATGGATGATCCTGCTGAGGTAGTAGACTGGTCATTCTTGCCCATCAATCTCTTATGCTAGCAAAGCTCCCACGGACCTCGTGGTGGATGTGAGGTACAACTGCAACGGTATTCCTTCCTTTAGGGGAACCATGGTCTGTGGTGAAATGAGCAGTTTCTTCAGCCCGTCAAGAGACTCTTGGTGGATCTCCTCCCACCTGAACTCCGTGTCCCTTCGCAATAGCTGCATCAATGGATGTGTTATTTAGGCCAATCCAGGGACAAATCTCCTAAGGTAGGAGACCTTGCCGAGGAAACTCTTAAGCTCTTTCGCTGTTCTTGGATATGGCTTTTCCAAGATCGCTCGCTATTTGTCCTGGTCCATCTGCACCCCTTGTCGATCAACCACAAAGCCTAGAAATTTCCCACTTATCACTCTAAACACACACTTCAATGGATTCATTTTTAATTTAAACTTCCTGCAACGAGAAAACACCTTCCTCAAATCGCTCAGGTGGGACTCCTCTTTTCTTGACTTGATGACCAAATCATCCACAGAAAATTCCACAAACTTGTGAAAGAAGTCATGGAAAATTTCCATCATCGTTCTTTGGTAAGTCACCCCAGCGTTCTTGAGTCCAAACGGCATCACCTTGTACATGAATTTGCCCAACGGGGTTCCGAACGCTATGTTCTCTGCATCCATGGGGTCCATCTTAATCTGGTTGTACCCTATATACCCATCCATGAAGCTATACATATCATGACTTGCCGTTGCATCTATCAGGCTATCGATGGAGGGCAGACTCGTCTTTAGGGTAAGCTCTATTTAAATCTCTGAAGTCCACGCAGATCCTTATTTGGTTTTTATCTTTCTTTCCCACCGAGACAATACTGGATAGCCAGAGTGGGTGCTGTATCGGTGTGATGAACCCTACCATTAGTAAGCGTTAAACCTCTTTATTGATCTTCAAATCTAGCTCAGGTTTATACGTTCTCGTCGCTTGTTTCACCGGAATAGCTGAAGGCATTACGTTCAACTTGTGGTAGCTTACTTCCTCATCTAGCCCCTCCATCTTTGTGTATTTCCATGCGAAGACGTCTATAAACTCCCAAATCAACTCAACCAAGGCCTCTCGTTTCTCCTTACTGAGATCCTTCGAGATTAAGATGGGCCTTGGATCTCCCCCTTCTTTGGACAGATTCAACCGTTCTAGTTATTGTGCCTGCGGTTTCGATCGGTCCGTCATATACTCTGGTTCTTTAGCGACTTCCTCCACCAATTCTTGTATGCTGGATTTATCTATCACCATGCATTGTCCTCGTTGATCCACCAAAAAACATTCATATATTGGGTCAACCTCATCATCAGTTTCCTCGGCCGCCCCTCACACCGTTACAATTGATACACCATGTTTCCTTCCTCGGTAACGACCTTCTTATATTATCTGCTGGTAGTGGTGACTACCTTCCTCTTCTTCTCTCTAGAAGCCTTGACCACTCTTTCTCCTGAGAACCGTCTCAGCACGCTTTGTCGTTGGACCTTATGCTCCATCGAATCCACTATGGGCCTCATTTTGTCTTTGAGCCACTTTGAGATTCTTTGGGGCTGAGGGACCACCTGGTGAGCTTCTTCGGCTATTTATCTTGTGATGCTCATGACCTTCTTATTCTGCCCGTTCAAGGCCCCATACTTTCTCTGATCGAGGGAACCCATGCTCCCTCCATTCTTCTCGTTGGGACCCAAACATCTTCCTCTAACTCTGTGTAAAATTCTGCGTCCACCAAGTGAGCTTCCTCGACAGTGAAGGGCCTTTTCGTAGCCCTAATGGTCACTTCTGTCCCCTTGATATTCGCCTTAGTGCATTGGTGATACGTAGAAGTAACTAGCCCTTGGTTGTGCATCCACACCCTTTCTATTAGCAGATGATAGGAAGTTGCACTCTCTATTACGTGGAACTTGATATGGGAACTCAAATTTCCCATTATAATCCCAACATTAATGTACCCAATGGATTTGGAAGATTGGTTATCATACCCCGAATTACCAAAGGAATGGGGACCAACCTTTCTTCTGTAATATTGGCTGCGTGGAATGAGTTGATTGGCATGATATTGATGGAGGCTCCCCATCCATAATATTCCTTACAAAGCTAACTCCGTTGACGCTGGCGGTCACATATAATGGCTTGTTATGAGGGAACCTTACAGCCCTATCTGCATCGCTGAAGGTTACTTCTGACAGAAACCTTCTCACCAACCTGGCCATGGGTCCCTTCCATCTCAGCGAAGGGACTGCGTTCTTCCTCACAATATCGAGTATTGCCTGGGTTATCTCCAACCTACTCTCCCTCGGTATCCCCACTTGGTCGAAGAACCAGGTGAACTTTGGGGATTTTGAAATTGCACAGTATTCTAGAACTGAGTCTACTTCCTCACCTTCAACACCGTATACATCCTCCATATCCTTGGCGCTTGCTTAGTCATAAGCTAACACTACATTAGCTGTTCCCCTCGTATAATCTTCCAGAGCCTCTTTATCCTTTTCTTAATTCGTTGTTGACTCTCTTTCTCCTCTCCCAGCCTCTTCATCATAGGCCACCACGAGATTGGCCCCATATGCTGGCAGTGGGTTGTTGTTGACGTTCTATAGAGGGATTTGCAATGTCCCTACCTTCACGTACTTGACGATGATTCTTCTCAGTGTAAATCAACTCTCGGTTGTATGCTGGATCCTCTGATAAACTTGGCAGTACTTTGGATCCGCCTTCATTGCCGCATCGAGCTCCCCAATAGAAATGTCCTTTGGCTCATAGACCGTTCCCCCTTGGACCATCGCGTTGTAACAGCTGACAGCTTCTTCCACTGTACAGGTCAATGATGGTGGGTCCTCCCTATCTCTTCTGAACTTCCTCTTATTATCCTTCTTCGGTGCCTTACCCCCATCTCTCCCCTCAGTGTACCCTACTCGTGGGGGCTGAGACCTCCCCCCCGCGGGTTGCATCAACTGCCTAAACATCATGGGCACCAACACCGGATTGGGTCACACCACCAAGGAGATATTCCTCGCCGCTTTTAAGAACATCTAAAAAAGTCCCCCCGCGCGTCTCATTGATAAGATGGCAGATGTACTCAGGAAGCATCCCTTCAGCGTAGATCTGCAATAACTTGGATTCTTTAGCCTCCTCCCTCACATCGAGGGATCTTTCCCTGAACATAGGACACCAATTCTTCCCCAGGTCTTTGCTTCTCCCTACCCAGTTGAGTCAAAGTAAACTTATCTTCTGCCAGAAAGAACTTCTGGACAAACAATACGTGCATCTCCTCCCATGTAGAAACGCTGTTAGGAGCCAAATGGGAGTACCAGGTATATGCTTTATCGGTTGAGGATTTGGAAAACTCCCTCAACCTAAGTTTCTTATTATTGCGATGCGCTCCCAAGTGTTCAATAAAGCGCTTAATATTCTCCTTCGGGTTTTCACCTTTCCTTGTGTATTTTTCAAAGATAGGAGGAATATAGTCATTTGGATAGGGCTCATCGTTGTATTCATGAGGATAAGGTGTTCGAAAGTCATCATAAACCGAAGCTACCTCACCAGCATATTATGAGGAAGCCTTCATGAACTTCTGCATCTCTTCTGTATTTCCTTCTTCATTTCCTCCATGGGTGATGCTACTGGGGCAACAACCAACGGGGCCATGGGCTGAGTGCCCGTTACAGCTGGAGCAGTCCTCATAGTTGGGGCCGTTGAAACTCCTGAGGTTCCCGTGGCTGGATTCATCACAGAGGGTATGCTTTTCGGGATCGTTCCCACTACACCTGCACCTGGTGGGGCCATTGGGACTGCACCTGGTGTTACGAAGGCATTGATTTCCAATCCTCCCAGCAGTGTGGAAGATATCGGAGTTTGCAAAAACTTATAAAACTTACTTATGAGGAGCGCCACCTGAGTGGGTCCCAACCCTGCACTTGAGGAAGCTTGTGTCACCCCTGGAGCGCCTGTCATCGCCTGAACTGGTGGTAGCTCTATTCTAGGAACCCCATCCCCTAAAGCCTCCAGTTCTCTCGCAGCTTATTCTTCATTGTATTGGACGTCATCAAAGTTGAGCCTTCGATTAGCATTATCTTGCGCCATACTCCCTACTTAGAAGAATACCTCCCCAGCAGAGTCGCCAAATGTAAGAGGGTACTTTAGATAAGATGGAGGCGTAACCCATTTGAAGTATAGTAATGATAAGTTAATTAGACAAAACCTTGGATTAGTGATAGAACATGAAAACACAAACCTAATGAAGATAAGACTCAGTTTAAACTCACAAATCTCTCGTGTATAACTCAGAAGGTAGTAATGAACTTAGAAGTAACTTAGCTAGAGGGAGAGAGAAATAAGCACCCTAGATACACCTTGGTAGGAAGATAAACACACCAAACACTCTCAAGAATCTCTGTCACGTATTAAAAGATTCGTAATAATTGACAATGGCGAGTGAATAAGACTTATGGTTTGTAAATAACTCTCTCTGATGTGTATTCTCTCTAGTAATAACTTCTTAAACTCTCAAAAGATCATACTCTCCTCAAGGGTGGTTGGGGTCCTTAAATAGACCCCACACCATCTCCTAGGCAACTCAGTCATTAAAGACTATGAAAGACATCCCTCATACTTTATGTCACAGTATTAAATGCCTGATGCACTAGTTGTCTCCACGTCATAAACATTAAATGCCTAACCACAGTGTGTCAGGGGGTTGTTGTCGCAGAGGTGGCTCACCAACTGCCTGGCATCCCCAAATACCACGGTGGTTTACTCAAGTGTAGGTCTGACATTATTTATCTGGATAGTGACATCATCTACAGTAGATGTGACATTAAGTAGAGGGATGTTTGGTTCACAACTCAACGCCCGATGGAACTCCAAGCTGCTCCGCCCGAGGTTCCACGGTCAGGGTCCTTTGGTGTTTTACCAGGTGTATCTAAGATGGTCAGGACAAGCCCCAACGGTGCCTTACTTATCAATCCTCCAAACCAAGTCCCTCTGAAGTTCCCACGGTGAGGTCATTCGATATATCATGAAAGCTCTCCTAGGCCATACCAAGCCTGGTCTCTCGCGAGTCCCGTTTGACCTCACACTAAAACTCGTTATTATTCTCGTTACATCATTACAATCGTTATAGCTTATAGTCAATATAAACAAAGATACAATATGACTAACACAATAAGCTAAAGTATGAGTTGCCACGCTTAAGCTGCCTCGGTTTCTTAATCCCCAAAACACTGTTGCTAATGTGGAATTACTTATAATCTCAAAATTACCTTCAAGCCCCCTCTACAATTGTTTTATTTATTTGTTGGTGAATATGATTATTGTTTTAAATTGTTGGATTATAATAAAATGGTTAACTGTTTTGACACTAGCTTAATTAATCATTAGGTGATTAATAAAATTAAAAGTTTTCGACAGTGATGCTAAGAATGAACCAACTGGATATCCTGATTTAATTTAATAACGGACTGATCACCCGATATTTAATTGAGCGGGGTGTCACATCTTTTTGCAGTTCTGGACTTGACAGTTGGTTTATAAATTAATAATGCCGTCTTTACATTTTCAATCAACTGATGAGTATATTAAAGTTTCAGTTATGTATAACATGATGTATAAAGTTCATGTTATGTGTGTTTGTAAGGATACAAGAAAATTAGTTTCATTGTAAATTGGCAGCAGAAACCTATTAAACTCAACTTATTTAGTAAATTTAATTGGCATCTTATAATGGAATATAGTTTTATTGTATATTAGCAGCAAAAAAATATTTGTTTAATATCGATATAAATGCTTATATTGAATGACAAAGAGGAGCCAAAAATTTAGGAATGAAAGTGATTGGAATATGCTGCCACATATCCTTTAGCATAATGATGACATTGATGTTTATTTAAAAGACAACGTTCGTGAGGAGGTTCAAATACCGAATATGTTATTTTTATACTAAATTCTGAGTTATTGTGGAGGTTCAAGTACCTAATATCAAGTAAGTGTAATATGGGAGCAACATGGTGAATATTGCAGGTTGCAATCAAAATATCTGAACAAATCACTTACAAAAAACACTGACTCAATGAACAATTACACAAAATAATGAAAGAACTCTACTGAGTTAGTGGGATATTGTTGCTAATCATGTTTGTAGGGCCATCATCAATTTGTTTTAAGACCAATTGGATTCTATCGGGTTCAATTCTAATCACATAGCAAACATTTCTAAAGATAATGAAGTTGATTCAATAGTTTTATTGAGACCAATTGTATTAGCCAATTTTTTCAAAGTTGTAACAAAATTTTTAGCAAATAGACTTAGGAAGATTATTTCTAGAATTCTATCTCCCAACCAAACTAAATTAATCCCCAGCAGAATCATTTGTTATTCCATCTATTGGGCCCTAAGAATATTATAATTCTTGACTAAAAATTTATGGGGAAACACTAATATCAAATTTGACATATCCAGACATTCTATATAATTAAACTAAATATTTAAACAAATCTGCTTCAGTGAATTGGACGAATACTGATTTGTCCAATTAAACTAAATATTTGAACAAATCACTGATTAATGAACAATTAAACTAAATAATGAAAGACTTCTATCGAGCTGACGATATTAGGATAATGTAGGGGTGCACATGGTTCGGTTCCACTACAGAACCAGAACCAGAACTAAAATTAGTCCGTTTCGTAGTTTTGGAACTTGAACCAAAACTAAAATTAGTCGGTTCCGAACTGAATCAAACCATCAGTTCTCGGTTTGGTTTGGGTCGGATCATGGTTCTGGTTCTTGGTTCTGGTTCGCAGTTCTGGTTCGTGGTTCTGGTTCGCAGTTCTCATTAATGGTTCTAGTTCGCGGGTTGGTTCTCGTGTTGGTCAATGGTTCTGGTTAATGGTTCAGGTTTGTGGGTCGTTCACAGGTTGGTTCATGGAGTCGTTTCTTTGGTTCGGTTATTCGGTTTGGTTTTTTGGTTTAGTTTCATGGGTTCGGTTCTCGGTTCGGTTCGGCTTGGTTCAGGTATAAAATCGAGAACCGAACCAAAAACTTCGGTTCTTAATTTTTTGGAACCAAAACCAACCCATGGAGAAAAAAACTCGAACCAACCTAACCCACGAAGGTCGGTTTGGTTCGGTTCTTCGGGTGGCTGATTTTTTTTGCACACCCCTATGATAAAGAGTTGAGTCTTTACTTCGGGTCTGAAATCCAATTTAAAGATATTTAAACACAAAATCCCTACCCCAAACACACATAAATATAGCTTGATATATATAAAATATGACAACTCTATATCCACCATTCTAAAAATGGATATCTGAACAGATCTCCACTTTTGTTGCCTTAAATATATGAATAGATCTGTACTTTTGATGTATGATGGGAGAAAGAAACTCTTTAAATTAGGACCGCAACAAAATATAAGCAAGGGAAGTTCATTTGATTAGGAATGTGAAAATAATTGCCGACAACTACATTACGACAAATGATTGAGCACTTTATTTTTAGATTAATAAAATTCAAATCCATTAATATAAATGCAACAATTCATGATAAAAAAAAATACATGTTAGTCATCATCTACATCAATCTCAGTGTCATATTTATTACTTTCGGTGTCATATTCATCATTATTCTTCTCAAATTCATCACTTTTATCGACATCACTCTTGTTACATTCTTCATTCGTCATTGAAATCATCACCGTCATTATCACTACAATCCTCATCAACACAAATATTATCATCACCATCTACATCAACAATATTTTCAACAATTGTTATATTAACACCAACCCTTATCCATGTGGTATCCGCATCATGGTTGACTTGAATGTCATCTAGTTGTTGAGTGTTGTACGGCTCCACTTCTGCATCAATTATGGCAATTCTATTAGAATCTTTGCCACACATATCAAACATATATCTTGGTGTCATCTTCACAACAGCAAACCAATAATCTTCTACAGGGTCTCGCACATACCAAACTTGTTTGTCTTTAGATGCTACAATGAAAGGTTCATTTGATAATCGATTATGCTTGTATAATACGTGTTTGAAACTCACTAATGTTAACCCAAAGTCATCCTTCACCATCCATGATTTTATATCAAACCAATACGCGCAAACTTAATATCATTTGAATAATGTAATTCTAATATATCTGTCAATACTCTATGATATGTGACATCACCAAAAATTGGTCGTTTGTCCCTACCACTTGCATAACGTTTTGTGGTGGCATCAAGAATAACTCCACTATTCTAAGTATTTATCCTCCTCTCACGTTTATTTGTGCAAAACCTAAAACCATTGACAATATATCTTGTGTATCTCCTAGCTTATTTGGAGGACCCTGCAATAAAAATTGAGACGTCCTTTGATACCTCGCTCTCATTTAGGTTCTGTACCTTGATTTTTCACATGATTAAATAATTTAATTAATTGGGTTAACAAAAAAATGTGGTATCCACTCATAAAAATGTTGTTATATGTATATAAAAACTACTTACATGATCCCCGAACCACTTGTAAAATGTTTCATTATGAATGCGATTAATTTCATAGTGTCCTACACAAGGTCTCTCTCGTTTCAATATATATATATATATATATATACACACACACACACACACACGTTGAATGAAGTAATAGAAAATTTAATTAATCAAAATTGTAATTTTCATGAAAGATATCTTATCCGTAAAATGGACCGACTGCAGTAGAGTTATCTAAAACATGTCAATGTGCCGTGTAAATGCAATATCGCTAAACAGGAATGTTAGTCCTTTTCCTATTGTACGACCTACTTCACTTAAAATTTCATTGCCTTCATAATTTCGATAGGATCGGCTAAAATTTCTCTCAACATCACTCAGTTACCTTGCACAACATATCATGCATTCTTCTATTAAGTACTCTTCAGTAATTAAACCTTCTAGATGACTACGATTACGTACCTATTCTTTGAGTGTGAATAAAAACTTAAATGTCATTGGAAGAGCACAAACTAAAATGATATGCATATATATTAATTTAGTTAAATTTTATAAATTGTAAAATAACACAACTCTCAATGGGATACATCCATCGAAATTGTACTGGACAAGCTTTTATTGCATATTCTGCTAAATGAATTGTCAAATTATCCATCACATAAAAAAATGTTGGAGGGAAGATTTTATCGATTTGGAAAAGTATGAGAGAAACACGGTCTTGCAAACATTCAAAGTCATGGGCAGTCATTATTTTTTAATAAAGTTACCGATAAAAATTGCATAATTTAATTAGAGACTTTGCTACATTCTTAGGAAATTATTTTCGAATGGCTATAGGAAGTAATTATTGCATTAAAATATGATTGTCATGGCTCTTGAACCCAGAAATATGGCGATCTCTAATGTTTACACGCCTTGAAATATTGGATGCATAACCATCTGGGACTCTGACATTCTTTAGCACCTTAAAAACTACGTTCTTGTGACTTTTACTTATTCTGAATCATGTTGGTGGAAGATATACTTTTTTATTAGGCAAGCTTTTATGGTTCAGTACTTTTCGAATGCCCACGTGTTTAAGGTCTCGACGAGGCTTAATATTGTCTTTAGATTTTCCATCAACATTTAACACCGTCCACAGTATGTTGTCACACATTTTTATGTACATGCATATCAAGATTTTGATGAATTAAGTGATCCTTCTAATATAATAATTGAAAGAATATACTCATTTTCTTCCAATCAATTGAACTAGTACCATTACCATCACTAATGTCATTGTTGATGTAAAAACTAGATTTGATCTAATTACTTTAATCACAAATCTGTTGATGTAAAAAACTAGATTTGATCTAATTACTTTAATCACAGATAAATATAAATAAATAAATATGAGACAATAGATTTTAAAAGTGGTTCAGCCTTAGGAAAATGGCCTACATCCACTTTTTTTGTATTGCTGACTGTTTGCCTGAAATTCTCGTTTAGTGATTTATTAAGAGATTTCGGGGCCCCCTCTAATGAGGAGGTTACAATGTATTTGTAGCCTTGAGGCTGTACATGTGAAAGGACAATGCACTGTTATCTAGTAGACATATACATCTGTACGATAATAATGAGCATTTAATGCGCAGTCATCTTTTTGATTATTCTGATCTGAGTGCTCTATACACTAAGAAGCTCGGACCGTTTAAGCTGCTCGGACCACCTAACCTGCTTGGCACGCTTGAGTTGCACGGGGCCCCTGAGTTGCTCGGGGCCTTAAGTTCCTCGAGGAGCCTAAGCTGCTCGGTATGATTGAGTTGCTCGGTGATAGTATGTTGTTCGTTGGAGGTATTCGTAGGATGACACGTGTCTTCAAGTGAATGGTCCACATCAGCAGACTAAATTTGGTATCAACAGAAGCCCCCAATGTTTCACAGTTTGATGTTTGAAGAAAATTGTGGAACATTTTTGTCGAAAATTGCATAGATTATTGATTTGTATGGTTTTTTAGGAAAACGTTCGTCGTATATAATTCATTTTTGAGTGCATAGTATCAGGCCTCATAAATATTTTGAATTTTCATGACCACTTCGATATCTGTGCCCTTTTCTTCTTTTAGCCGCCGGGAATGCAAACATCTTTTTTGTAATCATTTCCTTTCCTTATTCCCGAGGTAAAGTATTTAAACACGGCAGAAACCCTATCGTCTTTAACTTTTCAAATCTGTATCTTTGAACTCTTCATTTTCTCTCTGTCTTGTGCCTTCGTTCTTTCCGTCGTTCGTTGTTCACCTGATCTCTTTTTCTCTGTAAGATTTTCTTCCTTTTCTTTTATTTACTTTGTTCATTATGGTTTATCGTGTTGAGTCGCTGGATAAATTTCGGTCCGAATTTTCAATCCCTTCGTGGGTTATTTTGGAAAAACTTTCTGAACCTTCTGATTATTTTTCTTTGGCTGAGGGACGTTGGTTCCCAAGTCTTTTTGTGGCCGAATGTGGCTTTTCTTTTCCACCAAATCCCCTATGTTTGGAATTCTGCCAATATTTTGATGTTGTTCCTGCAAGAATAGCTCTAAATACCTGAAGGATAGTTAATGGCGTACATAGATTGAATCAACTTCATGGAACCCGCTTAGGGATTACAGAGATTATGTACTGCTATAGATGGGTTGTCAGTGATAGTACTTTTTATTTAAAAACTAGGTTTTTGCATAGAGCTTTAGTTCTCAATCTTCCTGACGCCAATAGGGATTATTTTGAGCATGGGGTTGTTATGAAAAATTGGCAACATGCTCCATTAATTGGAGATGATGTATATCAGGGTCCCAGGTGTCCCCCTTATGGCAATGGAATAGGTTGTTTTTATTTTTTGAAATCTTATTTTCTTCAAGTTTGATAAAATGCATCACTGACATTTGTTTTTATTTGTTACAGTTGACAGTAAAATAAAACCTCCAAAAGAAACTGATGTTAATTTAAATCATTTAAAACTTATCTGGGATTTGCACCAATCTGTTGCCGAGGAGCATATTAGGTCCGCTTTTTACTTGTTGCAGTACAAGAGATATACTTCATCTTTCACTGCTCGTCCTCGTCCAGTGGTGGTTAATCTTGACCAAGTACCAACCTTTGAGACTGGTGTGGAAGGTTCTTCCTCTGAGTCAAGTATTCCTATCATTGATCTGATGAAGAAGAGAAGAGCTCCTGCCTTTTTTGACAAGTATGCCTCTGCTAATGCGGAGGCAACGAAAAGTAAACACGATATCCCAGAAGAAAGGACAAAGATTGTAGATGCACCCCCTCCTGTTGCTGCCAAGAAAACTGGCGAGAAGCCCCATGTGGCTCCGAGCAAGATTATTGCTATCTCTTCTACGAGTGAGGTTATTGTCATATCACCAACAAAGACAACGTCTTTAATAGAAACTGTTACTGCTCCTCCAAGGAGGTTAAAGAAGAGCTCTTTTGAGAGACCCGCTGAACCTGTCTCTCATCCTTCAACTGTTGAAGGTGGTGTTCCAGCTTTTGTTCCTCCGAGCTCTGCTGTGGGCTTGGTAAGATCATGGACAGTCCCAGAAGTCCAAAGCATTGAGGATTCTCTTTCTCGGGAGAGAATTACCATTAGGGCTGCTCAACACATTTGCCTCAGTAAGTATTGTTGACCTGAGTCTTTACTTTCTAATATTATGTTCGTGTATTGAATTAAAGTCACTTCTTTTTTCAGCTGGTGACGTGTTTTAACAGTATTTTGAAGAAGGATGAAACCATAAGGGCTTCAAGTTCCTCGGGTGGAGTAGAGGAAGCTTTTGTCGGGCTAACCCAATCTTTGAAGAACTCTCATCACAAATATGAAGAAGATAAAGTTCCTTGGGAGAAGCAACTCAAATCCATTGAGTAGGACAGAAATCAGGCTGTGAATGCCTCTAGGGACTTGGGGAAAAAGTTGAAGGAGTTTGCACAGATCAACAAATACTTTGAACAGAGCAACAAGGAGCTTGAGTCTAAGCTCAAATCTAGTGAAAATGAAGTTGTTAAACTTTAAGATGTTGAACGACAGAAAAAGGAGGTGGAGGAGAAGTTGAAGGTTGTCTAGGAGCTCCTTAGGGAAAAGACCTCCTCAGAGAAGGCAAAAAGGAAAAAGGCAGTTAAGAAATCTTTCAGCGCTGGTTGGGATAAGGGATGGAACAAGGGCTTGGCTTCCATAACCTCCCAAATGGAGTATGCCAACATAAAATATTTTAGAGATGAATGGGTGGCAGCGTTAAAGGGGCTAAAGGTTGCTGAGGATTCTTTATTATTCCAGTAATACACTCATGGCCCTCTCTCTCTCCTAGAGATGAAGAAGAAGATGAGGCTGCTTCAGATGACTCTTCCATGATGGCTGAAGATCAAGTCCCTGTTATTTCTGTTATTCAGTCTTTCGAGCAGCTCCCACTAGCTAGCACTTCTGCCGAGAAACTTCCCTTGCCTTTCGAGCAACCAACTCCTTAGTCCAAACCTCCCGAGGAAATCATAGGAGACAAGGAGAAGGTGTAGAGTTGTTCGGGTTTTTTATTTTCTTGAGTGTAACTTGGAACAATGTATATTTTCTTGTGATGAATAAAATTTTGAAATTTGGTTCTTCGTCTTAGAGTTCTTCTTTTACTTGATCTGTCTGCATCATTATTGATTCTTTGTATTTCTTCTCTTTGCTAGTTTATGGCCAGGATGGATCTCTTATCAGTTCATGACACAGAGTTAATGAAGAAATGCAACGACTATTTTAAAGCTGGTCATGCTGACCTAAATGAGGCCCAGATAATTGACATCCTGGGTTCAGATGCTTCTAAACGAGCAATTGAAGCTTATCAATACTTAAAGTGCTTGCTCGATCACGCTGTTACCAATAATGTGGCATATTATGAGATGATTGAAGACCTCCAAAGAACGATCGAGGAACTTCAGCAGTAGTATAAAGAATCCTCTACTCTTCTGCATCAAGTATATAAGAAGAAATATCAGCAATTGAGTGCTGACAAAGGGTATGATAAATTCATCCCTGCTTATGAGAAGAAGGAGAGTGTTCTGAAGCTTGAAGTTGAAGAGCACAGGCACATCGCTAAGTTGTTGGATGAGGAAAATATGGTTTTGCAAGAAGAGATAAAATAACTCAAGTCTGCTGCATCTTCCTCGGGAACCTTGGTCCCTGTTAATAATGAAGGTTTTTCCTTCTTAGAGGTAGAAAATGCCAACTTACGGGATGAGTTGGAAACTTTAAAAAGAGCTGGACCCTCCACAGCTACTCATGGACGAGCAAGATCTTCTGCTCGTGGACGAGCAAGGGCTGTTTGGATGTCCATTGAAGAAGTAAGAACTCAATCGGCTTTGGAGAATCAGGCAGTTCAGCTGCTAGCGAAGAGCCAAGCCTTAGCAGAAATGTCTAAGAAGATTCTGAACTTCACCGAACAACTCACTACTCAGAATTCTGCCGTGGAAAATAATGAAATCCTAGTGAAGAATATCCACGAGCAACTGGATAGGTTAACTTACCAATTCCACAAACAACCCAGAGAATTTTGGATGGCTGGGTATAATGAAGCCCTTTACCATCTTGATGATCGGATCTAGCAGTCAAATAATGAGGGGTACAAGCAAGGGTGGTTGAATGCACTGTGTGTGCTAAAATTGGAGTAGGGCCACTACTTATGGGATTATTATGAGCCTGGAGTGCTCTATTTGCCTGTTCCTCCTTTTAAGCTTGACATCAGTTAGATTCCTGCTCGGTCAATTCCTCAACGCTTAATCTCTAAATATCTTGGCGACTACAGTCTTTATGCCAACTTTGATATATCTCTCCCAGAGCATTTGCTTGATCGGCCCTCTGTGATGAATGTTAGAATGCTGAGAGATGTAAATTTTATAAATTCCCCTTATGCCTTAGATGATCCTCCTGCTGGAGTAGAGCCTATTTCAAAGGCAGAAGGAAAAAACCAATACAATAGGATTTTTTATGAAGTGTATTTTTCACAGCATATGTAATTCTTCTTGATTTGAATGAAGTAATTTGCAGAATGTCCTTGCTTGTTTGTTTTGTGAATATGTGTACATTTTGTTTTGTGTTTTTGGATAATAGAACTTGTCCTTTTTATTGTTTGATTATAGTGACTTGTCACTCTTTGGGTCTAAGCAATGAAATTATTTGCATCCATGTTTCTGCTTAGTTTAACCAACCGGAGTTGATTGTAATTGGTTCCCGACCAACCGGAGTTGGTGGTAATTAGTTCCCGACCAATCGAAGTTGGTGGTAATTAGTTCCCTACCAACCGGAGTTGGTGGTAATTGATTCCCGACCAATCGGAGTTGGTGGTAATTGGTTCCCGACCAATCGGAGTTGGTGGTAATTGATTCCCAACCAACCAGAGTTGGTGGTAATTGGTTCCCGACCAATCGGAGTTGGTGGTAATGAGTTTTCGACCAATCGGAGTTGGTGGTAATCGATTCCTGACCAACTGGAGTTGGTGGTAATTGGTTCCCAACCAACCGTAGTTGGTGGTAATTGATTCCCGACCAACCGGAGTTGGTGGTAATTGGTTCCCGACCAACCGGAGTTGGTGGTAATTGCTCTGAATTTGATGTGTAGTGTGTAGCACTAATATTCCAAAAAAACAATTCAACAAAGAAAGAAAACTGGATGAAGCATCACTTTATTCATATTGAAGAAACTGCATTACATATGAATTACAATTACTGACAATATTTTCGCAGATGTTCTGCATTCCATGCATTCTTGAATTCTTCTCCTTCCAAGGTTTCAATCCTGTATGTCCCTGGGCGAACAACTTCTGTAACTCTGTAGGGTCCGTGCCAGTTGGCTTCCAGTTTGTTGTGCTTTTGGATCACTTTCTTCAGCACATAATCCCCTTCCTTCAAATCACACTTCTTCACTCTTTTGTTATAGAACGAAGTTGTTCGTTGTTGATATGCTGCATTCCTGATTGCTGCTTCTTCCCTAACTTCTTCGAGCATATCTAGGTCTAATCTTCTCATCAAGTCACTGACAGAAGAATTGCAATTAAGTACTCTATGCATAAGTAAGAATCATACAACAATTATCCTGGAACATAATCCAATTACTTTAAACATTCAACATCCAAAATCCCAACATTTAAAACTTAATGTAAAACATACATGCTGAATAAATCCCAAAGTAACGGTACTAGAAATAACTGAAATACAAATGTCCCAACAAAACAGATAAATAGTGGAAAGGGCGACACATGCCCCAATAACTGAGAATCATAGGAGTGGAATCAAGTATATGAAATCGTCTAAGCAAGTGGCCTGCAACTCCCACCTAAGCTGCAGCACGTTCCTTCCAAGGAATCCTAAGCAAGATGCCCCTGTGGCTGGGCACCTGTAGTACATACATATATATACAAGAGAGAGAGAGAGAGAGAGAAAAACGGGTCAGAGCCTGATAGTG
Source organism: Sambucus nigra (assembly GCA_949130495.1). NCBI lineage: Eukaryota > Viridiplantae > Streptophyta > Magnoliopsida > Dipsacales > Adoxaceae > Sambucus > Sambucus nigra. The sequence goes on along the minus strand of OX422215.1, from coordinate 574,000,960 downwards.
TATATGATTTAAAAATTGTTTAGCAAGTATTTAAATTGATACATGCCAATGCAACAACATATTAGTGCGACACTCTCTTGAGAAATTCTCACCTCTATTCTAATGTGCACACCTATCGTACTAACCTTCCCAGTGGTCTAACTCATCATATAACACGCTATCCTTTCCCAATGGTTTAACTTATCTTAGATTATTCGCAGGATTCAAAATTTAACGATTCAATTGTTTGAAAAGAATATTTCAATTAGTCACCAAAGTTCTCATTTTAACTTTATTAATCAATAAAGTTTTCCAGTGTCATATTATACTTTCTCAAAACAAGAATTTACAATTTGAGTCATCAACCATGTCCTACATATCAAATCACAGTAGGCAGTTCCAGATTTCAGAATTTCATATATATATTAACCACTCGTAAATATAGATATATTATAACAGCACCCCAAATAAAACTATGGTGCGGGCATGCTCTACTATCCAATCCCAGTATCACTCGTACTAAGGGAATACAAATTCGGAATCACTCTCGAACTGTATTAACACATACTCAAACAATATTGAGGCGAAGCATAGATTCCAAGTCTCTAAGAGGATGGCATAAGTCTACGTCTCTTAGGACCGTCCGAACTATCACTGCGCTAGCCTGTACCAAGGATATCTACACACAAAAAAAATGAGGCGAAGCATAGATTCCAAGTCTCTAAGAGGAAAGCACATACCCGCATCTCTTAGGACTGTCCGAACTATCATTCCGATAGCCTGTACCAAGGATATCTATCTTCTAGGGTACGAGTCAATATCCCCCATAAGGCAACACAGGATACGATCGTCCCAGCATGGCAACCTCAGGGATAGCAAGTAGCGTGGGCATGATTTTCACACATAGATAGTATATGCATACACAATCATATAACTATGCTAATATTACCATATCAATAATGGGTATATTCTCAATTCCCATAATTATGACATTGATATTTATTTCTCATTATTTAGTTATCACGTATAACCATTCACATCTTACTTTAATTTGAGGAACTTTTCCACTTACTACATAACGCTCATGGATTCTATCCTCCCAAGTATAAAATTCAGTAGGTATACACATTTGTCCCAAAGTAACTCTCTTACGTGTCTCTCTCTTTAAATCATAAATTCACCGACCCTTATGTAATTATCCCAAAATATAATCTTTGCCCGACATCAAGGGTACCAAAATCTATTCACATGTCCTACTAGTCTTCCCTATCTCCCAAAACATTTTATTAAGGATGCCCAAGAATTTTCTCACAGTAAAATGAATTTAACTCATTTAAAAAGGAAATAGGAGTCTGCCAGGAGGGGTCGATCGATCGAAGCTCTGGGCTCGATCGATCGATCAAGAAGGTCTGCGAAATCTGCAGAATTGCAGTTACGGGTTTCATCTTCTAACCTTTACCAAATCCATATTTTTCAATCCCAAACTTCTCAAAATTTTACTATTAACATTATATCTCCATATTAGGTATTTCCAACGTAGAGCATGTGGATTTCTATCATTATACATGGATTAACAGCCCAAAAATTATCATAATCATCAAGAACCCTAGAATTCTCTTAAACATGGTTCTAACAAGTATTTCCAGAAATTTCCTTCTTGTAAACATCATAATTTCGTGGGTAATTCCTCTACATGGCAAGGGTTTCCAGAATTATCAATTTATTCATCACTACATGCAATTTCCTAACTCATATCTTAAGTTTCTTCCATAAAAACTCATTCTAATTACTCCTTCACTAATATGAAAGATGCACCAATGAAATAAGCAAGATAAACACTTGCCTGGGATTTTTGGTGTTCTGATTTGCAGATGTTTTTGGTGTGGTTACGTAACCCGTTGCGCGATCTACGCGTTGGTGGTGGTGGCGGTGCAAACGGATGGCTTTTGGGGCTTGGATTGCCTTGGAAGCTCTCTCCTTCCCTCTCCTATGGCCGTCACTTGCCTTTGGTTGTTCTAACCCTAGAAGACAACCTTAGGCATCTGATATAACCCTTAGAATTTCGTGGGTTTAATTACCCATAATTGCGAAATGTCCAAAACGCCCTCCCGGGGTACTAATTAGGCCTAAAAACGCCCCGAGACCCAAACTAAATCCCCGGGTACACTTTTCTGACTATCTCGACCCTTTCGGACACGTTGGCGCACTCAAAACGACCATACGACCGACTTATAAAATATTCACTTTTATTTATCAACATTTATTCCCGACGCGACACAGGCGCGTCCCGACTTAAATTTCCATAATTGTCATTCTATTCACTCGTGACATTCAATATAACCAATATTACATATTACTTTGCTCATTAGTAATATTCAACAAATTTCCCGTAATTACTAACTCTCGTCACGTTAATAATTATAACATAATTAATTTCCGGATTTTTATTAAATAATTAACTCACATTAAATTTAATAAATCCCCAAATTAATATAGCATAAAAATACGGGGTATTACATACTTCCCCCCTAATAACGGAATTTCGTCCCGAAATTCGGAAAATAAGGCATACCTGGTAAGAACAAATCTGGATATCTCTCGCGCATATCGGCCTCGCGCTCCCAAGTGGATTCCTCCACATTATGATGCTCCCACTGGACTCGCACAAGTGGGACTATCTTCGACCTCAATCTCCTCTCACTATGGTCTAGGATAGCCACCGGTCTCTCCTAGTAAGAGATGTCAGGCTGTAAGTCTATCTCATCTATCGCAATATGAGTATGGGCCATATCATCCCGAAGATACCGTCTCAATGACGAGATGTGGAATACATCGTGAATGCGATGCAAATATTCTGGTAGTCCTAATCTGTATGCTACCGGCCCAATCCACTCGATGATGGGAAATGGTCCCACGTACCACGGGGCCAATTTCCCTTTCTTCCCGAACCTCATCACTCCTTTTATCGGAGATACACGCAGTAACACTTGGTCCCCCACCTTAAACTCTCGGAAGAACCGTTTCGCATCGGCATAGCTCTTCTGCCTGTCCTGGGATACTCGAATGTGACTCCTGATCATCTCAATCCTCGCAGAGGTTTACTGAATCACTTCCGGTCCTAGCAACTTGTTATCCCCCACCTCGAGCCAACGAGTTGGAGAACGATAAGGCCTGCCATACAAAGCCTCAAATGGAGCCATACCAATCGTAAACTGATAAGAGTTATTATAAGCAAACTCTACCAGTGGAAGATGTGGCTCCCAACCTCCTCCAAAATCAAGAACACACATGCGTAGCATATCCTCTAACATCTGATTAGTACGCTCTGTCTGTCCATCTGTCAGCGGGTAATAAGCTGAACTCACCCTCAACTCAGTACCCATAGCCTCCTGAAAGCTTTCCCAGAAACGTGACACGAAAATCTTATCTCTATCTGACACAATATTCAGGGGCACCCCATGTAATCTGACAACCTCAGCAATGAACAACTGAGCATACAGACCCATGGTATAGTCTGTCCGCACCGGAAAAAAATGAGCCACCTTGGTCAAACGGTCTACAATCACCCAGATAGAATCGTGGCCCTGCTGTGATGTAGGCAACCCTGTAATAAAATCCATGGAAATACTCTCCCACTTCCACGCGGGTAATTCCAATGGCTGAAGCAATCCCGATGGTTTCTGATGGTCCACCTTCACCAGCTGGCAGGTAGAACACTTGGACACGAACTCAGCAATGTCCTTCTTCATCCCACTCCACCAGTATTGCCTCCTCATATCCTGGTACATCTTATCTCCTCCAGGATGCACTGCAAATCGGGACCCGTGAGACCGGGTCATCACTGCATGACGTAATTCTGCTCCTTCTGGAACCACCAATCTCCCATTAAACCTCAAACCCCCATCAGAACTAACAGAGTAGGACTCAGCACCCTCAGCTAAAAGTCGTACAATATGCTCTTGGCAAAACGGGTATGTGGTCTGTGCCTGTATCACCCTTGTAACAATCTCGGGTGTGACTATCATAACAGATAGGAAGGAATGGGCTACTGCGTCCTGGTGACCCAACTCCTTCCACTTCGCTTTCCAGACGTCCGCTACCTCGTCTACCGGTCTACGACTCAACGCATCAGCAACTACGTTGGCTTTCCCCGGATGATACTGTATGTCAAACTGATAGTCCTTCACAAACTCTAACCATCTGCGCTGTCGCATATTCAGCTCTCGTTGAGTGAATAGGTACTGCAGTGACTTGTGGTCTGTGAACACGTGGAATTTCTCCCCCAATAAGTAGTGCCTCCATATTCTCAATGCAAAAACGACCGCTGCTAACTCCAGGTCATGGGTGGGGTAATTCTTATCATGCGGTTTAAGCTTGCGGGAGGCAAAAGCTATAGCCTTCTCCTCCTGCTGAAGTACCCCCCCAAGTCCCCGTAAAGAGGCATCGGTGTAAACTAGGTACTCCGCACCCGGCTTTGGTAAAGCAAGGACTGGTGCTGAAGTAAGCTTGTCTTTCAGCTCGTCGAAAGCCAACTGACAAGCGTCATCCCAAACATATGGTACCCCTTTGCGAGTCAGATTCATCAATGGACCCGCTATTTTAGAGAATCCCCGAATGAATCTCCTGTAGTATCCGGCTAACCCCAAGAAACTAAGCACTTCCGTCGGTGTCATGGGCTCTACCCATTCCCTCACCGCTGACACTTTACTCGGGTCAACTGCAATCCCCTGCTCAGAAACAACATGCCCCAAGAACTGTACTTCTCGCAACCAGAATCCACACTTCTCGTACTTAGCATACAACTGATGCTCTCATAGAGTCTGAAGAACCTGCCTCTAGTGCTCGGCATGCTCCTCCTCGGAGTGTGAATATATCAAAATGTCATCTATAAAGACGTTGACAAAATGATCCAAGAACTCTCTGAATACTCGGTTCATTAAGTCCATTAATACGGCTGGAGCATTTGTGAGACCAAATGGCATCACTCTGAACTCGTAAGACCCATATCTCGTCAAGAAGGCAGTCTTTTAAACATCCTTCTCTCTAATACGTAGTTGATGGTACCCCGACCTCAAATCTATCTTCGAAAAGAAAGTTGCCCCCCTCAGTTGGTCGAACAGATCATCGATTCGAGGCAATGAATACTTATTCCGTATCGTGACCTTGTTCAACTCCCGGTAGTCCACACACAACCTCAGTGAACCATCTCTCTTCTTCACAAACATAACCGGAGCGCCCCAAGGTGAGGTACTCCTGCGAATGAAGCCCTGACCTAACAGCTGCTCTATCTGATCTCGTAACTCTCGCATCTCCGCTGGAGCCATACGGTATGGAGCGCGTGCTATAGGTCTGGTATCTGGAAATAAATCTATAACAAAGTCTATCTCTCGACTGGGGGGTAGGCCTGGTATTTCCTGAAACACATCGGAATACTCTCCAACAACTGGAATCGAGTCTAATGGAATCACAACCTCCTTAGAGGTATCCTCCTCTATATAATACAAATGAGCGGTCGAACCTCCCTCTGGGCGAGGCATCGCCACTACAAACATCTCTTACCCCGGAATGGCAAAAACAATGCTCCCACCGAAGCAATCAATCATGGCTCTATAAGCTGCGAGCCAATCCATACCAATAATAACATCATACTCATGCATATCTAAGACTAACATGTCTGCAGGTAATACCAAACTACCAATATCTACCCCCACTCCTCGGCGTATAAAGAAGATAAGCGACCCACTCCCTAGTGGTGAGTCTACACACGTCACTGTGCTCTCTACTGTGACTAACAACCCTAAGGCCTTCGCAAAATGCGTAGCTATAAAACAATGAGTCTCCCCAGTATCAAATAAAACCCGACCCATAGTACCATGGATAGGAAACATACCCTCAATCGCGGGTGGTGCCTGTGGTGCTGCTGCCTGGTGGACATTATAGACACGTCCGTACTGTAACTGCCCCTGCTGCACTGGAGCTGCTGGAACGGCTGGTAGGGCTGGCACCTGGGCTGGAGCTAGGAGGGCAGCCGGAAAAAGTGGTCTCTGTGGCTCATTACGAGCACCCTGCTGCTGTGGGGCTCTATCTCCCTCCAGACAATCCTGGCACCTATGGCCGTGTCTACCACACCCAAAACATCGGCCTTTGAAGTTACCTCCCCTCTGACCCTGTTGACCACGACCCTGCTGGCCGTTACCTCCCCTCCACTGGCCCTGCTAGCCCTGGTGAACATGCTGTTGGCCCTGATGCTGACCCTGCTGTCGGTGTTGGCCTTGCTGGCCCTGATGATTAGGCTGGCCCTGCTGACCCTGCCTATAACCCCCAAATCCCTGCCTGGAATCACCTGAACGGAATCGCTTAGCAGGGTCCCCCTGATGGGAACTCTGCTCGTGCTGACGAGTCTGTCCATGAGATGGTGCCCATTAGCACTATTACCCCGGCCCTGCCCTGCTGGCTGGACTCTCCTGCTCTCTTGCTTCCCTGCAGATGGAAGCGGTGATCCTGGCAATGTAGTAACGCAACATTGAGTACATCAGTAAAAGTACTCAGAGATAGATTCCCAATAAGATGCTGACGGATCCTCCAAGCTAACCCGTCCACAAATAACAAAATCTTTTTGCCCTCAGTGGGTGCCTCATCTGTCACGATGGTGAGAAGTCTCGTGAACTCCTCCTCATACTCAGCTACGGTAGAATTATCCTGTTTCAAATTCAGTAATTTCCGCCTCATCTCAGTCTGCACGGCGGGTGGAAAATACTTGCGGTCAAACCGCTCCTAGAACAACTGAATAGGGATCGTTTCCCTCTCCTCCAATGTGGTAGTGGACTCCCACCACTGCAAAGCATCCCCCACCAGCTTAAAGGAAGCTTATAACTGCCTTTGCACGTCGGTGCACTCATACATACGAAGATGCCATTGGATGTGTTTCTTCCATTGGCTGACTGTGACGATATCTGAACTACCAGAGAACTCAGGGGGATGTGCCTTCTGAAAAGCATCCCTAACCCTCTCCCATGCAGATGGAAGCTGTGCTGGTACTGGCGCCACTGCCTGAACCTGGGGTGGAGCCTGCTGAACCACCGCTAGCGCGGCATTCACCGCCTGAGCAACAATGGCGGCTACTTCATTAGCATTCATAGTGCCTTGTGCCGGAGCTGCTGGCTGCTCGGCCTGGGCACGCCTATCCTTCGGTGCACGTCTCAGAGGCATCTGAAATGTGAAGAAGTTTATTAGTCTATAGTCATTAACAAATCTTAGATAGCTGAAGACATAAACTTGAAAGCAAGAATACAACCATCCTAAAATAGGGCTCTATAGCAAAAAACGTTAAGCTGAAAGCGAAATAAGCCGTACAGATCCTATGGACACTAGAACCTGATGCTCTGATACCACCTGTGACACCCCGCCTAATTAAATACCGGGCGATCACTCCTTTATTAAATTAAAATCAAGGTGAACAGTTGGTTCATTCTTAGCATCACTGTCGTAAAAATAACTTTTTCCAAATTAACACCCTAATTAATTAAGCTAAGTGTCAAAACAATTTTTCAACATTTTTGACCATTTTTTTTTAAGGAAAATTATTTATTTAATTAGTAACAACATTTTCAATAAGTAAGAATCATACAACAATTATCCGGGAACATAATCCAATTACTTTAAGCATTCAACATCCCAAATCCCAACATTTAAAACTTAATGTAAAACATACATGCTGAATAAATCCCAAAGTAACGGTACTAGAAATAACTGAAATACAAATGTCCCAACAAAACAGATAAATAGTGGAAAGGGGGACACATGCCCCAATAACTGAGAATCATAGCAGTGGAATCAAGTATATGAAATCGTCTAAGCAAGTGGCCTGCAACTCCCACCTAAGCTGCAACACGTTCCTTCCAAGGAATCCTAAGCAAGACGCCCCTGTGGCTGGGCACCTGTAGTACATACATATATATACAAGAGAGAGAGAGAGAGAGAGAGAGAGAGAGAGAGAGAGAGAGAGAGAGAGAGAGAGAGGAGAGAAACGGGTCAGAGCCCGATAGTGTATATGATTTAAAAATTGTTTAGCAAGTATTTAAATTGATACAGGCCAATGCAACAACATATTAGTGCGACACTCTCTTGAGAAATTCTCACCTCTCTTCTAATGTGCACACCTATCGCACTAACCTTCCCAGTGGTCTAACTCATCATATAACACGCTATCCTTTCCCAATGGTTTAACTTATCTTAGATTATTTCCAGGATTCAAAATTTAACGATTCAATTGTTTGAAAAGAATATTTCAATTAGTAACCAAAGTACTCATTTTAACTTTATTAATCAATAAAGTTTTCCAGTGTCATATTACACTTTCTCAAAACAAGCATTTACAATTTGAGTCATCAACCATGTCCTACATATCAAATCACAGTAGGCAGTTCCAGATTTCAGAATTTCATATATATATTAACCACTCGTAAATATAGATATATTATAACAACACCCCAAATAAAACTATGGTGCGGGCATACTCTACTATCCAATCCCCGTATCACTCGTACTAAGGGAATACAAATTCGGAATCACTCTCGAACTGTATTAACACATACTCAAACAATATTGAGGCGAAGCATAGATTCCAAGTCTCTAAGAGGATGGCATAAGTCTGCGTCTCTTAGGACCGTTCGAACTATCACTGCGATAGCCTGTACCAAGGATATCTACACACAAAAAAAATGAGGCGAAGCATAGATTCCAAGTCTCTAAGAGGAAAGCACATACCCGCATCTCTTAGGACTGTCCGAACTATCATTCCGATAGCCTGTACCAAGGATATCTATCTTCTAGGGTACGAGTCAATATCCCCCATAAGGCAACACAGGATAAGATCGTCCCAGCGCGACAACCTCAGGGATAGCAAGTAGCGTGGGCATGATTTTCACACATAGATAGTATATGCATACACAATCATATAACTATGCTAATATTACCATATCAATAATGGGTATATTCTCAATTCCCATAATTACGACATTTGTATTTATTTCTCATTATTTAATTATCACGTATAACCATTCACATCTTACTTTAATTTGAGGAACTTTTCCACTTACTACATAACGCTCATGGATTCTATCCTCCCAAGTATAAAATTCATTAGGTATACACATTTGTCCCAAAGTAACTCTCTTACGTGTCTCTCTCTTTAAATCATAAATTCACTGACCCTTATGTAATTATCCCAAAATACAATCTTTGCCCGACATCAAGGGTTCCAAAATCTATTCACATGTCCTACTGGTCTTCCCTATCTCCCAAAATATTTTATTAAGGATGCCCAAGAATTTTCTCACAATAAATTGAATTTAACTCATTTAAAAAGGAAATAGGAGTCTGCCAGGAGGGGTCGATCGATCGAGGTCTGGTACTCGATCGATCGAACCTTCGATCGATCGAAGCTCTGGGCTCGATCGATCGATCAAGCAGGTCTGCGAAATCTGCAGAATTGCAGTTACGGGTTTCATCTTCTAACCTTCACCAAATCCATATTGTTCAATCCCAAACGTCTCAAAATTTTACTATTAACATTATATCTCCATATTAGGTATTTCCAACGTAAAGCATGTGGACTTCTATCATTATACATGGATTAACAGCCCAAAAATTATCATAATCATCAAGAACCCTAGAATTCTCTTAAACATGGTTCTAACAAGTATTTCCAGAAATGTCCTTCTTGTAAACATCATAATTTTGTGGGTAATTCCTCTACATGGCAAGGGTTTCCAGAATTATCAATTTATTCATCACTACATGCAATTTCCTAACTCATATCTTAGGTTTCTTCCATAAAAACTCATTCTAATTACTCCTACACTAATATGAAAGATGCACCAATGAAATAAGCAAGATAAACACTTGCCTGGGATTTTTGGTGTTCTGATTTGCAGATGTTTTTGGTGTGGTTGCGTAACCCGTTGCGCGATCTACGCGTTGGTGGTGGTGGCGGTGCAAACGGATGGCTTTTGGGGCTTGGATTGCCTTGGAAGCTCTCTCCTTCCCTCTCCTATGGCCTTCACTTGCCTTTGGTTGTTCTAAGCCTAGAAGAAAACCTTAGGCATCTGATATAACCCTTAGAATTTCGTGGGTTTAATTACCCATAATTGCGAAATGTCCAAAATGCCCTCCCGGGGTACTAATTAGGCCTAAAAACTCCCCGAGACCCAAACTAAATCCCCAGGTACACATTTCTGACTATCTCGACCCTTCCGGACGCGATGGCGTACTCAAAAAGACCATACGAACGACTTATAAAATATTCACTTTTATTTATCAACATTTATTCCCGACGCGACACAGGCGCGTCCCGACTTAAATTTCCATAATTGTCATTCTATTCACTCGTGACATTCAATATAACCAATATTACATATTACTTTGCTCATTTGTAATATTCAACAAATTTCCCGTAATTACTAACTCTCGCCACGTTAATAATTATAACACAATTAATTTTCGGATTTTTATTAAGTAATTAACTCACATTAAATTTAATAAATCCCCAAATTAATATAGCATAAAAATACGTGGTATTACAACTCGTCTCTAGGATCTAAAGTTTAAATCTCTGCATCTTTTATTTCATCCACCTGATAAGTAGTAGTTCTCTTCCTGGATTCTTCACGCTCCTCTTGCTCGGTAGATGAATAGTAGCATTCCTGAGCTACTTTCTGGTCTCCTTTCACAACTCCCACTCCAAAGTTGGTTGGGAATTTTAAACATTGATGTACAGTAGATGGTACTGCTTCGAACTTCTTTAGGCCTACTCTTCCCATGATGATATTGTAAGCTGATTGGACGTTTTTATCCATTACAAAAAAGCGTACTCTTTCTGTTCGGCAAGCAGGCCATGTACCGATAAGCATATCCAACTTGATCGTCCCAAGTAGAAAAACCTTCTCGCCAGTAAAACTAAGGAGGGGCCTATGATATGGCTCCAACTGGGATAACTTCAGATTCAAACTATCAAAACATGGGTAGAAAATGATGTCTGTCGAGTTACCATTGTCCACCAGTACCCGTGAGATCACCACTTCCTTCGTCCTCATATTGATCACCAATGGGTCATCATGAGGATATAGTACACCAGCTAGGTCGTTCTTTGAGAAGCCAATGACCAACTTTTCTTTATTCACCTTCCTCGGGAGATCATCTTCAGCTAGATTTATTCGCTGAATGTACAAGCAAGCTTGAGCCTCATTGAGGTAAGCCTTCCTCTCCTCCGTAAGGTCTCCACCTCTTGCATCTCCACCTGTAATAACATTACAATCAAATGATCCAAAACGGATTGAAAATACCTCACGTTCTGGCTGTTTTGGTCTTTTGGGGAGATCAGGGTCATCTTGATCATCTTCTGGATCTTTTTTATGACTTCTTTTCTTGTCTTCTTTTGCTCGACGAAGAGATCTAGAACTTTGCCTTGCTCCGTCATTGATTTTTCCACCATTTTGATGATCAACATATTTAGCCAGCTTTCCTCGTCTGATGAGTGCTTCAATTTCATTCTGGAGAGCTATGCAATTTTTTGTCGTGTGACCATGGTCTTTATGGAACTCGTAATATTTGGACTTATTCCTCTTGTTAGGATCTGCCTTCATTTTTTCTGGCCAGTTTAGCTCCTCGCTATTCTTGATCTCTTCCAAAATGTGGTTTATATCTACCTTCAAAGGAGTATAATTTCCAAACTTCTTCAACTGTTCCAGTGTTTGCTTTGCTTTCTGCTGCCTGTTGCCACAATTATTCTTCTGATCTTTTTTCTCAATCTTGTCAGCCTCGATCTTAGTTTCCTTAGTATCTGCATTCTTCTTAGCAGCCATAGCCTCTTCGACATTCATGATTTTGACTGCTTTTACCATCAGTTCAGCCATGGTCCTAGGCGGATCCTTGGCTAAAGTGTAGTACAATTTATCCGACAATAGTCCACTCATTAGAGCAGTAATTACTGTTTTCACCTCGTAATCAATTACTTCCAGTTTCTCGTTATTGAGACGAGTAATATAGTCCCTGGTAATTTCACCTGTCTTTTGTCTAACGCTTAGCAAGTGTGCTACTCATTTGACTGGCTTTGCTCCAAAACAAAAATTCCCAATAAAGAGTTCTGCTAGTTAAAAGAAAGTCATAATTTTCTAGCGGTGTAAGCGGTACAGTTTGGTCGGCAAATAGTAGATACCAATACCAAAACCAAACTCTAGATGGTAAGACCAAATCGTACCAGTTTACCACCCGGTACACCAAAATCAATACCAAAACCAAACCGACTGGTATTTTGGTTTTTTCGGTAATTCTGGTTTTTTTCTGGTTTCGGTAAATTCTGGTTTCTTCTGGTTTTTTCTAGTTTCGGTAAATTTTGGTTTTTTCTAGTTTATGGTTTCGGTTTATTATGGTTTTGGTAAACAACACTAAAAGTCCCAAAAAACCAAAAACAAAACCAACCAACTTTTTTAAATATTAAAACCAAAACAAAAATCAACTTTTTTCTATTTTTGGTAAATTCGGTACGGTACAGTAATTTCGGTACATTTTTTTTTGTTTCGATAAATTCGGTACGGTATGGTAATTTCGGTACGGTATTTTTTGGTTTCAGTAAATTCGGTACGGTAATTTCGGTAAATCGATTTTTTAAATATTAAAACCAAAACCAACCAACTTTTTTGCGGTAATTTCGGTTTCGGTAAGACTGGTTTCTGGTATTTTAATATATGAAACCAAAACATTTTTTTACCAAAACGGTACGGTACGGTAAAAACCCGTACCGCTTCCACCCCTATTTTCCCCCGAGGAAGGTTGTTATACCATATCTGAGCAGATCCGGTAAGAGTTCCTAAAAATTCCCTGCATCTAATCTCATCTGGAACTGCATAGATCTCGGCAGCAGCTTGGTATTGTTCTATATGAAGGACAGGGTCAGTTTTTCCATCATATTTAGGCGTCACCATAGGAGCTTTGAATTTTGATGGTGTGGGAAAATCCACAATTGCCTGTACAAACGGTGTTCCTTGGACAAAAGTTCTTTGTAGAGGATTCTTGGCCTCAACCATTTCCCCTAATCTGTATTCCAACCTCTGAATAGAGCCCTTCCAAGCATCATTTCCCTCCTTGGGCTTATTGGTTCGAGCAGCTGATCGCATTGAATTTTCCTCTTGGGATCTTTCATGACGAGCAGTTGGTCGTGATTGGGCGGAGTCTTCCCTTAGATCAGATGGTCGTTGAGAGTTCCTCAACACAATCCTAGGGGGATTTCTGTTCCTCCTAGGGCCCAAACGATCAAAAGGAGAGACTCTACTTAACCTTTCAAGAGCACTGGTCCTCTCTGGAGATAGAGTGACATTTTGTTGAGTGTCTATAGCTCGTACTGAGGAAGTCTGTCCACGCTGATAAGAAGGATCATTAGATCTCTTAGTACGATATGAGTCGGTGCGTCTGGATCGAGATTCCTCTGGGAATAACATTTGCCTAGTTCATGAAGAGGGTAAATGAGTATTTCTCTGAACACTTCGTTGTCCTGATTGAGCCGGCACTCCGCTTTGAAAGTTTGTATAAGATGTCGCATGGTTTCTTGCATGATCGTCTGGCCTTGGGCCAAATTAGCCATTATACCAGCCAGATCTAAAAAATTTGGGGGAGTAGATGGATTTGGAGGGATCCTAGCGTTTCGATTACTGGGTTCTGGATTATCAGCTACTGATGATGAATTATTTTGGTGAAAAAACGCTAATTATAGTCATTTCCCACATACGGCGCCAATCTGTTGATGTAAAAACTAGATTTGATCTAATTACTTTAATCACAAATCTATTGATGTAAAAAACTTGATTTGATCTAATTACTTTAATCACAGATAAATATGAATAAATAAATATGAGACAATAGATTTTTAAAGTGGTTCAGCCTTAGGGAAATGGCCCACATCCACTGTTTTTGTATTGCTGACTGTTTGCCTGAAATTATCGATTAGTGGTTTATCAAGAGATTCCGGGTCCCCCTCTAATGAGGAGGTTACAATGTATTTATAGCCTTGAGGATGTACATGTGAAAGGATAATGCGCTGTTATCTAGTAAACATATACATCTATACGATAATAATGAGAATTTAATGCGCAGTCGTCTTTTTGATTATTCTGATCTGAGCGCTCTGTACGCTAAGTAGCTCGGACCGCTTAAGCTGCTCGAACTACCTAACCTGCTCGGCACGCTTGAGTTGCTCGGGGCCTTAAGTTCCCCGGGGAACCTAAGATGCTCGGTATGATTGAGTTGCTCGGTGATAGTATGTTATTCGTTGGAGGTATTCGTAGGATGACACGTTTCTTCAAGTGAATGGTCCACGTCAGCAGACTAAATTTGGTATCAATAGTCATCACCTTTGTAAATATAACCTTTTTTCCTCTTCTTTGAAATAGATGACTTCACATTGTTTCTTCACATTGTTTCTCCCCATTACCTCTAATTAATTCAAAACACCATGCCCAGGCTCTCGAGTGGGCTTGACTTCCTTTTCAACTTTTTCATCAAAAGAAAAACTATCATTTCTAAATTTATGGTTACTATCCAACCACCGTCGATAACCCAAGTAATAAAACTTCATTCCATTATTTACCTATTGTGAAAGAGTTTTCTTATTGCAACAAGGACAAGCCAATCTACCTTTAGTACTCCACCCTGACAAGTTTGCATATGGGGGGAAGCCAGTAATTGTACACATTAGTGTTGCACGCATATGAAACATTTATTTGGTTGTTGCATCGTATGTAAGTATGCCATCAACCCATAATTTCTTGAACTCCTCGATGAGAGGTTGCAAATAAACATCTATATTATTTCCAGGTCCTCGTGGACCATCGATCAACATAGACAAAATAAGGTAAGACTATACATACACATCCATAGAGGTAAGTTATATATTGTCAACACAACGGGCCACGTGCTATGAGCAATGCCCATTATCTTAAATGGATTGATGTGGTCAGTTGCTAGTTCGAGCCCAACATTGTGACAATCTTTAGAGAAATTTGGGTTTTATTGATCAAAGGTCTTCCATATTTTAGAATCAATAGGATGCCTTAAAATCCCATCATCATTGTATTCCTTGGTATTCTGTCTCATGAACGAGGATGTATTTGATGCAATTAAAAATCTTTGATGCCTTGGTTTCAAAGGGAAGTAACAAAGAACCTTAGTGGGAATTCTTCAATTTTTAATCTTTTTATCATCTATCTCTGACGAGAATTGCTTCCACCTTGATGTATGGCATATTATATAACCATTATGGGGTTTGTTATCTTTCTAGAACAACTTACAATCATTTGGGCATGCATGAATATTTTTGAAATCAAACCCTAAATCTCTAACATCTTTTCTACTTTAGAGTACGAATTCGGCAATTGCTCACTATCCGACAATTGCTCACTATCCGACAATTCCTCTTTTAAAAACTAAAGTAATGTTGTAAACGACGCGTGACTCTACTTATAAAGAGTTTTCACGTGAAATAATCGAACAATAAATGAAAATAACAAGAAAGACTTGCAACCCGAGTACAACCCACGTTCCCCATTTTTTAGTAACTTAAAAATATTGATGAATTTTTGTCTAATTCACTTTGATCTTCGCATGGGTCATTACAAGGAAAATTATCTAAACTAGTATTCCCAAATACATCATGGAGTAATTCACACATGTAATCTCCCATGTTTGAATCATGTAATCCATTTTCATCACTCATTCCCATCGCAGATGGTGCACAATCTCCATGATAAATCCACTTAGTGTAATTCTGAACAAACCCATGTACGATGAGATGCTCATAAACTTCTTCTCTTTCACGATTTATGAAATTTCTACTTTTCTTACACAGACACATTATCATTGAACCAAGGTTCATATTGGTATAGGCATAATTAAGAAATCCATTAACTCCTGCAATATAAGATTGTGACACCCTTGTCAAGTTCATCCAACTCTTATCGATATCCATTCACAAGATTGTTGATTACCGCACACCATTACAAATTTATTATCATAGACATTAGAAAAATTAAGAATAAAATTAAACAAAGACAAATTATATATTCAAAACATTTTCCTTAAGGGCTATTAATATTTACAAAGAAAGTTCACTACCTATTATTATGATTATACAAATCAGAAACATATCAATTTATATAAAAGACTATTAGATTGGCAAAATTTAAATCCAACTCTTGACCATTTCCTAATTTTCATGCATATCAATCAATTTTATTAACCAATCAAATTTTACATTTCTTAGTAACTACTGTAGCCTAAAAATATTAAGCCACCTAAACCTATATAACGATGACATATGTCAACATCATCCCAATGTTTTCCATGATGAATGAGAACTATTCGGCTCAGGTACCCTTAGGTTGGTTACCAGGCCGACGAAAGCCAGGAAGATGAACCATCAGACATACATGGGATATTCAACAGTCACCATGCACATGCACGTGAAAGACGTACAGCTGCACCTTATTGTGTAAAGGTGTAAATGCTTAAACCTCTAAAAAGCAGTTCACCTTTTGAGTTTCCACTTACTATGAATACCCCCTTCCCTAGCTGAGGGGGACACGCTTGAACATACCATATTTATGCTAAACCCTAATATTGTAACCATAATATTGAGAGAAAACCCTAAATACTAGTACCCCGTGGATGTAGGCTCCAATCCTGAGATGAACCACGTAAAAAATCTCTGGTGTTTTCCATTATATTTTCATTTTCTCTATTATCTGTGGGGATAAATTTGGTAACTAAGGCCTAAGATAAATAATCCAAATTTAAGCATCAATAAATTGGCATTGTCTGTGGAAAATAACAAGTCATTATTGTTTCTTACCTGATTCTTTCACAACCTATTTTTTATACCCTTGAAGTATGACAGACATTTCGGAAGGTAGTCTTGTCATAGGTAATGTTTTCAGTCCTTCTGTTCCTCCTAGTATGGGAGATTTACAAGGAATTCAACTCAACATCGCCAAAGGGCAGGAAGCGATGCAGTAAATCGTGTGGAAACTTACTCAAACGCTTCAAGCTAGATCCCCTACTGCCGCATCCCATAGGAGAGAAATGCTGCCTCCACCTCCCAGGAATGATAGAAGTCGGTCCAGATATTTTAGATCATCATAAGACCATTTCGACCATCTAGGGGTAACCTCTTCACTCAGATCCATTGATTACTATGACAGTCGGTCTCTCACTCCAGAACGACTGAGTGTCTTTGAAAGGCTGAGAAAAGCCTTTGCTTTCTATCGATTGGGATCCCAAGCAAGTAAAGGTTATTAAAGGGCCTTTGGGTGAAAAGATCATTAACAAGGGTATACCAGATACAAAGTTAGTATACGAGGTTCTGCGCGTGCTGAGCATACTTTATAGGAAGAGAGCTTGGCACAAACTCATGGTAGAACTGTCAGATCTACCCCGACCAAAACTAATCCAAAAGATCACCCTTGGAAAGGATCGATACAACGATTGAAAGATCTTTTGGGAAAACTATCCAAGTCCAAAAATCCCTTACAAAGGATCTTTGTGAAGGGATATCCTTTTGTTCCAGCCATTGTGGATCTCCAAATTCAAGCCACCTGTAGTCACTCCCAAATATGATGGTAAAATTGACTCCGTACTCCATATTGAATAATACCGGGCATGAGCTAATATTTATTCAGTTCCATATGAGATACATTGTCGAGCATTCTCAAGTACCATCACTGGATCTACACAAATTTAGTATAATAATTTTCCCTGAGGATAAATCTCTAGCTTTCAACAGCTTGTCGAGATAGTCATTAGCAACTTTTCCTTTGGGGCCAAACCTATCAAGAGGGTAGCTCACTTACTAAACTTCAGTCAGTGACCGGGGGAGACCACACGCGAGTATGTAACTCGTTTTAAAGTGAAAAGTTGGAAGTAGTAGATTATAAAGAAAAAATTGTTATTACTGCTTTGACGAGAAGATTGATCACTGGGAAGTTATACTATGCATTGGCCAAACACCCCCTAAAACCATGACTGAGTTGATGGCTAAAACTAGAAAAATCATGAAGGCCAAGGACGCTATGGCTATCATGAAAGCTCCGAGTGCCAAGGTTGACCATCATAATAATTCTGTCAAGAAGGAGAAAAAATATAAAAAAGTCGAGAAACCTAAGAAGTATGAGGAATCCACTCCTCTCACTATTAGAGTATATCACATCCTGGAGGAAATCAAAGGGGGAAGAGACCTCGAATGTCCTAAAATACTGAAGTCACCTCCTAACATGAGAGGCAAGTCAACATACTGTGAGTTTCATAAGGACCATGGGCACACAACTGATACTTATATTTCTTTGAAAAATAAGATTAAAAATCTAGTCTGACGTGGCAAGTTATCCAAGTTCATTGACTAGTCAGAAGAACGAGACTCCAGAAGGTGATCAAACTCTCCTTGTAAAGGAAGAGATGACAAGAAAAGAAGTCGAGATAAGGATTCAGAAGAAGACCCATATCTTCCAAAAAAACCTTGGGAGCCTAAAATTGAGGTAAAAATGATATCTTTTGGTTATTGTTTTATTGCAGGAGAAGATGCTGGTGGTGGTGATGAGAAATCTGAAAGAAAAGCCTATTTTAATGAAGCCAAAGCATGCTCCTATATTTGGAAGATTAATTTTTATGACGATATTGATGGTCGGCCAAGGAAAGTAAAAAAAGATAAATTAGTGATTGAATTCTTCAAAAATGACCTGTCAGGAGTGATCTATTCACATGATGATCCTTTGGTCATTACCCTGAGGGTACATGAGGTAAGGGTGGCTAGAATCCTGATTGACAATAGCAGTTCAACTGGCGGCATGTTCTACAACTGTTTCCATAGTTTGGGATGAGGGACAACAAATTGGAATCTTATCATAAGACCTTAATAGGCTTCTCCGGTGAAAAGGTATATCCACTGGGGACTATAAAATTGGAAGTTTTCATCGGTACATAGCCAACTAGCAGGATTGAAAGGATCCATTTATTCATCTTAGACAAGAGCATTCGATCATCTTACAACATGATCCTTGGCAGGGTTAGCCTGAATTTTTTTGAAGTGGTACCATCTACTATACACTAGTGTCTGAAGTTACCCACTCATTATGGGGTTAGCATTGTTACATGAGATCAAATTAAAGTTAGAGAATGAACCAAGAAGTAAAGAAACTAACTATGAACTACGAGATTAAAACCTTAGACCCCCGTGAGGAAGAGTATTTAGTTAAAGGAGAGGTTGTGGAGGCCACAAAAATAATTGTGATAGATGATGAAAGAACATAAAGAACCACACAGATTGGCTCAACTCTGTAATGAGCTCTCAAATAATAATTGATCAACTTCCTTAAAGAGAGGACGAGTGCGTTCGCATGGATCCATGAAGATATGCCAGGAATTGATCCAAAAGATGTCAAGTCAATCATGTAAAAGTGTTATGTATTCAGTCCTGAGAATAACATAGCCATCCAAGAAGAGGTGGACAAGCTGCAGAAGGCAAATTTTATTGAATATGTTAAGTACCCGGATTGGTTGGGCATTGTAGTGATGGTGAAAAAGAAGAACAACAAATGGCGCATGTGTGTTGATTTCACGGATCTTAATAAAGCTTGTCCTAAGGATTATTTCCCTCTAACCCGAATTGCTCAACGAGTCGATGCCATTGGGACATTGATTACTCAACTTCATGGTTGCTTAATCGAGATATAATCAAATTAAAATGAAGCTAGAGGACAGGGAAAATACATCATTTATCACCAGTTGAGGTAATTACTACTACAACGTTTTGCCTTTTGGGCTTAAAAATGCTGGATTAACATACCAATGGCTGGTAAATAAGGTCTTTGAGGAGCAGATTGATAATAATGCGGAAGTTTATGTGAATGATATGTTAAATAAAAGCATGATAAGTACTGATAATATTAAAGACTTAGGCCAGACATTTGACCAATTGGAGAAGCATCAGATGAAATTTAACCCGACCAAATTTGTGTTTGGTGTGCAGGAAGGGATGTTCTTTGAATTCATTGTAAATCAAATAGGGATTGAACCCAACCCAGACAAAATCAAGGCATTGATCAAAATGGAATCTCCCTCATACAAGAAATACATGAAGAAGTTGACATGCAGAGTAGCTATACTCAACTGATTTGTCTCCCAAGAACTTGATAAATGCTTATCATTCTTCAAAGTACTCAGGAAAACCTTCGAATGGAATGAAGAATGAAAAAAAACTTTTCAAGAATTAAAGATTTAGGATCTCTAAGTTTTTCTCCTGACCAGTAATGGGAGAAAAATTGTACCTATACCTTGTTGTATTTAAGTCGGTTATTAGCTCGACCCTCATTTGGCTAGAGAATGGAATTCAGAAACTAATGTATTGTA
The DNA here is from genome assembly GCA_949130495.1 of Sambucus nigra. Taxonomy (NCBI): domain Eukaryota; kingdom Viridiplantae; phylum Streptophyta; class Magnoliopsida; order Dipsacales; family Adoxaceae; genus Sambucus; species Sambucus nigra. The sequence continues at coordinate 573,980,536 of OX422215.1, read as the reverse complement.
CCAACAAGGCTTTTAGGGCATATAGATTAGATATCCTCGCCTAAAAAAATAGCTTTAACACTTATTGAAGCGTCCAGAAGAATGAAGCCCTACTTCTAGGCACATACCATTGTGGTCTACATAGATTTACCATTGTGTCAAGCTATTCATAAACTAGAAAAATCAGGGAGATTGGTGGGGCAGTAGAATTAGGAGAATATTATACACTTTATGAGCCCCAAATAACATTAAAAGGGCAAAATGTGGTTGATTTCATAGCAGAGTTTACCTATGAAAAAACCATAGTCAATCATGACGGAAAATAACCCAAGTAGACTTCCTTGGAAGATCTCAAAGCCAAACCAGGCCAAACAAACTTATCTGAAAGATAGTTCTAAACTAGGCAAACTGGAACCGTCGACTATGCAAGATGTTGCCAAAAAGTATGAAGAGCAGAGGAAAGAATTATTCAAACAAGGGTCTCTGAGTAATGGAAGCTTTGACGAAGAAACTCTTATCTGGAAGTTGTATGTTGATGGGTTCTCCTATGCGTATAAATGTGGAGCAAGAATAATTCTAAACACCCATGATGATACAGATGTGGAGTATGCTCTTTGTTTTAAATTCCAAACTTCCAATAATGAGGCAGAGTATAAAGCATTAATTACTGGGTTAGAACTCGCTTTGTTATTGTGTGTCGATCAAATAGTTATTCATAGTAATTCTCAACTTATTGTTAATCAAGTGTGAGTGATATATGGAGTTAGAGGGGAACTGATGACAAGGTAGTTGGCCAAAACATAAAGAACCATTAGTAAGTTTCTGGCAATCAGAATGGTCAAGATTCTAAGAATAGAGAATGTCTGAGCAAACGCACTTACTCGAATTGATTCAGCGTCCAAAGATATAATTACAAAGGAACATTTCGATGGAAATATTAGGAAGCAAGAGAATAGATGAATAAGAAGTCAGATTGATATCAATTGATATGCACCCCTCATGGATGGACCCAATCAAGGAGTACATTGACAAGGGATCGGTACCTGAACATCCTAAGGAGGCAAGGAAGTTGAGATACAAAGCAACCAATTACGTACTAGAATGAGGCATCTGGTATAAAAGGGGATTCACTGTTTCTTTACTTAGGTATTTTCATCCTACTGAAATGAATAAATTGATCAAAGAAGTTCATGAAGGGTCATGTGGAGCCCATTCTATAGGAAGGTCATTGGTACGATGGGTAGCTATGCAGGGATATTACTGGACAACTATGAAAGTAGATGTTCATCATATGAAAAAAAGTGTGATAAGTGCCAAAATTTTGCTTCCATACACAGACAATCGGGGACTACTTTGATGCTGATTATGTCTCCCTAGACTTTTGCTATTTGGGGGATTGATTTGGTCAGCCCATTACCAAGGATAAAAGGACGATTTAAATATTTGGTTGTAGCAGTTGACTATTTCACAAAATGAGTGGAAGCTGAGCCATTAGTGGAAATGCCTTGTGAAAGAGTTTTCCAGTTTATATGAAAAAATATCATATGCCGATATGTCATGATGTATTCTTTCATCACAAATCATGGAACGTAATTCGACAAGCAAGAATTTGAGGATAACTACATTCAATCCAAGATCCAAAAACTTCATTCTGCCCCTAGTGTAATGGTAAAAAAGAGGTGACCAATAAAACATTGCTCGATGGCTTAAAAAATGCCATGATCCGAAAGGAATATGGATCAATGAGTTATCGGATCATGGCATTTGGGACTAAATGCAATGTTTTATTGGTCACCTCTTTTTTATCGAGCAATGTTTTATTGGTCACCTCTTTTTTACTGGTCACCTCTTTTTTACCATTAATGTTTTATTGGTACAAAATAATTTTAGTCCCAAATGCAAGCATGTACCGAGGACAGTTATCGGTGGAACTCGGTACATGCTTGCATTTGGGACTAAAGTTTTGGTTCCTACATAGATCGGTTTTGCCTAGACATAAGGTTCTTAACTTTAACTTTACCAAGAGTGACCACATGAGAAGGCTGGATTTTGACCTAGTGGAAGAGGCAAGAGAGAACGATAAACTTCAGACAACTTTCTATCAATAATGCACGACCAGGTTTTATAATAGAAGGGTGAAGTCGAGCAACCTGAAAGAAGGAGACTATATTCTGAAAAAAGTGCTCTAAAAAGGAAACAAATTAGATGCCAATTGACATGGTCCATATTGCATATCTGCAGTTATTCGACCAAGTACCTACCATTTGGAAACACTTGAAGGAGAAGAATTCAAAAACATATGGAACGCCGAGCATATTAGGAAGTATTATTAGTAATTTTGTATTAAATTTTCGATTATATTTGTAGCAACTTTTTTAGCTTTAGTGAGAATTCATTGGATTATCGTCAGTACACTTCCTTTTTATGTTTGTTTTGGGAGTGGGAGAATTAGCTATCTCAAGGACTATTAGTCTATTTATCAAATAATGAAAACTTAAAACAAAAACTTCAAACTTCATGTATGACTTCATTTTTGACAAGTTACAAACAAGAAGTCCATTACTTTTTAAAACTTCATATATGACTCAAAGTCATAAACAAGAAGTTTTACCTAACCATGGTAAAGAAAAAGCCTATAAAATTCGATCGCCTATGGTAACTAATTCAACACATATCCTAAGACAATGAAGATCCATTTGATCAACCACAAGTGTATTAGTAGAACCTAAGGCTAGACAACTCATGTTCATCCAAATCAGTAATCAGTAAAGTAAATTAGTCGATTAAAGGCCGACCCTACAATCATAATGCTTAACTAATGGCTGACCAATATCAATGGTAACATGTATTGAACATATCTTGTCTTTTATTCAAAAGATAAATGAATTTCATTACAAAATAATTTTTAGAGCTACAAAGGTAAAAAGAAGGTAACCATATTCATTCGGCTAGACATTTTCCCATGGCTTTATCCATTCCCTTAGGGGGAACATCCAGAGCAAAAGGAAGGACGATGGATTCTAACTCCCTAAGTCTTTCATGCCTATTGGAACTAGGATATCTAACAAATGTAGAGGTCAAACAAGTATGTCTTTTTCATGAAGGCCATACTCACCCAAATATTTCCTAGCCAAACTTATAGGTATAACATTAGTAGGATTACACTTTGTGTCCAAGTTAAAGGAGGATTAAGTTGATCCAAATAACCAGGGCCATACCAATACCATAAAGTATCTTTTGTTGGTACCTTTAACACCGTCAGATCACTCATCCAACCCCATTTACATGCTTCTCTCTTAACATGCTCCTTTTTATCACCCATATGTGCAAAGGTAAAATGATCAACTTTGCGATTACTTATAAAAGTGAAAGGTAAGACGATAAACTTTCTCATTTAACTTTTTAATGCTGGTAGATTGATTCTTGATTAGAGTGGCCTGGTCGACTGGAGTCGTCTTCATCATTTCCTCCTCAAGAGTGGGACAATAAATTACCACCCACTTCGACGACTGACCACCTTTGGACTTCTTCAAATTGTCAATTTCCTCCAATAATATAACATTCTCCTATTACAAAAAGAATACACCTTCATTCTGGTCGGTGCCCACCATTGACTTCTTTAGGCCTTCCAGTTCATCCCTCAACAAGTTATTTTCTTATTCCAATAAATCGACGACCTCTTGAGCTCTGTTCAACTCGCTCTTTATTAAAAATTCCTTCTTGCTAAAATCCAAAGACATATCCTATAATTTCTTGTCAAGACTTACCTACAACTAAATTGAGTGTATTTTGCTTCATAATCAGAGTGTAGAATAGTAAAGTATGCTTTGTGGTCCTCTTGAATTTTAAGAATCATCTCATAGTCAGAAGCATTGGTGGTTACGACTTAGTCAAATAACCTGTGCAGATGAATATATGTTTCTTTAACCTGATTGGAAGTGTCTAGACTGAGAAACTCTTCCAATTCATCTTCATCCAGGTCCTCATGATGAGCCTCAAAAGCTGAACACTTTTCTTATAAAGGTCACTCTCTGCTGTTGCTATGATAGATCTCCTGGATATAAACTGAAGAACAACATATAAGTTCAAAATTCAAGAAGAAAGTTTATCGACATCAATAATGTAAAATAATATAAGGTACAATTTTATTAAATCCGTGATGGAATACATCAAAATTATAGTTGTTCAAGGTTACAAAGAAATGATGCATTACAAAGCAACAAAACAGGAAATGCAAGATAATCCTAAGGAGTCTACACCTTCTCCTTACCTTGGGCTATTTCATCCGTCGATTGGGAAACGACCATTGAAGCCTCAGACACCATTAAACATTCACTAGTACTCTCATCATATTCCATTTATTCATCAATCATGAGAGGGGTACCCAGGTTGAACTGCTGGAAAAGGTATGAGTCGGCAGCAGTGCCGACCTATTTCAGTGCAGAATCCCACCCTTCTTTAAACATGGTCTTCTTTAGATAGTCGATTTGCACAACAACAATGGCAAAAGTCTTATAACAACCATGAGTATAGGTGTCTTCCTTCCTTTTTTAACGTTAGACTTCAAGTTTTGTTATATTTTCTCCACTTCAATGGTATCCTTGGCAGCATCAAATGCAACCTTCTCGACATCCTTCTTTCTTTGCTCGATAGTATTCAACAAGCTCTGCCATTTTTCTTAATCTTTATTATGAGCCTCCTTAGTGGCATTAAAGGTGACACACCCCAATCCAATTACTTATAATTAAGTTTTAAAGTCAAAGTGAGTCAAACCATAATTTTCTTAACCAAACCATAAACACGAGTATCCTTTTTGAGTCATCAATATAAATCCATAAAACTAAAAACTTTTCACAATTTTAAAGTCATTATACTCATTTAAACTTACTTGAAGGATACGTAGGCTTTGATTTACCACATTTAAGTTTGACCAAAATCATGGTTTCATGTTTCCCTTTCTAACCCCACCCGACCTCCTAGATTTGATAATGGCATCACGTTACCTGAAAAACATAAACATAGGAACCATGAGCAAAATAACCTAGTGAATGAATTACTACTATGCTATTGTATAAAATTAAATGTAATAAATCATATTCATACAATAATGTATAAACTTATTTGTCCCATTCATGATGAATGACCCAACTTTCTGAATCATGATTCAGATATCCTGTCTGCAATAGACAATTCTCCCCCATTCCTGGTCTAGGAGTAACCCCTTGTCTGTAATCGACAACTCTCCCCCATTCCTAATCGAGGAGTAACCCCTTGTCTGTAATAAACAATTTCCCCCGATTACGGGTTCAGAAGTAACCCCCCATTTCGGTAGACCTAAATGAACAGTTTTATATTCATAATATTCTGATCATATCCATAACCATGTATAAATACATCTTACCAGTGAGTACACTCACCTTGGCAACATAATGGGATTTTCCTTTGCCTTTATCTGGAACTTGTTCAATGGGTTCTTTGTCCCTTCCTATAATTCTTACAATGTTAGTATCATCATAAGAATATTAATAATCCAAAGAAAAACTTAAACATAACTTAATTAATAAGAATCATATGATCCCATTCAAATAATTTGTCATAAATGAATCCCCATCTAAATTCATGTTAAGATATTTAACATATCCAAATCATAGCCCAAACATACTTTAATTTATTCTTGGTAATTCAATCCTTAACATATTAGGTTTCCAATCCAACAGACTACGCATCATTTTAAGTTACCTAGAGCAAGATATGCCCATTTCTTTACAGCATGGCAAATCTGCCCTATAGGCTCCTCTATCGTTCAATCAACTTCCAAGACTTTTCATTATTTTATACTTCATAAATTTATATGATCTTCCATCCAATTTCAATACACATAACGAATAATACAAAATTAAAGTTTCATAATTTTCAGAGTTCATTTGCTATGACAAAATCTTTATCGAACTCAGGGCATGTCCAAGAGGATTATGCAAATAACACTTACATACAGACTTACAACCATCACCATGGTATAACCACACGGAGTTTAATTCTAATGTTTGGTTATGCTATGAATATGTGAGTATATTTTCATATTCCACTAGTATTTCTCAATTCCATTATGTATACAAAAACTTATGAAACTCTAAACACAAAAGGGTTCTAAACACGACAATATAAAGGATTTACACCTTCAACTTTCTTCAAACTTATATCTATCCATACATATACATAAAGGCGTGAAATTTTGATAAAAAATTGATGATTTCTATCATTTCAATCAGTAATAGAACAAAAGTAATAAGATTTATATATAGAATAACCTTAGGGACTCTTATGCAATTTCTTCAAATTTTTCTCCTCACATTCTTCTTCCTCAACTTCCCAATTCTCTTTCATCAGGCTAAAACTCTCCAAAACTGAACCAAGGGTTATTTTTTTTGAAGAAATATGTTAGATTTATAGGTTTAAGTCATCAAGGGCTGCCTTCATTTCCAACCAATCAAATTAAACCATTTGGTTTACTAATCAACAAATTACCACTTTAAAGGAATGGATATATTTGCCCTCATTCGTAAATTCGTTATAACCTCTTACTTGAACATAATTTTAATACACCATTAGTTTTGTTACAAATCTAAATCATATATCTAAAACTATATAGTTTTTAACTCAAGTCAGTTGTTATATCATAATGGTCAAAACTAGTCTCCAACATTATATATATTAATAATCACATTATCCATATCACATAAAGTAAGCATGATTTAAATAGAATTTATCATAATTATATCCGGGTTGTCAGACAAGAAGTCCTTCAGCTCTTTGAAAGCCACTTCAACATTAGTGGATGATGCCCTCAGCTGGTCATACCTCATCAAAAGTTCATCTTAATCAACCAAGAACTGTAAATATTGAAAAACAAAGTCAATTAGCAAAAATATAAAGAATGGTAAAGTTAGAGAAGACAAGATTATGTAAACAATTACGGGAGCCAAGTTATGATTAGCTCTTTCCATTAACATCGATCCGGATAGGGGAACAATCGCTGACCTGTTTGCGAACAACACTCCAACAGCAATTAAACCTCTAGATAAACTAGGGTTCACTACCACCAACACAGATTCTGCAGAGGTCTGATCGACCTAGGTTTTCTGAATTAATTCCTACTGAATAGTAGGATTTTTTCTCAACCTCTTGAACTGAGGTTTAATACTCTTCATCTCTTCAGTAGTAATAACTACTGATCTCTTGGAACGTTCACGAGTATCCTTCTTCTTCTCGACCGGGGGAGGAGACATGGCTCTAGAAATTAAGTTGGGAATTCATCTTTTACCATTTTGCTCGAAGGGGAGAGAGTGGTCGGAATAACAGTCAAGTCTAAGGACTCAAATGAGGAAGAAATTCCTCGAAATACAACATCTCCTCCTCCTTCTTCTTCTTCTTCTTCTTCTTCTTCTTCTTCTTCTTCTTCTTCTTCTTCTTCTTCTTCTTCTTCTTCTTCTTCTTCTTATTATTATTATTATTATTATTCTTATTATTATTCTTATTCTTATTATTATTATTATTATTATTATTATTATTATTATTATTATTATTATTATTATTATTATTATTATTATTATTATTATTATTATTATTATTATTATTATTATTATTATTATTCTTGCAAAGGATATTCATAGGTAGTAACAGATGGGGATGAGACAGGGTTTTCTAGATCGATGGGGACTGAAGGGATATCCTTTATAGGTCTAGCTACAAAAGATGTTACGGAACTCTGGTATTCTAATAAGACAGAAGTTGATCGGGGATGGACTTCATCAATTCTTTGCTGGATGGACCAAATAAACTTTAAATCCATAAAATTGATTTCAAAATTGGGGGTGATCTTTTTTCCTTCTCTCTACAAAAAAACATGCATAATATATTAGTCGGCATATCAACAAACAAAAACAAAACATAAAAGAAATACATGTGTTATAAGGGGCGTACTTATGCCACGCCCTTCCTGGGGGCATCTGGGACCATTGTATCTTACCCCCTCGGGAAGGGGGGCATGTTTCCAATTCCTTACAACAACTCCATAATCCCAATTTCCCTTATTGGAATCACGCAAATTTACCACCTAGGCCCTGTTAGTATGATGCGTCCTAAAATAGTAAGTATTATCCCCAGTGGTTGTCCAATTGTAACAATACATAAAATCCTTTATTCCTATATGGGTTCCATATAATTCGTTAAGATAATTAACCCCATTCACTATTCTCCAACTATTGGGGGCTACTTTGGCAAGGATGACATCGAAATATTAGCAGAATTCCAAAAATAAATTGTTAGGAGGAAAGATAACCCCACACTTAACAATAAATATAATGGGTAACCAATGACCTCATCCAAGGCGCACAAATCACAAGACCCTGAAACCATCTCCATAACAACCTAATTTGGTATTTTTCTCCTTTTTAAACCCCTCTAAAGAATTTTCGTCAACAATATAAACCATTTTAATAGCTCAAAAAGAAAAAATTAAAGGAGGGAGGCTCTTACAGTGGCAATCTCAGTAACGAAACCCTTAAAGCAGCAAGGTAGAGAAGCAATAGTGGTTGAAAGAGAATTCGAGATTGCTGAAGTGAGGAAAATTGGAGAGAAAATCAACATTTTATAAGTACAATGATGACTCTTGATGTGTGGGATTTGAAAATGGTTCAGTGTACCAACGTTTAGACTATAGTCGATGTCCCAAATACCAAAAAGATAAAAAGATCAGCATACCCTTCGGCAGTTCACCATTTGTCGAGTTATTTAGAAAATTGCCACCGCTTCAATACAAGCAGCGAGAAATTTTAAAAGTCCCGAAGGTCGGCTGCCGACCACAACCTTTAAGAAACATCGAGAAAGTCTAGAATTGAATACTTCATTCTTTTATTCAACCTTAAAGTATGTAGTATTGGGGGCTCCTGTTGTAGCCAAAAAAATATTTGGCCACCTGAACTAATATAACGATGACACCTGTCAACATCATCCTAATGTTTTCCATGATGGATGAGAGTTAGTAGACTCAGGTACCCTCTGGTCGATTGCCAGGCCAACCAAAGTCAGGAAGATGAACAATCAAACACATATGGGATATTCAACAGTCACCATGTAAATTCACATAAAAGATGTGCAACTGCACCTTATTGTGTAAAGGTGTAAATGCTTGAAGTTTTAAAAGAATTCCACCTCTTGAGTTTCTACTTAATATAAATACCCCACTTCCCCCAACTTAGGGTAACATGCTTGAACATACCAGCTTTGTGTTAAACCCTTGTATTGTAACTAGAATATTGAGACAAAACCTTGAATAGTAGTACTCCGTGGATATAGGCTCCATTCCTCTGCTGAACCACGTAACAAATCTCTGGACTTTTTCTTTATATTTTGATTTTCTCTATTATCTATGGTGATAAATTTGGTAACTAAGGGCTAAGATTAATAATCCAAATTTAAGCATCAACAATAACAAAGCATATGGTTAATGAAGATATACATAGTTAAACCAATCTTAGTACGTATCTTATAATTAAAGATTACACTTTGATCCAAATGAAACATAGTTGGTATATTCTATCAACCAAACTGCTTCATAACACAATAAAAGATAAAAACTAGTTTTGAATTAATAGGTGAACATAAACAACTTTTTTGTTCACGGTGCCTAACTATGTATTAGTGTATGTTTACACACTTTCAAAATTCAAGTTCCAAACCATTGAAGTAATAACCAAAATATATTTCAAAACAAAGTATTATATTCATATATATATGAGAAGTCTCTTCTATATCAAACTCTATAAATCACCCATACATCACACCTAGTTATAGGCCGTAAAAAATTATATTTTTAAATTTTTTATTTTCTTCTTGAAATTAACCTTCCAATCAACCATGTTTAAAAAATGAGATCAAAATACATTTTTTTTAGCTATTTTTAAAAAATCCAGTAAAAAACTACTGAAAATACCTTATTTATAAGGGTCTATGCCAACAAAATTTTGTAGATTTTTTAAAAATAGCTAAAAAATGTATTTTGATCTAATTTTTTAAGCATGGGTTGATTAGAAGGTTAATTTGAAGAGAAAATACGAAATTTGAAAAAAAAATTCCTCGAACATAGAACTAGGTCTCATGTATGGTATGATGTAGTGGGCCTTCCACCCTCCCTCCCTCCCTCCCTCTCCCTCTCTCTCTCTCTCTCTATATATATATATATATATATATATTGGTGTTTTCTTGACCTTATATTCATCTTTATATTAGTATAATCAGAAATAATATAAACATAATCTAGATACACACATACACACACATATAGAATACCAAACCATGAAGACACAAACACATAAAACACCAAACCAGGAAGACAAAAGCCATAACAGGAACTTACCTTCTCAAGTTGGCTGACTCCACTAGTCTCGCTTACACGAAATTTAAGAGCGTATCAGTTTCGTAGTCTTCTTACAAAATGGAAATATAGTACATGAGATAACTGTGAGTACAAAATATAAACAAAAGCATAAACAAGAAATACAATATGACACCCCGCCTATTTCAATCACGAGTGATCAATCATTTACTAAAATAAAAATATGAGTCTCATCTGGTTCATTCTTAGCATCACTATTGAATTTTTTTTAAAATTACTAATCAACTATTAATTAAATAGGTCAGACTCAAATTTTATCTTTCATTAATGTGGCCATACCTGAGAATCTTCCTCCCTCTTGTCCCAGGGTGCTTTCGGTGGGAAAAGAGGGAAATATAAAGGTCCCGCGCCCCTCGCTACATAGTAGGATTCTTCGATCGTTGTCAGTGTTGGTGTGATGTAAAGAGATAGAGTCACCATCCTATTTTTCACAAAACAGGCAAAAGGGCATGTCTCTACCTCGAGAGAGCGGCATCAAAGACAAACCGATGCTTGTGAAACCAATTAGATCAGAGGTTCGGGGGCTAAGTTACGGAATGGAAAGGTGTTAGACACTCATCCTTCCCTTTCGGGCTCTCATGGGATTATGTTACTATTTGTCTTAGCTTCTCCATGAAGTCTGTGTGCGTGTATATATAAGTGGAGATCGGAATCGCTCAACTAGCACCATGGAAGAGATGGAGCGAGGTCATATATATGAATGTTCCCAAAATAATAATTGGAAAAATATGATGTGTGCACTTATCGAGTTATTGATTGTTATGGTGAAATGATAATATATCTTAGATAAGACACAAGTATGAATCACAAGTATGATATATATGAATAATATATGGATAATATAGGAAAAATATGAAAATAGAAAAATAGGACTCGAGTCTCGGGTTTTAGCCCGAGATGCCTATGTAGCCTATAAAGGCATAAATTCCACGTAGTTCGCATGAGGCATAAGGGTGGGGTTTATCCCATAGATTCAAATGGGAGTTTATTATATGTGTGTGTGTAGAAAAGATAATTTTAGTTTTGAGAAAATGTGATGAAGAATCCCGTCAGAATTTATAGGTGTAGCCCTCTTTTTCTTTGTTTTTTTTATAAAAAATAAATTATTTGCAATATAACTAATAAAGGATCAGATATTAATGTAAAAAATCTAAAGTAAAAGCTAAATTGAGAATTTATATAACTAATGCAAAAATAAATAAATATAAAGAGAGAAGGATGTTTAAACCTTATTTGGAGACTTGAAGCTTGACCTTGATCCTTTATGAGCTTCCTTGAAAGTTGGGGTGAATGTTGGATTAGAGAGAAGGAGATTTTTGCTAAATTGGGTATGAGAACGATGGAAATGAAAGGTAGAAAGGAATTTCACACAAGGAAACTTCGCTGATTGCAGAAGAATGTTGCTGAGATCGCTGATATTGATGGATATGGGGTGCCTCTCAAAGTGATATCATGCTTTCCTTACATATGGTTGGGGTAGTGCCGATCGACATAGTCCTTGCCCTGCCTATCTATAGGTAACCCTAGACACACTACCGATACTTAGGGAAATGGGTCTGTCAATTGGCAATCTCGTGCAATTTGTTTAGAAAAATGATTATAAAATGCAATTCGTAAGTCCAAATCACGCAAGAGTCATACCATCATAAAGTTAATTCAAAGACCTTTAAGAATCCTTTGCCACTCTCGGGTTTGGGAACTGACTTTGGGTCAAACGAGGAACGGAATCGATCATTAGAACGAAAGATTATCAGACGATAATGGATCGTTCGTTAGAATTGTAAGTCCAAATCACACACGGGGTGGAAATTTATCAAGGTTATATGAGGTACTTCAACGTTTTAAAGAGATTTGCTCAGTTCGAAGAGTTGACTTTGGTCAAAAGGGGCCAAAAAGCGTCGGTGACCTTTCAGAGTAAAACGGGTTATTCTTCCGTACCATAAGGATGATTAACGCATAGGGAAGACCATTGGAAAGGGTATTCAGTGCCATTTGAAGATTGATTCAGTCTCATTCTATCTGAAGAGCCGACTTTGGTCAAACGGAGCCTGAGAGCACCCGATGGCCTCCGGATCATTTTTTGAGGGAAAAAAATCGTTCGTCCGAACCGTTATGTTGTTTCATGCACAAGGTAGACCTTTGAAAAGGGGTTTTAGTGCACTTCGAAGATATAGTGATCTTTCACTCTGACGGTGAAGTTGACTAGGGTCAAATCGGGGCCCGGGAGTGTCCCGTGGCTTCTAGATCAATTTTTGGTAGTAAAATAGTCCGTTCGTTCGAACCGTTATGTCGATTCACTCACAGGGCAGATCATTAGAAAGGGGATTCAAATCCTTTTGAAGTTTGATTAAGATTTTGCTCTGACGATGAAGTTAACCAGAGTCAAATAGGGCCCTAGAGCGCGTGATGGCCTGTTAACGGGTACTCAGAATATAACCTATCATTTGTAGTGAATTGGGGAGGTGATAGGGACCTAAGTAGAGTCTTAGGGGGTTCTATAATGTGGTGTTTATAGATCCCCTCAAAGAGTGAGCTTGGAACAAGTGAAAGCCGTCGACTACACCACATGATATTTTGGGAAAGTGGTCAAATTTGGGGACCAAAGTGATGAGGATGGCCACTTTAAAGGGTTGAGGTCGATTTTAAGGACCTAAGGTAATGCTAGGGATAGTCGATTCTGAGAACCGAGGTCAATTCTGAGGACCTAAGATGGGAGTGACCAATTCTGACAGTCGAGGTTAATTCTGAGGACCTTAAATAGGGAGTGACCAAGTCTGAGGGCCGAGGTCAATTCTGAAGACCTTAAGTAAAAGTGATTAATTTCGAAGGTTGAGGTCAATTCTGAGGACCTTGAGTAGAGGGAGACTAATTCTGCGCATCAAGGTCAATTTTGAGGACCTTAAGTGGGAGCGACCAACTCTGAGGATCAAGGTCAATTATGAGAACCTTAAGTAAAGGGCTACCAATTCTGAGGGTCGAGGTAAATTCTGAGGACCTTAAGTGGGGGCGACCAATTCTGAGGATCAAGGTCAATTATGAGGACCTTAAGTCAGAGAGACCAATTCTGAGAACCTTAAGAGGGGAAGCGACCAATTCTGAGGGTTGAAGTCAATTTCAAAGACCTTAAGTGGGGGTGAAAAATTCTGAGGGTCGAGGTTAATTCTAAGGACCCTAAGTATATATCGACCAATTCAGCAGGTCGAGGTTAATTCTGAGGACCTTAAGTGGGAGCGACAGGTTGAGTTCAATTCTAAGTACCTTAAGAGGGTGTGTCCAACTCTGAGGGTCAAGGTCAATTCTGAGGACCTTAAGTATGGAGCGACCAATTCTGAGGGGCGAGGTCAATTCTGAGGACCTTAAGTAGGAGCGACCAATTCTGAGGGTCAAGGTCAATTCTAAGAACTTTAAATAGAGAGCGGCCAATTTTGTGGGTCGAGGTCAATTCTGAGAACCTTAAGTGGGAGTGACCAATTTTTAGGGTCAAAGTCAATTCTGAGGACTTAAGTGAAGGCGACCAATTCTGAGGATCGAGGTTAATTTTAAGGACCTTAAGTGGGAGCGAAGGGAATATCTCTCGTGGGGAATTTTAAGTTTACCTTTTTTGGAAACTTTAATGGCAAAGAGACATCTTTCTAGGGATTATGTATTTTTTAGAAGAGTTGAAAATCTTAGTCTGATAATTCGACTTGGGGAGACAGTTGATATCTCGAGGTTTGGGGATTCCGTTGAGGAATGTGTTGCTGAGGAGAGATGTCAGGTTAGGGTTTGTAACTCTGGTTGGGGAAAATGGGAAAAATTTTAATTCGGGAATTCCTGTTGGGGAACGGGTAGGATATTATGTAGCCATGCTAAGGAAACACTTGATTTCTACTGAGGATGATTTTTTTTTAGATTCCACTGGGGAGTTGTAGTGAGTTTTTGGGATGCATGTGCACTGACTTTTAGGGTTTAATCTGGGGATGAAGTGGTATTAATCCGTCTGGGTATTTGGGAGCTTGAAAAATGATTTTCTTAGTGAAGAAATGTTTTAATATTTTGTTGATAATTTTAGGAATTTTTTGAGATTTTTTTGGAATTTCTTGGCATTTTCTGACATTTTCTGTATAAACTTTTAGGGGGTAGTGGCATGGTAGTCTAGGTTACCTTGGGCAGGGGAAGGGACAATGTCGATCGGTGGGTGTCAAGGGACTACCGATCTAAATAACCCTTAGCCTCCTATAAAAAGGGGAGAGATCTCTTCATTTTTCACAACTTCTAGCTTTCCTATCTTCTTCTTCTCTCTTCTACAACCTTCTTATGTGTTCTTTCCTCATTCGAGACTAGAAAATGGCAGATTTCTCAAGTAGCGAGACCCATATGGCATGGATGGGCATTGACGATTGGGTGAACCTGGAGTGGCAGGCTAGGGTGCCATTGGCTTTGGGCAATGAGAATGCTTTTGACTTGTTCGAGCTTGTTATCGATGATCAGACTCTTTTGTGTGAGCCTTCACACCACCAGTCATCTAGAGTGATGAAACTTAATGGCTATGTAAGTACCGCATAACTTTTGGCATTCTTTTCTTTTTTGTATTTTCCTTTTTTTTGAATTTTGACGAAAGGTTTATCTTCTATTTTGGCAGACTGAAATTATTGCTACGAGCTTTCTCTCTTGGGGGACGATAGGATTTAGGGATGTGTGGGAGAACCTTCCTACGGTGGTGTGCTGGGTAGTCTCTTCCATGGGTTTTGGTCGTTTGGCATCTTCATTGGATGAGACGCCGCACTTTACAACCATTTTATACGCTTTGGGGGAGAGGTGGTGGGACATTATCCACACTATACACTTGGGATATAGGGAGATGACGGTGACCTCCATTGATTTCCAGAAATTGCTGGGGATATACTGCTTGGGGAAGAAAATAGAGGTGGACCGATCCCTGAGGGTGACACCGACGGCGGTGGATGCGACAATGGGCGATGTGGGGCGAATAATCTCGGGGGACTCGATCCGTATTTCTCTTCTCTGGGAGGTTTTCCTGATTTGGAAAATTGACGAGGCCGACGGGCTGCAAGTGCGGCAGATGGCTCATTTGTTTATTCTTCTGTTGTTGGGAGGGTTTTTGATGGCGTCGAGCGGAGACGTTATCCACTTATGGTTTTTTCCATTTTGAGGGTCTTTTCGTATATCCCTCTCTTTGATTAGGGAAGATTGACTTTGGCGAACCTTTATTATTCTTTGGATGCGTTCACTTTTATTGGAGCCACGTATCTTCTGGAGGTAATTTTATTTTTGCATTTTTCCTTTACGCATTTTCTTGCATTTGCATTTTAATTTCTTTTGATTACTGACTCTTGTCCTTTTGCAGACGTGGTTCTATGAGGTGATCGGGCTCAATGCCCATTTGATTGGTTTGCATGATGAGTCGGTGGGTAATTTTTATCGAATGAATCGATGGTGAAAGTCTAACCAGCAGTCGAAGCAGTCTCTCTCCTTGTCGACGGTACATCAGGTCTTGAATATCCTGACGAGCGACCAAGTTATTTCTTCTTTACTCTTTTGGATCCCTTTTTTCGATATTTTCTTTGCTTGTGCAAGTATTGATTCTATCTTGGGAAAATGTAGGTGACTTTCTATCCCTAGGGGATGGCCATCCATCACACAAGGGTGATCGGGATAAATTTGCACATGCGTCAGCTGCTGGCATACGAGTTTGGCTACTCTTAGTATCAGGGAGAGAGATTAGTCCGACAGATCGTGGAAGATGAGGTGGCGGTCCTACCTATAATTCACCAGAGATATATGAGGCAGGTTTGAGAGATGTCAGAGGAGGCCAGGGCGGTGGCGATGGTTGGCGAGCCCTAGTCATCGTATACGGACAAGATGGATACATATGATTATCTTGACTTCCTGACGAGTTGGCTGATGCCGTCATGCAACTACAACGTGGTGAATATTCTTTCGCCTCTTACGACTTCAAGTAGGGATACGAGCTGATTGGTGGGGACTGCCCACAACACTAGTGGTGCGTTGACGTAAGCAGGGGCAGCGGGGACAGAGGTTCTATTTCTCCAACTTGCTCCTCCTTCCTATAATATTCGACTGGCTGGAGGGGGATCATTGATTATACAGTATCACCCTAATGCGATGGATCCAGCGGTATTGGGGCTGAAGGAGGACATCCTTTAGCTAGAGTTATATCTTTTCTTTTTTTGTTCTTTGTTATCCTGATTTATTTTTTTGCTTTAGACTGGATGATTTGCCTTTTTTTTTTCTTGCATCACATCCGAGTGTCGAATACCAGGCTGAGGGACATTCGAGACTGGGTAGCTTCTGCAATGGTTCATATTCGGGATTCGATTCTAATTTCTTCCTGTCTTGTGCCATCTGATACTTTCGAGGAGGGATCTGGATCAGGTAATGGAGGCTCCTCAGCTCGTCGCTGAGGAAAGCGTGCACGTCACTGGGATGGGAGATCCTAGGGACAGAGAGAGAGAGAGAGAGAGAGTGTGTGTGTGTGTTTTTGGGGTTTTGGGCTGAGTCTCATTCATTTTTTTTCTTTTTTACAAAAAATGTAATGATGGAAATATATATATATATATATATATATATATATATATATATATATGAAACGAATGGGATTTTTATTTACTTATCTTTGCTTTAAATGACTTAATGCTTTTTTACTTTGTTTGCTAAGACCGTAAAAAGGATTAGAATTACTCAAGAGAAAATTTATTTTAAGAGAGGATGAGTAAAGATATAAGGAGAAAAATACCGAATTCTTTGAAATAAAGATTTTTTTTAGTTTTTGATTTTGACAACAAAGGAAAGATGGAATTTTCTAAAAATAGGGGTTGCCGATCAACATGCCCCTTGTTGTGCCTATTGGTAGGTCAATCCTGTGAAATCACCCTAAGGCTTTGATTGCACTTTCTTTAGCTACTATTACTTCATGGGGTACTCATTTATTCGGATTTTGCAGTCTCATTATATTTAGCCAAAATTTCCAAGTATAAAAGGGGGTAAGGTGGTGAGGTTTCTTGACCCATTCACATTTTCTTTTTCTTGATTATTTATTATCTCGTGTCTTATTATTTCCAAAATGGTTCTTCCCATGAGTGCGTAACTTTGCTCTTACCTCGAGAATTTAGAGGCTATGTGTTCGTACAATGGACACTATGACGCCTTGAACCTGCGTCGGGTCTCTTTGTGGTGCAACCGACCCATCGACTGGAATATACTGATGGCGGCAGCACAATTTTGGTACCCTGAGGATCATGTTTTTCGTTTTGTCTTGGACGAGGTCTGCCCGGCCTATGAAGAGTTTTTAGCTATGCCTGAATTCTCTCGATCTCCTCGGGAGCTATTAGTAAGACTTCTCCACATCTCTCCTTCGGTAGATCGGCCATTGGTCATTGGAGGAATGATCTCCCTCCCAGCTATATTGTATTACGTGTATCTACAGAATGTCAATGATGCAGGCCATGCCATTACCGTTGCCCTTGGCTTAACTTTAAAGTTGCTACTGGTGACCGAGGACCTGATGGTGGACCCTTAACTTGCTACCATTACTGTGTGGATGTCATATTATCGCAATCCTATTGCGGTGATACTAGTAGAGACCCTAAATGGTCTAGATGCTTTGCGGGAAAACCGTTCTGATTTTCTGAGAGGTAGCCAGCTCATGCTATTCATGTGGCTATTTGAGATGTTCCATTTGGCGGTTCCATCTGAATATCCCTTGGTAGCCATGCCGAATTTCTTCACCCCTTATTTCATTAGCTTTGGCCTAACTATAGAGAACATGATAAACTGGTTTGGGGAGCACGAAGCTCGATGTCTACACTGGTCAGTGTCCTAGTGAGGGGAATTGCAGCCCATTCTTGAACTAGGGGAATATCGGTATGTTCGGTTACTTGGCCTCCGAAAGGCCTCCTTCTATTTTCCTTAGTGGTTCCTGTGTCAAGTTGAATGGGAGAAGATTGTGCCCTCACGTACCTTGGATTTCTTTTCTATAGATAATTTGACTAAAGGCATGCGCATGCGGTTGGGCTCTTTGTGGGAGAGTCGTCGGTCGTTAACCCGTCCTTCTTAATTTGTTGGTAGGGTTTGGCATATTTTCGAAGACTATTTGAAGTGGCTGTGGAAGAGGGTAGTGACTAATATCTTGGTAGAGGAGACTGGGTAGAGATGGTTTGCCATGTTTGACACTATGGAGGGGGCGTAGTGGTTTTCTCTAGAATGGTCCGAGCTTATCGTTCCATGGAGAGCCTTCGGCATATTATCCAGGCATGGTAAGTTTTGGGGCCTCGAGAAGCAGATGATGATGGGATTGGGTCTTCCGACAACTGCAGATAGGGTCTTTTGCCAAGCTAGTGTTTATTTTTGAAGCTTTTGTGATGGATATGTGTTTGGTTATGTTTTGTTTTGGGTAATAAATTTCGTAAAGTTTGGTTAGGTTTATTTTAGGGGATGTTTGGTTAGCGGGAAGTTGTTTGACTCCCTACGCTGATATTTCGTGTAATTGTACCGAATTTTCCAATTTATGGAATAAAAAAGGATTTTAATTATTTTGTTGTGCCTCTTGATGAATTTTTCATTTGAATTATTTATACCAATCGCTAAGGCATACATAATCCTTTTGTTCATGTAAATGATAAAATGAATTGTCGTTCTCGGAGGTAAGAAAATAATAGCATTTTATGAAAACGAAGAGGATCGTGTCCATGTAAAGCATATGAGTTGCTTACTTACCTCTGGGCTTTTGAAAATTTATGAGTTTCTTTTTTGAATGAAAAAAGTTGTTTAGAGTATCCAGCCCCACGTAGTTCTGAATAGAGGGAAATAAAGGATTTTTTTGTTTTAAAATAAAAGGGGGATGAGAGGAGTCGTAGCGCGCTGAGATTTTAGACTAGGGGAAGAATTTCTTGAGATGATCCAGGTTTACTGGACGCGCCATCTCTTCTCCATCAAGGTCAGTGAGTATAGCGGCACCACCGAATAGGATCTTCTTCACGATGTAGGGGCTACTCTAGTTTGGCTTGAATTTTCCCATGCGTTCCCAAACAGGTTCTATGATTTATTTGAAGGCTAAATTCCCTTCTCGAACATCACAGTCCTTGACTCTCCTGTTTAGTGATTGAGCTATCCGATGATGGTACCCTCGTATGTGATATAGAGCCTTTATTCTCCTTTCATCCAAGAGCGACAACTCGTCAAGTCAGCTTTGATGCCAGTCTTTTTTATTGACTTTACTTTCAAGCATGACGCGTTGTGAAGGTATTTCTAGTTCAACGAGTAGGATTTCTTCCATGCCGTATAACTGAGAGTAAGAGGTATCAGCATTAGATGCTCAGACTAAAGTACGATAGCTTCAAAGGGCATAAGGAATCTGATCAACCCAATCTCGATAGCTCTTAGTCATCTTATTGACGATTGATTTTGAGGTTCTTATTAGCAACTTCAACTGCACCTTTGGTTATCCCATACTCACCGACAATTCTATGACTTTTACCTCGAAATATAACCCGTTATCTGATAATAGCTCATGCCGAACCCCATATCAACAGATGATTTTCTTTCAAATGAACTTGGCTACCTTTTGGCATTCAATATTGTGTATGACTCGGCTTTGACCTATTTGGTGAAGTAATCAATGGCAACCCGGATGAATTCATTCCCATTGGAGGCTTTGGGTGTAACTTTACCTTTGATATTGATGCCTCATGTAGAGAACGGCTAGGGAGAGGTCATGTTGTATAATTCTCATGGAAGAAAGTGCCAGCGATTGGAACTGTTGGCATTTAAGGCATCTTTAGACATAGGTGGTGCAATCTTGAACCATAGTAGTCCATAGTAAGCCTATCGGATAATCTTCTTGGCAAGTATATGTCCATTTATGTGGGGTCCTCATTCCCCACAGTGGATCTTTTATATGATCTCTTCATTATCAGCCACTATGATGCAGTCTAAGTGGGTTCCATCGAAGTTTCTCTTGAATAGTGCTTTATCATAGACAATATACCGTGTAGCCAACTTTGAAGGGTTGCTCATTCTTTCTTGTTGGCATCCTGAGGGTACCTACCGTGCTTGAGGAGGCACCAAATGTCGTAGTACTAGCACTTGGTTATATTGGATTCCTCTTCTATAATATGCTCAATGTGATAGCAGTGTGTCGATTTAACTTGTTTTTGGACTAGTAAAGGGACATAGTTATTCCTTCGAGCATGTTGACCATGAAGGCTAAGGTCGCAAGGGCATCGACTAAGTTGTTCCTTGCTCGGGGCAAGTAGTGGAAGGTAATATCTTGAAACTTGAAGGCCAGCTCTCTTAAGTTGGCATGGAAAGGTAAAAGTTTTTTTTATCTTTAACTTTCCATCTTCTAAGCACCTGGCCGATGATGAGGGTAGAGTTCTCGTAGACATCTAGGCATTGGATATCTTTCTTGAAAGTGACTTTGAGGCCTATGGTGCATGCCTTATATTCGATCATATTATTGGTGCAGGGAAAATCTAGCTTGAGGGCAATGGGAGTGTGAGAGTCATCAGGGGAAATCAGGAGTATTCCAATGTCGTATCATTTCTTGTTAGCAGCACCCTAAAATAACATTTGCCACCGGGGGTCTTCTTCAAAGGTGCAAAGGATATCTTCATTTGGTAACTCGAAGATCCAAATGTCATCTTCTTCCATGGGGTAGTCAGCAAGGTAGTCGGAGATAGCTTTCCTTTTCATGGCTTTCTGCGTAACATACACAATATCGAACTCAGCTAGCAGCCTCAACAATCAGTCCATTCAGCTAGACAAGGTAGCTTTCTCAATCAGGTACTTGATAGGATCCATTCGGGATATAAGTCTAATGGGAAAAGTGAATATATAGTGCCGTAATTTTTGAGTGACCCAGACAAGGACGACACATGCTTTCTCCAAGGCAGAGTGTAGTTGACTTCATACATGGCTAACTTACGATTGGCATTGTCACGACCCCAACCCAATAGTAGTAGGGAATGAGTGTCTTGACATGCCACCAAGGCATTCAATGTTATGGACTTAAAATATTTTTAAAATAAATGCAACGGAAATACATTCACATGGTCATGAATCGTAAACTATTGAAAAAATGGAATTACGTCATCAGAGCTTTCTAAAAGGGAACTTCGTATATATTAAAGTATGAACGGATTACAACTTATGCCAAAAGTAAAAACTTATTACTAAAGAGCCAAACATGCTCTATCTTCTAAAAACAAACGTTATATTTAAAATTATAATAAAAGAGCTCCTCAAGCTAGATCTTCAGCATAGTCCTTCTACACTCCATCCTCCCGTCTAATTATTTCCTGAAAAATCGTTATTTATACAACGTCAGCTAAAAGCTGAATAAGATTTAATCTCCCGACATTCCAAGGTTTTCAGAATATAGATACCCATTCAACTCAAAAGAGAAGGCATATACATATATGGATAGGAACTTGCAGTATATAGATATATATTTTGAAATGATAGTATATATATCACAATTGGATAGCTCAGAATAAGAAGAATGCAACAATTCAAATGTGATATATTTTTCTTTCAATCATATCATTTTAATGGCCAAGTACACTCTAATACCGTATTCTTCTACCGTATTATACCCCGGTAGTTGAGGGTCAATCGAACTAGTTCGTCACAACGCCTTATTTAGGGCACACCAGCGATAACCCAGTTGGGAAGGTCAGTCAGTAAAGAGGTCCCTTAGGCCGAATCAGATTTTCAATATTCAATATCCTTTTCAATAATCATTTTAATCGGTATGTTTATATGGACAAATATAAACATATCACAAATGAATCAAACATCGGTATCACATGAATTTTGAGAATAAAAGCAGTTCGTAAAATATATATAGTTTGCATAATATCGCATAATCAAAATACACAAGGAATGTCAGAGTACTAACCTAAAATAGAGACTCGAAATATAGATATTGAGTCTTGGATCACACGTTAATCTAATAAATACAATAAATGTTAAAATATGTATTCTAAATAAAGCCCAATTCTAAATATTGTCTTTTAATCCTAAAATATCTTGCTGAAAAAGCTTACTAAAATCATTTTCTCAATTTTTAATATTCATTCATCGCATTTAAAGAATTTCAATTCATAGTTCTTCCTAATCAGTCGGTTCCCAGTAGAGATGGAGGGTCACAGGGGCACCACTTAAATACAATATCATCTAGACAGAACATTTTCGGATTTATTCCCAGTAGAGATGGAGGGTCACAGGGGCACCACTTAAATACCATGTCAACTAGACAGAATTTCACCGTGACTGACTTTGGAATTACTTAAATGAGATTCCATAATACGAGCAATTGCTTACAAAAATCATTTTAAAAAGAGTATATATATATTTTTCAAACAAGTTGACATATTTTGAAAATAAAATCAATTTAGATTGTTTCCAAATTTTAAGTTTTGATTAGTAAAGTCTTTAGTGTATTTTACCAGCATAACTACTAAGTAAAGCTATAAAATACGAAATTAAAACTACAAAAATGAATTATAACATTTAAATAAAATCATACCTACGAAATGAATTCTTTCTTCGAAATTATAGAACTCCTTCTTAAGATATTTCCCAAGCTTTCTATCACTCTTTCTTACTATAATTCTCAAGGAATTGGTGTGAGTTTCAAATGAACCCTAAGGCCCTATTTATAGGTTTCCAAAAGTATTACGGTGTTGACATGTGTCTAGGTGACCAAGCATTACGGTGGCAAGTCATCGTTTGGGTGTCGCATTTCGGGGTGGTGTTGCAGTCTTAACATCACCAAATGATGACAAGTGTTTTAGCTTTCTCTCTGAAGACGACACGTGTAAGGTGGAGGTGACCAGCACGTGGTGGAAAGGTGATAAGGGTATAAGGGTCATTTCACACATGAAGGGCATTTTGGTAATTTCACACTATATATTTTCAATATTTCTTAGAGGTCCTTGAAAATATTTTATTTACAAAATGGTCCGTTTTATATTTTTATTTTAGTCCCTAAGTTTCATAAAATTATATTTTCTACCCCAAAACTTATTATATACCTTAAGATATGTCATAAGACTTCGATTTCATCCTATTTACGATTGATTCTTCATATTTAAAAATGGGGTTTGTTATATTGATAGCCAATAACAGCACATATCTAATAATACAATATTTATAAGATAGTAAGTAACACATGAGTGTAAAAACAAACTATATACATATGAGCACATAAAAGTCGGGTCATTACAGGCATAGTATATGGACCTCTCTTTGTGGGATTTTTCAATGTATTGGGGTAGAAAATCCCCAGCTGCGATATCTGTTATGGTTAAGTAGGGGTGGCAATTTTGGGAATGAAACAAAAACACGAAACGAAACGAAATTGACACAGTTTTTTCATGTTCGGGTAGTGTTCGGGGCTGGGTTTTTGGTCCCGCCATCGGGTCGTGTCGTGTTCGTGTCCAATTTTAGCCACGAAATTGACTCGATAAGGACCCGATAGAGACCCAATTAAGGACACAATATATACCCTATGTAGACCCATTATTGACCCCATTTAGACTCATTATCAACCCACTATTTAGATCCACTATTTTTTTAATTTCTCTCTAACTGGTCTAATCGTGTCCAATCGTCTCGTGTTGGGTCTGGTGTAATCGTGTCCAATCGAATCATATTTACTTATCGTGTTATCGAGTCGTGTCATGTTTTTAATGTGTCATGTTCGGGTTAAAGAAAAAACCCACTATCGTGTCGTGTCGTGTTCGGGTCCCCTGATTTCTTATCGTGTCATGTTGGGTCATGTGAAAACATGACCTTTTGACCCATTTTTCCACCCCTACGGTCAAGTATATAAGAGTATAGGGAGACCAGGCTACAGCGGCTTGAGTACCGGAGGTCGGGTAAGGTACTACTTGATTTGGTCAAAGGCTTCCTGATAAGCTTCATTATATACTTTAGTTGAATCCTTTCGGAGTATTTTGACGATGGATTCACAAATAGAAGTCAACTGGATGATGAACCGACTGATATACTATAACTTTCCCAAGAATCCCCGCAGTTCCTTATCCGTTAGGGGTGGTGGCAATTCGAGTTTGGCTTTCAGTTTGGCAGAATCTGCTTTAATCCCCTTTTTGCTAACCATAAATCCCAAAAGTTTTCCTTTAATGACACCAAAGACACACTTCTGTGGGTTAAGTCGCATCTGGTATCGCCGCAATCGTTCGAAGAATTTTTGAAGAATGGGAACATGACCTTCTCCAGTCTTAGACTTGATAATCATATCGTCCACGTAGACCTCGACCTCTTTGTGTATCAGATCATGCAAGATAGTTATGACATCCCTTTGGTAAGTATCCCCAACATTTTTTAGACCGAATGGCATAACTGTGTAATAGAATGTCCCCCAAGGGGTGATAAATGCATTTTTTCCTTGATGATCAAGGTGCATCTTGATATGAATTGTATCTGGCAAACCAATTAACGAAGGACTTGAGAGCATGACTGGCTGTGTTGTCCATAATCATGCCGATATTGGGTAGCGGCTAATCATCTTTCAGAGAGGCTTTATTCAAATCTCAGTAATTGACGCACATGTGGACTTTTCCTTCTAATTTTTTATGGGTACAATGATAGCTAGCCATATGGGATATTCGATCACTTAGATGAAACTTATATTCAACTGTTCGAACAACTCTTCTTTAATCTTGAGTGACCATTCGGTGCAGAGATTTTTCCATTTTCATTTTATCAACTTACATTCCAGGAGTGTTGGAAATTCGTGTTGAGCTATCTCGGGATTAATATTGGCATTGTCATCGTAGGACCATGCGACGACGTCCATAAATTCCTTCAACATTTCTTCGAATTGCGCGCGCTCATGCTCCTCAAGGGCGAACCATATCCTAATTTCATGTAGTTGTATTCTAGAACCAAGATTGATAATAACAGTTTCATTCTCATTAATTTGAAGGTGATTATGTTGTTTGTTATTAACCTTATTAAGATCAGTTAAGAATTATTTACTTGCAAAATCATCATCATCAAGAGTTTGATTAGAATCAAAATAATTAATGTACGTCACAACAAGATACTCAAAATCTTCATTTATTTCATTCTTGGGTAAAATAACATTGAGAACCTCATCGAAGGAGGTCTCGATAAATTTATGATCAGAACAAGGAGGAACAACAAAAGAAAAAGAAATAGGATAAACATTTGGGTTGGGTTTCATCTCAATGGGTGGAACTGGTATAACATTCTATTTGAGGAGGGGTGCATCAGTTGTTTTGATCATGATGGATGGATCTGATGATGTAGCGCCTGAGTGGATTATACAGAGTGCCATCCCCAACGTCTACAAATTGAACAAGTCCTTGGAGTCACTTCCCTCGAAAACCTCGATAATAGTTATAACTTTCTCAAAGAGTGGTTGCACATGATCCTGGGAACTTTCAGCCCATGAGTAGTTGTCTTGGAAGAATATCTCCATCCATGGCTTCATCTTCTTGTCCACATGATCATACCATGGTTCGAAAAGCCACAAAATGGGAAAATCTTCATCTTTTTTGATGAATCTCTCATTGAAGGAATCTCTTAAAACAGTCTTGGCACTTTCTAACCTTCTCTTTAAGCGAGGCTAGAAGAGCATTTAAGTTCCTTTGATAATGATTGATAACCCAAGCCACATAGAGGAAAGTCCTTCTTTAGTACTATGGGTTCTAGTATCCCCTGTTGTCATCGTTCCAGCCCCATCCCGAGCATGAAGTGCATATTCTTGAACATTTATATCATATTGACATTGTCATAAGGGCTGTGCTCTGGGCAGACTCTATCTTCAAAATTATCCCCTGTTAGGAGTGGAAGTGGTTCGGCTCGAATCCAAAAAGAATCATATCATTCGCCCAATGTTGAATCTCTAGTATCGAGTTACTGGTGCTTACAAACTCGGTATTATAGTCATCTCCCAAGATGGTGATAACTTGACCATTAGTGAAGAACTTTAGTTTTTGATGGAGAGATGAGGATACCCGTTTGATGCTGTGAAGCCAAGATCGATCGAGCAATATATTGAAACAAGCCGATATATCATTGGCTTGGAGATCAATAACGGGATTTATAGGGCTAACCTCTATTGTAAGCTTTATGGATCCTATCAAGAGTGTTGTCATAAGCACGTACTGTGGCAAAATTTGGATCAAGGTCACTTACTTTCAAACCCAAGCAGTTGGAGGTTATTAATGGGTAAACATTGAGTGCTGATCCGTTGTTAATGAGTGAGAGCGGAAACCTCTTCTCTATTACTTCAACGGAGATATTGAGAGCATAGTTATAATTAGGACCAAACTTTAGGATTTCTTCTTTAGAGAAGGAGAGTTATCTAGTGGAGGTTAAGGATCCGACCAGGTTCACAACTTCTTCGAGAGTGGTGAAAGAAGGAACTGTGGGCCTGATAAACAATTTTATCAAAGCATTTCAGTGTAGTTGGGAAGGCATAAAGAGTCCCCATAAGGTGATGTTGGACTGAGTTTTCTTCAAATGATCGAGGACCTTGCTCTCCTCGATGGTCATTTTTGGTATGGGGAGTTTCTCGACAACACCATTTCCATTATCTGTCCTTACTGATTGAGGATTAGAACTATAGTAGTGCCTCCCAGATCTTATCATATGGTTCACATAATAGGAGAAGAACAAAAAACATGTTTTTCACCTATCTCGATTTGTTCGACCACTTTGTTGATCTCCTTTAGTAGATTTTCAAATGATATCATCCCATATACACTAATCACTGGGCTAACCTTTTCCTGGATTGGCTCTTCATTTGAATTATCAAATTCATCCCTCATCCAGTGGTAGCAATGTCATCCTTCCACTGGAAGTTTATGCATTCCACAACCTCAACTACTTATTCATATAGATCCTCCCACTCAACGGGAAGATGCAGAAGTGAAGGGACAAAGTTTCCTTTATATCCTTAAGGCATCGAGCAACTTAGATATACTACAAATCTCATTGATCTATCGGAACATGCCTGCCATGATCTAAACTGCATCATCCAAACTGACTTCATCAATGAGTACCACCCAATTATCTTACTTTAGAGCCCAATTTTGGGCTTCCATGAAAAGTATGCTAAACTTCTGAAAGTCAATGGTCATTTCAGAGGGTAATTTTAGTCCAAACTCTAGGAGTTGGTTCAGTAATGCTGGAAATTCCATATCCTTCCCACCAGACAGGGTACGAACAATAATACACGCTCTTGTAATTAGCGATAGGGCTTGATTGGAAAAATAAGTTGGGTATAGGAGAAAATATGGGTAATCTTTAAGGGGTTGGGTGAATATACGGGTATAATCGGTGATTTACTGGGTACAATCTGGGTAGATGAGTCGAATTTATGGTCATTTTCTAGGGAGATAGAATTTTCATGATTTGGAAGTGGATTGTGAGTAGTGTTTAGTTTAGGATTGGCTGGTGGGACGATGACACCCCTGTCAATCAGACCTTGGATTACATTCCGGAGATGGAAGCACTGATTAATGGTATGGTCGGCATTTTAATGGAAATCACAATGGGCATCGGTTTGAAATTTTGTTGGGAAGTGGTTTTGGTAATGGACTAGGGTCTAACGGCTTGATGAGATTTCATCTTAATAGGACTTGATAGACTTTGGAGAGGGGAACATGAATCTCAGTGTATGCTTTTCTAACTGGGTTGGCAAGGCCATCTGGTGCCCAAGAGGTAGCAGGCTGTGAGATGTTGTTGATGGTCGAGACTGTAGCGGGTTTCTCATATTTTCTTAGTGAGAACTGTTCGGATACTTTCTTTGGCTCTGCTCTTATCTTGGAAATACGTTCTTTAATCTCCACTCCTTCTTCCTGGAGGGCTCGAAAATATGGGTAATATTGTCCTCCCATTGTCGCTCAGATATGGGGTAAGAAATTTTTCTTCACAATACTAACTTGCTCCGCTTCGAAAGGTCGATTGGTCGTGGTGTCCGCTTTCTCTCTCCACCTTGCTATGAAATTGCCAACAGTTTCTCTAGGATTCTTCTTGAGAAGTTCTAGATCACGGTGTGTTACCTATAACTCCTCATTATACTTATACTACGATATGAATTCAAGGGAAACATCCTCCCAATTGCGAATTCAAGATTCTTCGAGGGGTAGGAACCAACGAAGAGCATTGTCCTTCAAAGTTTGTTGGAACATCTAGGACATTATTTACTTAGAGGCACCTAAGAGAGTAATGTCTTGGTGGTAACTTCGGATATGAATAATTGGCACTACACCAAAACTGGTGATTGGTCACGGCCAAAATCCCTGACCAAAACTGTGGGTCGCGGACTTGGGCCGTGACCATTTCGGGCGTGACCATTTTCGTGGGTCGCGGCCCAAGTCCGTGACCAAAAAATGGTCAAGGCCGAGAGGGGTCACGGCAGATGGTCGCGGACTTGGGCTGTGACCCACACCGTGACGGGTCACGACCCTCATCCGTGACAAATTGGTCACGGCCAAAGTCCGCGAACCACGTTCGTGACAAAAAAATAAATAAAAAATTGGTCGCGGCCCTCATCCGTGACCCACAACCGT
Source organism: Sambucus nigra (assembly GCA_949130495.1). NCBI lineage: Eukaryota > Viridiplantae > Streptophyta > Magnoliopsida > Dipsacales > Adoxaceae > Sambucus > Sambucus nigra. The sequence continues at coordinate 573,951,511 of OX422215.1, read as the reverse complement.
GACAAATTGGTCGCGGCCAAAGTCTGCGATCCACGGTCCGTGACAAAAAAATAAAAAAAAATTGGTCACGGCCCTCATCCGTGATGCATAACTGTGACAAATTGGTCACGGCCAAAGTCCGCGACCCACAACTGTGACAAAAAAAATTTAAAAAAAATGGTCGCGGACTTTCGCCGCGACCATTTTTATGCGCGACGAAAAAAATAAAAATGGTCATGGACAAAGTCCATGACCATATTTAACTATAATTTAAAAAAAAAAAATATTTTTTTGGTCAAATCCTAAAATTGGGGTTCCTATGAGTGCACCGTCGGTTGCTACGTGTAACGTTGGACGCGTACGAGGTGTTACAAATATTTATTATTGACAAAATAATAAAAAAAATCACAAATTGCCAATCGAGAACGTTGTTAATAAACAAATATATATATACAAACTTATAAATATTACACGTCTTAATAATTCACAGACAAAAAAAAAGTTGGGCAGAGTTTCCTTTATTTTCTTGACATTCCAAAACCTGTAAATGTAAAACCTGCTTATTATAAAGCCCGCACTACCATAAAATTTAACAATCAAATTATAAAAGCCCGCGCGGCCATAAAACTAAACAATAAAAGCCCGCACGTTTGTAACACAAAAACTAAAATCCTGAGTGTCCACAACATATAAACAACCTTCATGCTATAGACCATTGCCTCCTTCATTTGTTCCGCGTGCAAAAATCCTACAAATGATAGGATACATAAAAAAAATATCAGTAACCAAGTAGTTTTACAAAAAAATTAATCAAGCTGAAAAATTGCATATATGAGTTAAAATTATTAGTAACCAAGTAGAAATATGAAAATTACCGTCGTATTCTCAAACCGGGAGTCCCGCAGCTGCGGGGTCAGTTCCTACGAGTTACATTGGTTCCGTGGGAGGTGTTGGAGCCACCCACGGGGACGTTCGGGGACTGTTTTGAGTTCTCACCCTCTAACGCCATGTTTTTAAGCCTAAGTCTAGAAATATGCAAATTATCATTGTATTCTCAAACCGGGAGTCCCGCCGCTACGGGGTCAGTTCCTACGAGTTACATTGGTCCCGTGGGACGTGTTGGTGCCACCCATGGGGCCGTTCGTGGGTTGTTTCGAATTTTCACCCTCTAACGCCATGTTTTGCCTAAGTCTAGAAATATGCAAATTACCTTCGTATTCTCAATTCGGGAGTCTCGCGGATGCGGGGTCAGTTCTTATGAGTTACATTGGTCCCGTGGGAGGTGTTGGTGCCACCCACAGGGACGTCCGGGGGCTGTTTCGAGTTCTCACCCTCTAACGCCATGTTTTAAGCCTAACTCTAGAAATATGCAAATTATCGTCGTATTCTCAAACCGAGAGTCCCACGGCTACGGGGTCAGTTCCTACGAGTTACATTGGTCCCGTGGAAGGTGTTGGTGCCACCCACGGGGCCGTTCGGGGGCTGTTTCGTGTTCTCACCCACTAAAGCCATGTTTTTAAGACTATATTTAGAAATATGCAAATTATCGTCGTATTCTCAAAAGGGGAGTCCCGTGGCTACGGGGTCAGTTCCTACGAGTTACATTGGTCCCGTGGGAGGTGTTGGTGCCACCCACGGGGCCGTTCGGTGGCTATTTTTTTTGGTAGTATGTAAACAGTAATGCAATATCTAAAATTGTTTTGGCACTCTGTTTACATTTTTTATTTGTTGAAACTAAAGTCGATTGTGTGCAAACGTTGAATGATTTTAAGGTTACTGATAACTCTTTTTTCATTTGTATACAAATTAGCTAAAGTTTAGACCATGCCCAGTTGTCTTTGGATGTTTTTCTCGTGGCCAAAAAGCGTGTATGTACAAGGTTCTTCAGGTAATTGTCTTGGATAACTTGTATGATAATGTGTTTAATAGTGAATTTAACTTTCCTTTCGCTTTTATTACGAGTTTAGATAGATAGTTTTAATAATTTTCTCTCTTTTGGTTGCAGATAATTGAGAGGAAATGTGAAAAACATTTCAATCTGGTATGCTTTATTCAACTTATACGTATGTTTCGTTATTTTCTCTTGTGAAATTTGATATTTCGAAATGTTTATTTGTGAGTAAAGGTTGTGCCTTTATTTGTTTGATGCTTTCTCCTCGTGGCTTGACTTCACTAAATTTACGTGCTAGAGGATAAGATCTTTAATAGGGGAGTGAAATGATAGTTAGTTTTAGATGCTCAACACTTGATTGTATCTTACAAAAGAATGGAATAACAGAATATCATAGGGTTTTCATAAATTAACAAGAAAAATGTGATGTAGGGGTCATACACCTTATTAAGATTCTCCCTAACTGATTGAATATCATAGTCTTTGCATATTTCTAGACTTAGGCTTAAAAACATGGCGTTAGAGGGTGAAAACTCGAAACAGCCCCCGAACGGCCCCATAGGTGGCACCAACACCTCCCACGGGACTAATGTAACTCGTAGGAACGGACCCCGCAGCCACGGGACTCTCAGTTTGAGAATAAGATGATAATTTGCATATTTCTGGACTTAGGCTTAAAAACATGGCGTTAGAGGGTGAAAACTCGAAACAGCCCCCGTACGACCCCGTGGGTGACACCAACACCTCCCAGGGACCAATATAACTTGTAGTAACTGACCCCGCAGTCGGGGGACTCCCGATTTGAGAATACGGCGGTAATTTGCGTAATTCTAGACATAGGCTTAAAAACATGGCGGTAGAGGGTGAGAACTCGAAACAGCCCCCGAATGTCCCCGTGGGTGGCACCAACACCTCCCATGGGACCAATGTAACTCGTAGGAAATGACCCCGCAGCCGCGGGACTCCCGGTTTGAGAATACGACGATAATTTGCATAGTTCTAGACTTAGGCTTAAAAACATGGCGTTAGAGGGTGAGAACTCGAAACAGCCCCCGAACATCCCCGTGGGTGGCACCAACACCACCCACGGGACCAATGTAACTCGTAGGACTTGACCCCGCAGCCGCGGGACTCCCGGTTATAGAATATGAAGGTAATTTGCGTATTTCTAGACTTAGGCAAAATATGGCGTTAGAGGGTGAGAACTCGAAACAGCCCCCGAACGTCCCCGTGGGTGGCACCAACACCTCCCACAGGACCAATGTAACTCGTAGGAACTGACCCCGCAGTTGCGGGACTCTCGATTTGAGAATACGATGATAATTTGCGTATTTCTGGACTTAGGCTTAAAAATATGGCGTTAAAGGGTGAGAACTCAAAACAAGCCCCGAACGTCCCCGTGGGTGGCTCCAACACCTCCCACGGGACCAATGTAACTCGTTGGAACTGACCCCGTAGCCGTGGGACTCCCAGTTTGAGAATACGACGGTAACTTGCGTACTTACAGACTTAGGCTTAAAAAAATGGTGTTAGAGGGTGGAAACTCGAAACAAACCCCGAACAGCCCCGTGGGTGGCACCAACACCTCCAACGGGACTAATGTAACTCGTAGGAACTGACCCCGCAGCCGCGGGACTCCCGGTTTGAGAACACGAAGGTAATTTGCATATTTCTAGACTTAGGCTTAAAAACATGGCGTTAGAGGGTAAAAATGCGAAACAGCCCCCGTACGTCCCCGTGGGTGACACCAACACCTCCCACGGGACCAATGTAACTCATAGGAACTGACCTCGCAGCCGCGGGACTCCCGGTTTGATAATACGATGATAATTTGCATATTTCTAGACTTAAGCTTAAAAACATGGCGTTAGAGGGTGAGAACTCGAAAAAGCCCCCGAACGTCCCCGTGGGTGGCACCGACACTTCCCACGGGACCAATGTAACTCGTAGGAACTGACCTCGCAGCCGTGGGACTCTCGGTTTGAGAATACGATGGTAATTTGCAAATTTTTAGACTTAAGCAAAACATGGCGTTAGAGGGTGAAAAGTCGAAACAACCCCGGAACGGCCCCGTGGGTGGCTCCAACACCTGCCATGGGACCGATGTAACTCATAAGAACTCACCCCACAACCACGGGACTCCCAGTTTGAAAATACGACGATAATTTGCATATCTTTAGACTTAGGTAAAAAATATGGCGTTAGAGGGTGGAAACTTGAAATAGTCCCCGAACGACCCCGTGGGTGGCACCTACACCTCCCACGCGACCAATGTAACTCGTAGAAACATACCCCGCAATCGTGGGACTCCCGATTTGAGAATACGAAGGTAATTTGCATATTGCTAGACTTAGGCAAAACATGGCGTTAGAGGCTGAGAACTCGAAACAGCCCCTGAACGTCCCCATGGGTGACACCAACACCTACCACGGAACCCATGTAACTCGTAGGAACAGAGCCTGCGGCCACAAGACTATCGGTTTGAGAATACGCCGGTAATTTGCATATTTCTAGACTTAGGCTTAAAAACATGGCGTTAAAGGGTGAGAACTCGAAATAGCCCCCGAACGTGCCCGTGGCTGGCTCCAACACCCTCCCACGGGACCAATGTAACCCGTAGGAACTGACCCCGCAGCCGCGGGACTTCCGGTTTAAGAATACGATGATAATTTGCATATTTCTAGAATTAGGATTAAAAACATGGCGTTAGAGGGTGAAAACTCGAAACAGATCCCGAACGTCCCCGTGGGTGGCACCAACACCTCCCATGGGACCAACGTGACTCGTAGGAACTGACCCCGCAGCCGCGGGACTCCCGGTTTGAGAATACGAAGGTAATTTGCATATTTCAAGACTTAGGCAAAATATGGCGTTAGAGGGTGAGAACTCGAAACAGCCCCCGAACGGCCCCGTGGGTCACATCAACACCTCCCATGGGACCAATGTAACGCGTAGGCACTGACCCAGCACCGTGGGACTCCCGGTTTGAGAATATGATGGTAATTTGCATATTTCTAGACTTAAGCAAAATATGGCGTTAGAGGGTGAAAACTTGAAAGACCCCCCGAACGGCCTCGTGGGTGGCACCAACACCTCCCACGGGACCAATGTAACTCGTAGGAACTGACCCCGCGGCCGCGGGACTCCCGGTTTGAGAATAAAACTATAATTTGCATATTTCTAGACTTAGGCTTAAAAACAAGGCGTTAGAGGGTGAGAAAATGAAACAGCCCAAGAACGGCCCCGTGGGTGGCACCAACACCTCCCACGGAACCAATGTAACTCGTAGGAACTGACCCCGCAGCCGCGGGACTCTCGGTTTGAGAATACGACAACATTTTTCACATTTCAAGACTTAGGCTTAAAAACATGGCGTTAGGGCGTGAGAACTCAAAACAGCCCCCGAACGTCCCCGTGGGTGGCACCAACACCTCCCACGGGACCAATGTAACTCGTAGGAACTGACCCCGCAGTCGCGGGACTCCCGGTTTGAGAATATGATGATAATTTGCATAGTTCTAGACTTTGGCTTAAAAACATGGCATTAGAGGGTGAGAATTCGAAACAACCCCCGAACGTCCCCGTGGGTGGCACCAACACCTCTCACGGGTCCAATGTAAATCATAAGAACTGACCCCGTAGCCGCGGGGCTCTTGGTTTGAGAATACGACGATAATTTGCATATTTCTAGACTTAGGCTTAAAAACATGGCGTTAGAGGGTGAAAACTCAAAATAGCCCCCGAACGTCCCCGTGGGTGGCACCAATACCTCCCACGGGACCAATGTAACTCGTAGGAACTGACCCCGCAGCCGCAGGACTCCCTATTTGAGAATACGATGATAATTTGCATATTTCTAGACTTAGGCTTAAAAACATGGCGTTATAGGGTGGGAACTCGAAATAGCCCCCGAACGTCCCAGTGGGTGGCTCCAACACCTCTCGCGGGACCAATGTAACTCGTAGGAACTGACCCCGCAGCCGCGGGACTCCCAATTTGAGAATACGATGGTAATTAGCATATTTCTAGACTTAAGCAAAACATGGCGTTAGAGGGTGAGAACTCGAAACAACTCCCGAACGGCCCCGTGGGTGACACCAACACCTCCCACGGGGACAAAGTAACTCGTAGGAACTGACCCCGCAGCCGCGGGACTCCCTATTTGAGAATACGATGATAATTTGTATATTTCTAGACTTAGGCTTAAAAACATGGCGTTAGAGGGTGAGAGCTCAAAAAAGCGTCCGAACGTCCCCGTGGGTGGCACCAACACCTCCCACGGGACCATTGTAACTCGTAGGAACTGACCCCGCAGCCGCGGGACTCCCGGTTTGAGAATACGATGGTAATTTGCATATTTCTAGACTTAAGTAAAACATGGCATTAGAGGGTGAAAACTCGAAACAGCCCCCGAACGGCCCCATGGGTGGCACCAACACCTCCCATGGGACCGATGTAACTCGTAAGAACTAACCCCGTAGCCACGAGACTCCCAGTTTGAGAATACGACAATAATTTGCATATTTATAGACTTGGGCTTAAAAACATGGTGTTAGAGGGTGAGAACTCGAAACAACTCCCGAATGGTCCCGTGGGTGGCACCAACTCCTCGCACGGGACCAATTTAACTCATAGGAACTGATCCCGTAGCCGCGGGACTCTCGGTTTGAGAATACGATGATAATTTGCATATTTTTAGATTTAGGCCTAAAAACATGGCGTTAGAGGGTGAGAACTCAAAACAGCCCCCGAACGTCCCCGTGGGTGGCACCAACACCTCCCACGGGACCAATGTAACTCGTAGGAACTGACCCCGCAGCCGCGGGACTCCCGGTTTGAGAATACGACGATAATTTGCATATTTCTAGACTTAGTCTTAAAAACATGGCGTTAAAGGGTGGTAACTCGAAATAACCCCCGAACGTCCCTATGGGTGGCTCCAACACCTCTCGCGGGACCAATGTAACTCGTAGGAACTGACCCCGCAGCCGCGGGACTCCCGGTTTGAGAATACGACAATAATTGGCATATTTCAAGACTTAGGCTTAAAAACATGGCGTTAGAGGGCGAAAACTCGAAACAGCCCCCGAACAGCCCCGTGAGTGGCACCAACACCTCCAACGGGACCAATGTAACTCGTAGGAACTGACCTCGCAGTCGCGAGATTCTCGGTTTGAGAATACGATGATTATTTGCATATTACTAGACTTAGGGTTAAAAACATGGCGTTAGAGGGTGAGAACTCGAAACACCCCCCGTACGTCCCCGTGGGTGGCATCAACAACTCCCACGGGACCAATGTAACTCATTGGAACTGACCTCGCAGCCGCGGGATTCTCGGTTTGAGAATACGATGGTAACTTATGTATTTCCAGACTTAGGCTTAAAAACAGGGCATTAGAGGGTGAAAACTTGAAACAGCCCCCGTACGTCCCCGTGGGTGACACCAACACCTCCCACGGGACCAATGTAACTCGTAGGAACTGACCCCGCAGCCAAAGGACTCCCTGTTTGAGAATACGATGATAATTTGTATATTTCTAGACTTAGGCTTAAAAACATGACGTTAGAGGGTGAGAGCTCAAAAAAGCGTCCGAACGTCCCCGTGGGTGGCACCAACACCTCCCACGGGACCACTGTAACTCGTAGGAACTGACCCCGCAGCCGCGGGACTCCCGGTTTGAGAATACGATGGTAATTTGCATATTTCTAGACTTAAGTAAAACATGGCATTAGAGGGTGAAAACTCGAAACAGTCCCCGAACGGCCCCATGGGTGGCACCAACACCTCCCATGGGACCGATGTAACTCGTAAGAACTAACCCCGTAGCCACGAGACTCCCAGTTTGAGAATACGACAATAATTTGCATATTTTTAAACTTGGGATTAAAAACATGGCATTAGAGGGTGAGAACTCGAAACAACCCCTGAACGTCCCCGCTGGTGGCACCAACACCCCTCACGGGACCAATGTAACTCGTAGGAACTGACCCCGCAGTCGCGGGACTCCCTGTTTGAGAATATGAATCTTATTTGCTTATTTCAAGACTTAGGAAAAACATGGCGTTAGAGGTGAAAACTCGAAACAACCCCCGAACGGCCCCGTGGGTGTCACCAACAACTCCCGTGGGACCAATGTAACTCGAAAGAACTGACCCCGCAGGCACGGGACTCTCGGTTCGAGAATACGAAAATAATTTGCATATTTTTAGACTTAGGCTTAAAAACATGGCGTTAAAGGGTGAAAACTCAAAACAACCCCCAAACGGCCCCGTGGGTGCCACCTACACCTCCCACGGGACCAATGTAACTCGTAGGAACTGACCCCGTAGCCGCGGGACTCCCGGTTTGAGAATATGATGATAATTTGCATATTTTTAGACTTAGGCTTAAAAACATGGCGTTAGAGGGTGAAAACTAGAAACAGCCCCCGAACGTCCCCGTGGGTGGCACCAACACCACCCACGGTACCAATGTAACTCGTAGGAACTGACCCCGCTGCCACGGGACTCCCAATTTGAGAATACGATGATAATTTGCATATTTCTAGACTTAGGCTTAAAAACATGGCGTTAGAGGGTGAGAGCTCAAAAAAGACTCCGAATGTCCCCGTGGGTGGCACCAACACCTCCCACGGGACCATTGTAACTCGTAGGAACAGACCCCGCAGCCGCGGGACTCCCGATTTGAGAATATGATGGTAATTTGCATATTTCTAGACTTAAGTAAAACATGGCGTTAGAGGGTGAAAACTCAAAACAGCCCCCGAACGGCCCCATGGGTGGCACCAACACCTCCCATGGGACCGATGTAACTCATAAAAACTAACCCCGCAGCCTCGGGACTCCCAATTTGAGAATACGACGATAATTTGCATATTTTTAGGCTTGGGATTAAAAACATGGCATTAACAACCCCTGAATGTCCCCGCTGGTGGCACCAACACCTCCCACGGGACCAATGTAACTCGTAGGAACTGACTCCGCAGTCGCGGGACTCCCGGTTTGAGAATACGAAGGTAATTTGCAAATTTCAAGACTTAGGCAAAACATGGCGTTAGAGGTGAAAACTCGAAACAACCCCCGAACGGCCCCGTGGGTATCACCAACACCTCCCATGGGACCAATGTAACTCGTAAGAACTGACCCCGCAGCCACGGGACTCTCGCTTCGAGAATACAACGATAATTTGCATATTTTTAGACTTAGGCTTAAAAACATGGCGTTAGAGGGTGAAAACTCAAAACAACCCCCGAACGGCCCCGTGGGTGCTACCTACACCTTCCACGGGACCAATGTAACTCGTAGAAACTGACCCCGCAGCCGCGGGACTCCCGGTTTGAGAATATGATGATAATTTGCATATTTTTAGACTTAGGCTTAAAAATATGGCGTTAGAGGGTGAAAACTCAAAACATCCCTCCAACGGCCCCGTGGGTCCCACCAACACCTCCCACGTGACCAATGTAATGCGTAGGAACTGACCCAGCAGCCGCGGGACTCTCGGTTTGAGAATACGACGGTAATTTGCATATTTCTAGACTTAAGAAAATCATGGCGTTAGAGGGAGAAAACTCGAAATGGCCCCCGAACGTCCCCGTCGGTGGCACCAACACCTCCCACGGGACCAATGTAACTCGTAGGAACTGACTCCGCAGCCGCGGGACTCCCGGTTTGAGAATACGATGATAATTTACATATTTCTACACTTAGGCTTAAAAACATGGCATTAGATGGTGAGAACTCGAAACAGCCACCGAATGTCCCTGTGGGTGGCACCAACACCTCCCACGGGACCAATGTAACTCGTAGGAACTGACCCCGCAGCCGCGGGACTCCCGATTTGAGAAGATGACGGTAATTTGCATATTTCTAGACTTAAGCAAAACATAGCATTAGAGGGTGAAAACTTGAAACAACCCCCGAACGGCCCCGTGGGTGGCACCAACACCTCCCACGGGACCAATGCAACGCGTAGGAACTGACCCCGCAGCAGCGGGACTCCCGGTGTGAGAATACGATGGTAATTTGCATATTTTTAGACTTAAGCAAAACATGGCGTTAGAGGGTGAAAACTCGAAACATCCCCCGAACGACCCCGTGGTTGGCACTAACACCTCCCATGGGGTATATGTAACTCGTACGAACTGACCCCGCAGCCGCGGTACTACCGGTTTGAGAATACGATGATAATTTGCCTATTTCTAGACTTAGGCTTAAAAACATGGTGTTAGAGGGTGAGAACTCGAAATAGCCCCCAAACGGCCCCGTGGGTGGCACCAACACCTCGCACGGGACCAATTTAACTCATAGGAACTGACCCCGTAGCCGCGGGACTCTCGGTTTGAGAATACGACGATAATTTGCATATTTTTAGACTTAGGCTTAAAAACATGGCGTTAGAGGGTGAGAACTCAAAACAGCCCCCGAACGTCCCCGTGGGTGGCACCAACACCTCCCACGGGACCAATGTAAGTCGTAGGAGCTGACCCCGCAGCCGCGGGACTCCCGGTTTGAGAATACGACGATAATTTGCATATTTGTAGACTTAGTCTTATAAACATGGCGTTAAAGGATGGGAACTCGAAACAGCCCCCGAACGTCCCCGTGGGTGGCTCCAACACCTCTCGCGGGACAAATGTAACTCGTAGGAACTGACCCCGCAGCCGCGGGACTCTCGATTTGAGAATACGACGATAATTTGAATATTTTTAGACTTAGGCTTAAAAACATGGCGTTAGAGGGTGAGAACTCAAAACAGCCCCCGAACGTCCCCGTGGGTGGCACCAACACCTCCCACGGGACCAATGTAACTCGTAGGAACTGACCCCGCAGCCGCGGGACTCCCGGTTTGAGAGTACGATGATAATTTGCATATTTCTAGACTTAGTCTTAAAAACATGGCGTTAAAGGGTGGGAACTCGAAACAGCCCCCGAACGTCCCCGTGGGTGGCTCCAACACCTCTCGCGGGACCAATGTAACTCGTAGGAACTGACCCCGCAGCCGCAGGACTCCCGGTTGGAGAATACGATGGTAATTTGTGTATTTCCAGACTTAGGCTTAAAAACATGGCATTAGAGGGTGAAAACTCGAAACAACCCCCGTACGTCCCCGTGGGTGACACCAACACCTCCCACGGGACCAATGTAACTCGTAGGAACTGACCCCGTGGCCACGGGACTCCCGGTTTGAGAATACGATGATAATTTGTATATTACTAGACTTAGGCTTAAAAACATGGCGTTAGAGGGTGAGAGCTCAAAAAAGCCTCCGAACGTGCCCGTGGGTGGCACCAACACCTCCCACGGGACCATTGTAACTCGTAGGATCTGACCCCGCGGCCGCGGGACTACCGGTTTTAGAATACAATGGTAATTTGCATATTTCTAGACTTAGTCTTAAAAACATGGCGTTAAAGGGTGGGAACTCGAAACAGCCCCCGAACGTCCCCGTGGGTGGCACCAACACCTCCCACGGGACCAATGTAACTCGTAGGAACTGACCCCGCAGCCGCGGGACTCCCGGTTTGAGAATACGACGATAATTTGCATATTTCTACACATAGTCTTAAAAACATGGCGTTAAAGGGTGGGAACTCGAAACAGCCCCCGAACGTCCCCGTGGGTGGCCCCAACACCTCTCGCGGGACCAATGTAACTCGTAGGAACTGACCCCGCAGCCGCGGGACTCCCGGTTTGAGAATACGACGGTAATTTGCATATTTATAGACTTAGGCTTAAAAACATGGCATTAGAGGGTGAAAATTCGAAACAGCCCCCGAACAGCCTCGTGGGTTGCCCCAACACCTCCAACGGGACCAATGTAACTCGTAGGAACTGACCTCGCAGTCGCAAGATACCCGGTTTGAGAATACGACAATAATTTTCATATTACTGGACTTAGGCTTAAAATCATGGCGTTAGAGGGTGAGAACTCGAAACAGCCCCCGTACGTCCCCGTAGGTGGCACCAACACCTCCCACGGGACCAATGTAACTCGTTGGAACTGACCCCGCGGCCGCGGGACTCCCGGTTCTAGAATACGACGGTAATTGCGTATTTCCAGACTTAGGCTTAAAAACATGGCATTAGAGGGTGAAAACTCGAAAGAACCCCCATACGTCCCCGTGGGTGACACCAACACCTCCCACGGGACCAATGTAACTTGTAGGAACTGACCCCGCAGCCGCGGGACTCCCGGTTTGAGAATACGATTATAATTTACATATTTCCAGACTTAGGCTTAAAAACATGGCGTTAGTGGGTGAGAACTCGAAAAAGCCCCCGAACGTCCCCGTGGGTGGCACCAACACCTCCCACGGGACCACTGTAACTCGTAGGAACTGACCCTGCAGCCGCGGGACTCCCGGTTTGAGAATACGATGATAATTTGCGTATTTCTAGACTTAGGCTTAAAAATATGGCATTAGAGGGTGAGAACTCGAAACAGCCACCGAATGCCCTTGTGGGTGGCACCAACACGTCCCATGGGACCAATGTAACTCGTAGGAACTGACCCCGCAGCCGTGGGACTCCCGATTTAAGAATATGACGGTAATTTGCATATTTTAGACTTAAGCAAAACTTGGCGTTAGAGGGTTAAAATTTGAAACAGCCCCCGAACGGCCCCGTGAGTGGCACCAACACCTCCCACGGGACCAATGTAACGCGTAGGAACTGACCCCGCAGCCGCGGGACTCCCGGTTTGAGAATATGATGATAATTTGCATATTTTTATACTTAAGCAAAACATGGCATTAGGGGGTGAAAACTCGAAACAACCCCCAAACGACCCCGTGGGTGGTACTAACACCTCCCACGGGCCAATGTAACTCGTACGAACTGACCCCGCAGCCGCGGTACTCCCGGTTTGAGAATACGATGATAATTTGCATATTTCTAGGCTTAGGCTTAAAAACATGGTGTCAGAGGGTGAGAACTCAAAACAGCCCCCGAACGGCCCCATGGGTGGCACCAACACCTCGCACGGGACCAATGTAACTCATAGGAACTGACCCCGTAGCCGTGGGACTCTCGGTTTGAGAATACGATGATAATTTGCATATTTTTAGACTTAGGCTTAAAAACATTGCGTTAGAGGGTGAGAACTAAAAACAGCCTCCGAACGTCCTCGTGGGTGGCACCAACACCTCCCATGGGACCAATGTAAATCGTTGGAACTGACCCCGCAGCCGCGGGACTCCCGGTTTGAGAATACGACGATAATTTGTATATTTCTAGACTTAGTCTTAAAATCATGGCGTTAAAGGGTGGGAACTCCAAACAGCCCCCGAACGTCCCCGTGGGTGGCTCCAACACCTCTCGCGGGACCAATTTAACTCGTAGGAACTGACCCCGCAGCCGCGGGACTCCCGGTTTGAGAATACGACGGTAATTTGAATATTTCTAGACTTAGGCTTAAAAACATGGCGTTAGAGGGTGAAAACTCGAAACAGCCCCCGAACAGCCCCGTGGGTGGCACCAACACCTCCAACGGGACCAATGTAACTCGTAGGAACTGACCTCGCAGTCGCGAGATTCCCGATTTGAGAATACGACGATAATTTTCATATTACTAGACTTAGGCTTAAAAACATGGCGTTAGAGGGTGAGAACTCGAAACAGCCCCCGTACGTCCCCGTGGGCGGCACCAACACCTCCCACGGGACCAATGTAACTCCTTGGAACTCACCCCGCAGCCGCGGGATTCCCGGTTTGAGAATACGACGGCAACTTGTGTATTTCAAGACTTAGGCTTAAAAACATGGCATTAGAGAGTGAAAACTCGAAACAGCCCCCGTACGTCCCCGTGGGGGACACCAACACCTCCCACGGGACCAATGTAACTCGTAGTAACTGACCCCGCAGCCGCGGGACTCCCGGTTTGAGAATACGATGATAATTTGCATATTTCTAGACTTAGGCTTAAAAACAGGGCGTTAGAGGGTGAGAGCTCGAAAAAGCCTCCGAACGTCCCCGTGGGTGGCACCAACACCTCCCACGGGACCATTGTAACTCGTAAGAACTGACCCCGCAGCCGCGGGACTCCCGGTTTGAGAATACGATGGTAATTTGCATATTTCTAGACTTAAGTAAAACATGGCGTTAGAGGGTGAAAACTCGAAACAGCCCCCGAACGGCCCCATGGGTGGCACCAACACCTCCCATGGGACCTATGTAACTCGTAAGAACTAACCCCGGAGCCACGGGACTCCCAGTTTGAGAATACGACGATAATTTGCATATTTTTAGACTTGGGATTAAAAACATGGCATTAGAGGGTGAGAACTCGAAACAACCCCCGAACGTCCCCACTGGTGGCACCAACACCTCCCACGGGACCAATATAACTCGTAGGAACTGACCCCGCCGTCGCGGGACTCCCGGTTTGAGAATACAAAGGTAATTTGCATATTTCAAGACTTAGGCAAAACATGGCGTTAGATGTGAAAACTCGAAACAACCCCCGAACTGCCTCGTGGGTCGCACCAACACCTCCCACGGGACCAATGTAACTCGTAGGAACTGACCCCGCAGCCGCGGGACTCCCGGTTTGAGAATATGATGATAATTTGCATATTTTAAGACTTAGGCTTAAAGACACGGCGTTAGCGGGTGAAAACTGGAAACAGCCCTCCAACAGCCCCGTGGGTCGCACCAACACCTCCCACGGGACCAGTGTAACGCGTAGGAACTGACCCAGCAGCCGCGGGACTCCCGGTTTGAGAATACGATGGTAATTTGCATATTTTTAGACTTAAGCAAAACATGGTGTTAGAGGGTGAAAACTCGAAACAGCCGCCGAACGACCCTGTGGGTGGCACTAACACCTCCCACGGGGCCAATGTAACTCCTACGAACTGACCCCGTAGCCGCGGTACTCTTGGTTTGAGAATACGATGATAATTTGCATATTTCTAGACTTAGGCTTAAAAACTTGGTGTTAGAGGGTGAGAACTCGAAACAGCCCCCTAACGGCCCCGTGGGTGGCACCAACACCTCGCATGGGACCAATGTAACTCATAGGAACTGACCCCGTAGCCGCGGGACTCTCGGTTTGAGAATACGACGATAATTTGCATATTTCTAGGCTTAGGCTTAAAAACATGGTGTTAGAGGGTGAGAACTCAAAACAGCCATCGAACGTCCCCGTGGGTGGCACCAACACCTCCCATGAGACGAATGTAACTCGTAGGAACTGACCCCGTAGCCGCGGGACTCCCAATTTGAGAATATGACGGTAATTTTCTTATTTCTAGACTTAAGCAAAACAAGGCGTTAGAGGGTGAAAACTCGAAACAGCCCCCGAACGGCCCCGTGGGTGGCACCAACACCTCCCACGGGACCAATGTAACGCGTAGAAACTGACCCTGTAGCCGCGGGACTCCCGGTTTGAGAATACGACGGTAATTTGCATATTTCTAGACTTAGGCTTAAAAACATGGCGTTAGAGGGTGAAAACTCGATACAGCCCCCGAACAGCCCCGTGGGTGGCACCAACACCTCCAACGGGACCAATGTAACTCGTAGGAACTGACCTCGCAGTCGCGAGATTCCCGGTTTGAGAATACGACGATAATTTGCATATTACTAGACTTAGGCTTAAAAACATGGCGTTAGAGGGTGAGAACTCGAAACAGCCCCCGTACGTCCCCGTGGGTGGCCCCAACACCTCCCACGGGACCAATGTAACTCATTGGAACTGACCCCGCTGTCGCGGGACTCCTGGTTTGAGAATACGACGGTAACTTGCGTATTTCAAGACTTAGGCATAAAAACATGGCATTAGAGGGTGAAAACCCGAAACAGCCCCCGTACGTCCCCGTCGGTGACACCAACACCTCCCACGGGACCAATTTACTTGTAGGAACTGACCCTGTAGCCACGGGACTCCCGGTTTGAGAATACGATGATAATTTTCATATTTCTAGACTTAGGCATAAAAACATGGCGTTAATGGGTGAGAACTCGAAAAAGACTCCGAACGTCCCCGTGGGTGGCACCAACACCTCCCACAGGACCATTATAACTCGCAGGAATTGACCCCGCAGCCGCGGGACTCCCGGTTTGAGAATACGATGATAATTTGCATATTTTTAGACTTGGGCTTAAAAATATGGCGTTAGAGGGTGAAAACTGTAAACAGCCCCCGAACGTCCCCGTGGGTGGCATCTACACCTCCCACGGGAACAATGTAACTCGTAAGAACTGACCCCGCAGCTGCGGGACTCCCGATTTTAGAATACGAAGGTAATTTTCAAATTGATAGACTTAGGCAAAACATGGCATTAGAGGGAGAGAACTCGAAACTGCCCCCGAACGTCCCCATGGGTGTCACCAACACCTACCACGGAACCAATGTAACTCGTAGGAACAGAGCCTGGAGTCGCAGGACTCCCGGTTTGAGAATACGCCGATAATTGGCATATTTCTAGACTTATGTTTAAAACCATGGCGTTAGAGGGTGAGAACTCGAAACATCCCCCGAACGTCCCCGTGGCTTGCTCCAACACCTCCCACGGGACCAATGTAACTCGTAGGAACTGACCTCGCAGCCGCGGGACTCCCGGTTTGAGAATACGATGATAATTTGCATATTTCAAGACTTAGGCTTAAAAACATGGCGTTAGAGGGTGAGAACTCGAAACAGCCCCCGAATGTCGCCCTGGGTGGCACCAACACCTCCCACGGGACCAATGTAACTCGTAGGAACTGACCCCGCAGCCGTGAGACTCCCGGTTTGAGAATACGATGGTAATTTTCTTATTTCTAGACTTAAGCAAAACAAGGCGTTAGAAGGTGAAAACTCAAAACAGCCCCCGAACGGCCCCGTGGGTGGCACCAACACCTCCCACGGGACCAATGTAACGCGTAGAAACTGACCCTGCAGCCGCGGGACTCCCGGTTTGAGAATACGACGGTAATTTCCATGTTTACAGACTTAAGCAAAACATGGCGTTAGAGGGTGAAAACTCAATACGGCCCCTGAACGGCCCTGTGGGTGGCACTAACACCACCCACTGGGCCAATGTATCTCGTAGGAACTGACCCCGCAGCCGCGGTACTCCCAGTTCGAGAATACGACGATAATTTGAATATTTTTAGACTTAGGCTTTAAAACATGGCTTTAGAGGGTGAAAACTCAAAACAGCCTCCGAACGGCCCCGTGGGTGGCACCAACACCTCCCACGGGACCAATGTAACTCGTAGGAACTGACCCCGCAGCCGCGGGACTCTTGGTTTGAGAATACGACGATAATTTGCATATTCTTAGACTTAGGCTTAAAAACATGGCTTTAGAGGGTGAGAGCTCAAAACAGCCCCCGAACGTCCCGGTGGGTGTCACCAACACCTTCCACGGGACCAATGTAACTCGTAGGAACTGACCCCGCAACCGCGGGACTCTCGGTTTGACAATACGACGATAATTTGCATATTTCTAGACTTAGGTTTAAAAACATGGCGTTAAAGGGTGAGATGTCAAAACAGCCACCGAATGTCCCCGTGGGTGGCATCAACACCTCCCACGGGACCAACGTAACTCGTAGGAACTGACCCCGCAGCCGCGGGACTCCCGGTTTGAGAATACGACGATAATTTGCATATTTTTAGACTTAGGCTTAAAAAGAGGGCGTTAGACGGTGAGAAATCGAAACAGCCCCCGAACGTCCCCGTGGGTCGCACCAACACCTCCCACGGGACCAATGTAACTCGTAGGAACTAACCCCGCAGCCGCGGGACTCCCTCTTTGAGAATATGACGGTAATTTGCATATTTCTAAACATAAGCTTAAAAATATGGCGTTAGAGGGTGAGAACTCGAAACAGACCCAGAACGACCCTGTGGGTGGCACCAACACCTGCAATGGGACTAATGTAACTCGTAGGAACTGACCCCGCAGCCACGGGACTCCCGATTTGAGAATACGACGATAATTTATATATTTCTAGACTTAGGCTTAAAAACATGGCGTTAGAGTGTGAGAACTCGAAACAGCCCCCGAACGTCCCCGTGGGTTGCACCAACACCTCCCACGGGACCAATGTAACTCGTAGAAACTGACCCCGCAACCGCGGGACTCCCAGTTTGAGAATACGATGATAATTTGTATATTTCTAGACTTAGGGCTAAAAAGATGGCGTTAGAGGGTGAGAACATGAAATGGCCCCCGAACGTCCCCGTGGGTGGCACCAACACCTCCCACGGAACCAATGTAACTCGTAGGAACCGACCCCACAGCCGCGGGACTCCCGGTTTGAGAATACGACGATAATTTGCATATTTCCAGACTTAAGCTTAAAAACACGGCGTTAAAGGGTGGGAACTCGAAATAGCCCTCGAACGTCCCCGTGGGTGGCTCCAACCCCTATCACGGGACAAATGTAACTCGTAGGAACTCACCCCGCATCCGCGGGAGTCCCGGTTTGAGAATACGACGGTAATTTGCGTATTTCTAGACTTAGGCTTAAAAACATGGCGTCAGAGGGTGAAAACTCGAAATAGTCCCCGAACAGCCCCGTGGGTGGCACCAACACCTCCAACGGGACCAATGTAACTCGTAGGAACTGACCTCGTAGCCGGGGGACTCCGGGTTTGAGAATATGACGATAATTTGCATATTACTAGACTTAGGCTTAAAAACATGGCGTTAGAGAGTGAGAACACTAAACGGCCCCCGAACGTACCCGTTGTTGACACCAACACCTCCCACGGGACCAATGTAACTCGTAGGAATTGACCCCGCAACCGCGGGACTCCCGGTTTAAGAATACGACGATAATTTGCATAGTTCTAGACTTAGGCTTAAAAACATGGCGTTAGAGGGTGAGAACTCGAAACAGCCCCCGTACGTCCCCGTGGGTGGCACCAACACCTCCCACGGGACCAATGTAACTCCTTGGAACTCACCCCGCAGCCG
Organism: Sambucus nigra; assembly: GCA_949130495.1. Lineage (NCBI taxonomy): Eukaryota > Viridiplantae > Streptophyta > Magnoliopsida > Dipsacales > Adoxaceae > Sambucus > Sambucus nigra. The sequence goes on along the minus strand of OX422215.1, from coordinate 573,932,723 downwards.
CGGGATTCCCGGTTTGAGAATACGACGGCAACTTGCGTATTTCAAGACTTAGGCTTAAAAACATGGCATTAGAGAGTGAAAACTCGAAACAGCCCCCGTACGTCCCCGTGGGGGACACCAACACCTCCCACGGGACCAATGTAACTCGTAGTAACTGACCCCGCAGCCGCGAGACTCTCGTTTTGAGAATACGACGATAATTTGCATATTTCTTGACTTAGTCTTAAAAACATGGCGTTAAAGGGTGAGAACTCGAAACAGCCACCGAACGTGCCCGTGGGTGGCTCCAACACCTCCCACGGGTCCAATGTAACTCGTTGGAACTAACCCCGCAACCGCGGGACTTTCGGTTTGAGAATACGACGGTAACTTGCGTATTTCCAGACTTAGGCTAAAAAACATGGCGTTAGAGGGTGAAAACTCAAAACAGACCCCGAACAGTCCCGTGGGTGGCACCAACACCTCCAACGGGACCAATGTAACTCGTAGGAACTGACCCCGCAGCTGCGGGACTCCCGGTTGGTTAATACAAAGGTAATTTGCATATTTTTAGAATTAGACTTAAAAAAATGGCGTTAGAGGGTTAAAACTAGAAACAGCCCCCGTACGTCCCCATGGGAGACACCAACACCTCCCACGGGACCAATGTAACTCGTAGGAACTCACCCCGCATCCGCGGGACTCCCGACTTGAGAATACAACGATATTTTGTATATTTCTAGACTTAGGCTTAAAAACATTATGTTAGAGGATGAGAAATCGAAATAGCCCCCGAACGTCCCCGTGGGTGGCACCAACACCTCCCACGGGACCAATGTAACTCGTAGGAACTAACCCCGCAGCCACGGGACTCTCGATTTGAGAATACAACGATAATTTGCATATTACTAGACTTGGGCTTAAAAACGTGGCGTTAGAGGGTGAGAACTCGAAACCGCCCCCGAACGTCCCCGTGGGTGGCACCAAGACCTCCCACGGGACCAATACAACTCGTAGGAACTGACCCCGCAGCCGTGGGACTCCCGGTTTGAGAGTACGAAGGTAATTTGTATATTTCAAGACTTAGGCAAAACATGGCGTTAGAGGGTGAGAACTCGAAACAGCCCCCGAACGGCCCCTATGGGTGGCACCAACACTTCACACGGGACCAATGTAACTCATAGGAACTGATTCCGCTGCCGCGGGACTCCTAATTTTAGAATACGATGATAATTTGCATATTTTTAGACTTTGGCTTAAAAACATGGCGTTAGTGGGTGAGAACTCGAAACAGCCCCTGAACGTCCCCGTGGGTGGCACCAACACCTCCCATGGGACCAATGTAACTCGTAGGAACTGACCCCGCAATCGCGGGACTCCCGGTTTGAGAACACGACGATAATTTGCATATTTATAGACTTAGGCTTAAAAACATGGCGTTAGAGGTTGAGAAATCAAAACAGCCCCCGAACGGCCCTGTGGGTGGCTCCAACACCTCCCACGGGACCAATGTAACTCGTAGGAACTGACCCCGCAGCCGCGGGAGTCCCGATTTGAGAATACGACGGTAATTTGCATATTTCTGGACTTAGGCTTAAAAACATGGCGTCATAGGGTGAAAACTGGAAACAAACCCCGAACGGCCCCGTGGGTGGCACCAACACGTAAAACGGGACGAATGTAACTCGTAGGAACTGACCCCACAACCGCGGGACATTCGGTTATTGAGAATACGACGATAATTTGCATATTTCTGGACTTAGGCTTAAAAATATGGAGTTAAAGGGTGATAACTCGAAACCGCCCCAGAACGTCCCCGTGGGTGGCTCCAACACCTCCCACTGGACCAATATAACTCGATGGAACTCACCCCCAAATGTGGCGGGACTCCCGGTTTGAGAATACGACGGTTATTTGCATATTTTTAGACTTAAGCAAAACATGGCATTAGAGGGTGAGAACTCGAAACAAACCCCGAACGGCCCCAGGGGTGGCACCAACACCTCCCACGGGACCAATGTAACTCGTAGGAACTGACACCGCAGCCGCGGGACTCCCGATTTGAGAAGACGACGATAATTGGAATATTTCTAGACTCAAGCTTAAAAACATGGCGTTAAAGCGTGAGAACTCGTAACAGCACCCGAACGTCCCTGTGGGTGGCTCCAACACCTCCCACGGGACCAATGTAACTCGTAGGAACTGACCCCGCAGCCGCTGGACTCCCAGTTTGAGAATACGACGGTAATTAGCATATTTCTAGACATAGGCTTAAAAACGTGGCGTTAGAGGGTGAGAACTCGAAACAAACCCCGAACGGCCCCGTGGGTGGCACCAACACCTTTGATGGGACCAATGTAACTCGTAGGAACTGACCCCGCAGTCGCGAGACTCCCGGTTTGAGAATACGATGATAATTTGCATATTTCTAGACTTGGGCTTACAAACATGGCGTTAAAGGGTGGGAACTCGAAACAGCTCCCAAACGTCCCCATGGGTGGCTCCAACACTACGCACGGGACCAATGTAACTCGTAGGAACTGATTCCGCTTCCGCGGCACTCCCGATTTTAGAATACGATGATAATTTGTATATTTTTAGACTTAGGCTTAAAAACATGGCGTTAGTGGGTGAGAACTCGAAACAGCCCCCGAACGTCCCCGTGGGTGGCACCAACACCTCCCACGGGACCAATGTAACTTGTAGGAACTTACCCCGCAGCCGCGGGACTCCCGGTTTGAGAATACGACGATAATTTGTATATTTCTGGACTTAGGCTTAATAAGATGGCGTTAGAGGGAAAGAAACCAAAACGGCCCCCGAACGTCCCCGTGGGTGGCACCAACACCTCCCACGGGACCAATGTAACTCGTAGGAACTGACCCCGTAGCCGCGGGACTCTCGGTTTGAGAATACGACGATAATTTGCATATTTCTAGACTTAGGCTTAAAAACATGGCGTTAGAGGGTGAGAACTTGAAACAGCCCCCGAACGTCCTCGTGGGTGGCACCAACACCTCCCACGGGACCAATGTAACTCGTAGGAACTAACCCAACAGCTGCGGGACTCCCGGTTTGAGAATACGATGATAATTCGTATATTTTTCTAGACTTAGGCTTAAAAACATGGCATTAAAGGGTGGGAACTCGAAACAACCCCCGAACGTCCCCGTGGGTGGCTCCAACCCCTATCACGGGACCAATGTAACTCGTAGGAACAGACCCCGCAGTCGCGGGAGTCCCGGTTTGAGAATACGACGATAATTTGCATATTTCTAGACTTAGGATTAAAAACATGGCGTCAGAGGGTGAAAACTCGAAACAGACCCCGAACAGCCCCGTGGGTGGCACCATTACCTCCAACGGGACCAATGTATCTCGTAGGAACTGACCTCGCAGCTGGGGGACTCCCGGTTTGAGAATATGACGATAATTTGCATATTACTAGACTTAGGCTTAAAAACATGGCGTTAGAGGGTGAGAACACGAAACGGCCCCCGAACGGCCCCGTGGGTGGCACCAACACCTCCCACGGGACCATTGTAACTCGTAGGAAGTGACCCCGCAGTCGCGGGACTCCCGGCTTGAGAATATGATGATAATTTGCATATTTTTAGACTTAGGCTTAAAAACATGGCGTTAGAGGGTGAGAACACGAAACAACCCCCGAACGTCCCCGTGGTTGACACCAACACCTCCCACGGGACCAATGTAACTCGTAGGAACTGACCCCGCAGCTGCGGGACTCTTGATTTGAGAATACGACGATAATTTATTTATTTCTAGACTTAGAATTAAAAACATGGCATTAGAGGGTGAAAACTCGATAAAGCCCCCGGACGGACCCGTGGGTGGCACCAACACCTCCCACGGGACCAATGTAACTCGTAGGAACTGACCCCACAGCCGTGGGACACTCGGTTTGAGAATACGACGATAATTTGCATATTTTCAGACGTAGTTTTAAAACCATGGAGTTAAAGGGTGAGAACTCGAAACAACCCCCGAACGTCCCCGTGAGTGGCTCCAACACCTCCCACGGGTCTAATGTAACTCGTAGGAACTGACCCCGCAGTCGCTGGACTCCCGGTTTGAGAATACGATGGTAATTTGCATATTTTTAGACTTAAGCAAAACATGGCGTTAGAGGGTGAGAACTCGAAACAGACCCCGAACGGCCCCTTGGGTGGCACCAACACCTCCCACGGGATCAATGTAACACGTAGGAACTGACACCGCAGCCGCGGGACTCCCGATTTGAGAACACGACGATAATTTGCATATTTCTAGACTTAATCTTAAAAACATGGCGTTAAAGGGTGAGAACTCAAAGCAGCCCCCGAACATCCCCGTGGGTGGCTCCAACATCTCCCACGGGACCAATGTAACTCGTAGGAACTGACCCCGCAGCTGTGGGACTCTCAGTATGAGAATACGACGGTAGTTAGAATATTTCTAGACATAGGCTTAAAAAGATGGCGTTAGACGGTGTGAACTCGAAAAAGACATCGAACGGCCCCGTGGGTGGCACCAACACCTCCAACGGGACCAATGTAACTCGTAGGAACTGACTCCGCAGCCGCGGGATTCCCAGTTTGAGAATATGATGATAATTTGCATATTTTTAGACTTAGACTTAAAAACATGGCGTTAGAGGGTGAAAACTCAAAATAACACCCGAACGGCCCCGTGGGTGGCACCTACACCTACTACGGGACCAATGTAACTCGTAGGAACTGACCCCGCAGTCGGGGGACTCCTGCTTTTAGAATACGGCGGTAATTTGCGTATTTCTAGACATAGGCTTAAAAACATGGCAGTAGAGGGTGAGAACTCGAAACATCCCCCGTACGACCCCGTGGGTGACACCAACAACTCCCACGGGACCAATGTAACTCGTAGGAACTGACCCCGCAGTCGGGGGACTCCCGGTTTAAGAATACGACAATAATTTGCATAGTTATAGACTTAGTCTTAAAAACATGGCGTTAGAGAGGCGAACTCGAAACAGCCCCCGAATGTCCCCGTGGGTGGCACTAATACCTCCCACGGGACCAATGTAACTCGTAGGAACTGACCCCGCATCCGCGGGACTCCCGGTTTGAGAATAAAAGGTAATTTGCATATTTCTAGACTTAGGTAAAACATGGCGTTAGAGGGTGAGAACTCGAAACAACCCCCGAACTTCCCCATGGGTGGCACCAACACCTGCCACTGTACCAATGTAACTCGTAGGAACTGACCCCACAGCCGCGAGACTCTCGGTTTGAGAATACGACGATAATTTGCATATTTCTTGACTTATTCTTAAAAACATGGCGTTAAAGGGTGAGAACTCGAAAGAACCCCCGAACGTCCCCTTGGGTGGCTCCAACACCTCCCACGGGACCAATGTAACTCGTTGGAACTGACCCCGCAACCGCGGGACTCCCGCTTTGAGAATACGAGGGTAACTTGCGTATTTCCAGACTTACGCTTAAAAACATGGCGTTAGAGGGTGAAAACTCGAAACAGACCCCGAACATCCCCGTGGGTGGCACCAACACCTCCAACGGGATCAATGTAACTCGTAGGAAATGACCCCGCAGTCGGGGGACTCCCAGTTTGAGAATACGAAGGTAATTTGCATATTTCTAGACTTAGGTTTAAAAACATGGCGTTAGAGGGTGAAAACTCGAAACAGCCCCCGTACATCCCCGTGGATGACACCAACACCTCCCACGAGACTAATGTAACTCGTAGGAACTGAACCGCAGCCGCGGGGCTCCCGGTTTGAGAATACAATGATATTTTGTATATTTCTCGACTTAGGCTTAAAAACATGGGGTTATAGGATGAGAACTCCAAACAGCCCCCGAACGTCCCCGTGGTTGGCACCAACACCTCCCACGGGACCAATGTAACTCATAGGAACTGACCCCGCAGCCGCGGAACTCCCGGTTTGAGAATACGACGATAATTTACATATTTCTGGACTTAGGTTTAAAAACATGGAGTTATAGGGTGAGAACTCGAAACAACCCCCGATTATCCCCGTGGGTGGCTCCAACACCTCCAACGGGACCAATGTAACTCGTAGGAACTCACCCCGCAGTCGCAGGACTCCCGGGTTGAGAATATGACTGCAATTTGCATATTTCTATACATACGTTTAAAAACATGGTGGTAGAGGGTGAGAACTCGAAACAGCACCGAACGTCCCCGTGGGTGGCACCAAAACCTTCCGCGGGACCAATGTAACTCGTAGGAACTGACACCACAGCCGCGGGACTCCCGATTTGAGAATACGATGATAATTTGTATATTTTTTGACTTAGGCTTAAAAACGTGGCGTTAAAGGGTGAGAACTCGTAACAACCTCCGAACGTCCCCGTTGGTGGCCCCAACACCTCCGACGGGACCAATGTAAGTCGTAGGAACTGACGCCGCAGTCGCGGGACTCCCAGTTTGAGAATATGATGGTAATTAGCATATTTCTAGATATAGGCTTAAAAACGTGGTGTTAGAGTGTGAGAACTCGAGACAGACCCCGAACGGCCCCGTGGTTGGCACCAATACCTCCAACGGGACCAATGTAACTCGTAGGAACTGATCCCGCAGTCGCGGGACTCCCGATTTGAGAATACGATGATAATTTGCATATTTCTAGACTTAGGCTTAAAAACATGGCGTTAGAGTGTGACAGCTCGAAAAAGCCTCCGAACGTCCCCGTGGGTGGCACCAACACCTCCCACGGGACCATTGTAACTCGTAGGAACTGACCCCACAGCCGCGGGACTCCCGGTTTGAGAATATGATGGTAATTTGCATATTTCTAGACTTAAGTAAAACATGGCGTTAGAGGGTGAAAACTCGAAACAGCCCCCGAACGGCCCCATGGGTGGCACCAACACCTCCCATGGGACCGATGTAACTCGTAAGAACTAACCCCGCATCCACGAGACTCCCAGTGTGAGAATACGACGATAATTTGCATATTTTTAGACTTGGGCTTAAAAACACGGCATTAGAGGGCGAGAACTTGAAACAACCCCCGAACGTCCCCGCTGGTGGCACCAACACCTCCCACGGGACCAATGTAACTCGTAGGAACTGACCCCGCATTCGCGGGACTCCTGGTTTGAGAATACGAAGGTAATTTGCGTATTTCGAGACATAGGCTTAAAAACATGGCGGTAGAGGGTGAGAACTCGAAACAGTCCCCGAACGTCCCCGTGGGTGGCACCGACACCTCCCACGGTACCAATGTAACTCGTAGGAACTGACCCCGCAGCCTCGGGACTCCCAGTTTAAGAATACGATGATAATTTGCATAGTACTAGACTTAGGCGCAAAAACATGGCATTAGAGGGTGAGAACTCGAAAAATCCCCCGAACGTCCCCGTGGGTGGCACCAACACCTCCCACGGGACCAATGTAACTCCTAGGAACTGACCCCGTAACCGCAAGACCTCCGATTTGAGAATACGATGGTAACTTGTTTATTACCAAACTTAGGCTTAAAAACATGGCGTTAGAGGGTGAAAACTCGAAATTGATCCCGAACAGCCCAATGTAACTCGTAGGAACTGACCCCGCAGCCGCGGGACTCCCGGATTGAGAATACGAAGGTAATTTGCATATTTCTAGACTTAGGCTTAAAAACATGGCTTTAGAGGGTGAAAACTCGAAACAACCCCTGTATGTCCCCATGGGTGACACCAACACATCCCACGGGACCAATGTAACTCGTAGGAACTGACCCCGCAGCCGGAGGACTCCCGGTTTGAGAATACGATGATAATTTGCATATTTCTAGACTTAGGCGCAAAAACATGGCGTTAGAGGGTGAGAACTCGAAAAATCCCCCGAACGTCCCCGTGGGTGGCACCAGTACTCCCACGGGACCAATGTAACTCGTAGGAACTGCCCCGCAGCCGTGGGACTCCCGGTTTGAGATTACAATGGTAATTTGGATATTTTTAGACTTAAGCAAAACATGGCGTTAGAGGGTGAAAACTCAAAACAGCCCCCGAACGGCCCCGTGGGTGGCACCAACACCTCCCATGGGACCGATGTAACTTGTAAGAACTCACCCCGCAGCCACGGGACTCCCGGTTTGAGAATACGACGATAATTTGGATATTTTTAGACTTAGGCTTAAAGACATGGGGTTTGAGTGTGAAAACTCGAAACAGCCCCCGAACGGCCCCGTGGGTGGCACCTACACCTCCCACGGGACCAATGTAACTCGTAAGAACTGACCCTGCAGCCACGGGACTCCCGATTTGAGAATACGAAGGTAATTTGCATACTGCTAGACTTAGGCAAAACATGGAGTTCGAGGGTGAGAACTCAAAACAGCCCCCGAACGTCCCCATGGGTGGCACCAACACCTACCACGGAACCAATGTCACTCGTAGGAACTGAGCCTGCAGCCGTAGGACTCCCGCTTTGTGAATACGCCGATAATTTGCATATTTCTAGACCTAGGATTAAAAATATGGCGTTGAAGAGGGAGAACTCGAAACAGCCCCTAAACGTCCCCGTGGGTGGGAACAACACCTCCCACGGGACCAATGTAACTCGTAGGAACTGACCCCGTAGCGGCGTGACTCCCGGTTTGAGAATACGACGATAATTTGCATATTTCAAGACTTAGGCAAAACGTGGCGTTAGAGGGTTAGAAATCGAAACATCCCCCAAACAGCCCCGTGGGTGGCACCAACACCTCCCACGGGACCAATGTAACACGTAGGAACTCACCCCGCAGCCACGGGACTCCCGATTTCAGAATACGATGATAATTTGCATATTTTTAGACTTAAGCAAAACATGGCGTTAGAGGCTGAGAACTCGAAATAGCCCCCGAACGGCCCCGTGGGTGGCACCAACACCTCCCACGGGGCCAATGTAACTCGTAAGAGCTGACCCCGCAGCCGCGGGACTCCCGATTTGAGAATACAACGATAATTTTCATATTTCTAGACATAGGCTTAAAAACATGGCGTTAGAGGGTTAGAACATGAAACATCGCACGAACGTCCCCGTGGGTGGCACCAACACCTCCCACGGGACCAATGTTACTCGTAGGAACAGACCCCGCAGCTGCAGGACTCCCGGTTTGAGAATACGACGATAATTTGCATATTTCTAGACATAGGCTTAAAAACATGGCGTTAGAGGGTGAGAACACGAAATAGCCCCTGAACGGCCCCATGGGTGGAACCAACACGTCCCATGGGACCAATGTAACTCGTAGGAACTGACCCCGCAACCGCGGGACTCCCGGTTCGAGAATACGACAATAATTTATATATTACTAGACTTAGGCTTAAAAACGTGGCGTTAGAGGGTGAGAACTCGAAACAGCCCCCGAACGTCCCCGTGGGTGGCACCAACACCTCCCACGGGACCAATGTAACTCGTAGGAACTGACCCCACAGCCGCGGGACTCCCGATTTGAGAATATGACGATAATTTTCATATTACTTGACTTAGGCTTAAAAAGATGGCGTTAGAGGGGGAGAACTCAAAACAGCCCCCGAACATCCCCGTGGGTGGCACCAACACCTCCCACGGGACCAATGTAACTCGTAGGAACTGACCCCGCAGCCGCGGGACTCCCTGTTTGAGAATATGATGGTAATTTGCATATTTCTAAACATAAGCTTAAAAATATGGCGTTAGAGGGTGAGAACACGAAACAACCACCGAACGGCCTAGTGGGTGGCACCAACACCTCCCACGGGACCAATGTGACTCGTAGGAACTGACACCGCAGCCGCGGGACTCTCGGTTTGAGAATACAACGATATTTTGTATATTTCTAGACTTAGGCTTAAAAACATGGCGTTAGAGTGTGAGAACTCGAAACATCCCCCGAACGTCCCCGTGGGTGGCACCATCACCTCCCACGGGACCATTGTAACTCGTAGGAAGTGACCCCGCAGTCGCGGGACTCCCGGCTTGAGAATATGATGATAATGTGCATATTTTTAGACTTAGGCTTAAAAACATGGCGTTAGAGGGTGAGAACACGAAACAACCCCCGAACGTCCCCGTGGTTGACACCAACACCTCCCACGGGACCAATGTAACTCGTAGGAACTGACCCCGCAGCCGTGGGACTCCCGGTTTGAGAATACGAAGGTAATTTGTATATTTCAAGACTTGGGCAAAACATGACGTTAGAGGGTGAGAACTCGAAACATCCTCCGAACGGCCCCGTAGGTGGCACCAACACTTCGCACGGGACCAATGTAACTCGTAGGAACTGATTCTGCTGCAGCGGGACTCCCGATTTTAGAATACGATGATAATTTGCATATTTTTAGACTTAGGCTTAAAAACATAGCGTTAGAGGGTGAGAACTCAACCCCCCCCACGAATGGCCCCGTGGGTGGCACCAACACCTCCCACGGGACCAATGTAACTCCTAGGAACTTACCCCGCAGCCGCGGAACTCCCGATTTGAGAATACGAGGATAATTTGCATAATTATAGACTTAGGCTTAAAAACATGGCGTTAGAGGGTGAAAACTCAAAACAGACCCCGAACAGCCCCGTGGGTGGCACGAACACCTCCCACGGGACCAATGTAACTCGTAGGAACTGACCCCACAGCCGCGGGACTCTCGGTTTGAGAATACGACGAAAATTTGCATATTTCAAGACTTAGGCTTAAAAACATGGCGTTAGAGGACGAGAACTCAAAACAGCCCCCGAATGTTCCCATGGGTGGCACCAACACCTCCCACGGGACCATCGTAACTCGTAGGAACTAACCCCACAGCCGCGGGACTCTCGGTTTGAGAATACGACGATAATTTTCATATTTCTAGACATAGGCTAGAAAATATGGCGTTAGAGGGTGAGAACTCGAAACAACCCCCGAACGTCCCCGTGGGTGGCACTAACACCTCCCACGGGACCAATGTAACTCGTAGGAACTGACCCCGCAGCCGCGGGACTCCCTCTTTGAGAATATGACGGTAATTTGCATATTTCTAAACATAAGTTAAAAATATGGCGTTAGAGGGTGACAACTAAAAACAGACCCAGAACGGCCCCGTGGGTGGCACCAACACCTCCAACGGGACCAATGTAACTCGTAGGAACTGACCCCGCAGTCGCGGGACTCCCGGTTTGAGAATACGATGATAATTTACATATTTCTAGACTTAGGCTTAAAAACATGGCGTTAGAGGGTGAGAACTCAAAAAAGCCCCCGAACATCCCCGTGGTTGGCACCAACACCACCCACGGGACCAATGTAACTCGTAGGAACTGACCCCGCAGCCGCGGGACTCCCGGTTTGAGAATACAATGGTAATTTGCATATTTTTAGACTTAAGCAACACCTGGTGTTAGAGGGTGAAAACTCGAAACAGCCCCCGAACGGCCCCGTGGGTGGCACCAACACCTCCCATGGGACCGATGTAACTCGTAAGAACTCACCCAGCAGCCACGGGACTCCCGGTTTGAGAATACGATGATAATTTTCATATTTTTAGACTTAGGCTTAAAAACATGCCGTTATAGGGTGAAAACTCGAAGCATCCCCCGAACGGCCCCGTGGGTGGCACCCACACCTCCCACGGGACCAATGTAACACGTAGGAACTGGCCCCGAAGCCGCGGGACTCCCGATTTGAGAATACGATGGTAATTTGCATATTTCAACACTTAAGTAAAACATGGCGTTAGAGGGTGAGAACTCGAAACAGCCCCCGAATGTGCCCGTGGGTGGCACCAACACCTCCCACGGGACCAATGTAACTCGTAGGAACTGACCTCGCAGCCGCGGGACTCCCTCTTTGAGAATATGACGGTAATTTTTATATTTCTAATCATAAGCTTAAAAATATGCCGTTGGTGGGTGAGAACTCGAAATAGACCCAGAACGACCTCGTGGGTGGCACCAACACCTCCCACGGGACCAATGTATCCCCTAGGAACTGACCCCGCAGCCGCGGGACTCCCTCTTTGAGAATATGACGGTAATTTACATATTTCTAAACATAAGCTTAAAAATATGCCGTTAGAGGGTGAGAACTCGAAACAGACCCATAACGGCCCCGTAGGTGGTACCAACACCTCCAACGGGACCAATGTAACTCGTAGCAACTGACCCCGCAGCCGCGGGACTCCCGATTCGAGAATACGACGATAATTTTCATATTTCTAGACTTTGGCTTAAAAACATGGCGTTAGAGGGTGAGAACTCAAAAAAGCCCCCGAACGTCCCCGTGGTTGGCACTAACACCTCCCACGGGACCAATGTAACTCGTAGGAACTGACCCCCCAGCCGCGGGACTCTCGGTTTGAGAATACAATGGTATTTTGCATATTTTTAGACTTAAGAAAAACCTCGCGTTAGAGGGTTAAAACTCGAAACAGCCCCAGAACGGCCCCGTGGGTGGCACCAACACCTCCCATGGGACCGATGTAACTCGTAAGAACTCACCCAGAAGCGACGGGACTCCCGGTTTGAGAATACGACGATAATTTGCATATTTTTAAACTTAGGCTAAAAAACATGGCGTTATAGGGTGAAAACTCGAAACAGCCCCCGAACGGCCCCGTGGGTGGCACCTACACCTCCCACGGGACCAACGTAACTCGTAGGAACTGACCCCGCAGCCGTACTACTCCCGATTTGAGAATACGAAGGGTAATTTTCATATTGCTAGACTTAGGCAAAACATGGCACTAGAGGGTGAGAACTCTAAACAGCTCCCGAACGTCCCTGTGGGTGGCACCAACACCTACCACGGAACCAATGTAACTCATAGGAACTGAGCCTGCTGCCAGAGGACTCCCGGTTTGTGAATACGCCGACAATTTGCATAATTCTAGACTTAGGGTTAAAAACATGGCGTTAAAGGGCGAGAACTCGAAACAGCCCCCGAACGTCCCCGTGGGTGGAACCAACACCTCCCACGGGACCAATGTAACTCGTAGGAGCTGACCCCGCAGCCGCAGGACTCCCGGTTTGAGAATACGAAGGTAATTTGACTATTTCAAGACTTAGGCAAAACATGGCGTAAGAGGGTGACAACTCGAAACATCCTCCGAACGGCCCCGTGGGTGGCACCAACACCTCACACAGGACCAATGTAACTCGTAGGAACTGACCCCGAAACGGCGGGACTCCCGATTTGAGTATACGACGGTAATTTGCATATTTCTACACTTAAGCAAAACATGGCGTTAGAGGGTGAGAACTCGAAATAGCCCCCGAATGTCCCCGTGGGTGGCACCAACACCTCCCACGGGACCAACGTAACTCGTAGGAACTGACCCCGCAATCGAGGGACTCCCGATTTGAGAGTACGACGATAATGTGCATATTTCTAGGCTTAGGCTTAAAAAGATGGCGTTAGAGGGTGAGAACTTGAACCAGCCCCCGAATTTCCCCGTGGTGGCACCAACACCTACCACGGGACCAATGTAACTCGTAGGAACTGACCCCGCAGCCGCGGGACTCCCTCTTTGAAAATATTATGGTAATTTACATATTTCTAAACATAAGCTTAAAAATATGCCGTTAGAGGGTGAGAACTCGAAACAGACCCAGAACGGCCCCGTGGGTGGTACCAACACCTCCAACGGGACCAATGTAACTCGTAGGAACTGACCCCGCAGCCGCGGGACTCCCGGTTTGAGAATACGACGATAATTTGCATATTTCTAGACTTTAGCTTAAAAACATGGCGTTAGAGGGTGAGAACTCAAAAAAGCCCCCGAACGTCCCCGTGGTTGGCACCAACACCTCCCACGGGACCAATGTAACTCATAGGAACTGACCCCCCAGCCGCGGGACTCCCGGTTTGAGAACACAATGGTAATTTGCATATTTTTAGACTTAAGGAAAACCTGGCGTTAGAGGGTGAAAACTCGAAACAGCCTCCGAACGGCTCCGTGGGTGGCACCAACACCTCCCATGGGACCGATGTAACTCGTAAGAACTCACCCAGCAGCCATGGGACTCCCGATTTCAGAATACGACGATAATTTGCATAGTTTTAGACTTAGGCTAAAAAAATGGCGTTATAGGGTGAGAACTCGAAACAGCCCCCGAACGGCCCCGTGAGTGGCACCTACACCACTCACGGGACCAATGTAACTTGTAGGAACTGACCCCGCAGCTGCGCTACTCCCAATTTGAGAATACGAAGGTAATTTTCGTATTGCTAGACTTAGGGAAAACATGGCATTAGAGGGTGAGAACTCGAAACATCCCCCGAACGTCCCCATGGGTGGCACCAACACCTACCACGGAACCAATGTAACTCGTAGGAACTGGGCCTGGAGCCACATGACTCCCGGTTTGTGAATACGCCGACAAATTGCATATTTCTAGACATAGGGTTAAAAACATGGCGTTAAAGGGCGAAAACACGAAACAGCCCCCGAACGTCCCCGTGGGTGGAACCAACACCTCCCACGGGACCAATGTAACTCGTAGGAACTGACCCCGCAGCCGCAGGACTCCCGGTTTGAGAATGCGAAGGTAATTTACATATTTCAAGACTTAGGCAAAACATGGCGTTAGAGGGTGACAACTCGAAACATACCCCGAACGACCCCGTGGGTGGCACCAACACCTCCCACGGGACCAATGTAACACGTAGGAACTGACCCCGAAGCCGCGGGACTCCCGATTTGAGAATACGACGGTAATTTGCATATTTCTACATTTAAGCAAAACATGGCGTTAGAGGGTGAGAACTCGAAACAGCCCCCGAATGTCCCCGTGGGTGGCACCAACACCTCCCACGGGACCAACGTAACTCGTAGGAAATGACCCCGCAGCCGAGGGACTCCCGGTTTGAAAATACGACGATAATTTGCATATTTCTAGACTTAGGCTAAAAAAGATGGCATTAGAGGGTGAGAACTCGAAACAGCCCCCGAACGTCCCCGTGGGTGGCACCAACACCTCCCACGGGACCAATGTAACTCGTAGGAACAGACCCCGCAGCCGCGGGACTCCCTCTTTGAGAATATGACGGTAATTTACATATTTCTAAACATAAGCTTAAAAATATGCCGTTAGAGGGTGAGAACTCGAAACAGACCCAGAACGGCCCCGTGGGTGGTACCAAAACCTCCAACGGGACCAATATAACTCGTAGGAACTGACCCCGCAGCCGCGGGACTCCCTCTTTGAGAATATGACGGTAATTTACATATTTCTAAACATAAGCATAAAATTATGCCGTTAGAGGGTGAGAACTCGAAACAGACCCATAACGGCCCCGTGGGTGGTACCAACACCTCCAACGGGACCAATGTAACTCGTAGGAACTGACCCCGCAGCCGCGGGACTCCCGGTTTGAGAATACGACGTTAATTTGCATATTTATAGACTTTGGCTTAAAAACATGGCGTTAGAGGGTGAGAAATCAAAAAAGCCCCCGAACGTCCCCGTGGTTGGCACCAACACCTCCCACGGGACCAATGTAACTCGTAGGAACTGACCCCCTAGCCGCGGGACTCCCGGTTTGAGAATACATTGGTAATTTGCATATTTTTAGACTTAAGCAAAACCTGGCGTTAGAGGGTGAAAACTCGAAACAGCCCCCGAACGGCCCCGTGGGTGGCACCAACACCTCCCATGGGACCGATGTAACTCGTAAGAACTCACCCAACAGCCATGGGACTCCCGGTTTGAGAATACGACGATAATTTGCATATTTTTAGACTTAGGCTAAAAAAATGGAGTTATAGAGTGAAAACTCGAAACAGCCCCCGAACGGCCCCGTGGGTGGCACCTACACCTCCCACGGGATCAATGTAATTCGTAGGAACTGACACCGCAGCTGCGCTACTCCCAATTTGAGAATACGAAGGTAATTTTCATATTGCTAGACTTAGGCAAGACATGGCATTAGAGGGTGAGAACTCGAAACAACCCCCGAACGTCCCCATGGGTGGCACCAACACCTACCACGGAACCAATGTAACTCGTAGGAACTGAGCCTGCAGCCACAGGACTCCCGGTTTGTGAATACGCTGGCAATTTGCTTATTTCTAGACTTAGGGTTAAAAACATGGCGTTAAAGGGCGAGAACTCGAAACAGCCCCCGAACGTCCCCGTGGGTGGAACCAACACCTCCCACGGGACCAATGTAACTCGTAGGAACTGACCCCGCAGTCGCAGGACTCCCGGTTTGAGAATACGAAGGTAATTTGCATATTTCAAGACTTAGGCAAAACATGGCGTTAGAGGGTGACAACTAGAAACATCCCCCGAACGGCCCCGTGGGTGGCACCAACACCTCCCACGGGACCAATGTAACACGTAGGAACGAACCCCGAAGCCGCGGGACTCCCGATTTGAGAATACGAAGGTCATTTACAAATTTCTACACTTAAGCAAAACATGGCGTTAGAGGGTGAGAACTCGAAACAGCCCCCGAATGTCCCCGTGGGTGGCACCAACACCTCCCACGGGACCAACATAACTCGTAGGAACTGACCCCGCAGCCGAGGGACTCCCCGTTTGAGAATATGACGATAATTTGCATATTTGTGGACTTAGGCTAAAAAAGATGGCGTTAGAGGGTGAGAACTCGAAACAGCCTCCGAACGTCCCCGTGGGTGGCACCAACACCTCCCACGGGACCAATGTAACTCTTAGGAACTGACCCCGCAGCCGCGGGACTCCCTCTTTGAGAATATAATGGTAATTTACATATTTGTAAAAATAAGCTTAAAAATATGCAGTTAGAGGGTGAGAACTCGAAACAGACCCAGAACGGCCCCGTGGGTGGTACCAACACCTCCAACGGGACCAATGTAACTCGTAGGAACTGAGCCTGCAGCCACAGGACTCCCGGTTTGTGAATACGCTGGCAATTTGCTTATTTCTAGACTTAGGGTTAAAAACATGGCGTTAAAGGGCGAGAACTCGAAACAGCCCCCGAACGTCCCCGTGGGTGGAACCAACACCTCCCACGGGACCAATGTAACTCGTAGGAACTGACCCCGCAGTCGCAGGACTCCCGGTTTGAGAATACGAAGGTAATTTGCATATTGCAAGACTTAGGCAAAACATGGCGTTAGAGGGTGACAACTAGAAACATCCCCCGAACGGCCCCGTGGGTGGTACCAACACCTCCCACGGGACCAATGTAACACGTAGGAACTGACCCCGAAGCCGCGGGACTCCCGATTTGAGAATACGACGGTAATTTGCATATTTCTACACTTAAGCAAAACATGGCGTTAGAGGGAGAGAACTCGAAATAGCCCCCGAACGGCCCCGTGGGTGGCACCAACACCTCCCACGAGTCATATGTAACTCGTAAGAACTGACCCCGTATCCGCGGGACTCCTAATTTGATAATACAATGATAATTTGCATATTTCTAGAGTTAGGCTTAAAAACATGGCGTTAGAGGGTGAGAACATGAAACAGCCCCCGAACGGGACCAATGTAACTTGTAGGAACTGACCCCGCAGCCGTGGGACTCTCAGTTTGAGAATACGACGATAATTTGCATATTTCTAGACTTAGGCTTAAAAACATGGCGTTAGAGTGTGAGAACTCAAAAAAGCCCCCGAACATCCCCGTGGTAGGCACCAACACCTCCCACGGGACCAATGTAACTCGTAGGAACTGACCCCGCAGCCGCGGAACTCTCGGTTTGAGAATACAATGGTAATTTGCATATTTTTAGACTTAAACAAAACCTGGCGTTAGAGGGTGAAAACTCGAAACAGCCCCCGAACGACCCCGGTGGTGGCACCAACACCTCCTATGGGACCGATGTAACTCGTAAGAACTCACCCAGCAGCCATGGGACTCCCGGTTTTAGAATACGACGATAATTTGCATATTTTTAGACTTAGGCTTAAAAACATGGCGTTATAGGGTGAAAACTCGAAACAGCCCCCGAACGGCCCCGTGGGTGACACCTACACCTCCCACGGGACCAATGTAACTCGTAGGAACTGACCCCGCAGCCGCGGTACTCCCAATTTGAGAATACGAAGGTAATTTTCATATTGCTAGACATAGGCAAAACATGGCGTTAGAGGGTGAGAACTCGAAACAGCCCCCGAACGTCCCCATGGGTGGCACCAACACCTACCACGAAACCAATGTAACTCGTAGGAACTGAGCCTGCAGCCACAGGAGTCCCGGTTTGTGACTACGCCGACAATTTGCATATTTCTAGACTTAGGCTTAAAAACATGGCGTTAAAGGGCGAGAACTCGAAACATACCTCGAACGTCCCCGTGGGTGGTACCGACACCTCCCACGGGACCAATGTAACTCGTAGGAACTGACCCCGCAGCCGCAGGACACCCGGTTTGAGAATACGAAGGTAATTTGCATATTTCAAGACTAAGGCAAAACATCGCATTAGAGGGTGACAACTCGAAACATCCCCCGAACGGCCCCGTGGGTGGCACCAACACCTCCCACGGGACCAATGTAACACGTAGGAACTGACCCCGAAGCCGCGGGACTCCCGATTTGAGAATACGACTATAATTTTCATATTTCTAGACTTAAGCAAAACATGGCGTTAGAGGGTGAGAACTCGAAACAGCCCCTGAACGTCCCCGTGGGTGGAACCAACACCTCCCACGGGGCCAATGTAACTCATAAGAACTGACCCCGCAGCCGCGGGACTCCCAATTTGATAATACAATGATAATTTGCATATTTCTAGAGTTAGGCTTAAAAACATGGCGTTAGAGGGTTAGAATATGAAAAAGCCCCCGAATGGGACCAATGTAACTTGTAGGAACTGACCCCGCAGCCGTGGGACTCTCGGTTTGAGAATACGACGATAATTTGCATATTTATAGACTTAGGCTTAAAAATATGGCGTTAGAGGGTGAGAACTCGAAACAGCCACCGAACGTCCCCGTGGGTGGCACCAACACCACCCACGGGACCAATGTAACTCATAGGAACTAACCCCGCAGCCGTGGGACTCCCGGTTTGATAATACGAAGGTAATTTGTATATTTAAAGACTTAGGCAAAACATGACGTTAGAGGGTGAGAACTCGAAACAGCCCCCAAACGGCCCCGTGGGTGGAACCAACACCTCAAACGGGACCAATGTAACTCGTAGGAACTGACTCCACAGCCGCGGGACTCTCGGTTTGAGAATGCGACGATAATTTGAATATTACTAGACTTAGGCTTAAAAAGATGGCGTTAGAGGGTGAGAACTCCAAACAGCCCCCGAACGTCCCCGTGGGTGGCACCAACACCTCCCACGGGACCAATGTAGCTCGTAGGAACTGACCCCGCAGCCGCGGGACTCCCGGTTTGAGAATACAATGGTAATTTGCATATTTTTAGACTTAAGCGAAACCTGGCGTTAGAGGGTGAAAACTCGAAACAGCCCCGAACGGCCCCGTGGGTGGCACTAACACGTCCCATGGGACCGATGTAACTCGTAAGAACTCACCCTGCAGCCACGGGACTCCCGGTTTGAGAGTACGATGATAATTTGCATATTTTTAGACTTAGGATTAAAAACATGGCGTTAGAGGGTGAAAATTCGAAACAGCCCCCGAACGGCCCCGTGGGTGGCACCTACACCTCTCACGGGACCAATGTAACTCGTAGGAACTGACCCCGCAGCCGCGGGACTCCCGATTTGAGACTACGAAGGTAATTTTAATATTGCTAGACTGAGGCAAAACATGGCGTTAGAGGGTGAGAACTCGAAACAGCCCCCGAACGTCCCCATGGGTGGCACCAACACCTACCACGGAACCAATGTAACTCGCAGGAACTGAGCCTGCAGCCACAGGACTCCTGGTTTGTGAATACGCCGATAATTTGCATATTTCTAGACTTAGGCTTAAAAACATGGCGTTAAAGGGCGAGAACTCGAAACAGCCCCCGAACGGCCCCGTGGGTGGAACCAACACCTCCCAAGAAAACAATGTAACTCGTAGGAACTGACCCCGCAGCCGAGGGACTCCCAGTTTGAGAATACGATGGTAATTTGCATATTTCAAGACTTAGGTAAAACGTGGCGTTAGAGGGTGACAACTCAAAACATACCCCGAACGGCCCCGTGGGTGGTACCAACACCTCCAACGGGACCAATGTAACTCGTAGGAACTGACCCCGCAGTCGTGGGACTCCCGGTTTGAGAATACGATAGTAATTTGCATATTTCAAGACTTAGGCTTAAAAACATGGCTTTACAGGGTGAAGACTCAAAACAGCCCCTGAACGTCCCCTTCGGTGGCACCAACACCTCCCACGAGACCAATGTAACTCGTAGGAACTAACCCCGCAGCTGCGGGACTCCCGGTTTGAGAATACGAAGGTAATTTGCATATTTCATGACTTAAGCTTAAAAACATGGCGTTAGAGGGTGACAAGTCGAAACATCCCCCCGAACGTCCCCGTGGGTGGCACCAACACCTCCCACGGGACCAGTGTAACACGTAGGAACTGACCCCGCAGCCTCGGGACTCCCGATTTGAGAATACGACGATATTTTACATATTTCTAGACTTAGGCTTAAAAAGATGGCGTTAGAGGGTGAAAACTCAAAACAAACCCCGAACGGCCCCGTGGGTGGCACCAACACCTCCCACGGGACCAATGTAACTCGTAGGAACTGACCCTGCAGCCGTGGGACTCTCGGTTTGAGAATACGATGATAATTTACATATTTCTAGACTTAAGCAAAACATGGCGTTAGAGGGTGAGAACTCGAAACAGCCCCCGAACGGCCCCGTGGGTGGCACCAACACCTCCCACGGGACCAATGTAACTCGTAGGAACTGACCTCGCAGTCGCTAGACTCCCGGTTTGAGAATATGACAATAATTTGCATATTACTATACTTAGGCTTAAAAATGTGGCGTTAGAGGGTGAAAACTCGTAACAGTCCCCGAACGTCCCCGTGGGTGGCTCCAACACCTCCCACAGGACCAATGTAACTCGTAGGAACTGACCCCGCAGGCGTGGGACTCTCGGTTTGAGAATACGACAATAATTTGCATATTTATAAACTTAGGCTTAACATGGCGTTAGAGGGTGAAAACTCGAAACAGCCCCCGAACGGCCCCGTGGGTGTGACCAAGACCTCCCATGGGACAAATGTAACTCGAAAGAACTGACCCCGCAGCCGTGGGACTCTCGGTTCGAGAATACGACGATAATTTGCATATTTTTAGACTTAGGCTTAAAAACATGGCGTTAGAGGGTGAAAACTCAAAATAGCCTCCGAACGGCCCCGTGGGTGCCACCTACACTTTCCACGGGACCAATGTAACTCGTAGGAACTGACCCCGCAGCCGGGGTACTCCCGATTTGAGAATACAAAGGTAATTTGCATATTTCTAGACTTAGGCTAAAAAACATGGCGTTAAAGGGTGAGAACTCGAAACAGCCCCCGGACGTCCCCGTGGGTGGCTCTAACACCTCCCACGTGACCAATGTAACTCGTAGGAACTGACCCCGCAGCCGCGAGACTCCCATTTTGAGAATACGATGGTAATTTTCATATTTTTAGACATAGGCTTAAAAATATGGCGTTAGAGGAAGAGAACTCGAAACAGACCCCGAACGGCCCCGTAGGTGGCACCAACACCTCCAACGGGACCCATGTAACTCGTAGGAACAGACCCTGCAGCCGCGAGACTCCCGGTTTGAGAATACGATGATAATTTGCATATTTCTAAACTTAGGCTTAAAAACATGGCGTTAGAGGGTGAGAACTCGAAACAGCCCCCGAACGTCCCCGTGGTTGGCACCAACTCCTCCCACGGGACGAATGAAACTCGTACGAACTGAACCCGCAGCCGCGGGACCCTCGTTTTGAGAATACGAAGGTAATTTGCATATTTCAAGACTTAGGCAAAACATGGCGTTAGAGGGTGACAACTCGAAACATCCCCCGAACGGCCCTGTGGGTGGCACCAACACCTCCCACAGGACCAATGTAACACGTAGGAACTGACCTCGAAGCCGCGGGACTCCCGATTTGAGAATACGACGGTAATTTGCGTATTTCTAGACTTAGGCAAAACATGGCGTTAGAGGGTGAGAACTCTAAACAGCCCCCGAATGTCCCCGTGGGTGGTACCAACACCTCCCACGGGACCAACGTAACTCGTAGGAACTGACCCCGCAGCCGAGGGACTCCCGGTTTGAGAGTACGACGATAATTTGCATATTTCTAGACTTAGGCTTAAAAAGATGGCGTTAGAGGGTGGCACCAACACCTCCCACGGGACCAATGTAACTCGTATGAACTGACTCCGCAGCCGCGGGAGTACCTCTTTGAGAGTATGACGGTAATTTACATATTTCTAAACATAAGCTTAAAAATATGCCGTTAGAGGGTGAGAACTCGAAACAGACCCAGAACGGTCCCGTGGGTGGTACCAACACCTCCAACGGGACCAATGTAACTCGTAGGAACTGACCCCGCAGCCGCGGGACTCCCGGTTTGAGAATACGAAATTAATTTGCATATTTCTAGACTTTGGCCTAAAAACATGGTGTTAGAGGGTGAGAACTCAAAAAAGTCCACGAACGCCCCCGTGGTTGGCACCAACACCTCCCACGGGACCAATGTAACTCGTAGGAACTGACCCCCTAGCCGCGGGACTCCCGGTTTGAGAATACAATGGTAATTTGCATATTTTTAGACTTAAGGAAAACCTGGCGTTAGAGGGTGAAAACTCGAAATAGCCCCAGAACGGCCCTGTGGGTGGCACCAACACCTCCCATGGGACCGATGTAACTCGTAAGAACTCACCCAGCAGCCACGGGACGCCCGGTTTGAGAATACGATGATAATTTGCATATTTTTAGACTTTGGATAAAAAATATGGCGTTATAGGGTGAAAACTCGAAACAGCCCCCGAACGGCCCCGTGGGTGGCACCTACACCTCCCACGGGACCAATGTAACTCGTAGGAACTGAACCCCCAGCCGCGCTACTCCCGATTTGAGAATACCACGGTAATTTTCATATTGCTAGACTTAGGCAAAATATCGCGTTAGAGGGTGAGAACTCGAAACAGCCCCCGAACGTCCCCCTAGGTGGCACCAACACCTACCACGGAACCATTGTAACTCGTAGGATCTGAGCCTGCAGCCACCGGACTCCCGGTTTGTGAATACGCCGACAATTTGCATATTTTTAGACTTAGGGTTAAAAACATGGCGTTAAAGGGCGAGAACTCGAAACAGCCCCCGAACGTCCCCGTGGGTGGAACCAACACCTCCCACGGGACCAATGTAACTCATAGGAACTGACCCCGCAGTCGCAGGACTCCCGGTTTGAGAATACGAAGGTAATTTGCATATTTCAAGACTTAGGCAAAACATGGCGCTAGAGGGTGACAACTCGAAACATCCCCCGAACGGTCCCGTGGGTGGCACCAACACCTCCCACGGGACCAATGTAACACGTTAGAACTGACCCCGAAGCCGCGGGACTCCCGATTTGAGAATACGACGGTAATTTGCATATTTCTACACTTAAGCAAAACATGGCGTTAGAGGGTGAGAACTCGAAATAGCCCCCGAACGGCCTCGTGGGTGGCACCAACACCTCCCACGGGGCATATGTAACTCGTAAGAACTGACCCCGTTGCCGTGGGACTCCCAATTTGATAATACAATGATAATTTGCATATTTCTAGAGTTAGGTTTAAAAACATGGCGTTAGAGGGTGAGAACATGAAACAGCCCCCGAACGGGACCAATGTAACTTGTAGGAACTGACCCCGCAGCCGTGGGACTCACAGTTTGAGAATACAATGATAATTTGCATATTTCTAGACTTAGGCTTAAAAATATGGCGTTAGAGGGTGAGAACTCGAAACCGCCCCCGAACGTCCCCGCGGGTGGCACCAACACCACCCACGGGACCAATGTAACTCGTAGGCACTGACCCCTCAGCCGTAGGATTCCCGGTTTGAGAATACGAAGGTAATTTGTATATTTAAAGACTTAGGCAAAACATGGCGTTAGAGGGTGAGAACTCGAAACAGCCCCCGAACGGCCCCGTGGGTGGCACCAACACTTCGCTCGGGACCAATGTAACTCGTAGGAACTGATTCCGCTGACGCGGGACTCCCGATTTTAAAATACGATGATAATTTTCATATTTTTAGACTTAGGCTTAAAAACATAGAGTTAGAGGGTGAGAACTCATAACCTCCCCCGAACGTCCCCGTGGGTGGCACCAACACCTCCCACGGGACCAATGTAACTCGTAGGAACTGACCCAACAGCCGCGGGACTCCCGATTTGAGAATACGATGATAATTTGCATATTTCTATACTTAGGCTTAAGAAGATGGCGTTAGAGGGTGAAAACTCGAAACAGACCCCGAACAGCCCCGTCGGTGGCACCAACACCTCCCACGGGACCAATGTAACTCGTAGGAACTGACCCTGCAGCCGCAGGACTCTCGGTTTGACAATACGATGATAATTTGCATATTTCTAGACTTAGGCTTAAAAACATGGCGTTAGAGGGTGAGAACTCGAAACAGCCCCCGAATGTCCCCGTGGGTGGCACCAACACCTCCCACGGGACCAACGTAACTCGTAGTAACTGACCCCGCAGCCGAGGCACTCCCAGTTTGAGAATACGACGATAATTTGTATATTTCTAAACTTAGGCTTAAAAAGATGGCGTTAGAGGGTGAGAACTCGAAACAGCCCACGAACGTCCCCGTGAGTGGCACCAACACTTCCCACGGGACCAATGTAACTCGTAGGAACTGACCTCGCAGCCGCGGGACTCCCTCTTTGAGAATATGATGGTAATTTTTATATTTCTAATCATAAGCTTAAAAATATGCCGTTGGTGGGTGAGAACTCGAAATAGACCCAGAACGACCTCGTGGGTGGCACCAACACCTCCAACGGGACCAATGTAACTCGTAGGAACTGACCCCGCAGCCGCGGGACTCCCGATTTGAGAATACGATGATAATTTGAATATTTCTAGACTTAGGCTTAAAAACGTGGCGTTAGAGTGTGAGAACTCAAAAAATCCCCCGAACATCCCCGTGGTAGGCACCAACACCTCCCACGGGACCAATGTCACTCGTAGGAACTGACCCCGCAGCCACGGGACTCCCGGTTTGAGAATACAATGGTAATTTGCATATTTTTAGACTTAAGCAAAACCTGGCGTTAGAGGGTGAAAACTCGAAACAGCCCCCGAACGGCCCCAGTGGTGGCACCAACACCTCCCATGGGACCGATGTAACTCGTAAGAACTCACCCAGCAGCCACGGTACTCCCGGTTTGAGAATACGACGATAATTTGCATATTTTTAGACTTAGGCTTTAAAACATGGCGTTATAGGGTGAAAACTCGAAACAGCCCCCGAACGGCCCCGTGGGTGACACCTACACCTCCCACGGGACCAATGTAACTCGTAGGAACTGACCCCGCAGCCGCGGTACTCCCGATTTGAGAATACGAAGGTAATTTTCATATTGTTAGCCTTAGGCAAAACATGGCGTTAGAGGGTGAGAACTCGAAACAGCCCCCGAACGTCCCCCTGGGTGGCACCAACACCTACCACGAAACCAATGTAACTCGTAGGAACTTAGCCTACAGCCACAGGACTCCCGGTTTGTGAATACGCCGACAATTTGCATATTTATAGACTTAGGCTTAAAAACATGGCGTTAAAGGGCGAGAACTTGAAACAACCCCCGAACGTCCCCGTGGGTGGCACCAACACCTCCCACAGGACCAATGTAACTCGTAGGAACTGACCCCGCAGCCGCAGGACACCCGGTTTGAGAATACGAAGGTAATTTGCATATTTCAAGACTAAGGCAAAACATGGCATTAGAGGGTGACAACTCGAAACATCCCCCGAACGGCCCCGTGGGTGGCACCAACACCTCCCACGGGACCAATGTAACAAGTAGGAACTGACCCCGAAGCCGCGGGACTCCCGATTTGAGAATACAACGGTAATTTTCATATTTCTAGACTTAAGCAAAACATGGCGTTAGAGGGTGAGAACTCGAAACAGCCCCCGAACGTCCCCATGGGTGGCACCAACACCTACCACGGAACCAATGTAACTCGCAGGAACTGAGCCTGCAGCCACAGGACTCCCGGTTTGTGAATACGTCGATAATTTGCATATTTCTAGACTTAGGCTCAAAAACATGGCGTTAAAGGGCGAGAACGCGAAACGTCCCCCAAACGGCCCCGTGGGTGGAACCAACACCTCCCACGGAAATCATGTAACTCGTAGGAACTAACCCCACAGCCGAGGGACTCCCAGTTTGAGAATACGGAGGTAATTTGCATATTTCAAGACATAGGTAAAACGTGGCGTTAGAGGGTGACAACTCGAAACATACCCCGAACGGCCCCGTGGGTGGCACCAACACCTTCAACGGGACCAATGTAACTCGTAGGAACTGACCCCGCAGCCGACGGACTCCCGGTTTTAGAATACGATAGTAATTTGCATATTTCAAGACTTAGGCTTAAAAACATGGCTTTACAGGGTGAAAACTCAAAACGGCCCCCGAACGTCCCCTTGGGTGGCACCAACACCTCCCACGAGACCAATGTAACTCGTAGGAACTGACCCCGCAGCTGTGGGACTCTCGGTTTGAGAATACGAAGGTAATTTGCATATTTCAAGACTTAAGCTTAAAAACATGGCGTTAGAGGGTGACAAGTCGAAACATCCCCCCGAACGTCCCCGTGGGTGGCACCAACACCTCCCACGGGACAAATGTAACACGTAGGAACTGACCCCGCAGCCGCGGGATTCTCGATTTGAGAATACGATGATAATTTACATATTTCCAGACTTAGGCTTAAAAAGATGGCGTTAGAGGTTGAAAACTCAAAACAAACCCCGAACGGCCCCGTGGGTGGCACCAACACCTCCCACGGGACCAATGTAACTCGTAGGAACTGACCCCGCAGCCGTGGGACTCTCGGCTTGAGAATACGACGATAATTTGCATATTTCTAGACTTAAGCAAAACATGGTGTTAGAGGGTGAGAACTCGAAATAGCCCCCGAACGGCCCCGTCGGTGGCACCAACACCTCCCACGGGACCAATGTAACTCGTAGGAACTGACCTCGCAGTCGCGAGACTCCCGGTTTGAGAATATGACAATAATTTGCATATTACTATACTTAGGCTTTAAAACGTTGCGTTAGACGGTGAAAACTCGTAATAGCCCCCGAACGTCCCCATGGGTGGCACCAACACCTCCCACGGGACCAATGTAACTCGTAGGAACTGACCCCGCAGCCGTGGGACTCTCGGTTTGAGAATACGACAACAATTTGCATATTTCTAGACTTAGGCTTAACATGGCGTTAGAGGGTGAAAACTCGAAACAGCCCCCGAACGTCCCCGTGGGTGGCACCAACACCTCCCACGGGACCAATGTAACTCGTAGGAACTGACCCCGCAGCCGCGGGACTCCCGGTTTGAGAATACGATGATAATTTGCATATTTCTAGACTTAGGCTTAAGAAGATGGCGCTAGCGGGTGAAAACTCAAAACAGACCCCGAACAGCCCCGTGGGTGGCACCAACACCTCCCACGGGACCAATGTAACTCGTAGGAACTGACCCCGCAGCCGTGGGACTCTCGGTTTGAGAATACGATGATAATTTACATATTTCTAGACTTAAGCTTAAAAAGATGGCGTTAGAGGGTGAGAACTCGAAACAGCCCCCGAACGGCCCCGTGGGTGGCACCTACACCTCCCACGGGACCAATGTAACTCGTAGGAACTAACCCCACAGCCGCGGGACTCCCGATTTGAGAATACGATGGTAATTTTCATATTGCTAGACTTAGGCAAAACATGGCGTTAGAGGGTGAGAACTCGAAACAGCCCCCGAACGTCCCCATGGGTGGCACCAACACCTACCACGGAACCAATGTAACTCGTGGGAACTGATCCTGCAGCCACAAGACTCCCGGTTTGTCAATATGCCAATAATTTGCATATTTCTAGACTTAGGCTTAAAAACATGGCGTTAAAGGGCGAGAACTCGAAACAGCCCCCGAACGTCCCCGTGGGTGGAACCAACACCTCCCACGGGACCAATGTAACTCGTAGGAACTGATCCCGCAGCCGCGGGATTCCCGATTTGAGAATACGAAGGTAATTTTCATATTGCTAGACTTAGGCAAAACATGGCGTTAGAGGGTGAGAACTCGAAACAGCCCCCGGACGTCCCCATGGGTGGCATCAACACCTACCACGGAACCAATGTAACTCGCAGGAACTGAGCCTGCAGCCACAGGACACCCCGTTTGTGAATACGCCGATAATTTGCATATTTCTAGACTTAGGCTTAAAAACATGGCGTTAAAGGGCGAGAACTCGAAACAGCCCCCGAACGTCCCCGTGGGTGGAACCAACACCTCCCACGGGACCAATGTAACTCGTAGGAACTGACCCCGCAGCCGAGGGACTCCCGGTTTGAGAATACGAAGGTAATTTGCATATTTCAAGACTTAGGCAAAACATGGCGTTAGAGGGTGACAACTCGAAACATACCCCGAACGGCCCCGTGGGTGGCACCAACACCTCCAACGGGACCAATGTAACTCATAGGAACTGACCCCGTAGCCGTGGGACTCCCGGTTTGAGAATACGATAGTAATTTACATATTTCAAGACTTAGGCCTAAAAACATGGCGTTACAGGGTGAAAACTCAAAACAGCCCCCGAACGTCCCCTTGGTTGGCACCAACACCTCCCACGAGACCAATGTAACTCATAGGAACTGACCCCACAGCTGCGGGACTCCCGGTTTGAGAATACGAAGGTAATTTTCATATTTTAAGACTTAGTCTTATAAACATGGCGTTAGAGGGTGAGAACTCGAAACCGCCCCCGAACGTCCCCGTGGGTGGCACCAACACCACCCACGGGACCAATGTAACTCGTAGGCACTGACCCCGCAGCCGTAGGACTCCCGGTTTGAGAATACGAAGGTAATTTGTATATTTAAAGACTTAGGCAAAACATGGCGTTAGAGGGTGAGAACTCGAAACAGCCCCCGAACGGCCCCGTGGGTGGCACCAACACTTCGCTCGGGACCAATGTAACTCGTAGGAACTGATTCCGCTAACGCGGGACTCCCGATTTTAAAATACGATGATAATTTTCATATTTTTAGACTTAGGCTTAAAAACATAGAGTTAGAGGGCGAGAACTCATAACCTCCCCCGAACGTCCCCGTGGGTGGCACCAACACCTCCCACGGGACCAATGTAACTCGTAGGAACTGACCCAACAGCCGCGGGACTCCCGATTTGAGAATATGATGATAATTTGCATATTTCTATACTTAGGCTTAAGAAGATGGCGTTAGAGGGTGAAAACTCGAAACAGACCCCGAACAGCCCCGTCGGTGGCACCAACACCTCCCACGGGACCAATGTAACTCGTAGGAACTGACCCTGCAGCCGCAGGACTCTCGGTTTGACAATACGATGATAATTTGCATATTTCTAGACTTAGGCTTAAAAACATGGCGTTAGAGGGTGAGAATTCGAAACAGCCCCCGAATGTCCCCGTGGGTGGCACCAACACCTCCCACGGGACCAACGTAACTCGTAGTAACTGACCCCGCAGCCGAGGCACTCCCAGTTTGAGAATACGACGATAATTTGTATATTTCTAAACTTAGGCTTAAAAAGATGGCGTTAGAGGGTGAGAACTCGAAACAGCCCCCGAACGTCCCCGTGGGTGGCACCAACACCTCCCACGGGACCAATGTAACTCGTAGGAACTGACCTCGCAGCCGCGGGACTCCCTCTTTGAGAATATGACGGTAATTTTTATATTTCTAATCATAAGCTTAAAAATATGCCGTTGGTGGGTGAGAACTCGAAATAGACCCAGAACGACCTCGTGGGTGGCACCAACACCTCCAACGGGACCAATGTAACTCGTAGGAACTGACCCCGCAGCCGCGGGACTCCCGATTTGAGAATACGATGATAATTTGAATATTTCTAGACTTAGGCTTAAAAACGTGGCGTTAGAGTGTGAGAACTCAAAAAATCCCCCGAACATCCCCGTGGTAGGCACCAACACCTCCCACGGGACCAATGTCACTCGTAGGAACTGACCCCGCAGCCACGGGACTCCCGGTTTGAGAATACAATGGTAATTTGCATATTTTTAGACTTAAGCAAAACCTGGCGTTAGAGGGTGAAAACTCGAAACAGCCCCCGAACGGCCCCAGTGGTGGCACCAACACCTCCCATGGGACCGATGTAACTCGTAAGAACTCACCCAGCAGCCACGGTACTCCCGGTTTGAGAATACGACGATAATTTGCATATTTTTAGACTTAGGCTTTAAAACATGGCGTTATAGGGTGAAAACTCGAAACAGCCCCCGAACGGCCCCGTGGGTGACACCTACACCTCCCACGGGACCAATGTAACAAGTAGGAACTGACCCCGCAGCCGCGGTACTCCCGATTTGAGAATACGAAGGTAATTTTCATATTATTAGACTTAGGCAAAACATGGCGTTAGAGGGTGAGAACTCGAAACAGCCCCCGAACGTCCCCCTGGGTGGCACCAACACCTACCACGAAACCAATGTAACTCGTAGGAACTTAGCCTGCAGCCACAGGACTCCCGGTTTGTGAATACGCCGACAATTTGCATATTTATAGACTTAGGCTTAAAAACATGGCGTTAAAGGGCGAGAACTTGAAACAACCCCCGAACGTCCCCGTGGGTGGCACCAACACCTCCCACAGGACCAATGTAACTCGTAGGAACTGACCCCGCAGCCGCAGGACACCCGGTTTGAGAATACGAAGGTAATTTGCATATTTCAAGACTAAGGCAAAACATGGCATTAGAGGGTGACAACTCGAAACATCCCCCGAACGGCCCCGTGGGTGGCACCAACACCTCCCACGGGACCAATGTAACAAGTAGGAACTGACCCCGAAGCCGTGGGACTCCCGATTTGAGAATAGAACGGTAATTTTCATATTTTTAGACTGAAGCAAAACATGGCGTTAGAGGGTGAGAACTCGAAACAGCCCCCGAACGTCCCCATGGGTGGCACCAACACCTACCACGGAACCAATGTAACTCGCAGGAACTGAGCCTGCAGCCACAGGACTCCCGGTTTGTGAATACGTCGATAATTTACATATTTCTAGACTTAGGCTCAAAAACATGGCGTTAAAGGGCGAGAACGCGAAACGTCCCCCAAACGGCCCCGTGGGTGGAACCAACACCTCCCACGGAAATCATGTAACTCGTAGGAACTGACCCCACAGCCGAGGGACTCCCAGTTTGAGAATACGGAGGTAATTTGCATATTTCAAGACATAGGTAAAACGTGGCGTTAGAGGGTGACAACTCGAAACATACCCCGAACGGCCCCGTGGGTGGCACCAACACCTTCAACGGGACCAATGTAACTCGTAGGAACTGACCCCGCAGCCGACGGACTCCCGGTTTTAGAATACGATAGTAATTTGCATATTTTAAGACTTAGGCTTAAAAACATGGCTTTACAGGGTGAAAACTCAAAACGGCCCCCGAACGTCCCCTTGGGTGGCACCAACACCTCCCACGAGACCAATGTAACTCGTAGGAACTGACCCCGCAGCTGTGGGACTCTCGGTTTGAGATTACGAAGGTAATTTTCATATTTCAAGACTTAAGCTTAAAAACATGGCGTTAGAGGGTGACAAGTCGAAACATCCCCCCGAACGTCCCCGTGGGTGGCACCAACACCTCCCACGGGACAAATGTAACACGTAGGAACTGACCCCGCAGCCGCGGGATTCTCGATTTGAGAATACGACGATAATTTACATATTTCTAGACTTAGGCTTAAAAAGATGGCGTTAGAGGTTGAAAACTCAAAACAAACCCCGAACGGCCCCGTGGGTGGCACCAACACCTCCCACGGGACCAATGTAACTCGTAGGAACTGACCTCGCAGTCGCGAGACTCCCGGTTTGAGAATATGACAATAATTTGCATATTACTATACTTAGGCTTAAAAACGTTGCGTTAGACGGTGAAAACTCGTAATATCCCCCGAATGTCCCCATGGGTGGCACCAACACCTCCCACGGGACCAATGTAACTCGTAGGAACTGACCCCGCAGCCGTGGGACTCTCGGTTTGAGAATACGACAACAATTTGCATATTTCTAGACTTAGGCTTAACATGGCGTTAGAGGGTGAAAACTCGAAACAGCCCCCGAACGTCCCCGTGGGTGGCACCAACACCTCCCACGGGACCAATGTAACTCGTAGGAACTGACCCCGCAGCCGCGGGACTCCCGGTTTGAGAATACGATGATAATTTGCATATTTCTAGACTTAGGCTTAAGAAGATGGCGCTAGCGGGTGAAAACTCAAAACAGACCCCGAACAGCCCCGTGGGTGGCACCAACACCTCCCACGGGACCAATGTAACTCGTAGGAACTGACCCCGCAGCCGTGGGACTCTCGGTTTGAGAATACGATGATAATTTACATATTTCTAGACTTAGGCTTAAAAAGATGGCGTTAGAGGGTGAGAACTCGAAACAGCCCCCGAACGGCCCCGTGGGTGGCACCTACACCTCCCACGGGACCAATGTAACTCGTAGGAATTAACCCCACAGCCGCGGGACTCCCGATTTGAGAATCCGATGGTAATTTTCATATTGCTAGACTTAGGCAAAACATGGCGTTAGAGGGTGAGAACTCGAAACAGCCCCCGAACGTCCCCATGGGTGGCACCAACACCTACCACGGAACCAATGTAACTCGTGGGAACTGATCCTGCAGCTACAAGACTCCCGGTTTGTCAATATGCCGATAATTTGCATATTTCTAGACTTAGGCTTAAAAACATGGCGTTAAAGGGCGAGAACTCGAAACAGCCCCCGAACGTCCCCGTGGGTGGAACCAACACCTCCCACGGGACCAATGTAACTCGTAGGAACTGATCCCGCAGCCGCGGGATTCCCGATTTGAGAATACGAAGGTAATTTTCATATTACTAGACTTAGGCAAAACATGGCGTTAGAGGGTGAGAACTCGAAACAGCCCCCGGACGTCCCCATGGGTGGCATCAACACCTACCACGGAACCAATGTAACTCGTAGTAACTGAGCCTGCAGCCACAGGACACCCCGTTTGTGAATACGCCGATAATTTGCATATTTCTAGACTTAGGCTTAAAAACATGGCGTTAAAGGGCGAGAACTCGAAACAGCCCCCGAACGTCCCCGTGGGTGGAACCAACACCTCCCACGGGACCAATGTAACTCGTAGGAACTGACCCTACAGCCGAGGGACTCCTGGTTTGAGAATACGAAGGTAATTTGCATATTTCAAGACTTAGGCAAAACATGGCGTTAGAGGGTGACAACTCGAAACATACCCCGAACGGCCCCGTGGGTGGCACCAACACCTCCAACGGGACCAATGTAACTAATAGGAACTTACCCCGTAGCCGTGGGACTCCCGGTTTGAGAATACGATAGTAATTTACATATTTCAAGACTTAGGCCTAAAAACATGGCGTTACAGGGTGAAAACTCAAAACAGCCCCCGAACGTCCCCTTGGTTGGCACCAACACCTCCCACGAGACCAATGTAACTCATAGGAACTGACCCCACAGCTGCGAGACTCCCGGTTTGAGAATACGAAGGTAATTTTCATATTTTAAGACTTAGTCTTATAAACATGGCGTTAGAGGGTGACAAGTCGAAAGATCCCCCGAACGTCCCCATGGGTGGCACTAACACCTCCCACGGGACCAATGTAACACGTAGGAACTGACCCCACAGCCGTGGGACTCTCGGTTTGAGAATACGATGATAATTTGCATATTTCTTGACTTAGGCTTAAAAACATGGCGTTAGAGGGTGAGAACTAGAAACAGCCCCCGAACGTCCCCGTGGGTGGCACCAACACCTCCCACGGGACCAATGTAACTCGTAGTAAATGACCTCGCAGTCGCGAGACTCCCGGTTTTTAGAATATGATAATAATTTGCATATTACTAGACTTGGGCTTAAAAATGTGGCGTTAGAGGGTGAGAACTCGAAACAACCCCCGAATGGCCCCGTGGGTGGAACCAACACTTCGCACGGGACCAAAGTTACTCGTAGGAACTGATTCCGCTGCTGCGGGAGTCCCAATTTTAGAATACGATGATAATTTACCTATTTTTAGACTTAGGCTTAAAAACATGGCGTTAGAGGGTGAGAACTCGAAATCGCCCCCGAATGTCCCCGTGGGTGGCACCCACACCTCCCACGGGACCAATGTAACTCGTAGGAACTGACCCCGCAACCGTGGGACTCTCGGTTTGAGAATACGACAATAATTTGCATATATCTAGACTTAGGCTTAACATGGCATTAGAGGGTGAAAACTCGAAACAGCCCCCGAACAGCCCCGTGGGTGTCACCAACACTTCCCACGGGACCAATGTAACTCGTAAGAACTGACCCCGCAGCCACGGGACTCTCAGTTCGAGAATACGATGATAATTTGCATAACTTTAGACTTAGGCTTAAAAACATGGCGTTAGAGGGTGAAAACTCAAAACAGCCCCCAAACGTCCCCGTGGGTGCCACGTACACCTCCCACGGGACCAATGTAACTCGTAGGAACTCACCCCGCAGCTGCGGGACTCCCAATTTTAGAATGCAAAGGTAATTTCCATATTTCTAGACTTAGGCTAAAAAACATGGCGTTAAAGGGTGAGAACTCGAAACAGCCCACGAACGTCCCCGTGGATGGCTCGATAACCTCCCACGTGACCAATTTATCTCGTAGGAACTGACCCCGCATCCGCGAGACTCCCGTTTTGAGAATTCGCCGGTAATTTACATATTTCTAGACATAGGCTTAAAAACATGGCGTTAGAGGGTGAGAACTCGAAACAGACCCTGAACTGCCCCGTAGGTGGCACCAACACCTCCAACGGGACCAATGTAACTCGTAGGAACAGACCCCGCAGCCGCGGGACTCTCAGTTTGAGAATACGATGATAATTTGCATATTTCTAGAGTTAGGCTTAAAAACATGGCGTTAGAGGGTGAGAACACGAAACAGCCCCCGAATGGCCCCGTGGGTGGCACCAACACCTCCCACGGGACCAATGTTACTCGTAGGAACTGACCTCGCAGCCGCGGGACTCCCTGTTTGAGAATATGATGGTAATTTGCATATTTCAAAAAATAAGCTTAAAAATAAGGCGTTAGGGGGTGAGAACTCGAAACAGACCCCGAACGGCCCCGTGGGTGGCACGAACACCTCCAACGGGACCGATGTAACTCGTAGGAACTGACCCCGCAGCCGCAGGACTCCCGGTTTGAGAATACGACGCTAATTTTCAAATTGCTAGACTTAGGCAAAACATGGCATTAGAGGGTGAGAACTCGAAACAGCCCCCGAATGTCCCCATGGGTGGCACCAACACCTACCACGAAACCAATGTAACTCGTTGGAACTGAGCCTGCAGCCACATGACTCACTGTTTGTGAATACGCCGATAATTTGCATATTCCTAGACTTAGGCTTAAAAACATGGTGTTAAAGGAGGAGAACTCAAAACGCCCCCAACGTCCCCGTGGGTGGAACCAACACCTCCCACGGGACCAATGTAACTCATAGGAACTGACCCTGCAGCCGCGGGACTCCCGGTTTGAGATTACGAAGGTAATTTGCATATTTCAAGACTTAGGCAAAACATGGCGTTAGAGGGTGACAACTCGAAACATCCCCCGAACGGCCCCGTGGGTGGCACCAACACCTCCCACGGGACCAATGTAACAGGTAGGAACTGACCCCGTAGCCTCGAGACTCCCGATTTTAGAATACGACGGTAATTTTCATATTTCTAGACATAAGCAAAACATGGCGTTAGAGGGTGAGAACTCAAAACAGTCCCCGAACGGCCCCGTGGGTGGCACCAACACCTCCCACGGGGATAATGTAACTCCTAAGAACTGACCCCACAGCCGCGGGACTCCCGATTTGAGAATACAACGATAATTTGCATATTTCTAGATTTAGGCTTAAAAACATGGCGTTAGAGGGTGAGAACACGAAATAGACCCCGAACGGCCTCGTGGGTGGCACCAACACCTCCCACGGGACCAATGTGACTCGTAGGAATTGACCCCGCAGCCGTGGGAATCTCGGTTTTAGAATAGAATAAAATTTTGTATATTTCTAGACTCAAGCTTAAAAACATGGCATTAGAGGGTGAGAACTCGAAACAGCCCCCGAACGTCCCCGTGGGTGGCACCAACACCTCCCACGAAACAATAAAACTCGTAGGAACTGACCCCACAGCCGCGGGATCCTGGTTTGAGAATACGACGATAATTTTCATATTACAAGACTTAAGTTTAAAAATGTGGCGTTAGAGGGTGAAAACTTAAAACAGACCTCGTACGTCCCCGTGGGTGAAACCAACACCTCCCACGGGACCAATGTAACTCGTAGGAACTGAACCCCCAGCCGCGGGACTCCTGGTTTGAGAATACGAAAGTAATTTGCATATTTCAAGACTTAGGCTTAAAAATATGGCGTTAGAGGGTGAAAACTCGAAACAGCCCCCGAACGTCCCCGTGGGTGGAACCAACACCTCCCACGGGACCAATGTAACTCGTAGGAACTGACCCCGCAGCCGCGGGACTCCCGGTTTGAGAATACGATGATAATTTGCATATTTCTAGACTTTGGCTTAAGAAGATGGCGTTAGAGGGTGAAAACTCGAAACAGACCCCGAACGGCCCCATGGGTGGCACCTACACCTCCCATGGGACCAATGTAACTCGTAGGAACTGACCCCGCAGCCTCGGGACTCCCGATTTGAGAATACAAAGGTAATTTGCATATTTCTAGACTTAGGCAAAACATGGCGTTAGAGGGTGAGAACTCGAAACAACCCCCGAACGGCCCCATGGGTGGTACCAACACCTACCACGGGACCAATGTAACTCGTCGGAACTGACCCCGCAATCGCTGGACTCCCGGTTTGAGAATACGACGATAATTTGCATATTTCTAGACTTAGGCTAAAAAACATGGCGTTAAAGGGTGAGAACTCGAAACAGCCCCTGAACGTCCCCGTGGGTGGCTCTAGTACCTCCCACGGGACCAATGTAACTCGTAGGAACTGACCCCGAAGCCGCGAGACTCCCGTTTTGAGAATACGACGGTAATTTGCATATTTCTAGACATAAGCTTAAAAACATGGCGTTAGAGGGTGAGAACCCGAAACAGACCCCGAACGGCCCCGTGGGTGGCACCAACTCCTCCAACGGGACCAATGTAACTCGTAGGAACAGACCCCGCAGTCGCGGGACTCCCGGTTTGAGAATACGACGATAATTTGCATATTTCTAGACTTAGGCTTAAAAACATGGCGTTAGAGGGGGAGAACTCGAAATAGACCCTGAACGTCCCCGTGGGTGGCACTAACACCTCCCACGGGACCAATGTAACTCGTAGGAACTGACCCCGCAGCCGCGGGACTTCCATTTTGAGAATACGACGGTAATTTGCATATTTTTAGAGTTAAGTAAAACATGGCGTTAGAGGGTGAGAACTCGAAACAGCCCCCGAATGGCCCCGTGGGTGGAACCAACACTTCGCACGGGACCAATGTAACTCGTAGGAACTGATTCCGCTGCCGCGGGAGTCCCGTTTTGAGAATACGATGATAATTTACATATTTTTAGACTTAGGCTAAAAAACATGGCGTTAGAGGGTGAGAACTCGAAACCGCCCCCGAACGTCCCCGTGGGTGGCACCAACATCACCCACGGGACCAATGTAACTCATAGGAACTGACCCCGCAGCCGAGGGACTCCCAGTTTGAGAATACGAAGGTAATTTGCATATTTCTAAACTTTGGCTTAAGAAGATGGCGTTAGAGGGTGAAAACTCGAAACAGACCCCGAACAGCCCCATGGGTGACACCAACACCTCCCACGGGACTAATGTAACTTGTAGGAACTGACCCCGCAGCCGTGAGACTCTCGATTTGAGAATATGACGATAATTTGCATATTTCTAGACTTAGGCTTAAAAACATGGCGTTAGAGGTTGAGAACTCAAAACCGCCCCAGAACGTCCCCGTGGGTGGCACCAACACCTCCC
Organism: Sambucus nigra; assembly: GCA_949130495.1. Classification (NCBI taxonomy): domain Eukaryota; kingdom Viridiplantae; phylum Streptophyta; class Magnoliopsida; order Dipsacales; family Adoxaceae; genus Sambucus; species Sambucus nigra. Next base: position 573,894,598 of record OX422215.1, on the reverse strand, counting down.
ACGGGACCAATGTAACTCGTAGGAACTGACCCCGCAGCCGCGGGACTCCCGATTTGAGAATACGATGATAATTTTCATATATCTAGACTTAGGCTTAAGAAGATGGCATTAGAGGGTGAAAACTCGAAACAGACCCCGAACAGCCCCGTGGGTGGCACGAACACCTCCCACGGGACCAATGTAACTCGTAGGAACTGACCCCGCAGCTGCGGGACTCTCGGTTTGAGAATACGATGATAATTTGCATAATTCTAGACTTAGGCTTAAAAACATGGAGTTAGAGGTTGAGAACTCGAAACAGTCGCCGAATGTCCCCGTGGGTGGCACCAACACCTCCCACGGGACCAACGTAACTCGTAGGAACTGACCCCGCAGCCGCGGGACTCCCAGTTTGATAATACGACGATAATTTGCATATTTCTAGACTTAGGCTTAAAAAGATGGCGTTAGAGGGTGAGAACTCGAAACATCCCCCGAACGTCCCCGTGGGTGGCACCAACACCTCCCATGGGACCGATGTAACTCGTAAGAACTCACCCCGCAGCCACGGGACTCCCGGTTTTAGAATAGGACGATAATTTGCATATTTTTAGACTTAGGCTTAAAAACATGGCGTTAGAGGGTGAAAACTCGAAACAGCCCCCGAACGGCCCCGTGGGTGGCACCTACACCTCCCACGGGACCAATGTAACTCGTAGGAATTGACCCCGCTGTCGTGGGACTCCCGGTTTGAGAATACGATGATAATTTGCATATTTCTAGACCTAGGCTTAAGAAGACGACGTTAGAGGGTGAAAACTCAAAACAGACCCCGAACAGCCCCATGGGTGGCACCAACACCTCCCACGGTCCCAATGTAACTCGTAGGAACTAACCTCGTAGCCGCGGGACTCTCGGTTTGAGAATACGACGATAATTTGCGTATTTCTAGACTTAGGATTAAAAACATGGCGTTAGAGGTTGAGAACCCGAAACAGCCCCCGAATGTCCCCGTGGGTGGCACCAACACCTCCCACGGGACCAATGTAACTCGTAGGAACTGAACCCGCAGCCGCGGGACTCCCGGTTTGAGAATATAATGATAATTTGAATATTTCTAGACGAAGATGGCGTTAGAGGGTGAAAACTCGAAACAGACCCCGAACAGCCCCATGGGTGACACCAACACCTCCCACGGGACTAATGTAACTTGTAGGAACTGACCCCCGCAGCCGCGAGACTCTCGATTTGAGAATATGACGATAATTTGCATATTTCTAGACTTAGGCTTAAAAACATGGCGTTAGAGGTTGAGAACTCAAAACCGCCCCAGAACGTCCCCGTGGGTCGGCACCAACACCTCCCACGGGGACCAATGTAACTCGTAGGAACTGGACCCCAGCAGCCGCGGGACTCCCGATTTGAGAATACGATGATAATTTTCATATATCTAGACTTAGGCTTAAGAAGATGGCATTAGAGGGTGAAAACTCGAAACAGACCCCGAACAGCCCCGTGGGTGGCACGAACACCTCCCACGGGACCAATGTAACTCGTAGGAACTGACCCCGCAGCTGCGGGGACTCTCGGTTTGAGAATACGATGATAATTTGCATAATTCTAGACTTAGGCTTAAAAACATGGAGTTAGAGGTTGAGAACTCGAAACAGTCGCCGAATGTCCCCGTGGGTGGCACCAACACCTCCCCACGGGACCAACGTAACTCGTAGGAACTGACCCCGCAGCCGCGGGACTCCCAGTTTGATAATACGACGATAATTTGCATATTTCTAGACTTAGGCTTAAAAAGATGGCGTTAGAGGGTGAGAACTCGAAACATCCCCCAAACGTCCCCGTGGGTGGCACCAACACCTCCCATGGGGACCGATGTAACTCGTAAGAACTCACCCCGCAGCCACGGGACTCCCGGTTTTAGAATACGACGATAATTTGCATATTTTTAGACTTAGGCTTAAAAACATGGCGTTAGAGGGTGAAAACTCGAAACAGCCCCCCGAACGGCCCCGTGGGTGGCACCTACACCTCCCACGGGACCAATGTAACTCGTAGGAATTGACCCCGCTGTCGTGGGACTCCCGGTTTGAGAATACGATGATACTTTGCATATTTCTAGACCTAGGCTTAAGAAGACGGCGTTAGAGGGTGAAAACTCAAAACAGACCCCGAACAGCCCCATGGGTGGCACCAACACCTCCCACGGGACCAACGTAACTCGTAGGAACTAACCTCGTAGCCGCGGGGACTCTCGGTTTGAGAATACGACGATAATTTGCATATTTCTAGACTTCGGATTAAAAACATGGCGTTAGAGGTTGAGAACCCGAAACAGCCCCCGAATGTCCCCGTGGGTGGCACCAACACCTCCCACGGGACCAATGTAACTCGTAGGAACTGAACCCGCAGCCGCGGGACTCCCGGTTTGAGAATATATTGATAATTTGCATATTTCTAGACTTAGGCTTAAGAAGATGGCATTAGAGGGTGAAAACTTGAAACAGGACCCCCCAACAAACCCCGTGGGTGGCACCAACACCTCCCACGGACCAATGTAACTCGTAGGAACTGACCCCACAGCCGCGGGGACTCTCGGTTTGAGAATACGATGATAATTTGCATATTTCTAGACTTAGGCTTAAAAACATGGGGTTAGAGGTTAAGAACTCGAAACAGCCCCCGAATGTCCCCGTGGGTGGCACCAACACCTCCCACGGGACCAACGTAAATCTTAGGAACTGACCCCGCAGCCGCGGGACTCCTGGTTTGAGAATACGACGATAATTTGGATATTTCTAGACTTAGGCTTAAAAAGATGGCGTTAGAGGGTGAGAACTCGAAACAGCCCCCGAACGTCCCCGTGGGTGGCACCAACACCTCCCATAGGACCGATGTAACTCGTAAGAACTCACCCCGCAGCCACGGGACTACCGGTTTGAGAATACGACGATAATTTGCTTATTTTTAGACTTAGGCTTAAAAACATGGCATTAGAGGGTGAAAACTCGAAACAGCCCCGGAACTGCCCCGTGGGTGGCACCTACACCTCCCACGGGACCAATGTAACTCGTAGGAACTGACCCCGCAGCCGCGGGACTCACGATTTGAGAATATGAAGGTAATTTTCATATTGCGAGACATAGGCAAAACATGGCAATAGAGGGTGAGAACTCAAAACAGCCCCCGAACGTCCCCATGGGTGGCACCAACACTTACCACAGAACCAATGTAACTATTAGGAACTGAGCCTCCAGCCACAGGACTCCCAGTTTGTGAATACGCCGATAATTTGCATATTTCTAGACTTAGGCTTAAAAACATGGCGTTAAAGGACTTGAACTCGAATCCCCTCCAACGTCCCCGTGGTTGGAACCAACACCTCCCACGGGACCAATGTAACTCGTAGGAACTGACCCCGTAGTCGCGGGACTCCCGGTTTGAGAATACGAAGGAAATTTGCATATTTTAAGACTTAGGCAAAACATGGCGTTAGAGGGTGACAACTCGAAACATTCCCCGAACGGCCCCGTGGATGGCACCAACACCTCCCAGGGGACCAATGTAACACGTAGTAACTAACCCCGCAGCCACGCGACTCCCGATTTGAGAATACGACGGTAATTTGCATATTTCTAGAGTTAAGCAAAACATGGCGTTAGAGGGTGAGAACTCGAAACAGCCCCCGAACGGCCCCGTGGGTGGCACCAACACCTCCCACGGGGCTAATGTAACTCGTAAGAACTGACCCAGCAGCCGCGGGACTCCCGATTTGAGAATACAACGAGAATTTGCATATTTCTAGACTTCGGCTTAAAAACATGACGTTAGAGGGTGAGAACACAAAACAGACCACGAACGGCCCCGTGGGTGGCACCAACACCTCCCACGGGACCAATGTGACTCGTAGGAACTGACCCCGCAGCCGCGGGACTCTCGATTTGAGAATACAACGATAATTTATATATTTCTAGACTCAGGCTTAAAAATGTGGCGTTAGAGGGCGAAAACTTGAAACAGCCCCCGTACGTCCCCGTGGGTGACACCAACACCTCCCACGGGACCAATGTAACTCGTAGGAACCGACCCCCCAGCCGCGGGACTCCCGATTTGAGAATATGAAAGTAATTTGCATATTTCAAGACTTAGGCTTAAAAACATGGCATTAGAGGGTTAAAACTCGAAACAGCCCCCGAACGTCCCCGTGGGTGGCACCAACACCTCCCACGGGACCAATGTAAATCGTAGGAACTAATCCCGTAGCCGCGGGACTCCCGGTTTGAGAATACGATGATAATTTACATATTTCTAGACTTAGGCTTAACAAGATGGCGTTAGAGGGTGAAATCGCGAAACAGACCCCGAACGGCCCCGTGGGTGGCACCTACACCTCCCACGGGACCAATGTAACTCGTAGGAACTGACCCCGCAGCCGCGGGACTACCGATTTGAGAATACAAAGGTAATTTGCATATTTCTAGACTAAAGCAAAACAAGGTGTTAGAGGGTGAGAACTCGAAATAACCCCCGAACGGCCCCATGGGTGGAACCAACACCTACCACGGGACCAATGTAACTCGTCGGAACTGACCCCGCAATCGCGGGACTCCCGGTTTGAGAATACGACGATAATTTGCATATTTCTAGAATTAGGCTTAAAAACATGGCGTTAAAGGGTGAGAACTCGAAACATCCCCTGAACGTCCCCGTGGGTAGCTCTAACACCTCCCACGGGACCAATGTAAGTCGTAGGAACTGACCCCGAAACCGCGGGACTCCCGATTTGAGAATACGATGATAATTTGCATATTTCTAGACTTAGGCTTAAAAACATGGCGTTAGAGGGGAGAACTCGAAATAGCCCCCGAACGTCCCTGTGGGTGGCACCAACACCTCCCACGGGACCAATGTAACTCGTAGGAACTGACCCCACAGCCGCGGGACTCCCGTTTTGTGAATATGACGGTAATTTGCATATTTCTAAAGTTAAGCAAAACATGGCGTTAGAGAGTGAAAACTCGAAACAGCCCCTGAACGGCCCCATGGGTGGCACCAATACCTCCCACGGGGCCAATGTAACTCATAGGTACTGACCCCGCAGCCGTGGGACTCCCGGTTTGAGAATACAAAGGTAATTTGTGTATTTCATGACTTAGGTAAAACATGGCGTTAGAGGGTGAGAACTCGAAACAGCCCCCGAACGGCCCCGTGGGTGTAACCAACACTTCGCACGGGACCAATGTTACTTGTAGAAACTGATTCCACTGCCGCGGGAGTCCCGATTTTAGAGTACGATGATAATTTGCATATTTTTAGACTTAGGCTTAAAAACATGGCGTTAGAGGGTGAGAACTCGAAACCGCCCCCGAACGGCCCCGTGGGTGGCACCAACGCCTCCCACGGGACCAATGTAACTCGTAGGAAATGATCCCGCAGCCGCGGGACTCCCGGTTTGAGAGTATGATGATAATTTTCATATTTCTAGATTTAGGCTTAAGAAGATGGCGTTAGAGGGTGAAAACTCGAAACAGACACCGAACAGCCCCGTGGGTAGGCACCAACACCTCCCACGGGACCAATGTAACTCGTAGGAACTGACCCCGTAGGCGCGGGACTCTCGGTTTGAGAATACGACGATAATTTGCATACTTCTTGACTTAGGCCTAAAAACATGGCGTTAGAGGTTGAGAACTCGAAACAGCCCCTGAATGTCCCCGTGGGTGGCACCAACACCTCCCACGGGACCAACGTAACTCGTAGGAACTGACCCCGTAGCCGCAAGACTCCCGGTTTGTGAATACGCCAATAATTTGTATATTTCTAGACTTAGGCGTAAAAACATGGCGTTAAAGGGCGAGAACTCGAAACATCCCCCGAACGTCCCCGTGGGTGGATCCAACACCTCCCACGGGACCGATGTAGCCCATGGGACCGATGTAGCTCGTAAGACCTCACCGTGGGTGGCTATAACGCCTCCCATGGGACCGATGTAGCTCATAAGACCTCACCGCGCAGCCACGGGACTCCCAGTTTGAGAATACGACGATAATTTGAATATTTCAAGACTTAGGCTTAAAAACATGGCGTTTGAGGGTGAAAACTCGAAACAGCCCCCGAACGTCCCCGTGGGTGGCACCAACACCTCCCACGGGACCAATGTAACTCATAGGAACTGACCCCGCAGCCGCGGAACTCCCGGTTTGAGAATACGAAGGTAATTTGCATATTTCAAGACTTAGCACAACGTGGCGTTAGAGGGTGAAACCTCGAAACATCCTCCGAACGGCCCCGTGGGTGGCACCAACACCTCTCACGGGACCAATGTAACACGTAGGAACTGACCCCGCAGCAGCGGGACTCCCAATTTGATAATACGACTGTAATTTGCATATTTATAAACATAAGCAAAACATGGTGTTAGAGGGTGAGAACTCGAAACAACCCCCGAACGGCCCCGTGGGTGACACCAACACCTCCCACGGGGCCAATGTAACTCGTAAGAACTAACCCCGCAGCCGCGGGACTCCCGATTTTAGAATACAACAATAATTTGCATATTTCTAGACTTAGGCTTAAAAACATGGCGTTAGAGGGTGAGAACACGAAACAGCCCCCGAACGGCCCCGTGGGTGGCACCAACACCTCCCACGGGACCAACGTGACTCGTAGGAACTGACCTCGCAGCCGCGAGACTCCCTGTTTGATAATATGATGGTAATTTGCATATTTCAAAACATAAGCTTAAAAATAACGCGTTAGGGGGTGAGAACTTGAAACAGACCCCGAACGGCCCCGTGGGTGGCACGAACACCTCCAACGGGACAATGTAACTTGTAGGAACTGACCCCGCAGCCGCGGGACTCCCTGTTTGAGAATACGACGCTAATTTTCAAATTGCTAGACTTAGGCAAAACATGTCATTAGAGGGTGAGAACTCGAAACAGTCCCCGAACGTCCCCATGGGTGGCACTAACACCTACCACAAAACCAATGTAACTCGTAGGAACTGAGCCTGCAGCCACAGGACTCACGGTTTGTGAATACGCCGATAATTTGCATATTTCTAGACTTAGGCTTAAAAACATGGCGTTAAAGAAGGAGAACTGAAAACACCCCACAACGTCCCCGTGGGTGGAACCAACACCACCCACGGGACCAGTGTAACTCGTAGGAACTGATCTTGCAGCCGCGGGACTCCCGGTTTAAGAATACGAAGGTAATTTGCATATTTCAAGACTTAGGCAAAACATGGCGTTAGAGGGTGACAACTCGAAACATCCCCCGAACGGCCCCGTGGGTGGCACCAACACCTCCCACGAGACCAATGTAACACGTAGGAACTGACCCCGCAGTCGCGAGACTCCCGATTTGATAATACGACGGTAATTTTCATATTTCTAGACTTAAGCAAAACATGGCGTTAGAGGGTGAGAACTCAAAACAGCCCCCGAACGGCCCCGTGGGTGGCACCAACTCCTCCCACGGGGCCAATGTAACTCCTAAGAACTGACCCCGCAGCCGCGGGACTCCCGATTTGAGAATACAACGATAATTTGCATATTTCTTGATTTAGGCTTAAAAACATGGCGTTAGAGAGTGAAAACACGAAATAGCCTCCGAACGGCCCCGTGGGTGGCACCAACACCTCCCACGGGACCAATGTGACTCGTAGGAATTTACCCCGCAGCCGCGGGACTCTCGGTTTTAGAATAGAACGAAATTTTGTATATTTCTAGACTCAGGGTTAAAAACATGGCGTTAGAGGGTGAGAACTCGAAACAGCCCCCGAACGTCCCCGTGGTGGCACCAACACCTCCCACGGGACCAATGTAACTCATAGGAACTGACCCCACAGCCGCGGGACTCCTGGTTTGAGAATACGATGATAATTTTCATATTACTAGACTTAGGCTTAAAAATGTGGCGTTAGAGGGTGAAAACTTAAAACAGCCCCCGTACGTCCCCGTGGGTGACACCAACACCTCCCACGGGACCAATGTAACTCGTAGGAACTGACCCCCCAGCCGCGGGACTCCCGGTTTGAGAATACGAAAGTAATTTGCATATTTCAAGACTTAGGCTTAAAAATATGGCGTTAGAGGTTGAAAACTCGAAACAGCCCCCGAACGTCCCCGTGGGTGGCACCAACTGAAAAAAACGTCGCTAATGCCGTTTAATACTAGATTAAACTGTATAAGCAACTCCGAAATATTTGTTGGAGAAACCCTTTTCTTTTGAAAATAAAAATTATAAACAAGATGTGTTTACAAAGAAACTTATGTACGAGAGTAATTAAGATTGTGTAATCAGTTTTTAAAACTAAGGCTGTTTCAAAAATTCAGCACACTTATAGAATGAGATGAGTAGATGAAGATAATCAACACACAGTTTTTAATGTGGTAAAACCTCTCCCAACAGAGGAAACATCCACGGTGACTTCTATGTCACAAAAATAAAAATCCACTAATAACAAATAATAGTTACAAACAATACAACATGCAAGCACACAAATCAACCTATTTTAAGTTTAGGAATATACCCCACTTGGTGTCCTTCTAACTTCTCATAGATCTGATTTGTTGATGATGTTCTTCCAGTTTGCTAACTTCCTTTGCTTTAGCTTCCTTACGTCGACTCAATGATCTCTGATCTTATACACAACACTTCCAGTGTAGTAGTGTGTTAAGTGTTTGTGAAGTGATTCCTATTCACATTCATGAACTCACACACACTTAGATTTACAGACAGTCCTATAAAAATTACATATAAAGTCTATATGCTGTGATTTTGTTTTCTTTCTTTCTTACAAAACTAAAAACCTTTTTGACCTTTAATATAACCCAGATTCCACGGATATCTCGCTTCAAAATCGGTCAAGATCTTAATCAATCTCTTTTTGAAAACATTTGTGAGATTGAAAATCTCCAAGTGTGAATCCAACTAGGTCAAGGTTAAGTTTTGTAAAAACAGAAACCATAAAACATTTTCAAAACTAAATCAGTAAATATTTTCTTAAATCAAGTAGTAAATATGAAGATCTAGTGAAAATGTAACATGCAGAGTGTAGATCTAAAGTTTCTATGAAAAAGAAACAAGATCTTCACACGAATGTTTAAGTTATGAACAAGATCAAGGGCAAAGAGGTTACAGCTTCAAAAGAACAAACCACTCTCTCTCTCAAACACTGAAGGTTGTGTTTGGGGTTAAGTGTATACGAAGGTTTGATTAAAAAAATGAAGTGTTTAGGGTTAGGGTTTGGTTTTGGGCTAACAGAGTTTTCTTTCTCTCTCTTCTCTCTTTTCTTTTCTCTCTTCTCTCTCACTTCTCTCTTCTCTCTATTTTTTCTCTCAGAAATGACGAATGCCCAAAAGTCTACTAAGGCTGAGAAGTGGAGGGTATTTATAGGGCTGAGGGAAGGTTCTGGATGTTCGAGGGAAATCAAGGGCTGAGATCAAGTCTTGCAAACTTTGACTTGATCCAAAGGTTATAAAACAGCGGTGATTAAAAGTAATTGTGATTGGTTCATATGGATAGCACCGGGATTAACTAAGAACACATGCAGACCCTCGATTAGGAATGATCCAACGATCAGCAATCAACCATCCAACCTTCTCACAAAAGAAACACAAATAGGTACACCCGGAGGATGACAAGTGTTGGCTTGTGAGTGTCTCTCACACGCGCGTCTAAAATAATTACAGAAGGTACCCTGAAGTCTCTAGCGCTTTGAGATTCTACCCAACCAAACATTCGAGTGAGAAATGAAGTTTACAAAATAGAATATTAACCCCACAAATTTTATAATCCCATTTTATTAATAAAAACATTTATTTAGAAAAAGTTTAAAAATGTTTAAAAAATATTTCAAAAATTCCCAAAAAATATTAAAGCTCCAATTCAAGGGGAATTAAACACACACTCAATTTTAAGCAATATGAACACATGTATGCACTTCTAATTGTGTGTAGTGTGATTCAATTTATACCTTCATGGATCATTGAAGAGGATTAGAGAGAAAAGATCTGAGGCTCTTTGGATTCTAGGTTGGACAACCAATTTTGTCACTATTTCCAAACTAGTTGAACACTTATACAGTATAGACTTAAGCAAGTCAAAGGTATAAGGTGCATCAATCTCCCCCTTTGTAAATATGAGACAAAATCTCCTTTGAGTTAGCTTAAAACTCGTAGGGAACCAAAAAAAATAAAACCTAGTCCTATACAAAAGATACTATCTACCCATTTCCTAGAAAGTCAAAAATTACATAACTCAACTATTTACAAATGTGTACACTAGAAAAGGTAGACAATCAGTAGAGGAGATTCCTGCAAATATACACACTAGGATCAAGCAGTTTAGATGAAATGTGAACAAAATATTGAACTCATAAAACTCAAATTTCTCCCCCATTTTGTCTCAAATGGACAAAGGGTAAAACTTAAGGTCTTGAGAGTTTAATCAGCGCATACCATGCCTATAGAATTTCGCAAATTCAGAAATCTGTTATAGTCTAAAGGTTTAGTGAACATGTCTGCAAGTTGCAGATCAGTAGGCAGGTAATGAATTTCTAATTCCTTAGTTTCAACAAGTTCGCGTATAAAATGATGTCTTATTTTAATATGCTTAGTTTGCGAGTGTTGAACCAGGTTTTTAGATATGTTAATGGAGCTTTGATTGTCACAATACAATTATAATTGATCTTTTTTAATCCCATAATCGCTTAATATATGTTTTATCCATAATAATTGAGCACAGCAACTTCCTGCTGCTATATATTCGGACTCAGCCGTAGATAAAGATATGCAATTCTGTTTTTTACTACTCCAACCAACTAAATTATTGCCGACATAATAGCTGGCACCTGATGTACTTTTACTATCATCAGTACACCCAGCCCAATCAGCATCAGTATACCCTATGATGGTGCTACATGTATCCTTAGTATACCTAAGTCCAAGATTGAGAGTGCCCTTTATGTACTTTATTATACGTTTTACACTCAATAAATGGCTCTCTTTAGGGTTATTCTGGTAACGAGCACACAGACATATAGCATACATTATGCCTGGTCGCGAGGCAGTTAGATAGAGTAGACTACCAATCATACTACGATAGAGTGTGGAATCAACTGACTTACCATTTTCATCTTTATATAATTTAACAGTAGTACTCATAGGCGTTTTGGCAACTTTAGCATTATCTAAACCAAATTTCTTAACAAGATCTAAGGCATACTTAGTTTGAGAGACAAATAGTCCATCAGAATTCTGTTTCATTTGAAATCCTAAGAAAAGCTGTAGCTCCTCCATAAGGGACATGTGAAATTCCTTATGCATAATAGCAGAAAAAGATTTAACTTCAGAGTTTGAAGTTGACCCGAAAATGATGTCGTCTACATAGACTTGGGCTATAATAATGTTTTTGTCAAAATGTTTGACAAAGAGAGTCTGGTCATTTCCTCCTCTCTTAAAACCCTTATCCAATAAAAAGTTGGAAAGGCATTCATACCAAGCTCTAGGAGCTTGTTTTAAGCCATACAAAGCCTTTTTTAGACGAAAGACATGGTTAGGGTATTTAGGGTCAATGAACCCTTTGGGTTGTTCTACATATGTTTCTTCGGACAGAATTCCATTTAGGAAAGCAGATTTGACGTCCATTTGATAAAGTGTGAATTTTAAGTGACACGCTATGGCGAACAGAAGTCGAACAGATTCTAGACGAGTGACAGGGGCAAATGTCTCGTTGAAATCTATTCCTTCTATTTGTGAGTAGCCTTGAGCAACTAGTCTAGCTTTGTTTGTAAGGATTACCCCATTTTCATCAGATTTGTTCTTAAAAATCCAACGTGTCCCAATAACATTTTTGTTTTGAGGCCGCGATACAAGATACCAGGCATCGTGAATGACAAATTTTAAAAGTTCTTCCTGCATAGCAGAAATCCAGTGTGTGTCATTCAATGCTTTATTAACATTTTTCGATTCCACAAGGGAGACGAAACATGCATAATTAACATAATTTCTTAACTGGGATCTAGTACGAACTGGCTCATTAGGATTACCGACCACGTTGTCAATGGGATGATCTTTAGAGACCCAGCCAGGTACTTCTGGACTCTCAATAGGTAATGAGTCATCTATTTCTGGTGAATCAGTTTTGAAATCATTTTCAGATTCAACCACAATAGGTGATTCAGATGTCTTATTTTCGACAATAGTGTCGCTTACAATTACATCTATCGATTCCATAAGGGCCTTAGTACGCAGATTGTATATACGATAAGCACGACTATTTGGAGAGTATCCTAAGAAGATGGCTTTATCACCACGCGTTTCGAATTTAGACAGATGTTCTCTGTCTTTACAGACATAACACTGACTTCTGAAGGTTCTTAGATATTTCAGATTAGGCTTCTTACCGTACCACAACTCATAAGGGGTTTGTTTAGAGTTTTTCCTAAGGTAAACCCTATTAATGATATGACATGCAGTTCTAATAGATTCTACCCATAAGTATTTAGGTAGAGATTTGGTATGCAACATGACACGTGCCATCTCTTGAAGAGTTCGATTTTTCCTTTCAGCAATACCATTCTGCTGAGGAGTTTTAGGGGCACTAAATTCGTGTTTGTAACCGTTGTAGTCACAATATTCAACTATTCCCGTGTCTATGAACTCTCCCCCTCTATCGCTACGAATACGATTTACTTGTGTGTCCTTCTCATTTTCAATTCTTAATAAAATTTTCAAAAAATTCTGAAACGTGTCAGATTTTTGTTTCAAGAAGGCAACCCAAGTGAATCGTGTGAAATCATCAACCATGACAAGGATATAACTGTGTCCACAAAGACTAACAGTTCTAGAGGGACCAATAAGGTCCATATGGATGAGATCTAAAGGTCTAGAGGTGATAATGTCTTTAACCTTTTTATGCGAAGTCTTAACTATTTTTCCTTCCTGGCAATGACCACAGACAACACTTGAAATAGGTTTAATTTTAGGAATTCCTCTAACAATCTCTTGACTAGACAATCTACCAAGGATATCATAACTTAGGTGACCTATACGATTATGCCAGATCTCATTCTCATCCATTCTGACAATGTTACAGGTTTCAGAACTAGTCTTGACAGTATAACAATTGTCAGGTGTTCTAAATCCTGTAATAATGCATTCACCTTTATCATTTAGAATTTTACAATTGTTCTTTGAAAAGGTGACTGTATGGTCAGAGTCATAAAATTGTGATATACTTAGGAGGTTGACTTTAAGGCCTTTAACTAATAGAACATTTTCGAGAACAAGCATTCCTTCTTCTTTTAGGGTTCCTTTGCCTATGATCTGAGATGAAACTCCGTCACCAAAAACTACTTTCCCACCAGCAAATCTGGTTTTGTTTAAAAGTTTGGTTTCATCTCATGTCATATGTTTGGAACATCCTGAATCTAAATACCAACCAGATGAAGTGTGTTCAGCTTTTAAGGCAGTGATGGCAATGTTACACTTCATTTGGGGTAAAAGATCATCTTTTCTAACCCAAATAGCTCTAGTTTTAATTTTGCGCAAGTTTGCCCTCATTTGATAAAATTTTCGAGACACAGCTTTTTGTCGAAAAACATTTGGAGCAGCAAACTGAATATTGTGAAAAATTTGAGCTTTTGGTTTAGGAAAGTTTCTGGGAGCCTTCTCTTAAATGAACTCTTAGTTTTGGTCTTTCTATTTCTGTAGTTAGAGTTCTTATCAGGTTGTCTTGGAAGGACATAATTGTTACGATTTTGCCTAGAATAGTTAAAGTTCTTGTAGACAGAAGTGTTGTACACAGGGGTGTTTAGACGCCTAGCATAACAACCTTCAAAGGAATGACCATAAATGTCACAGTAGGAGCAATATTGATTGCTTGAGGGATGAATTTCCTTAGGGAAACTTCTAAAGATGGGTTTAACAGCATTCTGTTCAGAAGTCCTATTCTTAGGAGGTATGGTCTTATAGGTAGAATCAGCCTTTCTGATAAAAGGACAGACGTATTTAGTCTTAAGTGCAGTCTCAGCCTTAGAATTACTAGACTCTCCAATGTCTTTTTCTTGTTGCTTTTGATCAAATTCCTTTTTAATAAAATGAAAGTCTGGACATGTTTCAATTGGTCTTTTGCCCCCAGACACAAACTTAATAGGTTCAAGATATGTAGTTTGTGGTTTGTTCTTAGGGCAAAATCCAATACCGGTTCTATCATCAGAATTGGTCTTGAAGTCAACAACAAAGTCAGTAAAACAATTTGAATTATTTTCAAACTTAGAATTTTTTTTTAAAATAGTAGCTGTCTTTGTTTTTGCTTCCTCCAGTTCTAATAATGTTCCCTTGTATTTCATTTCCAGGGTTTCATTAGTTTTAGTCAACTCTTTTAATTTTTGATCAAAAGTTTCAATTTCAGATTGATGAGTCAGACACTAGTTAGTGTACTCTTCAGCATTCAACTTCACAATAAGACTTAGATCATCTAATTTCTTAGTCAGGTCTCTAACAGTCTTCTCCAATCTAGTGCCTTTTTTAAGAGTTTTAGCATACAAAGTATGGATATCAGGGAGGTCATCTGTGTCTGAGTCGCTAAGTGAAGTGTGTGTAGTGACCCCTAACGATTCAGTTTTAGTACTCACGCACCCATTTTCATCGTCATTATCGAGATCACTTTGACTCACACACACGGTAGTAGAACTAGCAACATTTTTAGATAATAAGGCATCTAGGCCAGTCAAAACAGTATTCACACAAGCAAGATTAGGAGCATCATTATCACACACAGGCATATCATCATTGTAAATGATCTTAGCATAAAAGGACATGCAAGGGTCAAGTACATTTGAAGATTCAAGTTCCTCTTCATCAGAGTCACTTGAATCATTCCAAGTTTTACAGACATTTGCTCTATTGTGTGTGTTGGCTTTATTCAGATTAACTCTGCAATCGTGAGCAATGTGACCTAATTTCCCACATCTAAAACATTCAATCTTTTTAAGGTCTCTAGTGGGTCTGGAGTTGTTATCCTTAGGATGTTTGTCAATTCCTCTCTCATGAGGTTTGGGATTAGACAGAGTATGATAATTAGGCTTGCCTTGTTTAGTTTCCTGTTTTTTTCGAAATTTGATAATTTTCTTAAATTGTTTAGACATCAAGGCAATCTGATTATCTAGTTTGTCTATATTGCACTCCTCATCAGAGTCAGAGTTGGTCAAATTAGACTCAAGTTTGGGTATCTTAGAGGCAAAACTCAAGTTAGAGTTGGGCTGTTTTCTTTGAGAATGATTTAATTATTTCTTAAAGTCTAATTCCATTTCCACAGTCCTAAGTTTGCTACTGAGTAACTCAGGAGTAAGGTTTTGATCATTCATTTCCTCAATAGCATACCTCTTACTGTCAAACTTTTGTGGTAATGACCTTAGGATTTTAGAAACAATTTCATTTCTATCATAAGTAATACCATTAGCATGCAACTTAGTGACTATATCAGTCAAGTTCATGTAAAAATCATCAAAAGACTCAGAATCAGACATAATCAAAGACTTGTACTGCTGGATAAGCATTTGAGTTTTAGCAGCTTTAACTCTTGAGTCTCCTTCATGGGCAGTGATTAATGTGTCCCAAGCTTCCTTAGAAGTGGCACAAGATGAGATTCTTTTGAACTCATACTCATTAATAGACATAAAAATGGCATTCTTGCCTTTATTGTTATTTCGAGAAATGATTTTCTTTTCTTGGGTAAATTCACTAAAGATTTTCTTTACCCTCTCATCACTTCCTTCAGTGGCTGGTTTAGTAGGATAAGTGTATCCATTTTCAATAATGTCCCATACATCATCTCCTAAAGACCCTTGGATGAAGGCAACCATTCTTACTTTCCAGTAAGCAAAGTTGTTTCCATCAAAGAGTGGAGGTCTGGACAGATTACCAAACCTTTCATTCTTCTCGTCCATAGTTAGGTTTTTCAGAAAACGATTTCAGAAACACAAGATCTTTTGAAATAAAAGTTAACAGGGCTCTGATACCAATTGAAAAAAACGTCACTAATGCCGTTTAATACAAGATTAAACTGTATAAGCAACTCCGAAATGTTTGTTGGAGAATCCCTTTTCTTTTGAAAATAAAAATTATAAACAAGATGTGTTTACAAAGAAACTTATGTACGAGAGTAATTAAGATTGTGTAATCAGTTTTTAAAACTAAGGTAGTTTCAAAAATTCAGCACACTTATAGAATGAGATGAGTAGATGAAGATAATCACCACAGTTTTTAACGTGGTAAAACCTCTTCCAACAGAGTAAACATCCACGGTGACTTCTAAGTCACAAAAATAAAAATCCACTAATAAAAAATAATAGTTACAAACAATACAACATGCAAGCACACAAGTCAACCTATTTTAAGTTTAGGAATATACCCCACTTGGTGTCCTTCTAACTTCTTATAGATCTGATTTGTTGATGATGTTCTTCCAGTTTGCTAACTTCCTTTGCTTTAGCTTCCTTACGTCGACTCAATGATATCTGATCTTATACACAACACCTCCAGTGTAGTAGTGTGTTAAGTGTTTGTGAAGTGATTCCTATTCACATGCATGAACTCACACACACTTAGATTTACAGACAGTCTTATAAAAATTACATATAAAGTCTATATGCTGTGATTTTGTTTTCTTTCTTTATTATAAAACTAAAAACCTTTTTGACCTTTAATATAACCCAGATTCCACGGATATCTCGCTTCAAAATCGGTCAAGATCTTAATCAATCTCTTTTTGAAAACATTTGTGAGATTGAAAATCTCCAAGTGTGAATCCAACTAGGTCAAAGTTAAGTTTTGTAAAAACAGAAACCATAAAACATTTTCAAAACTAAATCAGTAAAGATTTTCTTAAATCAAGTAGTAAATATGAAGATCTAGTGAAAATGTATCATGCAGAGTGTAGATCTAAAGTTTCTATGAAAAAGAAACAAGATCTTCACACGAATGTTTAAGTTATGAACAAGATCAAGGACAAAGAGGTTACAGCTTCAAAAGAACAAACCACTCTCTCTCTCAAACACTGAAGGTTGTGTTTGGGGTTAAGTGTATACGAAGGTTTGATTAAAAAAATGAAGTGTTTAGGGTTAGGGTTTGGTTTTGGGCTAACAGAGTTTTCTTTCTCTCTCTTCTCTCTTTTCTTTTCTCTCGTCTCTCTCACTTCTCTCTTCTCTCTATTTTTTTCTCTCAGAAATGACGAATGCCCAAAAGTCTTCTAAGGCTGACAAGTGGAGGGTATTTATAGGGCTGAGGGAAGGTTCTGGATGTTCAAGGGAAATCAAGGGCTGAGATCAAGTCTTGCAAACTTTGACTTGATCCAAAGGTTATAAAACAGCGGTGATTAAAAATGATTGTGATTGGTTCATATGGATAGCACCGGGATTAACTAAGAACACATGCAGACCCTCGATTAGGAATGATCCAACGATCAGCAATCAACCATCCAACCTTCTCACAAAAGAAACACAAATAGGTACACCCGGAGGATGACAAGTGTTGGCTTGTGAGTGGCTCTCACACGCGCGTCTAAAATAATTACAGAAGGTACCCTGAAGTCTCTAGCGCTTTGAGATTCTACCCAACCAAACATTCGAGTGAGAAATGAAGTTTAAAAAATAGAATATTAACCCCACAAATTTTATAATTCCATTTTATTAATAAAAACATTTATTTAGAAAAAGTTTAAAAATGTTTAAAAAATATTTAAAAAATTCCCAAAAAATATTAAAGCTCCAATTCAAGGGGAATTAAACACACACTCAATTTTAAGCAATATGAACACATGTATGCACTTCTAATTATGTGTAGTGTGATTCAATTTATACCTTCATGGATCATGGAAGAGGATTAGAGAGAAAAGATCTGAGGCTCTTTTGATTCGAGGTTGGACAACCAATTTTGTCACTATTTCCAAACTAGTTGAACACTTATACAATATAGACTTAAGCAAGTCAAAGGTATAAGGTGCTTCAACTACACGTCCCACGGGACCAATGTAACTCGTAGGAACTGACCCCGCTGCCGCGGGACTCCAGTTTTGAGAATACGATGATAATTTGCATATTTCTAGACTTAGGCTTAAGAAGATGGCGTTAGAGGGTGAAAACTCGAAACAGACCCCGAACGGCCCCATGGGTGGCACCTACACCTCCCATGGGACCAATGTAACTCATAGGAACGGACCCCGCAGCCTCGGGACTCCCGATTTGAGAATACAAAGGTAATTTGCATATTTCGAGACTTAGGCAAAACATGGCGTTAGAGGGTGAGAACTCGAAAAACCCCCGAACGGCCCCATGGGTGGTACCAACACCTACCACGGGACCAATATAACTCGTCGGAACTGACCCCGCAATCGCTGGACTCCCGGTTTGAGAATACGACAATAATTTACATATTTCTAGACTTAGGCTAAAAAATATGGCGTTAAAGGGTGAGAACTCGAAACAGCCCCTGAACGTCCCCGTGGGTGGCTCTAACACCTCCCACGGGACCAATGTAACTCGTAGGAACTGACCCCGCAGTCGCGGTACTCCCGGTTTGAGAATACGAAGGTAATTTGCATATTTCTAGACAGAGGCTTAAAAACATGGCGTTAGAGGGTGAGAAGCCGAAACAGACCCCGAACGGCCCCGTGGGTGGCACCAACACCTCCAACGGGACCAATGTAACTCGTAGGAACAGACCCCGCAGCCGCAGGACTCCTGGTTTGCGAATACGACGATAATTTGCATATTTTTCTAGACTTAGGCTTAAAAACATGGCGTTAGAGGGGGAGAACTCGAAATAGCCCCCGAACGTCCCCGTGGGTGGCACCAACACCTCCCACGGGACCAATGTAACTCGTAGGAACTGACCCCACAGCCGCGGGACTCCCGTTTTGAGAATACAATGGTAATTTGCATATTTTTAGGGTTAAGCAAAACATGGCGTTAGAGGGTGAGTACTCGAAACAGCCCCCGAATGGCCCCGTGGGTGGAACCAACACTTCGCACGGGACCAATGTAACTCGTAGGAACTGATTCCGCTGCCGTGGGAGTCCCGATTTTAGAATACGATGATAATTTGCATATTTTTAGACTTAGGCTTAAAAACATGGCGTTAGAGGATGAGAACTCGAAACCGCCCCCGAACGTCCCCGTGGGTGGCACCAACATCTCCCACGGGACCAACGTAACTCGTAGGAACTGACCCCGCAGTCGCGGGACTCCTAGTTTGAGAATACGATGATAATTTGCATATTTCTAGACTTAGGCTTAAGAAGATGGCGTTAGAGGGTGAAAACTCGAAACAGACCCCGAACAGCCCCATGGGTGGCACCGACACCTCCCACGGGACCAATATAACTTGTAGGAACTGACCCCGCAGCCCTGGGACTCTCGGTTTGAGAATATGACGATAATTTGCATATTTCTAGACGTAGGCTTAAAAACATGGCGTTAGAGGTTGAGAAGTCAAAACCTCCCCCGAACGTCCCCGTGGGTGGCACCAACACCTCCCACGGGACCAATGTAACTCGTAGGAACTGACCCCGCTGCCGCGGGACTCCCGGTTTGATAATACGACGATAATATGTATATTTTTAGACTTAGGCTTTAAAAGATGGCGTTAGAGGGTGAGAACTCGAAACA
Source organism: Sambucus nigra (assembly GCA_949130495.1). NCBI lineage: Eukaryota > Viridiplantae > Streptophyta > Magnoliopsida > Dipsacales > Adoxaceae > Sambucus > Sambucus nigra. The sequence goes on along the minus strand of OX422215.1, from coordinate 573,874,929 downwards.
GCCCCCGAACATCCCCGTGGGTGGCACCAACACCTCCCATGGGACCGATGTAACTCGTAAGAACTCACCCAGCAGCCACGGGACTCTCGGTTTTAGAATACGACGATAATTTGCATATTTTTAGACTTAGTCTTAAAAACATGGCGTTAGAGGGTGAAAACTCAAAACAGCCCCCGAACGGCCCCGTGGGTGGCACCTACACCTCCCACGGGACCAATGTAACTCGTAGGAACTGACCCCGTAGTCGCGGGACTCCCGGTTTGAGAATACGATGATAATTTGAATATTTCTAGACTTAGTCTTAAGAAGATGGCGTTAGAGGGTGAAAACTCGAAACAAACCCCGAAGAGCCCCATGGTGGCACCAACACCTCCCACGGGACCAATGTAACTCGTAGGAACTAAACCCGTAGACACGGGACTCTCGGTTTGAGAATCTGACGATAATTTTCATATTTCTAGACTTAGGCTGAAAAACATGGCGTTAGAGGTTCAGAACCCGAAACAGCCCCCGAATGTCCTCGTGGGTGGCACCAACACCTCCCACGGGAGCAACGTAACTCGTAGGAACTGACCCCGCAGCCGCGGGACTCCCGGTTTGAGAATACGACGATAATTTGCATATTTCTAGACTTAGGCTTAAAAAGATGGCGTTAGAGGGTGAGAACTCGAAACCGCCCCCGAACGTCCCCGTGGGTGGCACCAACACCTCCCACGGGACCAATGTAACTCGTAGGAACTGAACCCGCAGCCGCGGGACTCCTGGTTTGAGAATACAATGATAATTTGCATATTTCTAGACTTAGGCTTAAGAAGATGGCATTAGAGGGTGAAAACTTGAAACAGACCCCCAACAGCTCCGTGGGTGGCACCAACACCTCCCACGGGACCAATGTAAATCGTAGGAACTGACCCCACAGCCGCGGGACTCTCGGTTTGAGAATACGATGATAATTTGCATATTTCGAGACTTAGGCTTAAAAACATGGCGTTAGAGGTTGAGAACTCGAAACAGCCCCCGAATGTCCCCGTGGGTGGCCCCAACAACTCCCACGGGACCAACGTAACTCGTAGGAACTGACCCCGCACTCGCGGGACTCCTGGTTTGAGAATACGACGATAATTTGCATATTTCTAAACTTAGGCTTAAAAAGATGGCGTTAGAGGGTGAGAACTCGAAACAGCCCCCGAACGTCCCCGTGGGTGGCACCAACACCTCCCATAGGACCGATGTAACTCGTAAGAACTCACCCCGTAGCCACGGGACTACCGGTTTGAGAATACGACGATAATTTGCTTATTTTTAGACTTAGGCTTAAAAACATGGCATTAGAGGGTGAAAACTCAAAACAGCCCCGGAACTGCCCCGTGGGTGGCACCTACACCTCCCACGGGACCAATGTAACTCGTAGGAACTGACCCCGCAGCCGCGGGACTCCCGATTTGATAATACGAAGGTAATTTTCATGATGCTAGACTTGGGCAAAACATGGCATTAGAGGGTGAGAACTCAAAACAGCCCCCGAACGTCCCCATGGGTGGCACCCACACCTACCACGGAACCAATGTAACTATTAGGAACTCAGCCTGCAGCCACATGACTCCCGGTTTGTGAATACGTCGATAATTTGCATATTTCTAGACTTAGGCTTAAAAACATGGCGTTAAAGGACGAGAACTCGAATCCCCCCCAACGTCCCCGTGGGTGGAACCAACTCCTCCCACGGGACCAATGTAACTCGTAGGAACTGACCCCGCAGCCGCGGGACTCCCGGTTTGAGAATACGAATGAAATTTGCATATTTTAAGACTTAGGCAAAACATGGCGTTAGAGGTTGACAACTCGAAACATCCCCCGAACGGCCCCGTGGATGGCACCAACACCTCCCACGGGACCAATGTAACACATAGGAACTAACCGCGCAGCCGCGGGACTCCCGATTTGAGAATACAACGGTAATTTGCATATTTCTAGACTTAAGCAAAACATGGCGTTAGAGGGTGAGAACTCGAAACAGCCCCCGAACGGCCCCGTGGGTGGCACCAACTCCTCCCACGGGACAATGTAACTCGTAAGAACTGACCCCGCAGCCGCGGGATTCCCGATTTGAGAATACAACGATAATTTGCATATTTCTAGACTTCGAGTTAAAAACTGTTAAGTTAGAGGGAGAGAACACAAAACAACCCCTGAACGGCCCCGTGGGTGGCACCAACACCTCCCACGGGACCAATGTGACTCGTAGGAACTGACCCCGCAGCCGCGGGACTCTCGGTTTGAGAATACAACGATAATTTGTATATTTCTAGACTCAGGCTTAAAAACATGGCGTTAGAGGGTGAAAACTCGAAACAACCCCAGTACGTCCCCGTGGGTGACACCAACACCTCCCACGGGACCAATGTAACTCGTAGGAACTGACCCCCCAGCCGCGGGACTCTCGGTTTGATAATACGAAAGTAATTTGCATATTTCAAGACTTAGGCTTAAATACATGGCGTTAGAGGGTGAAATCTCGAAACTGCCCCCGAACGTCCCCGTGGGTGGCACCAACACCTCCCACGGGACCAATGTAAATCGTAGGAACTGACCCCGCAGCGGCGGGACTCCTGGTTTGAGAATACGATGATAATTTACATATTTTTAGACTTAGGCTTAAGAAGATGGCGTTAGAGGGTGAAATCCCGAAACAGACCCCGAACGTCCCCGTGGGTGGCACCTACACCTCCCACGGGACCAATGTAACTCGTAGGAACTGACCCGGCATCTACGGGACTCCTGATTTGAGAATACAAAGGTAATTTGCATATTTCTACACTTAGGCAAAACATGGCGTTAGAGGGTGAGAACTCGAAACAACCCCCGAACGGCCCCATGAGTGGCACCAACACCTACCACGGGACCAATGTAACTCGTTGGAACTGACCCCGCAAGCGCGGGACTCCCGGTTTGAGAATACGACGATAATTTACATATTTCTATAATTAGGCTTAAAAACATGGCGTTAAAGGGTGAGAACTCGAAACAGCCCCTGAACGTCCCCGTGGGTGGCTCTAACACCTCCCACGGGACCAATGTAACTCGTAGGAAATGACCCCGAAGCCACGGGACTCCCGGTTTGAGAATACGATGATAATTTGCATATTTCTAGACTTAGGCTTAAAAACATGGCGTTAAAGGGTGAGAACTCGAAACAGCCCCTGAACGTCCCCGTGGGTGGCTCTAACACCTCCCACGGGACCAATGTAACTCGTAGGAACTGACCCCGGAGCCACGGGACTCCCGTTTTGTGAATACGACGGTAATTTGCATATTTTTAGAGTTAAGCAAAACATGGCGTTAGAGAGTGAAAACTCGAAACAGCCCCCGAACGGCCCCGTGGGTGGCACCAACACCTCCCACGGGGCCAATGTAACTCATAGGTACTGACCCGCAGCCGTGGGACTCCCGGTTTGAGAATACAAAGGTAATTTTTGTATTTCAAGACTTAGGCAAAATATGGCGTTAGAGGGTGAGAACTCGAAACAGGCCCCGAACGGCCCCGTGGGTGGAACCAACACTTCGCACGGGACCAATGTAACTTGTAGAAACTGATTCCTTTGCAGCGGGAGTCCCGATTTTAGAATACGATGATAATTTGCATATTTTTAGACTTGGGCTTAAAAATATGGCGTTAGAGGGTGAAAACTCGAAACAGACCCCGAACAGCCCCGTGGGTGGCACCAAGACCTCCCACGGGACCAATGTAACTCGTAGGAACTGACCCCGTAGGCGTGTCACTCTCGGTTTGAGAATACGACGATAATTTGCATACTTCTAGACTTAGGCTTAAAAACATGGCGTTAGAGGTTGAGAACTCGAAACATCCCCCGAATGTCCCCGTGGGTGGCACCAACACCTCCCACGGGACCAACGTAAATCGTAGGAACTGACCCCGTAGCCGCAAGACTCCCGGTTTGAGAATACTACGATGATTTGCATATTTCCAGATTTAGGCTTAAAAACATGGCGTTAGAGGGGGAGAAGTCGAAATAGCCCCCGAACGTCCCTGTGGGTGGCACCAACACCTCCCACGGGACCAATTTAACTCGTTGGAACTGACCCCGCAGCTGCGGGACTCCCTTTTTGTGAATACGATGGTAATTTGCATATTTCTAGAGTTAAGCAAAACATGGCGTTAGAGAGTGAAAACTCGAAACAGCCCCCGAATGGCCCCATGGGTGGAACCGCAGCCGTGGGACTCCCGATTTGAGAATAAAAAGGTAATTTGTATATTTCAAGACTTAGGCAAAATATGGCGTCAGAGGGTGAGAACTCGAAACAGCCCCCGAACGGCCCCGTGGGTGGAACCAACACTTCGTACGGGACCAATGTAACTCGTAGGAACTGACCCTGCAGCCACGGGACTCCCAGTTTGAGATGACAATTTGCATATTTCTAGACTTAGGCTTAAGAAGATGGCGTTAGAGGGTGAAAACTCGAAACAGACCCCGAACAGCCTCGTGGGTGGCACTAACACCTCCCACGGGACCAATGTAACTCATAGGAACTGACCCTGCTGCCGCGGGACTCTCGATTAGAGAATACGATGATAATTTGCATATTTCTAGACTTACGCTTAAAAACATGGCGTTAGAGGTTGAGAACTCGAAACAACCCCCGAATGTCCCCGTGGGTGGCACCAACACCTCCCACTGGAACAACGTAACTCGTAGGAACTGACCCCGCAGTCGCGGGACTCCCGATTTGAGAATACGACGATAATTTGCATATTTCTAGACTTAGGCTTAAAAAGATGGCGTTAGAGGGTGAGAACTCGAAATAGCCCCCGAACATCCCCGTGGGTGGCACCAACACCTCCCACGGGACCAATGTAACTCGTAGGAACTGACCCCGCAGCCGCGGGACTCCCTGTTTGTGAATATGACGGTAACTTTCATATTTCTAAACATAAGCTTAAAATTATGGCGTTAGAGGGTGAGAACTAGACAAAGACCCCGAACGGCCCCGTGGGTGGCACCAACACCTCCCACGGGACCAATGTAACTCGTAGGATCTCACCCCGCAGCCACGGGACTCCCGTTTTGAGAAGACGACGATAATTTGCATATTTTGAGACTTAGGCTTAAAAACATGGCGTTAGAGGGTGAAAACTCGAAACAGCCCCCGAACGGCCCCGTGGGTGGCTCCTACACCTCCCACGGGACCAATGTAACTCGTAGGAACTGACCCCGCAGCCGCAGGACTCCCGATTTGAGAATACGAAGGTAATTTTCATATTGCTAGACTTAGGCAAAACATGGCGTTAGAGGGTGAGAACTCGAAACAGCCCCCGAACGTCCCCATGGTAGGCACCAACACCTACCACGAAACCAATGTAACTCGTAGGAACTGAGCCTGTAGCCACAGGACTCCCGATTTGTGAATACGCTGATAATTTGCATATTTCTAGACTTAGGATAAAAAACATGGCATTAAAGGGCGGGAACTCGAAATAGCCGCCGAACGTCCCCGTGGGTGGATCCAACACCTCCCACGGGACCAAAGTCACTCGTAGGAACTGACCCCGCAGCCGCGGGACTCCCGGTTTGAGAATACGAAGGTAATTTGCATATTTCAAGACTTAGCACAACGTGGCTTTAGAGGGTGACAACTCGAAACATCCCCCGAACGGCCCCGTGGGGGGCACCAACACCTCCCACGGGACCAATGTAACACGTAGGAACTGACCCCGCAGCCGCGGAACTCCCAATTTGAGAATACGATGGTAATTTGCATATTTCTAGACTTAAGCAAAACATGGCGTTAGAGGGTGAGAACTCGAAACAACCCCCAAACGGCCCCATGGGTGGCACCAACACCTCCCACGGGGCTAATGTAACTCATAGGTACTGACCCGTAGCCGTGGGACTCCCGGTTTGAGAATACAAAGGTAATTTTTGTATTTCAAGACTTAGGCAAAATATGGCGTTAGAGGGTGAGAACTCGAAACAGCCCCCGAACGGCCCCGTGGGTGGAACCAACACTTCGCACGAGACCAATGTAACATGTAGAAACTGATTCCTTTGCCGCGGGAGTCCTGATTTTAGAATACGATGATAATTTGCATATTTTTAGACTTAGGCTTAAAAACATGGCGTTAGAGGGTGAGAACTCGAAACCGCACCCGAACGGCACCGTGGGTGGCACCTACACCTCCCACGGGACCACGGTAACTCGTAGGAAATGACCCCGCAGCCGCGGGACTTCTGGTTTGAGAGTACGATGATAATTTGCATATTTCTAGACTTAGGCTTAAGAAGATGGCGTTAGAGGGTGAAAACTCGAAACAGACCCCGAACAGCCCCGTGGGTGGCACCAACACCTGCCACGGGACCAATGTAACTCGTAGGAACTGACCCCGTAGGCGTGTCACTCTCGGTTTGAGAATACGACGATAATTTACATACTTCTAGACTTAGGCTTAAAAACATGGCGTTAGAGGTTGAGAACTCGAAATAGCCCCCGAATGTCCCCGTGGGTGGCACCAACACCTCCCACGGGGCCAACGTAACTCGTAGGAACTGACCCCGTAGCCGCAAGACTCCCGGTTTGAGAATACGACGATGATTTGCATATTTCTAGACTTAGGCTTAAAAACATGGCGTTAGAGGGGGAGAACTCGAAATAGCCCCCGAACGTCCCTGTGGGTGGCACCAACACCTCCCATGGGACCAATTTAACTCGTTGGAACTGACCCCGCAGCTGCGGGACTCCCTTTTTGTGAATACGATGGTAATTTTCATATTTCTAGAGTTAAGCAAAACATGGCGTTAGAGAGTGAAAACTCGAAACAGCCCCCGAACGGCCCCATGGGTGGAACCAACACCCCCCACGGGGCCAAAATAACTCATAGGTACTGACCCGCAGCCGTGGGACTCCCGGTTTGAGAATACAAAGGTAATTTGTAAATTTCAAGACTGAGGAAAAATATGGCGTCAGAGGGTGAGAACTCGAAACAGCCCCCGAACGGCCCCGTGGGTGGAACCAACACTTCGCACGGGACCAATGTAACTCGTAGGAACTGACCCTGCAGCCACGGGACTCCCGGTTTGAGATGACAATTTGCATATTTCTACACTTAGGCTTAAGAAGATGGCGTTAGAGGGTGAAAACTCGAAACAGACCCCGAACATCCTCGTGGGTGGCACTAACACCTCCCACGGGACCAATGTAACTCATAGGAACTGAGCCTGCAGCCGCGGGACTCTCGATTTGAGAATACGATGATAATTTACATATTTCTAGACTTAGGCTTAAAAACATGGCGTTAGAGGTTGAGAACTCGAAACAGCCCCCGAATGTCCCCGTGGGTGGCACCAACACCTCCCACTGGAACAACGTAACTCGTAGGAACTGACCCCGCATTCGCGGGACTCCCGATTTGAGAATACGACGATAATTTGCATATTTCTCGACTTAGGCTTAAAAAGATGGCGTTAGAGGGTGAGAACTCGAAACAGCCCCCGAATATCCCCGTGGGTGGCACCAACACCTCCCACGGGACCAATGTAACTCGTAGGAACTGACCCCGCAGCCGTGGGACTCCCTGTTTGTGAATATGACGGTAACTTTCATATTTCTAAACATAAGCTTAAAATTATGGCGTTAGAGGGTGAGAACTAGACACAGACCCCGAACGGCCCCGTGGGTGGCACCAACACCTCCCACGGGACCAATGTAACTCGTAGGATCTCACCTCGCAGCCACGGGACTCTCGGTTTGAGAATACGATGATAATTTGCATATTTTGAGACTTAGGCTTAAAAACATGGCGTTAGACGGTGAAAACTCGAAACAGCCCCCGAACGGCCCCGTGGGTGGCTCCTACACCTCCCACGGGACCAATGTAACTCGTAGGAACTGACCCCGCAGCCGCGGGACTCCCGATTTGAGAATACGAAGGTAATTTTCATATTGCTAGACTTAGGTAAAACATGGCGTTAGAGGGTGAGAACTCGAAACAGCCCCCGAACGTCCCCATGGTAGGCACCAACACCTACCACGAAACCAATGTAACTCGTAGGAACTGAGCCTGCAGCCACAGGACTCCCGATTTGTGAATACGCAGATAATTTGCATATTTATAGACTTAGGCTAAAAAACATGGCGTTAAAGGGCGAGAACTCGAAACAGCCCCCGAACGTCCCCGTGGGTGGATCCAACACCTCCCACGGGACCAAAGTCACTCGTAGGAACTGACCCCGCAGCAGCGGGACTCCCAGTTTGAGAATACGAAGGTAATTTGCATATTTCTAGACTTAAGCAAAACATGGCGTTAGAGGGTGAGAACTCGAAACAACCCCCGAACGGCCCCGTGGGTGACACCAACACCTCCCACGGGGACAATGTAACTCGTAAGAACTGACCCCGCAGCCGCGGGACTCCCGATTTGAGAATACAACGATAATTTGCATATTTCTAGACTTAGGCTTAAAAACATGGCGTTAGAGGGTGAGAACACGAAACTGCCCCCGAACGGCCCCGTGGGTGGCACCAACACCTCCCACGGGACCAATGTGACTCGTAGGAACTGACCTCGCAGCCGCGGGACTCCCTGTTTGAGAATATGATGATAATTTGCATAATTCAAAACATAAGCTTAAAAATAAGGCGTTAGGGGGTGAGAACTCGAAACAGATCCCGAACAGCCCCGTGGGTGGCACGAACACCTCCAACGGGACCAATGTAACTCGTAGGAACTGACCCCGCAGTCGCGGGACTCCCGGTTTGAGAATACGACGGTAATTTTCATATTGCTAGACTTAGGCAAAACATGGCATTAGAGGGTGAGAACTCGAAACAACCCCCGAACGTCCCCATGGGTGGCACCAACACCTACCACGAAACCAATGTAACTCGTAGGAACTGAGCCTGGAGCCACATGACTCACGGTTTGTGAATACGCCGATAATTTTCATATTTCTAGACTTAGGCTTAAAAACATGGCGTTAAAGGAGGAGAAATCAAAACACCCCCCAACGTCCCCGTTGGTGGAACCAACACCTCCCACGGGACCAATGTAACTCGTAGGAACTGATCCTGCAGCCGCGGGACTCCCAGTTTAAGAATAGAAAGGTAATTTGCATATTTCAAGACTTAGGCAAAACATGGCGTTAGAGGGTGACAACTCGAAACATCCCCCGAACGGCCCCGTGGGTGGCACCAACACCTCCCACGGGACCAATGTAACACGTAGGAACTGACCCCGCAGCCGCGAGACCCCCGATTTTAGAATACGACGGTAATTTTCATATTTCTAGACTTAAGCAAAACATGGCGTTAGAGGGTGAGAACTTAAAACAGCCCCCGAATGGCCCCGTGGGTGGCACCAACACCTCCCACGGGGCCAATGTAACTCCTAAGAACTGACCCCGCAGCCGCGGGACTCCCGATTTGAGAATAAATCGATAATTTGGATATTTCTAGATTCAGGCTTAAAAACATGGCGTTAGAGGGTGAGAACACGAAATAGCCCCCGAACGGCCCCGTGGGTGGCACCAACACCTCCCACGGGACCAATGTGACTCGTAGGAATTGACCACGCTGCCGCGGGACTCTCGGTATTAGAATAGAATGAAATTATGTATATTTCTAGACTCAGGCTTAAAAACATGGCATTAGAGGGTGAGAACTCGAAATAGCCCCCGAACGTCCCCGTGGGTCGCACCAACACCTCCCACGGGACCAATGTAACTCGTAGGAACTGACCCCACAGCCGTGGGACCCCTGGTTTGAGAATACGACGATAATTTTCATATTACTAGACTTAGGCTTAAAAACGTGGCGTTAGAGGGTGAAAACTTAAAACAGCCCCCGTACGTCCCCGTGGGTGACACCAACACCTCCCACGGGACCAATGTAACTCGTAGGAACTGACCCCCCATCCGCGGGACTCCCGGTTTGAGAATACGAAAGTAATTTGCATATTTTAAGACTTAGGCTTAAAAACATGGCGTTAGAGGGTGAAAACTCGAAATAGCCCCCGAACGTCCCCGTGGGTGGCACCAACACCTCCCACGAGACCAATGTAACTCGTAGGAACTGACCCCGCAGCCGCGGGACTCCCGTTTTGAGAATACAATGGTAATTTGCATATTTTTAGAGTTAAGCAAAACATGGCGTTAGAGGGTGAGAACTCGAAACATCCCCCGAATGGCCCCGTTGGTGGATACAACACTTCGCATGGGACCAATGTAACTCGTAGGAACTGATTCCACTGCCGCGGGAGTCCCGATTTTATAATACGATGATAATTTGCATATTTTTTGACATAGGCTTAAAAACATGGCGTTAGAGGGTGAGAACTCGAAACCGCCCCCGAACGTCCCCGTGGGTGGCACCAACATCTCCCACAGGACCAATGTAACTCGTAGGAACTGACCCCGCGGTCACGAGACTCCCGGTTTGAGAATACGATGATAATTTGCATATTACTAGACTTAGGCTTAAGAAAATGGCATTAGAGGGTGAAATCTCAAAACAGACTCCGAACAGCCCCATGGGTGGCACCAACATCTCCCACGGGACCAATGTAACTCGTAGGAACTGACCCCGCAACCGCGGGATTCCCGATTTGAGAATACGATGATAATTTCCATATTTCTAGACTTAGGCTTAAGAAGATGGCGTTAGAGGGTGAAAACTCGAAACAGACCCCGAACAGCCCCGTGGGTGGCACCAACACCTACCACGGGACCAATGTAACTCCTAAGAACGGACCCCGCAGCTGCGGGACTCTCGGTTTGAGAATACGACGATAATTTGTATATTTCTAGACTTATGCTTAAAAACATGGCGTTAGAGGTTGAGAACTCAAAACAGCCGCCGAATGTCCCCGTGGGTGGCACCAACACCTCCCACGGGACCAACGTAACTCGTAGGAAATGACCCCGCATCTGCGGGACTGCCAGTTTGATAATACGACGATAATTTGCATATTTCTAGACTTAGGCTTAAAAAGATGGCGTTAGAGGGTGAGAACTCGAAACAGCCCCCGAACATCCCCGTGGGTGGCACCAACACCTCCCATGGGACCGATGTAACTCGTAAGAACTCACCCCGCAGCCCCGGGACTCCCGGTTTTAGAATACGACCATAATTTGCATATTTTTAGACTTAGGCTTAAAAACATGGCGTTAGAGGGTGAAAACTCGAAACAGCCCCCGAACGGCCCCGTGGTGGCACCTACACCTCCCACGGGACCAATGTAACTCGTAGGAACTGACCCCGCAGTCGCGGGACTCCCGGTTTGAGAATACGGTGATAATTTGCATATTTCTAGACTTAGGCTTAAAAAGACGGCGTTAGAGGGTGAAAACTCAAAACAGACCCCGAACAGCCGCATTGGTGGCACCAACACCTCCCACGGGACCAATGTAACTCGTAGGAACTAACCCCGTAGCCGCGGGACTCTCGGTTTGAGAATACGACGATAATTTGCATATTTCTAGACTTAGGCTTAAAAACATGGCGTTAGAGGTTGAGAACCCGAAACAGCCCCCGAATGTCCTCGTCGGTGGCACCAACACCTCCCACGCGACCAACGTAACTTGTAGGAACTGACCCCTCAGCCGCGGGACTCCCGGTATGAGAATACGACGATAATTTGCATATATCTAGACTTAGGCTTAAAAAGATGGCGTTAGAGGGTGAGAACTCGAAACTGCCCCCGAACGTCCCCGTGGGTGGCACCAACACCTCCCACGGGACCAATGTAAATCGTAGGAACTGAACCCGCAGCCGCGGGACTCCCGGTTTGAGAATACAATGGTAATTTGCATATTTCTAGACTTAGGCTTAAGAAGATGGCATTAGAGGGTGAAAACTTGAAACAGATCCCCAACAGCCCCGTGGGTGGCACCAACACCTCCCACGGGACGAATGTAACTCGTAGGAACTGACCCCACAGCCGCGGGACTCTCGGTTTGAGAATACAATGATAATTTGCATATTTCTAGACTTAGGCTTAAAAACATGGCGTTAGAGGTTGAGAACTCGAAACAACCCCCGAATGTCCCCGTGGGTTGCACCAACACCTCCCACGGGACCAACGTAACTCGTAGGAACTGGCCCCGCAGCCGCGGGACTCCCGGTTTGAGAATACAACGATAATTTGCATATTTCTAGACTTAGGCTTAAAAAGATGGCGTTAGAGGGTGAGAACTCGAAACAGCCCCCGAACGTCCCCGTGGGTGGCACCAACACCTCCCATGGGACGGATGTAACTCGTAAGAACTCACCTCGCAGCCACGGGACTATCGGTTTGAGAATACGACAATAATTTGCATATTTTTAGACTTAGGCTTAAAAACATGCCGTTAGAGGGTGAAAACTCAAAACAGCCCCCGAACGGCCCCGTGGGTGGCATCTACACCTCCCACGGGACCACTGTAACTCGTAGGAACTGACCCCGCAGCTGCGGGACTCCCGATTAGAGAATACGACGGTAATTTTATATTGCTAGACTTAGGCAAAACATGGCATTAGAGGGTGAGAACTCGAAACAACCCCCGAACGTCCCCATGGGTGGCACCAACACCTACCACGGAACCAATGTAACTCGTAGGAACTGAGCCTGCAGCCACAGGACTCCCGATTTGTGAATACGTCGATAATTTGCATATTTCTAGACTTAGGCTTAAAAACATGGCGTTAAAAGACGAGAACTCGAATCCCCCCCAACGTCCCCGTGGGTGGAACCAACACCTCCCACGGGACCAATGTAACTCGTAATAACAGACCCCGCAGCCGCGGGACTCCCGGTTTGAGAATACGAAGGAAATTTGCATATTTCAAGACTTAGGCAAAACATGGCGTTAGAGGGTGACAACTCGAAACATCCCCCTAACGGCCCCGTGGATGGCACCAACACCTCCCACGGGACCAATGTAACACGTACGAACTAACCCCTCAGCCGCGGGACTCCCAATTTGAGAATACGACGATAATTTGCATATTTCTAGACTTAAGCAAAACATGGCGTTAGAGGGTGAGAACTCGAAACAGCCCCCGAACGGCCCCGTGGGTGGCACCAACACCTCCCAAGGGGCCAATGTAACTCGTAAGAACTGACCCCGCAGCCGCGGGACTCCCGATTTGAGAATACAACGATAATTTGCATATTTCTAGACTTCGGCTTAAAAACATGATGTTAGAGGGTGAGAACACAAAACAGCCCCCGAACGGCCCCGTGGGTGGCACCAACACCTCCCACGGGACTAATGTGACTCGTAGGAACTGAGCCCGCAGCCGCGGGACTCTCGGTTTGAGAATACAACGATAATTTGTATATTTCTAGACTCAGGCTTAAAAACGTGGCGTTAGAGGGTGAAAACTCGAAACAGCCCCCGTACGTCCCCGTGGGTGACACCAACTCCTCCCACGGGACCAATGTAACTCGTAGGAACTGACCCCCCAGCCGCGGGACTCCCAGTTTGAGAATACGAAAGTAATTTGCATATTTCAAGATTTAGGCTTAAAAACATGGCGTTAGAGGGTGAAAATCCGAAACAGCCCCCGAACGTCCCCGTGGGTGGCACCAACACCTCCCACGGGACCAATGTAAATCTTAGGAACTGACCCCGCAATCGCGGGACTCCCGGTTTGAGAATACGATGATGATTTACATATTTCTAGACGCAGGCTTAAGAAGATGGCGTTAGAGGGTGAAATCGCGAAACAGACCCCAAACAGCCCCATGGGTGGCACCTACACCTCCCACGGGACCAATGTAACTCGTAGGAACTGACCCCGCAGCCGCGGGACTCCCGATTTGAGAATACAAAGGTAATTTTCATATTTCTAGACTTCGGCAAAACATGGCGTTAGAGGGTGAGAACTCGAAACAACCCCCGAACGGCCCCATGGGTGGCACCAACACCTACGTCGGGACCAATGTAACTCGTCGGAACTGACCCCTCAATCGCGGGACTCCCGGTTTGAGAATACGACGATAATTTGCATATTTCTAGAATTAGGCATAAAAACATGGCGTTAAAGGGTGAGAACTTGAAACAGCCCCTGAACGTCCCCGTGGGTGGCTCTAACACATCCCACGGGACCAATGTAACTCGTAGGAACTGACCCCGAACCCGCGGGACTCCCGGTTTGAGAATACGATGATAATTTGCATATTTCTAGACTTAGGCTTAAAAACATGGCGTTAGAGTGGAGAACTCGAAATAGCCCCCGAACGTCCCTGTGGGTGGCACCAACACCTCCCACGGGACCAATATAACTCGTAGGAACTGACCCCGCAGCCGCGGGACTCTCATTTTGTGAATACAACAGTAATTTGCATATTTATAGAGTTAAGCAAAACATGGCGTTAGAGGATGAGAACTCTAAACAGACCGCGAACGGCCCCGTGGGTGGCACCAACACCTCCCACGGGACCAATGTAACTGGTAGGAAATGACCCCGCAGCCGCGGGACTCCCGATTTGAGAATAGAAAGGTAATTTTCATATTGCTAGACTTAGGCAAAACATGGCGTTAGAGGGTGAGAACTCGAAACAGCCCCCGAATGTCCCCATGGGTGGCACCAACACCTACCACGGAACCAATGTAACTCATAGGAACTGAGCCTGCATCCACAGGAGTCCCGATTTGTGAATATGCCGATAATTCGAATATTTCTAGACTTAGGCTTAAAGACATGGCGTTAAAGGGCGAGAACTCGAAACAGCCCCCGAACGTCCCCGTGGGTGCAACCAACACCTCCCATGGGACCAATGTAACTCGTAGGAACTAACCCCGCAGTTGCGGGACTCCCAGTTTGAGAATACGAAGGTAATTTTCATATTTCAAGACTTAGGCAAAACACGGCGTTAGAGGGTGACAACTAAAAACATCACCCGAACGGCCCCGTGGGTGGCACCAACACCTCCCACGGGACCAATGTAACACGTAGGAACTGACCCCGCAGCCGCGGGACTCCCGATTTGAGAATACGAGGGTAATTTGCAAATTTGTAGACTTAAGCAAAACATGGCGTTAGAGGGTGAGAACTCGAAACAGCCCCCGAACGGCCCCGTGGGTGGCACCAACACCTCCCACGGGGCCAATGTAACTCGTAAGAACTGACCCCGCAGTCGCGGGACTTTGGATTTGAGAATACAATGATAATTTGCATATTTCTAGACTTAGTCTTAAAAACATGGCGTTAGAGGGTGAGAACACGAAATAGCCCCCGAACGACCCCGTGGGTGGCACCAACACCTCCCACGGGACCAATGTGACTCGTAGGAACTGACCCCACAGCCGCGAGACTCCCAGTTTGAGAATACAAAGATAATTTGCGTATTACAAGACTTAGGCTTAAAAAGATGGCGTTAGAGGTTGAGAACTCAAAACAGCCGCCGAACGTCCCCGTGGGTGGCCCCAACACCTCCCACGGGACCAATATAATTCGTAGGAACTGGTCCCATAGCCGGGGGACTCCCTGTTTGAGAATATGACGGTAATTTGCATATTTCTATACATAAGGTTAAAAATATGGCGTTAGAGGGTGAGAACTCGAAACAGACCCCGAACGGCCCCGTGGGTGGCACCAACACCTCCAATGGGACCAATGTAACTCGTAGGAACTGACCCCGCAGCCGCGGGACTCCCGGTTTGAGAATACGACGATAATTTGAATATTTCTAGACTTAGGCTTAAAAACATGGCGTTAGAGGGTGAGAACTTGAAAAAGCCCCCGAACGTCCCCGTGGTTGGCACCAACACCTCCCACGGGACCAATGTAACACGTAGGAACTGACCCCGCAGCCGCGGGACTCCCAATTTGAGAATACGAATGTAATTTTCATATTGCTAGACTTAGGCAAAACATGGCATTAGAGGGTGAGAACTCTAAACAGCCCCCGAACGTCCCCAAGGGTGGCACCAACACCTACCACGGAACCAATGTAACTCGTAGGAACTGAGCCTGCAGCCACCGGACTCCCTGTTTGTGAATACGCCGATAATTTGTCTATTTCAAGACTTTGGCTTAAACACATGGAGTTAAAGGGCGAGAACTCGAAACAGCTCCCGAACGTCCCCGTGGATGGCACGAGCACCTCCCACGGGACAAATGTAACTCGTAGGAACTTACCCCGCAGCCGCGGGACTCCCGGTTTGAGAATACGGCGGTAATTTGCATATTTCTTGACTTAAGCAAAACATGGAGTTAGAGGGTGAGAACTCGAAACAGCCCCCGAACGGCCCCGTGGGTGGCTCCAACACCTCCCATGGGGCCAATGTAACTCCTAAGAACTGACCCCGCAGCCGCGGGACTCCTGATTTGAGAATACAACGATAATTTGCGTATTTCTAGACTTAGGCTTAAAAACATGGCGTTAGAGGGTGAGAACACGAAACAGCCCCCGAACGGCCCCGTGGGTGGCACCAACACCTCCCACGGGACCAATGTGACTCGTAGGAACTGACCCCGTAGTCGCGGGACTCTCAGTTTGAGAATACAATGATATTTTGTATATTTCTAGACTCAGGCTTAAAAATATGGCATTAGAGGGTGAGTACTCGAAACAGCCCTCGAACGTCCCCGTGGGTGGCACCAACACCTCCCACGGGACCAATGTAACTCGTAGGAACTGACCCCACAGCCACGGGACTCCCGGTTTGAGAATACGACGATAATTTTCGTATTACTAGACACAGGCATAAAAACGTGATGTTAGAGGGTGAGAACTCGAAACAGCCCCCGAACGTCGCCGTGGGTGGCACCAACACCTCCCACGGGACCAATGTAACTCGTAGGAACTGACCCCACAGTCGCGAGACTCCCGGTTTGAGAATACGACAATAATTTGCATATTACTAGACTTAGGCTTAAAAAGACGGCGTTAAAGGGTGAGAACTCGAAACATCCCCCGAACGGCCCCGTGGGTGGCACCAACACCTCCCACGGGGCCAATGTAACTCGTAAGAACTGACCCCGCAACCGCGGGACTCCTGATTTGAGAATACAACGATAATATGCATATTTCTAGACTTAGGCTTAAAAACATGGCATTGAGGGTGAGAACACGAAACAGCCCCCGAACGGCCCCGTGGGTGGCAACAACACCTCCCACGGGACCAATGTGACTCGTAGGAACTGACCCCGTAGCCGTGGGACTCTCGGTTTGAGAATACAATGATATTTTGTATATTTCTAGACTCAGGCTTAAAACCACGGCATTAGAGGGTGAGAACTCGAAACAGACCCCGAACGTCCCCGTGGGTGGCACCAACACCTCCCACGGGACCAATGTAACTCGTAGGAACTGACCCCACAGCCGCGGGACTCCCGGTTTGAGAATACGACGATAATTTTTATATTACTAGACTTAGGCATAAGAACGTGACTTTAGAGGGTGAGAACTCGAAACAGTCCCCGAACGTCCCCGTGGGTGGCACCAACACCTCCCACGGGACCAATGTAAGTCGTAGGAACTGACCCCGCAGCCGTGGGAATCCCGATTTGAGAATACGAAAGTAATTCACATATTTCAAGACTTAAGCTTAAAAATATGGCGTTAGAGGGTGAAAACTCGAAACAGCCCCCGAACGTCCCCGTGGCTGGCACCAACACCTCCCACGGGACCAATGTAACTCGTAGGAACTGACCTCGCAGCTGCGGGACTCCCGGTTTGAGAATATGATGATAATTGGTATATTTCTAGACATAGGCTTAAAAACATGGCGTTAGAGGGTGAGAACACGAAACAGCCCCTGAATGGCCCCGTGGGTGGCACCGACACCTCCCACGGGACCAATGTAACTCGTAGGAAGTGACCCCGCAACCACGGGTATCCCTGTTTCAGTAAACGACGGTAATTTGCATATTTCTAGACATAGGCTTAAAAATATGACGTTAGAGGGTGAGAACTCAAAACAGACCCCGAACGGCCCCGTGGGTGGCACCAACACCTCCAAGGGACCAATGTAACTCGTAGTAACTGACCCCGAAGCCACGGGACTCCTGGTTTGAGAATACGATGATAATTTGCTTATTTCTAGACTTAGGCATAAAAACATGGCGTTAGAGGGTGAGACCTCGAAACAGCTCCCGAACGTCCCCGTGGATGGCACCAGCACCTCCCACGGGACCAATGTTACTCGTAGGAACTCACCCCGCAGCCGCAGGACTCCCGGTTTGGGAATACGACGGTAATTTTCATATTTGTAGACTTAAGCAAAATATGGAGTTAGAGGGTGAAAACTCGAAACCACCCCTGAACGGTAACGTGGGTGTCACCAACACCTCCCACGGGACCAATGTAACTCGTAAGAACTGACCCCGCAGCCACGGGACCCCCGGTTTGAGAATACGACGATAATTTGCATATTTCTAGACTTAGGCTTAAAAACATGACGTTAGAGGGTGAGAACTCGAAACAGCTCCCGAACGTCCCCGTGGGTGGCACCAGCACCTCCCACGGGACTAATGTAACTCGTTGGAACTGACCCCGCTGCCGTGGGACTCCCGATTTCAAAATACAAAGGTAATTTGCGTATTTCTAGACTTAGGCAAAACATGGTGTTAGAGGGTGAGAAATTGAAACATCCCCCGAACGGCCCCATGGGTGGCACCAACACCTACTACGAGACCAATGTAACTCGTAGGGACTGACCCCGCAATCGCGGGACTCCCGACTTGAGAATACGACGATAATTTGCATATTTATAGACTTAGGCTTAAAAACATGGCTTTAAGGGTGAGAACTCAAAACAGCCCCCGAACATCCCCGTGGGTGGCACCAACAACTCCCATGGGACCGATGCAACTCGTAAGAACTCACCCCGCAGCCCCGGGACTCCCGGTTTTAGAATACGACGATAATTTGCATATTTTTAGACTTAGGCTTAAAAACATGGCGTTAGAGGGTGAAAACACGAAACAACCCCCGAATGGCCCCGTGGTGGCACCTACACCTCCCACGGGACCAATGTAACTCGTAGGAACTGACCCCGCAGTCGCGGGACTCCCGGTTTGAGAATACGATGATAATTTGCATATTTCTAGACTTAGGCTTAAGAAGACGGCGTTAGAGGGTGAAAACTCAAAACAGACCCCGAACAGCCGCATTGGTGGCACCAACATCTCCCACGGGAACAATGTAACTCGTAGGAACTAACCCCGTAGCCGCGGGACTCTCGGTTAAAGAATACGACGATAATTTGCATATTTCTAGACTTAGGCTTAAAAACATGGCGTTAGAGGTTGAGAACCCGAAACAGCCCCCGAATGTCCTCGTGGGTGGCACCAACACCTCCCACGCGACCAACGTAACTCGTAGGAACTGACCCCTCAGCCGCGGGACTCCCGGTTTGAGAATAAGACGATAATTTGCATATATCTAGACTTAGGCTTAAAAAGATGGCGTTAGAGGGTGAGAACTCGAAACTGCCCCCGAACGTCCCCGTGGGTGGCACCAACACCTCCCACGGGACCAATGTAAATCGTAGGAACTGAACCCGCAGCCGCGGGACTCCCGGTTTGAGAATACAATGATAATTTGCATATTTCTAGACTTAGGCTTAAGAAGATGGCATTAGAGGGTGAAAACTTGAAGCAGATCCCCAACAGCCCCGTAGGTGGCACTAACACCTCCAACGGGACCATTGTAACTCGTAGGAACTGACCCCACAGCCGCGGGACTCTCGGTTTGAGAATACAATGATAATTTGCATATTTCTAGACTTAGGCTTAAAAACATGGCGTTAGAGGTTGAGAACTCGAAACAGCCCCCGAATGTCCCCGTGGGTTGAACCAACACCTCCCACGGGACCAACGTAACTCGTAGGAACTGGCCCCGCAGCCGCGGGACTCCCGGTTTGAGAATACAACGATAATTTGCATATTTCTAGACTTAGGCTTAAAAAGATGGCGTTAGAGGGTGAGAACTCGAAACAGCCCCCGAACGTCCCCGTGGGTGGCACCAGCACCTCCCATGGGACCGATGTAACTCGTAAGAACTCACCCCGCAGCCACGGGACTATCGGTTTGAGAATACGACAATAATTTGCATATTTTTGGACTTAGGCTTAAAAACATGCCGTTAGAGGGTGAAAACTCGAAACAGCCCCCGAACGGCCCCGTGGGTGGCACCTACACCTCCCACGGGACCACTGTAACTCGTAGGAACTGACACCGCAGCTGCGGGACTCCTGATTAGAGAATACGAAGGTAATTTTCATATTGCTAGACTTAGGCAAAACAAGCCATTAGAGGGTGAGAACTCGAAACAACCCCCGAACGTCCCCATGGGTGGCACCAACACCTACCACGGAACCAATGTAACTCGTAGGAACTGAGCCTGCAACCACAGGACTCCCGGTTTGTGAATACGCCGATAATTTGCATATTTCTAGACTTAGGCTTAAAAACATGGCGTTAAAGGACGAGAACTCGAATCCCCCCCAACGTCCCCGTGGGTGGAACCAACACCTCCCACGGGACCAATGTAACTCGTAATAACTGACCCCGCAGCCGCGGGACTCCCGGTTTGAGAATACGAAGGAAATTTGCATATTTCAAGACTTAGGCAAAACATGGCGTTAGAGGGTGACAACTCGAAACATCCCCCTAACGGCCCCGTGGATGGCACCAACACCTCCCACGGGACCAATGTAACACGTACGAACTAACCCCGCAGCCGCGGGACTCCCAATTTGAGAATACGACGGTAATTTGCATATTTCTAGACTTAAGCAAAACATGGCGTTAGAGGGTGAGAACTCGAAACAGCCCCCGAACGGCCCCGTGGGTGGCACCAACACCTCCCAAGGGGCCAATGTAACTCGTAAGAACTGACCCCGCAGCCGCGGGACTCCCGATTTGAGAATACAACGATAATTTGCATATTTCTAGACTTCAGCTTAAAAACATGATGTTAGAGGGTGAGAACACAAAACAGCCCCCGAACGGCCCCGTGGGTGGCACCAACACCTCCCACGGGACTAATGTGACTCGTAGGAACTGACCCCGCAGCCGCGGGACTCTCGGTTTGAGAATACAACGATAATTTGTATATTTCTAGACTCAGGCTTAAAAACGTGGCGTTAGAGGGTGAAAACTCGAAACAGCCCCCGTACGTCCCCATGGGTGACACCAACACCTCCCACAGGACCAATGTAACTCGTAGGAACTGACCCCCCAGCCGCGGGACTCCCAGTTTGAGAATACGAAAGTAATTTGCATATTTCAAGATTTAGGCTTAAAAACATGGCGTTAGAGGGCGAAAATCCGAAACAGCCCCCGAACGTCCCCGTGGGTGGCACTAACACCTCCCACGGGACCAATGTAAATCTTAGGAACTGACCCCGCAATCGCGGGACTCCCGGTTTGAGAATACGATGATAATTTACATATTTCTAGACGCAGGCTTAAGAAGATGGCGTTAGAGGGTGAAATCGCGAAACAGACCCCGAACAGCCCCATGGGTGGCACCTACACCTCCCACGGGACCAATGTAACTCGTAGGAACTGACCCCGCAGCCGCGGGACTCCCGATTTGAGAATACAAAGGTAATTTTCATATTTCTAGACTTAGGCAAAACATGGCGTTAGAGGGTGAGAACTCGAAACAACCCCCGAACGGCCCCATGGGTGGCACCAACACCTACGACGGGACCAATGTAACTCGTCGGCACTGACCCCGCAATCGCGGGACTCCCGATTTGAGAATACGACAATAATTTGCATATTTCTAGAATTAGGCATAAAAACATGGCGTTAAAGGGTGAGAACTCGAAACAGCCCCTGAACGTCCCCGTGGGTGGCTCTAACAAATCCCACGGGACCAATGTAACTCGTAGGAACTGACCCCGAAGCCGCGGGACTCCCGGTTTGAGAATACGATGATAATTTGCATATTTCTAGACTTAGGCTTAAAAACATGGCGTTAGAGGGGAGAACTCGAAATAGCCCCCGAACGTCCCTGTGGGTGGCACCAACACCTCCCACGGGACCAATATAACTCGTAGGAACTGACCCCGCAGCCGCGGGACTCCCGTTTTGTGAATACGACAGTAATTTGCATATTTATAGAGTTAAGCAAAACATGGCGTTAGAGGGTGAGAACTCGAAACAGCCCCCGAACGGCCCCGTGGGTGGAACCAACACTTCGCACGGGACCAATGTAACTTGTAGAAACTGATTCCCTTGCCGCGGGATCCCGATTTTAGAATACGATGATAATTTGCATATTTTTAGACTTAGGCTTAAAAACATGGCGTTAGAGGGTGAGAACTCGAAACCGCCCCCGAACGGCCCCGTGGGTGGCACCAACACCTCCCACGGGACTAATGTAACTCGTAGGAAATGACCCCGTAGCCGCGGGACTCCGGGTTTGAGAGTACGATGATAATTTGCATATTTCTAGACTTAGGCTTAAGAAAATGGCGTTAGAGGGTGAAAACTCAAAATAGACCCCGAACAGCCCCGTGGGTGGCACCAACACCTCCCACGGGACCAATGTAACTCGTAGGAACTGACCCCGTAGGCGCGGGACTCTCGGTTTGATAATACGATGATAATTTGCATACTTCTAGACTTAGGCTTAAAAACATGGCGTTAGAGGTTGAGAACTCGAAACAGCCCCCGAATGTCCCCGTGGGTGGCACCAACACCTCCCATGGGACCAACGTAACTCGTAGGAACTGACCCCGTAGCCGCAAGACTCCCGGTTTGAGAATACGACGATGATTTGCATATTTCTAGACTTAGGCTTAAAAATATGGCGTTAGAGGGGGAGAACTCGAAATAACCCCCGAACGTCACTGTGGGTGGCACCAACACGTCCCACGGGACCAATTTAACTCGTTGGAACTGACCCCACAGCCGCGAGACTCCCGTTTTGTGAATACGACGGTAATTTGCATATTTCTAGAGTTAAGCAATACATGGCGTTAGAGAGTGAAAACTCGAAACAGCCCCCGAACGGCCCCATGGGTGGAACCAACACCTCCCACAGGGCCAATGTAACTCATAGGTACTGACCCGCAGCCGTGGGACTCCCGATTTGAGAATACAAAGGTAATTTGTATATTTCAAGACCTAGGCAAAATATGGCGTTAGAGGGTGAGAACTCGAAACAGCCCCCGAACGTCCCCGTGGGTGGCTCCAACACGTCCCACGGGACCAATGTAACTCGTAGGAAGTGACCCGGCAGCCGCGGGACTCCCGGTTTGAGAATACGACGATAATTTACATATTTCTAGACTTAGGCTTAAAAAAATGGCGTTAAAGGGTGGGAATTCGAAACAGACCCCGAACGTCCCCGTGGGTGGCTCCAAGACCTCCCACGGGACCAATGTAACTCGTAGGAATTGACCCCGTAGTCGTGGGACTCTCGCTTTGAGAATACGATGACAATTTGCAGATTTCTAGACTTAGGATTAAAAACATGGCGTTAGAGGGTGAGAACTCGAAACAGCCCCCGAACGTCCCCGTGGGTGGCACCAACACCTCCCACGGGACCAATGTAACTCGTAGGAACTGACCCGGTAGCCACGGTATTCCCGTTTTGAGAATGCGACGATTATTTGCATATTTGTAGACTTAAGCAAAACATGGCGTTTGAGGGTGAAAACACAAAACAGCCCCCGAACGGCCCCATAGGTGGCACCAACACCTCCCACGGTACCAATGTAACTCGTAGGAACTGACCCCGCACCCGCGAGACTCTCGGTTTGAGAATGCGACGGTAATTTTCATATTTCTAGACTTAAGCAAAACATGGCGTTAGAGGGTGAAAACTCAAAACAGCCCCCGAACGGTCCCGTGGGTGGCACCAACACCTACCACGGGACCAATGTAACTCGTAGGAACTGACCCCGCAACTGCGGGACTCCCGGTTTGCGGATACGATGATAATTTGCATATTTCTAGACATAGGCTTAAAAACATGGCGTTAGAGGGTGGGAACACGAAACAGCCCCTGAACGGCCCCGTGGGTGGCACCAACACCTCCCACGGGACCATTGTGACTCGTAGGAACTGAACCCGCAGCCGCGGGTATCCCTGTTTCAGTATACGATGGTAATTTGCATATTTCTAGACATAGGCTTAAAAATATGGCGTTAGAGGGTGAGAACTCAAAACAGACCCCGAACGGCCCCGTGGGTGGCACCAACACCTCCAAGGGACCAATGTAACTCGTAGTAACTGACCCCGAAGCCGCGGGACTCCCGGTTTGAGAATACGACGATAATTTGCTTATTTCTAGACTTAGGCATAAAAACATGGCGTTAGAGGGTGAGACCTCGAAACAGCTCCCGAACGTCCCCGTGGATGGCACCAGCACCTCCAACGGGACCAATGTAACTCGTAGGAACTCACCCCGCAGCCGCAGGACTCCCGGTTTGAGAATACGACGGTAATTTTCATATTTGTAGACTTAAGCAAAATTTGGAGTTAGAGGGTGAAAACTCGAAACCGCCCTCGAACGGTCCCGTGGGTGTCACCAACACCTCCCACGTGACCAATGTTACTCGTAAGAACTGACCCCACAGCCACGGGACTCCCGGTTTGAGAATACGATGATAATTTGCATATTTCTAGACTTAGGCTTTAAAAAATGACGTTAGAGGGTGAGAACTCGAAACAGCTCCCGAACGTCCCCGTGGGTGGCACCAGCACCTCCCACCGGACTAATGTAACTCGTGGGAACTGACCCCGCAGCCGTGGGACTCCCGGTTTGAGAATACGAATGATAATTTTCATATTTCTAGACTTAGAGCGTCCCCATGGGTGGCTCTAACACCTCCCACGGGACCAATGTAACTCGTAGGAACTGACCCCGTAGCAGCGGGACTCCCGGTTTGAGAAAACGACGATAATTTTCATATTTCTAGACATAGGCATAAGAACATGGCGTTAGAGGGTGAGAACTCGAAACAGACCCCGAACGTCCCTGTGGGTGGCACCAACACCTCCAACGGGACCAATGCAACTCGTACGAACTGATTCCGCAGCAGCGGGACTCCCGGTTTGAGAATACGACAATAATTTGCATATTTATAGACTTAAGAAAAACAAGGCGCTAGAAGGTGAAAACTCAAAACAGCCCCCGAACGGCCCCATGGGTGGCACCAACACCTCCCACGGGACCAATGTAACTCATAGGAACTGACCCCGCAGCTGCGGGACTTCTGGTTTGAGAATATGATGATAATTTTCATATTTCTAGACATAAGCTAAAAAATATGGCGTTAGAGGGTGAGAACATGAAACAGCCCCCGAACGGTCCCGTGGGTGGCACCAACACCTCCCACGGGACCAATGTAACTCGTTGGAACTGACCCCACAGCCGCGGGACTCTCGGTTTGAGAACACGACGATAATTTGCATATTTCTAGACTTAGGCTTAAAAACATGGCGTTAGAGGGTGAGAACTCGAAACTCCCCCCGAATGTCACCGTGGGTGGTACCAACACCTCCCACGGGATCAATATATCTCGTATGAACTGACCCCGCAGCCGAGGGACTCTCGGTTTGAGAACACGACGATAATTTCATATTTCTAGACTTGAGCTTTAAAACATGGCGTTAGAGGGTGAAAATCGAAACATCCCCCGAACATCCCCTTGGGTGGCACCAACA
Source organism: Sambucus nigra (assembly GCA_949130495.1). Lineage (NCBI taxonomy): Eukaryota > Viridiplantae > Streptophyta > Magnoliopsida > Dipsacales > Adoxaceae > Sambucus > Sambucus nigra. The sequence continues at coordinate 573,849,294 of OX422215.1, read as the reverse complement.
CCTCCCACGAGACGAATGTAACTCGTAGGAATTGACCCCGCGGCCGCGAGAATCCCAGTTTGAGAATACGACGGTAATTTTCATATTTCTAGACTTAAGCAAAACATGGCGTTAGAGGGTGAAAACTCGAAACAGCCCCCGAACGGTCCCGTGGGTGGCACCAACACCTCCCACGGGACCAATGTAACTCGTAGGAACTGACCCCGCAGCTGCGGGACTCCCGATTTACGGATACGATGATAATTTGCATATTTCTAGACATAGGCTTAAAAACATGGCGTTAGAGGGTGAGAACACGAAACAGCCCCTGAACGGCCCCGTGGGTGGCACCAACACCTCCCACGGGACCATTGTGACTCGTAGGAACTGAACCGGCAGCCGCGGGTATCCCTGTTTCATTATACGACGATAATTTGCATATTTCTAGACATAGGCTTAAAAATATGGCTTTAGAGGGGAGAACTCAAAACAGACCCCGAACGGCCCCGTGGGTGGCACCAACACCTCCAAGGGACCAATGTAACTCGTAGTAACTGACCCCGAAGCCGCGGGACTCCCGGTTTGAGAATACGACGATAATTTGCTTATTTCTAGACTTAGGCATAAAAACATGGCGTTAGAGGGTGAGATCTCGAAACAGCTCCCGAACGTCCCCGTGGATGGCACCAGCACCTCCCACGGGACCAATGTAACTCGTAGGAACTCACCCCGCAGCCGCAGGACTCCCGGTTTGAGAATACGACGGTAATTTTCATATTTGTAGACTTAAGCAAAATATGGAGTTAGAGGGGGAAAACTCGAAACCGCCCTCGAACGGTCCCGTGGGTGTCACCAACACCTCCCACGTGACCAATGTTACTCGTAAGAACTGACCCCGTAGCCACGGGACTCCCGGTTTGAGAATACGATGATAATTTGCATATTTCTAGACTTAGGCTTAAAAAAATGACGTTAGAGGGTGAGAACTCGAAACAGCTCCCGAACGTCCCCGTGGGTGGCACCAGCACCTCCCACGGGACTAATGTAACTCGTGGGAACTGACCGCGCAGCCTCGGGACTCCCGATTTCAAAATACAAAGATAATTTTCATATTTCTAGACATAGGCAAACCATGGCGTTAGAGGGTGAGAACTCGAAACAGCCCCCGAGCGGCCCCATGGGTGGCACCAACACCTACCACGGGACCAATGTAACTTGTAGGGACTAACCCCGCAATCGCGGGACTCCTGATTTGAGAATACAACGATAATTTGCATATTTCTAGACTTTGAACGTCCCCATGGATGGCTCTAACACCTCCCACGGGACCAATGTAACTCGTAGGAACTGACCCCGTAGCAGCGGGACTCCCGGTTTGAGAAAACGACGGTAATTTGCATATTTCTAGACATAGGCATAAGAACATGGCGTTAGAGGGTGAGAACTCGAAACAGACCCCGAACGTCCCCGTGGGTGGCACCAACACCTCCAACGGGACCAATGTAACTCGTACGAACTGATTCCGCAGCAGCGGGACTCCCGGTTTGAGAATACGACAATAATTTTCATATTTCTAGATTTAGGCTAAAAAACATGGCGTTAGAGGGTGAGAACTCGAAACAGCCCCCGAACGTCCCCGTGGGTGGAACCAACACCTCCCACGGGACCAAGGTAACTCGTAGGAACTGACCCCGCAGCCGCGGGACTTCCGTTTTGAGAATACGATGATAATTTGTATATTTTAAGACGTAGGCTTAAAAACATGGCTTTTGAGGGTGAGAACACGAAACAGCCCCTGAACGGCCCCGTGGGTGGCACCAACACCTCCCTCGGGACCAATGTAACTCGTTGGAAATGACCCCGGAGCCGCGAGACTCTCGGTTTGAGAATATGACGATAATTTTCATATTTCTAGACATAAGCTAAAAAATATGGCGTTAGAGGGTGAGAACACGAAACAACCCCCGAACGGTCCCGTGGGTGGCACCAACACCTCCCACGGGACCAATGTAACTCGTTGGAACTGACCCCGCAGCCGCGGGACTCTCGGTTTGAGAACACGACGATAATTTGCATATTTCTAGACTTAGGCTTAAAAACATGGCGGTTAGAGGGTGAGAACTCGAAACTCCCCCCGAATGTCACCGTGGGTGGCACCAACACCTCCCACGGGATCAATATATCTCGTATGAACTGACCCCGCAGCCGAGGGACTCTCGGTTTGAGAACACGACGATAATTTCATATTTCTAGACTTGGGCTTTTAAAACATGGCGTTAGAGGGTGAAAACTCGAAACATCCCCCGAACATCCCCGTGGTGGCACCAACACCTCCCACGGGACGAATGTAACTCGTAGGAATTGACCCCGCGGCCGCGAGAATCCCAGTTTGAGAATACGACGGTAATTTTCATATTTCTAGACTTAAGCAAAACATGGCGTTAGAGGGTGAAAACTCGAAACAGCCCCCGAACGGTCCCGTGGGTGGCACCAACACCTCCCACGGGACCAATGTAACTCGTAGGAACTGACCCCGCAGCTGCGGGACTCCCGGTTTGCGGATACGATGATAATTTGCATATTTCTAAACATAGGCTTAAAAACATGGCGTTAGAGGGTGAGAACACGAAACAGCCCCTGAACGGCCCCGTGGGTGGCACCAACACCTCCCACGGGACCATTGTGACTCGTAGGAACTGAACCCGCAGCCGCGGGTATCCCTGTTTCAGTATACGACGGTAATTTGCATATTTCTAGACATAGGCTTAAAAATATGGCGTTAGAGGGTGAGAACTCAAAACAGACCCCGAACGGCCCCGTGGGTGGCACCAACACCTCCAAGGGACCAATGTAACTCGTAGTAACTGACCCCGAAGCCGCGGGACTCCCGGTTTGAGAATACGACGATAATTTGCTTATTTCTAGACTTAGGCATAAAAACATGGCGTTAGAGGGTGAGACCTCAAAACAGCTCCCGAACGTCCCCGTGGATGGCACCAGCACCTCCCACGGGACCAATGTAACTCGTAGGAACTCACTCCGCAGCCGCAGGACTCCCGGTTTGAGAATACGACGGTAATTTTCATATTTGTAGACTTAAGCAAAATATGGAGTTAGAGGGTGAAAGCTCGAAACCTCCCTTGAACGGTCCCGTGGGTGTCACCAACACCTCCCACGTGACCAATGTTACTCGTAAGAACTGACCCCGCAGCCACGGGACTCCCGGTTTGAGAATACGATGATAATTTGCATATTTCTAGACTTAGGCTTAAAAAAATGACGTTAGAGGGTGAGAACTCGAAACAGCTCCCGAACGTCCCCGTGGGTGGCACCAGCACCTCCCATGGGACTAATGTAACTCGTGGAACTGACCCCGCAGCCTCGGGACTCCCGATTTCAAAATACAAAGGTAATGATCATATTTCTAGACATAGGCAAACCATGGCGTTAGAGGGTGAGAACTCGAAACAGCCCCCGAACGGCCCCATGGGTGGCACCAACACCTACCACGGGACCAATGTAACTCGTAGGGACTAACCCCGCCATCGCGGGACTCCTGATTTGAGGATACAACGATAATTTGCATATTTATAGACTTAGAACGTCCCCATGGGTGGCTCTAACACCTCCCACGGGACCAATGTAACTCGTAGGAACTGACCCCGTAGCAGCGGGACTCCCGGTTTGAGGAAAACGACGGTAATTTGCATATTTCTAGACATAGGCATAAGAACATGGCGTTAGAGGGTGAGAACTCGAAACAGACCCCGAACGTTCCCGTGGGTGGCACCAACACCTCCAACGGGACCAATGTAACTCGTACGAACTGATTCCGCAGCAGCGGGACTCTCGGTTTGAGAATACGACAATAATTTGCATATTTCTAGATTTAGGCTAAAAAACATGGCGTTAGAGGGTGAGAACTCGAAACAGCCCCCGAACGTCCCCGTGGGTGGCACCACACCTCCCACGGGACCAAGGTAACTCGTAGGAACTGACCCCGCAGCCGCAGGGACTCCCGTTTTGAGAATATGAAGGTAATTTGCATATTTATAGACTTAAGAAAAACAAGGCGCTAGAAGGTGAAAACTCAAAACAGCACATAAACGGCCCCCATGGGTGGCACCAACACCTCCCACTGGGACCAATGTAACTCATAGGAACTGACCCCGTAGCTGCGGGACTTCCGGTTTGAGAATACGATGATAATTTGTATATTTTAAGACGTAGGCTTAAAAACATGGCTTTTGAGGGTGAGAACACGAAACAGCCCCTGAACGGCCCCGTGGGTGGCACCAACACCTCCCACGGGACCAATGTAACTCGTTGGAAATGACCCCGGAGCCGCGAGACTCTCGGTTTGAGAATATGACGATAATTTTCATATTTCTAGACATAAACTAAAAAATATGGCGTTAGAGGGTGAGAACACGAAACAACCCCCGAACGGTCCCGTGGGTGGCACCAACACCTCCCACGGGACCAATGTAACTCGTTGGAACTGACCCCGCAGCCGCGGGACTCTCGGTTTGAGAACACGACGATAATTTGCATATTTCTAGACTTAGGCTTAAAAACATGGCGTTAGAGGTGAGAACTCGAAACTCCCCCCGAATGTCACCGTGGGTGGCACCAACACCTCCCACGGGATCAATATATCTCGTATGAACTGACCCCGCAGCCGAGGGACTCTCGGTTTGAGAACACGATGATAATTTCATATTTCTAGACTTGGGCTTTAAAACATGGCGTTAGAGGGTGAAAACTCGAAACATCCCCCGAACATCCCCCGTGGGTGGCACCAACACCTCCCACGGGACGAATGTAACTCGTAGGAATTGACCCCCGCGGCCGCGAGAATCCCAGTTTGAGAATACGATGGTAATTTTCATATTTCTAGACTTAAGCAAAACATGGCGTTAGAGGGTGAAAACTCGAAACAGCCCCCGAACGGTCCCGTGGGTGGCACCAACACCTCCCACGGGACCAATGTAACTCGTAGGAACTGACCCCGCAACTGCGGGACTCCCGGTTTGCGGATACGATGATAATTTGCATATTTCTAGACATAGGCTTAAAAACTTGGCGTTAGATGGTGAGAACACGAAACATCCCCCGAACGGCCCAGTGGGTGGCACCAACACCTCCCACGGGACGAATGTAACTCGTAGGAACTGACCCCGCAGTCGCGGGACTCTCGGTTTGAGAATACGATGATAATTTGCATATTTCTAGACTTAGGCTTAAAAACATCGCGTTAGAGGGTGAGAACTCGAAACAGCCCCCGAACGTCTCCGTGGGTGGCACCAACACCTCCCACGGGACCAATGTAACTCGTAGAAACTGACCCGGCATCCACGGGACTCCCGGTTTTGGAATACGACGATAATTTGCATATTTCTAGACTTAGGCTTAAAAACACGACGTTAAAGGGTTAGAATTCAAAACAGCCCTCGAACGTCCCCGTGGGTGGCTCCAACACGTCCCACGGGACCAATGTAACTCGTAGGAAGTGACCCGGCAGCCGCGGGGACTCCCGGTTTGAGAATACGACGATAATTTACATATTTCTAGACTTAGGCTTAAAAAAATGGCGTTAAAGGGTGGGAATTCGAAAGAGACCCCGAACGTCCCCGTGGGTGGCTCCAAGACCTCCCACGGGACCAATGTAACTCGTAGGAATTGACCCCGTAGTCGTGGGACTCTCGGTTTGAGAATACGATGACAATTTGCAGATTTCTAGACTTAGGCTTAAAAACATGGCGTTAGAGGGTGAGAACTCGAAACAGCCCCCGAACGTCCCCGTGGGTGGCACCAACACCTCCCACGGGACCAATGTAACTCGTAGGAACTGACCCGGTAGCCACGGGATTCCTGTTTTGAGAATGCGACGATTATTTGCATATTTGTAGACTTAAGCAAAACATGGCGTTTGAGGGTGAAAACACAAAACAGCCCCCGAACGGCCCCATAGGTGGCACCAACACCTCCCACGGTACCAATGTAACTCGTAGGAACTGACCCCGCACCCGCGAGACTCTCGGTTTGAGAATACGATGATAATTTGCATATTTCCAGGCTTAAGCTAAAAAACGTGGCGTTAGAGGGTGAGAACACGAAACCACCCCCGAACGGCCCCGTACGTGGCACCAACACCTCCCACGGGACCAATGTAACTCGTACGAACTGACCCCGCAGCCGCGGGACTCTCGGTTTGAGAATACGATAATAATTTGCATATTTCTAGACTTAGGCTTAAAAACATGGCGTTAGAGGGTGAGAACTCGAAACAGCCCCCGAACGTCTCCGTGGGTGGCACCAACACCTCCCACGGGACCAATGTATCACATAGGAACTGACCCCGCAGTCGCAGGACTCCCGGTTTGAGAATACGACGGTAATTTTCACATTTCTAGACGTAAGCAAAACATGCCGTTAGAGGGTGAAAACTCGAAACAGACCCCGAACGGCCCGGTGGGTGGCACCAACACCTCCCACGAGACCAATGTAACTCGTAGGATCTGACACCGCAGCCGCGGGACTCCCGGTTTGAGAACACGACGATAATTTGCATATTTCTAGACATAAGCTTAAAAACATGGCGTTAAAGGGTGAGAACTCGAAACTGCCCCCGAACGTCCCCGTGGGTGGCTCCAACACCTCCCGTGGGACCAATGTAACTCGAAAGAACTGACCCCGCGGCCGCGGGTATCCCTGTTTCAGAATACGATGGTAATTTGCATATTTCTAGACATAGGCTTAAAAATATGGCGTTAGAGGGTGAGAACTCGAAATAGACCCCGAACGGCCCCGTGGGTGGCACCAACACCTCCAACGGGACCAATGTAACTCGTAGGAACTGACCCCGCAGTTGCGGGACTCCCGACTTGAGAATACGACGCTAATTTACATATTTCTAGACTTAGGCATAAAAACATGGCGTTAGAGGATCAGACCTCGAAACAGCTCCCGAACGTCCCCGTGGATGGCACGAGCACCTCCCACGGGACAAATGTAACTCGTAGGAACTGACCCCGCAGCCGCGGGACTCCCGGTTTGAGAATACGACGGTAATTTGCATATTTTCAAACTTAAGCAAAACATGGCGTTAGAGGGTGAAAACTCGAAACAGCCCCCGAACGACCCCATGGGTGGCACCAACACCTACCACGGGACCAATGTAACTCGTAGGGACTGACCCCGAAATCGCGGGACTCCCGATTTGAGAATACGATGATAATTCGCATATTTCTAGACTTAGGCTTAAAAACATGGCATTAAAGGGTGAGAACTCGAAACAGCCCCCGAACGTCCCCGTGGGTGGCTCTAACACCTTCCACGGGACCAATGTAACTCGTAGTAACTGACCCCATAGCCGCGGGACTCCTGGTTTGAGAAAACCACGGTAATTTGCATATTTCCAGACATCGGCTTAAAACATGGCGTTAGAGGGTGAGAACTCGAAACAAACCCCGAACGGCCCCGTCGGTGGCACCAACACCTCCAACGGGACCAATCTAACTCGTAAGAACTAATCCCGCAGCAGCGGGACTCCCGGTTTGAGAATACGATAATAATTTGCATATTTCTAGACTTAGGCTAAAAAACATGGCGTTAGAGGGTGGGAACTCGAAACAGCCCCTAAACGTCCCCGTGGGTGGCACCAACACCTCCCACGGGACCAATGTAACTCGTAGGAACTGACCCCGCAGCCGCGGGACTCCTGTTTTGAGAATACGACGGTAATTTGCACATTTCTAAACTTAAGCAAAACATGGCGCTAGAGGGTGAAAACTCAAAACAGCCAACAAACGGCCCCGTGGGTGGCACAAACACCTCCCACGGGACCAATGTAACTCGTAGGAACTGACCCCGCAGCTGCGGGACTCCCGGTTTGAGAATATGATGATAATTTATATATTTCTAGACATATGCTTAAAAACATGGCGTCAGAGGGTGAGAACACGAAACAACCCCTGAACGGCCCCGTGGCTGGCACCAACACCTCCCACGGGACCAATGTAACTCGTAGGAACTGACCCCACATCCGCGAGACTCTCGGTTTGAGAATACGACGATAATTTGCATATTTCTAGACTTAAGCTAAAAAAACATGGCGTTAGAGGGTGAGAACACGAAACTGCCCCCGAACGGCCCCGTGGGTGGCACCAACACCTCCCACGGGACCATTGTAACTCGTTGGAACTGACCCCGCAGCTGCGGGACTCTCGGTTTGAGAATACGACGATAATTTACATATTTCTAGACTTAGGCTTAAGAACATGGCGTTAGAGGGTGAGAACTGGAAACATCCCAGAATGTCCCCGTGGGTGGCACCAACACCTCCCATGGGAACAATGTATCTCGTAGGAACTGACCCCACCGCCGCGGGACTCCCGGTTTGAGAATATGGAGATAATTTATTATTTCTAGACTTAGGCTTTAAAACATGGCGTAAGTGGGTGAAAACTCGAAACAGCCCCCGAACATCCCCGTGGGTGGCACCAACACCTGCCACGGGACCAATGTAACTCGTAGGAACTGTCCCCGCAGCCGCGGGACTCCCAGTTTGAGAATACGATGGTAATTTGCATATTTCTAGACTTAAGCAAAACATGGCGTTATAGGGTGAAAACTCGAAACATCCTCCGAATGGTCACGTGGGTGGTACCAACACCTCCCACGGGACCATTGTAACTCGTAGGGAGAGACCCCGCAGTCGCGGGACTCCCGGTTTGAGAATATGATGATAATTTTCATATTGTTGGACTTAGGCTTAAAAACATGGCGTTAGAGGGTGAGAACACGAAACAGCCCCCGAACGGCCCCATGGGTGGCACCAACACCACCCACGGGAACAATGTAACTCGTATGAATTGACCCCGTAGCCGCGGGACTCCCGGTTTGAGAATACGACGATAATTTGCATATTTATAGAATTAGGCTTAAAAACACGACGTTAGAGGGTGAGAACTCGAAACAGCCCCCGACCGTTCCCGTGGGTGGCACCAACACCTTCCACGGGACCAATGTAACTCATAGAAACTGACCCCGCAATCGCGGGACTCCCGGTATGAGAATACGAAGGTAATTTGCATATTTCAAGACTTAGGCAAAACATGGCGTTAAAGGGTGAGAACTCGTAACCGCCCCCGAACGGCCCCGTGGGTAGCACCAACACCTCCCACGGGAACAATGTAACTCGTAGGAATTGACCCCGCAGCCTCGGGACTCCCGATTTAAGAATACGACGATTATTTGCATATTTTTAGACCTAGACATAAAAACATGGCGTTAGAGGGTGAAAACTCGAAACAGCCCCCGAACATCCCCGTGGGTGGCACCAACACCTCCCACATGACCCATGTAACTCGTAGGAACTGATCACGCAGCCGCGGGACTCCAGGTTTGAGCATACGATGGTAATTTACATATTTTTAGACTTAGGCTTAAAAACGTGGCGTTAGAGGGTGAGAACACGAAACAACCCCCGAACGGCCCCGTGGGTGGCACCAACACCTCCCACGGGACCAATGTAACTCGTAGGAACTGACCCCGCAGTCGCGGGACTCTCAGTTTGAGAATACGACGATAATTTGCATATTTCTAGACTTAGGATTAAAAACATGGCATTAGAGGGTGAGAACTCGAAACATCCCCCGAACGTCCCCGTGGGTGGCACCAACACCTCCCACGGTACCGATGTAACTCGTAGGAACTGACCCCGCAGCCGCGGGACTCCCGTTTTGAGACTACGACGGTAATTTGCATATTTCTAAACTTAAGCAAAACATGGGGCTGGAGGGTGAAAACTCGAAACAGCCCCCGAACGGCCACGTGGGTGGCACCAACACCTCCCATGGGACCAATGTAACTCGTAGGAACTGACCCCGCAGCTGCGGGACTCCCGGTTTGATAATACGATGATAATTTGTATATTTCTAGACATAGGCTTAAAAACATGGCGTTAGAGGGTGAGAACACGAAACATCCCCTGAACGGCCCCGTGGGTGGCACCAACACCTCCCACGGGACCAATGTAACTCGTAGGAACTGACCCCACAGCCGCGAGACTCTCGGTTTGAGAATACGACCATAATTTGCATATTTCTAGACTTAAGCTAAAAAAACATGGCGTTAGAATGTGAGAACACGAAACAGCCCCCGAACGGCCCCGTGGGTGGCACCAACACCTCCCACGGGACCATTGTAACTCGTTGGAACTGACCCCGCAGCTGCAGGACTCTCAGTTTGAGAATATGACGATAATTTGCGTATTTCTAGACTTAGGCTTAAAAACATGGCGTTAGAGGGTGAGAACTAGAAACATCCCCCGAATGTCCCCGTGGGTGGCACCAACACCTCCCATGGGACCAATGTATCTCGTAGGAACAGACCCCGCCGCCGCGGGACTCGCGGTTTGAGAATATGGAGATAATTTAATATTTCTAGACTTAGGCTTTAAAACATGGCGTAAGTGGGTGAAAACTCGAAGCAACCCCCGAACATCCCCGTGGGTGGCACCAACACCTCCCACGGGACCAATGTAACTCGTAGGAACTGACCCCGCAGCCGCGGGACTCCCAGTTTGAGAATACGATGGTAATTTGCATATTTCTAGACTTAAGCAAAACATGGCGTTAGAGGGTGAAAACTCGAAACAGCCCCCGAACGGTCCCGTGGGTGGCACCATCACCTCCCACGGGACCTTTGTAACTCGTAGGGAGAGACCCCGCAGTCGCGGGACTCCCGGTTTGAGAATATGATGATAATTTGCATATTGTTGGACTTAGGCTTAAAAACATGGCGTTAGTGGGTGAGAACACGAAACATCCCCTGAACGGCCCTATGGGTGGTACCAACACCTCCCACGGGACCAATGTAACTCGTAGGAATTGACCTCGTAGCCGCGGGACTCCCGATTTGAGAATACGACGATAATTTGAATATTTCTAGAATTAGGCTTAAAAACACGGCGTTAGAGGGTGAGAACTCGAAATAGCCCCCGACCGTTCCCGTGGGTGGCACCAACACCTTCCACGGGATCAATGTAACTCGTAGAAACTGACCCCGCAGTCGCGGGACTCCCGGTATGAGAATACGAAGGTAATTTGCATATTTCAAGACTTAGGCAAAACATGGCGTTAAAGGGTGAGAACTCGTAACAGCCCCCAAACGACCCCGTGGGTAGCACCAACACCGCCCACGGGAACAATGTAACTCATAGGAACTGACCCCGCAGCCGCGGGACTACCGGTTTGAGAATATGACGATAATTTCATATTTCTAGACTTAGGCTTTAAAAGATGGCGTTAGAGGTTGAAAACTCGAAACAGCCCCCGAACTTCCCCGTGGGTGGCACCAACACCTCCCACGGGACCAATGTAACTCGTAGGAACTGACCCCGCATCCGCGGGACTCCCAGTTTGAGAATACGACGGTAATTTTCATATTTCTAAATTTATGCAAAACGTGGCGTTATAGGGTGAAAACTCGAAACAGCCCCCGAACGGTCCCGTGGGTGCCACCAACACCTCCCACGGGACCATTGTAACTCGTAGGAAGAAACCCCGCAGTCGCGGGACTCTCGGTTTGAGAATATGATGATAATTTGCATATTTTTAGACTTAGGCTTAAAAACATGGCGTTAGTGGGTGGGAACACGAAACAGACCCCAAACGGCCCCATGGGTGGCACCAACACCTCCCACGGGACTAATGTAACTCATAGGAATTGACCCCGTAGCCCCGGGACTCCCGGTTTGAGAATAAGACGATAATTTGCATATTTTTAGACTTAAGCAAAACATGGCGTTAGAGGGTGAAAACTCGAAACCTCCCCCGAATGGTCCCATGGGTGTCACCAACACCTCCCACGGGACCAATGTAACTCGTAAGAACAGAACCCGCAGTCGCAGGACTCTCGGTTTGAGAATACGATGATAATTGGCATATTTCTAGACTTAGGCTTAATAACATGACGTTAGAGGGTGAGAACTCGAAACAGCTCCCGAACGTCCCTGTGGGTCGCACCAGCACCTCCCATGGGACTAATGTAACTCGTTGGAACTGACCCCGCAGCCGCGGAACTCCCGATTTCAGAATACAAAGGTAATTTGCATATTTCTAGACTTAGGCAAAACATGGCGTTAGTGGGTGAGAACTTGAAACAGCCCCCGAACGGCCCCATGGGTGGCACCAACACCTACCACGGGACCAATGTAACTCGTAAGGACTGACCCCGCAATCGCGGGACTCCCGATTTGAGAATACGACGATAATTTGCATATTTCTAGACTTAGGCTTAAAAACATGGCGTTAAAGCGTGAGAACTCGAAACAGCCCCCGAACGTCCCCGTGGGTGGCTCTAACACCTCCCACGGGACAAATGTAACTCGTAGGAACTGACCCCATAGCCGCGGGACTCCCGGTTTGAGAAAACGACGGTAATTTGTATATTTCTTGACATAGGCTTAAAAACATGGCGTTAGAGGGTGAGAGCTCGAAACAGACCCCGAACGACCCCGTGGGTGGCACCAACACCTCCCACGAGACCATTGTAACTCGTAGTAAGTGACCCCACAGTCGGGGGACTCCCGATTTGAGAATATGATGACAATTTGCATATTTTTAGACTTAGTCTTAAAAACATGGCGTTAGAGGGTGAGAACATGAAACAGCCCCCGAACGGCCCCATGGGTGGCACCAACACCTGCCACGGGACCAATGTAACTCGTAGGAACAGACCCCGCAGCTGCGGGACTCCCGGTTTGAGAATACGACGATAATTTGCATATTTCTAGACATAGGCTTAAAAACATGGCGTTAGAGGGTGAGAACACGAAACAACCCCTGAACGGCCCCATGGGTGGCACCAACACCTCCCACGGGACCAATGTAACTCGTAGGAACTGACCCCGCCATCGCAGGGCTCCCGATTTGAGAATACGATGATATTTTGCATATTTCTAGACTTAGGCTTAAGAACATGGCGTTAAAGGGTGGGAATTCGAAACAGACCCCGAACGTCCCCATGGGTGGCTCCAACACCTCCCACGGGACCAATGTAACTCGTAGGAACTGACCCCGCAGTCACGGGACTCTTCATTTCAGAATACGATGATAATTTGTATATTTCTAGACATAGGCTTAAAAACATGGCGTTAGAGGGTGAGAACACGAAACAGCTCCTGAACGGCCCCGTGGGTGGCACCAACACCTCCCACGGGACCAATGTAATTCGTAGAAACTGACCCCGCAGTCGCGGGACTCCCGGTTTGAGAATTTGGACGTAATTTACATATTTTAAGACTTATGCAAAACATGGCGTTAGAGGGTGAGAACTCAAAACAGCCCCCGAACGGCCCGTGGGTGGTACCAACACCTCCCACGGGACCAATGTAACTCGTAGGAACTGACCCCCGCAGCCGCGGGACTCTCGGTTTGAGAATACGATGATAATTTGCATATTTCTAGACTTAGGCTTAAAAACATGGCGTTAGAGGGTGAGAACTCGAAATAGCCCCCGAATGTCCCCATGGGTGGCACCAACACCTCCCACGGGACCAATGTATCTCCTAGGAACTGTCCCCGCAGTCGCGGGACTCCCGGTTTGAGAATACGACGAAAATTTCATATTTCCAGACTTAGGCTTTAAAACATGGCGTTAGAGGTGAAAACTCATAACAGCACCGAACATCCCCGTGGGTGGCACCAACACCTCCCACGGGACCAATGTAACCCGTAGGAACTGACCCCACAGCCGCGGGACTCCCGGTTTGAGAATACGATGGTAATTTGCATATTTCTAGACTTAAGCAAAACATGGCGTTAGAGGGTGAAAACTCGAAACAGCCCCCGAACGGTCCCGTGGGTGGCACCAACACCTCCCGCGGGACCATTGTAACTCGTAGGACCTGACCCCGCTGTCACGGGACTCCTAATTTGAGAATATGATGATAATTTGCATATTTTTAGACTTAGGCTTAAAAACATGGCGTTAGAGGGTGAGAACACGAAACAACCCCGGAACGGCCCCATGGGTGGCACCAACACCTCCCACGGGACCAATGTAACTCGTAGGAACTGACCCCGTAGCCGCGGGACTCCCGGTTTGTGAATACGATGATAATTTGGATATTTTTAGAATTAGGCTTAAAAACATGGCGTTAGAGGGTGAGACCTCGAAACAGCCCCCGAACGTTCCCTTGGGTGGCACCAACACCTTTCACGGGACCAATGTAACTCGTAGAAACTGAACCCGCAGTCGCGGGACTCCCGATTTGAGAATACGAAGGTAATTTGCATATTTCAAGACTTAGGCAAAACATGGCGTTAGAGGGTGAGAACTCGAAACAACCCCCGAACGGCCTCGTCGGTGGCACCAACACCTCCCACGGGACCAATGTAACTCGTATGAACTGACCCCGCAGCCGTGGGACTCCCGATTTGAGAATACGTCGATAATTTGCATATTTCTGGAATTAGGCTTAAAAACGTGGTGTTAGAGGGTGAAAACTCGAAACAACCCCCGATCGGCCCCGTGGGTGGCACCAACACCTCCCACGGGACCATTATAACTCGTAGGAAGTGACCCCGCAGTCGCGGGACTCCTGGTTTGAGAATATGATGATAATTTGCATATTTCTAGACTTAGGCTTAAAAACATGGCGTTAGAGGGTGAGAACACAAAACAGCCCCTGAACGGCCCCGTGGGTTGCACCAACACGTCCCACGGGACCAATGTTACTCGTAGGAACTGACCCCGTAGCCGCGGGACTCCCAGTTTGAGAACACGACAATAATTTGCATATTTCTAGGCTTAAGCTAAAAAACATGGCGTTAGAGGGTGAGAACACGAAACAGCCCCCGAACGTCCCCGTGGGTGGAACCAACACCTCCCCCGAGACCAATGTAACTCGTAGGAACTCACCCCGCAGCCGCGTGACTCTCGGTTTGACAATACGACAATAATTTGCATATTTCTAGACTTAGGCTTAAAAACATGGCGTTAGAGGGTGAGAACTCGAAACAGCCCGCGAACGTCCCCGTGGGTGGCACCAACACCTCCCACGGGACCAATGTATCTCATAGGAACTGACCCCGCAGCCGTAGGAATCCCGGTTTGAGAATATGACGGTAATTTTCACATTTCTAGACTTAAGCAAAACATGCCGTTAGAGGGTGAAAACTCGAAACAGACCCCGAACGGCCCGGTGGGTGGCACCAACACCTCCCACGAGACCATTGTAACTCGTAGGAAGTGACCCCGCAGTCGCGGGACTCCTGGTTTGAGAATATGATGATAATTTTCATATTTCTAGACTTAGGCTTAAAAACTTGGCGTTAGAGGGTGAGAACACAAAATAGCCCTTGAACGGCCCCGTGGGTTGCACCAACACGTCCCACGGGACCAATGTAACTCGTAGGAACAGACCCCGCAGCTGCGGGACTCCCGGTTTGAGAATACGATGATAATTTGCATATTTCTCGACATAGGCTTAAAAACATGGCGTTAGAGGGTGAGAACACGAAACAGTCCCTGAACGGCCTCATGGGTGGCACCAACACCTCCCACGGGACCAATGTAACTCGTAGGAACTGACCCCGCCATCGCGGGGCTCCCGATTTGAGAATACGATGATATTTTGCATATTTCTAGACTTAGGCTTAAGAACATGGCGTTAAGGGGTGGGAATTCAAAACATACCCTGAACGTCCCCGTGGGTGGCTCCAACACCTCCCACGGGACCAATGTAACTCGTAGGAACTGACCCCGCAGCCACGGGACTCTTCGTTTCAGAATACGATGATAATTGGCATATTTCTAGACATAGGCTTAAAAAGATGGCGTTAGAGGGTGAGAACACGAAACAACCACTGAACGGCCCCGTGGGTGGCACCAACACCTCCCACGGGACCAATGTAATTCGTAGAAACTGACCCCGCAGTCGCGGGACTCCCGGTTTGAGAATTTGGACGTAATTTACATATTTTAAGACTTAGGCAAAACATGTCGTTAGAGGGTGAGAACTCAAAACAGCCCCCGAACGGCCTGTGGGTGGCACCAACACCTCCCACGGGACCAATGTAACTCGTAGGAACTGACCCCGCAGCCGAGGGACTCCCGGTTTGAGAATTCGAAGGTAATTTGCATATTTCTAGACTTAGGCTTAAAAACATGGCGTTAGAGGGTGAGAACTCGAAATAGCCCCCGAATGTCCTCATGGGTGGCACCAACACCTCCCACGGGACCAATGTATCTCCTAGGAACTGAACCCGCAGTCGCGGGACTCCCGGTTTGAGAATACGACGAAAATTTCATATTTCCAGACTTAGGCTTTAAAACATGGCGTTAGAGGTGAAAACTCATAACAGCACCGAACATCCCCGTGGGTGGCACCAACACCTCCCACGGGACCAATGTAACTCGTAGGAACTGACCCCACAGCCGCGGGACTCCCGGTTTGAGAATACGATGGTAATTTGCATATTTCTAGACTTAAGCAAAACATGGCGTTAGAGGGTGAAAACTCGAAACAGCCCCCGAACGGTCCCGTGGGTGGCACCAACACCTCCCGCGGGACCATTGTAACTCGTAGGACCTGACCCCGCTGTCACGGGACTCCTGATTTGAGAATATGTGTATAATTTGCATATTTTTACACTTAGGCTTAAAAACATGGCGTTAGAGGGTGAGAACACGAAACAACCCCGGAACGGCCCCATGGGTGGCACCAACACCTCCCACGGGACCAATGTAATTCGTAGGAACTGACCCCGTAGCCGCGGGACTCCCGGTTTGTGAATACGATGATAATTTGGATATTTTTAGAATTAGGCTTAAAAACATGGCGTTAGAGGGTGAGACCTCGAAACAGCCCCCGAACGTTCCCTTGGGTGGCACCAACACCTTCCACGGGACCAATGTAACTCGTAGAAACTGAACCCGCAGTCGCGGGACTCCCGATTTGAGAATACGAAGGTAATTTGCATATTTCAAGACTTAGGCAAAACATGGCGTTAGAGGGTGAGAACTCGAAACAACCCCCGAACGGCCTCGTCGGTGGCACCAACACCTCCCACGGGACCAATGTAACTCGTATGAACTGACCCCGCAGCCGTGGGACTCCCGATTTGAGAATACGTCGATAATTTGCATATTTCTGGAATTAGGCTTAAAAACGTGGCGTTAGAGGGTGAAAACTCGAAACAACCCCCGATCGGCCCCGTGGGTGGCACCAACACCTCCCACGGGACCATTGTAACTCGTAGGAAGTGACCCCGCAGTCGCGGGACTCCTGGTTTGAGAATATGATGATAATTTGCATATTTCTAGACTTAGGCTCAAAAACATGGCGTTAGAGGGTGAGAACACAAAACAGCCCCTGAACGGCCCCGTGGGTTGCACCAACGCGTCCCACGGGACCAATGTTACTCGTAGGAACTGACCCCGTAGCCGCGGGACTCCCAGTTTGAGAACACGACAATAATTTGCATATTTCTAGGCTTAAGCTAAAAAACATGGCGTTAGAGGGTGAGAACACGAAACAGCCCCCGAACGTCCCCGTGGGTGGAACCAACACCTCCCCCGAGACCAATGTAATTCGTAGAAACTGACCCCGCAGTCGCGGGACTCCCGGTTTGAGAATTTGGACGTAATTTACATATTTTAAGACTTAGGCAAAACATGTCGTTAGAGGGTGAGAACTCAAAACAGCCCCCGAACGGCCCGTGGGTGGCACCAACACCTCCCACGGGACCAATGTAACTCGTAGGAACTGACCCCCGCAGCCACGGGACTCTCGATTTGAGAATACGATGATAATATGCATATTTCTAGACTTAGGCTTAAAAACATGGCGTTAGAGGGTGAGAACTCGAAATAGCCCCCGAATGTCTCCATGGGTGGCACCAACACCTCCCATGGGACCAATGTATCTCCTAGGAACTGTCCCCGCAGTCGCGGGACTCCCGGTTTGAGAATACGATGGTAATTTCATATTTCCAGACATAGGCTTAAAAATATGGCGTTAGAGGTGAAAACTCGAAACAGCACCGAACATCCCCGTGGGTGCCACCAACACCTCCCACGGGACCAATATAACTCGTAGGAACTGACCCCACAGTCGCGGGACTCTCGATTTGAGAATACGATGATAATATGCATATTTCTAGACTTAGGCTTAAAAACATGGCGTTAGAGGGTGAGAACTCGAAATAGCCCCCGAATGTCTCCATGGGTGGCACCAACACCTCCCACGGGACCAATGTAATTCGTAGAAACTGACCCCGTAGTCGTGGGACACCCGGTTTGAGAATTTGGACGTAATTTACATATTTTAAGACTTAGGCAAAACATGTCGTTAGAGGGTGAGAACTCAAAACAGCCCCCGAACGGCCCGTGGGTGGCACCAACACCTCCCACGGGACCAATGTAACTCGTAGGAACTGACCCCCGCAGCCACGGGACTCTCGATTTGAGAATACGATGATAATATGCATATTTCTAGACTTAGGCTTAAAAACATGGCGTTAGAGGGTGAGAACTCGAAATAGCCCCCGAATGTCTCCATGGGTGGCACCAACACCTCCCATGGGACCAATGTATCTCCTAGGAACTGTCCCCGCAGTCGCGGGACTCCCGGTTTGAGAATACGATGGTAATTTCATATTTCCAGACATAGGCTTAAAAATATGGCGTTAGAGGTGAAAACTCGAAACAACACCGAACATCCCCGTGGGTGCCACCAACACCTCCCACGGGACCAATATAACTCGTAGGAACTGACCCCACAGTCGCGGGACTCCCGGTTTGAGAATGCGATGGTAATTTGCATATTTTGAGACTTAAGCAAAACATGGCGTTAGAGGGTGAAAACTCGAAACAGCCCCCGGACGGTCCCGTGGGTGGCACCAACACCTCCCACGGGACCATTGTAACTCGTAGGACCTGACCCCGCTGTCACGGGACTCCCGGTTTGAGAATATGATGATAATTTGCATATTTTTAGACTTAGGCTTAAAAACATGGTGTTAGAGGGTGAGAACACGAAACAACCCCCGAACGGCCCCATGGGTGGCACCAACAACTCCCACGGGACCAATGTAACTCGTAGGAACTGACCCCGTAGCCGCGGGACTCCCAGTTTGTGAATACGATGATAATTTGGATATTTTTAGAATTAGGCTTAAAAACATGGCGTTAGAGGGTGAGACCTCGAAACAGCCCCCGAACGTTCCCTTGGGTGGCACCAACACCTTCCACGGGACCAATGTAACTCATAGAAACTGAACCCGCAGTCGCGGGACTCCCGATTTGAGAATACGAAGGTAATTTGCATATTTTAAGACTTAGGCAAAATATGGCGTTAGAGGGTGAGAACTCGAAACAGCCCCCGAACGGCCCCGTCGGTGGCACCAACACCTCCCACGGGACCAATGTAACTTGTAGGAACTGACCCCGCAGCCGTGGGACTCCCGATTTAAGAATACGGCGATAATTTGCATATTTCTAGAATTAGGCTTAAAAACGTGGCGTTAGAGGGTGAGAACTCGAAACATCCCCCGAACGTTCCCGTGGGTGGCACCAACACCTCCCACGGGACCAATGTAACTCGTAGAAACTGACCCCGCAGTTGCGGGACTCTCGGTTTGACAATACGACAATAATTTGCATATTTCTAGACTTAGGCTTAAAAACATGGCGTTAGAGGGTGAGAACTCGAAACAGCCCCCGAACGTCCCCGTGGGTGGCACCAACACCTCCCACGGGACCAATGTATCTCATAGGAACTGACCCCGCAGCCGCAGGAATCCCGGTTGGAGAATATGAAGGTAATTTTCACATTTCTAGACTTAAGCAAAACATGCCGTTAGAGGGTGAAAACTCGAAACAGACCCCGAACGGCCCGGTGGGTGGCACCAACACCTCCCACGAGACCAATGTAACTCGTAGGATCTGACACCGCAGCCGTGGGACTCCCGATTTGAGAACACGATGATAATTTGCATATTTCTAGACTTAAGCTTAAAAATATGGCGTTAAAGGGTGAGAACTCGAAACTGCCCCCGAACGTCCCCGGGGGTGGCTCCAACACCTCCCGTGGGACCAATGTAACTCGAAAGAACTGACCCCGCAACCGCGGGTATCCCTATTTCAGAATACGACGGTAATTGGCATATTTCTAGACATAGGCTTAAAAATATGGCGTTAGAGGGTGAGAACTCGAAATAGACCCCGAACTGCCCCGTGGGTGGCACCAACACCTTCCACGGGACAATTGTAACACGTAGAAACTGAACCCACAGTTGCGGGACTCCCGATTTGAGAATACGAAGGTAATTTGCATATTTCAAGACTTAGGCAAAACATGGCGTTAGAGGGTGAGAACTCGAAACAGCCCCCGAACGGCCCCGTCGGTGGCACCAACACCTCCCACGGGACCAATGTAACTCGTAGGAACTGACCCCGTAGCCACGGGACTCCCGATTTGAGAATACGATGATAATTTGCATATTTCTAGAATTAGGCTTAAAAACATGGCGTTAGAGGGTGAGAACTCGAAACATCCCCCGAACGTTCCCGTGGGTGGCACCAACACCTCCCACGGGACCAATGTAACTCGTAGAAACTGACCCCGCAGTTGCGGGACTCCCGATTTCAGAATACCAAGGTAATTTGCGTATTTCAAGACTTAGGCAAAATATGGCGTTAGAGGGTGAGAACTCGAAACAGCCCCCGAACGGCCCCGTGGGTGGCACCAACACCTCCCATGGGACCAATGTAACTCGTACGAACTGACCCCGGAGCCGCGGGACTCCCGATTTGAGAATACGATGATAATTTGCATATTTTTAAACTTAGACATAAAAACATGGCGTTAGAGGGTGAAAACTCGAAACAGCCCTCTAATGCCCCCGTGGGTCGCACCAACACCTCTCACGGGACCTATGTAACGCGTAGGAACTGACCCCGCAGCCGTGGGACTCTCGGTTCGAGAATACGATGATAATTTGCATATTTCAAGTCTTAGGCTTAAAACATGGCGTTAGAGGGTGAGAACTCGAAACTGCCCCGAATGTCCCCGTGCGTGGCACCAACACCTCCCACGGGAACAATGTATCTCGTAGGAACTAGCCCCGCAGCCGCGGGACTCGCGGTTCGAGAATATGATGATAATTTCATATTTTTAGACTTAGGCTTTAAAACATGGCGTTAGAGGGTGAAAAATCGAAACAGCCCCCGAACATCCCCGTGGGTGGCACCAACACCTCCCACGGGACCAATGTAACTCGTAGGAACTGACCCTGTGGCCGTGGGACACCCGGTTTGAGAATACGAAGGTAATTTGCATATTTCAAGACTTAGGCAATACATGGCGTTAGAGGGTGAGAACTCGTAACAATCCCCGAATGGCCCCGTGGGTGGCACTAACACCTCCCACGGGACCAATGTAACTCGTAGGAACTGACCCCTCAGCCGCGGGACTCCCGATTTAAGAATACGACGATAATTTGCATATTTTTGGACTTAGACATAAAGACATGGCGTTAGAGGGTGAAAACTTGAAACATCCTTCTAACGCCCCCGTGGGTCGCACCAACACCTCCCACGGGACCAATGTAACGCGTAGGAACTGACCCCGTAGCCGCGGGACTCCCAGTTTGAGAATACGACAATAATTTGCATATTTCTACACTTAGGCTTAAAAACCTGGCGTTAGAGGGTGAGAACACGAAACAGGCGCCAAACGGCCCAGTGGGTGGCACCAACACCTCCCACGGGACCAATGTAAATCATAGGAACTGACCCGGCTGCCGCGGGACTCCCGGTTTGAGAAAACAACGATAATTTGCATATTTCTAGACTTAGGCTTAAAAACATGGCGTTAGAGGGGGAGAACTCGAAACAGTCCCTGAACGTTCCCGTGGGTGGCTCCAACACGTCCCACGGGACCAATGTAACTCGTAGAAACTGACCTCGCAGTCGCGAGACTCCCGATTTGAGAATATGACGATAATTTGCGTATTTCTAGACTTAGGCTTAAAAACATGGCGTTAAAGGGTGGGAATTCGAAACAGCCCCCGAACGTCCCCATGGGTGGCTCCAAAACCTCCCACGGGACCAATGTAACTCGTAGGAACTGACCCGGCAGCTGCGGGACTCCCGATTTGAGAATACGACGATAATTTGAATATTTCTAAACTTAGGCTTAAAAACATGGCGTTAAAGGGTGGGAATTCGAAACAGACCCCGAACGTCCCCGTGGGTGGCTCCAACACCTCCCACGGGACCAATGTAACTTGTAGGAACTGACCCCGCAGTCGCGGGACTCCCGGTTTGAGAATTTGGACGTAATTTACATATTTTAAGACTTAGGCAAAACATGGCGTTAGAGGGTGAGAACTCAAAACAGCCCCCGAACGGCTCGTGGGTGGCACCAACACCTCCCACGGGACCAATGTAACTCATAGGAAGTGACCCCGCAGCCACGGGACTCTCGATTTGAGAATACGATGATAATATGCATATTTCTAGACTTAGGCTTAAAAACATGGCGTTAGAGGGTGAGAACTCGAAATAGCCCCCGAATGTCCCCATGGGTGGCACCAACACCTCCCACGGGACCAATGTATCTCCTAGGAACTGTCCCCGCAGTCGCGGGACTCCCGGTTTGAGAATACGATGGTAATTTCATATTTCCAGATATAGGCTTAAAAATATGGCGTTAGAGGTGAAAACTCGAAACAGCACCGAACATCCCCGTGGGTGCCACCAACACCTCCCACGGGACCAATATAACTCGTAGGAACTGACCCCACAGTCGCGGGACTCCCGGTTTGAGAATGCGTTGGTAATTTGCATATTTTGAGACTTAAGCAAAACATGGCGTTAGAGGGTGAAAACTCGAAACAGCCCCCGGACGGTCCCGTGGGTAGCACCAACACCTCCTACGGGACCATTGTAACTCGTAGGACCTGACCCCGCTATCACGGGACTCCCGGTTTGAGAATATGATGATAATTTGCATATTTTTAGACTTAGGCTTAAAAACATGGTGTTAGAGGGTGAGAAGACGAAACAACCCCCGAACGGCCCCATGGGTGGCACCAACAACTCCCACGGGACCAATGTAACTCGTAGGAACTGACCCCGTAGCTGCGGGACTCCCAGTTTGTGAATACGATGATAATTTGGATATTTTGAGAATTAGGCTTAAAAACATGGCGTTAGAGGGTGAGACCTCGAAACAGCCCCCGAACGTTCCCTTGGGTGGCACCAACACCTTCCACGGGACCAATGTAACTCATAGAAACTGAACCCGCAGTCGCGGGACTCCCGATTTGAGAATACGAAGGTAATTTGCATATTTTAAGACTTAGGCAAAACATGGCGTTAGAGGGTGAGAACTCGAAACAGCCCCCGAACGGCCCCGTCGGTGGCACCAACACCTCCCACGGGACCAATGTAACTTGTAGGAACTGACCCCGCAGCCGTGGGACTCCCGATTTGAGAATACGGCGATAATTTGCATATTTCTAGAATTAGGCTTAAAAACGTGGCGTTAGAGGGTGAGAACTCGAAACATCCCCCGAACGTTCCCGTGGGTGACACCAACACCTCCCACGGGACCAATGTAACTCGTAGAAACTGACCCCGCAGTTGCGGGACTCTCGGTTTGACAATACGACAATAATTTGCATATTTCTAGACTTAGGCTTAAAAACATGGCGTTAGAGGGTGAGAACTCGAAACAGCCCCCGAACGTCCCCGTGGGTGGCACCAACACCTCCCACGGGACCAATGTATCTCATAGGAACTGACCCCGCAGCCGCAGGAATCCCGGTTGGAGAATATGAAGGTAATTTTCACATTTCTAGACTTAGGCGTTAAAACATGGCGTTAGAGGGGGAGAACTCGAAACAGTCCCTGAACGTTCCCGTGGGTGGCTCCAACACGTCCCACGGGACCAATGTAACTCGAAGAAACTGACCTCGCAGTCGCGAGACTCCCGATTTGAGAATATGACGATAATTTGCATATTTCTAGACTTAGGCTTAAAAACATGGCGTTAAAGGGTGGGAATTCGAAACAGCCCCCGAACGTCCCCATGGGTGGCTCCAAAACCTCCCACGGGACCAATGTAACTCGTAGGAACTGACCCGGTAGCTGCGGGACTCCCGATTTGAGAATACGACGATAATTTGAATATTTCTAAACTTAGGCTTAAAAACATGGCGTTAAAGGGTGGGAATTCGAAACAGACCCCGAACGTCCTCGTGGGTGGCTCCAACACCTCCCACGGGACCAATGTAACTTGTAGGAACTGACCCCGCAGTCACGGGACTCTTCCTTTGAGAATACGATGATAATTTGCATATTTCTAGACTTAGGCCTAAAAACATGGCGTAAAATGGTGGGAACTCCAAATAGCCCCCGAACATCCTCGTGGGTGGAACCAACACCTCCCACGGGACCTATGTAACTCGTAGGAACTGACCCCGCAGCCGCGGGACTCCCGTTTTGAGAATACGACGGTAATTTGCATATTTCTAGACTTAAGCAAAACATGGCGTTAAAGGGTGAAAACTCGAAACAACCCCCGAACGGCCCCGTGGGTGGCACCAACACCTCCCACGGGACCAATGTAACTCGTAGGAACTGACCCCGCAGTCGCGGGACTCCCTGTTTGAGAATACGACGATAATTTGCATATTTCTAGACTTAGGCCTAAAAACATGGCGTAAAATGGTGGGAACTCCAAATAGCCCCCGAACATCCTCGTGGGTGGAACCAACACCTCCCACGGGACCTATGTAACTCGTAGGAACTGACCCCGCAGCCGCGGGACTCCCGTTTTGAGAATACGACGGTAATTTGCATATTTCTAGACTTAAGCAAAACATGGCGTTAAAGGGTGAAAACTCGAAACAACCCCCGAACGGCCCCGTGGGTGGCACCAACACCTCCCACGGGACCATTGTAACTCGTAGGAAGTGACCCCGCAGTCGCGGTACTCCTGGTTTGAGAATATGATGATAATTTGCATATTTCTAGACTTAGGCTCAAAAACATGGCGTTAGAGGGTGAGAACACAAAACAGCCCCTGAACGGCCCCGTGGGTTGCACCAACACGTCCCACAGGACCAATGTTACTCGTAGGAACTGTCCCCGTAGCCGCGGGACTCCCAGTTTGAGAATACGAAGATAATTTGCATATTTCTAGGCTTAAGCTAAAAAACATGGCGTTAGAGGGTGAGAACACGAAACAGCCCCCGAACGTCCCCGTGGGTGGAACCAACACCTCCCTCGGGACCAATGTAACTCGTAGGAACTCACCCCATAGCCGCGGGACTCTCGGTTTGACAATAAGACAATAATTTGCATATTTCTAGACTTAGGCTTAAAAACATGGCGTTAGAGGGTGAGAACTCGAAACAGCCCTCGAACGTCCCCGTGGGTGGCACCAACACCTCCCACGGGACCAATGTATCTCATAAGAACTGACCCCCCAGCCGCAGGAATCCCGGTTTGAGAATATGACGGTAATTTTCACATTTCTAGACTTAAGCAAAACATGCCGTTAGAGGGTGAAAACTCGAAACAGACCCCGAACGGCCCGGTGGGTGGCACCAACACCTCCCACGAGACCATTGTAACTCGTAGGAAGTGACCCCGCAGTCGCTGGACTCCTGGTTTCAGAATATGATGATAATTTGCATATTTCTAGACTTAGGCTTAAAAACATGGCGTTAGAGGGTGAGAACACAAAACTGCCCCTGAACGGCCCCGTGGGTTGCACCAACACGTCCCACGGGACCAATGTAACTCGTAGGAACAGGCCCCACAGCTGCGGGACTCCCGGTTTGAGAATACGACGATAATTTGCGTATTTCTATACATAGGCTTAAAAACATGGCGTTAGAGGGTGAGAACACAAAACAGTCCCTGAACGGCCCCATGGGTGGCACCAACACCTCCCACGGGACCAATGAAACTCGTAGGAACTGACCCCGCCGTCGCGGGGCTCCCGATTTGAGAATACGATGATATTTTGCATATTTCTAGACTTAGGCTTAAGAACATGGCGTTAAAGGGTGGGAATTCGAAACAGACCCCGAACGTCCCCGTGGGTGGCTCCAACACCTCCCACGGGACCAATGTAACTCGTAGGAACTGACCCCGCAGCCACGGGACTCTTCGTTTCACAATACGATGATAATTTGCATATTTCTAGACATAGTCTTAAAAAAATGGCGTTTGAGGGTGAGAACACGGAACAGCCACTGAACGGCCCCGTGGGTGGCACCAACACCTCCCACGGGACTAATGTAATTCGTAGAAACTGACCCCGCAGTCGCGGGACTCCCAGTTTGAGAATTTGGACGTAATTTACATATTTTAAGACTTAGGCAAAACATGGCGTTAGAGGGTGAGAACTCAAAACAGCCCCCGAACGGCTCGTGGGTGGCACCAACACCTCCCACGGGACCAATGTAACTCGTAGGAACTGACCCCGCAGCCACGGGACTCTCGATTTGAGAATACGATGATAATATGCATATTTCTAGACTTAGGCTTAAAAACATGGCGTTAGAGGGCGAGAACTCGAAATAGCCCCCGAATGTCCCCATGGGTGGCACCAACACCTCCCACGGGACCAATGTATCTCCTAGGAACTGTCCCCGCAGTCGCGGGACTCCCGGTTTGAGAATACGATGGTAATTTCATATTTCCAGACATAGGCTTAAAAATATGGCGTTAGAGGTGAAAACTCGAAACAGCACCGAACATTCCCGTGGGTGCCACCAACACCTCCCACGGGACCAATATAACTCGTAGGAACTGACCCCACAGTCGCGGGACTCCCGGTTTGAGAATGCGATGGTAATTTGCATATTTTGAGACTTAAGCAAAACATGGCGTTAGAGGGTGAAAACTCGAAACAGCCCCCGGACGGTCTCGTGGGTGGCACCAACACCTCCCAGGGGACCATTGTAACTCGTAGGACCTGACCCCGCTGTCACGGGACTCCCGGTTTGAGAATATGATGATAATTTGCATATTTTTAGACTTAGGCTTAAAAACATGGTGTTAGAGGGTGAGAACACGAAACAACCCCCGAACGGCCCCATGGGTGGCACCAACAACTCCCACGGGACCAATGTAACTCGTAGGAACTGACCCCGTAGCCGCGGGACTCCCAGTTTGTGAATACGATGATAATTTGGATATTTTTAGAATTAGGCTTAAAAACATGGCGTTAGAGGGTGAGACCTCGAAACAGCCCCCGAACGTTCCTTTGGGTGGCACCAACACCTTCCACGGGACCAACGTAACTCATAGAAACTGAACCCGCAGTCGCGGGACTCCCGATTTGAGAATACGAAGGTAATTTGCATATTTTAAGACTTAGGCAAAACATGGCGTTAGAGGGTGAGAACTCGAAACATCCCCCGAACGGCCCCGTCGGTGGCACCAACACCTCCCACGGGATCAATGTAACTTGTAGGAACTGACCCCGCAGCCGTGGGACTCCCGATTTGAGAATACGGCGATAATTTGCATATTTCTAGAATTAGGCTTAAAAACGTGGCGTTAGAGGGTGAGAACTCGAAACATCCCCCGAACGTTCCCGTGGGTGGCACCAACACCTCCCACGGGACCAATGTAACTCGTAGAAACTGACCCCGCAGTTGCGGGACTCTCGGTTTGACAATACGACAATAATTTGCATATTTCTAGACTTAGGCTTAAAAACATGGCGTTAGAGGGTGAGAACTCGAAACAGCCCCCGAACGTCCCTGTGGGTGGCACCAACACCTCCCACGGGACCAATGTATCTCATAGGAACTGACCCCGCAGCCGCAGGAATCCCGGTTGGAGAATATGAAGGTAATTTTCACATTTCTAGACTTAAGCAAAACATGCCGTTAGAGGGTGAAAACTCGAAACTGACCCCGAACGGCCCGGTGGGTGGCACCAACACCTCCCACGAGACCAATGTAACTCGTAGGATCTGACACCGCAGCCGCGGGACTCCCGGTTTGAGAACACGATGATAATTTGCATATTTCTAGACTTAAGCTTAAAAAGATGGCGTTAAAGGGTGAGAACTCGAAACTGCCCCCGAACGTCCCCGGGGGTGGCTCCAACACCTCCCGTGGGACCAATGTAACTCGAAAGAACTGACCCCGCAGCCGCGGGTATCCCTGTTTCAGAATACGACGGTAATTGGCATATTTCTAGACATAGGCTTAAAAATATGGCGTTAGAGGGTGAGAACTCGAAATAGACCCCGAACGGCCCCGTGGGTGGCACCAACACCTTCCACGGGGCAATTGTAACACGTAGAAACTGAACCCGCAGTTGCGGGACTCCCGATTTGAGAATACGAAGGTAATTTGCATATTTCAAGACTTAGGAAAAACATGGCGTTAGAGGGTGAGAACTCGAAACAGCTCCCGAACGGCCCCGTCGGTGGCACCAACACCTCCCACGGGACCAATGTAACTCGTAGGAACTGACCCCGCAGCCACGGGACTCCCGATTTGAGAATACGATGATAATTTGCATATTTCTAGAATTAGGCTTAAAAACATGGCGTTAGAGGGTGAGAACTCGAAACATCCCCCGAACGTTCCCGTGGGTGGCACCAACACCTCCCACGGGACCAATGTAACTCGTAGAAACTGACCCCGCAGTTGCGGGACTCCCAATTTCAGAATACGAAGGTAATTTGCGTATTTCAAGACTTAGGCAAAATATGGCGTTAGAGGGTGAGAACTCGAAACAGCCCCCGAACGGCCCCGTGGGTGGCACCAACACCTCCCATGGGACCAATGTAACTCGTACGAACTGACCCCGGAGCCGCGGGACTCCCGATTTGAGAATACGATGATAATTTGCATATTTTTAAACTTAGACATAAAAACATGGCGTTAGAGGGTGAAAACTCGAAACAGCACTCTAATGCCCCCGTGGGTCGCACCAACACCTCCCACGGGACCTATGTAACGCGTAGGAACTGACCCCGCAGCCGTGGGACTCTCGGTTCGAGAATACGATGATAATTTGCATATTTCAAGACTTAGGCTTAAAACATGGCGTTAGAGGGTGAGAACTCGAAACAGCCCCGAATGTCCCCGTGCGTGGCACCAACACCTCCCACGGGAACAATGTATCTCGTAGGAACTGGCCCCGCAGCCGCGGGACTCGCGGTTCGAGAATATGATGATAATTTCATATTTTTAGACTTAGGCTTTAAAACATGGCGTTAGAGGGTGAAAAATCAAAACAGCCCCCGAACATCCCCGTGGGTGGCACCAACACCTCCCACGGGACCAATGTAACTCGTAGGAACTGACCCTGTGGCCGTGGGACACCCGGTTTGAGAATACGAAGGTAATTTGCATATTTCAAGACTTAGGCAATACATGGCGTTAGAGGGTGAGAACTCGTAACAATCCCCGAATGGCCCCGTGGGTGGCACTAACACCTCCCACGGGACCAATGTAACTCGTAGGAACTGACCCCTCAGCCGCGGGACTCCCGATTTAAGAATACGACGATAATTTGCATATTTTTGGACTTAGACATAAAGACATGGCGTTAGAGGGTGAAAACTTGAAACATCCTTCTAACGCCCCCGTGGGTCGCACCAACACCTCCCACGGGACCAATGTAACGCGTAGGAACTGACCCCGTAGCCGCGGGACTCCCAGTTTGAGAATACGACAATAATTTGCTTATTTCTAGACTTAGGCTTAAAAACCTGGCGTTAGAGGGTGAGAACACGAAACAGGCGCCAAACGGCCCCGTGGGTGGCACCAACACCTCCCACGGGACCAATGTAAATCATAGGAACTGAACCGGCTGCCGCGGGACTCCCGATTTGAGAAAACGACGATAATTTGCATATTTCTAGACTTAGGCTTAAAAACATGGCGTTAGAGGGGGAGAACTCGAAACAGCCCTTGAACGTTCCCGTGGGTGGCTCCAACACGTCCCACGGGACCAATGTAACTCGTAGAAACTGACCTCGCAGTCGCGAGACTCCCGATTTGAGAATAGGACGATAATTTGCATATTTCTAGACTTAGGCTTAAAAACATGGCGTTAAAGGGTGGGAATTCGAAACAGCCCCCGAACGTCCCCATGGGTGGCTCCAAAACCTCCCACGGGACCAATGTAACTCGTAGGAACTGACCCGGCAGCTGCGGGACTCCCGATTTGAGAATACGACGATAATTTGAATATTTCTAAACTTAGGCTTAAAAACATGGCGTTAAAGGGTGGGAATTCGAAACAGACCCCGAACGTCCCCGTGGGTGGCTCCAACACCTCCCACGGGACCAATGTAACTTGTAGGAACTGACCCCGCAGTCACGGGACTCTTCCTTTGAGAATACGATGATAATTTGCATTTTTGTAGACTTAGGCTTAAAAACTTGGCGTTAGTGGGTGAGAACTCGAAACAGCCCCCGAACGTCCCCGTGGGTGGCACCAACCCCTCCCACGGGACAAATGTAACTCGTAGGAACTGACCCCGCAGTCGCGGGACTCCCTGTTTGAGAATACGACGATAATTTGCATATTTCTAGACTTAGGCCTAAAAACATGGCGTAAAATGGTGGGAACTCCAAATAGCCCCCGAATATCCTCGTGGGTGGAACCAACACCTCCCAGGGGACCTATGTAACTCGTAGGAACTGACCCCGCAGCCGCGGGACTCCCGTTTTGAGAATACGACGGTAATTTGCATATTTCTAGACTTAAGCAAAACATGGCGTTAGAGGGTGAAAACTCGAAACAACCCCCGAACGGCCCCGTGGGTGGCACCAACACCTCCCACGGGACCATTGTAACTCGTAGGAAGTGACCCCGCAGTCGCGGTACTCCTGGTTTGAGAATATGATGATAATTTGCATATTTCTAGACTTAGGCTCAAAAACACGGCGTTAGAGGGTGAGAACACAAAACAGCCCCTGAACGGCCCCGTGGGTTGCACCAACACGTCCCACAGGACCAATGTT
This sequence comes from Sambucus nigra, assembly GCA_949130495.1. Lineage (NCBI taxonomy): Eukaryota > Viridiplantae > Streptophyta > Magnoliopsida > Dipsacales > Adoxaceae > Sambucus > Sambucus nigra. The sequence goes on along the minus strand of OX422215.1, from coordinate 573,818,278 downwards.
ACTCGTAGGAACTGTCCCCGTAGCCGCGGGACTCCCAGTTTGAGAATACGAAGATAATTTGCATATTTCTAGGCTTAAGCTAAAAAACATGGCGTTAGAGGGTGAGAACACGAAACAGCCCCCGAACGTCCCCGTGGGTGGAACCAACACCTCCCTCGGGACTAATGTAACTCGTAGGAACTCACCCCACAGCCGAGGGACTCTCGGTTTGACAATAAGACAATAATTTGCATATTTCTAGACTTAGGCTTAAAAACATGGCGTTAGAGGGTGAGAACTCGAAACAGCCCTCGAACGTCCCCGTGGGTGGCACCAACACCTCCCACGGGACAAATGTATCTCGTAGGAACTGACCCCGCAGCCGCGGGACTCCCGTTTTGAGAATACGACGGTAATTTGCATATTTCTAGACTTAAGCAAAACATGCCGTTAGAGGGTGAAAACTCGAAACAGACCCCGAACGGCCCGGTGGGTGGCACCAACACCTCCCACGAGACCATTGTAACTCGTAGGAAGTGACCCCGCAGTCACTGGACTCCTGGTTTGAGAATATGATGATAATTTGCATATTTCTAGACTTAGGCTTAAAAACATGGCGTTAGAGGGTGAGAACACAAAACTGCCCCTGAACGGCCCCGTGGGTTGCACCAACACGTCCCACGGGACCAATGTAACTCGTAGGAATAGGCCCCACAACTGCGGGACTCCCGGTTTGAGAATACGACGATAATTTGCATATTTCTATACATAGGCTTAAAAACATGGCGTTAGAGGGTGAGAACACGAAACAGTCCCTGAACGGCCCCATGGGTGGCACCAACACCTCCCACGGAACCAATGAAACTCGTAGGAACTGACCCCGCCGTCGCGGGGCTCCCGATTTGAGAATACGATGATATTTTGCATATTTCTAGACTTAGGCTTAAGAACATGGCGTTAAAGGGTGGGAATTCGAAACAGACCCCGAACGTCCCCGTGGGTGGCTCCAACACCTCCCACGGGACCAATGTAACTCGTAGGAACTGACCCCGCAGCCACGGGACTCTTCGTTTCACAATACGATGATAATTTGCATATTTCTAGACATAGTCTTAAAAAAATGGCGTTTGAGGGTGAGAACACGAAACAACCACTGAACGGCCCCGTGGGTGGCACCAACACCTCCCACGGGACTAATGTAATTCGGAGAAACTGACCCCGTAGTCGCGGGACTCCCGGTTTGAGAATTTGGACGTAATTTACATATTTTAAGACTTAGGCAAAACATGGCGTTAGAGGGTGAGAACTCAAAACAGCCCCCGAACGGCTCGTGGCTGGCACCAACACCTCCCACGGGACCAATGTAACTCGTAGGAACTGACCCCCGCAGCCGTGGGACTCTCGGTTTGAGAATACGATGATAATTTGCATATTTCTATACTTAGGCTTAAAAACATGGCGTTAGAGGGTGAGAACTCGAAATAGCCCCCGAATGTCCCCATGGGTGGCACCAACACCTCCCACGGGACCAATGTATCTCCTAGGAACTGTCCCCGCAGTCGCGGGACTCCCGGTTTGAGAATACGATGATAATTTCATATTTCCCGACTTAGGCTTAAAAACATGGCGTTATAGGTGAAAACTCGAAACAGCACCGAACATCCCCGTGGGTGGCACCAACACCTCCCACGGGACCAATGTAACTCGTAGGAACTGACCCCACAGTCGCGGGACTCCCGGTTTGAGAATACGATGGTAATTTGCATATTTCTAGACTTAAGCAAAACATGGCGTTAGAGGGTGAAAACTCGAAACAACCCCCGAACGGTCCCGTGGGTGGCACCAACACCTCCCACGGGACCGTTGTAACTCGTAGGACCTGACCCCGCTGTCACGGGACTCCCGGTTTGAGAATATGATGATAATTTGCATATTTTTAGACTTAGGCTTAAAAACATGGCGTTAGAGGGTGAGAACACAAAACAACCCCCGAACGGCCCCATGGGTAGCACCAACACCTCCCACGGGACCAATGTAACTCGTAGGAACTGACCCCGTAGCCGCGGGACTCCCGGTTTGTGAATACGATTGTAATTTGGATATTTTTAGAATTAGGCTTAAAAACATGACGTTAGAGGGTGAGACCTCGAAACAGCCCCCGAACGTTCCCTTGGGTGGCACCAACACCTTCCACGGGACCAATGTAACTCGTAGAAACAGAACCCGCAATCGTGGGACTCCCGATTTGAGAATACGAAGGTAATTTGCATATTTCAAGACGTAGGCAAAACATGGCGTTAGAGGGTGAGAACTCGAAACAGCCCCCGAACGGCCTCGTCGTTGGCACCAACACCTCCCACGGGACCAATGTAACTCGTAGGAACTGACCCCGCAACCGCAGGACTCCCGATTTGAGAATAGGACGATAATTTGCATATTTCTAGAATTAGGCTTAAAAACGTGGCGTTAGAGGGTGAGAACTCGAAACATCCCCCGAACGTTCCCTTGGGTGGCACCAACACCTCCCACGGGACCAATGTAACTCGTAGAAACTGACCCCGCAGTTGCGGGACTCTCGGTTTGACAATACGACAATAATTTGCATATTTCTAGACTTAGGCTTAAAAACATGGCGTTAGAGGGTGAGAACTCGAAATAGACCCCGAACGGCTCCGTGGGTGGCACCAACACCTTCCACGGGACAATTGTAACTCGTAGAAACTGAACCCGCAGTCGCGGGACTCCCAATTTGAGAATACGAAGGTAATTTGCATATTTCAAGACTTAGGCAAAACATGGCGTTAGAGGGTGAGAACTCGAAACAGCCCCCGAACGGCCCCGCCAGTGGCACCAACACCTCCCACGGGACCAATGTAACTCGTAGGAACTGAACCCGCAGCCGCGGGACTCCCGATTTGAGAATACGACGATAATTTGCATATTTCTAGAATTAGGCTTAAAAACATGGCGTTAGAGGGTGAGAACTCGAAACATCCCCCGAACGTTCCCGTTGGTGGCACCAACACCTCCCACGGGACCAATGTAACTCGTAGAAACTGACCCCGCAGTTGCGGGACTCCCGGTTTCAGAATACGAAGGTAATTTGCGTATTTCAAGACTTAGGCAAAATATGGCATTAGAGGGTGAGAACTCGAAACAGCGCCCGAACGGCCCCGTGGGTGGCACCAACACCTCCCACGGGACCAATGTAACTCGTAGGAACTGACCCTGCATCCGCGGGACTCCCGATTTGAGAATACGATGATAATTTGCATATTTTTAAACTTAGACATAAAAACATGGCGTTAGAGGGTGAAAACTTGAAACAACCCTCTAATGCCTCCGTGGGTCGTACCAACACCTCCCACGGGACCTATGTAACGCGTAGGAACTGACCCCGCAGTCGTGGAACTCCCGGTTTGAGAATACGATGATAATTTGCATATTTCAAGACTTAGGCTTAAAACATGGCGTTAGAGGGTGAGAACTCGAAACAGCCCCGAATGTCCCCGTGGGTGGCACCAACACCTCCCACGGGAACAATGTATCTCGTAGGAACTGGCCCCGCAGTCGCGGGACTCCCGATTCGAGAATATGATGATAATTTCCTATTTCTAGACTTAGGCTTTAAAACATGGCGTTAGAGGGTGAAAAATCGAAACAGCCCCCGAACATCCCCGTGGGTGGCACCAACACCTCCCACGGGACCAATGTAACTCGTAGGAACTGACCCTGTGACCATGGGACACCCGGTTTGAGAATACGAAGGTAATTTGCATATTTCAAGACTTAGGCATTACATGGCGTTAGAGGGTGAGAACTCGTAACAATCCCCGAATGGCCCCGTGGGTGGCACTAACACCTCCAACGGGACCAATGTAACTCGTAGGAACTGACCCCTCAGCCGCGGGACTCCCGATTTAAGAATACGACGATAATTTGCATATTTTTGGACTTAGACATAAAGACATGGCGTTAGAGGGTGAAAACTCGAAAAGTCCCTCTAACGCCCCCGTGGGTCGCACCAACACCTCCCACGGGACCAATGTAACGCATAGGAACTGACCCGGCAGCTGCGGGACTCCCGGTTTAAGAATACGACGATAATTTGCATATTTCTAAACTTAAGCTTAAAAACATGGCCCCCGCAATCACGGGACTCTTCCTTTGAGAATACGATGATAATTTGCATTTTTGTAGACTTAGGCTTAAAAACTTGGCGTTAGTGGGTGAGAACTCGAAACAGCCCCCGAACGTCCCCGTGGGTGGCACCAACACCTCCCACGGGACCAATGTAACTCGTAGGAACTGACCCCGTAGCCGCGGGACTCCCGGTTTGAGAATACGACGATAATTTGCATATTTCTAGACTTAGGCTTAAAAACATGGCGTAAAATGGTGGGAACTCGAAATAGCCCCCGAACATCCCCGTGGGTGAAACCAACACCTCCCACGGAACCTATGTAACTCGTAGGAACTGACCCCGCAGCCGTGGGACTCCCGTTTTGAGAATACGACGGTAATTTGCATATTTCTAGACTTAAGCAAAACATGGCGTTAGAGGGTGAAAACTCGAAACAACCCCCGAACGGCCCCGTGGGTGGCACCAACACCTCCCACGGAACCATTGTAACTCGTAGGAAGTGACCCCGCTGTCGCGGGACTCCTGGTTTGAGAATATGATGATAATTTGCATATTTCTAGATTTAGTCTTAAAAACATGGCGTTAGAGGGTGAGAACACAAAACAGCCCCTGAACGGCCCCGTGGGTTGCACCAACACGTCCCACGGGACCAATGTTACTCGTAGGAACTGACCCCGTAGCCACGGGACTCCCAGTTTGAGAATACGACGATAATTTGCATATTTCTAGGCTTAAGCTAAAAAACATGGCGTTAGAGGGTGAGAACACGAAACAGCCCCCGAACGTCCCCGTGGGTGGAACCAACACCTCCCTCGGGACCAATGTAAGTCGTAGGAACTCACCCCGCAGCCGCGGGACTCTCGGTTTGACAATACGACAATAATTTGCATATTTCTAGACTTAGGCTTAAAAACATGGCGTTAGAGGGTGAGAACTCGAAACAGCCCCCGAACGTCCCCGTGGGTGGCACCAACACCTCCCACGGGACCAATGTATC